>JAYESD010000001.1:111669938-113024385 GCA_036927565.1 Tuctoria greenei
TGAGAACCTTACTCTTCAAAGGTTACCCTCTTTGCAACTTCTGAAGGCAACCCTACCGCACATTCTAAAGGGTAGACATACTACCTTAGGAATCCTCCGTGATGAAAAATCTGACCCTTTGTTAAGGAATAACAACTACCTGTAAGTTGTGATTAGCAAGCTTCAGGGAACTTCACATCAATAGGAAGTTCAATCGTTTTGTTCCATTATGTACACTCCGTTGCCTTGAGATGAACCTCATCATTCCTTGCTAATGTTCTTACCTTCAAATTCTTGAACTTGGTCAAGACGTGAAAGTGACATTCGTCGTTCGACACTTTTAATGACCAAGTCACTTAATCCTTCTGTATCTAGGGTACTTCTTTTTGTGTTTGAGTTGTCTTACCTATTTTTGCTCAAAGCATAATACTGAATGAACCATACCTTGCATAGTTATCCGCAGAGTTGCATTGTGTCTGCATTACACCATCCAGTTTGTGATGCATCATGAAACGTAATTACTAATGAGTTATGTGCAAGAATATATGACCCCATTTAGATACTTAAGTAGTGCCTAACATTTTTAAATTGTGAACAATTTTATCGTTCGCAACGCCTTCGATTGGTTTCATTACCTTGAGTAGCACAAGGGACACATTGTGACTAAAATACAGTTGAGTCATTGTCCTTGACTTGTTGAAACTCAAATCGCCTTGAGTACTGGCTACTGAAGGTTTCTATCTGCGAGGAGTTTCTTATTGACTTCTCGACCTCGCTAGAACCTTAAAATCTTTCTATTGTGAGATTATTATTGATTACCAAACTTTGGAACTCATTGACTTGTACTGCCCGATGGCATTGCTTCGGCTACAAGACCAAAGCAGAAAAGTCATCATAAGGGAAACATCCAGAGTTAAAGACGCTTAACTATCTTAGAACTCTATGTACCTCTTCAATGAAGAAGGTTACTTCATTTTGACGAAAAGAAGCAGATCTCAACACCTCAACATAACTTTTTAAGACCTACGTTTTATGATGTGATATTTTCACATCGAGCATCCGGTCAAGGTTATCAACCTAAAGAATAGAATCACTTGAAGCAAACTTTAGAATTTCTTAAGATGCCTGAAGATAATCACTATTTCGTAGAACCCAAGTCTTTAACGGCATTGCCATTTTCCTTAGTTAATGACCCTCTTTTACGGATCGTCCCCTCATCGTTCTTGTTATTCTACTTGCTAGAATCTCGGGACGAGATTCCTTTAAGGGGGAAGGATTGTAAAAGCTCGCTTTTCGGAAGAACAAAAACGCAAAAATGCGAACTTAAAATTTTTGAAAGTGGACTTGGAAATCCAAACTCACATGAACCATATGAGTTAACCCATGTTCACTAAAAATAGAAACTTTTAAATTTTCACATATAGAACATGGTTGCTAATGTATTTGGAACTTAAGGGGTAAAATCCTTAATTTCCAGGTATTCACATTTTCAATGAAAAATTAAAGGAGAAAAGAAAACAAAATGGAGAGATAGAAAAAGAAATTATTCCAACCCTAAAATGGGACATTAAGAAAATTTCAAATCTAAGGCTGTAAATTTTTCCATGACCTTCTAATATTCCAAATAGACTCTCGGTAATGTTTCAGAATTTTTGAAGC
Organism: Tuctoria greenei; assembly: GCA_036927565.1. Taxonomy (NCBI): domain Eukaryota; kingdom Viridiplantae; phylum Streptophyta; class Magnoliopsida; order Poales; family Poaceae; genus Tuctoria; species Tuctoria greenei. The sequence continues at coordinate 111,671,577 of JAYESD010000001.1, forward strand.
ACGTTTTCTATTTATTGGACACGTACTGAGAGTTTAATCACAAGCGACTTCAAATTTAAACTTTGTACTTAACTTTGTCCAAATCCATTCCAAATTTTTCCTAAGGTCCCTTACGGTTCAAAAAGGTTAACTCTAAAGTTTCAGGATTTTTGAACCTAATCTACCATTTATTTCATTGAATCAAGTATCACTGCTTGAATTCAAATTCAAACCTGAGTTCGAAATTCAACTTGCTCAGTTTTGAAATCTGATTGCACCATAAAATTCCTCATATTTTATTTGGTCATTGGGCCAAAGTTGACTATTTTTGAAGCATGTTTGGTAGCCCTATTTGAATTTTGGAAGAAAGAGGGAAGTGGGTCCCACAGGTGGTCCCCACAGGTCAGGTCGGCACTTCCTTTCTCTTTCCTCCCCTGCCTCCACGCAGCCGCATGCAGCGCCACCGCGATGCAATTCGGTCTTTATATACCGCTCCCGACTCCTCCCGTCCGCCCGCTACTCCCTACGGCGCTCCTCACCGGTTGCCGCTCGCTCTGACTCGCGTCCATCGCCGGCCCGTATGCCTCCCTCGCCGGCCACCCTACCGCACTCGCTTCCCTCCGGTTGCGCTCTGCCTGGCCGCGCTCAACCCTCACCAACACCATCGGCAAAGCTCCCGTCGCCTGGCCTCCTCCCGGCTTCCGCTCAACCACTGCGGCCCTACCGCTGCGCGCTCCCCGAGCCGCCCTAGCATCGTCGACCCGCGCCCTTGGCCGAGTCCCAGTCGCCGTGGCGCTCCGCCTCCTCACCGGAGTCGCCCCGTGCCTCCTCGCCGAAGCCGCACCACCCCTCACCACTGCGCGCGCCTCCTCGCCGGAGCCGTACCACCCCGCACCGCCTGCAGTCTTGTTTTCCCGACGACGCCGGCACCCCGCCCAACACCGGCCACTGGCCGTCCGTCCACTCGCCTGGCCGCCGGCGTGTGAGACCTATGTGTGTTGAATACATTGGCTTGTAGTGAATACACTCGGCTTTGATGATAAAAGTTTTGAATATTACCAAAACACCTTTTTTATCAAGGTCCGACTCTAGCTCTGAGCTACAACAAGGTCCGACGGTAGGTCCGGCTTGGTTTGGGTAGCTCTGGTTACGTTCGATGCTAGGTCCGACTTGCTTTGGTTAGCTCCGGTGAAGTTTTGTCTTTAGCTCCGGCATGTCTTTGATAGCTCCGACATGTTCTTGCTAAGCTCCGAAGTTGATTTTTCTAGCTCCGGCTTTTGGGATTACTAGCTCCGACTAGTTCTGGTTAGCTCCGGCGCTTGGTTCTGCGAGTTTTGTAAGCTCCGGCGGGAGCTTGGTTGTACTAGTTTTGGTAAGCTCTGGTGCTAGGTTCTACTAGCTTTTGTTAGCTCCGGCTCAAGGTCCGGGTTGCTCTGACAAGGTCAGGAACTTGACTGCAGTGCTTCTGCTTTTCATTTGCAATGTTTCATACTTTCTTTACATTGTTGGAAAAATTGCTTAGTATTCATTTGCTAAGTTTTTGGTGCGTTTTGGTTGATATGGATGATATAGTGTTACTGTGGTTTTGCAACATGCTTATGTGAGGTTCTCACGTAGGGTGTTGTGTTGGGAACTAACTTGAGTCAAGTCGAGGACTTGGGCTCGTATGAATTGGTTGTTTATTCATGTGCAGGTGTTGCTTGAGTTCAAGACATGGCTGGTGATGGGATATATTGGACTAGTCTCAGGGAGGAGATGAGGTTCCAACAACCAAATTCAGGAGGAATTGTGGTTGAGCTGATCAGGAGGTTGCGCAGCATGATTGAATCAAGAACAATGCATGTGAAGGTATCGTGGACGTCATTGGAAGATGTTTGCACGTGTGCAAGGAGTGCATGAACGTGTCTACATGGTTCCGAGACGTGATGAAGACATGTGGACGTAAAGAGTTGGTCGGAAAGGTCCAACCGACTAGGTTATGGACTCAGGCTGCGGCTGAGTCGGGTTTGACTCAAATATGGAAAGATTTGAGTTGGTTATGATAGGATTTCATGTGGGTCACGAATTTGAGTTGTTTAGGAATGTGGGATACGTTCCTAAGGTGTTTGGAAGTCTTAAGATTGCTTCTATCTGCGTATAGAAGAATCTTGAGCAGTTATGGAAAGTTACGATTCGTGATCTGAGTAGTATTGGAGTCCTAGTTGATATTGGGTTGGCCTAAGGGCTGGTTATATAAGCAAGGGAGCCCAGAGCTTGTGGTGCACGACTTGAGGGCTGTTCCTCTTGTGTTCTATTGAATAAAATTCTTAGTTTGAAGGAACTTTTGTGCCTTGTTCGTCCGACTTGTTCCAGACAAGTTTTACTCGTCGAGTTTCTGGACAGCACTACCTTTTGTCGGTGGTTTTATCATAACTTGAGTTTTACAGATCCAATTGACATGATTCTTTTTGGGTTGTCTTCAAAACTTGATTTTCTATCATCTGTCAAAATTTCACGGTCATTGGATTTGTGGTCTATGATCTACACGAGTTTCTTTGCAGCATTCCAGAACTGTTTTTTCTCGGGTAGGGCAGATTGACCATTGTTTGATCTTTTGATCAAAACTTGAGTTTTTCTTGATAGGTTTGAGTGATTCTTTTTGTGTTGTCTTCATGAATTTATTCTCTCTGATATATATCACTTGTGTCACGGTGAAACACGTTTAGATTAGTCTCACACATGATTTCTTTAACAGATCGTTTTTCTGTCGAAAGGGTTTGGGGTTTAATTGTTTCCGCTGCATAAGATTTTTAAATCTACCATTCACCCCCCTCTGGTAGCTTTTCACGTGCTCTTCGATCCTACAATTGGTATCCGAGCCACGGTGCTCTAATCTTTGTGATTTGTGCGTGTTTTTGACTAATCATCATGTAGAAGTACTCTGCCAAACTTGTGTGTTCGCTGATATTGATTTTCAGGTTTGGAAGGCACGCATGGAGGCTTTCATCCAGGCACAAGGCTTTGCAATATGGGAAAAGGTATACAAGCCTTACGAAGTGCTATCAAACGATCAAGTTACAGCTACAAATCTGAGAGATGTCGACAACAACAACAAGGCTCGGAACTTGATCATACAAGGATTAACACAAAGCGACTTCGACCGTGTTGCACACCTCCGATCTGCATATGATGTGTGGAAAGCACTTTGTGACTACCACGAAGGATCCAACACGATCAAAGAGGTAAGGCAAGACATGTTCAAGAAAGAATACATGCGCTTCGAGATGCAACCCGGTGAGTCTATTGATGACCTTTTTGCTCGCTTTAATAAGATCCTCAGCAACTTGCGTAGTGTCAATGTTAATTTTTCAGATGCTAAAAATGCTAGGCAATTGCTAAGTGCATTAGATATGTCAATATGGGAGATGAAAGTCACATCTATTCGTGAATCTACTGTCATGAGTTCACTTACTTTAGATGTGCTATATTCCAAGTTAAAAACTCATGAAATTGACATAATCTCACGTAAGAACCCCAATAAGTCTATTGCATTTGTTTCACAACGTGATATGTCTAGCTCCGGCCAATCATCATCCTGCAATACTCTTGCTTTGTTTTCCTCACTAACCCTGGAGCAGGTCGAAGAATTTCCAGAAGAGGAGTTGGCACTCATCTCTACTAGATTCTCAAAAGCATTGCAAAATGTGAGAACTAGAAGGAGAGGAAGCTCCGGACCTCAACACTGTTTTGAATGTGGTAAAATAGGACACTTTCGTACAGAATGCCCTAACCTTTCAGGTCCGACCACCCGGGAAGAAAAACAAAGCAAGGTTCGGACCTCCTCTGGAAATTCCAACAAGAAGAAGAAAGGTATCATAGGACGCAAGATGATCAACAGTTTCATCACCACACTTCAAGAGTTCAGTTCAAGCGATGTGGACATTGGAAGTAATGAAGATGAAGATGATTTGGCAAACTTGTGCTTCATGGCGGGCAAGTCAAGATCAAATATGGAGGAGGCAGAACACAACAGCGACAATGAAGAGGTATGTCCTACTTGCGAAGAAATGTGTGATGCTATTTCTCGTACCACTATTGTTGTTAAGAAAAAGGACAAAATGCTTAGGGATAGTGCTGCTAAAATTGAATCACTAGAATCTGAAATCAATCATTTAAAAACTTTGATTCCTATTGATGATGCATGTCCCTCATGTGATTTAATATATGAACAATTGTCCTCATTAAGAAGTGCGCACACCTCCACACTTGAGTTAGAAATTGAAGAGAACAAAGAGCTTGCTGCACTTAATGATAAAAACTTGAAAGATGCTAGCTGTTCTACAATTGATTTGCATTGTTCTACTTGTGATGATCTTGATAAGAAACTACAGGATGCTATGAATGAAATTTCTATATTGAACAATGCTTTACGTTCACATGAAGTTAAATTTTGTTCAAATTGCAAACTAAAAAGAAAAACTTCATGTGAAAATTGCCTTGATCTGTCCAATAAACTTAATGACATGCATAGGATATTAGATAAGTTTTGTAATGGGAATAAGAACCTAAACTTACGGTTGAATTCTTCCAAGTCTTGCAATGATAAAACTGGTTTAGGTTTTGATTCTCATGCTCATGCTAAGAAACATCCACCTAAAATTGTAAAGCAATTAGGAAGTGGTTTGATTCAAACTGTTCCTAAACAAAAAGGAGTGATTTTCAAATCTGCAGGAGTGTTGCCTCATTCGGTTTCAAATAAAAATATTGCTTGCTCATCTAGACATGAACACAAAGTTAAATTTCATTGTACCTTCTGTGGTAGAGATGGTCATGTCATAGATTTTTGTTATAGACTAGCTAAACAACAGAAAAGGGACAGAATGGTTGCTACATCTCATAACTTTCATGCAAAATTTGCTACTCACATTGAACCGAATGTACAACCTGCTGTTTTGAGTCAAAAACATTGAAAGTTTACCTCCGGAACTTCTGTTTTTGCCTCCGGAGCTACTGATTTTTGTGCTACACAAGTAACACCTTATAGGTCAGTAGTCAAGAATAAAAAATCTCAAACTTTGACTCATAAACCTGCTGTTTTGTCTCAGCTTTCGCGTGTTTTTCCTACTGCACGTCGCGTGACTCAGTACTGGATTCCTAAATGCCTTTTGACTAACCCCAGTATTGAGTCATCGACGTATTGTGCTTTTATGTAGGTTACACGTTTGAGGAAGGAGAACATTTAGATTGTGGATTCAGGTTGCTCACACCACATGACCGGTAACAAAGATTGGTTCTCCTTCCTCTCTTTTGTGTCACGTGTAGAGAATGTTACTTTTGCCGATAATTCTTCAACTCCTATAATCGCTAAGGGTTCGGTTAGAGTAAATGATCACTACACTTTGAAGGATGTGGCACTTGTCAAAAATTTGAAATACAACTTGCTTTCTGTTGTACAATTGCTAGATGAAAATCTAGAAATTATTTTCAATAAAAACTGTTGCAAAGTTGTAGGTTCAAATAGTGAGCTTATTTTTAACATGTCTCGGTTTGGAAGAGTTTTTAAAGCTGATTTTGATATGTCTTCCTCTAAGCATAGGTGTCTAGTTGCTAATGATTCAAAGGACTTATATTTTTGGCATCGTAGACTTGGTCACGTAGGCTTTGATCACCTAACGCGTGTTAGTGCTCTTGATCGCATACGTGGGCTGCCTAAGCTTAAAGGGGACAAAGAAATTGCGTGCTCTTCTTGTAGACATGCTAAGATGGTTACAGGATCACATACTCCTCTCACAATGATCATGACAACTGAACCATGTCAACTTTTGCATCTTGACACCGTAGGACCTTCACGTGTTCAATCCTTCGGAGGTAAATGGTATGTTCTTGTTATCGTTGATGAATATTCTAGATACTCTTGGGTTTACTTTATGGCATCTAAGAATGAAGTTTTTAGTCACTTTAGAGCTTTATTTTTTGTATTATCAATTGATCACCCAGGATCATTAAAAGCAATTAGAAGTGATAATGGAACTGAATTTAAAAATCAATCTTTTGATCACTTTTGTGCTGAAAATAGAATAGATCATCAATTCTCTTCACCATATGTACCTCGACAAAACGGTGTTGTAGAAAGAAAGAACAGAACCTTAGTTGAGATGGCTAGGACTATGCTTGATGAATATCAAACTCCTAGGAAATTTTGGGCTGATGCGTTAGCAACCGCTTGTTATGTCTCAAATCGTGTTTTCTTGCGTACTAAGCTAGGTAAAACACCATATGAGCTACGGTTTGGACATAGGCCTAGTGTTACACACTTTCGGGTTTTTGGTTGCAAATGCTTTGTTAAGAAACATGCTTATCTTGATAAATTTGAACCTAGATCCATTGATGGCATGTTTCTTGGTTATCCATCTCATACTAGAGGCTACAATGTGCTTTTACTTGACACTAACAAAATTGTGGAGACTTGTGAAGTGTCTTTTGATGAAGCTAGCCCAGTTACTAGCTCTGGTGTTGCAGGACCAGATCCGTATCCTTGGGGGGAGGGTATTTTCGAAGATGAAGAAGAGCCGGTGATACTGCCTGGTAGTTCAGAAGTTGACACGTGTCCAGCTCCGGACATTGAACAAGCTCCGGCTATCACCTATGCTGGTCCTGATCGTCCACAAGTCACAAGCTCATCAATCTACGATAAACCTAATGAAGAAGAAGCTTGTGAGACATCTGTTCCCCTACGTTTTTACAAAGATCACCCCCCACAACAGATGATTGGAAGCTTGCACGAACGAGTCACACGGTCCAGGTTTTGCGAGCCAAACTGTCATGCTCATTCTGCTTTTGTTGCTTCTTTTGAACCCAAAGATATATCACACGCACTCTCTAATGAATCTTGGATTATTGCCATGCAAGAAGAGATGGAAAATTTTGAAAGAAATAATTTTGGAAACTTGTACCTCCACCTCTAGGTCACACTTTAATTGGAACTAAATGGGTATATAAAAATAAACAAAGTGAGGATAGGGTTGTGGTTAGGAATAAGGCTAGGTTGGTTGCTCAAGGTTTCACTCAAGTTGAAGGTCTAGATTTTGATGAAACGTTTGCTCTTGTCGCTAGATTAGAAGCCATAAGAATTTTGTTAGCTTTTGCAGCATCTAAAGGTTTTAAGCTATATCAAATGGATGTTAAAAGTGCTTTTCTTAATGGCTACATAGATGAGGAGGTTTATGTCAAACAACCACCGGGTTTTGATAATCCAGATTTTCCTAATCATATTTACAAACTGTCCAAAGCCTTATACGGTCTCAAACAAGCCCCTAGAGCATGGTATGATAGGTTAAAAACATTCTTACTTGAAAAGGTGTTTACCATGGGCAAGGTTGATAAAACTCTTTTTGTGCTTAAGCATGGCAATGACTCATTATTCATTCAAGTGTATGTGGATGATATTATCTTTGGTTGTGCTTCTCATGATCTTGTGTCCATGTTTTCAGCAATGATGAGTTCCGAATTTGAAATGAGTATGATGGGTGAACTCACTTACTTTTTGGGGCTGCAAATCAAGCAAACCAAGGAGGGTACTTTTGTGCATCAAACAAAGTATACCAAAGACCTCCTAAGGTGCTTCAACATGGACAAAAGCAAGCCTCTTCGGAGACCCATGGGAACAGCAACAACACTTGAACTTGATGAAGATGGGGAACCCGTGGATCAAAAAGAATATAAAAGCATGATCGGATCACTTTTGTACCTCACGGCATCAAGACCGGACATACAATTCATTGTATGTCTTTGTGCACGGTTTCAAGCTTCCCCACGTGTTTCACATCGTCAAGCCGTCAAAAGGATTCTCAGGTACTTACATGGAACCCAAGAATTTGGCATTTTTCATCCTTCTTCCTCAACCGTTACTTTGAAAGCTTTTTCGGATGCTGATTTTGGGGGTTGTAGGATTGATAGGAAAAGTACTTCCGGTGCTTGTCATTCTCTTGGTAATTCTCTTGTTGCTTGGTCCTCTAGAAAACAAAATTCAGTTGCACAATCCACAGCTGAATCTGAATATGTAGCTGCTGCTAGAGCTTGCTCACAAATTCTTTGGATTGTTCAAACACTTAAGGACTATGGGGTTGATCTAGATAGTGTTCCACTATTCTGTGATAACACTAGTGTCATTTGCATTGCTAAAAACCACGTGCAACATTCTAGAACTAAGCACATTGACATTAGGTATCACTTTCTCCGAGATAATGTTGAAAAAGGAAACACTGTGCTTCACCATGTAGATACCGAACAACAATTGGCTGACATTTTTACAAAACCTTTGGATTTCACTCGTTTTTGTTACATTCGTAGTGAAATAGGGGTCATGCATCCTCATGGATTAAATTGAGGGGGAGTTTTGAAACTTGGGAAGTCTATGTGTGAATCTGAAATTAAAATAATATGAGCATAGTATTTCATACATATATGACTCTGTGATTCCTTTTACATGTTGAAAGTTCTTACTACATTACTCGTGTTATACATTTTGTAGATTTTGCCATGTCTAGTAATTGGAATAATTACTTACACTAAAACCGGTCATGGTCAAACTTTCTTGCTATTTTGAACTTGTTACATGTTCACAAGTGCTTTTAATCATTAAGAATTAATCAAGTAATCAACTCACATGTTGAGTTTTTATGAACAAATATAAATTGAGATAAGATCAAGAGAATATGTATGCATCGCACTTCTTCTTTTGAGATGACTTGTCATTGCACTTAGATATGAACTTGGAAGAAGTTTTGTATGAATAAAACCATGTCCTTAAGCTTCTGATTGTCAAATGACATAGGCTTGGCTTGGTTGGTTAGAATAAGGCAGATGCGCATATAATCTCTTGCAAATATCATATGATCCAAATTTATGCTTTGAAAAATAATAAAATGCAGCAACTAGTGTCATGTTTTCAGGTTTTGAAATAGTTAAGTTTGTGAGATCATGACTTACTTAAATTAAAAATTACATTTGATCTCTAGCATGGCTTACACTACTTTATGTATCTCATTGATGTGATAATGTAAGGTACCTGATAGTATGACTTGGATGAGCTTTGTTTATATGTATACGTTATAATATGCTCATAACAACTAAAGTTGGAGAGATAATTTGTTTATATGCTCATGACTTGCTGAATACATTGTCAAAGGGGGAGAGATAAGGAAGAGAAAGAAAATATGTGCATAAGGAGAGATAATAAAGGGGGAGAGATAATATGGGATATTTTTTTTGATTATCTTCTAATTTTATTTCCGATTTACAAAAGGGGAGAAATTGCTTTCAAAACTTTTATGTGAATAAGCAAATGTTCAGATTTTAAATGGTGTTACCAATGGATTCATCAAGGGGGAGATTGTGAGACCTATGTGTGCTGAATACATTGGCTTGTAGTGAATACACTCGGCTTTGATGATAAAAGTTTTGAATATCACTAAAACACCTTTTTTTATCAAGGTCCGACTCTAGCTCTGAGCTACTGCAAGGTCCGAAGGTAGCTCCGGCTTGGTTTGGGTAGCTCCGGTTACGTTCGATGCTAGGTCCGACTTGCTTTGGTCAGCTCCGGTGAAGTTTTGTCTTTAGCTCCGGCATGTCTTTGATAGCTCCGACATGTTTTTGCTAAGCTCCAAAGTTGATTTTTCTAGCTCAGCTTTTGGGATTACTAGTTCCAACTAGTTCTGGTTAGCTCCGGCGCTAGGTTCTGTTAGTTTTGTAAGCTCCGGCGGGAGCTTGGTTGTACTAGTTTTGGTAAGCTACGGTGCTAGGTTCTACTAGCTTTTGTTAGCTCCGGCTCAAGGTCCGGGTTGCTCTGGCAATGTCCGGAACTTGACCGCAGTGCTTCTGCTTTTCATTTGCAATGTTTCGTACTTGCTTTACATTGTTGGAAAGATTGCTTAGTATTCATTTGCTAAGTTTTTGGTGCGTTTTGGTTGATATGGATGATATAGTGTTACTGTGGTTTTGCAACATGCTTATGTGAGGTTCTCACGTAGGGTGTTGTGTTCGGAACTAACTTGAGTCAAGTCGAGTACTAGGGCTCGTATGGATTGGTTGTTTATTCATGTGCAGGTGTTGCTTGAGTTTAAGACATGGCTGGTGACGGGATCCATTGGACTAGTATCAGGGAGGAGATGAGGTTCCAACAACCAAATTCAGGAGGAATTGTGGTTGAGCTGATCAGGAGGTTGCGCAGCATGATTGAATCAAGAACAATGCATGTGAAGGTATCGTGGACGTCATTGGAAGATGTTTGCACGTGTGCAAGGAGTGCATGAACGTGTCTACATGGTTCCGAGGCATGATGAAGAGATGTCGACGTAAAGAGTTGGTCGGAAAGGTCCAACCGACTAGGTTATGGACTCAGGCTACGGCTGAGTCGGGTTTGACTCAAATATAGAAAGATTTGAGTTGGTTATGATAGGATTTCGTGTGGGTCACGAATTTGAGTTGTTTAGGAATGTGGGATACGTTCCTAAGGTGTTTGGAAGTTTTAAGATTGCTTCTACCTGCGTATAGAAGCAAATTCGACTCAAATCTTTCCATATTTGAGTCAAACTCGACTCAGCCGCAACCTGAGTCCATAACCTAGTCGGTTGGACCTTTCCGACCAATTCTTTACGTCCACATCTCTTCATCATGTCTCGGAACCATGTAGCCACGTCCATGCACTCCTTGCACACATGCAAACATCTTCCAATGACGTCCACGATACCTTCATATGCATTGTTCTTGATTCAATCATGTTGCGCAACCTCCTGATCAGCTCAACCACAATTCCTCCTGAATTTGGTTGTTGGAACCTCATCTCCTCCCTGAGACTAGTCCAATGGATCCCTTCACCAGCCATGTCTTGAACTCAAGCAACACCTGCACATGAATAAACAACCAATCCATACGAGCCCAAGTCCTCGACTTGACTCAAGTTAGTTCCGAACACAACACCTTACGTGAGCACCTCACATAAGCATGTTGCAAAACCACAGTAATACGATATCATCCATATCAACCAAAACGCACCAAAGACTTAGCAAATGAATACTAAGCAATCTTTCCAACAATGTAAGCAAGTACGAAACATTGCAAATAAAAAGCAGAAGCACTGCAGTCAAGTTCCGGACCTTGCCAGAGCAACCCGGACCTTGAGCCGGAGCTAACAAGAGCTAGAAGAACCTAGCACCGGAGCTTACCAAAACACTAGTCAAAACTAGTAAACCCAAAACCGAAGCTAGACAAAGTACGTCGGAGCTTAGCAAAAGCATTCTGGAGCTATCAAATATATGTCGGAGCTATCAAAGACATGCCGGAGCTAAAGATAAAGCTCACCGGAGCTAACCAAAGCTTGTCAGACCTTACCAAGAAGTCGGACCTAGCTTCGAACGTAACCGGAGCTACCCAAAACAAGCCGGACCTACCGTCGGACCTTGTTGTAGCTCGGAGCTAGAGTCAGACCTTGATAAAAAGGTGTTTTGGTGATATTCAAAACTTTTTATCATCAAATCCAAGTGTATTCACTACAAGCCAATGTATTCAGCACAAATAGGTCTTACAATCTCCCCCTTGATGAATTCATTGGCAACACCATTTAAAATCCGAACATTGGCTTATTCACATAAAAGTTTTGAAGGCAATTTCTCCCCCTTTTTAAATCAAAAATAAAATGAGAAGGAAAGCAAAAATTCAAAATTCACATATCTCTCCCCCTTTATCATCTCTCCTTATGCACATTATCTTTCCCATTTTGATTCTGTGATAAATCTCTCCCCCTTTGACAATGTATTCAGCAAGTCATGAGCATATAAACAAATTATTTCTCCTCCTTTAGTTGTTATGAGCATATTATAACATATACATATAAACAAAGCTCATCCAAGTCATACTATCAAGTACCTTACATTATCACATCAATGAAATACATAAAGTAGTGTAAGCCATGCTAGAGATAAAAGGTAATTTTCAATTTAATCAAGTTGCTGCGTTTCAAAGCATAAATTTGGATCATATGATATTTGCAAGAGATTATATGCGCATCTGACTTATTCTAACCAACCAAGCCAAGCCTATGTCATTTGACAATCAGAAGCTTAAGGACATGGTTTTAGTCATACACAACTTCTTCCATGTTCATATCTAAGTGCAATGATAAGCCATCTCAAAAGAAGAAGTGCAATGCATCCATATTCTCTTGATCTTTTCTCAATTTATATTTGTTCATAAAAACTCAACATGTGAGTTGATTACTTGATTAATTCTTAATGATTAAAAGCACTTGTGAACATGTAACAAGTTCAAAACAGCAAGAAAGTTCGACCATGACCAGTTTTAGTGTAAGTAATTATTCCAATTACTAGACATGGCAAAAACTACAAAATGTATAACACGAGTATTGTAGTAAGAAATTTCAGCATGTAAAAGGAATCACAAAGTCATATATGAATGAAATACTATGCTCATATTATTTTAATTTTAGATTCACACATAGACTTCCCAAGTTTCAAAAACTCCCCCTCAATTTAAGCCATGAGGATGCATAACCCCTATTTCACTACGAATGTAACAAAAACGAGTGAAATCCAAAGGTTTTGTAAAAATGTCAGCCAATTGTTGTTCGGTATCTACATGGTGAAGCACAATGTTTCCTTTTTCAACGTTATCTCGGAGAAAGTGATACCTAATGTCAATGTGCTTAGTTCTAGAATGTTGCACGGGTTTTTTAGCAATGCAAATGGCACTAGTGTTATCACAAAACAGTGGAACACTATCTGGATCAACCCCATAGTCCTTAAGTGTTTGAACAATCCAAAGAATATGTGAACAAGCACTAGCAGCAGCTACATATTCAGATTCGGCTGTGGATTGTGCAACTGAATTTTGTTTTCTAGAGGACCAAGCAACAAGAGAATTACCAAGAAAATGACAAGCACCTGAAGTACTTTTCCTATCAATCCTACAACCCCCAAAATCAGCATCCGAAAAAGCTTTCAAAGTAACGGTTGAGGTAGAAGGAAGAAAAATGCCAAATTCTTGAGTTCCATGTAAGTACCTGAGAATCCTTTTGACGGCTTGACGATGTGAAGCACGTGGGGAAGCTTGAAACCGTGCACAAAGACATACGCTGAATTGTACGTCCGGTCTTGATGCCGTGAGGTACAAAAGTGATCCGATCATGCTTCTATATTCTTTTTGATCCACGGGTTCACCATCTTCATCAAGTTCAAGTGTTGTTGCTGTTCCCATTGGTGTCCGAAGAGGCTTGCTTTTTGAATGTAGTCCTAGAGGGGGGGTGAATAGGCCTTTTGAATTTTTGTCGGATCCTACAACACTCAACTGCAAGTTCAATACCAGAGAAATCGGACTAGTCCGGTAAAGTGCGGACTAGTCCGATGTTCACGGACTAAGTTGATCAAGATTAATCGATTAGGTTGATTCTTTAATGTATGCAGCGGAAATATAGAATCAAACAATAGTTTAACAGTTATATATTGGATTGTGTCACAATTAAGGCTTGTGTTCAACAATTTAATGTAAATTGAACAATGAGTATCAAGTCCTAGAGTAAGTAGATCAATTTGAGTGATGAACACAAAAAGGACAAGACACACAATTTATCCAGTGGTTCGGCTACAACGAAGGCAACCTACATCCACGTTGAGGAGCCCACAATAGGACCGGGTGTTCTCCAACCCTTCCCTCATCGGATCGCCACAAAGGCCAATCCTCTTCCACTAATCAAAAAGGGGTGAATAACCAAATTCAAGGGGCGTTCTCACACGTTGAGAGCTCCCTTAGATTACAAATCACAATGCCACCAAAAACACACTCAAAGATTACAATTGAAACACGGGAGTGTGTTAGAGATTCAAACCAAGAGCTCAATGATGTGTGCCAAGTGTCTCTCCAATGATCTAGAAGTGATCCTCAAAGGATTGATTGATTTTGCACTTAATTTGTGGAGAGAAGTGGTTTCTGAGTCTCTTGGCAGGTGTGAGGGCGCTAGGGTTCGAGAGATTGTAAAAGTGGGCCGTGCACCTCTATTTATATGGGGTTTCTAAAAGTGACCATTAGGGTTCAGAAAGATCGGACTAGTCTGTGGTGGTCACCGGACTAGTCTGGTGTGCTGTGTGTAGCAAACCCTAAGTGTCCCGAAATATCGGACTAGTCCGGTCGAAAGCGGACTTGTCCGATTTCACTACAGGAAATCTTCGGACTAGTCCGATAGACATCGGAGTTGTCTGGACATATGAAACCCTAAGTGTGTTGGATGACAAGTCCGCACTTGGAGGACTTGTCCGATTTAGATCAGTGGGTATTTCGGACTAGTTCGTGTAAGCATCGGATTGGTCCGAAGTGGATCAAAAGGAATATCGGACTAGTCCGGTTGACAACGGACTTGTCCGATTTTGTGTGAATTGTGAAGTGTGTTGAGGACTAGTCCGCCCTGGGGAGGATTAGTCCGACTCAAGTCAGAAAGATATCGGACTAGTCCGACAGATATCGGACTTGTCCGATCTGGTGCAGAAAGGATATCGGACAAGTCCGGTTAACAACGGACTAGTCCGGTCTTGTGTAACTTTGTGCAAAATGTGTGTGTGCTTAAACATGATTGAGCTCTTGGGTGTGTTTCCTTAACACACTCCATACACAATAGTCTACTATTTCTTTTCCTTGAGCTCAAGTTCACATTGCTCCTCATTACCCCTTCTTTTTGGCATTTTGCTCATTTTTCATCATTGACCTGCATTCATCTCAATCAAAATGTTAGGATCCCAATTGCTTGTCATAAATCATCCAAAACCCACAAGGGAGTCCTAGATGCACTTTCAATCTCCCCCTTTTTGGTGATTGATGACAACCAATTGAGATTTCACAAAATATGACAAAAAGAGATGAGATTTTCATAAAGTATGCACATATGACTCAAAAATACATTAAGCAGTAAGAGAAATATCCATATGTGCATTCTTTATGGTGGGATGCATAACTAAGTGCATGAAAATATTGAGAATGACATAATTTACATTGATGAAACAATACAAAGTACATATGTCATTTCAGGAGCAAAATTGCAGATTTCAACACATACATGCAAATTAATTAAGCATTTCAACATAGAACCATAGTTGATATGAAAACAGCGATAAAGCATTACAATCACAAAAAAAGAGATAAAGAGAACTCTCTCCTCGCATCCTACCACAGCTAAAGCTAAGACTCGACTCGCCCTCAATCTCTCCCCCTTTGGCATCAAGACACCAAAAAGGAAGGAGAGGAGGGTCCTAGGGTCTTCACTCTTCACTGTCGGTCCTCTCGTCGTCGTCTTCGTCTCCATCATCATCAGCTTGATGAGGAGGGGAAGGAGGAGGGACGGAGTCGCTCGAGCCCCCAATGCCAAAGTAGGCAAGCTCGGAGGGGTTAAGAGGCCCGAGCTCGGTGAAGTCCGGGTCGGACTCTTCAGAAATCACTGGAGATCCAATGGGTTCGATCTCCAGCTTCTGGCAGATTTGCTTCACATTGGCTTTTATATACTTCATGTCCTCCTTGCTTCTCTTGTTGAGCTTGTGGACCTTCACTTCGGTCTTTTTGCAGGAGGAGAATATGGCAGTCAGGTACTTGAGGATCCCACTAGCTGATCCTCTCTGAGGGGCTTCCCTAGAGGTAGGGACAGCCCTAGCATCGCTTCTTGATCTTGCCGGTGTCTCAGGACTGGAGGCCGGCGAGGGAGCAGCCTGGACACTCACTGGTTGAGGCTTCTGAGGCCTCAAAGGAGTGTGCTCCACATCCTTCACGAACTCAATACCTTTGACTTTCTCAATCATATACATGAGGTAGGGAGCATAGCCACATGACCTGTTAGGCATGTAGGATATGTTGACCATATTATTCCAAATATATTCCGCCACATCAAATGGGCAGTCCTTGCTTATGACTCTCATTAGGGTTTGGAGGTAACCTTGCACGCTCCCAGCATCTCTATCTTTAGGAGCAATAGTCTTCCTCAGCACTCTGTTGAGGACCACAAAGAATGGTTTCATGTACTTTGTAGAGGGAGGGACAAACTTTGAGTTCGGCTCATATAGGAATTTCATCCTATCCTTCTCCATGACACCTATGTTGTGGATGATCAGCCTGTCATGCCCAAAGGTGTCCAGATGGAGCAGATTAGCAAAGTCCTCTTGAGTGATACTATACTTAGATCCGTGTGTCATCCTAGTAACACTCTCTTCATCCTCACTTGAGAAGTGGCAAGTTGCAAAGAACTGTGCGATCACTTCAAAATTCCAGTTATGCCTGAAGGCAAAGAGATCCTTCAGGCCATGCCTCTCAACTGCTGCAATGACTTCATCAAAAGCTGAGCACTTCTTCTTCTCAAGGTGTGCCCAGTCAATCCACTGACTGCGCACCACCGGTGTCTTCATTGGGAGATACACCACTTTGTAGAAGTCTGCATGGAAGTTGCACCAAAACCTTCCATCGACAGCTTGCTTTGGCCTGCCATACCAGTCAATGCTTCTGAACTTGGCTGCAGAATCACTGCCCTTGCCGTTGAACTTCTATTCAGTAGGGTCCCGGACCCCTTCCCTGGGAGCATGGAGCTTCAAAGGCCCGACTGGCCCCGTTGCGATCCCCTTGCCCTTGCCCTTGGCTTGGCGAGTGGCACTTGAGGATGCTGCTGCCTTCGACACTGGCTTCTTTGCCAGCACCTTCCTCCGAACCTGAGGAGGTGAAGGAGCTGGCTCCAAGCGTCTTTCTTGGCGTTTCTTGCCAAGACCCGTCGAGGACGGAGGTGCCACTTCTTGGTCCAACTCGGCCTCAAAGTCGGAGATTTCGTTGTTTGAGCTCGACATGATCTAAGAATGATTTTGCAAGAATGATGGTAAGTGATACAAGGCATAGGTATGGAAAGATAGCAGTGAATTGCATTGAGGAATTGAAAATTAGGTTTTCAGTTCAGAAACATCGGACTTGTCCGGTGCACAGGCTTGGACTAGTCTGGTGGACCGGACTTGTCCGTGCATGGACCGGACTAGTCCGGTGTTCATCCTCAAAAACCTAACAGATTGATCAGGGAATGATTCCTAATGCAGATCTAGTCTAGCATGCACGTAGTACATCAAATAAGCATGTATCTAGTGAAGGATGCTAGGCTATACGATCAACAATGGAGGAAAACAAGATTTCTAGGGTTTTGAAGAAATTTACCGAAGAAATCGATTGACGCTTGATGATTTGGGGGTTGGAGGCCGGACAAGTCCGCTAGCTTCAATCCCCAAGAGGTCAAGCTTGATCTCCGCCCAAATGTGGACTTTTTCGACGGAGGGAGCAAAGAATCGCCTAGGTGGCTCGAGCGCAAGAGAGTGGAAAGCGTGAGCAAAAGTGGGGATGAGAAGATTAGGGTTTGGTGGCTGCTAGGGTTATGGACACGAAAAATCAGACAAGTCCGGACATGACCGGACTAGTCCGAAGACATCCAGAGAGCTATATCGGACTAGTCCGTGGTATATCGGACTAGTCCGGCCTAACCGGCACTCTGCGGACTAGTCTGCAGGAGCGGACTAGTCCGGGTAACCACGGACTAGTCCGTGATCACCAGGAGAAAATGCATAGCCCATTCATATATATTTGAAGGTTCACTAATAGAGAATAGGAGGGGCAAAACAAATCAATTAATCTTGATGAATTTGACTAGTAAGCATACAACAATCACACAATGATCATAATTCATCAAGATCTAATAATTGACATAGTTTTTCGAGAAAAAATGAAGAGGGATGATTTTCACAATTCAGACAAAATTTTGAAGAGATCATACAGGTATGCAATTTTTCAAGCCACACTCCGAGAATCAAGGATATTTAGTTCATTTCGGAGTTCGCAAAAATGCTTTTCATCAAGTGGCTTGGTGAATATGTCGGCCAATTGTTTTTGGGTTTTGACATGTGAGATCGAAATGTCTCCTTTCATGGAATGGTCTCTCAAGAAATGATGTCTTATGTCTATGTGTTTAGTTCTATAGTGCTCAACTGGATTGTGGGCAATTTTAATGGCACTCTCATTGTCACAAAGGAGAGGAATACGGTTCATATTGTAACCGTAATCTCTTAGAGTTTGTCGCATCCAAAGGAGTTGTGCACAACAACTCCCGGCTGCAACATACTCCGCTTTGGCTGTGGATAAAGCAATGGAATTTTGTTTCATGGATGACCAAGAAACTAAGGATTTTCCTAGGAATTGGCATGTGCCGGAGGTGCTTTTTCTATCTACTTTGCACCCGACATAATCTGCATCGAAGTAACCAATGAGATTGAATTTTGAGCCTTTTGGGTACCAAAGACCAAGGTTGGGTGTATGAACTAAATATCTCAAGATTCTTTTTACGGCTGTCAAGTGACATTCCTTAGGGTTGGCTTGAAATCGTGCACACAGACATACACTCAACATAATATCTGGCCTAGATGTACATAAGTAAAGTAGAGATCCAATCATGGAGTGATATACCTTTTGATCGACGCGAGGTCCATCTTCATTGAGATCCAAGTGGCCATTCGTTGCCATGGGGGTCTTTATGGGCTTTGCCTTGTCCATGCCAAACTTCTTGAGTATGTCCTGCGTGTACTTGGTTTGGCTTATGAACATTCCTTCCCTTTGTTGCCGCACTTGGAATCCCAAGAAGTACTTCAATTCTCCCATCATTGACATTTCAAACCTGTCTGTCATGATTCTACTAAATTCTTCACAGAAGGATTGGTTAGTTGACCCAAATATTATGTCATCAACATAGATTTGACAGATAAAAAGATCATTATCTAAATTCTTCGTGAATAATGTATAGTCTACTTTTCCAATTTGAAAACCATATTCAATTAAGAAATCTCTAAGACACTCATACCAAGCTCTAGGAGCTTGTTTGAGGCCGTAGAGAGCCTTACGCAATTTATATACGTGGTTGGGAAATTCCTCATCTTCAAACCCGGGTGGTTTCTCCACGTACACTTCTTCCTTGATCAGTCCGTTGAGGAAGGCGCTTTTCACGTCCATTTGATACAGCTTGAAATCATGGTGAGTAGCATATGCAAGTAATATTCTAATAGATTCAAGCCTAGCTACTGGAGCAAAAGTCTCACCGAAATCCAAACCTTCGACTTGTGAGTACCCTTTGGCCACAAGTCACGCCTTGTTTCTTGTTACCACTCCGTGTTCGTCTTGTTTGTTGCGGAAGACCCACTTGGTGCCCACTATGTTTGCATTGGGTCTTGCCACAAGTTCCCACACCTCGTTCCTCTTGGAGTTGTTCAATTCTTCTTGCATTGCCACCACCCAGTCCGGATCCTTCAATGAGTCCTCAATCCTGTGTGGTTCCAAAGAGGTTACAAACGAGTAATGCTCACAAAAGTTAGCTATGCGAGATCTAGTGGTCACTCCCTTTTGGATGTCACGGATGATGTTGTCGATTGCGTGATCCCTTTGAATGCATTGGTGTACTCTTGGGTGGGGCACTTGGGGAGTTGTGTCTTCATGATTGTTCTCTTCTACCCCTGAGTGGTTGCCATCGTTGACTTGTTGATCATCCTCATACTCTCGTGCTCGTGTTGAAGCTCCCCCTTGATTGTTGGTCTCCTCTTGTGGTTCATTTTCCTCATTTATGTGTGAAGGTGATTCTTGTGGTCGAACTTCACCTAGAGCCATTCTTTTCAATGCTAGACAAGGAGCTTCTTCTTTACCTAATTCACATGGATCAACTTGCTCCTTTTGGGAGCCGTTAGTCTCATCGAACACTACGTCACGTGCTACTTCAACAAGTCCGGAGGCCTTGTTGAAAACACGATAGGCGTAGGTGTTCGAATCGTAACCGAGAAAGAAACCTTCATCGGACTTCAAAGCAAACTTTGAAGTCCTGAGCTTCTTGTTCAGGATATAACATGGAGAACCAAAAACTCGAAAGTAAGAAATGTTTGGTTTGTTACCGGTGAGTAGCTCATAGGGAGTTTTCTTAAGTAGTCGATGAAGATAAAGCCGATTTGCGACGTGGCAAGCGGTGTTAATCGCTTCCGCCCAAAATCGATCCGAAGTCTTGTATTCATCGAGCATAGTTCTTGCCATCTCTATGAGTGTTCGATTCTTCCTTTCGGCAACTCCATTTTGTTGTGGTGAGTATGGCGCTGAAAATTCGTGCTTGATGCCCTCTTCATCAAGGTACTCCTCCACTTGTATGTTCTTGAACTCCGTGCCATTGTCGCTTCGAATGCTCTTGATTGACGATGAAAACTCGTTTTGAGCTCGCTTGAAGAATTTCTTGAGTGTTCCTTGTGTTTCTGACTTATCATGCAAAAAGAAAACCCAAGTGAAGCGAGAAAAGTCATCAATGATAACCAAACCGTATTTGTTACCGCCGATGCTTATGTAAGCAACTGGACCAAACAAGTCCATGTGAAGTAGTTCGAGCGGTCTTGTTGTAGTCATGATGTTCTTTGCGACATGATGTGCTCCAACTTGCTTTCCGGCTTGGCACGCGCTACAAGGCCTGTCTTTCTCAAAAACAACATATTTCAAACATCGGATGTGATCGCCCTTGAGGAGTTTTTGAAGATTCCTCATACCAACATGCGCTAGCCGTATATGCCACAACCAACCCATGTTGGTTTTTGCAATCAAGCATATGTCGAGTTCGGCTTTATCCTTGTTGAAGTCAACAAGGTAAAGCTTTCCCTTCAACATACCCTTGAAAGCAACGGAACCATCACTCTTCCTTGAGACGGTCACACCCTTGTTAGTAAACAAGCAATTATAACCTTTGTCACATAGTTGAGATATGGACATTAGGTTATTATCTAAAGATTCAACATGTAAAACCTGAGAAATCGTGTGTTCAGAGGATATTGTGATTTTACCGGTACCGAGCACCCTTCCTTGACTATTATCTCTGAAGTATATGCCTTCGTTTGGGTCCTCGTTTTCTTCATATTCCACGAACATCCTTCTTTCTCCGGTCATGTGGTTGCTGCATCCACTGTCTAGCACCCATTTGGATCCACCGGAGGAATAGGCCTTGCATTTACCTTCCTTTGCCATGAGACAAGTGCCATTTCCTTTCTTTGCATCGAGTGTGCGGAAGAGTGTGGATTTATTGGATGTGCTTTCTATGGCTATGCTAGCCATCTCTTCTTCATCGGATGATGAGGACTCATCGTTTGAGTCCCACTCCTTCCCAATGTGTGCTTGTTCGGCTTGTTTCTTATTCTTGAAGAGTTTCTTAGGTTGAGGCTTGGTTTCTTTAGTTTTCTTCTTGTTGTCTTCATACGGGCAATCGACTATAAAGTGGTTATACTCACCACAATTATAGCACACCCGCCTCATCTTTGGCTTCATCCTTTCCTTGTACTTTCCTTCACTTGATTTTGTTCCTTGTCTCTTCTTCATTATTATCTTGAACTTTTCATGAACAAAATCATATCTTCTTCATCTAGCTCACTACTCTCGTCATCACTGTCCTCCTCTAGTTGTGCTTCTCTTGCTTCTTTGGATAGAGGCTTGAAAGTGGATTTTAGGGCAACTCCTTTCTTCTTGGCTGAGGTGAGGTCGGCAATTTCTTTGACGTGCTTGGCTTGTTTCTCCATCATTTCAAAGTTGATAATTTTACCAAGCAATTCATCCAGAGTCATCCTTTTGTAACCAGGGCTCTCTCTGATCATTGAGCATAGCGTGACATTGCGAGGCATAAAAGCTCTAAGGATGAGCTTTACCACCTCGTGGTCATTCTACTTCTTGCTCCCATATGATCGAACCTTGTTGACAAGTGTCTTCAATCGGTTGTACATGTCCTGGGGTGACTCGTCTTCCTCAATTGCGAATCTTCCTAGTTCCCCTTTGATCATTTCAATTTTTGCCTCACGCACATGCTGGTCACCTTCATGTGCTGTTTGTAGTGTATCCCATATCTCCTTAGCAATTTCGAGTCCATCCACCTTGGTGAACTCGTCTCGACTGAGAGAGGAGGTGATTACGGCTACGGCTTGAGCGTTTCTATGGATGGCCTGCTCTTGACTTGGGGTGAGCTCTTCGTCATCATCCGGAATATCTATCCCTGTACATACAACATGCCATAAACTTGGGTCGAGGGAAATCAAATGCATCTTCATATTCTGCCTCCACATGGAGTAATCACTCCCATCAAAGTGTGGGGCTTTTCCAAGTGGGATAGATAAGTAGTGATTGTTATTGGAATTTAGACGATCATAATTAAAAGAATATCGGGAGTAGTCGGTGTGACTACTCCCCTTCTTCTTCTCTTCAACTTTCGCTTTCCCTTTGGAAAGTGCCTTCTTTCTGAGGAGCGCCTTTAGCTCCAGCGTCTCCTCATCGTTGTCCTCGAAGTCTTGAATGGCTTCGAGGTACTTCTCCAGTTTTTGGGTCTTGTCGTTGTTGACTTCCTCTTGGTTGTTGATTTTGTGGACGTCCTTCATGTCCGACATGATCTCTTCGAGTGGTTAAACTCTTTCTTGAAGAACCCGCTCTGATACCAATTGAATGTAGGCCTAGAGGGAAGGTGAATAGGCTTTTTGAATTTTTGTCAGATCCTGCAACACTCAACAGCAAGTTCAATACCAGAGAAATCGGACTAGTCCGGTAAAGTGCGGACTAGTCCGGTGCTCACGGACTAAGTTGATCAAGATTAATCGATTAGGTTGATTATTTAATGTATGCAACGGAAATATAGAATCAAACCATAGTTTAACAGTTATATATTGGATTGTGTCAGAATTAAGGCTTGTGTTCAACAATTTAATGTAAATTGAACAATGAGTATCAAGACCTACAGTAAGTAGATAAATTTATCTCGTGGTTCGGCTACCACGAAGGCAACCTACATCCATGTTGAGGAGCCCACAAAAGGATCGGGTCTTCTCCAACCCTTCACTTGTCGGATCGCCACGAAGGCCAATCCTTTTCGACTAATCACAAAGGGGTGAATAACCAAATTCAAGGGGCATTCTCACACGTTGAGAGCTCCCTTAGATTACAAATCACAATGCCACCAAAAACACACTCAAAGATTACAATTGAAACGCATGAGTGTGTTAGAGATTCAAACCAAGAGCTCAATGATGTGTGCCAAGTGTCTCTCCAATGATCTAGAAGTGATCCTCAAAGGATTGATCGATTTTGCACTTAATTTCATGGAGAGAAGTGGTTTCTGAGTCTGTTGGGGGGTGTGATAGCGCTAGGGTCCGAGAGATTGTAAAAGTGGGTTGTGAACCTCTATTTATATGGGGTTTCTAAAAGTGACCGTTAGGGTTCAGAAAGATCGGACTAGTCCGTGGTGGTCACCGGACTAGTCCGGTGTGCTGTGTGTAGCAAACCCTAAGTGTCCCGAAATATCGGACTAGTCCGGTCGAAAACAGACTTGTCCGATTTCACTACTGGAAATCTTCGGACTAGTCCAATAGACATCGGACTTGTCCAGACATATGAAACCCTAAGTGTGTTGGATGACAAGTCCGCACTTGGAGGACTTGTCCGATTTAGATCAGTGGGTATTTCGGACTAGTCTGTGTAAACATTAGACTGGTCCGAAGTGGATCAGAAGGAATATCGGACTAGTCCGGTTGATAACGGACTTGTTCGATTTTGTGTGACTTGTGAAGTGTGTTGAGGACTAGTCCACCCTGGGGAGGATTAGTCCGACTCAAGTCAGAAAGATATCGGACTAGTCCGACAGATATCGGACTTGTCCGATCTGGTGCAGAAAGGATATCGGACTAGTCCGGTTAACAATGGACTAGTCCGGTCCTGTGTAACTTTGTGCAGAATGTGTGTGTGCTTCAACATGATTGAGCTCTTGGGTGTGTTTCCTTAACACACTTCATACACAATAGTCTACTATTTCTTTTCCTTGAGCTCAAGTTCACTTTGCTCCTCATTATCCCTTCTTTTTGGCATTTTGCTCATTTTTCATCATTGACCTGCATTCATCTCAATCAAAAGGTTAGGATCTCAATTGCTTGTCATAAATCATCCAAAACCCACAAGGGAGTCCTAGATGCACTTTCACTTTTGTCCATGTTGAAGCGTCTTAGGAGGTCTTTGGTATACTTCGTTTGATGCACAGAAGTACCCTCCTTGGTTTGCTTGATTTGCGGCCCCAAAAAGTAAGTGAGTTCACCCATCATACTCATTTCAAATTCGGAACTCATCATTGCTGAAAACTTGGACACAAGATCATGAGAAACACAACCAAAGATAATATCATCCACATACACTTGAACGAATAATGAGTCATTGCCATGCTTAAGCACAAAAAGAGTTTTATCAACCTTGCCCATGGTAAACCCCTTTTCAAGTAAGAATGTTTTTAACCTATCATACCATGCTCTAGGGGCTTGTTTGAGACCATATAAGGCTTTGGACAGTTTGTAAACATGATTAGGAAAATCTGGATTTTCAAAACCCAGTGGTTGTTTGACATAAACCTCCTCATATGTGTAGCCATTAAGAAAAGCACTTTTAACATCCATTTGATATAGCTTAAAACCTTTAGATGCTGCAAAAGCTAACAAAATTCTTATGGCTTCTAATCTAGCGACAGGAGCAAAAGTTTCATCAAAATCTAGACCTTCAACTTCAGTGAAACCTTGAGCAACCAACCTAGCCTTATTCCAAACCACAACCCCATCCTCACTTTGTTTATTCTTAAATACCCATTTAGTTCCAATTAAAGTGTGACCTTGAGGTGGAGGTACAAGTTTCCAAACATTATTTCTTTCAAAATATTCTAACTCTTCTTTCATGGCAAATATCCCAGATTCATTAGTGAGTGCGTGTGATATATCTTTGGGTTCAAAAGAAGCAATAAAAGCAGAATGAGCATGAGAGTTTGGATCGCAAAACCTGGACCGTGTGACTCGTTCATGCAAGCTTCCAATCATTTGTTGTGGGGGATGATCTTTGTAAAAACGTAGGGGAACAGATGTCTCACAAGCTTCTTCTTCATTAGGTTCATCGTAGATTGATGAGCTTTTGACTTGTGGACAATCAGGACCAGCATAGGTGATAGCCGGAGCTTGTTCAATGTCCGGAGCTGGACACGTGTCAACTTCGGAACTATCAGGCAGTATCTTCGGCTCTTCTTCATCTTCAAAAATACCCTCCCCCTGAGGATACGGATCTGGTCCTGCAACACCGAAGCTAGTACCTGGGCTAGCTTCATCAAAAGACACTTCACAAGTCTCCACAATTTTGTTAGTGTCAAGTAAAAGCACACGGTAGCCTCTAGTATGAGATGGATAACCAAGAAACATGCCATCAAAGGATCTAGGTTCAAATTTATCAATATTACCATGTTTCTTAACAAAGCATTTGCAACCAAAGACCCGAAAGTATGTAACACTAGGCCTATGTCCAAACCGGAGCTCATATGGTGTTTTACCTAGCTTAGCACCCAAGAAAACACGATTTGAGACATAACAAGCGGTTGGTAACGCATCAGCCCAAAATTTCCTAGGAGTTTGATATTCATCAAGCATAGTCCTAGCCATCTCAACTAAGGTTCTGTTCTTTCTTTCTACAACACCGTTTTGTTGAGGTACATATGGTGAAGAGAATTGATGATCTATTCTATTTTTAGCACAAAAGTGATCAAAAGATTGATTTTTAAATTCAGTTCCATTATCACTTCTAATTGCTTTTAATGATCCTTGGTGATCAATTGATAATCTAAGAAATAAAGTTCTAAAGTGACTAAAAACTTCATTCTTAGATGCCATAAAGTAAACCCAAGAGTATATAGAATAATCATCAACGATAACAAGAACATACCATTTACCTCCGAAGGATTGAACACGTGAAGGTCCTACGGTGTCAAGATGCAAAAGTTGACATGGTCCAGTTGTCATGATCATTGTGAGAGGAGTATGCGAACCTGCAACCATCTTAGCATGTCTACAAGAAGAGCACACAATTTCTTTGTCCCCTTTAAGCTTAGGCAGCCCACGTATGCGATCAATAGCACTAACACGCGTTAGGTGATCAAAGCCTACGTGACCAAGTCTACGATGCCAAAAATATAAGTCCTTTGAATCATTAGCAACTAGACACCTATGCTTAGGGGAATACATATCAAAATCAGATTTAAAAACTCTTTCAAACCGAGACATGTTAAAAATAAGCTCACTATTTGAATCTACAACTTTTCAGCAGTTTTTATTGAAAATAATTTCTAGATTTTCATCTAGCAATTGTGCAACATAAAGCAAGTTGTATTTCAAATTTTTGACAAGTGCCACATCCTTCAAAGTGTAGTGATCATTTACTCTAACCGAACCCCTAGCAATTATAGGAGTTGAAGAATTATCGGCAAAAGTAACATTCTCTACACGTGACACAAAAGAGAGGGAGGAGAACCAATCTTTGTTACCGGTCATGTGGCGTGAGCAACCTGAATCCACAATCAAAATGTTCTCCTTCCTCAAACGTGTAACCTACATAGAAGCACAATACGTCGATGACTCAATACTGGGGTAAGTCAAAAGGCATTTAGGAATCCAGTACTGAGTCACGCGACGTGCAGCAGAAAAAACACGCGGAAGCTGAGACAAAACAGCAGGTTTATGAGTCAAAGTTTTAGATTTTTTATTCTTGACTACTGCCCTATAAGGTGTTACTTGTGTAGCACAAAAATCAGTAGCTCCGGAGGCAAAAACAAAAGGTCCGGAGGTAAACTTTGAATGTTTTTGACTCAAAACAGCAGGTTGTACATTCAGTTTAATGTGTGCAGCAAATTTTGCATGGAAGTTATGAGATCTAGCAACCATTCTTTCCCTTTTCTGTTCTTTAGCTAGTCTATAAAAAAAAATCTATGACATGACCATCTCTATCATAGAAGGTACAATGAAATTTAACTTTGTGTTCATGTCTAGATGAGCAAATAATATTTTTATTTGAAACCGAATGAGGCAACACTCCTGCAGATTTGAAAACCACTACTTTTTGTTTAGGAACTGTTTGAATCAAACCACTTCCTAATGACTTTACAATTTTAGGTGGATGTGCCTTAGCATCAGTATGAGAATCAAAACCTAAACAAGTTTTATCATTGCATGACTTGGAAGAATTCAGCAGCAAGTTTAGATTCTTATTCCCATTACAAAACCGATCTAATGTCCTATGCATGTCATCAAGTTTATTGGACAGATCAAGGCAATTTTCACATGAAGTTTTTCCTTTTAGTTTGCAATTGGAACAAAATTTAACTTCATGAGAACGTAAAGCATTGTTCAATATAGAAATTTCATTCATAGCATCCTGTAGTTTCTTATCAAGATCATCACAAGTAGAACAATGCAAATCAATTGTAGAACAGCTAGCATCTTTCAACTTTTTATCATTAAGTACAGCAAGCTCTTTGTTCTTTTCAATTTCTAACTCAAGTTTATCAAGTGTGGAGGTGTGCACACTTCTTAATGAGGACAATTGTTCATATATTAAATCACATGAGGAACATGCATCATCACTAGGAAACAAAGTTTTTAAACGGTTGATTTCAGATTCTAGTGATTCAATTTTAGCAGCACTATCCCTAAGCTTTTTGTCCTTTTTCTTAACAATAATTGTGGCACGAGAAATGGCATCACACATTTCTTCGCAAGTAGGACATACCTCTTCATTGTCACTGTTGTGTTCTGCCTCCTCCATACTTGATCTTGACTTGCCCGCCATAAAGAACAAGTTTGCCAAATCATCTTCATCTTCATCACTTCCAATGTCCACGTCGCTTGAACTGAAATCTTGAAGCGCGGTGATGAAACTGTTGATCATCTTGCGTCCTATGGTACCTTTCTTCTTCTTGTTAGAATTTCCAGAGGAGGTCCTGACCTTGCTTTGTTTTCTTCCCGGGTGGTCGGACCTAAAAGGTTAGGACATCCTGTATGAAAGTGTCATGTTTTACCACATTCAAAATAGCATTGAGGTCCGGAGCTTCCTCTCCTTCTAGTTCTCACATTTTGCAATTCTTTTGAGAATCTAGTAGAGATGAGTGCTAACTCCTCTTCTGGAAATTCTTTTATCTGCTCCAGGGTTAGTGAGGACAACAAAGCAAGAGTATTGCAAGATGATGATTGGCCGGAGCTAGACATATCACGTTGTGAAACAAATGCAATAGACTTATTTGGGTTCTTACGTGTTAGGATGTCAATTTCATGAGTTTTTGTTTAGAATAGAGTACATGTAATGTAAGAGAACTCATGACAGTAGATTCACGAATAGATGTGACTTTCATCTCCCAAATTGACATATCTAATGCACTTAGCAATTGCCTAGCATTTTCAGCATCTGAGAAGTTAACATTGACACTACACAAGTTGCTGAGAATTTTATTAAAGCGAGCAAAGAGATCATCAATTGACTCACCAGGTTGCATCTCGAAGCACATGTATTCTTTATTGAACATGTCTTGCCTTACCTCCTTGATCGTGTTGGATCCTTCATGGTAGTCACAAAGTGCTTTCCACACATCGTATGCAGATCGAAGGTGTGCAACATGGTCGAAGTCGCTTTTTGTTAATCCTTGTATGATCAAGTTCCGAGCCTTGTTGTTGTTATCGACATCTCTCAGATTTGTAGCTGTAACTTGATTGTTTGATGGCACTTCGTAAGGCTTGTATACATTCTCCCATATTGCAAAGCCTTGTGCCTGGATGAAAGCCTCCATGCGTGCCTTCCAAACCTGAATATCAATACCAGCGAACACACAAGGTTTGGCAGAGTACTTCTCCATGATGATTAGTCAAAAAACACGCGCAAATCACAAAGATTAGAGCACCGTGGCTCTGATACCAATTGTAGGATCCAAGAGCACGTGAAAATCTACCCGAGGGGGGGTGAATGGTAGATTTAAAAATCTTACGCAGCGGAAACAATTAAACCCCAAACCCTTTCGGCGGAAAAACGATCTGTTAAAGAAATCTTGTGTGAGACTAATCTAAACGTGTTTCACCATGACAAAAGTGATAGATATCAGAGAGAATCAAGTCACGAAGACAACACAAAAAGAATCACTCAAATCCGTCAATAAAAACTCAAGTTATGATCGAAAGATCAAACAATGGTCAATCTGCCCTACCCGAGAAAAAACAGTTCTGGAACGCTGCAAGGAAACTCGTGTAGATCATAGACCACAAATCCAATGACCGTGTAATTTTGACAGATGATATACAATCAAGTTTTGAAGACAACCCAAAAAGAATCACGTCAATTGGATCTGTAATACTCGAGTTATGATAAAACCACCGACGAAAGGTAGTGCTGTCCAGAAACTCAACGAGTATAACTTGTCTGGAACAAGTCGGACGAACAAGGCACAAAAGTTCCTTCAAACTACGAATTTTATTCAATAGAACACAAGAGGAACAGCCCCAAAGTCGTGCACCACGATCTCTGGGCTCCCTTGCTTATATAACCAGCCCTTAGGCAACCCAATATCAACTAGAACTCCAATCCTACTCAGATCATGAATCGTAACTTTCCATAACTGCTCAAGATTCTTCTATACGCAGATAGAAGCAATCTTAAGACTTCCAAACACCGTAGGAACGTATCCCACATTGCTAAACAACTCAAATTCGTTACCCACACGAAATCCTATCATAACCAACTCAAATCTTTCCATATTTGAGTCAAACTCGACTCAACCGCAACCTGAGTCCATAACCTAGTCGGTTGGACCTTTCCGACCAATTCTTTACGTCCACATCTCTTCATCACGTCTCGGAACTATGTAGCCACGTCCATGCACTCCTTGCACACGTGCAAACATCTTCCAATGACGTCCACGATACCTTCATATGCATTTTTCTTGATTCAATCATGTTGCGCAACCTCCTGATCAGCTCAACCACAATTCCTCCTGAATTTGGTTGTTGGAACCTCATCTCCTCCCTGAGACTAGTCCAATGGATCCTGTCACCAGCCATGTCTTGAACTCAAGCAACACCTGCACATGAATAAACAACCAATCCATACGAGCCCAAGTCCTCGACTT
This sequence comes from Tuctoria greenei, assembly GCA_036927565.1. Classification (NCBI taxonomy): domain Eukaryota; kingdom Viridiplantae; phylum Streptophyta; class Magnoliopsida; order Poales; family Poaceae; genus Tuctoria; species Tuctoria greenei. The sequence goes on from JAYESD010000001.1 coordinate 111,701,596, forward strand.
GACTCAAGTTAGTTCCGAACACAACACCTTACGTGAGCACCTCACATAAGCATGTTGCAAAACCACAGTAACACGATATCATCCATATCAACTAAAACGCACCAAAAACATAGCAAATGAATACTAAGCTATCTTTCCAACAATGTAAAGCAAGTACGAAACATTGTAAATAAAAAGCAGAAGCACTGCGGTCAAGTTTCGGACCTTGCCAGAGCAACCCGGACCTTGAGCCGGAGCTAACAAGAGCAAGTAGAACCTAGCACCAGAGCTTACCAAAACACTAGTCAAAACTAGTCAACCCAAAACCGGAGCTAGACAAAGTACGTCGGAGCTTAGCAAAAGCATTTCAGAGCTATCAAATATATGTTGGAGCTATCAAAGACATGCCGGAGCTAAAGATAAAGCTCACCGGAGCTAACCAAAGCTAGTCGGACCTTACCAAGAAGTCGGACCTAGCTTCGAACGTAATTGGAGCTACCCAAAACAAGCCGGACCTACCGTCAGACCTTGTTGTAGCTCGGAGCTAGAGTCGGACCTTGATAAAAAGGTGTTTTGGTGATATTCAAAACTTTTTATCATCAAAGCCAAGTGTATTCACTACAAGCCAATGTATTCAGCACACATAGGTCTTACAAATCCTCTCCCGAACCTAAACCACCGAGGGATGAAGAAATTAAACCTTCGGAATTCCCATTCTACTTCGAGGAGGAGATTTTTGAAGATTATGGAAATAACTTGAAGTATTGTTGCCAAAGGAAGCAATCGTTGCCTCCAACTCCATCTGACTCGCCTGATGGAGGGTACCTCCATGAGACGGTCAAGGAGTTGACCTCTATTTTGACTTCAGAATGGAGGGAAGAGGTTGAAAACTCACCCAATATCCTTTGGACGCTCTCACACATAGCCAACATTCTATGCCATATTAGAGGAGAAACAATGCGAGTCCTTTATAATCACTATGTTGGAGCAAATAACTTTTCTGATACTTGTGCTCTCGCCCTTTTGTGTAATGTGCCAGTGGCACCAACACAAAAATTCTTTTGAGATACGTTTGGAAATATTCTTGATGTATATGGGGTTTTACAAGTAGTGTTAGTAAGACACAAAAATGTCGAGGTTCACCTTGATTTCCATGTGTTCGAAGTTCGAGACTTTGACGCAATGATTAGGGTACATATTGAGAAATTTCTCATGGAATTCCCCTCCGAAGGAAACTTTAACATAAATCTTGGAGGGAACAAATGTTTTGTTCCCATTTTGCATTTCAAGAACACATTGGCGGAACCACCCCTCCAATATGGGCCAATTGAGGAGGTTAGGACTCTTAAATATTTGGGACCTCCTGAAGTAGAAGGAGAAGATTTCATGTAAGAAGAGGATGAACTTCAGAAGACTTTTAATTTACCAAAAGAAGAGCATGCAACCAAACCTCCTGTTGTGCTCAAGATCTTGCCTCCAGGCCTACGCTATGCTTTCTAAATAGATATTTGGAAGCCTTTGTCATCATAAGTGACAAGCTTTCAGATGAGGAATTCCTCAAACGCATGGTCCTGTTGGAAAAGTATAGGACTATTTTTGGCTACTCACTCCAAGACCTCAAGTGCATCAGCCCTGCTCTTTGCACCCATCGTATTCCCATCGACCCCAAGAGTACCCCTTCACGGGAGCCTCAAGGGAGGTTGAATAATGCGAAGCGAGAGGTTGTCAAGAAGGAGGTCTTAAAACTCCTTCATGTCGGGATTATTTATCATGTGCCTCGTAGTGAGTGGGTTACCCCGGTCCATGTAGTGCCAAAAAAGGGAGAAATGACGGTCATTCATAACGAAAAGAATGAATTAATTCCTCAACGAACCATTACGGGATGGAGTATGTGTATTGATTACTGAAAACTCAACAAGGCAACTAGGAAGGATCATTTTCCACCGCCCTTCATCGATGAGATGTTGAAATGGTTCGCAAAACATTCCTTCTTTTGTTTTCTTGATGGGTACTCGGGCTATCATTAAATTCCCATCCACCCCGATGATCAAAGTAAGACCACATTCACATGTCCATATGGGATGTACGCCTACCGGCAAATGTCTTTTGGACTGTTTAATGCACCTGCCTCCTTTCAAAGGTGCATGAAGCCTATTTTTTGACATGATTGAGGAAATCATTGAAGTTTTCATGGATGATTTATCCTTCTATGGAAAAACTTTTGATCATTGTCTGGAGAATTTAGACAAGGTCTTACAATGATGCTAAGAGAAGGACCTAGTACTTATTTGGGAAAAGCGTCATTTTATGGTCTGTGAAGTCATTGTTCTCAGACACTTAGTGTCCCGAAGGGGGATAGAGGTGGACAAAGCAAAAATTGAAGTTATTAAATAACTTCCACCTCCAGTCAACATTAAGGGAATCCACAACTTTTTAGGTCATGCGGGGTTCTACCGACGATTTATCAAGGGTTTATCCAAATTTGCTAGACCCCTCACAAACCTATTAGCCAAGGATGCTCACTTTGATTTCGATGAGGAGTTCCTTAAATCCTTTGATACACTCAAAAAGGCACTTTTCTCGGCTGCAATCATCCAACCCCCTTATTAGACGCTGCCATTCGAAATCATGTGTGATGCCAATGATTTTGCTGTTGGTGCGGTCTTTGGCCAAACCAAAGATAAGAAGCATCATGACATAGCCTACACTAGCAAGACTCTAAGAGGATCACATCTCATATATGCCACAACAGAAAAAGAGTGCAATAGTATTTGCTATCGATAAGTTTAGATCCTACTTGGTTGGAGCCATGGTCATTGTCTACACAGACCATGCTCCCTTGAAATTTTTGCTCACCAAAAAGGATGCTAAGCCAAGGCTAATCCGATGGATTCTCCAACTCCAAGAATTTGATTTGGAGATTAAGGATAAGAAAGGAGTGGAGAATTCCGTTGCAGATCATCTCTCACGTATGGAAGTCACAGAACACATGGATGTACCCATTAATGACTTCCTACGCGATGATATGTTACTTAAGGTGAACGACTCTCATCTTTGGTATGCAGACATCATGAACTTCATAGTCACATGTTACGTACCGCCAGGAGAAAAAAAGAAACTCTTTTATGAGAGTCGTTGACAACTGTGGGATGACCCATAGCTCTATGAGTATGTGCCGATGGCCTTCTTAGAAGGTGTGTCCCCACGATCGAAGGCACCAAAATCATTGAAAAATGGAGGCCATTACGATGTTTACCATAGTCGGTACCCAACATACCCGGTACCCCCGCGCACAGGCTAAAGTCACCTAGGTGCCCTGTTCCCAACAAGGCGGGGTCCCAGTGCGCCACGTGTCCAAGAAGGCCCGGACCTGGGTCCGGAGTAACCACATGAAACTCCAGGGGGAATCCAGCTCCTCCTCAGAGACGAGCTCCCAAGCGGCCACGTGTCCAGCAGGACTGTATCCCGCTCCCCCTTGGGGCGTGGGCTCTAGAGCTGCCACATGGCTCGAAACTACAAACAGGCTACCTCCCCAAATAGGGCTCTGGCTCTGCCACTTGTCCAGTGGCCCTGGAGCACCTGCTCTACTCAGGAGCAAGCTCCGGAGCTGCTACGTGGTCAGCGGGTCATCACCCGACCTCCCCAGCAGAGGCTAGCTCCTGAACTGCCACGTACCCTACAACGTGCCCTGGCCAGTGGGTTGCGGGAGTTAAGAGGGAGGTGCGCCTTTTCCAGATCAGACATTGAAGGTTCACGTCTTCCCAGGTGCATGACGCGGTGCCCGCCTGCTGTCTGGTATCTCTGCATCCAATCGCATCACACTGAAGGTGCAACAGGCCTACCCCGCTCTGCCAAGTGGGTAGCTTACGGCACCAGGGACAGATGGATGGGGCATTCCCTACAATCATCAACGACTATGCATGGGCCACTATCGACCGAGGTGGCAAGAAGGCAAGTAATCAAAGCCTCGGCCATAGGAAGTTTATGCAAGAAGCCATAGATGTTTAGGATAAGATCGACCCGGGGTCACCTGACGAGCCCCGAACCCCACTTGTAAGGCGTTTGGCCCTGTCTATAAAAGGACCAGACCTCCATTGTTGCAAAGCATCCCACGATCGAACATCCAATTCCCAATACACACACACACTAGCAATACTATCTCATCGTGGAGTAGGGAGTTACGCTCTTGTGGCCCGAAATAAGTAAAAACCAGCGTCTCATACTCTAATACGCACGACCACTAGATTGAGAACTAAGACCTGATGATGGAAGAACCTCCGCGGGCTGCTCCTTAGTAGATCCAGGCGAAGTGTCGATTTAACACTTCGACATTTGGTGCGCCAGGTAGGGGCTTTTTCCCTCAAAAAGTGGTTGCGTTTTTCACCATAATGGTGTTCATCAAACCCGTAGACGGCGGTTTCCGAGGCCGTCGTTCGGTGACCAGATCCGTCACCCAAGCGGTGCACTCTAGTCCAACACGCACCCACACAGATGGAGCTGGCCAGGATGGCACCTCCGGACACATCTCGGCCCAGTCAGTGCCCCCACAACTGCCGATTGCTAGTCCAGAGAGCGCTCTGGCAGCAGCCAGGGCCCTGCTTCACCACCCACCATCGTTGAATGCTTCTCAGAGAGCGGCTGAACAATGGGTCCACGACATCGACCACTTGGCTGTGGTGTCCCTCAACTCTCCCAACAGAGGGAGACATCACGTGTCACTCTCATGTGCGCCATCCATCGATCGTCGCACCGCCAACTCCAGATCTACCAGGCCTACTAGAGTTGGCAAGATCCGCACGAGGGACCTAAGGGATCAGCTTAACCGTCGTCAAGCTCAGATAGATGTCCACATCATCATCAAGCGGCAGCGGGAGAGACAGCACAACCTTGACGCCGAGTACGAGCCTCAAGGGCCTAAGTAGGAGGAGTCCTCCGTCCGAGGAGCACCTCAGGTAAACCCTCCACCGCCACCATCAAACCAAGACTACGTTGGGTCAGTTGCACCCCTGCGCTGCTCTACATTAGGAGCTTCTGCACTACATGCCACAACAGCAGGCTCCACAGCAGCCACCTATGGCGCAGCAAACCCCCCTGGTGTATGTTGTCCCGTATGCCTCACCGATGAATCCCGTCGGAGGGTGCATGGCCTTGGCGCCATACCTCCGACTGACGACATGGTTGCGCAAGTTCTGGCCACACTTACTGATGAGGACATAGCTACCATTGATACAACAACAACCCATTCACCACATCCAGCTAATCAAGGTCCAATGACACGCGCTCATGCACATGAACTTAATTTTTAGGTGAATTCATTCTTGATTGTTCAAACTGAATATCCTTCAAATGGTGAACTATTTGTGAGACCTATGTGTGATGAATACATTGGCTTGTACTGAATACATTGGCTTTGATGATATAAGTTCTAAAATTTTGCCAAAACATCCCTTTTAGCAAGGTCCGACTCTAGCTCCAAGCTTCTGCAAGGTCCGACAATAGGTCCAACTTGCTTCATCAAGATCCAACATGTTTTTGGGTAGCTCCGGAGAGCTTTGCTTTTAGCTTCGACATGTCTTTGATAGCTCCAGCATGTCTTTGTTAAGCTCTGATATGTTTTGCTAGGTCCAACTTATGTTGGTTAGCTCCGACATGTTTTTCTAGCTCTGGCGCTAGGTTGTACTAGCTTCGGTATGCTCCGACACTAGGTTGTACTAGCTTTGGTAAGCTCTGGAGCTAGGTTCTACTAGCTTTGGTAAGCTCCAGCTCAAGCTCCGGTTAGCTTTGGCAAGGTTTAGAGCTTGATCGTAATGTTCCTAGTTTTATTGTGAACTGTTTCGAATTTGCTTTGCATTGTTAGAAAAATTGCTTAGTATTCATTTGCTATGTTTTTGGTGCGTTTTGGTTGATCTGACTGTAATTGTTTTACTGTGGTTTTTGCAACATGCTTATGTGAGGTGCTCACGTAAGGTGTTGTGTTCGGAACTAATTTGAGTCAAGTCGTGAACTTGGGGTCGTACGGATTGGTTGTTCCTTGATGTGCAGGTGTTGCTTGAGTTAAAGTCATGGCTGGTGACAGGATCCTTTGGACTAGTCTCAGGGGGAGATGAGGTTTCAACAACCTAGTTCAGGAGGAATTGTGGTTGAGCGGGTCAGAAGGTCGCGCAGGATGATTGAATCAAGGGCAGTGCATATGAAGGTTACTAGACATCGAAGGAAGGTGTTCACAGGTATGCATGCGGTGCATGACGTGGCAACATGGTTCCAAATCTAGTTGGAAGGATTGGATCATATCGGTTGATGACATCGGCTGCAGCAGAGTCGGATATGGCTCGGTGTGGAAAGTATCGAGTAGGTTATGATACGATTTCGTGTGGGTCACGAATTTGAGTTGTTTTAGGAATGTGGGATACGTTTCTAAGGTGTTTGGAAGTCTTAAGATTGCTTCTATCTGCGTTTAGAAGAGTCTTGAGCAGTTATGGAAAGTTACGATTTGTGAATTGAGTAGGATTATAGTCCTAGTTGAGATTGGGTTGGCCTAAGGGATGCTTATATAAGTAAGGGAGCCTAGAGCTCGTGGGGAACGACTTTGGGGCTGTTTCTCTTGTGGTTTTATCAATAAAATTCGTAGATTGAAGGAACTTTTGTGCCGTGTTCGTCCGACTTGTTTTCAACAGGTCTTTCTCGTTGAGTTTCTGCACATCACTACCTTTCTTTGGTGGTTTTATCATAACTCATGTTTTACAGATCCAATTGGTGTGATTCTTTTTGGGTTGTTTTAACAACTTGATTATATATTATCTGTTAAAATTTCACGGTCATTGGATTTGTGGTTTTGGATCTACATTAGTTTCTTTGCAGTGTTCCATAACTGTTTTTCTCTGGTAGGACAGATTGACCTTTGTTCGATCTTTCAATCGTAACTTTAGTTTCTCTCGACGGATTTGAGTGAATCTTGTCATGTCATCTTTGTGACTTGATTATTTCTGATTTCTATCACTTTTTCCACGGTGAAACATGTTTAGGTTAGTCTCACACAGATTTATTTAGCAGATCATTTTCCTGCCGAGAGGTTTTCATTGCTTCCTCTGAAAAAGTTTTGAATCTACCATTCACCCCCCTCTAGTAGCTTTTCACATGCTATTCGATCCTAAAATTGGTATCAGAGCCACGGGGCTCTAATCTTTGTAATTTGCACGTGTTTTGAGTAACTATCATGGAGAAATACTCCACAAAACCTTGTGTCTTTAGTGGTATTGATTTTCAGGTTTGGAAGGCACGTATGAAAGCCTTCATCCAGGCTCAAGGCTTCGCAATATGGGAGAAGGTGAACAAGCCTTACGAAGTGTCGTCAACTGATGAAGTTACAGATACAAATCTGTGAGATGTCGACAACAACAACAAGGCTCGGAACTTGATCATACAACGATTAACTCAAAGCGACTTCGACCGTGTTGCACACCTACGATCTGCATACGATGCGTGGAAAGCACTTTGCGACTACCACGAAGGATCTAACACTATCAAGGAGGTAAAACAAGATATGTTAAAAAAGGAATACATGCATTTTGGGATGCAACCCGGTGATTCCATTGATGACCTCTTTGCTCGCTTTAATAAAATTCTTAGCAACTTGCGTAGCGTCGATGTTAACTTTTCAGATGCTAAAAATGCTAGGCAATTACTAAGTGCATTAGACATGTCAATTTGGGAGATGAAAGTCACATCCATTCGTGAATCTACTGTCATGAGTGCACTTACATTAGATGTTCTTTATTCTAAATTGAAAACTCATGAAATTGACCTAATTTCATGTAAGAACCCCAACCAGTCTCTTGCATTTGTTTCTTAACGTGATATGCCTAGCTCTGTCCAATCTTCATCTTGTGATACACTTGCTTTGTCGTCCTCTCTAACCCTTGAACACATTGAGGAGTTTCTAGGGGACGAGATAGTACTTCTCTCTACTAGGTTCTAAAAAGCATTGCAAAATGTGAGAACTAGAAGGAGAGGAAGCTCCGGACCTCACCGATGTTTCAAATGTGGTAAGACAGGAAATTTTCGTTCAGATTGCCCAAACCTTTCAGGTCCTACTTCTCGAGATGAAAAGCAAACAAGGATGAAGCACTCCTCTGCAAAAGATACAAAGACAAAGAAGGATTTTACAATTGGTGAGCAGTTTTATCTCCGCACTTCAAGAACTTGGCTCAAGCGATGTGGACATTGGAAGTGACGAAAATGAAGATGATTTGGCAAACACGTGCTTCATGGCGGGCAAGACAAGATCAATTATGGAGGAGGTTGAACATAACAGCAATAATGAAGAGGTATGTCCTACCTGCGAAGAAATGTGTAATGCTATTTCTCGTGCCACTGTTATAGTTAAGAAAAAGGACAAAAAGCTTGGGGTCAATGCCGTTAAAATTGAGTCACTAGAATATGAAATTAATCATTTGAAATCCTTGATTCCTAGTGATGATTCTTGTTCCTCATGTGATTTAATATATGAACAATTGTCCTCATTAAGAAGTACGCACACCTCTAAACTTGAGTTAGAAATTAAAAAGAATAGAGAGCTTGCTGCACTTAATGATAAAAACTTAAAAGATGCTAGCTGTTCTACAATTGATTTGCATCGTTCTACTTGTGATGATCTCGATAAGAAACTACAAGATGCTATGAATAAAATTTCTATATTGAACAATGCTTTACATTCTCATGAAATTAAATATTGTTCCAATTGCAAATTAAAAAGAAAAACTTCATGTGAAAATTGCCTTGATCTATCCAATAAGAACCTAAACTTGTTGCTGAATTCTACCAAGTCTTGTAATGATAAAACTGGTTTAGGTTTTGATTCTCGTGTTCATGCTAAGGCACATCCACCTAAAATTGTAAAGTCCATAGGAAGTCGTTTGAGTCAAACAGTTCCTAAAGAAAAAGAAGTGGTTTTCAAATATGCAGGAGTGTTGTCTCATTCTGTTTCAAATAAAAATGTTGCTTGCTCATCTAGACATGAACACAAAGTTAAATTTTATTGTACCTATTTTGGTAGAGATGGTCATGTCATATATTTTTGTTATAGACTAGATAAACAACAGAAAAAGGAAAGAATGATTGCTAGATCTCATAACTTTCATGCCAAATTTGCTGCACATGCTAAACCGAATGATAGGAACATGCAATCTGCTGTAATGAGTCTGAAACATGCAAAGTTTGCTTCCAAACCTACTATTTTTTGTGCTACACATGTAACATCTCGTAGGACAGTAGTTGGGTACAAAAATCCTCGAGCTTTGGCTCATAAACCTGCTTTTTTATTTCAGCTTTCGGGTGTTATTCCTGCTGGACGTCGTGTGACTCAGTACTAGATTCCTAAATGCCTTTTGACTAACCCTAGTATTGAGTCATCGACATATTGTGCTTCTATGTAGGTTACATGCTTGGGGAAGGAGAACATTTGGATTGTGGATTCAGGTTGCTCACGATTCAGGTTGCTCACGACACATGACCAGTAACAAAGAATGGTTCTCTTTCCTCTCTTTTGTGTCATGTGTAGAGAATGTTACTTTTGCCGATAATTCTTCAACTCCTATAATTGCTAAGGGTTCGGTTAGAGTAAATGATCACTACACTTTAAAGGATGTGGCACTTGTTAAAAATTTGAAATACAACATTCTTTCTGTTTCACAACTGCTAGATGAAAATCTGAAAATTATTTTCACTAAAAATTGCTGCAAAGATGTAAATTCAAACAGTGAGCTAATTTTAAACATGTCAGGGTTTGGAAGAGTTTTTGAAGCTGATTTTGATATGTATTCCTCTAAGCATAGGTGTCTAGCTGCTAATGATTCAAAGGACTTATATTTTGGCATCATAGACTTGGTCACATAGGCTTTGATCATCTAACGCGTGTTAGAGCTCTTGATCGCATACGTGGGCTGCCTAAGCTCAAAGGGGACAAAGAAATTGTGTGCTCTTCTTGTATACATGCTAAGATGGTTGCAGGTTCACATACTCATCTCACGATGATCATGACATCTGAACCGGATCAACTTTTGCACCCTGACACCGTAGGACCTTCACGTGTTCAATCATTCGGAGGTAAATGGTATGTTCATGTGATTGTTGATGATTATTCTAGATACTCTTGGGTTTACTTTATGGCATCTAAGAATGAAGCTATTACTCACTTTAGAAATTTATTTCGTTGATTATCAATTGATCAGCCAAGATCATTAAAATTAATTAGAAGTGATAACGAAACCGAATTTAAAAATCAATCTTCTGATCACATTTGTGCTGAAAATGGAATAGATCATCAATTTTCTTCACCATATGTACCTCAACAAAATGGTGTTGTGGAAATAAAGAACAGAATATTAGTTGAGATGGCTAGGACTATGCTTGATGAGTATCAAACTCCTGGATAATTTTGGCTCATGCGATTGCAACCGCCTGTTATGTCTCAAATCGTGTTTTCTTGCGCGCTAAGCTAGGTAAAACACCACATGAGCTCCAGTTTGGACATAGGCCTAGTGTTACACATTTTCGGGTCTTTGGTTGCAAATGCTTTCTTAAGAAACATGGTAATGTTGATAAATTTGGACCTAGATCCATTGATGGCATGTTTCTTGGTTATCCATCTCATACTAGAGGCCACCGTGTGCTTTTACTTGTGGAGACTTGTGAGGTGTCTTTTGATGAAGCTAGAACATGTACTAGTTCAAACATTGCTGGTCGGGATCCGTATTCGCAGGGGAGAGCATTTTTGTTGATGATGAGGAAGAAGTGGAGCTGCTGCACAAAAATTCAGTAGCTAATGACATTGTTGCAGCTCCTGATTTTGATTCACAACTAGCACTGTTGGTGTTTGGATCCGGCAGATCTCCCTATACTTCTGTTGATAGATTGAGGAGTTGTACTTCGGTAATGGGCGCGCAGAGATTCAAGAAGGTGAATGACAATGGACACAGAGATTTATGTGGTTCGGGCCGCCTGAGCGTAATACCCTACTCCACGGGGTGTGTTTGTGTTGTATTAAGCGTGTAAGTCTAGAAGAAGCTCCAGAAGAAGAAGCTCATCTAGGTCAAGGAGTCCAGAAGTGGTTTGGAGAGGTCCCTTGTGTATCGTCGACCATTCCTTTTATAGTACAAGGACTGGTCATTACACCGTTAGCCTGGCCCGACATGTGGCCCCGACGGTTACACATGCTTGATACACACTTAATGAGGTTAATTACCCTTAATAGCCTGGTAACGGGCCTTAACGGGACCGTTACCGGTATTAAGGGCCATCTGATCGTGTGTCATTAATATGGCATTAATGACACTTAATCGTGTCTTGAAGTCTTTGATTGCTCCTTGAAGGTCCGGAGCTGTTGGGGGTCCACCAGCCTGATTGTTGAAGTTGAAGGTCCGGCGGTTCAGCCATGTGGCAGCTCCGGAGCTTACTGTCATGGACGGGTAGGTCCGGTGCTGTTGGACACGTGCCGGCACCAGAGCATCCCTCTGTCTGGGGTTAGGTCCGGGGATGCCATACTGGTATCTAGTCCGGAGCTTTCACATGTGTGGGCGATAGCTCCAGTCTTATGATACATGTGGTGGCCCTGAGACTAACCATGTCGGGGAAGCAGGTCCGGTTACACCTGACATGTGGGGCCTTCAGAGGTCTTCAAATCTGGTAGATGAAGTTTCCTTGTGATCTTTGCAATCTCAAGGGGTATCTAGTACATAGGGTACCGGCGGTGGCCCCCTGAGCCCACCACCGGGAGAGACCTTTTGGATGAAGTCATTGCGCCGGAGGTGGGTCCATTCTTCGGTTTTTGAGCCGTGTCTTCAAGGGTCTTCGGACGTGCCGTTGGTGATGGTTCACTGTTGAACCACCGCCGCGTGGCATATCCTGGATGTGGCAGATGAGATCTCAGCGTGCGGATCTCATGCAATTGAAGGTCGCCGGATCTCCGCGAGCCCTATCAGGCTGCTGCCTTCGGGTTTCCCGCCTTTCATGATGACAACCGTTCACCTGGGGTAAGGACCTCGACTTGATCGTCGGTGTGGCCCCGGGCCCCCTTGTCATTGGCAGGGTGAATATTTTGACTGGTATCGCCAGCTCCTCTATGGTTTCCATCCAAGCGTTGCGGGGGCTTACTTAAGAAGGAAAGCACGCACCGTTTAGGAGTTCTTTACGCCTTTCATTTGAACTTGCGCTCAAATCCTCCAAACTTTTGCTTGTTTTCCATCTCTTGCCCCGCCGTGCTGCGATGGAGTTGGGTCTCGGCCATAGTCGACTGAAGATCGACGGTGATTTGAAGAAGGTCCGGGCCCTCATGGGGTGGTCCCCTGACTTCTTCAACCACTTGGTCCGCGCCAGCAAGCTTCCGTTCGAGATGGAACACGCCAGCGACATGGTGTACTTCTCCGCGTACGCCATGGTGGGACTAATCCCACCTTTCTCCTCTTTCTCCTTGATGCTGCTAGACTTCTATGGTCTACAACTGTACCACCTTGGCCCCCACTCCATTCTCCTGGTGTTGATCTTTGTCCACTTTTGTGAGATGTGGGCGGGCATTCCCCCCTGCATTGAGCTCTTTCGCATCTTCTTCACTATCCACACTAAGGGCAGGAGTGACGAGTACCTTGGCTTCTAATATTTTGTGAAGCACAAGAAGTGCCCGTACAAGTACTTACGGTCGTTCCCTTCAGGGAAGTGGTACGACTAGAAGAAGGATTGGATTTTCATCAGGGTGGAGGAGCACGACAAGCTGGAGTTGTCGGAAGGCCTCCCCAACATTGACACTGCAGTTTGGAGTGAATCTCCGGTGTTGTCGGACACCTTCAACCCTGCTCTGAATAGGATCTGCCTGTGTGTGGAAGGAGGGGTGACTCCTCTGGTGGTGTTTTGCAACATCTTGACCAACAGGTGGGCTCCGCTGAAGAAGAGGGAGAAGCTTGCTTGGGCTCTCAACAGTATGCTGGACGACGATCGGATCGAGACCGGTTTGAAGTCCAACATGGAGGGTGCAACTTTGGAATTCCACCTCAAGGGTGACAACTTGGATCCGCCGGCATCTTTCCTCCCTTTGAACATGGAGGCAGAGTGCAGTAGGGAGCTCCAGCGGACGATGTCGGTGCTTGACGACCTTGGTGTCGTTGAGAGGCGTTTGACCACTGGGTTGACGATCTACAGAGCTCCTGAAGGTGGCTCCGTTCCTGCCCCAAAGCCAAGAACCGAAGTCGTAGGCAAGGGCAAGGAGTTGGCCGAGCCCTAAAGCCGTAAGAGGAAGCTGAAGCATGCCGACAGAAGGTCCGTCAGGCCGGCTTCTTCCGTGGTGGCTCCTTCTCCTCGGAGGGGAGGTCTTCAATAGAGGCATCTACTCCAACAGCGGCATTTTCCCGGGGTGCTAGCTCCGGCCATGTGACTCCAACACCAAGGCCAGCTGAGAGCTCTGGGTCCAGAGGTCCTTCCCGGTCGAGGGGGGCCTCAACCAAGGCAATGCCGGTAGCAGCAGCAAGCTCTGGAGACCTTCCAGGACTACCACGCCATTGGCGGCTGGGGTCAGTACGGAGCGTCCGTAAAAGAGGTTCCATGCTAACTGGTGCGGAAGCCTTCCGAGGTAATTTTTGATTTTTTACCTCAGCCAGTTGTTTTATTGTTATGTTTGTATTTTGAGTTTCTTCATCCTTCATCCACAGTGTGCCTAAGAAAAAAGCTGAAGCTCCGGTCCCTGCAGCAGCAGTTGAGGCTGTGTAGGCTGAAGCTCCGGCTCCAATTCCTGCACCGCCCCAAGAGGTGGCTGAGGCTACGGCGGCCCCGGTGCTGGCTGTCGTGGTCTTGGAGATGAAGATGTACCAGCTCTCGTGGTAGCACCGGACCACGGGAATGAAGATGTACCAGCGGCACCACCCAGAGGTTGAAGTTCCGGGCTTGGATGCTGAGATGTTGGACGCTCCGACCACAGAGCCAGAGGTAGCTGCGATTCCGGCCCTAGAGCCGCATGTTGTTGAAGCCCCGACAGTCGAGCCGGTGGTTGATGAGGTCCCAGCAGTGGAGCTGGGTGTTGATGAAGTTGCGGCACTTGATCCGTTTGGTGAGGAAGCTCCGGTGGTGGAGCCGGTTGCTGCAGAAGTTCCGGCTGTAGAGCCGGTCGTTGAAGAGGTTCTGGCATCCGAGCCATTTGCTACGGAGGTGTCAGTGCCTGAGCCCATGATGGTCGAAGTGCCAGCGCCTGAGCCCATGATGGTCGAAGCGCCAGCACTTGAGCCAGCGGTGGAGGAGGCGCCTGCGTCAGAGCCTGAAGTAGCTTCTACTCCAACCGAACCTTCAACACCTGCTCCGAAAGTGGTGACCCCGTAGGTGCCCGCTGCTGAGCCAGGGTGCCAAGATGAAGCTGCTGGACCCCCGCCTGAGGGGCCAGTTTTTGATGACCTCGCGGTGGGACTTTCAGAGTCAATTTCGAAGGTCGGAACTTCTGCTGTAGGAACTTCCTCAGCGACGGCCGAGGCTATCCCGGAGGGCGGCCCTAGTGCTGTGGAAGCTCAGAGGACCACTCTTGTAGAGTGGGACCCAATTTTTGTCACTGAAGATCTGCTGGAGCTAGCGGAGAGGACCCCGGCAGGTCCGAACCCGATCCCCCTATCGTTGTCTATTGACAAAGCTTGCTCCAGTCTTCACCAGGTCCAGCTGGCTTTCTACCACGACAGTAAGGCCCTCTAGGAGGAGCGCCAAACCCTTAGTAGGTGGCGCAACCGACTCCATTTCGAGACCAAGGTGGTGCAGTCGAGGCTGGCTGACGACAAGGAGTGGGTGCAGAGGAAGAACGTCCGCCTGGAGTACTGGGGTAAGCTGTTGGATGAGAGGGAAAGCATAACATGATCCCTTGACAACCAGTCCCGGTCCATCTACGAGTAGGCCATAGCTGCTAATAGCGCAGCGGATGACCGCTAGGAGAGGCTCGCCACCATCCACGATAGTCTCGTTAAGCGCCGGGAGGCTCTTGAGGCGCGGGAGAGAAAGCTCGAAGATGAAGAGCAAAAACTCCTAGAGCTGCGGGACGACCTCGTAAAAAGGGAGGAAGAGCTTGTCCACAAGACAGCTCTAGCTGAGAAGATCCTCGAAGAACGCACCAAGAAATTGGAGGAGCGTTGCGAGGAAGAGGAGAAGAAGGCCTGGGAGCGAGGGCAAGATCTCTACAAGCAAGAGAATGTCGTTGCCGCAAGGGAGAAGAAAGTGCGGGGCTGAGAAAAGGATCTGGTCAACCGCCGGAACGAGATCCACCTCTGGGAGGAAGAGCTCAGTAAACTCGAAAGGCAGGTTGCTGAAAAGATTCAGCAGGATGCCAAAGAGGTGGAGCGTCTTGCTCGGGAGAACTCGAAGCTTGCGGCGGCCAAAAGATCCTTGGAGGTGATGCGAAGCACAAGGGCTGCAGAGTCCCAACAAGTTTGGGACTTCCTGGGTAAAGCCAACGATGCGCTAACACCAATGCGCTTTAGTCCTGTGAGTCGAGATGATCTGGAGCCGGAGCTGGACCAGGCGTTGGAGGCGCTGAGTTCAGCAGGCAACAAACTCACCAAGATGGACGATGTCATCGCGGACCAGCTTGAAACTGAGGGACAGTCCCTGGCGAAGAACGTCGCAGAGTTCGTGCTGACATGCTACACCAGCCGAGACCCTGAATTCCCTCTGGACCCGGTGCTTGAAGGTCCCATTGAAGGAGAGGGTGAAGCCACCCAAGCCAGCATGTCAGAGGTTGCCCAGAAGGTCGCCCGGTTCTTCCACAGGGTCTAGGACCATCTCTTTTGTAGCTCCTACTTGTATTCTCTCTTCATCTTCTCCAATATTGTAATCTCTTGTCTCCATATCAATGAAATCCAAATTTTTTTTTGTGAATTTCATTTTTCGTCTTCAACACCTTTGTCTCACTTGGCCCCATGGTAGATGTACACAATTTGATTGTGAAGATGTACCTAGAGGATGACACAGTTGTTGAAGACTTGCGTGCTTCAAACTTATAGATTGTAGGTCCGAAGTCTTCGATAGTATAGGTCCCCTGAGGTTGTCGGAGCTTAGTGGCTCCGGCATTGACCATCACCGGAGCTTAGTAGCTTCGGCAAGAGTCTCCATCAACGCATAAAGCATTGATGGTTAGCCCTTTGGGGTGTCAGAGCTTGGGAGCCCCGGCAGTGACCTCTGTCAACACATGGTGTGTCAACGGCAGACTCCACTATAGAGTCTTTCCACCATCTTTTCTTCACGGTGACGGCTTGCCCCCTAGCTTTACTGGAGATGAGTAGCTCCAGCGACGCTCAATGTCAATGTTTGAACATCGACCACAAGCCGCCTAGGGGATGTCAGAGCTTTGGCAGCTCCAGCTTCATTCACCATCATCGTGAAATATTTATTTTTCCTGCACACTGAAGTCAAGAAAAACAGTAAAATTCATTTCCTACCTATAACTTCATTGCGGCTTACTATTCCCGAGAAAGTTTTAGGTCGAACACAATTCTAAATATAATCAAGAGTGTCTCTTGTTTCCTTCAGGCCCGATTGTTTCTGGACTCACCTTACTTCGGCCTGCCAGGGTGTAGGTAGAGTGGCGTACTTAGGGTACATGACCAGGCTAAGTCGATAGCACACTCCGGCCCTAAATTGACTTGGCAGCATTCAGACGAGTAGACCATCCACAATATTTGGACCTGGAAGAATAGACAATGCAACTCGAATTGTACATGAATTGGTCGAGCTAAAGTTTCTTAAGAACTGCACAACTTTGTTATAGACAAGAAAGAGAAAAAATAAAAATATTGAGCCTGTACAAAGTAAATGCACATGGAGTCTGTTTTCACATAATGATGTCTTTCATTATAGGTTCGGGTACAGGGGAAACAAGTACACTCTTAGGGTGCAGAACCAGGCTAAGTGTGTTTCGTTTCTCGTTTGACCCAAGGTAGCTAGCTACACTTTTAGTTCTGAGACTATGACAAGTGTTGCATGGACGTTGTGGACCTAACGGGGTAGGTCCGGCTACCCTCCCGGAGGAGCTACCCGACTCTGTACAATGACTCTATAACATACATCACATGTAATTACAGACTCACCTCTGTGATATTAAGCGTAGAACTTACGGAGGTGCTCAATGTTCCAAGGATTTGGGATAGGTGTCCCATCCTCGGTTGCCAAGCAAACGCATCCGGGACGGGATACATTGATCACTCGGAAGGGTCCCTCCCAGCCGGGGGAGAGTTTGTTTAACCCTTCTCTGGATTGTATTTTACGTAGCACCAGATCACCTTCCTCGAGCTCTCGGCTGTGAACATGTCGTTGGTGATAGCGTCGAAGAGCTTGGCGGTATCGGGCGTTCCGAACAGCTGCTTGACACCTTCCCTCCTCAAGGAGGTCAAGGTCTTCACGCCGGAGCTGGTCCTGCGTGGCTTCGTCGAAGGTCCAGACCCGGAGTGACCCCAAGATGATTTCCGGAGGAAGGACTGCTTCAGCTCCTTACACCAAGAAGAAGGGTGTCTCTCCAGTTGACCGGTTTGGAGTTGTCCTGTTGGCCCATAGAGTGGGCGGAAGCTCTTCGATCCAGTTGGCTCCATGTTTTTTCAGGCGCTCATATGGGCGCGTCTTGAGTCCTTTTAGGATTTCTGCATTTGTTCTCTCGTCTTGGCTATTTCTTGCCGGATGAGCTACGGAGGCGTAGCTGACTTGGATGCCGAGGTCTTCGCAGTATCCTTGGAAAGCAAAGCTTGTGAATTGGGTCCCATTATCTGTTATGATTTTGTTTGGGACACCGAATTTGCATACGATGGACTGCAAGAAGTTGATAGCTGATTGTTTGTTTATTGTCACAACTGGAGTTGCTTCCGACCATTTGGTGAACTTGTCAATGGCAACATACAGGAACTTGTAACCTCTGACGGCTCTTGGGAAAGGTCCCAAGATGTCCATCCCCCACACAGCGAAAGGCCATGTAGGAGGTATCATTTGTAGAAGGTGAGCCGGTGTCTGAATTTGCTTTGCATGGAACTGGCATGCTTCGCATTTCTTCACCAGCTCAGTTGCATCCTGGAGCGCTGTAGGCCAGTAGAAGCCATGCCGGAAGGCTTTACCGACCAACGTGCGGGAAGACGTGTGGTTCCCACACTCGCCTGCATGGATTTCTGGGAGGATCTCGCAACCTTCTTCCTTTGTGATGCACCGCATTAGGACACCATTGGCACAGCGCCGGTAGAGATCCCCTTCTACCAATGTATCTTTTAGCCAATCTGACTAGCCGGTCAGTGGATACATCATCGTCAGGAAGGATATTGTGTTTCAAGTAGCTCCGGATCTCGGAGATCCATGCATCAGAGCTTGCTTGAGCATTTAAGTCTTGCGTGCTGGGTTTCGGAGCTTCCAGCAGCACCTACGACCCTTGATGGCTGCCATGATAACAGGGCAATCGGGACCGCCAGCTTCGGGATGCTGGTCTCGCCCCCTTCGCTTAGTTCGGCAGGCTTAGCTGTGGGTTTTTACAACCTCCGGACGAAGGTTCCGTCAGGAGCCGAAGCTCCGGTTGACGCTTTCGTTGAGAGTTCGTCAGCTTCAGCGTTATGGACACGCTGGACATGGTGGAGGTCCAGGACTTCAAAGTCCTTCTGAAGCCTCTGGACTTCAAGGAGATAAGCAGCTAGTTGAGGACTGTTACAGGAGCATTCACCCTTCACCTGTTTAATGATGAGCTGCGAATCTCCCTTGACCAATAGCTGCTTGACACCATATGATAGTGCCACCTTTAGTCCATAAATAAGTGCTTCATACTCCGCCATGTTGTTGGTCGCCTTGAAGTCAAGGTGGACCATGTATTTTACCTTCTCCCCGGTTGGAGCGAGGAGAAGGACTACAGCTCCGGCCCCTGCTTTTGCATGGAGCCATCGAAGTAGAGGGTCTAGTGAGGCTCGATGATGACCGGAGCCTTTAGTTCCGGCTTCTGCTCACTAGGGCCCCCAGGGTTTGATGGAGAAGGGGTCCATTCCGCCACGAAGTCTGCCAATGCTTGACTCTTGATCGCTTGTCTTGGGACGAATTCAAGATCGATTTGGCCAATTATGCTGCCCACTTTGCAATGTTCCCAGTAGAGTTGGGATTATGCAAGATCACACGCAGTGGATAAGAACTCACCACTGAGATCTTGTGAGCTTGGAAGTAATGGTGAAGCTTCCTGGAGGCGATGAGAACTGCGTAGAGTAGCTTGTGCACCTCTAAGTATCAAGTCTTGGCATCATGTAGTACTTCACTGATGAAGTACACTGGGCGCTGGACTGTCCGGACCGTCCCAGAGGGGCCCGAAGCTTCCTCCACATCGACCTGGACCCTCCCGGAGCGGTCCAGACCTGCTTCGGGGACCTCCAGGTCCTTTTCGGAGGAACCCGGAGCTTCTACTGGAGCGACCTGAACCCTCCTGGAGGGGTCCAGATCTCCTAGAGTAACTCCTTGTAGATCCAAGTTTGGGGGCTGTGACCCAGACTTACCTTCAGGAACCCCCGGACCCTCCCGGAGGGGTCTGGATTCCTGAGCTTGTAAAGGTTCTGGTCTCTCCGCAACCAGGACCATGCTGACAACTTCGTTAGTTGCCGAAATGTAAAGTAGTGGAGGCTCACCAGGGTTCGGAGCTACGAAGGTTGGTACAGTGGTGAGGAGCTGCTTCAGCTCTTGAAATGCCTTTTCTGCTTCTTCAGACCATTGGAATGGTCCAGACTTCCTCAACAGCTTGAAGAAGGGTAGCGCCCGTTCCGCCAGTCTTGAGATGAACTGGCTGAGGACGGCTAGACATCCAATCAGCTTCTGGACATCCTTTATGCGGGCTGGTGGCTGCATATCCTCAATGGCTTTAATCTTCGCCAAATTTCCCTCTATGCCCCGGTGGTTTACTAGGAAACCAAGAAGCTTTCCGGAGCTAACCCTGAAGACACACTTGTCTAGGTTTAGCTTCGTGCGAGTGACTCGCAACTTGTCGAAGACAGCTTGCAAAGTGTCAAGGAGTGACTCCTTGTCCTTAATCTTGATGACAATGTCATCAACATACACTTCCACTACGTCTCTGATGAGCTCCCCAAAGGTTTTGTACATAGCTCGTACAAATGTTGAAGCTGCATTCTTGAGACCAAATGGCATGGCAGTATAGCAGTACAATCCATCTACTGTGATAAAAGAAGTATGTTCTTCATCTTCCCTAGACACTCTGATTTGATGGTACCTAGAATATGCGTCTAAGAAACACAGTAATTCATACTCAGAGGTGGAATCCACAATCTGATCTATTCTAGGTTGTGGGAATGGATCTTTTGGGCATGCCTTATTCAACGTTGTGTAGTCGATAGACATCCGAAGCTTCCCGCCGGCCTTGGGTACAACGATTGGGTTTGCCAGCCATTTTGGGTGGAAGACTTCTCGGATGAATCCAGCTTTGAGCAACTTCTTCACTTCTTGTCGTATGAAGTTCTGTCGCTCTAATGATTGCTTCTGAGGCTTCTGGTGCACAAGCCGAGCGTCATGATATATCTTCAGATTATGTTCGATCACTTCTCTAGGGATCCCTAGCATTTGTGACAGTTGCCAGGCAAACACGTCGACATTAGCCCGGAGGAAAGTGATGAGCGCGAGTTCCTATTTGTCATTCAGACCTCCCGATATACGGGTGGTCTGAGCGGCATCGGAATCGATTTGGACGTCTTTGATGGGGATGTCAGTGTTGCAGCTTGGTTGCACACGAGGTGCAGAGGTTGAGCCTCGTTGACGAATGCTCGGGGGTTTCGGAGCTTGTTCCTGCCTGGACTCTTCCTCCTGCGCTGTAGCAAGTGCATGAAGTTCTTCCAAAGCAGTCACTCCGGCAGTGCAGTCTTCGCGGATTAGGAGAACAACAGCTGGTGGTGGCATCTTCAACACTAGGTAGCCATAATGAGCAGCAACCATGAATTTGTACAAGGCGGGCCTGCCCAGAATGGCATTGAAAGGTAAGTTGATCTGAGCGACGTCAAAGATCAACTTCTCAGTGCAATAATTCTCCCGAGTCCCGGATGTCATGGGAGAGTAATGGCACCGAGTGGGGTTATGTCCCCTGGACCTACTCCGGAGAAAGGTCGGGAGGGGCGAAGGTCCAAAGGTCGGAGCTGAAGCTTGACGAAAGCTTCGAAGCTTATGAGGTTCAGCCCCGAACCTCCGTCCACCATTACATGGTGGAGTTGAATGTTATTGATGGTCGGAGATACCATCAAAGGTAGTTGACCAGCTCCGATCATGTTCCGATGGCAGTTCGAAGCATCAAAAGTTATGGTGGTGTCTATCCACTTTCGATGAGGCTACGCCCTGGCTGTAGGAGCTACTGAGGCCATGTCCCGCCGCATGGTCTTGAGGACACGGCGGGAAGTGATGTCCCATGAACCACCAAAGATGGTGTTCATGGTGTTCTGACTGTCATTGTCGGAGTCGTTATCGACAGAGGTGTGAACAACCTTCAGGACTTTTTTTAGGGTCCTAAAAGCCTAACTCCTCTTCAGCTAGAGCTTCATTGACTTTTTGTTTTCCTTCCCTCTGATGGAAAGGAACATCTTCCCGGCGCTTGATGTAGCACTCGGCATGGTTTTGGACCTCCCGGCAGTCTTCCAAGTTGTGGCTATTCGACTTGTGAACAGGACACCACACTTTGGAGTGGCCACTGTCTTCAGAGGATGGTCAAGGTCGTTTCTCGGGGCGTGGCCCCCGGCCACCCGGAGCTGCAGCAGCTGCAGCAGTAGATGCGCCGTCCGACGGCTTCTTCTTGCCGTTGGACTTTTTCTTCTTTTTGCCACTCCCGGAGGTAGTGGCTTCACCTTTGAAGGATTTTTTACCATTCTTTGGAGGTGGTTTGGAGTGCATTTCACGGCCCCTCCGCATCTTTGGCACACTGTTCTGCCAAGCTGACGAGCTCTGTGACGCTGGTGATCTCCTTGTTCGCCAGCTTCTCCAGCATCTTCTTATCTCGTACGCCCTGTCTAAATGCCATGATAATAGAGGCGCTAGAGATAGAAGGAATAGTGTTTCGTACCTGGGAGAACCTCTGGATGAATGAGCGCAGGGATTCTCCCCCCTTCTGCAGGACAGCAAAAAGGTCCAGTTCGGTGCCTAGTCGGGTGTATGAACTCCCTAAATTGGCGGTGAACTATTGGCACAATTCCTCCCAAATATTGATGGAGTTGTTATGAAGGCTCATGAACTAGGACCTGGCGGTCCCAGTCAAGGCCACTGGGATGTAGTCGGCCATTACAGCCTCGTTTTCTCCGGCCGCAAGGATTGCGGTGGAGTAAATCTAGAGAAACTTAGCGGGATTAACAGTCCCATCAAATTTCTCCGGCAGGTGAGGCCGAAACTTTTGTGGCCATCTGACCATGCGTAGGTGCATGGCCTAGGCAGAACAACCTCCTCCTACTCCCTCGGAAGCAGGACTATCTCGAGCCTCTCACGTTTCGCGAGAACGCTCGATATGGACACGGCCATCCTATTGATGGTAACGGCGATCAAGCTCCACCCGGAGGTCATGAGTTGAAAGCCTGGTTACCGTATGAGTGCGTCATGGCCCGGAAGGTAGCAACGTAACTTGCTGTGATGCAACACGCCTCCTATTTTGGGAAGCGTGCGGACCAAGTCTGCCTGACACAGTCCGGCGCTGCGATGGAGCATGCCCCGAAGGGGGAGGACCTTGGTTGCTGATGTGGTCGGCTGCTGCTGCAACCAGATGTTCCACGTCAGCCCTCCACTGCTCCATTGCACCATGGGATGCACCTGGAGGTGGTGGAAATTGGAGGAGAGCACGCGTTGCATGGAGCGCGTGTTCAGTGTTGTTGTTATTCGCCGATGCGGTGAACGACACTGATGCACCGTCACGCTGCCCAGCTTGACGTGCTGGTGCAGGCGGTGGCGGTGGAGGCTTGACTCCTGCTGGAGCCGTGGCACCTGCTGGTTGCTGCATGTTGGAGGGCTTGCCCCCAGTGGGTTGAACAGCAGGATTGCCGTTGGATGATCCAGCAGCTGAGTTCACCATCCTTGAAATATCGGGGACCCCCCTAACTGCGCGCCAACTGTCGGTGTTTGGATCCGGCAGATCTCCCGATACTATCATTGGTAGATCGAGGAGTTGTAGTTCGGTAATGGGCGCAGAGATTCAAGAAGGTGAATGACAGGTGGACACAGAGATTTATGTGGTTCGAGTCGCCTGAGCGTAATACCCTACTCCACGGGGTGTGTTAGTGTTGTATTAAGCGTGTAAGTCTAGAAGAAGCTCCAGAAGAAGAATCTCGTCTAGGTCAGGGAGTCCAGAAGCGGTCTGGATAGGTCCCTTGTGTATCGTCGACCAGTCCTCTTATAGTACAAGGACTGGTCGTTACACTGTTAGTCTGACTAGACATGTGGCCTCGGCGGTTACACATGCTTGATACACAATTAATGAGGTTAATTACACTTAATAGCCCAGTAACGGGCCTTAACAGTGCCGTTACAAGTATTAACGGCCATCCGATCGTGAGTCATTAATATGGCATTAATGACACTTAATCGGGTCTTGAAGTCTTTGATTGCTCCTTGAAGGTTTGGAGCCGTTGGGGGTCCACCAGCCTGATTGTTGAAGTTGAAGGTCTGGCGGTTTAGCCACGTGGCAGCTCCGGAGCTTACCTTCATGGACGGGTAGGTCCAGTGCTGCTGGACACATGTCGGCACCGGAGCTTCCCTCTGTCTGGGGTTAGGTCCGGGGATGCCATACTGGTATCTAGTCCGGAGCTTTCCCATGCATGTGCGATAGCTCCGGTCTTATGATACACGTGGCGGCCTTGTGACTAACCATGTCGGGGAAGCTGGTCTGGTTACACCTGACATGTGGGGCCTTTAGAGGTCTTCAAATCTGGTAGATGGAGTTTCCTTGTGATCTTTGCAATCTCAAGGGGTATCCGGTACATAGGGTACCGACAAGCACCGAAGACCACCATCGCTGGTCCAGTTCCTCCTCAAGTCACTAGCTCATCGATTTGCGATGAACATGAAGAAGAAGAAGCTTGTGGATTTTCCACTCCCCTCCGGGTTCTAAAAAGTCAACCTCCACAGCAAATTATTGGAAGCTTGCACAAACGAGTCATACAACCAGGTTTTGCGATCCAAACTCTCATGCTCATTCTTCTTTTGTTGCTTCTTTCGAACCGTAAGATATATCACACGCACTCACTAATGAATCCTGGATTATTGCCGTGCAAGAATAGTTAGAAAATTTTGAAAGGATTAATGTTTGGAAACTTGTACCTCCACCTCAAGGTCAAACTTTAATTGGAACTAGATGGGTGTTTAAAAATAAACAAAGTGAGGATGGGGTTGTGGTTAGGAATAAGGCTAGGTTGGTTGCTCAAGGTTTCGCTCAAGTTGAAGGTCTAGATTTTGATGAAACTTTTGCTCATGTTGCTAGATTAGAAGCCATAAGAATTTTGTTAGCTTTTGCTGCATCTAAAGGTTTTAATCTATATAAAATGGATGTTAAAAGTGCTTTTCTTAATGGCTATATATAGGGGAGGTTTATGTCAAACAACCAACGGGTTTTGAAAATCAAGATTTTCCTAATCATGTTTACAAAGTGTCCAAAGCCTTGTACGGTCTCAAACAAGCCCCTGGAGCATGGTATGAGATAGGTTAAAAACATTCTTACTTGAAAAGGGGTTTACCATGGGCAAGGTTGATAAAACTCTTTTTGTGCTTAAGCATGGCAATGAATCATTATTCATTCAAGTGTATGTGGATAATATTATCTTTGGTTGTGCTTCTCATGATCTTGTGTCCAAGTTTTGAGCTATGATGAGTTCAGAATTTGAGATGAGTATTATGGAAGAACTCACGTACATTTTGGGGCTGCAAATCAAGCAAACCCAGGAGGGTACTTTTGTGCATCAAACGAAGTATACAAAAGACCTCCTAAGGTTCTTCAACATGAACAAAAGAAAGCCTCTTCGGACTCCAATGGGAACAACATTAACACTTTAACTTGATGAATATGGTGAGCCCGTGGAACGAAAAGAATATAGAAGCATGATCGGATCACTTTTGTACCTCATGACATCAAGACCGGACATACAATTCAGCGTATGTCTTTGTGCTTGGTTTCAAGCCTCCTCACGTGCTTCACATCGTCAATCCATCAAAAGGATTATCAGGTACTTACATGGAACTCAAGAATTTTGCATTTTCCCTCCTTCTTCCTCAACCATAACATTGAATGCTTTTTTGGATGCTGATTTTGAGGTTTGTAGGATTGATAAGAAAAGTACTTCCGGTGCTTGTCATTTTCTTAGTAATTCACTTGTTGCTTGGTCCTCTAGAAAACAAAACTCAGTTGCACAATCCACAGCTGAATCTGAATATGTAGCTGCCGTAGTGCTTGGTCACAGATTCTTTGGATTGTTCAAACACTTAAGGACTATGGGGTTGATGTACATAGTGTTCCACTGTTTTGTGATAACACTAGTACCATTTGCGTTGCTAAAAACCCCGTGCAACATTCTAGAACTAAGCACATTTATATTAGGTATCACTTTCTCTGTGATAATGTTGAAAAAGGAAACATTGTGCTTCACCACGTAGATACCGAACAACAATTGGCTAATATTTTTACAAAACCTTTGGATTTCAGTCGTTTT
Source organism: Tuctoria greenei (assembly GCA_036927565.1). Taxonomy (NCBI): domain Eukaryota; kingdom Viridiplantae; phylum Streptophyta; class Magnoliopsida; order Poales; family Poaceae; genus Tuctoria; species Tuctoria greenei. The sequence goes on from JAYESD010000001.1 coordinate 111,727,251, forward strand.
TTGTTACATTCGTAGTGAGATAGGGGTTTGGCATCCTCATGGCTTAAAACGACGGGGAGCTTTCAATTTTGGGATCTGAATTTAAAAATAATATGAGCATAGTAGTTCATACATATATGACTTTGTGATTCCTTTTACATGCTGAAAGTTCTTACTACATTACTCGTGTTATACATTTTGTAGATTTTGCCATGACTAGTAATTGGAATGATTACTTACACTAAATCTGGTCATGATCAAACTTTTTTTGCTGTTTTGAACTTGTTGCATGTTAACAACTGCTTTTAATCATAAAGAATTAATAAAGTAATCAACTCACATGTTGAGTTTTTATGATCAAAAGAAAAATTGAGAAAAGATCAAGAGAATATGCATGCATCGCACTTCTTCTTTTGAGGTGGCTTATCATTGCACTAAGATATGAACTTGGAAGAAGTTGTGTATGACTAAAACCATGTCCTTAAGCTTTTGATTGTCAAATGACATAGGCTTGGCTTGGTTGGTTAGAATAAGGCAGATGCGCATATAATCTCTTGCAAATATCATATGATCTAAATTTGTGCTTTGAAAAATAATAAATTGCAGCAACAAGTGTCATGCTTTTAGGTATTGAAATAGTTAAGTTTGTGAGATCATGACTTGCTAAATTGAAAATTACACTTGATCTCTAACATGGCTTACACTACTTTATGTATTTCATTGATGTGATAGTGTAAGTTACTTGATAGTATGACTTGGATGAGCTTTGTTTTATATGTATATGTTATAATATGCTCATAACAATTAAAATTTCTCTTTTGAACCTTGGTGAATACATTGTCAAAGGGGGAGAGAAAATATGTGAATTTTTAAAGAAGTATGCAAGGGTGGGGAATTGATTCCACATTGCACATATTCACAAGTATTTTTGGCATGCTTTTTCTCAAAAGAAATTTTTTTATGTGGTGTTGCCAAAGGGGGAGAATTTTTTTTCAAAATTTTTAATGTGCATAAGCCAATGTTCGGATTTTAAGGTGTTGCCAATGCATTCATCAAAGGAGAGATTGTGAGACCTATGTGTGCTGAATACATTGGCTTGTACTGAATACATTGACTTTGATGATATAAGTTCTAAAATTCTGCCAAAACATCCCTTTTTGCAAGGTATGACTCTAGCTCCGAGCTTCTGCAAGGTCCGACCATAGGTCCGACTTACTTTGTCAAGGTCTAACATGTTTTTGGAAAGCTACGGTGAGCTTTGCTTTTAGCTCCGACATGTCTTTGATAGCTCTGACATCTCTTTGTTAAGCTCCGATATGTTTTGCTAGGTCCAACTTATGTTTGTTAGCTCTGACATGTTTTCTATCTCCGGCGCTAGGTTGTACTAGCTTTGGTATGCTCCAGCGCTAGGTTGTACTAGCTCCGGTAAGCTCCGGTGCTAGGTTGTACTAGCATTGGTAAGCTCCGACTCAACCTCCGGTAAGCTTTGGCAAGGTTTGGAGCTTGATCGCAATGTTCCTGCTTTTATTGTGAAATGTTTCAAACTTGCTTTACATTGTTGGAAAGATTGCTTAGTATTCATTTGCTATGTTTTTGGTGCGTTTTTGTTGATATGACTGAAATCGTTATATTGTGGTTTTGCAACATGCTGATGTGAGGTGCTCACATAAGGTGTTGTGTTTGGAACTAATTTGAGTCAAGTTGCGAACATTTGCTCGTAGGGATTGGTTGTTTGTTCATGTGAAGGTTTTTCTTGAGTTCAAGTCATGGCTGGTGACAGGATCCTTTGGACTAGTCTCAGGGTGGAGAGGAGGCTCCAACAACCAAGTTTGGGAGGAATTGTGGTTGAGCGGGTCAGGAGGTTGCACGGGATGATTGAATCAAGGGCAGTGCATATGAAGGTTACTAGATGTCGAAGGGTGTTTGCACGTATGCATGCGGTGCATGACGTGGCAACATGGTTCCGAAGATGGGCTAAGAAAGGAAAGATCTGGTTGGAAGGATCGGATCGTATCGGTTGATGACTTCGGCTGCGGCGGAGTCGGTTATGGCTCGATATGGAAAGTATCGAGTAGGTTATGATAGGATTTTGTGTGGGTCACGAATTTGATTTGTTTTAGGAATGTGGTATACGTTTCTAACGTGTTTGGAAGTCTTAAGATTGCTTCTACCTGCGTATAGAAGAGTCTTGAGCTGTTATGGAAAGTTACGATTCGTGAATTGAGTAGGATTAGAGTCCTAATTGAGATTGGGTTGGCCTAAGGGCTGGTATATAAGCAAGGGAGGCCAAAGCTCATGAGGCACGACTTTGGGGCTTTTCCTCTTGTTGTTTGATCAAGAAAATTCGTAGTTTGAAGGAACTTTTGTGCCGAGTTCGTCCGACTTGTTCTCGTCAAGTCTTTCTCATCGAGTTCATGCATAGCACTACCTTTCTTCGTTGGTTTTATCATAACTCGAGTTTTACAGATCCAATTGATGTGATCCTTTTTTTCGCCTTAAAAACTTGATTATCTATCATCTGTCAAAATTCAACGATCATTGGATTTGTGGTTTTGGATCTACACGAGTTTCTTTGCAGTGTTCTAGAACTGTTTTTCTCGGGTAGGACAGATTGGCCTTTGTTCAATCTTTCGATCGTAACTTGAGGTTCTCTTGATGGATTTGAGTGATTCTTGTTTTCCCATATTCGTGACTTGATTCTCTATGGTATCTATAACTTTAGTCATGGTGAAACACATTTAGGTTAGTCTCACACACGATTTATTTAAAATATCGTTTTTCTGTCGAGGGGTATTCATTGCTTCCGCTAAAAAGGTTTTGAATCTACAATTGACCCCCCCTCTTTTAGATTTTCACGTGCTCTTCAATCCAACACTATTAAATCCATGTGATGACCTTGTTATTATTAGGTGCTTGGGAATTGATCCAGCTAGGAGGAATGGATGGATTATTGCATTGAAGACTGCTCCACCCGAGGGGTCATCGTAACTGCAGCAAGTACCAGATTAAAAGGGGCATAAATTTCAACCCCCAAGGTTGTTTAATGCAAATAAGTACTTGCTGTAAAGGTCTCTTTGTCTACTTTCCACTGGATAAAGAATTAAAAACAGATGATTATTGAGCTGCACAGAGAAGGCCGAACAAGACTCGTGACTGCATCCATAGTTCTAGTCTTCCTCCTCTATATAAGCCACTAGCAGCCATAGGAACAACTTGGGTTTTGTTTTCTATAACTTTATCCATTGCTACTTTCTTGTAATGCAAGTGTCAATGAGACCTTCCAATTACTTGAATATGAACACCAACTCACCACACCCATGACTGTTTGCTTGTTATCTTGTTATTGCTTGTTCTTCGATTGCTTGCAGGTTCAAGGCTATTCTTGGCACAGCAAGAACAACAACAGCAGGAGCCAGTGTAACTATCCCTAAGGCGTAGCACCCCTGTGGTTGTTTTAGTCGGGTAGCACAACATTGACCTCCACCCAAATCGTAGTTATCAGGAGACGGTGTAACTGTCGCTCAAGGCGCCACACCATTCTTGTTGTGGTATTCGGGCAGCCAACGTCAGCCTCAACCAAATTTGTTCACCACCAACATCTCTCATCGAAAGATAGGGCATCCCCCTTACCCATTGGGTTCATCAAGTGGTATCAGATTTCAGGTTGCTCGGTGAGAGATTTCCTTCTCCTTGTTCTTCATTTACCTACAGTCCACTTTTGCCTACAAAAGTTCGCTCTAAAAATCCTAAAAAACTTTGAGCCTTTTGCTTTGCTACTTAGTTCTCCACTTGTTGAGTTCACGGTTGCCTTTTTGTGTCGAGTTGTTGGTCCTATGTTTTTCACCGCTAGAGTTTGGAGTTTGTGCCACTTTGTTTTCAGCCCATTTTCATTACCTACCCAAAGTTGTGAAAAAGGCAAGTGCAAAAGAAAAGCCGCATGGGTCAGCAAGAAAAAGGCATGTGCGAAGAAAGAAAAGCCGCACTGATTAAAATTGCTACAAAAAGTTTCACAGTACAAAAAAAAGAAACAATTTGTTTAACATTTGTTTCAAGTTTCGAAGTTCAACTTGCTATTTTGAACATTTTGTTAAAACACAATGTTCGTGCTGTCCGAACTTTTCTACTACAGTAAATTTAACATCACGTGGAGTAGCGGCTCGCATCTCTATCACGGTTTAGACTAGGACCAACATAGTACCATCATGGAACGTTTTTTCAACTTGTTTTGACTAATGTGGTACTAGCTGTTCCTTTGTGCAACTCATTTTTAGCAGCCACCTACAGCTTCACAAAATCATCTACAACACCACAGAATTGTGTTGGTAGCCACCGTTTATTGTTGTTCTTGTTGTTTGCCGGCGCCCCTGCATCGTGTGGTTAGAACTTGTAGGAGCTTGATTTCATGCTAGTGAGGAAGTGATTGTGTCCTACCACCTCTTAGCAACTGCTAGGATTAATCTACTTGCTGTTGTATTTCCTTTATTATTAACCATGTCAGCTGATGAGAATGAGACATCTCCACATTCACCACGTACGAGGGGCATCATTCAACATTTCGAACGCCAAGTAAAGCTGCACTCGGATGCCCTCAACGAGGATATATAAGTCACCAATAAACGCAATGGTCAATTAGACTCGACGCAGATTTACACCAACACCAAGCTGACCACATTAGAAAGCACTGCTGGGGCTATTAACACTTCTCTTGCAGCAATCATTGAGCGATTGGAGAGGATGTAACATGTTGGACGCGAAGAGAGGCAAAGACGTGTTGATGACAGCCATGACTCTGTTGGCAGCGCTGCAATATATGACGAGGCAGAGTATTCAACGAATACCGAGCTTGATGATGGACCTTTCAGGTATCGACGACAGCCACATCGTGACCATCATGGTATGGATGGTTGAACCCTACGACGTCAGGTACATGACAATGATGATTCCCAACACAACATTAAATTCTCCAAACCACCCTTTGATGGGAAATATGATCTGGGTGCATATCTGTCTTGGGAATTATCAGCGGATCAAAAATTTGCATGCCAAGATTTCCCTAATTATAAAAAGGTTAGAGTTGCCACTAGTGAATTCACGGACTTTGCTTCTGTTTGGTGGCATGAGTATCAAACTAAAAATCCAGCTACCGTACCACAAACTTGGAATGCCTTGAAACAAATCATGAGTCGTCGTTTTGTTCCTTCCTATCATGCTTGTGACCTGTTGCATAAATTACAACAACTTAGGCAAGGAAACAAATCCATTAAGGAAAACTATCAAGAACTCCAAATAGGCATGATGCGATGTGGCCTAGTTGAAAATGAAGAGGCTGCAATTGCTAGGTTTATGGGTAGTTTAACAAGAGAAATTCAAAACATGTTGGCTTATAAGGAATACACTAACGTCACTCGATTATTCCATCTTGCTTGTAAGGTTGAAAGAGAAGTACAGGGATGATGCACAAGAACTAACATTTCTGCAGGTCGAACTACCTCATGGCAGTCCCGCTCAAGTGCTGCTGGTCTTAAGCAAGATTCTCCGAACGATGCTTCCAATCGATTACCCAGGACTACATCAAAATCAATCAATTCACATGCTACTGAGACAACAAATGGATCCACCCATGTTGGAGCCAACATTTCTTCTTTCACCTTTTGCACCGGGAGAACAAAAGACATCCAATGCCTCAAGTGCAAGGTTTTTTGGCACCTACGAAGGGACTACCCAAGCAAGCGTGTGCTGATTGTATGAGAAAATGGTGAGTACTCATCCACTAGTGATTTAGATGATGAAACATTTGCCATGCTTGCTGCACAAGATGCAGGAAAGAAGAATGATGATGATGAGCACATTGGGGCTGATCATGCTGACCACTATGAGAGTCTTGTTGTGAGGTGTGTCTTGAGTGCCCAAATGATCAAAGCTGAACAAAACCAATGACACAATCTATTCCAAACTAAGTGTGTAGTTTTGGAATGATCGTGTTGCATTATTATTGATGGAGAAAGCTGCAAAAATTTAGCAAGTGCTGCCATGATAGAGAAGCTTGGGGTGACAACACATCCACATCCATATCCCTACTACATCCAATAGTTCAACGACATTGGTAAGCTTAAGGTAACACGTTTTGTGCATGTTGAATTTACAATTGGTTCCAACCATGATTACATTGATTGCGATGTGGTACCTATACAAGCCTGCTTTATGCTATTAGGTCGACCTTGGCAATTTGACAAAGATACATTACATCATGGTAAATCAAATCAATACTCTTTCATGCATAATGAGAAGAAGCTTGTTTTGCACCCTATGTATCCCGAAGCTATTTTGAAGGATGATATTGCTAGAGCTTGTAAAGGAAAAAATATGAAATCTACTCAAAATGGAAATTCAAATGTTGTGATGGAATCAGTGCAACCTAAGACTGACAATTCCAAATTTGCTTATGTGAAGAAGAACGAAATAAAATTGAAGAGCGCTTGTTTTCTTGCTTCCAAATCTGATCTGTTTGAATTAAAAAATAAGGCTACAATCCGCTATGTGTTTGTTTGCAAAAAAGATTTGTTGTCACTTCACGACATACCATGTGTTTTGCAACCTTTTGCAAGAATACGCTGATGTGTTTCCACAAGAGGTACCAGTCGGGCTGCAACCATTGAGAGGGATTGAGCATCAGATTGACCTCATCCATGGGGCTTCTTTGCCACACCGAGCACCATACAGGACCAACCCGGAGGAGACTAAGGAGATTTAGCGACAAGTACAGGAATTACTCGAGGAAGGTTATGTGCATAGAGTCTCTTTTTCTTGGCTATTTTGTGACACCACATGGAATTGAAGTCGATCAAACAAAGGTGGAGGTGATACATAGCTGGCCAACTCCTACCACGGTCACACAAGTACGAAGCTTTCTCAAACTTGCTGGATTCTATCATCGTTTTGTGAAGGACTTCAGCAACATAGCAAACTAATTGCATGAGCTTACAAAGAAGGGTGCTCCATTCACAGGGGGCAAGGCGCAAGTGGCTGCATTTGAAACATTAAAGAATAGGTTAACTCATAAACCCCTTCTCCAATTACCGGATTTCAATAAGACTGATGAATTGGAATGTGATGCTAGTGGTATTAGATTGGGAGGTTTCTTGTCGCAAGAGGGAAAACCTATTGCTTATTTTAGTGACAAAATGAATGGGCCTAGTCTGAATTATTCCACTTATGATAAAGAATTATATGCACAAGTATGAACTTTGGAAACATGGCAACATTATTTATGGCCTAAGGAATTTGTTATACATTCTGAGCATGAATCTTTGAAGCACGTTAAGAGCCAAACTAATCTGAACCGTAGGCATGCCATGTGGGTAGAATTCATTGAGTCCTTTCCTTATGTCATCAAACACAAGACAGGAAAACATAATGTCATTCTGAATGCCTTATCTTGCCGTTATAATATGTTGTCAAAAAGAAGGGAGAATGAGGAGCAAAGTGGAAATGAGCTCAAGGAAGAAGAATAGTAGATCATTGTGTAAGGAGTGTGTTAAGGAAACACAGCCAAGAGCTCAATCACAATTAAACACATACATTGCACAAATTTATACAGGACCGGACTAGTCCGAATGTCACCGGACTAGTCTGATATCCCTTCTGCACAAGATCGGACAAGTCCGATATCCATTGGACTAGTCCGATACCTCTCTGACTAGAATCGATCTAGTCCTCCCCAGTGCGTACTAGTCCTCAAAACACATCACAAGTCACACAAAATTAGACAAGTCTGATAACCACCGGACTAGTCTGATATTCATTCCGATTTAAATCAGACAAGTCCGATATTAGCACGGACTAGTCCGAAGATTTACATAAGCAAAATCGTAAAAGTCCGCTCCTAGCCGGACTAGTCCGATATTTCGGGACACTTATGGTTTGCTACACACAGCACACCGGACTAGTCCCGCGTCCACCACGGACTAGTCCGATCCTTCTAAACCCTAACGGTCACTTTTAGAAACCCCATATAAATAGAAGTGCAGGGCCCAACTTGAATCTCTCTCGAACCCTAGCGTCGTCACACCTCCCAAGAGCCTCAAAAACACAACTCTCCACGAAATTAAGTGCAACAAAGATCAAACCTTTGAGGATACACTCTAGATCATTGGAGAGAGACGTTCAACACTCATTGAGCTCTTGGTTTGATTCTCTAACACACTCCTGTGATTTCATTGTGATCTTTTGAGTGTGTTCTTGGTGGTATTTAGTGTTGTAATCTAGGGGAGCCCTCAACGTGTGAGAAGGCTCCTTTGAATACGATTATTCACCCCTTTGTGATAAGTGGAAGAGGATTGGCCTTGGTGGCGATCCGACGAGGGTAGGGTTGGAGAAGACCCGGTCCTTTTGTGGACTCCTCAACGTGGATGTTGGTTGCCTCTGTGGGAACCGAACCACGGGATAAATCTCTTGTGTTTTTGCTTTGTGTTCATCATTCTTTACATCATATCAATCTAGGGTTTCAATTAATCTTGCTCACTTTACGTTGAAATATCAAATTTTGATTGACTTGTGATATACCCTAGTACATAATGTTGCAACACATAAATTACTAGTATATTTCCACTGCTACACCCAAGAATCAAACTTAATAAATCAAACTTGATCAACCTAGTCCATACAAACCGGACTAGACCGCACTTTACGGGACTAGTCCGATATCTCAAGTTTTGATCTGGTGATTAAGTGTTGCAGGTTCCGACAAATTTCAAAAAGGCATATTCACCCCCCCCCTCTAGGCCATATTCAATTGGTATCAGAGCGGGTTCTTCAAAAAAGAGACTAATCGCTCGAAGAAGATCATGTCAGACATGAAGGACATCCACAAGAGCATCAACCAAGAAAAGGTTGATGATGACAAGAACCTAAAGTTGGAGAAGCTCCTCGCAGCCATTCAAGATTTCGAGTACGACCATGAGGAGACGCTAGAACTAAAGGCGCTCCTAAGAAAGAAGACACTTTCTAAATGGAAAGTGAAGATTGAAGAAAATAATAAGGGGAGTAGTCACACCGACTACTCCCGATATCCTTTCAACTATGATTGTCTTAATTCCAACAATAATCATTATTTGTCTATCCCACTCGGAAAAGCCCCACACTTCGATGGAAGTGATTACTCAATGTGGAGGAAAAATATGAAAATGCATCTAATTCCCCTCAATCCAAGTTTATGGCATATTGTGTGCACAGGGATAGATATCCCGGACGACGACGAAGAGCTCACACAAAGCCAAGAGCAGGCTATTCATCGAAATGCTCAAGCCGCGGCAGTAATTACCTCTTCGCTCAGTCGAGACAAGTTCACCAAGGTGGATGGACTCGAGATTGCTAAGGAGATATGGGACACACTGCAAACTGCACATGAAGGTGACCGACATGTGCGTGAAGCAAAGATCGGAATGATCGAAGGCGAATTAGGAAGATTTGCAATCAAAGAAAACAAGTCACCTCAAGATATGTACAACTGATTGAAGACACTCGTCAACAAGGTTCGAACATATGGAAACAAGAAGTGGAATTACCACGAGGTGGTGAAGATCATCCTTAGAGCTTTCATGCTTCACAACGTCACCCTATGCTCAATGATTAGAGAAAGCCCCGGATACAAGAAAATGACTCCAGATGAATTACTTGAAAAAATCATCAATTTCGAGATGATGGAAAAATAAGCAAGGCATGTCAAGGAAATTGCCGACCTTACCTCAGCAAGGAAGAAAGGGATTGCTTTGAAGTCCACCCTCAAGCCTCTATCTAAAGAAGCTCGAGAAGCCCAGCTAGAAGAAGACGGTGATGATGAGAGCAGTGAATTAGATGAAGAAGACATGATACTGTTCGTGATGAAATTCAAGAGAATAATGAAGAAGGGACAAGGCACTAAATCAAGCGAAGGAAAGTACAAGTAAAGAACAAAGCCAAAGTTGAGGCGGGCATGCTATAATTGTGGTGAGTATAGCCACATTATAGTTGATTGCCCATATGAAGAGAACAAAAAGAAGACCAAAGAAGCCAAGCCTCAACCCAAGGAATTCTTCAAGAAGAAGAAACAAGCCGAACAAGCACACATAGGGAAAGAGTGGGACTCGAATGATGTGTCCTCATCATCCGAAGAAGAAGAGATGGCTAGCATAGCCATCGAGAAGATATCCAAGAAGTCTACTCTCTTCCCCAAACTCGGCGCATGGAAGGGAGATGACACTTGCCTTATGGGAAAGGAAGGTAAACACAAGGTAACCATTAAACCCCCTTCCGTGCATTCCTATTCTAGTGACGATGAAATCAATAGTGATAATGAGGATATGCTTATTGGACTAGATAGGAAAACTGCCACAATAATGAAATTTTTACTTGATCAACTTATTGAGAAGGAGAGGTTGATACATCGTCAAGAGGACATGATCATCTCCCAAAAGGAGGAATATGTCGAACTTGGAAAACTTCTAGAGCTTGAAAAGCAGCGAAGCAAGTCACTAGAGGTTGAGTTAGCTTCAAGCAAGGAAGCTTGCTTGGAGTTAAATGACTCAAATGCTGCAATCAAGGAAGAACTTGCTAACCTACTCAAGGTTAACAAGATCCTTGAAGTGCAAGTTGAGTCACTCAAGCAAGGTGACCCTTCATCCTCCTCAAGTTCATCTTCTCAACCCATTAAAACCGAAGTTGCTTCTACTTGTACATGTAATAAAGTTGAAACCAGTTTGATAGACAAGCCAACCTCTACAAAGGATAAGCATCCTGCCCAAAGTGGCATATTTGACAAGGAGAAGATCAAATATGCACGTAGTGCATACTTGGTCACAAGACCTCCAAATGTCAAATATGGCATTGGTTACTCTCATGGTGAAAAGCAACAAGCTAGAAGCCATAAGAATAACAGGGATAGCAATGTCTTTGTAAAGGGATAGCAATGCCTTTGTATGAGAGTTCGGTTCTTTCTTTCGGCAACTCCATTTTGTTGAAGGGAGTACGGAGCTGAAAACTCGTACTTTATGACTTCCAAACTGGAAAATCAAAAATTAATAAGTACAAAACGCATGACCGCCGGACTAGTCCGGTACTCCGGACAAGTCTGACCTCCCAGACTAGTCCTGCGTATAAACAACAAAAGTTACTTTTCAACAATTCAATACTTTCGATGCCTTGTATGTCTTAATGAGAAATAATTATGGAAAGGTTTATGCTCATTATGTTGGGCCACGCCATGGGAACACCAAGTCTCATGTGTGGGTGCCCAAATCTATTGTAACTAACCTCCAAGGACCCCAGCAAGCTTGGGTACCTAAAACCAAAGCATAATTTGTTTTTGCACGCTTATTCCTCCGATGGATCTAAATAGGTGCTAGACAGTGGCTGGACCAACCATATTACCGTAGAAAGAAGAATGTTCGTGGAATATGAAGAAAATGAGGATCCAAACGAGGGCATTTATTTTGGAGATAATAGCCAAGGAAAGGTGCTCAGTACCGGTAAAATTTTCATATCATCTAAGCACACACTTTCTCATGTATTACATGTTGAATCCTTAGATTATAACCTGCTGTCCATATCTGAATTATGTGACAATGGTTATAATTGCTTGTTCACTAACGAGGGTGTGACCGTCTCGAGGAGGAGTGATGGTTCCATTGCATTCAAGGGTATGTTGAAGGGAAAACTTTATGTTGTTGACTTCAATAAGGATAAAGCTGAACTTGACACATGCTTGATTGCAAAAACCAACATGGGTTGGCTGTGGCATAGACGGCTAGCGCATGTTGGTATGAGGAACCTTCAAAAACTCCACAAAGGTGATCACATCTGAGGTTTAAAGGATGTTGTATTTGAAAAAGACAGACCTTGTAGTGCGTGCCATGCCGGGAAGCAAGTTGGAGCATATCACCCCGCCAAGAACGTCATGACTACAACAAGACCGCTCAAGCTACTTCACATGGACTTGTTTGGTCCAATTGCCTACATAAACATCGGCGGTAACAAATATGGTTTAGTAGTTGTTGATGATTTTTCTCGCTTCACTTGGGTTTTCTTTTTGCATGATAAGTCAGAAACACAAGGAATACTCAAGAAGTTCTTCAAGCGAGCTCAAAACGAATTCTCATTGACAATCAAGAACATTCGAAGCGACAATGGCACAGAGTTCAAGAACACACAAGTGAAGGAGTACTTGATGGAGAAGGCATAAAGTACGAGTTTTCAGCTCCGTACTCCCTTCAACAAAATGTAGTTGCCGAAAGAAAGAACCGAACTCTCATAGAGATGGCAAGAACAATGCTCGATGAGTACAAAACCTCGAATCGATTTTGGGCGGAAGCGATTAACACTACTTGCCACACCGTAAATCGTCTTTATCTTCATCGACTACTCAAGAAGACATCCTATCAGCTACTCATCGGTAACAAGCCTAATATTTCATATTTTCGAGTTTTCGGTTCTCCATGTTATATTTTAAACAAAAAGCACATGACTTCAAAGTTCGCTTCAAAGTCCGATGAAGGTTTCTTGCTTGGTTATGATTCGAACACTTACGCCTATCGTGTTTTCAACAATGCCTCCGAACTTGTTGAAGTAGCACGTGACGTAGTGTTCGATGAAACTAATGGCTCCCAAAAGGAGCAAGTTGATCCATGTGTTCTAGGTAAAGAAGAAGCTCCTTGTCAAGCATTGAAAAGAATGGCCTTAGGTGAAGTTCGACCCCAAGAGTCACCTCTACACGTGTATGAGGAAGATGAACCACAAGAGGAGGTCAACGATCAAGGGGGAGCTTCCACACAAGATCAACCACAAGAATACGAAGATAATCAAAAAGTCAATGAAGGCAACAATTTAGGGGGAGAAGAAGATGATCATGAATATACAACGCCTCAAGTGCCACACCCAAGAGTACACCAATGCGTCCAAAGGGATCACCCAATCGACAATATCATCGGTGACATCCAAAAGGGAGTAACCACTAGATCTCGCATAACTAACTTTTGTGAGCACTATTCGTTTGAATCCTTTTTGGAACTGCGCAGGGTTGAGGATGCATTGAAAGATCCGGACTGGGTGGTGGCAATGCAAGAGAATTGAACAACCTCAAGCGGAACGAGGTGTGGGAACTCGTGGCAAGACCCAATGCGAACATTGTCGGCACCAAGTGGGTCTCCTGCAACAAACAAGATGAACACGGGGTGGTGACAAGGAACAAGGCACGACTTGTGTCCAAAGGGTATTCACATGTTGAAGGTTTGGATTTCGATGAGACCTTTGCTCCCGTAGTTAGACTTGAATCCATTAGAATATTACTTGCATATGTTACTCACAACGATTTCAAGCTGTATCAAATGGTTGTGAAAAGCGCCTTCCTCAACGGACCAATCAAGGAGGAGGTGTATGTGGAGCAACCCCCCCTTGGTTCGAAGACGAAGAGTTCCCCGACCACGTATTTAAATTGCGTAAGGCTCTCTACAGCCTCCAACAAGCTCCTAGAGCTTGGTAGAGATTTCTTAATTGAAAATGGCTTTAAGATTGGCAAAGTAGATTATACGCTATTTACAAAGAATTTTGACAATGATCTTTTTATTTGTCAAATTTATGTTGATGATATAATCTTTGGGTCAACTAATCAATCTTCTTGTGAGGAATTCAGTAAAATCATGACATATAGGTTTGAAATGTCAATGATGGGAGAACTAAAGTACTTCTTGGGATTCCAAGTGCGGCAACAAAAGGAAGGGACATTCATAAGCCAAACCAAGTACACGCAAGACATACTCAGAATGTTTGGTATGGACAAGGTGAAGCCTATAATGACTCCCATGGCAAAAAATGGCCACTTGGATCTCAATGAAGATGGACCTAACATCAACCAATAGGTATATCGCTCCATGATTGGATCTCTACTCTATTTATGTGCATCTAGGCCAGACATTATGTTGAGTGTATGTTTGTGTGCAAGGTTTCAAGCCAATCCTAAGGAGTGTCACATGACAGTCGTAAAAAGGATCTTGAGATATTTAGTTCATACACCCAACCTTGGTCTTTGGTACCCAAAAGGCTCAAAATTCAATCTCATTGGTTACTCCGATGCAGATTATGCCGGATGCAAAGTAGATAGAAAAAGTACCTCCAGTACATGCCAATTCCTTGGGAGATCTTTACTTTCTTGGTCCTCTAAGAAACAAAATTCCATTGCCTTATCCACAACAGAAGCGAAGTATGTTGCAGCCGGGAGTTGTTGTGCACAACTCCTTTGGATGAGACAAACTCTAAGGGATTACGGTTACAATATGAACCATATTCCACTCCTTTGTGACAATGAGAGTGCCATTAAAATTGACCATAATCTCGTTGAGCACTCTAGAACCAAACACATAGACACAAGGCATTACTTCTTGAGAGACCACTCCATGAAAGGAGATATAGCCACTTCCCATGTCAACATCCAAAAGCAATTGGCCGACATATTCACCAAGTCACTTGATGAAAAGCGCTTTTGTGAACTCCGAAATGAGGTAAACATCCTTGATGCTTTGAGTGTGGCTTGAAATGTTGCATACCTATATGAATTATTCAAAATATGTTGATTGGATAGTGAAAATCATCTCTCTCAAGTTTCTTCCGAAAGCTATGTTAATTACTAGATCTTGGTGAATTATGATCATTGCTTGATTGTTGTATGCTTACTAATCATATTCATCAAGATTATTTTACTTGATTTGCCTCCCTATTTTCTAAATATTTACCTTCAAATATATATGAATGGGATAAGAAATTCTTGCCTGGTGACCATGGACTAGTCCGTGGTTACCCGGACTAGTCCGCCCATGCAGACTAGTTCGCAGTGTGCCGGTTAGGCCGGACTAGTCCGGTAGACAACAGACTAGTTTGATATAGCCTCTGGAAAAGTTCGGACTAGTCCGGTCGTCTCCAGACTTGTCCGATTTTTCGTGTCCATAACCCTAGCCGCCGCCAAAACCTAACCCCTTCATCTCCACTCTTTCCTCACACGTTCTCTCTCTTTGCGCTCGAGCTCCCAAGGCAATTTTGCATCCCCTCCACCAAAAAGCATCGCATTTGGGTGGAAATCAAGGTTACTCTCTCAAAGATTGAAGTTATCGCACAAGTCCGGACTTCAACACCTCCTTCTTCGAGAATCAAGCGAATTCCTTGGTAATTTTCACTCAAACCCTATAAATCCCAAATTTCTTCATTGTTGATCGAATAGCCTAGCATATTTCACTTTATACATGCCTCCTTGATGTATTACGTTTATGCCAAGCTAGTTATGCATTAGGAATCACCTCTTGTCTAGTTGCTTAGGTTTTTGAGGATGAATACCTGACTAGTCCGGTCCATGCACGGACAAGTCCAGTCAGCCCGACTAGTCTGTGCCTATACACCGGACAAGTCCGATTTATCTGAACTCAAAACCTAACCTGTCAATTCCTCAATGCAATGCCTTGTTATTCTTTCTCACCCATGCCTTTAATGATCAATACTCATTCATGCCTTACACAATTCATTCTCAGGACATGTCGAGCACGAATGATGAGACTTTTGACTTTGAGGCCGAGTTGGACCACGAGGTGGCACCTCGACCCTCGACGAGCCTTGGCAAGAAACGCCAAGAGCATCATTTCGAGCCAGCTCTGTCTCCTCCACGGGCTCGGAGGAAAGTGCTAGCGAAGAAGCCGGCCTCCAAGGTGCCAGCTTCTAGGGCTACCATCGGTGGTGGCCCTAGCTCGGCAAGAGCCCGCCTAGCCATGGGCAAGGGCAAATGAATAGCAATGGGTCCAATTGGCCCATTGAAGCTGCATGCTCCTAGGGAAGGGGTCCGGGACCCCACTGAAGAGAAGTTTAATGGAAATGGCAGTGACTCAGCGGCCGAGTTCCCCGGTGTGGATTGCTACAGTCATCCAAAGCAAGCTGCAGATGGAAAATTCTAGAGTAACTTTCATGCTGACTATTACAGGGCTGTATACCTGCAGATGAAGACACCGGTGGTGCGCAGTCAGTGGATTGACTGGGCACATCTTTAGAAGAAGAGATGCTCCGCATTTGATGAAGTGATTGCGGCAGCTGAAAGACATGGCTTGAAGGACCTCTTTGCCTTCAAGTACAGTTGGAATGATGAAGTGGTGGCCCAGTTCTATGCCACGTGTCACTTTGCAAGCGATGAAGAAGAAAGGGTGACTTGGATGACTCATGGATCCTAGTACACTATCACATATGAGGAATTTTCCATGATGTTGCATCTTGACACCTCGAGCAATGACAATGTGATCATCCACAATGTTGGTGTCATCGAGAAGGAAAGGATGAAATTCCTTTATGAGCCAAACTAAAAGTTCAACCCTCCCTCCACAAAGAACATGAAGCTCTTCTTTGTGGTCTTGAATAGAGTCTTTTGGAAGACAATTGCTCCCAAATATGGAAGCACAGGGAGTGTGAGGGCTACCTACAGACCTTGATGAATGTCATGAGCAAGGAGCAAAAGTTTTACGTGTTTGACTATATCTGGAACGATATGGTCAACATCTCTAGTACTCCCAACCGATCCAGTGGCTATCCCCCTTATCTCATGTTCATGATTGAGAAAGTCACAGGGATCGAGTTTGTAAAGGATGTGGAGCACACACCATTGAGGCCTCAGAAGCCTCAACAAGCAAATGTCCAGGCTGCTCCCTCGCCGGCCTCCAGTCCTGAGGCACCGGCAAGAAGTGGAGATGCCAGAGCTTCCCCTGCCAGTAGAGCAGCCCCTCAAAAAGGATCTACTAGTGGGATCTTCAAGTACTTGGCTGCAATATTTGCTTCCTGCAAAAAGGACAAAGTGAAGGCCCATAATCTTAACAAGAGAAGAAAGGAAGACATGCACTATGCGAAGGCCAATGTGAAGCAAATTTGCCAGAAGTTAGACATTGAGCCCATTGGATCACCCGTGATCTCTGATGATTCCGATTAAGACTTCACCGAACTCGGGCCCTTGACCCCCTCCGAGCTTTCCTACTTTGGCATTGGGGGCTCGAGTGGCTCCGCTCCTCCTCCTCCTCATCAGCTCGGAGACGACGATGAAGATGATGAGAGGACCAACAACGAGGAGTGAAGACTTTAGGTACCCCCTCTCCTTCTTTTGGGTGTCTTGATACCAAAGGGGAGAGATTGAGGGGGAGTCTTAGTCTTAGCTGTAGGATGCGAGGAGGGAGCTCTCTTTTATGGTTTTTGACTATTTTGCGGGTTGTAAAGCTTTAACTATGTTCTTAAGTTAATTATGGTCCTGTGATGCATTATTTTGATCTACTTGAGAAGTAATCACTGAAAACTGTGTTATTGCTCCTAGAATGACATATATACTTGGTTTTTGTTGATTAATGTCAATTATGTCATTCTCATTGTTTCAATATACTTAGTTATGCATCCCACCATAAAGAATGCACATATGGATTATGTTTTCATTGCTTGATGTATTTTAGACTCATATGTGCATGCTTTATGAAAATCTCAATTTTTATCACATTTTGTGAAATCTCAATTGGTTAACATCAATAACCAAAAAGGGGGAGATTGAAAGTGCATCTAGGAATCCCTTGTGGGTTTTATATGATTTATGACAAGCAAATGAGATCTTAACCTCTTTGTTTAGATGAGCACAGGTTTTATTAGCAAAATAAACAAAGTGCCAAAAAGAAGGGAGAATGAGGAGCAAAGTGGAAATGAGCTCAAGGAAGAAGAATAGTAGATCATTGTGTATGGAGTGTGTTAAGGAAAAACACCCCAAGAGCTCAATCACAATTAAACACAAACATTGCACAAATTTATACAGGACCGGACTAGTCCAAATGTCACCGGACTAGTCTGATATCCCTTCTGCACAAGATCGGACAAGTCCAATATCCATCGGACTAGTCTGATATCTCTCTCACTAGAATCGTACTAGTCCTCCCCAGTGTGGACTAGTCCTCAAAACACTTCATAAGTCACACAAAATGGAAAAAGTCTGATCACCACGAGACTAGTCTGATACTCAATCTGATCTAAATTGGGCAAGTCCAATATTAGAACGGACTAGTCCGAAAAACTCTCTGACACTTAGAGTTTGCTACACACAACACAACTGACTAGTCCGGTGTCCACCATGGACTAGTCTGATCTTTCTAAACCCTAAAGGTCACTTTTAGAAACCCCATATAAATAGAGGTGCATGGCCCAACTTGAATCTCTCTCGAACCCTAGCGCCGTCACACCTCCCAAGAGCCTCAAAAACACATCTATCCACGAAATCAAGTGCAACAAAGATCAATCCTTTGAGGATACACTCTAGATCATTGGAGAGACACGTTCAACACTCATTGAGCTCTTGGTTTGATTCTCTAACACACTCCTGTGATTTCATTGTAATATTTTGATTGTGTTCTTGGTGGTATTTCACGTTGTAATCTAGGGGAGCCCTCAACGTGTGAGAAGGCCCCTTTGAATTCGGTTATTCACCCCTTTGTGATAAGTGGAAGAGGATTGGCCTTGGTGGCGATCCGACGATGGTAGGGTTGGAGAAGACCAGGTCCTTTTGTGGACTCCTCAACATGGATGTAGGTTGCTTCTGCGGGAACCGAACCACGGGATAAATCTCTTGTGTTTTTGCTTTGTGTTCATCGTTCTTTACACCATATCAATCTAGGGTTTCAATTAATATTTCTCACTTTATGTTGAAATATAAATTTAAGATGGACTTGTGATATACCCTATTACATAATCTTGCAACACATAAATTACAAGTATATTTCTGCTCCTACACCCTAGAATCAAACTTATTAAATCAAACTTGATCAACCTAGTCCGTACACACCAGACTAGTCCGCACTTTACGGGACTAGTCTGATATCTCGAGTTTTGATCTGGTTATTAAGTGTTGCAGGTTCCGACAAATTTCAAAAAGGCCTATTCACCCGCCCCCTCCAAGCCACATTCAAAGACTGCTCCACCCGAGGGGTCCTCGTAAATGCAGCAAGTACCCGCATAAAATGGGCATAACATTCAACTCCCAGGGTAGTTTAATGCAAATAAGTACTCTCTGCAAAGGTATCTTCGTCGACTCTCCATTTGATCAAGAATCAAAGGCAGGTGATGCTTGAGCTGCCTAGAAAAGGCCAAACAAGAATCGTGACTCCATCCTGAGTTCTAGTCTTCCTCCTCTATATAAGCAACTAGCAGCAATAGGAAGATCTTGGGTTTTTTTCTGTAAGTTTAGCCATTGCTACTTCCTTGTAACGCAAGTTTCTATGAGACCTTCCGATTACTTGAATCAGAACCCAAACTTATCACACCCGTGAGTTATTGCTTGTTATCTTGTTCTTGCTTGATCTTCGATTGCTTGCGGGTTAAAGGCTGTTCATGGCACAACAAGAACAGACACAACAGGAGCCAGTGTAACAATCACTAAGGCGCGGAACCATTGTGGTTGTTGTAGTCGGGTAGCACAACGTCGACCTCCACCCAAATCGTAGTTATCAGGAGACGGTTTAAATGTCGCTCTAGGCGCCACACCATTCTGGTTGTGGTAGTTGGGCAGCCAACGTCGGCCTCCACAAAATTCGTTCACCACCAACATCTCTCGTCGTAAGATAGGGCATCCCCCATATCCGTTGGGTTCATCACCTACTGTAGAGGTTTGATGGGAGCGTCCACTCAGCCCGTCACCTACAGATCTACACCAGGACGCTCCTTGCTGCAGGAGCGGATGAGCCCGTCCAAGCGAACTACTTCCCTGTCGCTCTGATCGGCTCAACCCGGTCATGGCTGATGACCTTGCCCGAGGGTTCCATAACCTCTTGGGATGAGTTCTGCCGATAGTTAACAGTGAACTTTGGCATCTCCTACACCCCCCCGCGGCACCAAGCTCGACCTCCACGCTGTGCACCAGCAACCCAAGGAAATGCTGCGATCATTCATCCAACTCTTCTCTCAGGTACGCAACTCCATCCCCAACATCCTGAATGCTTCTGTCATAGTAGAATTCCGGCAAGGAGTTCGTGACCGGAAGATGCTCGAGAAGCTAGCCACGCACAGTGTGCAAGATGTCTTCGAGCTCTTCTCCATAGCCGACCAGTGTGCCCAGGCGACGGAGGGTTGTGACTGGCACACCCAGGCTGCCCCCGGGGTGGGCGGAGTTGGCCAAACCGGTGAAGGTGCCGCTACCCCTGGTAGCGGCATAAAGAAGAACAAGAACTGGGGTGGCGGCCAGAACAAGCTACTGCATGGGTCACCCGTCACTGCAACATCAGCCATCGGAGGGGGAAGACCCCCACGCTCCGACAAGCGCCCACGTCAGGCACTAGCAGCTGACGACAATGTCGAGCCCTGCCCGGTACACAAGACTTGCGACCACACTACGAGCAAGTGTCAGGAGATCAAGAGATGTGCTGAGAGATACCAAGAGCGGGCATAGCAACAGCAACGTCCTGATGGTGTCCCCTTCTGCTAGCTGGAGAGCAAGGAGAAGGTTGACTCCAAAGTCGATGATGATGAGGAGACGAAGTATCAGAAGCACAAAAGGACCATCAAGGTGGTCCACCAAGACAAGGATTCTGACGCCAATAGTGACCACGAGCGTCGCAAGACTCTCCATGTCATCTTTGATGGGTCTTGGGATCCCTCGTCCCGGAATACGGCCAATACACTACGCCGAGCAGTGGCTTCGATAGCCCCTGCTCTCGCTCTGGCACTGCACCACAAGTGGAAGGAGATGCCGATCAGCTTCGACTCCTCCGACTGCCCCAATAACATGGCAGGAGCCAGTATACTGTCTCTCCTAGTCGCCCCCACCATTGCAAACATTAAGATCCATTTTGTCTTGATAGATGGTGGGGCCGCCCTCAACCTCATCAGCCGTGCTGCTTTCGACCGGCTGCAGATCCATGTGTTGAAGCTCACCACCTCGAGGCCATTCTTGGGGGTGAGATCAAGGAACATCATCCCGTACGGAAACATCAAGCTCTGGATGACCTTTGGGATGCCCGAAAACTACAGGACTGAAAGCATCCTATTTGTCATCGCAGACGTCAGCCTTCCCTTCAACGCCATCATCGACAGGCCAGCACTGTACCGATTCATGGCCGTAGCCCACTATGGCTACCTTGTCCTGAAGATGCCAACCTCCTACGGCGTCCTTAGGATCCGTAGAAATCGCACTGCTACGGTGTTAGCCTTGGAGAAGATCCAATCCCTCAAAGCAGACCCAACACTAGCCGAGGGTTGTGTTGGACCGAGTCAGCCTTCGCCGAGCTTTGCGTCAGCGCGGCTCACCTATAGCACCCCATCTGCAGTCTTCCGACAGCACCGACACTCCCGTCAAAGCTGTCAATATCTGTTCTGGCTCTGCTCAGACCCTTCGCAAGGCGGGGGACTAAGGCAGGAAGTAGGAATGCCTGCTCAACATCTTACCGGTAACCATCGATGACAAGTTGCCCGGCAACCGTCATAGCTACCATCGAAGCATTGGGCACCTTGTATATATTAGCTTAATAGGACAGCGTGAAGGTGTTCATAGTGTCTAGGAGCAGAATTTAGGACAACCAAGCTACAGGAGGGACAGGTCCAGAGTGCACAGTCAGCTTAGCTTGGTCCCGAACCCAAATCCGGTGTACCCTGCCTCCCTCAACATCTGGAAGCAAGCAGTTGCCCTCTTTTCTAAAAGTCTATCTCTTCCTATGAATACCAATATAAAAGAATCACTGTCTTACTTCATGTTTACCAAAACAATGTTCATTTCAATTGCGCACTAATTTTATGATCAAACATTCTAGAGTTGTGCAATCCTACTTGTGAGTCCTATGTGTGGTGAATACATTGGTTTTTACAATAAAAGTTTTGAATGCTTCCATAACATCTCTTTAGCAAGGTCCGACTTTAACTCTGGCATGTCTTTGATAGCTTCGGCATGTCTTTGTTAAGCTGAGATATGTTTTTGCTAGGTCCGACTTATGTTGGTTAGCTCCGACATGTTTTTCTATCTCCGACACTTGGTTGTACTAGCCTTGGTAAGCTCCGGCGCTAGGTTGTAATAGCTTTGGAAAGCTCCAGCTCAAGCATCCGTTAGTTTTGGCAAGATTAAGAGCTTGATCGCAATGTTCCTGCTTTTACTATGAAATGTTTCAAATTTGCTTTACATTGTTGGAAAGATTACTTAGTATTCATTTGCTAAGTTTTTTGTGTGTTTTGGTTGATATGGCTGATATCGCTTTACTTTGGTTTTGCAACATGCTTATGTGAGGTGCTCACATAAGGTGTTGTGTTTGGAACTAATTTGAGTAAAGTCGTGGACTTGGGCTCGTACGGATTGGTTGTTTATTCATGTGCAGGTGTTGCTTGAGTTCAAGACATGGCTGGTGACGGGATCCATTGAACTAGTCTTAGGGAGAAGATGAAGTTCAATAACCAAGTTCTAGAGGAATTGTGGTTGAGTTGATCGGGAGGTTGTGCAGCATGTTTGAATCAAGAACAATGCATATGAAGGTATCGTGGACGTCGTTGGAAGATTTTTGCACGTATGCAAGGAGTGCACATACGTGTCTACATGGTTCCGAGGCATGATGAAGAGATGTGGACGTAAAGAATTGGTCGGAAAGGTCCAACCGACTAGGTTATGGACTCAGACTGCGGTTGAGTAGTGTTTGACTCAAATATGGAAGTTTTGAGTTGGTTATGATAGGATTTCATGTGGGTCACGAATTTGAGTTGTTTTAGGAATGTGGGATACGTTCCTAAGGTGTTTGGAAGTCTTAAGATTGCTTCTATCTGCATATAGAAGAGTCTTGAGTAGTTATGGAAAGTTTTGATTCATTAACTGAGTAGGATTAGAGTGCTAGTTGAGATTGGGTTGGCCTAAGGGCTAGTTATATAAGCAAGGGGGGCCAGAGCTCATGGTGGACGATTTTGGAGCTGTTCCTCTTGTGATCTATTGAAAAAAATTCGTAGTTGAAAGTAACTTTTGTGCCTTGTTCGTCGGACTTGTTCCAGACAAGTTTTTCTCGTCGAGATTCTACAATGCACTACCTTTCTTTGGTGGTTTTATCATAACTCGAGTTTTACAGATGCAATTGACATGATTCCTTTTGGGTTGTCTTCACAACTTGATTATATATCATCTGTCAAAATTTCACAGTCATTGGATTTCTGGTTTCTGATATACACGAGTTTCTTTGCAGCGTTCCAGAACTGTTTTTCTCGAGGAAGATAGATTGACCTTTGTTCGATCTTTCAATCGTAACTTGAGTTTCTCTTGACAGATTTGAGTGATTCTTGTTGTGTAGTCTTCGTGACTTGATTTTCTCTGATAACTATCACTTTTGTCAAAGTGAAACGCGTTAGATTAGTCTCACACATGATTTCTTTAACATATCGTTTTTTTGCCAAAGGGGTTGGGATTTAATTGTTTCTGCTGCGTAAGATTTTTTAATCTACCATTCACCCCCCCTCTGGTAGCTTTTAATGTGCTCTTTGTCCCTAAAATTGGTATTAGAGCCACGGTGCTCTAATCTTTGTGATTTGCACGTGTTTTGACTAATCATCATGGACAATACCCCACAAAACATTGTGTCTTTAGTGGTATTGATTTTCAAGTTTGGAAGGCACGTATGGAAGCCTTCATCTAGGCTCAAGGCTTCGCAATATGGAAGAAGGTATACAAGCCTTATGAAGTGTTGTCAAACAATCATGTTACAGCTACAAATCCGAGAGATGTCGACAACAACAACAAGGCTCGGAACTTGATCATACAAGGATTAACTCAAAGCGACTTCGACCGTGTTGCACACCTTCGATTTGCATACGATTTGTGGAAAGCACTTTGTGACCACCACGAAGGATCCAACACGATCAAGCAGGTAAGGCAAGACATGTTCAAGAAATAATACATGCGCTTCGAGATGCAACCTGGTGAGTCTATTGATAACCTTTTTGCTCGCTTTAATAAAATCTCAGCAACTTGCGTAGTGTCAATGTTATTTTTTCAAATGCTGAAAATGCTAGGAAATTGTTAAGTGCATTAGATATGTAAATTTGGGAGATGAAAGTCACATCTATTCGTCAATCTAGTGTCATGAGTACAATTAATTTAGATGTGCTATATTCCAAGTTACAAACTCATGAAATTAACATAATATCACGTAAGAACCCCAACAAGTCTATTACTTTTGTGTCTCAATGTGATATGCCTAGCTCTGGCTAATCTTCATCTCGTGGTACACTTGCTTTGTTGTCCTCTCTAACCCTTGAACAGATTGAGGAGTTTCCAGAGGAGGAGCTAGTACTTCTCTCTACTAGCTTCTCGAAAGCATTGCAAAATGTGAGAACTAGAAGGAGAGGAAGCTCCGGACCTCAACAATGTTTCGAATTTGGTAAGGCAGGACATCTTCATTCCGATTGCTCTAACCTTTCAGGTCCTACTTCCCGGGATGAAAAGCAAACAAGGACGAATCACTCCTCTGCAAAAGATACAAAGAAAAAGAAAGGTTTTACAGGACGTTAATTGGTGAGCAGTTTTATCTCCACATTTCAAGAACATGGCTCAAGCGATGTGGACATTGGAAGTGACAAAGATGAAGAATATTTGGAAAACTTGTGCTACCTGGCAGGCAAATCAAGATCAAGTATAGAAGATGCTGAACACAACAGCGACAATGATGAGGTATGTCCTACTTGCGAAGAAATGTGTGATGTTATTTCTCGTGCCACTATTATTGTTAAGAAAAAGGACAAAAAGCTTATGGATAGTGCTGCTAAAATTGAATCACTAGAATCTGAAATCAACCATTTAAAAACTTTGATTCCTAGTGATGATGCATGTCCCTCGTGTGATTTAATATATGAACAATTGTCCTCATTAAGAATTGCGCACACCTCCACACTTGATAAACTTGAGTTAGAAATTGAAAAGAATAGAGAGCTTGATGCACTTAATGATAAAAACTTGAAAGATGATAGCTGTTCTACATTTGATTTGCATTGTTCTACTTGTGATGATCTTGATAAGAAACTACAAGATGCTATGAATGAAATTTCTATATTGAACAATGCTTTACGTTCTCATGAAGTTAAATTTTGATCCAATTGAAAATTAAAAGGAAAAACTTCATGTGAGAATTGCCTTGATCTGTCCAATATACTTGATGACATGAATGGGACATTAGATCAGTTTTGTAATGGGAATAAGAATCTAAACTTGCTGCTGAATTCTTCCAAGTCTTGCAATGATAAAACTAGTTTAGGTTTTGATTCTCATGCTCATGCTAAGACACATCAACCTAAAATTGTAAAGTCATTAGGAAGTGATTTGATTCAAACAACTCCTAAACAAAAAGAAGTGGTTTTCAAATCTGCAGGAGTGTTGTCTCATTCGATTTCAAATAAAAATGTTGCTTGCTCATATAGACATGAACACAAAGTTAAATTTCATTGTACCTACTGTGGTAGAGATGGACATGTCATAGATTTCTATTATAGACTAGCTAAACAACAGAAAAAGGAAAGAATGATTGCTAGATCTCGTAACTTTCATGCAAAATTTGCTGCACTTGCTAAATCGAATGATAGGAACATGCAATCTGCTGTAATGAGTCAAAAACATGCAAAGGTTGCTCCCAAACCTATTGTGTTTTGTGCTACACATGTAACATCTTGTAGGACAGCAGATGGGTACAAAAATCCTCAAGCTTTGGCTCATAGACATTAGATCAGTTTTGTAATGGGAATAAGAATCTAAACTTGCTGTTGAATTCTTCCAAGTCTTGCAATGATAGAACTGGTTTAGGTTTTGATTCTCATGCTCATGCTAAGACACATCCACCTAAAATTGTAAAGTCATTAGGAAGTTGTTCGATTTCAAATAAAAATGTTGCTTTCTCATCTAGACATGAACACAAAGTTAAATTTCATTGTACCTACTGTGGTAGAGATGGTCATGTCATAGATTTTTGTTATAGACTAGCTAAAAACAGAAAAGAAAGGAAAGAGTGATTGCTAGATCTCATAACTTTCATGCAAAATTTGCTGCACTTGCTAAACTGAATGATAGGAACATGCAATCTACTGTAATAAGTCCAAAACATGCAAAGGTTGCTCCTAAACCTACTGTTTTTTTGTGCTACACATGTGACATCTCGTAGGACAGTAGTTGGGTACAAAAATCCTCAAGCTATGGCTCATAAACCTGCTGTTTTATCTCGGCATTCGCGTGTTATTCCTGCTAGACGTTGTGTGACTCAGTACTGGATTCCTAAATGCCTTTTGACTAACCCCATTATTGAGTCATCGACGTATTGTGCTTCTATGTAGATTACACGCTTGAGGAAGGAGACCATTTGGATTGTGGATTCGGGTTTCTCACGCCACATGACCGGTAACAAAGAATGGTTCTCCTACCTCTCATTTGTGTCACGTGTAGAGAATGTTACTTTTGCCATTAATTCTTCAACTCCTATAATTGCTAAGGGTTCGGTTAGAGTAAATAATCACTATGAAAGCATCTAGGCCCCCATGAGGTATGGTTTCGGTGATTAATGACAACCATTGGATTTTACTAATGAATTTGTGGATGCAAGGTCTCCCATATCACTCAATCAAATTAAATCTATATGAATATGAACGTCCACTACTGATCATTGGAAACCCCTAAACAATCACATTATGAGATCAATCAATGTTATGAAGATTAGAAGTAAAATCTCATATGTCAAAGTTATTCAACCATAATTGACAACACTCAATGCTTGACAATCATCAGAAGTATATTTCCAACAAATGTCTAAGAGGTCAATCGAGCAAAATACAAAAGAATCACTTAGAACAACTCGAAGCAAACAAAATCAACTCACTGGATCAACCGACGTTCCCAGAGAACAACACATCGGTCGAGTTTATTCAGCAGAAGAAGAAGACCTCAGAATAAAGTACTCACCGGATCATCCGATGTTAAGGACAATGTTACATCGGTCCATCA
This sequence comes from Tuctoria greenei, assembly GCA_036927565.1. Classification (NCBI taxonomy): domain Eukaryota; kingdom Viridiplantae; phylum Streptophyta; class Magnoliopsida; order Poales; family Poaceae; genus Tuctoria; species Tuctoria greenei. The sequence goes on from JAYESD010000001.1 coordinate 111,754,231, forward strand.
GTACAGTATGCAATATCCTTGGACCAAGTGTAGCACCGGATCATCCGATGTACAGCAATATACACATCGGTCAATCACTCCAGTAAGCATCAAGTCTGAACCAATTCTGGAGGAAGTGCAACCGGATCATCCGATGAGAAGACAAGTGTAACATCGGTCTAACAACGGTCATATCTGACACAGTGACATCAGCTAAAGTGAACTTGACCGATGATAACTGAAGGGAGAGCATCGGATCATCCGGTGTTCGTAGAGTAGTGATGTCAGCCTACTTTTCCAACGGCTATTTCGTGGAGGCTGGCTATTTATACCCCTTCAACCTGTCTATTCGACATGTCTTGATCACCAGATATACTCTACACATTCTCAAGCATTCAAGACGTTGAGCTACCACTTCTAGATCACTTACACCACTTACACACCAAGAGATAGGCTAGAACTAGCTAGAGATAGTGCTTGTGTGCATCCATTCTTGGTGAGTGGAGTCTCTAGTGTAGTGAGAGCTGTAAGGGAGTGTCCCTTGGTGTTTGTAATTGAGAGAGACTTCTGAAGCTTGCTAAGACGATTGTGGAAGCCCGGAGGATTCATGTTGTACAAGGCTTGAGCTCCACCTCGCCGAGGTTGGCAAACGGAGAAGAATAGTGAAGATCCCTAGTCTCGGTGACTTGGGTGTGGCTATACCCTTTGGTGGGTGCCGCAACGTGGATGTAGGAAGATCTTGACGATCTTTCCGAACCACGGGATAATTCTTCGTGTCTCCTCGGGAGTTTGCATTCTCTTCCTCTCATCCTACACTTATGCATTTTATATACCGCGAACTTGCTATTTACTTGAATGCATAGGTTGTTTGCGTAGGGAATTGGGCTTTTAGTAATTAAGTTTTATTGCTTTGATTTTTGAAAAGAAGCCCAATTCACCCCCTCTCTTGGGCATTCGATCTTTACAATTGGTATCAGGGCAAGGTTGCTCATTGGATCATTCTAGCTTCACTGCTAGAGAGCTAAAATGGCCAAGGTTGGGAGTTCGTTTCCTATCTTTGAGGGCAAGAACTTTGCCTATTGGAAAGCACGCATGCGCGCTTATCTAGAGGCTATTGCTCCCGAAGTATGGGAAGCGACCCACGCGGGTTTTGGTGAGCACAATTATGTTGGTGATCAAATTAAGTGGGATGCTAAAGCTAGGAATGCAATTTATGAATGTATTAGTCAAGATGTGTTTGCTAGTATTGCTAGCAAAGAAAAGGCTTGTGAAATTTGGGCTTGCTTAATAGAAATTCATGAGGGCTCTTCTCGTGTCAAGGAACTAAAATATCACATGCTTAAAGCCAAATATGATGAATTTAAAATGCTACCTCATGAAAATGTCAATTAAATGTTCTCTCGCTTGAATGTGCTTATTGAAGAAATTAATGCTCTTGACATTGCTTCTCTTGGCAAGGGACTCATCAACCGCAAGATTCTCATGCTCCTTCCCAAGCCAAAGTACAACATCATCAACTCCATGCTTCAAAAAGAATCTCTTGACCACATTTGATGTTTCAGAACTCATTGGAGAGATTCACGCTCATGAGATGAGTGTACTTGGGATGATGGAGCAATCATCTTAAAAAACAATTGCTCTAAAGGCCTCCACCAAGAAAACAAGTCTCATGAAGAAGAAGGTGGTTGAGCATAGCTCAATTCAAGAAGAGCAAGCATAAAGTGAAGATGACGATGATGAGCTTGCATTGATGATGAGAAAGTTCTCACGCTTGAACTCCAAGATTACTAAGAAGGGATAGACCTTTGATCCCAAGAAGAAAGCATTTTTACCAAGGAGAGACGACCACAAGACTTGCTACAATTGTGGTGATCAAGGCCACATATCCTATGATTGTCCAAAACCGGACAAAAGAAGAGAGGACCACAAGTGCAAGCTTGAAGATATAGAAGATGATGAAGAAGAGGTGAAACCCAAACCAAGATCCTTTGGGAAGAAGAAACATAACAAGGGCAAGAAGGCAAAGCTCTTCCCAAAGAAGAGAAATGGTCCACAAAAGGTGTTCATGTGTGAGGCAAATTAATGGGTCACCGACGAAGAATCAAGTGATGAAGAGAGTGAAGCGGAAGAAGAAAGTTTGGCCGGCCTTGCCATTGCCAACAATGATGACTCACCTCTTCATCCACCACCCATGTGCCTCATGGCTAAAGGTAACACCAAGGTAAGTGATGATTCTAGCTATGATGAGCTTTCCCCCGATGATTTAACTTCATTAATAAATGAATATCACACTATCATTAAGAGGGAAAAGAGTAAGGTTAAAGCTCTTGAAGAAACTCGTGCTAAGCTTGAGAGTGCTAACCTCGATTTGCTTTACAAGTATGAAAGCATACTTAAAGAGCATGACACGCTCAAATCTCACGTCAAACAAGTTGAGGAGGATAAGGCTCAAATCAAGCTAGATCATCATGAGCTTGACATAGCCCACCAAGCACTCTTGGGAAAGCACAATGAGTTGATCCAAGAGCATCAAATACTTAACATTGCTCATGAAGCGCTTGATCAAGAATTGAAAATATAAAGAAACAAACTCTTAATGATAAGGTATCCATTACTTCTCAGGCCACTAATGTCTTGCACAAGTCTTTTCCTTTGAAAGAGAACACTAGGGAGAAGGACTTGTTGGAAGAAATTGAGAGTCTCCGCACTAGTGTGGCTAGACTATCAAAAGGAGAAGTCAAGCACAAGGAAATCCTCTTCCAACAAGCAAAGGCCTTCAACAAGAAAGGACATGGATCCTTCCCGGTGCCTAACAAAGTAAAGGTGCCCCCACCGGAGCTTAGAACAAGCTTCATCAAGGAAGTTGGTTCTTATTGCCAACATTGTGAGGCCACTGGTCACCATACAAGGGAGTGTCCTCTTCCCAACCGACCTTCTCCAAAATTGCCTACTAACTACAAGTCTACTTTCAATGATCATTATTATCTCTTGAGTAAAGTAGATGGCAAGGTGAAGGCAAGGTTCATTGGCAAGGACATAAAGGGCATGAAGGGGGAGCTCCCCAAGCAACTTTGGGTCCCAAAAACACTTGTATCACACATACAAGGACCTAAGTTGGCTTGGGTACCTAAAGTCAAAAATTGAAATCATGTGTGTAGGCGAACAGCAAAGCCGGAGGAAAGCATTGGGTACTCGATAGCGGGTGCACTCAACATATGACCGGCAATGATGGTATGTTCACCACCATAGAAAACCCCGGCAATCATGAACAAGTCACCTTTGGTGATAACTCTACGGGTAAGGTAATTGGGTTAGGTAAAATTGCTATTTCAAATGATTTATCTATTTCCAATGTATTGTACGTTAAGTCACATAGCTTTAATTTACTTTCTATTGCACAATTATGTGATCTTAGACTAACGTGCACCTTTAGCAAAAATAATGTTGTTGTGATTAGTGAAACAAACTAAGAACTAATCTTCAAAGGATTTTGGCATGGACATCTCTACCTAGTAGACTTCTCCAACAAGGATGCTAGCTTGACCACTTGTCTTTTCACTAAGACAAGTTTGGGTTGGTTATGGCATCGACGCATAGCGTACATTGGGATGAGCAAGCTCAAGAAGTTATTCAAGCTGGTGACCGGCGTGAAGGATGACACATTTGAGAAGAACAAGCTTTGTAGCGCTTATCAAGCCGGGAAGCAAGTTGCTTCACACCACCCAATGAAGACAATGGTGTCAACCTCCAAGCCACTTGAGCTACTCCACATGGACCTCTTCGGACCATCCACATATCAAAGTCTTGGCGGTAACCTCTATTGTCTTGTTATAGTTGATGACTACTCTCGCTATGCTTGGACTTTGCTTCTAGGTGACAAGAGTGAAACTCCGGAAGTGTTCAAGACCTTCGCTAACCGCGCTCAAAGGGAATTTCAACTTCCCATCATCAAGGTCCAGAGTGACAACGGCACCGAATTAAAGAACTACAACATTGGGCAGTGGTGTGACCGTGAAGGCGTGAAGCATGAGTTTTCGGCCACATACACTCCTCAACAAAATGGTGTTGTTGAAAGAAAGAATAAGACTCTCATCACTCTTGTGCGAGCAATGCTTGATGTATGGCACGTACGAGAAGTTTTGGTCCGAAGCAATCAACACGGCGTGCCATGCCGCAAATAGGGTCTACCTACATCGACTACTTCAAAAGACCCGTACGAACTTCTCATTGGGAGAAAGCCCAACATCTCCTACTTTCGAGTCTTTGGGTGCAAGTGCTACATCTACCACAAGAAAAGGCTCGGTAAGTTTGAAAGAAGATGTGATGTTGGTATATTTCTTGGTTATGCATCAAACTCAAAAGCATATCGAGTATTCAACCAAACCTCCAGGTTAGTTGAGGAAAGTTGTGATGTTGAGTTTGATGAAACTAATGGCTCCCAAGAGGAGAGTTTTGGTCATGATGAAATACATGATGAGCCTCTACAAGAAGCTATGAAGAACATGACCATTGGAGACATCAAGCCTAAAGTTTAGGAGAGCCATGATCAAGGGGGAGCTTCAAGTAACGACATCAACACTTCCATGGCGCCTCAAGTTGACGAAGAAGAGAAGGATGATCCATTGTCGACTCCCTCACAAGCCACACAACATCAAGAAGAAGAAGAAGTCCATGATCAAGTCCAACCATAAGAAGAGAAGCACGCATCACCACCGCCAAGTGCTTCACAACCACTTATGAGGCATGGACACATCTCCAAGGCGCATCCAATGGACCAAATTATCAGAAGTCCGTCAAGGGGAGTAAGTACACATTATCGCCATTTCGCTTCGTTTTGTGAGAACTACTCATTTGTTTCATGTGTATAACACACTCACATTGAGGAAGCACTCCAAGATCCAAATTGGGTGATGGCCATGCAAGAAGAACTTAACAACTTCATCCGCAATGAAGTTCGGGTGTTGGAGGAGCGACCCAAGGACAAAAACATCATCGGAACAAAGTGGGTGTACCGCGACAAACAAGACGAGAACGGCGTGGTGGTCCGCAACAAGGCAATATTTGTTGCTAAGGGGTTCACGCAAGTTGAAGGACTAGAGTTTGGGGAGACATTTGCTCCGGTCGCCCGGCTAGAAGCCATCCGTATACTTCTTGCCTTTGCATCACATCATAATATTAGACTTTATCAAATGGATGTGAAAAGTGCCTTTCTTAATGGTTACATTAACGAGCTTGTTTATGTTGAACAACCTCCCGGGTTTGAAGATCCAAGGAATCCTAATCATGTGTATAGATTGCACAAGGCGCTCTACGGGCTCAAGCAAGCACCTAGGGCATGGTATGAATGACTACGGGATTTCTTGATCATGCAAGGATTCAAGATCGGGAGGGTGGACACTACACTCTTCACCAAAGACATCAATGGAGAATTATTCATTTGCGAAATTTATGTTGATGATATTATTTTTGGTTCAACTAACGAAGCTCTTAGCCATGAGTTTGGCAAAATGATGTCTAGGGAATTCGAGATGTCGATGATTGGAGAGCTCAACTTCTTCCTTGGATTCCAAATCAAGCAACTTCAAGAGGGGACCTTCGTCTATCAAGAGAAGTACACCAAGTACCTGTTGAAGAAATTTGAGATGGGAGATTGTAGCTCAAGAAGCACACCAATTGCAACAAATTGTCATCTCGATGTGGATAAGGACGGTAAACCTATTGATCAATCTAACTACCATTCTATGATTGGTTCACTACTTTACCTTACCACATCTAGGCCCGATATCATTTTTAGTGTATACTTGTGTGCTCGCTTTCAAGCGGCACCTAAAGAATCGCATCGGAACGTGGTCTTTAGGATACTTCGGTATCTTAAGCATACCCCTAGTGTGGGCTTGTGGTACCCCAAAGGTGCAAAATTCCATCTCTTAGATTACTCGGATTTGGACATTGTCGGATGCCGTGTGGACGGGAAGAGTACCTCCGGTGGGTGCCACTTGCTTGGGCGTTCCCTAGTATCTTGGTCTAGCAAAAAGCAAAATTCCGTGGCCTTGTCCACGGCGAAAGCGGAATATATCGCGGCCGGTGCATGTTGTGCCCAAATTCTTTATATGAAGCAAACCCTTTTGGACTTTGGTGTTAAACTTGGTGGTGTGCCTCTCCTTTGTGACAATGAAAGTGTGGTTAAGATGGCTAAAAACCCCATTCAACACTCCCGCACTAAGCACATTGATATTCGCCATCATTTCTTGAGGGACCATGAAGCTAAGGGAGACATCTAATTGCGAGGTGTTAGATCCGAAGAACAATTGGCGGATATCTTCACTAAACCACTTGATGAGAAAACTTTTTCTAGGCTAAGAAGTGAATTAAATGTGCTAGATGCATCAAACGTCATGTAAGTTGCCATGTAAGAATGCATCTCATATAGGTCTTGTGTAACTTTCAAAGGATAGGGGTGAGCAAGGGTTAGCTTGGGATGGAGGTTCCTTTTGGGTTTCTTAAGGCTTGGAGAGTGGCTCTCCCTGAAGAAGCCTTTGAAAGGTTCAAACTTGGCAAGATATATTTACTTTATGTCTTGCATGATGCCTGCCATATAGACTTGCACTCATATTTAAATCTCTTGCATTATAAATTGTTTGGCATTGCATACGGTAGATTGTCACAAAAGGGAACCCACCTCATGAGAAAGAGACTTGTTTGAAATGCAATATCTCAACTCATATGAGGTGGAAAGAACAAAATGTTAGGTGCGTTAATGCCTAAAGGAACATGCTTTAAAGAGATAGAAGTCTTCATCTTCTAGCTCACAAAGCATGGGCCTTACATTTTATTTGGATATTTTCCTCCCCATTTTTCTTCGGTGTTCTATTTGCCTTAAGTCTTAGCCAAGCTATTGGCAATTAGTATTTTTGAGGGGTAAGGGGTTGCCCAAAAAGTTCTAAGACATGTGTTTCTCATTGTTTGTTTGTTTGGTCAAAGGACATATATGGGATGTTGCTGTTTTGTAGTCATCGGATTATCCGATGCTTAGGCCAGACCATCATCGGATCAGTTGCTGTTCAAAAGACAAGGGTCAGCTCGGTCAGTAACACAAATCAACTGACGAGTTCATTCTGAGAAACATCGGTGTATCTAATGTTCACATTTCTGGAACTGTGCTGAAATCCACCGATGCTATTCCCTTCCACGTTGGACCATCCGGTGTCAACGGTACCTTACTCTTACTGTGCCATTCGACCGATGCTCCTAACTTTTAACATCGGTCCATCGGGTGTTAAATTTTCAGCTAGGGTTTGGGACCCACTTTTTAAACGCCCCCTCGCCTCCCTCCTTTCTCTCTCCCTGACCACGACGCTCGCTCGCTCTTCCACCGCCGCCGTTCCCTCGCCCTACCACCACCTCAGCCCTCCGGCTGCCGCAGCCCTCCGGCCGCAGCCGCCCTCCGGCCGCCGCCGCACCACCGCAGCACTGCCGCCACCGCTCTCCTCCACCGCCGCTTCCTCCAGCGCCGCTGCCGCCGCTCCCCTCCACCGCCGCAGCCGCTTCACCCAAGTGTCGCCGACCACCGCCTCTCGTGCACCACCGCCGCCGCCCCAAGCATACCGCACCACCGCCCTCTGCGTCGCCGTGGTGCCTCCCTCTACGGCCGCCACTACGCCGCTAGGGTTTACGGCTACGACGATCTTCGTGTCGCCGTTCCGTACGCTTGACATCGTCGACTTCATTCTCGCGCATTGTCTCATCGCAATGGCTTGTGACAAGAAAGGAAAGGGCAAAGCCATTGCGGAGCCGGCCGCAAAGAAGCAAAAGCTGTCGATGGAGGAAAAGAAGGCTTTAATGGCCGCTCGCGCCGCAGAGGAGCGAGGGCGTGGCCAAGGAGGATCATTGAGGATCTGCGAGGCTCGTCAGAGGCAGCTTCCCGTGCTAGATGAGTCCGAGGAAGAAGAAGATACGGAAGTGCCGCTTGTTCGCCGGCGCTCAGCCAGGACCCGTGGGGGTCATCCCGCGGCAGTACCACGTTTGAGACCATCTGCTGCCGATCTTCGAGAGGACAGGGTGGCCCAGAGAGCCGTCTACGAGATGGACACCAACGTTCGTGTTGGTGAAGGTGTCCGATTGATAGATTATAGGAAGATGAAGGCCAAGCAGCTCAGAAGACTCAGATGGAGCGTTTTGCTTGAGGAGTGGTTCCCGCAGCCCAGAGAGGCACGTGTGGACAGCAGGTTTTGGACCTTGACTCAGGCGTCACTATACGAGACCTATAGACGCCGAGGCCATAAGCTCTTCCAGCACAACTTCTTGGACTGGGATCATCTTGCACTGGTAGCCGAGACGGAGATACGGCCCTACTTTGAGGGGTATAGAGGGCTGGTGGAGCTGATGTCCTACGAGAGGAGTGCCTACGTGGAGGATTGGGTCCGCGTATTCTACGCTACCCTCTACGTCTCTGAGGGCCGCAGATCTATAGACTTCATGTTCATGGGCCAGCACCATCACTTGACGAGACAGACATTGGCACAGCTGCTAGGAGTGGATCTCCACGACACTTGCCTGCACGAGAGAGTGTATGGACAGGCAGACCAGCCGAGGAGGCCGCTCACTGGAGGAGTGGCACCACCTCTGGAGGAGATACACTCTCTTTTTGCACCTTCTCTCTCTCCAGACAAGCCGAGGGTACCGGCACTGCTGAATCCAGTTGCGCGCACAGTGCACCTTGCCTTGCGCCGCACACTTTTGCCGAGGTCCGAATACCTAGAGGGGTTCACCAGCCTGCAGTAGACTCTCCTGTCTACATCATGAATGGGATGGAGTTCGATATTGTGGACATACTATATCTGAGATGGAGGACGTGATCACTGATGGAGTCAGCATGATGAGGCAGCTTGTGTTTGGACATTGGATCAGCTACTTGCTCTCCATGGTTGTTCCTGAGGAGTCCGCCGTGCGTGACAGTCTCACTGACGAGAGTGTCACACGGTTCAGCTACTACCGTGCTCCAGCTCCTGGAGACCGCTGCCTTGGCTGTCCAGTCAAGCGTCAGGTCCGTGCTCGGCTATCCGAGGAGGACTGCTCAGATCATGAGAAGGAAGATGGGAGACTGGCACATGCAGAGGCTCAGGGTGAGGACCTTCAGCATATATGGTCCGAGAGCGACACGGATGACAGCGTCAAGGAGTACTTCCCACCTCCTCCCTCACCCAGGCAGCACGACGCGGAGGCTGGAGGCTCGACTGTGCCATCCCCTACTCCACCTCCTGTCGCAGAGGCACAGGTCTCTCAGCTGTCCGAGCTCACCTCCCTCCTCCAGCAGATGGTTGAGCAGCAGCGCCTGGACCGGCTTGTAGCTGAGCAGGCCTGAGCTGAGCAGGCAGCACGTCTTTTGGAGCTCTAGCAGCAGCAACAGAAGATGCAGCGCCAGATTGCTCGTAAGAGGCGACATGACATAGACAGGCTGACTGGGCTGATAGACCAGATGCACCAGCGCTCCCTCGACCAGCAGCAGCAGACGCAGCAGGCGATGATGGGCATCCTGGGGTTGATCACCAACCTCTACACCCAGACCAGGATCGCCCTGCCGTCGCAGCTGCCAGGCTTTGCTCCACCCCTGCTTGTCCTTGCTCCAGCTGCAGCTCCAGTGCCGACCACACCGATCCCGACGATCAGCATGTCTCCACTGCTTGCTCCAGACGCACCGATCCACTCTCCGCTGCCGGCTACGACGTTGTTCCAGCAGACGCCGGCATCCGTTGTCAGTGCCCCGTTTCCAGCAGCTCCGACTCAACAGGGACCGACAGCGGCTCCTACGGCTCCTACAGCTCCCTCCACTTCTACTACAGCTTCAGTCGCAGCAGCAGGCAGCATCTCTGATGACAGCACCCCCGACGGTGACCAGTTCGTCATTGCTCCGAGCACTCAGGGTTCTTAGGCACTCGGATTCCTTTTTGGTGTCTTGATGCCAAAGGGGGAGAAGAGTTAGTGGAGAGTCAGGGGGAGGATAGCTCAGTCTCAGGGGGAGTCCTAGCTGTAGGGGGAGTCTCTATCTATATCTTTTGTAATTTGGTGTTTTTTCTACTCATATGCTATTCATTGAGTATTCATGTGCACTTATTCTCTTGAGTTATTGATTGATTGATATTTCGCATGATTAATCTCTTTTGAGTCTTCAAGTTTAATATGCCATATCGTGTACTCATTGCATATCTTCTTAAGTATCGTACTATCAAATTCATTATTATGCTTCACTCGTTGTGTTGTCATCAATCACCAAAAAGGGGGAGATTGAAAGCATCTAGGCCCCCATGAGGTATGGTTTCGGTGATTAATGACAACCATTGGATTTTACTAATGAATTTGTGGATGTAAGGTCTCCCATATCACTCAATCAAATGAAATCTATATGAATATGAATGTCCACTACTGATCATTGGAGACCCCTAAACAATCACTTTATGAGATCAATCAATGTTATGAAGATTATAAGTAAAAGCTCATATGTCAAAGTTATTCAACCATAATTGACAACACTCAATGCTTGACAATCATCAGAAGTATATTTCCAACAAATGTCTAAGAGGTCAATCGAGCAAAATACAAAAGAATCACATAGAACAACTCGAAGCAAACAAATCAACTCACCGGATCAACCGACATTCCCAGAGAACAACACATCGGTCGAGTTGATTCAGTAGAAGAGGAAGACCACAAAACAAAGTACTCACTGGATCATCCAATGTTAAGGGCAATGTTACATCGGTCCATCAGTACAGTATGCAATATCCTTGGACCAAGTGTAGCAACGGATCATCCGATGTACAGCAATATACACATCGGTCAATCACTCCAGTAAGCATCAAGACTGAACCAATTCTGGAGGAAGTGCCACCGGATCATCCGATGAGAAGACAAGTGTAACATCGGTCTAACAACGGTCATATCTGACACAGTGACATCAGCTAAAGTGAACATGACCGATGATAACTGAAGGGAGAGCATCGGATCATCCGGTGTTCGCAGAGCAGTGATGTCAGCCTACTTTTCCAAAGGCTATTTCGTGGAGGCTGGCTATTTATACCCCTTCAACTTGTATATTCGACAAGTCTTGATCACCAGACATACTCTACACATTCTCAAGCATTCAAGACGTTGAGCTACCACTTCTAGATCACCTACACCACTTACACACCAAGAGATAGGCTAGAACTAGCTAGAGATAGTGCTTGTGTGCTTCCATTCTTGGTGAGTGGAGTTTCTAGTGTAGTGAGAGCTGTAAGGGAGTGTCCCTTGGTGTTTGTAATTGAGAGAGACTTCCGGAGCTTTCCAAGACGATTTTGGAAGCCCGGAGGATTCAAGTTGTACAAGGCTTGAGCTCCACCTTGCCGAGGTTGGCAAACGGGGAAGAATAGTGAAGATCCCTTGTCTCGATGACTTGGGTGTGGATATACCCTTTGGTGGGTGCCACAACGTTGATGTAGGAAGATCTTGACGATCTTGCCGAACCACGGGATAAATCTCCGTGTCTCCTCGGGAGATTGCATTCTCTTCCTCTCATCCTACACTTATGCATTTTATATACCGCGAAGTTGCTATTTACTTGAATGCATAGAACGTTTGCGTAGGGAATTGGGCTTTTAGTAATTAAGTTTTATTGCTTTGATTTTTGAAAAGAAGCCCAATTCACCCCCCCCCCCCCCTCTTGGGCATTCAATCCTTACACACTACACTTTGAAGGATGTGGCACTTGTTAAAAATTTGAAATACAACTTGCTTTCTGTTTCACAACTGCTAGATGAAAATCAGGAAATTATTTTCACTAAAAATTGCTGCAAAGTTGTAAATTCAAATAGTGAGCTTATTTTTAACATGTCTCGATTTGGAAGAGTTTTTAAAGCTGATTTAGATATGTCTTCCTCTAAGCATAGGTGTCTAGTTGCTAATGATTCAAAGGACTTATAATTTTGGCATCGTGGACTTGGTCACATAGGCTTTGATCATCTAATGTGTGTTAGTGCTCTTGATCGCAAATGTGGGCTGCCTAAGCTCAAAGGGGACAAATAAATTGTGTGTTGTTCTTGTAGACATGCTAAGATGGTTCCAGGTTCAAAGACTCCTCTCACAATGATCATGACAACTGAACCGGGTCAACTTTTACACTTTGACACCGTAGGACCTTCACGCGTTCAATCCTTCAGTGGTAAATGGTATGTTCTTGTGATTGTTGATGATTATTCTAGATACCCTTGGGTTTACTTTATGGCATCTAAGAATGAAGCTTTTAGTCACTTTAGAACTTTATTTCATAGATTATCAATTGATCACCCAGAATCTTTAAAAGCAATTAGAAGTGATAACGGAACCGAATTTAAAAATCAATCTTTTGATCATTTTGTGCTGAAAATGGAATAGATCATCAATTTTCTTCACCATATGTACCTCAACAAAATGGTGTTGTAGAAAGAAAGAACAGAACCTTAATTGAGATGGCTAGGACTATGCTTGATGAATATCAAACTCCTAGGAAATTTTGTGTTGATGCGATTGCAACTGCTTGTTAGAACTCAAATCGTGTTTTCTTGCGCGCTAAGCTAGGTAAAACACCATATGAGCTCTGGTTTGGACATAGGCCTAGTGTTACACACTTTCAGGTCTTTGTATGCAAATGCTTTGTTAAGAAACATGGTAATCTTGATAAATTTGAACCTAGATACGTTGATTGCATGTTTCTTGGTTATCCATCTCGTAATAGAGGCTACCGTGTGCTTTTACTTGACACTAACAAAATTGTGGGGACTAGTGAGGTGTCTTTTGATGAAGCTAGCCTAGGTACTGGCTCAAACATTGCAGGTTCAGATCCATATCCGCACGGGGAGAGCATTTTTGTTGAAGATGAGGAAGAGGTGGAGCTGCTGCCCGAAAATTCAGCAGCTAATTATATTGTTCTAGCTCCTGATTTTGATTCACAGCCAGCACCGACGACCATCATTGCTAGTCCAGATCCTCCTCAAGTCACAAGCTCATCGACTTGTGATGAACATAAAGAAGAAGAACCTTGTGAACTGTCCACTCCCCTCCTGGTTCTCAAAAGTCATCCTCCACAACAAATTATTGGAAGCTTGCACGAACGAGTCACATGGTCCATGTTTTGCGATCCAAACTCTCATGCTCATTCTGCTTTTGTTGCTTATTTTGAACCCAAAGATATATCACACGCACTCACTAATGAATCTTGCATGAAAAATTGTACCTCCACCTCAAGGTCACACTTTAATTGGAGCTTAACGGGTGTTTAAAAGTAAAAAGAGTGAGGATGGGGTTGTGGTTAGGAATAAGGCTAGGTTGGTTGCTCAATGTTTCACTAAAGTTGAACGTCGAGATTTTGATGAAACTTTTGCTCCTGTTGCTAGATTAGAAGCCATAAGAATTTTGTTAGCTTTTTCTGCATCTAAAGGTTTTAAGCTATATGAAATGCATGTTAAAAGTGCTTTTCTTAATGGCTAAATAGATGAGGAGGTTTATGTCAAACAACAACCGGGTTTTGAAAATCTAGATTTTCCTAATCATGTTTACAAACTGTCCAAAGCCTTGTACGGTCTCAAACAAGCCCCTAGAGCATGGTATGATAGGTTAAAAACATTCTTACTTGAAAAGGGGTTTACCATGGGCAAGGTTAATAAAACTCTTTTCGTGCTTAAGCATGGCAATGACACATTATTCGTTCAAGTGTATGTGGATAATATTATCTTTGGTTGTGCTTCTCATGATCTTGTGTCCAAGTTTTTAGCTATGATGAGTTCGGAATTTGAGATGAGTATGATGGGAGAACTCACGTACTTTTTGGGGCTGCAAATCAAGCAACAAAGAGGGTACCTTTGTGCATCAAACGAAGTATACAAAAGACCTCATAAGGCGCTTCAACATGGACAAAAGCAAGCCTCTTCAATCACCAATGGGAACATCAACAACACTTGAACTTGATGAAGATGGTGAACCCCTGGATCAAAAAGAATATAGAGGCATGATCGGATCACTTTCGTACCTCATGGCATATAGACCGGACATACAATTCAGCGTATGTCTTTGTGCACGGTTTCAAGCCTCCCCACGTGCTTCACATCGTCAAGCCCTCAGAAGGATTCTCAGGTACTAACATGGAACTCAAGAATTTGGCATTTTTCTTCCTTCTTCCTCAACTGTTACTTTGAAAGCTTTTTCGAATGCTGATTTTGGGGGTTGTAGGATTGATAGGAAAAGTACTTTCGGTGCTTGTCATTTTCTTGGTAATTCACTAGTTGCTTGGTCTTCTAGAAAACAAAACTCAGTTGCACAATCCACAGCCGAATCTGAATATGTAGCTGTTGCTAGTGCTTGCTCACAAATTCTTTGGATTGTTCAAACACATAAGGACTATGGGTTGATCTATATAGTTTTCCACAGTTTTCTGATAACACTAGTGCCATTTGCATTGCTAAAAACCCCGTGCAACATTCTAGAACTAAGCACAATGACATTAGGTATCACTTTCGCCGTGATAATGTTGAAAAAGGAAACACTGTGCTTCACTATGTAGATAGCGAACAACAATTGGCTGACATTTTTACAAAACCATTGGATTTCACTAGTTTTTTTTCATTCATAGTGAAATAGGGGTTATTCATCCTCATGGCTTAAATTGAGGGGGAGTTTTCAAACTTGAGAAGTCTATGTGTGAATCTGAAATTAAAATAATATGAGCATAGTATTTCATACATATATGACTTTGTGATTCCCTTTACATGCTGAAAGTTCTTACAACATTACTCGTGTTATAGACTTTGTAGTTTTTGCCATGTCTAGTAATTGGAATAATTACTTACACTAAATCTGGTCATGGTCGAACTTTCTTGTTGTTTTGAACTTGTTGCATGCTCACAAGTGCTTTTAGTCATTAAGAATTAATCAAGTAATCAACTCACATGTTGAGTTTTTATGAACAAATACAAATTGAGAAAAGATCAAGAGAATATGGATGCATCGCACTTCTTCTTTTGAGATGGCTTATCATTGCACTTAGATATGAACTTGGAAGAAGTTGTGTATGAATAAAACCATGTCCTTAAGCTTCTGATTGTCAAATGACATAGGCTTGGCTTGGTTGGTTAGAATAAGGCAGATGCGCATATAATCTCTTGCAAATATCATATGATCTAATTTTGTGCTTTGAAAAATATTAAAATGAAGCAACAAGTGTCATGCTTTCAGGTATCGAAATAGTTAAGTTTGTGAGATCATTACTTGTTTAAATTAAAAATTACATTTGATCTCTAGCATGGCTTACACTACTTTATGTATCTCATTGATGTGATATTGTAAGTTACTTGATTGTATGACTTCGATGAGCTTTGTTTATATGTATATGTTATAATATGCTCATAATATTTGAAATTTCTCTTTTGAACCTTGCTGAATAAATTGTCAAAGGGGGAGAGATAATATGTGAATTTAAAGATAAGTATGCCAGGGGGAGAAATTGATCATATTGAAAATTTCTTTTGTCTCATTTTATTTATGTTTTACAAAGGGGGAGAAATTGTTTTCAAAACTTTGAAAGTGAATAAGCCAATGTTCGGATTTTAAATGGTGTTGCCAATGCATTCATCAAGGGGTAGATTGTGAGACCTATTTGTGCTGAATACATTGGTTTTGACTATAAAAGTTTTGAATGCTGCCATAAAATCTTTTTAGCAATGTCTGACTTTAACTCCGGCATGTCATTGATAGCTTCGGCATGTCTTTGTTAAGCTCTGATATGTTTTTGCTAGGTCCGACATATGTTGGTTAGCTGCGACATGTTTTTCTAGCTCCGGTGATAGGTTGTACTAGCCTTGGTAAGCTCCGGCGTTAGGTTGTACTAGCTTTGGTTAGCTCCGGCTCAAGCTCCGGTTAGTTTTGGCAAGATTCAGAGCTTGATCGCAATGTTCCTGCTTTTACTGTGAAATGTTTTGAGCATTCTTTACATTGTTGGAAAGATTGCTTAGTATTCATTTGCTAGGTTTTTTGTGCGTTTTGGTTGATATGGCCGGTATTGTTTTACTGTGGTTTTGCAATATGCTTATGTGAGGTGCTCATGTAAGGTGTTGTGTTTGGAACTAATTTGAGTCAAGTCACGGACTTCGGCTCGTACGGATTGGTTGTTTATTCATGTGCAGGTGTTCCTTGAGTTCAAGGCATGGCTGGTGACGGGATCCATTGAACTAGTCTTAGGCCGAAGATGAGGTTCAACAACTAAGTTCTGGAGGAATTGTGGTTGAGTTGATCGGGAGGTTGCACAACATGTTTGAATCAAGAGCAATGCATATGAAGGTATTGTGGACATCGTTGGAAAATGTTTGCACGTATGAAAGGAGTGCATGGAAGTGGCTACATGGTTCCGAGGTGTGATGAAGAGATGTAGACGTAAAGAATTGGTCAGAAATGTCCAACCGACTAGGTTATGGACTCAGGCTGCGTCTGAGTCAAGTTTGACTCAAATATGGAAAGTTTTGAGTTGGTTATGATAGGATTTCATGTGGTTCACGAATTTTAGTTGTTTTAGGAATGTAGGATACGTTCCTAGGGCGTTTGGAAGTCTTAAGATTGCTTCTATCTGCGTATAGAAGAGTCCTGAGCAGTTATGGAAAGTTTCGATTCATGAACTGAGTAGAATTAGAGTCCTAGTTGAGATTGGCTTGGCCTAAGGGCTGGTTATATAAGCAAGGGGGGCCAGAGCTCGTGGTGAACGACTTTGGGGCTGTTCCTCTTGTGTTCTATTGAATAAAATTCATAGTTGAAAGGAACTTTTGTGCCTTGTTCGTCCGACTTGTTCCATACAAGTTTTTCTTGTCGAGTTTCTGCACAGCACTACCTTTCTTTGGTGGTTTTATCATAATTTGATTTTTACAGATCCAATTGACGTGATTATTTTTTGGTTGTCTTCACGTTGATTATCTATCATCGATCAAAATTTCACGATCATTGGATTTGTGGTTTCTGATCTACAGGAGTTTCTTTGCAGCGTTCCAAAACTGTTTTTCTCAGGTAGGACAGATTGACCTTTGTTCGATCTTTCAATCGTCACTTTAGTTTCTATTGACGAATTTGAGTGATTCTTGTTGTGTCGTCTTCGTGACTTCATTCTCTCTAATATCTGTCACTTTTGTCACTGTGAAATATGTTTAGATTAGTCTCACACACGATTTCTTTAACAGGTCGTTTTTCTGTCGAAGGGGTTGGGATTTAATTGTTACCGCTGCGTAAATTTTTTTATTCTACCATTCACCCCCCCTCTGGTTGCTTTTCACGTGCTCTTCGATCCTACACTACTGCAGGTAGGCTTGCTTGAGGTACCTGCGATGTGTGAAGGGATCTCACAGCTGCCCGCATCCTTGGAGTTCTGTGAAGCCGGATGGCCTCCTAGGAAAGGCCTAGGCCAAGCCGGAGGTCATGGGCGTGTGAACTGCTTCGCCTGGTCCTATACCCTAAGCATGCACATCCTGCCTCTCAGCGCCATGGCCGAGTACTGGGGGCCGAAAGGATCGCACCCTAAGGATGGCGGGAGCTAAGTCCCGGAGCACTAAAGCATTGAATTACCCATGCCCCGTGTGTCAACTCAGGACAGCAAGACATGATGACAGCAACAAGCGTTGATAAGTGAGTGAACTCTCCTGCCCCGCTCCTGTTGCTAACAGGTTCTCTTGTGATAGCCTGTATACCAGGGGCCAACCGTCGATGAACCTACGATGATTGTGGGCAACGCTGGACCATCTAGCTCTAGCACCTCCCAAAGGGCCTGCCATCAATGTCTCTGCGATGATGGCGGGCAACGCAAGAGCATCTATCTCTGGCACCGCCCAGGGGGCCTTCCATCGACGAACCTACAATGATGGTGGCCGATGCCAGAGCATGCAGCTCCAGCACCACTTAAGGGGCCTATCGTCGACGTCCCAGCATGTTGATGACAGCAACAAGCACTTATAAGTGAGTAAACTCTCTTGCCCCGCTATTGTGCTAACAAGGTTCTCTTGTGATAGCCTGTACACCAGAGGCCTGTTGTCGACGTCCTTGCAACAATTGTGGGCAATGTTGGAGCATCCAGCACTGCCACCTCCTAGGGGGCCTACCGTTGATGAATCTAGGATGATGGTGGGCGACGCCAGAGCAGTCAGCTCTGGCACCACCCAAGGGGCATGCCGTCGACGAAACTACGACGATGGTGAATGACGCCGAAGCATTCAGCTCCGTCACCTCCTAAGGGGTCTGCCGGTTGACGTCTCTGCGACAATGGTGGGCGATGCTGGAGCATCCAGCTCCAGCACCACCCAAGGGTCCTTCCATCGACATCCCAACATGTTGATGACAGCAACAATCGCTGAAAAGTAAGTAAACTCTCCTGCCCCCTCTTGTTGCTAATAGAGTTATCTTGTGATAGCCTGTAAACTAGGGGCCTGCTGCTAACGACTCTGCGTTGATAGTAGGTGATGCTGGAGCATCTAGCTCTGGCACCTCCCATGGGGCATGCCGTCGTCGAATCTACGATGATGGTAGGCGATGTGGGAGCATCTAACTTCGGCACCACCCAAGGGGCCTGCCGTTGATGACAGCAACAAGTGCTGATAGGGGCCTGCTGTCAACATCCCTGCGACGATGGTAGGCGACGCCAGAGCATCCAATTCCGGCACCTCCCAAGGGGCCTGCCGTCGACGAATCTACGATGATGGTGGGCGACACCGGAGCAGTCAACTCCAGCGCCACCCAAGGGGCCTATCATCAACATCCTAGCATGTTGATGACAACAATAAGCGCTGATAAGGGCCTGTCGTCGACGTACTACACATTGGTTGTGGACGATGCTGGAGCATCCACCTCCGACACATCCCAGGGGGCCCGCCATTGACGAATCTACGATGATGGTGGGCGACGCCGGAGCAGCTCCGGCACCTCCCAGGGGGCCTGCTGTCGACGAACATACGACGATGGTGGGTGACTCTAGAGCATCCAACTCTGCCACCTCCCAAGGGGCCTGCCGTCAACAAACCTACGGCGATGGTGGGCAGCGCCAGAGCATCGAGCTCCGGCACCATCCAATGGTCTTGTCGTAGATGTCCCAACATGTTGACGACAACAACAAGCGCGGATAAGGGCCTGCCATCGATGAATCTTCGATGATGGTGACGATGCTGGAGCATCCAACTCTGGCACCTCCAGGGGGCCTGCTGTCGATGAATCTACGACGTTGGTTGGCGACTGTTGATGGCTGTTATACACCAATTTAACGCATCAATATAACTCAATTATGTGAAGGAATTGTCATTTCTTGGACACATCACCTTTCTATTTAACCTATTTGCACTTGTCTTTGGAGAAAGTAGTGCTTGCAGGGATTCTATGCAAAAATGAAGTGAAATAAGGGGATGGATCCTATAAAATATTGTCCTAGCCAATCAAGGGATGACACATGGCACCAAATGGATCAAATGGCCAACAAATGGTTGTATCCGAAGCCATCCAATGGTGTAGCACCAATAAAAGGAATGGGACCCTCCTGGCAAAGACCTAGAGGAAGCACAACCCCAACAGGGCCAAGACCAGGTCAGTCGATCCCCCTAGTCAGCTGACTTGTTCTTGCCCCCAAACACGGTCAAACGCCATGTGTTGGCTCCTCCCGGCCAGAAGAGGTCATGGGTGATCGATTCACACACTTTTGGTGGTGGTAAATGACCATTCTCCAATCTATAAATAGGACCCCTCACCCCTTGCCTCAACACACACCACTTGAGTATTCATCCATTATATCGACTACTCTCCATAGGTTTAGAGGAGTATAGGCTGTAGAGAGGAGAGCCTCTAGTCCATAGTCCAAGTAGGAGAGGAATAGAAGGAGTCTCTTCCCAATTGGGAAAGGTGTGTCTCCCACATTCCTATTTGTATTTGTGACTTTATTCATAATAAAGATGATATCTTCAGTCTACTATTGTTCATATACTTGGATGAAGTGTTTCTTGTTTGATAGTGGATTCCGTGTATGTGGTAGGAATAGTATTTATGATTGTGCTATACCATGCTCATTACATTATCATAAACACTATAAACCTCCACCATAGTCTAATTAGCTACGGTATGACTCTGTTAATGTGAATCACTTATGCTATGATTTAACATTAGTTCAACGATGATTTAGTTCATTGCTTTAGGACGCTTGTGCCTATGCTCTTAAGGTAATTACTTAATATGCTAGCATAGTGCTAGGATAGAGAGTAGTGTTGAATGTCTTGTAGGCCCATGGATTGAAGAGGTAGGTAGTAGGTGGTGACAGGCCTATCTGTCATTTGTAATCCTTCACGTTCGGCTATGCCACAGGCTCTTGGCGGGAGTCGCCTAGTGTTGCTAGGGATAGACCCTGTGCCCGATGTGTTAATCCACTTAGCATGATAATTCATAATTAATTTAATCATTAGTAACTAACTTAGGCTATGTATATGCACATTAGAAGCATAGTAGGAGTATCTACCTAACTCTTAGCCTAGTCCTTCTATTACCTCATTTTTCCCCTTAGGATAGGATGCTCTTGTGCGTGTCACACTACCTCCAGTTATAATTAAACCCATCCTTGCTAGAACCCTACCTAGGACACCCTAACTCTTCCACTTGACGATTGTTTTACTTCCACCTAGCCTTCCTTTGGTAAAATATAAATGACACCCTTTGGGAATACTCTTAAAAGGGGAATGCTACATCGATAGTTTTCGTGCGCTGGCGGACGTTCAATTAAGGATCAAAACCTACCAACAAGCATTTCTGGCACCACTGCTAGGAATGAATTGTTAGTAGTGCGTAGTAAATATCAACAAACATTTCTAGACCGTTGTCGGGGAAGGCAGCCGAAGTATTGCATGATTGAGTGAATAGGATAGGACCCTGGTAGGTTTTAGTAGCATGACCCTTCTTTGTTTTCGCATTTTATGTGAAAATAGGGTAGTATATGTCTGGTTTCCGCTTGCCGGAAAACTTTGTTGAAGATCCTGAATCTTTTCTGATAGCTCGAACTCGTGTTGTGACCCCTCAGAGGCTTCGAGCGGCAAAGCAAGCCAGCACAACCACACCAACAACCGAAACACCAATTGCTCAGAAGACCCTTCATGAGTTTTTTACTCCCTCTGCTATCAATGTGCTTGTTGGGCCCACTATTAACACGGGAGACGTGAACTTCGAAATCAAGACTGGCCTAATCACTATGGTGCAAGCAAACCCATTTTGTGGGAAGGCTAACGAGGATGTAAGTCCTCACCTACAACAGTTCCATGAGATCTGTAGCACTTTAAAGATAAAGGACGTGTCGGTACCCAGCATACCGGGTAACCTGGCGCACAAGCTAGAGCCGCCTAGGTACCGTGCGATGCGGCACCCAACAGCACACACGAAAAGAATATGACAAAATACAAAGTTTTATTTATATGAACAACGAAAGTTTTTCAAAATACTTAATATACAGCAAAAGATAATACTCATAGCTAAACTCCCATTGTAGCTATGCAAAAGTGTTGCCGTCCAGCCCGGGGAATCTACACACTAGCAGCACACAACAATCATGGCGGCGTGCAGGGCTCCCACTCGGCGGTATACCCCGACGGGAGCATCGCCTCATGTTCGGGCCCTTCCTCATACATCTCACCTGCAAACAACTTAATATAGCAATCGTGAGCACGAAGGCTTAGCAATACTTAACCGTATCACCTAAACATGGAACTCTACATGCAGGAATACTTAACATAGGCATAGATATTGTAGTAAATGACTCGCCTACATGTTCATCCTTAATTTTCAAGTTACTAACAGCAGATTACAAGTTTAATAAAAGTAACTTTAGTGATCATATTTGACAGCAATCAAAGTTTCAAAACAATTATAATTCAATACATCATATTCTTTTGGCTTCTTCAATATTTACAACGTCACAACGCAGTGAACAAGCGGTACTCAAATAACTACGAGGGACAGTGATTGCAATCATTAGACACCCGAATAACACGTCACGTACACCTGTGCCTAATGAGTGTGTCGTGCTCCTCACCACGTCATATGCAGCAACCATTCACTAGAAACTCAAACGCCGAACCAGTCCCACCATCGCGGGCACAAGGTCCCCACACGGAGCATGTCTTTGCCTGCCGGCCGTTTTACACCTTGCTGCCCTCAACCCAGCCATATCAATAGTGGGCTATGCCTCGACATCCAACATCGGTTTCCTGGGTTCCATATGCCCAATATGCATCCGGTATAGTTCAAACTTGTCTAGCAGGGCCGCACACGGATCGGTCCTCAATCGGCCCAAGCAGGGCTATGCATGTGAGACCACATCTCACTGCATCCTACCCGCTGCTCGGTCTCAATTTCATATTCATAAACCATTCTTTGATCAAATCTTTCTCGTGTGATAAAATCCTATCTCGCGAGTAGATTCCAACTACTCGACTTCTACCGGATTCCTGAAAACTTAAGCATGGCATTTTCTACTCATCAGGCTGTAGACCTACCAAATAATCTATGGGATTTGTGGGTCATGCAAGTGGAGTAACAAGCACCATAGCTTTAATGCACAAAAATCATCCTAGACATAAGTGATACAAATAGAAACTTTGAAATAACACTTAAATGCAATCCGGGGCTTGCCTGGCTGCGAGTCAAAGGGGAAGTTAGCTTCTAGTAATACACTCTCCAAGGGCTCCGGCTCCTCCTCGATTTCGGTCACTATATGATTTGAAATATATACAGTACATGAGTGATATTGAAACTCTACAACAAACTTTCTAAATACTGATCAGGTATGTAAATGATTTTTAATGACTTTGGGATTTTTACATTGGATACTAGGTTCTATGAGGAAGATCTGGACCAAAAATTGGAGATGTTCAAGGAAGCTTGTTGTCTCTAAAATTCCAATAAAAAAAGGTTTCTCTGAATGTTGGTACTAAATCTGTAGCTTTAACATAGATACGGTGGATGATCTTGGTAGATGAGGTTATACTAGTTCTAGGAAAATTTGTTTCGTATTTTTCTAAGCTTCCTACAGGGAAAAACTGATTTTACAAGTTTGGGGAAATCCTGAAATTGTTTGTGTTTATTTCACAGTTTTTAAACTACATAGACATTTGAAACACTTATCCACCCAGTAAATGAAGTACAATAAACTTGAAATTTTTACTGGAATCCAGGATATTTTTAATAGTGTTCCAACCAAAATTGGGAATTTTCCAATTAGCAGAATAGGGTTAATTAATTTTGCAAGTAGTTAGATCAAAGAAATTAATTATGAACATTCTCGGACTTTCATGTCCAACAAATTGCACCGCTGCAAAATTGAGAACAAGATGAGTCTACCAGAATTTATTTGTAATTATTTGAGCAAATCTACTAGGAGTAATGTATTTTTTAAGTTGGCTCAATTTATAGAATTAATTTCCAAGGGAAAAGTTTAAATAATCAAACATGGCCCCACTTCATTTAAATGGGCCAATCAGAGCGGGGCTACCCACAAAGGGCGGCGGGGTTAACCCGCACAGCCGCACCAGATCCATGGCCATAGCTGATCTTGGGGCTTTTAAATAGCGGCTGACATGCGGAGCCCACGAGGTCGTCTTCAACCTCGGCCCCGAGATGCAGCCTCGGCGGCGCTGCGCGGGCGAGCTTGCCGGCTCCTTCTCCCGGCCATCTCCCTTGCTGGAAATCTCCCTCCAACCATTCTAAGGGTCGAGGAACATGGTGGTGGGGTCGAATCGACGTGATGACAGCCGGAAATGGCAGCGCGACGACGGCGGCAGTGGCTAGGGTTCCGGCCATGTCAGAACCACCGCTCCATTGATCGAACTCCTCGGAAATCACTCAGGAACGTTTCTAGGACCCTGCAAAAGATGAATAGGGGGTGAACAAGGGTGAAGTAGACAGAAACGCCGACTTAAACGGTGGACTGACGGGATTTCACAAGGCGGCGGCAAAAACTCGAATAGCTCGGCCTTCACTTGATTATTTCCATTGATTCTTGGCAGAGAGATGCGACAGGAGATGGTGAACATAATATCTAACTTGATTAGAAAAAGTTTTCACATAGAAACAAAATTGAGCGGACGACCTAGACCAAATGCTCTGTTTTTCCGTCGGGGAAAAACAGAAAATACCAGTGCTACGGTCTATGACTCGAACTGAATCTTGGAGGGCACAAGCAGCTCGGGTAGGCTCACCTTTTCGCTTTTGGGAGCAGCTCGTGACAAGGCTTGTAGCGCCGGTGTGACAGGGAGGCAGAGAAGTCCACCTTGGTGGCTCAAAAGCAACGGTTGCGAAACTGCAAAATACGGTCGCACAAGTTGTGGAAACAATAGGGAATCAAAGGAGGAAGATTGTCGGTGTTTGGATCTGGCAGATCAGCCGATACTATCGTTGGTAGATCAAGGAGTTGTAGTTCGGTAATGGGCACGCAGAGATTCAGGAAGGTGAATGACAAGTGGACACAAAGATTTACGTGGTTCGGGCTACCTGAGCGTAATACCCTACTCCACGGGGTGTATTAGTGTTGTATTAAGTGTGTAAGTCTAGAAGAAGCTCCAGAAGAAGAAGCTTGTCGAGGTTAGGGAGTCCAGAAGTGGTCTGGAGAGGTCCCTTGTGTATCGTCGACCAGTCCTTTATAGTACAAGGACTGGTCGTTACACCGTTAGCCTGGCCCGACATGTGGCCCCAGCGGTTACACATGCTTGATACACAATTAATGAGTTTAATTACCCTTAATAGCCTGGTAACGGGCCTTAATAGTGCCGTTATCGCTATTAAGGGCCATCCGATCGTGTGTCATTAATATGGCATTAATGACACTTAATCGGGTCTTGAAGTCTTTGATTGCTCCTTGAAAGTCCGGAGCCGTTGGCGGTCCACCAGCCTGATTGTTCAAGTTGATGGTTTGGCAGCCACGTGGCAGCTCCGGAGCTTACCGTTTACGGGTAGGTTCGGTGCTGTTGGACACATGTCGGCACCGGAGCTTCCCTCTGTCTGGGGTTAGGTCTGGGAATGCCATACTTGTATCTAGTCTGGAGCTTTCCCATGTGTGGGCGATAGCTCCGGTCTTATGATACACGTGGCGGCCCTGGGACAAACCATGTCGGGGAAGCAGGTCCGGTTACACCTGACATGTGGGGCCTTCAGAGGTATTCAAATCTGGTAGATGGAGTTTCCTTGTGATCTTTTCAATCTCAAGGGGTATCCGGTACATCGGGTACCGACAAAGATGTACCATCAAGTTGTGCTTCTGTTTGCTTCAAGGAGTGAAACCCACCATTGGCTAAGATGGCCGGACAAAGTGATGAAAAGGAAGGCGATCACAAATGGCGCCAGCGTTTTGTGTTTGGAAGAAACGGACGGCGAACGTCAAGAGGGAGTCCTCTGGGGCATAGGTAGAGTGGAGACGAGGATTTAGGCCACACAGCTGCCTGCTTTGCATGCCCTAGTCGCGGTGGCGAGCTCTCCCGACATTGAAGCGCGGGGACAGTCGTAAACAGAGCATTCAATCGGTTCCATCGAGTTGGAGAGGCTAACTAGTGGGTCCCACAGCTTCCATATTAATCCCTTCTCTGTTCTTTTAATTCCCCAGCCAAACAAGGTCCAAAATTCATGAAAGTTTGTAGATAGGCTCAAACAATTATTTAGGATCTGATTTTGAAGTCAAAACATTGAATTGAACAAGTTTCCATTGAATTTGAATTTGAGTGGAATTCAATGGAGCCACTGAATTAAATAGCAAATGTGCTTCAAAAATTTTGAAACTTTGCAGAGAGGCTATTTGGATTTTAATGGTGAACTTGAATTTTTGAATTCCTTCTATTGAACCTTGAATTGGTTTGATTTCTTTGTTTACAATTTGATTTCTCTTTCCCATTGAAATTTTAAATTGTCCTTTCAAAACTTTGCACTCTAAATTTTAGGGCTTTTACATTCCTCGCCCCTTAAAAAAATCTCGTCCTGATATTACAAATAAAAGAGATGGAGGTAAAAATATTACCGGATATGACATGATAATAAATCCGGATAATTTGATCAGAGATAATCCTCGCTTTCCAATGTCGCTTCCTCAGCGGTATGGTTATCCCACAGGACTTTGTAGAAGTACAGAGTCCGGTTCCTTGTGGTGCGAGTCTTTTCATCAATAGTCCAGAGTACGTGAGATCCAGTTGGAGAGTCTCAATGTCTTCAGTGCAGATTACAGCTAAGGATTTAAGACACTTCCGCATCTGAGAAATGAGGAATTCATTATGCACACCAGCAAGCAACGCTGGTAACTCCAAACAATAGGCCACGGGTCCGCATTTTTCAATGACGGCGAATGGACCGATGAATCGTGGAGCAAATTTTCCCTTCACTCTAAAACGATGAATCCCTTTCATTGGAGAGACACAGAGATAAACGTGGTCTCCAATGTCGAAGTGGAGAGGTCGACGTCTTTTATCCGCATAGCTTTTCTGCCGAGATTGAGCAGCCTTGAGATTGGCTTGGATCACTTGCACTCGTTCTTTGGCTTCATTCACATCAATTCCGTATATAACTCGCTCGCCGGACTCACACCAGTTGAGTGGTGTGCGACATTTCCGGCCGTAGAGAGCTTCATACGGCGCCATCTTGATGCTAGCTTGATAGCCACTGTTATATGAGAACCCCGCCAACCGTAAATGATCATCCCAATTTTTACCATTGTAGATGGCACAAGCGCGTAGCATATCTTCTAGAACTTGATTCACCCGCTCAGTTTGACCATCCGTCTGCGGGCGATATGCGGAGCTTCGGATCAGTTTCGTCCCCAATGACGCGTGCAGCTGCTCCCAAAAACGAGCAACGAACAGCGCACCGCAATCTGATATAATCATCCGGGGAACTCCGTGCAAGCCCATAATTCTTGCAACATATAACTCCGCATATTTATTGGCAATGTACTTTTTATGTACCGGAATAAAATGAGCTGATTTGGTTAGTCGATCGACTATCACCCAAATCGAATCATACTTGTGGAATGTGAGAGGTAATCCGACAATGAAATCCATCCTAAATTCCTCCCATTTCCATGCCAAAATTTTCAATGGTTGCAGCTGTCCGGCCTTACTCATGTCGTCGGCTTTCACCCGCCGACACGTATCACACTCGGATACGTACTTTGCAATTTCCCTTTTCATCCGAGTTCACAAAAATCTGGTTTTCAGATCTTGATACATTTTGTTGCTGCCCGGATGAATAGAGTACTTGGATAAATGAGCTTCGTCCAAGATTTTCTTCCGAAGTGTCATGTCACGGGGTACCATGATACGGTCTTTGAACCACAGGGTACCATGTTCATCACTTCGAAAGCACTTCATTTCCCCATTCTTCATTCTCCTACAAATTTGCGACATTCCCACATCTTTCTTTTGAGCTTCCATAATCTCCTCTCGTATGGTAGGGATGAGATCAAGATTATATAATGCTCCATATGGAACCGAGTGTAAACTCGGCTCGTCCTCTTCCGTCGGTGTAATGGATAGATTATTGACGTGAGACTTGCAGCTCAGCGCATCGGCAACCACATTCGCCTTGCCGGGATCATAGTGAATTTCAATCTCATAATCTTTGATCAGCTCTGACCATCTTTGCTGTCGCATATTCAGCTCCTTGTAAGTGAAGATATATTTCAGGCTCTTGTGATCGGTGTAGAGGTGCACTAGATTGCCATGTAAATAGTGCCTCCACATTTTCAAAGTGAGTACCACGACAGCGAGCTCAAGGTCATGAGTTGGGTATTGTTGCTCATGATTTCGGAGCTGCCATGACCCATATGCGATCACATGGCCTTCTTGCATTAACACGCAGCCGAGACCAATACCAGACGCATCACAATAAACGTTGAAATATTTGGTCGTATCCGGCTGAGCTAACACTGGTGCTGTTGTAAGATGTTTCACCAATGCTTGAAATGCATCCTCACATGCCTTGCTCCAATTATATTTAGTCCCCATTTTCAGCAGTTCCATCATTGTCTTATCGATTTTTGAGAAGCTCAGAATGAACCTCCAATAATATCCCGCTAATCCAGGGAAGCTGCGAACTTCATGTACGGACGTTGGAGACTTACATTGAGCACTTGTACAATTTTGCTTGGATCAGCAACGATACCCTCCGCTGAAACAATGTGACCAAGAAATAGTACTTGGCTGATCCAAAACTTGCTGAGTTTTGCATAAAGCTTGTGATCTCACAATCGTTGGAGCACGATATGCAAGTCTTTGGCGTGTTCTTCCTACGATTTAGAATAAACCAGATTGTCATCGATGAAGACCACGACAAACTTGTCCAACTCCAGCATGAACATCGAATTCATCAAATACATGAAGTGAGCTGGCGCGTTGGTAAGTCCGAACGACATGACGAGATATTCATAGAGCCCGTATCTCGTTGAGAATGTCGTCTTCGGTATATCCTCCGGTCGGATTTTTATTTGATGATATCCAGACCAAAGATCCATCTTTGAGAATACTTTAGAACCCACTAATTGATCGAATAAAATATCGATTCGCGGTAGTGGATACTTATTCTTGATCGTCACAGCACTGAGCGGGCGATAGTCCACACATAGACGTAACGTCTTGTCCTTCTTCTTCACAAACAATGCAGAGCAGCCCCAAGGTGAAAAACTTGGGCGTATGAGACCTTTGTCCAGCAGGTCCATCAAATGATCCTTTAATTCCGCCAACTCATTTGGTGCCATCTGGTACGACCTTCGAGAAATAGGCGTGGTCCCCGGAATAAGTTCAATTTTGAACACGATGTCCCTATCCGGTGGCATACCCGGAAGGTCGTCGGGAAACAAGTCCGGATACTCACGGACCACACGAATGTCCTCAAGCTTTGTGGCTTCCATGTTGTATGTGGCTGGAATTTCATGGATAAGGCGGTCTACAATGAGAGTGTGTGGTTCATATAGTGGAGAATTCAAATGGACCACACGTGGAACAATATCGAGAACAGCACCATGACGGTGCAGCCACGACATCCCTAAGATGACATCAATCGTTTGACCCCCTAATATAATTAGAGAAGTCGGATACAAATTCCCACCCATCTTAAGTTGTGCTTTATGGACTTTCATGTCCGATGCTATTTTCCCACCCGGAGAGCAGATCAACTATGGACATTCTGTGGGAGTGATAGATAATTGATGCTTGATAACATATGATTGACTAATGAAATTATGGGTGGCACCGGAGTCAAATAATATGACTACTGGATGGGCAAGTAGAGAAAACGTATCCGCGAGGACGGGTTCGCCTTCTGGCACGTCTTCGATGGCTATGAGGTGGACGTTGCCGGGTTTTGGTGCTGGTTGTGGGGCTGAGTTGCACCCTGATATGGCGCTTGCGCGCTGCCTTGTCGCTGTTCGGGACAGTCCATCGAAAAATGCCCGACATGGCCACACATGTAACACGTGTATTGTGTCGGGTTCCTGCCAAGCTGCGGATGGAATCCCGGTGCACGTGATGGAGGTGGATACGCACGCGGGACCAACGACCGCGGAATTACTGCGGTTGCACCGGTGGCTGCCATCGCTGACCGGATGGTGAGCGATACACCATGCAGTACTCCTGCGGACCACCACTGCTGCTGCGCGATGGCGCGCTCCGTTTCCTCTTATCAGAAACGAGCTCGCGCTGAGCATCCTCCTATACAATCACGGCATTGACGATGTCGTTGAAGGTGCCGTGCTTGCATTGTGCGAGTTGGACATTCATCTTAGGATAAAGGCCCCGGAAGAATATATCTCGCTTCCTATCTTCCGTCCACACATACTCTGGCGTGTACTGCGCCAAGAGATTGAATGCAGGTAGTATTCATGAGCACTCCTCCCACCTTGCTTCAGCTCCAGAAATTCCTAAAGCTTCCTCTTCATTATACGAGGGGTGTATATGATAGGTGCAGAACGCCTCCAAGAATTTGGTCCATGTGACCGCATGACCAGCCGGCAGTGACGCAATGAAGTTCGCCCAACAAGCACTGGCAGATCCCTGAAGTTGTTGTGCTGCGAACAACGCCTTATGTTGTTTGGTGCATCGTAGCAAACCGAACATCGCCTCAAGGGTGCGGATAAAGTTGTCCGCCTCCAGAGGCTCCTCGGCCTCTGTGGAGACCGGTGGATGCATCGCCAAGAAGTCCGAATATGAACTCTGTTGGGGCTGGCGTTGCCCATTCTCTTGTTGCCCCCCTTGACGGGACGAATTCTACACCAACATACACAGTAACTCGGTTTGCTTGTCGCGCGAGCCGAGTACTGCGGCCGGAATCTTCATGAGAGTGCGTGGAGGTTAAGATGTTGGTGGTGAAGGAACTTGTTGCTGCGGTGTTGTGGTTTGCTTCCGGGTATGAGATTCATCCTAACAACCCCGGCTAGAGCCCCCCAACTCGGGCATAGAGCGTGTACGCACCATTCTGCATCCACATGATTTAAAAATCAACAACATGCTTGTTTTCCTCATCCATTTTATACCATAGTAGTGCGAGTATTGACAATGTGATGATTGCATAACATTCACATATATTGATAAAGTACAAACTTTATACAAGATATATTATCTTGTGGCCAAGTTTACGGTAGTGAACTCCAAAATGACAGACTTCCACTACGGAAGTGCATCTCAACTATACTTGGTCTCCATGAGTCGTCATACACACCTTGTCTTCTCCTACACACCCACTACTATTTATAATATGACACAGACATGGCTACAAAATAAACACGAGCAACTACTAACTATACGTTGCCCCGTGATGGCAGTAGTGCTGCCCCGTCTTAATCCGATGCATCCTTATCGATGTACTCGAGTATCACAGGATCTTTTTCCTCCTCAGAACTTGAAGGCACCTGCTCACCCATGTTCAGCGTCATGTCACGAGCCAGTGGAAACATGACTGGGTGTGGCAAGTGTGCTTTAGCCTCAATCAAGTCATCCTGAAGTTCGTCTGCCTTGAACTCCCAATTTTGAGCTTCTTTGACTGCTTCATCTCGTGCCTCGGTGACTACCAACAGCTGCTCTTGCTTTTGCTGCACCTCCAACTGACTCGCCTGCAGTTCACCATGAGCTTTCTGCAGTTCCATGCGAGTTTGGTGCAGTTCAGCACGAGCCTTCCGCAGTCTAGTGCGAGTGTGATGCAGCTGATCCATGCATTGATTCAGTCGGTGATTTGTCGGAGCCAGGAACGAACGTAGGTTATCATTAATATAATCAAGAGTGTCACCCTGTTCAATCTCTTGCCTCAAGGCTTCAAACTGATCCCGAAGGATTTCACCTTGTGTAAGAACCACCATGCTAGATGCAGCGGCATAAGTCCCAAGTGTTGTCGAGGTTGTGTCGCCATATGGTTGATAGGCCGCAACCATACAACGTTGCCACTCAAAACCAGCAGCACCACGGACCGGGAGCAGAGCAAATTGTGTCCCAGCCGTGGCATCTTGATGAAGCTCACAAATCTACATAAGCGCTTCGCCCGCTGCGATGGCCCATGTGTCCTCCAAACGAGCTCCCTCGATAATGAACGGAAAAGGAGCCCATCCATAAAAACGCGGACTAGCTGGGATGTCAACCAGGACGGTACATGACAGTATGTCTATGACAACCGCCTCTTGACCCCAATATCAGGGCATCTCGATGAAGCCAAACTCCTGGAGCACCTCCCGCAGCATGATCGGGAAGCCCGGACGGTAGGCGCACGTGGAGAACACCCATCCGTCCGGCAATATCATCACATCCATCATCTATAAAAGAAGTACATGAATGAGTCAAATACTCTAACTAAACAAACTTTGTTGATAAAAAGATCATCGATGTGGAAATTGAATTATGAAAGTGAACTCAAATTCAAATGCCAAATCAAACATAACACTGGAATTTTGTCTCAGTTTCTTGTTCATTCTGACCAATTTGGAGAAATTCGAAATTTTAATCCATCTAAAGGAACATTCAGGACTTGAGTTCACGTAAAAAGTTGTAGTACACTCAAATATCTTTCCATAGTGTATTTATTTTCCTTCAGATCATTTTTGTGTGAGGAGATATGATTTTTGCAAGTTGACAGTTTTCTGGAAATGTTTTGACAGCACCTCATTTGTTTAAGTCTGATTTTGTCCACATTTTTTCCAGATAAAAAAATATCAATATATGGAAAAATCATAAATTACAACATTGTTTTATACATCCTCAGGATTACATAAATGCATTAGATGAAGTCATTCATCGAATCTACGAAGAGATATGGTCAAAACAGTGACAGGATACAGAAACTGTCCAGTCTCTGTACCGATTTAACAGAGTTTGGAAATTTGAATTTTTCATTTGTTTACAGGGGTATTATGAGCTGGAGTTGAACATACTAGTTTTAGAGGACTCTCTAAACTTTCCAACCATGCGTGGTAGACCTTCAGGGGTGAATTATAAAG
Organism: Tuctoria greenei; assembly: GCA_036927565.1. NCBI lineage: Eukaryota > Viridiplantae > Streptophyta > Magnoliopsida > Poales > Poaceae > Tuctoria > Tuctoria greenei. The sequence goes on from JAYESD010000001.1 coordinate 111,786,707, forward strand.
GAAGTTATGTGATTCCAATCTTAGTCAATTTTCTGTCCTGTTCACAGTTTGATCCTGGAAATGGGCAATTTAAGTTCAAGTGAAGTTCTAAAGTTTTAATTCTTGAAATATGACTTGGAGCTGAAAATGGAACTTTTGGAGGACTTCCTCAAGTTCCCAAATCACATGGCCGGTTATCCAAGTGACCACACGATCAATTGCAAATCTGACCAGCATGCTCCAAAATAGAGATTACAAATTCAAACTTAGTTCTAAGTTGAAAATTTTTACTTGTTGTTGAGTCGCACCACAAGCACAGATATCATCGTTGAAGTTCCGGGTGAAACTCGAATACAATGCCAGTACTACATACAAACCAAAGAAAATCCTAAGCCGGTATTCCGTCATACGTCTCAACGGTGGCAATAATGACGTTCACTCACAAACGTTTTCTACCCGAGCTACTTAAAATGTGATTAGTGTCCTGCAACTACACTTAAATGATAGATCAATCATATGGTGTTGTACGGCACAGCCCGCACGGCCGAACAATTCACAATAATATATACTAAAGTAAAAGCATTCGTACTGTATCATTCCATACGGGCCACCCCGTGCTAATCCACGTCTCGAGGTACATGACCGGGTTTTCTACCACCCAACGGGGTCCCAAATCTTTGCATAGTACTGCACCAGTAGGGGCCGCATCGGGTTATGTCTCACCTGAAGGGGGCTCCCACTAATTTTGTAGCATGCTGGGGTACCGCGTGTCATATGTTCTCAGAAACATGGAATGTTTCAGAGACTCGTATTGACATTTCCGTGCCAAGCCACGTAAACAATCACATGCTACCTCTCGCATGGTGAGCTTACCGCAATCGATCCGCTTGCGGTGGCGTACCTTACCTCTTACCTGACATCTGAGCGTCATTACAGAATATAACAACGCATAAGTTAGCTTGCCACCTTATGTAACTAATACTATAATAGACCTTATGTGTGCATAGAAACTAATCCTCACTCGACAACTATTAAGTTTTCAAAATAGGCTCTTTTCGAGCGTGCTATTCCCAATGCGGCTCTGATACCAGGCTGTGAGGACCGGGTCCACACATTCCAGGAATCGCAGACGGTGGTGCCATGCGATGCTGAACCCAACAGCACACATGAAAAGAATACGACAAAATACAAAGTTTTATTTATAGAAACAGCGGAAGTCTTTTACAATACTTGATATACAGCGGAAGTAATATTCATAGCTAAACTCTCAGCCTAGCTATGCAAAAGTGCAGCCATCCAGCCCGGGGACGCTACACACAAGCAGCACACAACAATCATGGCGGCGTGCAGGGCTCCCACTCGGAGGTATACCCCGACGGTGGCATCGCCTCATCTTCGTGCCCTTCCTCATACGTCTCACCTGCAAACAACTTAATATAGCAACCGTGAGCACGAAGGCTCAGCAAGACCAAACCGTCTCACCTAAACATGGAACCCTATATGCAGGGATACTTAACATATGAATAGATATAGCAGTAAATGACTCGCCCACATGTTGATCCTTAATTTTCAAGTTATTAACAACAGTTTACAAGTTTAATAACATTAACTTTAGTGAGCATATTTGACAACAATCATAGTTACAAAGCAGTTATATTTCAATACATCATATTCTCATTGCTTCTTCAGTATTTACTACGTCATAGCGCAGTGAACAAGCGGTACTCAAATAACCGCGAGGGACGGTGATTGGAATCAGTAGACACCCGAATAACACGTCACATACATCCGTGCCTAAGAAGTGTGCCATGCTCCTCACCACTTCATACGCAGCAACCTTTCACAAGAAACTCAAACGCCGAATAGGTCCCACCATCGCAGGCACAAGGTCCCCGCACGGAGTGTGTCTTTGCCTATCGGCCGATTTACACCTTGCTGCCCCTCAACCAACCCTTATCGACAATGAGCTATGTCGGTACCCTATGTACCGGATACCCCTTAAGATTGCAAAGATTACAAGGAAACTCCATCTACCAGATTTGAAGACCTCTGAAGGCCCCACATGTCAGGTGTAACCGGACCTGCTTCCCCTACATGGTTAGTCCCAGGGCCGCCATGTGTATCATAAGACCGGAGCTATCGGCCACACATGGGGAAGCTCCAGACTAGATACCACTATGGCATCCCTCGACCTAACCTCAGACAGAGGGAAGCTCCGGTGCCGACATGTGTCCAACAGCATCAGACCTACCCGTCCACGATGGTAAGCTCCAGAGCTGCCACGTGGCTGAACCGTTGGACCTTCAACTTCAAAAATCAGGCTGGTGGACCCCCAACGACTCCGGACCTTCAAGGAGCAATCAAAGACTTCCAGACCCGATTAAGTGTCATTAATGCCATATTAATGACACACGATCGGATGGCCCTTAATACTGGTAACGGCACTGTTAAGGCCCATTACCGGGATATTAAGAGTAATTACCCTCATTAATTGTGTATTAAGCATGTGTAACCGCCGGGGCCACATGTCGGGCCAAGCTAACGGTGTAACGACCAGTCCCTGTACTATAAAAGGAATGGTCGACGATACACAAGGGACCTCCCCAGACCACTTTTGGACTCCCTGACCTAGACGATCTTCTTCTTCTGGAGCTTCATCTAGACTTACACGCTTAATACAACACTAACACACCCCGTGGAGTAGGGTATTATGCTCAGGCGGCCCGAACCATGTAAATCTCTGTGTCCACTTGTCATTCACCTTCTTGAATATCTGCACGTCCATTATCGAACTACAACTCCTCGATCTACCAATGGTAGTATCGGGGGATCTGCCAGATCCAAACACCGACAGTTGGCGCGCCAGGAAGGGGGTGACCGGGATTTCAAGGATTGCGAACTCAGCTGCTGGATCATCCAATGGCAATCCTGCTGTTCAACCCGCTGGGGACAATCCCTCCAACATGCAGCAAACAGCAATTGCCATGGCTCCAGCAGGAGTCATGCCTCCACCGCCACCGCCTGCACCACCATGTCAAGCTGGGCAGCGTGACGGTGGATCAGCGTCAGTCACCGAATCGGCGAATAACAACAACACTGAACACGCGCTCCATGCAGCGCGTGCTCTCCTCCAACGTCCACCACCTCCAGGTGCATCCCAGGGTGCAATGGAGCACTGGAGGGCTAACGTGGAACATCTGGTTGCAGCAGCAGCCGACCACATCAGCAACCAAGGTCCTCCCCCTTTGGGGCAAGCCCCATCACAGTGTCGGACTGTGTCAGACAGACTTGGTCCGCACGCTTCCCAAAATAGGAGGCGTGCTGCATCACAACAAGTTACGTCGCTACCTTCCGGTGCGCGACGCACTCATACGGTAACCAGGCTATCAACTCATGACCTCCGGGCGGAGCTTGATTGCCGTTACCGTCAACAGGACAACTGTGTCCATATCGAGTGTGCTCGTGAAAGGCGAGAGGCTCGAGACAGTCCCACTCCCGAGGGAGGAGGAGGAGGCTGTTCTGCCCTGGCCATGCACCTACGCATGGTCAGATGGCCACAAAAGTTTCGGCCTCACCTGCTGGAGAAAATTGACGGGACTGTTAATCCCACTGAGTTTCTCCAGATTTACTCCACCGCAATCCTTGCGGTTGGAGGTAACGAGGTCGTAATGGCCAACTACTTCCTAGCGGCCTTGACTGGGACCGCCAGGTCCTTGTTCAGAAGCCTTCCAAACAACTCCATCAATAGTTGGGTGGAATTGTGCCAACAGTTCACCGCCAATTTCGGGAGTTCATACACCCGACCAGGCATCGAACTGGACCTTTTTGCTGTCGTGCAGAAGGGGGGAGAATCCCTGCGCTCATTCATCCAGAGGTTCTCCCAGGTACGAAACACTATTCCTTCTATCTCCGGCGCCTCTGTTATCATGGCATTTAGAAAGGGCGTACGAGATAAGAAGATGCTAGAGAAACTGGCGATCAAGGAGATCACCAGCGTCATAGAGCTCTTCAGCTTGGCAGACAACTGTGCCAAAGCTGCGGAAGGCCGTGAAAGGCAAAGCCACTACCTCCGGGAGTGGCAAAAAGAAGAAAAAGTCCAACGGCAAGAAGAGGCCATCGGCCGGCACATCTATTGCTGTAGCTACTGCAGCTCTGGGCGGCCGGGGCCACGCCCCGAGAAACGACCTCGGCCGTCATCTGAAGACGGTGGCCACTCCAAAGTGCGGTGTCCTATTCAGAAGTTGAATAGCCTAAACTTGGAAGACTGCCGGGAAGTCCAAAACCTTGTCGAGCGCTACAACAAGCGCCAGGAAGAAGTTCCTTTCTGTCAGAGGGAAGGAAAACAAAAAGTCGATGAAGCTTCGCCTGAAGATGAGTTAGGCTTTTAGGACCCTAAAAAGGTCTTGAAGGCTGTTTACACCTCCGTCGACGACGACTCCAACGTCTCCGATAGTGAGCGTCGGAAGACCATGAACACCATCTTTGGTGGTTCGTGGGTCATCACCTCCTACTGTGTCCTCAAGACCATGCGGCGGGACATGGACTCAGTAGCTCCTATAGCCAGGGCGGAGCCTCATCGAAAGTGGATGGACACCACCATCACTTTTGATGCTTCGGACTGCCCTCAGAACATGATCAGAGCAGGTCAACTACCTTTGATGGTATCTCCGACCATCAATAACATTCAACTCCACCATGTAATGGTGGATGAAGGTTCGAGGCTGAACCTCATAAGCTTCGAAGCTTTCATCAAGCTTCAGCTCCGACCTTCGGACCTTCGCCCCTCCCGACCTTTCTCCGGAGTAGGTCCGGGGCCCATAACCCCGCTCGGTGCCATTACTCTCCCAGTGATCTTCGGGACTCTGGAGAATTATCGCACTAAGAAGTTGATGTTTGACGTCGCTCAGATAAACTTACCATTCAATGCCATTCTGGGCAGGCCCGCCTTGTACAAGTGCATGGCTGCTGCTCATTATGGCTACCTAGTGTTGAAGATGCCAACACTAGCTGGTGTTCTCTGAATCCGCAGAGACCGCACTGTCGGAGTGACTGCTCTGGAAGAACTTCATGCGCTTGCTACAGCGCAGGAGGAAGAGTCCAGGCAGGAACAAGCTCCGAAACCCTCGAGCATTCGTCAACGAGGCTCAACCTCTGCACCTCGTGTGCAACCAAGCGGCGACACCGACATCCCCGTCAAAGTCATCCAAATCGGTTCCGATGCCGCTCAGACCACCCGTATATCGGGAGGTCTGAATGACAAATAGGAACTCGCGCTCATCACTTTCCTCTGGGCTAATGTCGACGTGTTTGCCTGGCAACCGTCACAAATGCCTAGGATCCCTAGGGAAGTGATCGAGTATAATCTGAGGATCAATCCTAATGCTTGGCCTGTGCACCAGAAGCCTCGGAAGCAATCAGTAGAGCAACAGAACTTCATACGACAAGAAGTGAATAAGTTGCTCGAAGCTAGATTCATCCGAGAAGTCTTCCACCAAAAATGGCTGGCAAATCCAGTCGTTGTACCCAAGGCTTGCGGGAAGCTTCGGATGTGTATCGACTACACAACACTGAATAAGGCATGCCCAAAAGATCCATTCCCACTACCTAGAATAGATCAGATAGTGGATTCCACCTCCGGTGTGAATTACTGTGTTTCCCAGACGCATATTCTAGGTACCATCAAATGAAAAAGTCTAGGGTAGATGAAGAACATACTTCTTTTATCACAGTAGATGGATTGTACTGCTATACTGCCATGCCATTTGGTCTCAAGAATGCAGCTTCAACATTTGTATGAGCTATGTACAAAACCTTTGGAGAGCTCATCAAAGACGTAGTGGAAGTGTATGTTGATGACATCGTCGTCAAGATTAAGGACAAGGAGTCACTCCTTGACACTTTGCAAGCTATCCTCGACATGTTGCGAGTCACTCGCACAAAGATAAACCCAGACAAGTGTGTCTTCAGGGTTAGCTCTGGAAAGCTTCTTGGTTTCCTGGTAAACCACCGGGGCATTGCGGGAAATCCGGCAAAGATTAAAGCCATTTAGAATATGCGGCCACCAGCCCGCATAAAGGACGTCAAGAAGCTGACTGGATGTCTAGCCGCCCTCAGCCGGTTCATCCCAAGACTGGCGGAACGGGCACTACCCTTCTTCAAGCTGTTTAGGAAGTCCGGACCATTCCAATGGTCTGAAGAAGCAGAAAAGGCATTTCAAGAGATGAAGCAGCTCCTCACCACTCTACCAACCTTGGTAGCTCCGAACCCTGGTGAGCCTCTACTGCTTTACATTTCAGCAACTGACGAAGTTGTCAGCATGGTCCTGGTTGTGGAGAGACCAGAACCTTTACAGGCTCAGGAATCCAGACCCCTTCGGGAGGGTCCAGAGGTTCCTGAAGGTAAGTCTCTGTCCCAGCCCCCAGACTTGGATCTACAAGGAGTTACTCCAAGAGATCTGGACCCCTCTGAGAATGTACGGGTCGCTCCAGTGCAAGCTCTAGATTCCTCTAACAAGGACCCGGAGTTCCCCGAAGAAGGTCTGGACCCCTCCGGGAGGTCCAGGTCAATGTGGAGGAAGCTCCGGGCCCCTCTGGGAGGGTCCAGATAGTCCAGCGCGCCAGTGTACTTCATTAGCAAAGTACTACATGATGCCAAGATTCAATACCTAGAGGTGCACAAGCTACTCTACGCAGTTCTCATTGCCTCCAGGAAGCTTTGCCATTACTTCCAATCTCACAAGATCTCAGTGGTGACTTCTTATCCATTGCGTTCGATCTTGCATAATCCCAACTCTATTGGGAACATTGCAAAGTGGGCAAAGGAATTGGCCGAATTCGATATTGAATTCGTCCCAAGACAAGCGACCAAGAGTCAAGCATTGGCAGACTTTGTGGAGAAATGGATCCCTTCTCCATCAAACCCTGGGGCCCTAGTGAGCAGAAGCCGGAACTCAAGGCTCCAGTCTTCACCGAGCCTCACTGGACCCTCTACTTCGACAGATCCATGCAAAAGCAGGGGGCTGGAGCTGGAGTCCTTCTCCTCGCTCCAACCAGGGAGAAGGTAAAATACATGGTCCACCTTGACTTCAAGGCGACCAACAACATGGTGGAGTATGAAGCACTCATTTACGAACTAAAGGTGGCACTATCATATGGTTTCAAGCAGCTGTTGGTCAAGGGAGATTCGTAGCTCATCATTAAACAGGTGAAGGGTGAATGCTCCTGTAACAATCCTCAACTAGCTGCTTATCTTCTTGAAGTCCAGAGGCTTCAAAAGGACTTCGAAGTCCTGGACCTCCACCATGTCCAGCGTGTCCATAATGCTGAAGCTGACGAACTCTCGACGAAAGCGTCAACCAAAGCTCTGGCTCCTGACAGAACCTTTGTTCGGAGGATGTCAAAACCCACAGCTCAGCTTGCCGAACTAGGCAAAGGGGGCGAGACCAGCATCCCGATGCTGGCGGTCCCGATGGCCTTGTTACCATGGCAGCCATCAAGGGTCGTAGGTGCTACCAAAAGCTCCGAGCAACCTAGCACGCAAGACTCAAATGCTCAAGCAAGCTCTGATGCATGGATCTCGGAGATCCGGAGCTACTTGAAAGACAATATCCTTCCTTATGATGATGTATCCACTAACCGGATAGTCAGATTGGCTAAAAGATACACGTTGGTAGAAGGGGATCTCTACCGGCGCAGTGCCAACGGCGTCCTAATGCAGTGCATCACAAAGGAAGAAGGCTACGAGCTTCTCGCGGAAATCCATGGAGGCGAGTGTGGGAACCACGTGTCTTACCGCACGCTGGTCGGTAAAGCCTTCCGGCATGGCTTCTACTGGCCTACAGCCCTCCAGGATGCAACTGAGCTGGTGAAGAAATGCGAAGCATTCCAGTTCCATGCAAAGCAACTTCAGACACCGGCTCAACCTCTACAAATGATACCTACTACATGGCCTTTCGCTGTGTGGGGGATGGACATCTTGGGACCTTTCCCAAGAGCTGTCGGAGGTTACAAGTTCCCGTATGTTGCCATTGACAAGTTCACCAAATGGCCAGAAGCAACTCAAGTTGTGACAACAAACAAACATTCAGCTATCAACTTCTTGCAGTCCATCATATGCAGATTTGGAGTCCTGAACAAAATCATAACAGATAATGGGACCCAATTCACAAGCTCTGCTTTCCAAGGATACTGCGAAGACCTCACCATCCAAGTCAGCTACGCCTCTGTAGCTCATCCGGCAAGCATTGGCCAAGCGAAGAGAGCAAATGCAGAAATCCTGAAAGGACTCAAGACGCGCACATATGAGCGCCTGAAAAAACATGGAGCCAACTGGATCGAAGAGCTTCCGCCCACTCTATGGGCCAACAGGACAACTCCAAACCGGTCAACTGGAGAGACACATTTCTTCCTGGTGTACGGAGCTGAAGCAGTCCTTCATCCGGAAATCACCAAAGGGTCGCTCCGGGTCCGGACCTTCAACGAAGCCATGCAGGACCAGCTCCGGCGTGAAGACCTTGACCTCCTTGAGGAGGGAAGGTGCCAAGCAGCTGTTTGGAATGCCCGATACCGCCAAGCTCTTCGGCACTATCACAAATGACATGTTCACAACCGACAGCTCGAGAAAGGTGATCTTGTGCTACGGAAAATACAATCTAGAGAAGGGTTAAACAAACTCTCCCCCAGCTGGGAGGGACCCTTCCGAGTGATCAAAGTATCCCGTCCAGGATGCGTTTGCTTGGCAACCGACGTTGGGACACCTCTCCCAAATCATTGGAACATTGAGCACCTCCGTAAGTTCTACGCTTAATATCACAGAGGTGAGTCTGTAATTACATGTGATGTATGTTATAGAGTCATTGTACAGAGTCGGCTAGCTCCTCTGGGAGGGCAGCCGGACCTACCCCGTTAGGTCCGCAACCTCCATGCAACACTTGTCACAGTCTCAGAACTAAAAGTGTAGCTAGCTACCTTAGGTCAAACGAGAAACGAAACACACTTAACCTGGTTCCACACCCTAAGAGTGTACTTGTTTCCCCTGTACCCCGAACCTATAATGAAAGACATCATTATGTGAAAACAGACTCCACGTGCATTTACATTGTACAGGCTCAATTTTTTTATTTTTTTCTTTCTTGTCTATAACAAAGTTGTGCACTTCTTAAGAAACTTTAGCTCGACCAATTCATGTACAATTCGAGTTGAATTGTCGATTCTTCCGGGTCCAAATATTGTGGATGGTCTACTCGTCTGAATGGTGCCAAGCCAATCTAGGGCCGGAGTGTGCTATCGACTTAGCCTGGTCATGCACCCTAATTACGCCACACTACCTACACCCCGGCTGGCTGAAGTAAGGTGAGTCCAGAAACGGTCGAGCCTGAAGGAAACAAGACGGCGCTCTTGATTATATTTAGAATTGTGTTCGACCTAAAACTTTCTCGGTAATAGTAAGCCACAATGAAGTTATAGATAGGAAATGGATTTTACTGTTTTGCTTGACTTCAGTGTGAAGGAAAAATAAATATTTCATGATGATGGTGAATGAAGCCAGAGCGGCCAAAGCTCTGACATCCCCTAGGCGGCTTGTGGTCGATGTTCAAACATTGACATTGAGCGTCGCTGGAGCTACTCAGCTCCGGTAAAGCTAGGGGGCAAGCCGTCAATGTGAATAAAAGATGGTGGAAAGACTCTATAGTAGAGTCTGCCGTTGACACACCATGTGTTGACAGAGGTCACTGCCGGAGCTCCCAAGCTCCGACACCCAAAGGGCTAACCGTCGATGCTTTACGCATTGATGGAGACTCTTACCGGAGCTACTAAGCTCTGATGATGGTCAATGTTGGAGCCACTAAGCTCCGACAACCTCAAGGGACCTACACTATCGAAGACTTTGGACCTACAATCTATAAGTTCGAAGCACGCATGTCTTCAACAACTGTTACATCCTCTTGGTACATGTTCACAATCAAACCGTGTACATCTACCATGGGGCCAAGTGAGACAAAGGTGTTCAAGACAAAAAATGAAATTCACAAAAAAAATTGGATTTCATTCATCTGGAGAAAGAGATTACAAAATTGTATAAGAAGAAGAGAGAATACAAGCGGGAGCTACAAAAGAGATGGTACTAGACCCTGTGGAAGAACAGGGTGACCTTCTGGGCAACCTCTGACATGCTGGCTCGGGCGGCTTCACACTCTCCTTCGATGGGACCTTCAAGCACCGGGTCTAGAGGGAGAAGGTCCCGACTGGTGTAGCACGTCAGCACAAACTCTACAAATGCTCTTTGCCAGGGATTGTCCCTCAGTTTCAAGCTGTTCCACGATGACATCGCCCATCTTGGTGAGTTTGTTGCCTACTAAACTCAGCGCCTCCAATGCCTAGTCCAGCTCTGGCTCCGGATCATCCGGACGCACAGGACTAAAGCCCATTGACGTCAGCGCGTCGTTGGCTTTGCCCAGGAAGTCCCAAACTTGTTGGGACTCTGCAACCCTTGTGCTCCACATCTCCTTCAAGGATCTTTTGGCCGCTGCAAGCTCCGAGTTCTCCTGAGCAAGACGCTCCACCTCTTTGGCATTCTGCTGAATCTTTTCAGCAACCTGCCTTTCAAGTTTACTGAGCTCTTCCTCCTGGAGGTGGATCTCGTTCCAGCGGTTGACCAAATCCTTCTCTCAGCCCCACACTTTCTTCTCCCTGGCGGCGATAGAATTCTCTTGCTTGTAGAGATCTTGCCCTCGCTCCCAGGCCTTCTTCTCCTCTTCCTTGCAACGCTCCTCCAATTTCATGGTGCGTTCTTCGAGGCTCTTGTTAGCCAGAGCTGTCTTTTGGACAAGCTCTTCCTCCCTCTTCACGAGTTCGTCCCACATCTCTAGGAGTTTTTGCTCTTCATCTTCGAGCTTTCTCTCCCGCGCCTCAAGAGACTCCTGGCGCTTGACGAGCCTATCGTGGATGGCAGCGAGCCTCTCCTGGCAATCATCCGCTGCTCTATTTGCAGCTTTGGCCTGCTCATAGACGGCCTGAGACTTGTTGTCGAGGGATCGCGTCATGCTTTCCCTCTCATCCAACAGCTTACCCCAGTACTCCAGGCGGACCTTCTCCCTCTGCACCCACTCCTTGTCATCAGCCAGCCTCGACTGCGCCAGCTTGGTCTCGAAATGGAGTCAGTTGCGCCACCTCCTAAGGGTTTGGCGCTCCTCCTCAAGGGCCTTGTTGTCGTGGTAGAAAGCCAGCTAGACCTGGCGAAGACTGGAGCAGGCGTTGTCAATAGACAACGATAGGGGGATCGGGTCCGGACCTGTCGGGGTCCTCTCCGCTGGCTCCAACGGATCTTCAGTGACAAAAATTGGGTCCCACTCTACAAGAGCGGTCCCCTGAGCTTCAATGGCACTAGGGCCATCGTCCGGGATAGCCTCGGCCGCCGCCGAGGATGGTCCTGCAACAGAAGATCCGACCTCCAGAATTGACTCCGAAGGTCCCGTCGCTAGGTCATCAACAACTGGCCCCTTAGGCGGGGGTCCAGCAGCTTCATCTTGGCACCCTGGCTCAGCAGCGGGCACCTCCAGGTTCACCACTTCCGGAGCAGGTGATGAAGGTTCAGTTGGAGTAGAAGCTACTTCAGGCTCCGACGCAGGCACTTCCTCCATCGCTGGCTCAAGTGCTAGAGCTTCGACCATCATGGGCTCAGGTGCTTGCACTTCGACCATCATGGGCTCAGGCGCCGACACCTCCGCGGCAACTGGCTCAGACGCCAGAACCTCTTCAACGATCGGTTTTACAGCTAGAACTTCTGCAACAACCGTCTCTACCGCTGGAGCTTCCTCAACAACCGGCTCAAGTGCCGGAACTTCATCAACACCCGGCTCCAACGTCAGGACCTCATCAACCACCGGCTCGACTGCTGGGGCTTCAACAACATCTGGCTCTAGGGCCGAAATCGCAGCTACCTCCGGCTCTGTGGCCGGAGCGTCCGACACCTTAGCATCCAAGCCCGGAGCTTCAACCTTCGGGGCTGGTTCCGCTGGTACATCTTCATTCCCGTGGTCCGGCGCTACCACGGGAGCTTCTGGGGATGAGTCGAGGTCCAAGACCACGAAAGCCAGCACCGGGGCTGCCGCAGCCTCAGTCACCTCTTGGGGCGGCGCTGGAATTGGAGCCTGAGCTTCAGCCTGCACAGCCTCAACTACTGCTGCAGGGACCAGAGCTTCAGCCCTTTTCTTAGGCACACTATGGATGAAGGATGAAGAAACTCAAAATACAGACATAACAATAAAACAACTGGCTGAGGTAAAAAAAAATCAAAAATTACCTCGAAAGGCTTCCGCACCAGTTAGCACGAAAACTCTTTTCTGGACGCTCCGGACTGACCCCAGCTGCCACTGGCGTGGTAGTCCCGGAAGGTCCCTCGGAGCTTGCTGTTGCTACCAGCGTTGCCTTGATCGAGGCCCCCCTCAACCAGGAAGGACCTCCGAACCCAGAGCCCTCAGCTGGCCCTGGTGCTAGAGTCACATGGCCGGAGCTAGCACCAAGGGAAGATGCCGCTGCTGGAGTAGATGCTGTCGTTGAAGACCTCCACCTCTGGGGAGAAGGAGCCGCCACGGAAGAAGCCGGTCTGACAGACCTTCTGTCGGCATGCTTCAGCTTCCTCTTACGGCTCGAGGGCTCGGCCAACTCCTTGCCCTTTCCTACGACTTCGGTTCTTAGCTTTGCGGTAGGAACGGAGCTGCCTTCAGAAGCTCCAGAGATCGTCAACCCAGTGGTCGAATGCCTCTCAACGACACCAAGGTCATCAAGCACCGGCATCGTCCGCCAGAGCTCCCTGCTGAACTCTGCCTCCATGTTCAGAAGAAGGAAAGCTGCCGGCAGAGCCAAGTCATCACCCTCGACGTCAATGCCGTGCTGGAAATTTCTGAGGTGGAACACAAAGTTGCACCCTCCGTGTTGGACTTCAAACCAGTCTCGATCTGGTCATCGTCCAGCATACTGTTGAGGGCCCAAGCAAGCCCACCTATTGGTCAGGAAGTTGCAAAACGCAACCTGAGGAGTCACCCCTCCTTCCATGCACAGGCGGATCCTAGTCAGAGCAGGGTTGAAGTCGTCCGACAACACCGGAGTTTCACTCCAAATTGGAGTGTCCATGTTGGGGAGGCCTTCCGGCAACTCAAGCTTCTCGTGCTCCTCCACCCTGATGACAATCCAATCCTTCTTCCAGTCGTCCCACTTCCCAGAAGGGAACGACTGCAAGTACTTGTACGGGCACTTCTTGCGCTTCACAATATAGTAGAAGCCAAGGTACTCGTAACTCCTGCCCGTAGTGTGGACAGTGAAGAAGGTGCGGAAGAGCTAAATGCAGGGGGAATGCCCACCCACATCTCACAGAAGTGGACAAAGATCGACACCAGGAGAATGGAGTGGGGGCCAAGGTGGTACAGCTGCAGACCATAGAACTCTAGCAGCATCAAGAAGAAAGAGGAGAAAGGTGGGATCAGTCCCACCATGGCATACGCGGAGAAGTACAACATGTCGCTGGCATGTTCCTTTTCGAACGAAAGCTTGCCGGCGCGAACCAAAGTGGTTGAAGAAGTCAGGGGACCACCCCATGAGGGCCCGGACCCTCTTCAAATCATCATCAGTCTTCAGTCGGCTATGGCGGAGACCCAACTCCATCACAGCACAGTGAGGCAAGAGATGGAAAACAAGAGAAAGTTTGGAGGGTTTGAGCACAAGTTCGAATGAAAGGCGTAAAGAACTCCGAAACGGTGCGTGCTTTCCTTCTTAAGTAAGCCCCCGCAACGCTTGGATGGAAACCGCAGAGGAGCCGTCGATACCAGTCAAATACTTCACCCTGCCAATGACAAGGGGGCCGGGGCCACCCCAACGATCAAGTCGAGGTCCTTACCCCAGGCGAACGGTTGTCATCATGAAAGGAAGGAAACCCGAAGGCGGCGGCCTAACAGGGCGCGCGGAACCGATACGATTTTCGTATCGGGAATAGGCGACCTTCAATTGCGTGAGATCCGCACGCTGAGATCTCACCTACCGCATCCAGGATATGCCACGCGGCGGTGGTTTAACTGCGAACCATTGCCAACGGCACGTCCAAAGACCCTTGAAGACACGGCTCAAAAACCGAAGAATGGACCCAACTCTGGTGGAATGACTTCATCCAAAAGGCCTCTCCTGGAGGTGGGCCCAGGGGGCCACTGTCGGTACCCTATGTACCGGATACTCCTTGAGATTGCAATGATCACAAGGAAACTCCATCTACCAGATTTGAAGACCTCTGAAGGCCCCACATGTCAGGTGTAACCAGACTTGCTTCCCTGACATGGTTAGTCCCAGGGCTGCCACGTGCATCATAAGACCGGATCTATCGCCCACACATGGGAAAGCTCCGGACTAGATACCAGTATGGCATCCCCAGACCTTACCCCAGACAGAGGGAAGCTCTGGTGCTGACACGTGTCCAACAGCACCGGACCTACCCGTCCACGACGGTAAGCTCTGGAGCTGCCACGTGGCTGAATCGTGGGACCTTCAACTTCAACAATCAGGCTGGTGGACCCCCAACGACTCCGGACCTTCAAGGACCAATCAAAGACTTCAAGACCCTATTAAGTGTCATTAATGCCATATTAATGACACACGATCGGATGGCCCTTAATACCGGTAACGGCACCGTTAAGGCCCGTTACCGGGCTATTAAGTGTAATTAACCTCATTAATTGTGTATCAAGCATGTGTAACCGCCGGGGCCACATGTCGGGCCAGGCTAATGGTGTAACGACCAGTCCTTGTACTATAAATGGACTGGTCGACGATACACAAGGGACCTCTCCAGACCACTTCTGGACTCCCTGACCTAGACGAGCTTCTTCTTCTGGAGCTTCTTCTAGACTTACATGCTTAATACAACACTAACACACCCTGTGGAGTAGGGTATTACGCTCAGGCGGCCCGACCCACGTAAATCTTTGTGTCCACTTGTCATTCAACTTCTTGAATCTCTACGCGCCCATTACCGAACTACAACTCCTCGATCTACCAACGGTCGTATCGAGAGATCTGCTGGATCCAGACACCGACAGGCTATGCCTCGACATCCATGTTATTATGTTACATCGGTTTCCTAGGTTCCATATGCCCAACATGCGTCCGGTACAGTTCAAACTTGTCCAGCAGGACCGCACACGGATCGGTCCTCAATCAACACAAGTAGGGCTACGCACTTGAGACCACGTCTCGCTGCATCCTACCCGCTGCTCGGTCTCAATTTCATATTCATAAACCATTCATTGATCAAATATTTCCCATGTGATAAAATCCTATCTCGCGAGTGGATTCCGACTACTCGACTTCTACCGGGCTCCTAAAAACTTAAGCACGGCATTTTCTACTCGTTGGGCTGTATAACTACCCAATACACCATGGGATTTGTGGGTCAACAATTGGAGTAACAAGCACCTTAGCCCTAATGCACAAAAATCATCCTAGACATAAGTGATACAAGTACAATCTTTGAAATAGCACTTAAATGCAAACCGGGGCTTGTCTGGCTGCGATTCAGAGGGGAAGTTGACTCCTTGTAGCATACTCTCCAAGGTCTCTGGCTCCACCTCGATCTTGGTCACTATATGATATGCAATATATATAGTACATGAGTGATATTGAAACTTTATAATAGACTTTCTAAATACTGATCGGGTATGTAAATGATTTTAAATGGATTTGTGATTTTTACAGTGGACAAAAATTGGAGATGTTCAGGGAAGCTTGTTGTCTCTAAAATTCCAACAAGAAAAAGGTTTCTCTGAAATTTGGTACTAAATATCTAGCTTTAACATAGCTAGCAGTAGATGCTCTTTGTAGATGAGGTTTTACTGGTTCTATGAAAATTCGTTTCATATTTTTCTGAGCTGCCTACAAGGAGAAATTTATTTTACAAGTTTGGGGAAATCCTGAAATTGTTTATGTACATTTCACAATTTTTAAACTACATAGACATTTGAAACACTGATCCACCAAGTAAATGAAGTCCAATGAACTTGAAATTTTTACTGCAGATCCAGGATATTTTTAAGAGTGTTCTAACTAAAATCAGGAATTTTATAATTAGCATAACATGGTTAATAAATTTCCCAAGCAGTTAGCTCAAACGAATTAATTATGACAATTCTGGAACTTTCATTTACAACAAATTACACCACTAAAAAATAGAGAACAAGATGAGTCTACCAGAATTTATTTGGAATTATTTGAGCAAATGTACTAGGAGTAATTGATTTTTGAAGTTGGCTCAATTTCTGGAATTAATTTCCAAGGGAAAAGTTCAAATAATCAATCCTGGCCCCAATTCATTTAAATGGGCCAATCAGGGCGGGGCCGCACAAAGGGCCACGGGGTTAACCCATGCAGCCACACCAGATCCGTGGCCGCGGTAGATTCCGGGGCATTTAAACAGAGGATGGCATGTGGGGCCCACAAGGTCGTCTTCAACCTTGGGCGCGACGCGGCCGCAACAGCGCTGTGCCGGCGAGCTCGCCGGCTCCCTTCTTTCAGCCATCTCCCTTTCGGGAAATCTCCCTCCAACCATTTAAGGGTCGAGGAACACGTTGGTGGGGTTGAATCGACGAGATGACGGCCGGAAATGGCGGTGCGACGATCGCGGCGGTGGCTAGGGTTCTAGTCATGTCGGAACCGACACTCCGTTGATCAAACTCCTTGGAAATCACTCAGGAACGTTGCTAGGACCCTGGGGAGGATGAATAGGGGGATGAACAAGGGTGAAATAGACAGCAACGTCGACTTCGATGGTGGACCTACGGGATTTCCCAAGGCGGCGGGGAAAAATCGAATAGCTTGGCGTCCACTCGATATTTCTGTTGATTCCTGGCAGAGGGGTGCGCTAGGAGATGGTGAACATAATATCTAACTGGATTAGAAAAAGTTTGCACATAGAAATAGAATTGAGCGGACGACATAAACCCGATGCTCTGTTTTTCCTTCAGGGAAAAACGGAAAATACCAGCGCTACAGTCTATGACTCAAACTGAAACTTGGAGGGCACAAGCAGCTCGGTTAGGCTCACCTTTTTGCTTTTGGAAGCAGCTCGTGATATTGTAACACCCTCATTTTCATGCATCATGCCCCACATGCACTCATATACATGTTTAACATTAACCCATAACAAGAGGAACAAGTTTAAAATTTATTTGGAACAAAACCGCACTTAAAAATGTAGGAAAGTGCGGACTAGTCCGGTTTTGCTGAGGACTAGTCTGATTTCTCTCTGTCTAAAAACGGACTTGTCCGTTTTTGCTGCGGATTAGTCCGATATTTGCCCCTGGACAACTTCGGACTTGTCCGATTTTGTGCAGACTAGTCCGATATTCCATGAATCCTTGAAAATTTGCTAAGTCCCTGGACTTTTCCGGACTAGTCCGGTGTTCCAGCGGACTTGTCCATTTTCCTTTCTGACTAAGATCGGACTTGTCCGATTTTTGGCCAGACTTGTCCGATTTTCTCTCTGGACGACTTCGGACTAGTCCGGTCCTGTCCGGACTTGTCCGATATTTCGTGACTCCGAGATTGACCTTTTGTTTTACGACTTGTTCTTGGGTTTCACGTCAAGTGAGCCTAGGGACGTCGTGCCCAACTCTTTTAGAGCCCATGTGGGACTCTAAACCGGCCTCTACTCATCCTAAACTCGAAATCCATCTAACCCTAGCCTCCACGTCTATATAAACAACCCCACCCCTTGGTTTGACATCTATTTGCCACTTTTCCACCCACCCAAACCCTAGTTCGTGGGGAGCCACCATCAAGGAGGGAGGAGAAGATCCCAAACAAGAAGAAGAAGAGGAGGAAATGAAGGAGGATCAAGATCTCCACCAAGTTTTGTCCTTCACCACCAATTCATCTCCAAGTTCATCACCAACCCTAGATCATCAAGATCCAAGTGTTACCTCCAAGTTTCTTGGTTCATTGGAGTTCTAAACACCTGGTATACCTTCTATTCTCTTTTCCTTATGTGAATTCAACCCCTAATCTCCAAATTCACGTCGATCTAGAAAACCCTAATCTGCTGATCTCATCAAGTGCGGACTTGTCCGGTCCCTAGCGGACTAGTCCGATCTTCTTGGTTAAATTGTGTTGAATTAATTCTAAAATTTCATCTAATCAACCCCAAACCTGTATAAACTTGTTATAATCTATTAGAGCTAGTTAGTGATCATTAAAAGAAATCTAGTAACAAGTTCTACCTTGCATTTGCATCAATCATGCATGTCATGACATTGAGTAATATTTGTGCACTCTTTGATTGTGTTTCTTGTCTTGTATGTTTATTGTGTGGATTAGACGGATTTGCGCTAGAGAGTGCCACAGAGGATCTACAACATCAAGAGTTTGAAGGCTTTGACCCTAATCAACAGCAACAGCAAGGCAAGTGTCCTTGAAGCATATTGATCCTGTTTTTAAAATAAATGTTTTGTTTGCAAAACTGCATGCTTGTGTCAAATTGATGGGAAATCCTATGATAGGAAGTTTACTAGAATTGTTTAACCACCCTTGTCACCTGGAATCTATGGTAGAGAGTCGGGAAGGATTTTTACCTTTTTGCTTTGCTTAATCAACTGGGATGGAAAGCAACTATACCACTCAATTTAATTATGCATGGATGAGATTATGGATAACATGAACTGGTTAATACGGTATGGTAATGGGTGATCTAAGCAAGCCTGGTATGTGGATGGGTTGGACGTTATGGTGGTTTGCTTGCTTTAGATCTAAGGACCGGTTCATGCGAGAATAAGCCAGGACTACAGTGCCACCACGAGGCCAAGTATGGGTGCGGCGTAGCTGATTAATTAGTGCTTTGCTAGTGCTGTTTGGACCATTGTGGATGCTCGGGGAAGGGGTAGTCGGATTGGGTTTGTTGAGGATTGGTGGGACTACCCTGGGATCCGAATGGCTCAAGAGGGGGCCCTTGGTTGAAGATGTGCTCTGCGGGAGACATCGCCACCGGTGAAACCTCAGTGGGGTCTAAATAGGCTAGTAATCCCTTTGTAAAGGCTATTTTGTGATCTCTTGGCCACACACCAACGGAAGTGTGTAATGTGACCGACGGGTCATGGGCATAAGGGAGGTTCTTAGTCGCCGAAGGGTGATGAAATCACGAACACGTGGGTAAAGAGGTACAAACTCTGCAGAGTTAACTAAAACTATCATGATAGCCGTGCTCCCGGTTATGAGCATCTAGACAACTTCCATGATTAGAGGGAAATTGGGATATGGTTATGGTTATGGTTGATATTATGGTTATGGTTTGGTAATGGTTATGGATGGTTATGGATTAATTTCTGGTATTGAATATGGTCATTGACGATGGTGAAATCTGGAATTTTTGATGATGGTAATGAATTCAGATTTGGTATTACGGTATTACTTATGATTATGATGGGTTTACTTCACATACTTTACTATATTGCTTTTCAAATGTTTTAATGTACTTTTCAGCACTTTACCATTATTATTGTCGACATTTGAATAAGCCACATGTCATACTTTCCACACTTGCTGAGTACGACATGTACTCACTCTTGCAATCCCCCACCCCAACAGTTGCAGGTCAGGACAAGGATTTTAATGCCGATAATGCGGAGTTCTAGGCCGTGTCTACCGTCAGCTTTGCCTGTGGTGTTGATTGGAGCTGCGCATACATACCCTGTCGCTTATCCTGCTTAGTTTATTTAATTAGTTTATTTCCGCTGCATTAGTTGAACTTGTCATTAATATTTATTAGAGCTTGTATTCGAGGATAATATGGTTTGTGTAATAAAATTTGGTTAATTAATCTTGTTCTGTGGTAATTTTCTGTATACTCTTTTGTGATTGCACTTGTGTATGTGTGATGAACATCCTGGGCACACATATGCGTTAGCTTGGTTCATTTTCGGAACCGGGTGTCACAGATATGGATTGTAGCGCCGGTGTGACGGGGAGGCAGAGACATCCACCTCGGCAGCTTAATGACGACGGATGCAAAACTGCAAAATACGGTCGCACAAGTTGAGGAAACAGTAGGGAATGGACAGAGGAAGATATAGCATCAAGTTGTGCTTCATTTTGCTTCAAGGAGTGAAACCCACCGTTGGCTAAGATGGCCGGACGAAGTGAGGAAAAGGAAGGCGGTCACTAATGACACCGGCGTTTTGTTTTTGTAAGAAACGTATAGTGAACGTCGAAGGGGAGTCCTCCGAAGCTTAAGCAGAGTGGAGAGAAACATTTAGGCCACGCAGTTGGCTGCTTTGCATGCCCTAGTCGCGGTGGCGAGCTCTCTCGGCGTTGAAGCGCGGGACAGCCGTAAATAGAGCATTCAGTCCGTTCCATCGAGTTGGAGAGGCTAACCAGTGGGTCCCACAGCTTCCATCCTAATCCCTTCGCTGTTCTTTTAATTCCCCCACCAAACAAGGTCCAAAATTCATGGAAAGTTTGTAGATAGGCTCAAACAATTATCAAGGATCTGATTTTGAGGTCAAAACATTGAATTGAACAAGTTTTCATTGAAATTCAAATTTAAATTTGAATTTGAGTGGAATTCAGTGGAGCCACTGAATTAAATAGCAAATGTGCTTCAAAAATTTTGAAACTTTGCAGAGAGGATATTTGGAATATTTGGAATTTAATGTTGAACTTAGATTTTTATTTTGGTAAGGTTTGAACAGGAGCAAATTTGAATTTTTGAATTCCTTCTATTGAATCTTGAATTGGTTTAATTTCTTTGTTTCCAATTTGATTTCTCTTGCCCATTCAAATTTTAAACTGTCCTTTCAGAACTTTGCACTCTAAATTTTTGGGATTTTACACAGAGGCGGGGGCCTAAGGCGCCACGTGTTTAAGGGACCCAGACCCATGAGTCCTAGATGGGAGGTCCATGATATCCGCAAGAAACCCGAAGGAGAACCTGAGCACCCCCTTAGGAGACGAGCCCCCAGGTAACCACGTGTCCAGTAGGTAAGGATCCCTCCTCCCCATGAACCATTGCTCTAGAGCTGCCACTTGGACCAAGACATCAGAGAGGCCAACTCCCATATGGGTGGGCTCCGGTGCTGCCACGTGTCACGCAAGGCGGGACATAACCTCCTCCGCGAAGGTGAGCTCCCGGCACCGACACATGTCTAGCATGATGGGGCCTAGCCTTCCACGCAAAGATGAGCTCCTGAGCTGCCACATGGCCCGCACGGGCAGGAACTGACCTCTTCTGCAGAGGTGAACTCCCGAGCTGCCACGTGGTCCGCAAGGCGGGACCTGACCTACTCCACAGAGGTGAGCTCCCGAGCTATCATATAGTCCAGCCACTTGCCCTGGACGGAGGGACGTGGGAGTTAAGAGGACGGTGCACCTTGTCCCTGTCAAGGATTGGATATACGCAACTTCCCCAAACGCTTGGCGTGGCACACGCCTTATGTTAGGTATTGCTGCGACCAATCGCATCACTGTGAAGATATCGCAGGCCTATCCCACTCCGCCAAGTGGGTAGCTTACAGTGACAGAGACAGTTGGACGGGATATCCCTTGCCAATGTCAGCAATGGCACATGGGCTACTGACAACGCAGGCGGCAAGACGGCGAGTCTTCGAGTCCATGATCAGTGCATGCTTAGGGAAGAAGCCTTAGATCCTTAGTATAAGATCACCCCGGGACCTCCTGCCGGTCCCCGGGACCCCACCTGTATGGTGTCCGGCATTGTCTATAAAAGGCCCGGACCACCACTGTTACAAAGGATTAGACAGAAACAACACACACGGATACACACATACTAGCAATACCATCCACTGTGGAGTAGGGTGTTATGCTCCTTGCGGCCCGAACCACATAAAAACCATTGTCCATACACTCATTCCCTAGAACACTTGATTGAGGCCTAAGCTCTGCCAAGCAAAGAACCTATGTGGGCTACTCCGTAGCAGATTCAGGGGAAGTGTCGGTCTAACACTTCGACATTTGGCACGCCATGTAGGGGTTTTTTCCCTCAAAAAGTGGTAGCGTTTTCACCACCATGGTTTTCATCAAACCCATGGAAGGCAGTTTCCGCGGCCGTCGTTTGGTGACCAGATCCGTCTCTCGAGTGGTGCTCTCTGGTCCATCACACACCCGTGCAGGTACACCTGGCAAGGACGGCATGTCGGGACACATCCCGGCTCAGTCAGCCCCATTGGCACCACCAACAGCAAGCCCGAAGAGCATTCTGGCTGCTGCTAGAGCTCTTATCCACCACCCACCATCGCTGAACGGTTCTCACGGAGCAGCTCAGCAGTGGGTCCAAGACATCGACCATTTCGTCGTCGCAGCCATCAACTTCCCCAATAGGGGATGGCTCCTCGTGTCACTGTCAAGAACGTCGTCCATTGACCGTGACAACGCCAACTCCCACATCTCCAGGCCTACGAGCGTTGGTCGGCTCCCCAAGGAGGACCTCAGGGTTGAGATTGACTGTCGTCAAGCTCACCTGGATGGCCAAGTCATCATCGAGCAGCGGCGAGAAAGGCAGCGCAACCTCGATGCCAAATATGGCCCTCAATGCCCTTCACGAGGCGTCCTCTTCCAAGGTGCACAGCAGGTAAACCCTCCGCCACATGATCCATAGTATGTCAGCTCGACAACCCCCCTGTAGTACTCAGTGCAGCAGGACATGCAGCAGCAGTAGTTGGCACAGCCGGTACCATTGTAGCAACGCATGACACAACGAGTGCCACAACCGCATGTTCCACAGGCGCCACACGTCGTGCAGCGTTGGCTCCACACCTCTGCATCGTGACGTGGCCACGCAAGCTCCGACCACATATGCTGGAGAGGTTCGACAGAAGCATCAATTTGGTCGAGTTCCTGCAGATCTACAGCACGACGTTCCTTGCTGCAGGGGAGGATGAGACTATCCTGGCGAACTACTTCCCAATCGCCCTAACTGGATCATCATGCTCATGGCTGATGAACCTGTCTGAGGGGTCTATAACCTCTTGGGATGAGCTGTGCCGGCAATTCACGGTGAACTTTGGCAGATCCTACACTGGCCCCGGCACCGAGCTCGACCATCACGCCGTGCAGCAACAACCCAAGGAGACGCTGAGGTCATTCATCCAACGTTTCTCCCAGGTACGCAACTCCATCCCCAACATCCCGAATGCCTCTGTCATATTGTCATTCCGACAGGGAGTGCCTGACCGCAAGATGCTCGAGAAGTTAGCAACGCACAACATGCAAGACGTCTCTGAGCTCTTCTCCATCGCCGACTGGTGTGCCAAGGCGACATAAGGCCACGAATGGCACGCTCAGCCCACCCCCGGGGAGGGCTAAGATGGCGAGGCCGGAGAAGCAGCCGCTACCCCTGGTAGCAGCTAGGAGAAGAACAAGAACCGGGGTGGCGGTCAGAACAAGCCTTTGCATGGGTCCCCCATCACAGCAGTAGCCGCGACTGGAGGTGGCAAACCCCCACGCCCGGAGAAGTGCCCACATCAGCCACCTGCCGCTGATGAAGCTGTCGAGCCCTGTCGGTTCACAAAACTTGCGACCACACCGCGAGCATTTGGTGAGAGATAAATAGATGTGTTGAATGCTACCAAGAGCGGGCGCAACAGCGCCTAAACGACGCCCCCTTCTGCCAACGGGAGGGCAAGTAGAAGGTCGACCCCAAGGTCGATGATGACGAGGAGATGGAGTACCATAAGTAAGAGCGGGATGTCAAAGTGGTCTACCAAGGAGAGGACTCCAACGCCAGCAGTGACCACGAGCGTCGCAAGACCCTCCACGTCATCTTTGGAGGGTCTTGGGATCCCGCGTCCCAAAACATGGCCAGGACCCTTCGTCGTGCAGTGGCTTCAATAGCCTCTGTACCCAATCCGGCGTGGCACCACCGCTGGAAGGAGACGCCGATCAGCTTCGATGCCTCTGACTGCCCCAAGAAAATGGCTGGGGCAGGGTTCTACCTCTTCTAGTCGCCGCCACCATAGCCAACGTCAACATCCACTACATCTAGGTAGATGGCGAGGCTGACCTCAGCCTCCTCAGCCGTGCAGCCTTCGAGCAACTGCAGATCCCAGTGTCCAAGCTCACCACCTCGAGCCCATTCTCGAGAGTGGGACCAGGGGGCATCATCCCATACGACAACATTGATCA
Organism: Tuctoria greenei; assembly: GCA_036927565.1. Classification (NCBI taxonomy): domain Eukaryota; kingdom Viridiplantae; phylum Streptophyta; class Magnoliopsida; order Poales; family Poaceae; genus Tuctoria; species Tuctoria greenei. The sequence continues at coordinate 111,810,850 of JAYESD010000001.1, forward strand.
CTGATTGACCTTCAGGACACCCGACAACTACAGGACGGAGAGCATTCTCTTTGACATGGCTGATGTCAGCCCCCCCTTCAATGCCATCATCGGTAGGTCAGCCCTGTATCGATTCATGGACGTAGCCCACTACGGCTACCTCGTCCTGAAGATGCCAACCGCCTGTGGCATCCTCAGGATCCGCAGAGACCACACCGCCCGGTGTTAGCCTTGGAGCAGCTCCAAGCCCTCTCAGCAGACCCGACACCCACTTCGGGCGGCCCTAGATCAAGTCACCCTCCACCGAGCTCACGTTAGCACGGAGCACCCGCTGTGCCCAGACTGCAGCCCTTTGGCGGCACCGATGTCCCTGTGAAAGCTGCCGAGCTCAGTCCCAGCACTGCTCATACCATCCGCAAGACGAGCGGCAGGGGCAGGAAGTAGGGACGCTTGCTCATCGCCCCTCTAGGAGCTGTCGACAGCAAGGTTGCACCAAGACAATCACAGCTGCCTTGGAGCCTTGGGCACCCCTATTGTAAATATTAAGATTAAGTATGACAGGTAAAGGTTTACATAGGACCGAGCAGTGGAAGGGTTAGGTCCAGAGTGTTCAGTCAACTTAGCTTGGTTCTGAAACCTAAGCCTGTACACCCTGCCTCCCTCATCATCCGGAAGCAAGCCGTGTGTGACACTCGGTTCCGAAACTGAACCAGGTGAACGCATATGTGTGCCCACGATGTTCAACACACATACACGAGTGCATTCACAAAAGAGTATACAGAAAATTACCACGGAACAAGATTATTTAACCACAATTTATTACACAAACCATATTATCCTCGAATACAAGTTCTAATGAATAGTAATGACAAGTTCAACTAATGCAACGGAAATCAACTAATTAAGCAACTAAGCAGCTAGGCAGCATAAGCGATAGTGTAGCACAACTCCAATCGACACCACAAGCAAAGCTGACGGTAGACATGGCCTAGAACTCCGCATTATCGCCATTAACCTCCCAATCCTGACCTGCAACTGTTGGGGGGGGGGGGGGGGGGGGTTGCAAGGGTGAATACATGTCGTACTCATCATGTGTGGAAAGTATGACATGTGGCTGATTCAAATGACGAATATAATAATGGTTGAGTGATGAAAAGTACATTAAAACATTTGAAAAGCAATATATTACATGTATATGAAATAAACCCATCATAAGCCATGTAGTTATCATAATACCAGTCCATACTCCCTATCCATCATCATATGCCAATATCCATATTCAATACCAGAATTCAATTCATAACCATAATACCAACAATAACCATCCTAAATCCCATTTCTTCTCTAATCATGTGCGGGTCCAGGTTGCTCATAACCGGGAGTACGACTATCATGATAGTTTTAGACACACTCTGCAGAGGTTGTACCACTTTATCCATGTGTTTGTGATTTTATCACCTTTCGATGACTATAGAATCTCAATTATGCCGTCTCACACTTCCGTAGGTGTGTGGCCAAGAGATCACAAAATAGCCTTTACAAAGGGATTACTAGCCTATTTAGACCCCACTGAGGTTTCACCGGTGGCGATGCCTCCAACTGAGCACATCTTCAACCAAGGGCCCCCTCTTGAGCCATTCAAATCCCAAGGTAGTCCCACCAATCATCAACGAACCCAATCCAACTAACCCTTCCCCGAGCATCCTAAATGGTCCAGATAGCACTTGCAAAGCCCTAATTAATCAGCTACACCGCACCCATACTTGGCCTCGTGGTGGCACTGTAAATCCTGGATCGTCGCTCAACAAACCGGTCCTTAGATATAAAGCAAGTAAACCACAATACATCCAACACATCCACATACCAAGCTTGCTTAGATCACCCATTAACATATCATATTTAACCAGTTCATGTTAACCATAATCTCATAAATACATAATTAAATTGAGTGCCATAGTTGTTTTCCCATCCCAGTTGATTAAGCGAAGCAATAAGGTAAAAAACCCCTTTCCGTCTCTCTACCATATATTCTAGGTGACAAGGGTTGTCAAAAAACTAGTAAACTTCCTACCATAGGATATCCCATCAAAATGACACAAGCATGCAGTTTTGCAAACAAAACATTTATTTCAAAACAGGATCAATATGCTTCAACGACACTTGCTTTGCTCTTGGGATTGATTAGGATCAAAGACTTCAAACTCTTGGTGCTGGAGATCCTCCATGCACTCTCTAGCGCAAATCCGTCTAATCCGCAAAATAAACATACAAGACAAGAAACATAATCAAAGAGTGCACAAATATTACTCAATATGACATGATATGCATGATTGATGCAAATGGAAGGTAGAACCTGTTAATAGATTGCTTTTAAATGATCACTATCTAGTTCTAATAGATTTTAACAAGTTTATACATGTCTGGATTTGATTAGATCTACTTTTAGAATTAATTCAACACAATTTAGCTAGGAAAATCGGACTAGTATGCAGAAGGTCGGTCTATTCTGCACTTCGCAGAACTAGCGAACTAGGGTTTTCTAGATCGACGTGAATTTGAAGATTAGGGGTTGAATTCACGTAAGGAAAAGAGAATAGAAGCTATACCAGGTGTTCAGGACTCCAATGAATCAAGAAACTTGGAGGCAACACTTGGATCTTGGCAATCTAGGGTTGATGATGAACTTGGAGATGAATTGGTGCTGAAGAACGAAAGCTTGTGGAGATCTTGATCCTCTTTTGTTTCCTCCTATTCTTCTTACTTGGGATCTCCTCCTCCCTCCTTGATGATGGATCTCCACGAACTAGGGTTTCGGTGGGGTGGAAAAGTGGCAAATAGAGGTCAAGCCAAGGGGTGGAGTTGTTTATATAGAAGTGGAGGCTACTGTTAGATGGATTTCGAGTTTTTGAGGAGTAGAGGCTGGTATAGAGTCCCACATGGGCTATAAAAGAGTTAGGCACAATGTCCCTAGGCCCACTTAATGTGAAACCCATGAAACTAGTCATAAAACAAAGGATAAATTCGATTTCGCGAAATATCGGACAAGTCTGACAAGGACCGGACTAGTCCGAAGTTTGTCCGAAAGAAATCGAACAAGTCTGGCCAAAAATCGGACAAGTCCGACTTTAGTCAGAGAGGAAAATGGACAAGTCCACTGGAACACCGGACTAGTCCAGGGACTTACCAAATTTTCAAGGATTCTTGGAATATCGGACTAGTCCGCACAAAATTGGACAAGTCCGGAAGTGTCTAGAGGCAAAATCGGACTAGTCTGCAGCAAAAACGGACAAGTCCGTTTTTAGTCAGAGAGAAATTGGACTAGTCCTCACCAAAATCGGACTAGTCTGCACTTTTCAGCATTTTAAGTGCGGTTTTGTTCCAAAACAATTTTAAACTTGTTCCTCTTTATGTGGATTAATGGTAAACATGTATATGAATGTATGTAGGGCATGATGCATGAAAATGAAGGTGTTACACCATGGCCCACTTTTGTAAAAGCCTGACTCCCCCTATGAACTTTGATAAAAAAATCACTGTTTTACTTAATGCTTTCTTAAAAACATTGTTTATTTAATTACGCAAATTTTATGATCATACCATACTAGCCTCGTTTATTGTATGTTATCTTCATATACATGATTGTATGCTATGTAACTCACCCCTGCTGAAGTTATGTAGTCCAGTTACAGGATGGTTCACTTGAGGTACCTGCAGTGTGCGAGGGATTCTTCCGGCTGCTCTCGTCATTAGGGTCTCGTGGTTCCAGAAGGCTTCCCAGGAAAGGTTTGTGCCGAGCAGGAGGTCCAGGGGGTATAAATTGCTTATCCTGGTCCTGCACCCTAAGCATACACACCCTGCCTCCCAGCGCTACTGCTGAGTACTGCAACCAGAAAGCTCACACCCTGAAGACGGCAGAAGCCAGACCCGGGTCTCCAACACATTGAATTCCTAAAGCCCCGTGCATCAGTCCACGACAGTAAGACATGACAGAGCTAAGGAGAGCAACAGGTATGCCCGACAAGCAAGATTAGTCCCACCTCTTTCTATCATATGTGCAGGAGAAACCACCGGAGCATCCAAATCCAGCACCCCCCCAAGAGGGCTGCTGTCGGCGTCCCAACGATGATGGTGGGTGACGTCGGAGCACTCAGCCTCAGCACCTCCCAAGGGGCCTACCGTCAACGTATCGACGAAGATGGCAGATGTCGGTAGAGCTCCAGCTCCAGCACCTTGCACGGGGCCTGCCGTCGACGTCGCAACACGTCAACGACATCACCAAGCGCGGATAACTTATACACTAGGAGTCTGCCGTCAACGTCTCAACGACGATGGTGGACGACGCTGAAGCACCCAGCTCTGGCACGTCCCAAGGGGTCAGCCGTCAACGTCTTCACAACGATTGTGGGTGATGCTGGGGAATCCAGCTCTGGCACCTCCCAAGGGGCCTGCCGTCAACGTATCAACAAAGATGGCGGATGTCGCAGGAGCATCTAGCTCCGACACCTCGCAAGGGTCCTGCCGTCAACATCCCAGCGCGTCAACAATAGCACCAAGCGCTTATAAGTGAGTAAACTCCCCTGTAGCGCTCTTGTTTCTAATAGGGTTCTCTCGCAATAGCCCGTACACCAGGGGCCTGCCTTTGACGTCTCAATGATGATGCTGGATGACGCCGGAGCACCTAGCACCGGCACATCTCAAGGGGCCTCTAGTTGAGGTCTCCACGACTGTGGTGGGCAACACCGAAGCATCCAGCTCCGGCACCTCGCAAGGGGCCTGCCATTGATGTCCAAGCAATTCAATGATAGCACAAAGTGCGGATAAGTGAGTAAACTTTCCTGCCCCGCTCTTGTTGCTAACAGGGTTCTCTTGCGATAGCCTATACACTATGGGCGTGTTGTCGGCGTCTTAACAACGACGATGGACGATGCCGAAGAACCAAGCTCCGGCACCTCCCAAGGGGCCTACCGTCGACGTATCTATGAAGATAGCAGACGTCGCCAGAGCATCCAGCTCTAGCACCTCGCAAGGGGCTGGCCATCGACATCCCATCACATTGACGACAGCACCAAGACTGGATGACCTGTACACCAGGGGCCTGCCATCGATGTGTCAACAACGATGGTAGGCGATGCCAGAGCACCCAACTCCAGCACCCCTCAAGGGGCCTGCTGTCGGCATCCCAATGATGATGGTGGGCGACGCAGGAGCACCAAGCCCCGACACCTCCCAAGGGGCCTGCTGTCGACGTATCGACGAAGATGGCGAACGTCGCCAAAGCATCCAACTCCGGCACCTTGCAAGGGGCCTACCGTCGATGTCCCAGCACGTCAACGACAACACCAAGCGCGGATAACCTGTACACCACGGGCCTGCCAATGACATCGCAACAACGATTGTGGACGATGCCAGAGCACCTAGCTCTGACACCTCCCAAGGGGCCAGCCATCGACGTCTTCACGACGATGATGGGAGACGCCAGAGCATCCAGCTCCGGCACCACCCAAGGTGCCTGTCGTTGACGTATCGACGAAGATGGCAAACGTCGCTGGAGTATCCAGCTCTAGCACCTTGCAAGGGGCCTGACGTCAATGTCCCAGCGTGTCAACGATAGCACCAAGCACGGATAAGTGAGTAAACTCTCCCGCCTCGCTCTTGTTGCTAACATGGTTCTCTTGCAATAGCCTATAAATCTGGGGCCTGCCGTTGACGTCTCAATGATGATGGTGGATCACGCTGGAGCACCCAGCTCCAGCACCTCCCAAGGGGCCTTCCATTGATGTCAACATGACATTGGTGGGCGATGCTAGAGCACCCAACTCCGGCTCCTCACAAGGGTCCTTCCGTCAACGTCCAAGCACGTCAACGACAGCACCAAGCACATATAAGTGACTAAACTCTACTGCCCCGCTCTTGTTGCCAACAGGGTTCTCTTTCCATAGCCTGTACTCCAGGGGCCTGCTGTCAAGGTCTCAACGACGATGGTGGACGAAGCTGGAGCACCCATCTCTGGCACCTCCAAAGGGGCCAGCCACCGACGTCTTCATGATGATGGTGCGCGACGCCGGAGCATCCAGCACCTTAGCCATATGAATTGTGCAACCATCGGTCCTCAAAAGCTAATGGGCTCGGCAAAGGTTCTGCAAACCCTTACGCAACTAAGGACTCAGAGCAACAGTTGAGAACCACAAAGACAAGCCAAGAAGCCAAACACAAATTCGTATTCATTGAGGAATATTTACAAAGGGGTGAACCCCGGATACAAAGTCGGGCTGCCAGCCTTAGTCCCTGGGGAATTGCGCGATGACATGTTTTGCGGCATACATGACCTCTGCCACTGCAGTCTCCTTGCGCTCATCAACAGGACCTTCAAAAACTGGCTCCAGGGGCAGATCAGGGTACTGGCTCTGGTAGCACACAAGGACATGGGTTGCTACCGTCTCCGCCACCACCCTACCCTTGGCCTCGAGGCACTGAGCCAGCTGACGCTCCTGCAGATCGAGCTCCCAGGCGCGGCACTCCATCGAGCACTACCAGGCTTGGACATCGAGATTGCGTAGAAGATGTTCCTGACTGTCAGTTGAGTGTTGCGCCTGATCCCGTGACAAGTCCATCTCCCAGAGCTCAAGATCTTCAAGCGGGACTGCAGCTTGTCTCGATCAGCCCCAGCTCAAGCCATCATTGCCTGGGATGTCCTCTCCTGCTCAGCGACAGTAGCCTCCCTCTCGGAAACAGCAGCTTATTGGCAACTCAGGGCCTCTTGACCTTCTTCAAGGGCGCGCGGGCGAGCATCAGTCATGTTGTTAGTACCTTGGTGTTGACCATAATCTTCTGGGATAGGGCGTCCGTCACCTTCAATATGTGGTGCCTCAGCTCCAGCTCCTTGCTCTCCTTTTGGCATGTCACCTTCATGTCGATGACGCTGGACCTCAGAAGGTCCTTCAGCACGAGGCTTCTCCCACTCCACGGCGAGAGCCTCCTGTGCCTGGCTGAGGTTGGATTACACCTGAAGGATGTTGGACTGCGTCAAGTCCATGATGTTGGAGGGCGCTTCGGCTGCGCCGAAGTCAGGGAAGGTTGTCCGATGATCATCTAGGGGAATCTTCCTCCTGTGGAGGTGAAGACGAGGCTACCAGTACTAGAAATCTTGCCCCGGAGGCTGAGCAGGAGTTGTTGCACCACCCGAAGCAGCAGCGCCATCATCGCTCAAGGAGCCGCCCGCCGGTTCAACAACAGTGGAGGCCAGGCCTTCAGCCCCCAGTGTCAACTCCGACATTGCCTTTGCCATGAAAGCAGGAGGTGCCTCTGCCATTACGGTCGGAGATACCTCTGGCGCGAAGGCTGGAGGTGCCTCTGGTGTGACAGCTGGGGGTGCCTCCAGCGCGATAGCTGGAGATGCAGCTAGAGATGCTTCACTATCCGCGATGGGCACAGACGCTGGAGTAGCGCTCCCCTCAACAAGCTTGGCTAGCTACCCCGCCGATGCAGCCGTGGCCTCCTCGGCCGCCTTCGAAGGGCTTCCGAGCACTACCCCCAGCTATAAGGGCCTCACAACAGCTGATGTAGCCCGGAAAGTCAAGATCAAGTGTAGACAAATCAACAATGACAGGCGAGATAATAGAGCAAGTGTTGGCATGAATGCCTTACAGACTACCCTGGAAGCTCTAGCGAGCCTCCACTTTCACCGATCCTAAAGCTGCAGGCCATGACGATGGTGTAACAGGCGAGGTCATCCCGGCTGGGCCTCCGCCAAAACCACCTGCAACGCCGCCACCCTGCGCTGGTGTGCCTCCACCATCTCCGCCGGAACCACTCCCAGATCCTCCTCCCAAGCTGCCTATGACGTCTGCTCGAGGCCTTTTTTCCTGAGGCTCCATAGGTGTGACGCTGCTAGAGCCCCCCTGTGGCACCCTGGACCGTGCCGGCGACAGGGATGCTGGATTATTTGTCGACCTCTAACGTCGGCAGAGCCGACGCTTGATAGACCGAGCATCAACCCGAAGAACCGCCGACGCCCAGTACTAAAGAGGGTCGCGCCGGGGGACGTTGACATGGAGTGAAGGCCACCTGCGGTGGCACCCTCGGTGGTGACCGAGTGCATTTCTCCTTCATGACCCCGACCACCAAGGCCTTCCCCTTGTCTGTGTCGGGGACCAGAGCCTTCCCCTTACTTGCATCAGGGACCGGCGCCTTTCCTTTCGCTCCGACAGCGGGTGCCTCCTCTGCCCTGCAAGCTTCAGTGCCTGAAGAAGGTGTGGACTCCTCTGAAGAGTTGAAAATGTCCAGGCCCTGACTCTCATCACCAACCTGCCGCGATGCAAGATCGATCGTGTCCAGGTTGGGCATATCCTTCAAAACCTTTGTACGTAGGTCTCGATCTGTGCAAGCGGCGGGCAAGCCGGTAGGAAGTTGAAGACGTCATTCGATAGCAGGTCGCCGCATGCCTTAGACATTGCATCGAGCACCTCTTTTAGGGTCGTCTCTTTGTCATGACCTTGCACCAGTTTGGTGACATCCTGTAGCCCGAAGTAGAGCCATGCAAGACAGCAACGGTGCTGAAGGGGAGCCAGGCGTCGACGGACAAAGTCTGCCATCACCTTCAACTCCAACAGACCATGATCCACCAGGAATTGGATCCTCTCCATCACCGGGCTGTAGGCCTGCTCCAACTCTGGCCGCTCATCCCATGTCTCCTTCCTGATCGTCGCCCATTCGGTAGGCATAACCAGGCGGTTGTGTGCGTCGACATGTACGATCGCCCAGTCCTTCCTCCAATTAGCCCACTTCGCCGAAGATAATGTTGTGATGTACTTGTAGGGGTTGTTGGCCAGGTGATGGAAGCAGTAGCCGCTAAGGAAGTTGGATTTTTTCTTATTCCCGGTCTACCTCAGCACAAAGAACTTCTGGAACACCAGTACGCTGGGATGCACCACGACGAACATCTCACAGAAATGCGAGAACACAGCCGCCACCACCAGAGAGTTCGGTGACAGGTCATGAAGCTGAAGCCCAGGGACTTCTAGGAGTGACACCAGGAAGGAGGAAACAGGAGGGACGAACCCGAGGTATGCATACGCCTGGAAGAAGACGATATCCTTCTCCCCAACTCCAGTGGCAAGGAGCCAGGATGGATCAGGTCCCGTCGCTCCTCGTCCTGCGAGCCGAAATGCCGCCTCACGGGTGAGACATCCTCCATCTGGGAAGGAGGCACGGCTGAGTCCATTGGAGCCGGGGTCAAGAACCTCAAGGGTGGTTAGATGTTCAAGGAGGAATACGAAGGCTCGAATGCTTGGGGTGTGCCGAAGGAAGGAACCTCCATTGTGCACAAAGGTACCCCTTTTAAGCACCCTAGTGGCATTTGGGCGCATAGTACAAATTTGAGTGTGCTCCAAATCAAACGGCTCATACCACGACGTTCATTACAAACGGGCCAGGACCCCCATTAGAAAAACCGGCCCGTGCAGTTCTCCAACTAAGAAGGCAACCTGGCGGTTCCCATAAAGATGGAACTAAAAGCAGCAGAAGTGCAGCAGGCGCCTTGGCAACCGTCACGATAATGTCGCAACAAGCAAAGATTCCATCGCCACGACCCCTCAACCAAAGAAGGACACGTGGTCACAGTAGTGGAGGCGCACATCGCTTTGACTGGTCAAGACAAAATTAAAATGCCGTGTGGGAAAGTAGGATAAAGGCTCCACCCTAAAGCTCGTTGCATCCCCCCAAGGTGGACTAAGGGGCCACTGTCGGTACCCGGCATACCTGGTACCCTCGCGCACAACTAGAGCCGCCTAGGTACCCCGCCTCCCAGCAAAGGCGGGGTCCTAAGGCGCCACATGTTCAAGAGACCCGGACGCATCAGTCCCAGATGGGAGGTCCAGCATATTCGCAAGAAACTCGAAGGAGAATCTCAGCACCCCCTTTGGAGACGAGCGCCCAGGTAACCACGTGTCCAGCAGGTAAGGATCCCTCCTCCCCGTGAGACAGTGCTCCAGAGCTGCCACGTGGACCAAGAAATCAGACGGACCACCTCCCATATGGGTGGGCTCCAGCGCTGCCACGTGTCCCTCAAGGCGGGACCTAACCTCCTCCACGAAGGTGAGCTCCCGACACCGACACATGTCCAGTAGGACGGCGCGTAGCCTTCCCTGCAGAGATGAGCTCCCGAGCCGCCACATGGCCCGCAAGGCGAGATCTTACCTCCTCTGAAGAGGTGAGCTCTCGAGCTACGACGTGGTCTGCAAGGCGGGACTTGACCTCCTCCGTAGATGTGAGCTCCCGAGCTATCACATAGTCCAGCAACTTGCCCTGGACGGAGCGGCACAGGAGTTAAGAGGACCGTGCGCCTTGTCCCTATCAAGGATTGAAGATATGTGGCATCCCCAGACGCATGGTGCGGTGCATGCCTAATATCAGGTACTATTACGACCAATCGCATCACAATGAAGACGCCACAGGCTTATCCCACTCTGCCAAGTGGGTAGCTTAGAGCGACAGAGACATTTGGATGGGGCATCCCCTGCCAATGTCTGCAAAGTGAAGGATGTGACTAAGTTGTAGGTACTAGTAGTTATTACATAGGACTACCCTTGCTTTGTTTTCTCCGTTGTGAGAAAAAAGGGTGTTTTACTAGCCCATTCTTTGAGAAAGCCAAAAGAGGATGCAAGAACTTAACTCCATTAGTACTTCAAGGTGTTCCTCAACAATTTCTTCCTGTTGGGCAACATCGTTGCCCACAATGGGAGGATTCTCCAAGCTTCCAGTAGTAGCCAAAGGAATCTATCCCCAAAGCTTGGGGAAGGATCAAAGATTATATCTTGTTTTGCCTTCACCATAAGGATGGATGTTTGGTTCATCATCCAACACTTCTACAACGGGTTGACTTCATCAGCCCGTGATCACATCCCTGCTGATGTTGGAGGTGACCTCTTCTCAATGCTCATGAGAAGGGCAAAGATTTATTTGAGGAGATGGTCACCATTCAAACGGGTCGATCCATGAATGCTTCAGTTTCGTTGGCATGGCTTGCCCACCATTGACAAGGTGGACATGCTAGCCACAAAACTGGACCTCCTCTTGAAAGATCAAGAAGGTCAAGCCAATGGAGAGGTTGGATGACCCAAGCCATGGATATTCACATGTTTTTTGAAAATCCATATCAACATGGGACCCTTGGGGATTTCAATCCCTAAGACCCATGGGGATCCATCATTTCAAAACAACTCCAAAGGCCTCCACTAACAAGGAGGTCAAAAGTGGAATTAGTATGATCAAGGAGGCTATGTGAACTTGAATTCAAACGGATTCAACATTAAATAGCCTACCTTGATGTAACTTGTCCTTGATGTATCAATAACATTCTCACGAGGCATTTGGCCAAGGAAAAACCACTTTGAAAAGTATTCAAGATCCAAGGGTTCCACAATCACTTGTTGAATCCTACACTTCGACCAAACCTGTGCAACTTTGGTTAAAACAACATTGTGGATGAAGTGTTTCATGTTTGATTGTGAAGTCCACAAGTCGTTAAGCCCAAGGAAGCCTCTTGATCCTCGATCCAGCATGGGTTGAATTAAAAGAATATTTTGAAGGTTGAAAAAACACCCCCATAAGTGGACATCCTCATTTTCCTTCATGAGGAAGGAGGGCACTCTGTCATGCCATCCACAATGACATTCTAAGAAGACAGAGAATCCATCGCCGTCCAAATACCCCAAGTCCACTATGTTGCCAACAAGGAAATGGTGGAAGAAGGACAAGCCTCACTAGGTTCATGAACGGATATCTCAAAGGAAAATTCGTCGCAACATCAACAAGTCTTCATCAAGGCGACGATGAGGGCGGGGCCACCGGTGCCCCACTTGTCTATATGGCAACCAAAGAAGGTTTGCCTTGTCAACAAGAGAAGTCATCCACACCTTCATCTCTAGGTATGGATGACACATCATCAAGCTAAACAGGATGGAGGTATGTCCCGCTCATCGGAGTTCATAAATTTGGTGAATCCTTGACAATAGAATAATTTGTAGTTATCTCATATTTGATTTTCCAATTGCATATTTGAATTTCCCATCAACCCTTGCATTTGCATTTAGCATGTTTGAATTTTCACACTTGCATGTTGGAAAAAAGTAAAATCTCTAACCAACATAAAGTTAAAATTTTGAACTAGGAAATAAATTTATTTGGATATGAACTCTGGGCATAACCACATGAATTCATCTTCCTAATTCAAACCAAAAAGATTTCCCTTAATCCTCATTGCATTTGCAAGTTGTTTCATGTTGGGAAAAACAATTTGACAAAGGGTTCAATTTGCTTTTGGGCTAACGTAACCCGTTTTCGAGTTGTTCTGTTTGCTCTTGATTTTAGTGCAGTCAGAAGGAAACTTGTAAAGTGGTTGAAAAGCCTCATCAAGTGCTATGCCCTATTGGGAGAATTCAAGCGCATATCCCTCCACCAATCTCATTTTGAGCTCATGGTGGAGGAATGCTCAAGATGATGGACCAATGGAGGAGCAATATGAAGCATTCAACTCCAACCTCAACTTGGCAAAAGGCATCGAACATGTAGGCTACACAAAAATCCATGGTCATGAGTTTCTCACACAACAACCTTCAACCCGACTTGCTCATCAGTTGAGGTATGAGTTGAATATTTTCCGTTGTTTGAATTGCATTAGTTGAATGGTTTTTTCTTACATTGGCGAGGAAGGTTTACACCTCCTCATCATTCAATTGCTCATTTTGATTCTTCAAAACGGAATGTCACCTTATTTGGAAATAAAATTAAACAAGTACCTAAAATTTCACAAGCATTTTTTAAATTGACTTATACATTCTCTGCCTAGGTTTATTAAATAATACTTACAAAATGACTTAGTGGTTAAATTAGTATGTAGCAACCAAGGAATAGTGATATCCATAATATGATTTGAATTCATTCAAAAATGGACCACTAAATTTCAAATTCCTAGGCAAGAAATTGAAAATGTTCAGGAGGATAAAAAATTGAAATTCTTGTTTTATTTGCTCTTGTGAAAAGTAAAGATGTTTACAAAATTTAAAAGATGAAGGAATCAATAGAATGTACATCTATCACTTTCATTGCTATGGGTAGGAGGTTTAGAATGTGTGCAAATTGATTAATTTATAAAGCTCCACTCCTATATCAACGAACAAAACAATGTTTATGGATGCACTCGAATATGAACCCGATATATCTTTGTTGTTTTTCTTCTGCAGATGTACAAATGAAATTCGGTCATCTGACTCGAAGCTTCAGTTGTGCAAGTGTCGGGAGCTAACCATCCCTCTCTATAAAGAGGGGAAGCTTGCAAGAGTAGTATTTCTATGTAGGTATGCAAAAAGTTGATCTGGAGGTACCATTTCAACATCTATTAGCAATGAGTAACCGAGCATGGTTGAAACCAATCGGGGTTTAACCCCGTGGGTAAATCATAGCTTTATGAGGCCAGAGGTTTGACATGGAAACATTCTATGAGCAACCAATGGGATGCCATGAACAAGTGGGATCTCTATGCTCCCACTATTATATGCACCCATTCAAGCTCAACGAAGTTGCCACCATCATTAGATGCACATTGTTCCTCTGTGGCTAAAGGATATTTTAACCTTAGCAAAGGAATTGATCACACTCAACGCATGTTGGGTGCATGTTGTTACTTTGAGGCTTAAGGTTATTTTGACCTTCGCCAGGGAATGATGGATCACACCCAACACATGATGGGTACACCTTATTCCTTTGTGGCAAGACTTTATTATGACCTTAGCCGAGGAATAAAGGATGACACGTGACGTATGGGAGATCATGAGGTGTGGATGAATGGCATCGACAACACAATCCTCGACCACACTGATGGAACCCATTGGAGGCAACACAACATCGACACTCAACCATCCAACGCCAAAGCCATGTTGCAACAAGGTTAGACTAATCTCGCGCCCTAACTCCACCGTTAGGGTTTCAACTCCTATCGCGGACCTTGACTAAGAACAAGCTTGGGAGAGGACCCCCACTAGAGGTAACTTTGTGACACCCGGTTCCGAAAATAAACCAAGTGCAGTATATGTGTGCCCAGGATGTTTAACACACATATACAAGTGATTCACAAATGATAAACAAATAATTACCACAACTCAAATTATTAAATAAGTACTTTTATTACAATATCCAAATAATCTTCATATTGCAAATCTAACTATCATTATTGAACTATAACTACAGCGGAAATAATCTAATTATGAAACTAAGCAAATATGGTATAGCGCAGCTCCAACACTCCACAGGCAAAGCTGACGGTAGACACGGCCTAGAACTTCACATTATCATTGTTAAACTCCGAAACCTGACCTACAACTGTTGGTGTGGGAATTGCAAGGTTGAGTACATGTCGTACTCAGCAAGTGTGAAAATTATGACATGTAGCTGATACAAATAACGAATATAATAATGGCTATGTGCTGAAAAGTACATTAAAAAATTTGAAAAGCAATATATTATATGTATGTGAAATAAACCCATCATAACCCATGTAGTTATCATAATACCAGCCCATATTTCAATACCATCATCCATATTCCAGATTGCTCATTACCAATAACCATATTCAATACCAGAATTAATCCATAACCAACCATAATCATATTACCATCCATAACCATTACCAAACAATAACCATTACCAAACCATAACCAGTACCAAATCCCAAGTTCCCTCTAATCATGTAGGTCATCCAGGCGCTCATAACTGTGAGCACGGCTATCATGATAGTTTTATTAGACTCTGCAGAGTTTGTACCACTTTACCCACGTGTTTGTGATTTCATCACCCGTCGGCGACTAAAGAACCTCCCTTATGCACATTACACTTCATTTGGTGTATGCCCAAGACATCACAAAATAGCCTTTACAAACATATTACTAGCCTATTTAGACCCCACTGAGCTTTCACCGGTGGCGATGTCTTCTACAAAGCACATCTTCAACCAAGGGCTCCCTCTTGAGCCATTCAGTTCTAAGGGTAGTCCCACCAATCATCAACAAACCCAATCTGACTACCCCTACCCAGAGCATCCTTAATGGTACAAATAGCACTGGCAAAGCCCTAATTAATCAGCTACGCGCACCCATAATTTGCCTCATGGTGGCACTGTAGTCCTGGTTTATTCTCGCATGAACTGGTCCTTAGATCTAAGGCAAGCAAGACCACCATAACATCCAACCCATCCACATACAAGGCTTGCTTAGATCACCCATTACCATATCATATTAACTAGTTCATGTTAATCAAATCTCATAAATGCATAATTAAGTTGGGTGATATAGTTGTTTTCCCATCCTAAATAATTAAGCAAAGCAAAAAGGGTAAAAAGCACATCCCGACTCTCTACCAAAAATTCCAGGTGCCAAGGTTGGTCAAACAATTCTAGTAAACTTCCTATCATAGGATTTCCCATGAAATTGATACAAGCATGCAGTTTGCAAACAAAATATTTATTTTTAAATATGGGATCAATATGCTTTAAGGACACTTGCCTTGCTCTTTGGATTGGTTCAGGTCAAAGCCTTCAAATTCTTGGTGCTGGAGATCCTCCGCGGCACGCTCTAGCACGAATCCGTCTAATCCGCACAATAAACATACAAGACAAGAAACACAATCATAGAGTGCACAAACATTACTCAATATGACATGACATGCATGATTGATGCAAATGCAATGTGGAACTAGTTAACGAGTTGCTTTTAATGATCACTAACTAGTTCTAATAGCTCTTAACAAGTTCATACAGGTTTGGATTTGATTCGATCCAATTTAGAATTAATTCAATAGGAATTAACCAGGAAAATCGCACTAGTCCACTCTGGACCGGACAAGTTCGCACTTCGCAAGAACAGCGGATTAGGGTTTTCTAGATCGACGTGAATTTGGGGAAACGGGGTTGAATTCACGTAAGTAAAAGAGAATAGAAGGTATATCAGGTGTTTAGATGCGGGGACCGGAATCTCGACCTCCAAGGAGCGGGTGGTGTCGTGCGATGCGACACCCAACAAT
The DNA here is from genome assembly GCA_036927565.1 of Tuctoria greenei. NCBI lineage: Eukaryota > Viridiplantae > Streptophyta > Magnoliopsida > Poales > Poaceae > Tuctoria > Tuctoria greenei. The sequence continues at coordinate 111,826,897 of JAYESD010000001.1, forward strand.
ATACAAGAATAGAACGAGAACAATTTACAATACCAAGTCTTTATTTAAAAGCACAGCGGAAGTTTTAAAATACTAACATAAGGGAAAAGAACTATACATCATAGCTATGCTCTCAGCACTAGCTATGCAAAAGCAAAGTCATCCATGCCCTGGATACTTCGCACTAGCAACACACAATTCACGGTGGCGTGCAGGGTTTCCACTCGGCTGTAAACCTGGGAGGGGGTGCAGCCTCGTCATCAAACCCGTCATCAGTCGTATAATAAGCAAAAACTCATTAACTGCAAACGTGAGCATAAGGCTCAGCAAGACTAACCCGTCTCACTAGACATATGCAAGTGTGAATACTAAACATAGGTAAAGTAAAGCATAAGGACTCGCCTACAAGTGGATCCTTATATTCATATTTTAAGTAACACATGACATTCTTCAGGCACGGCACATCATAGACTCCACAATCAAACAAGAAACACTTTGCCGATGATATGACGTGCACAAAGCACATAATGCTATTACAGGTAAAGTATGGGGAAACTGTAAACTTTTAATTGTACTATCTCTAAGCCAAACAAGGTTGTCCAAGCAATTGGTAATCCAATATATCATATTCTCCTCACTTCTTCAGTATTTACTACGTCATGGCGTAGTGAACATGTGGTACTCTATTACCGCGAGGGACGGTGATTGCAATCAGGACATACCCGGAACAACACGGAACATACGCACTTTCGGAAGTGCCAGCGAGTACTTACAGCAGTACCTACATAACAATTCAGTACTAGTCGTATATGGTACCTTTCACTAAACACTCGAATGTCGAACCGGTCGATCTGTCACGAGCAGGAAGTCACTGTGTGGGGCGTACTCTGATGTGCCCACTAGCTAATTTACACCTTGCTGCCTCAACCCACACCTATAAAACAGAATGGAATGCCTCGACAAACCAGTATCAAGCTACGTCAGTTTACTGGAGCCCATTCCTCCAGTATGTCGCCGGTACAATTCAAGATTGTCCAGCAGGACCACACACGAAACGGTCCTCAATCGACACAAGCAAGGCTACGCACGTGAGACCACGTCTCACTGCATCCTACCCACTGCTTGGTCTCAGGTTCATATTCATAAACCATTTTCTTATTCCATAATCTCCCATGTGACAAAATTCCTATATCGCGCGTAGATTCCAACTACTCGACTTCTACCGAATTCCTATGAGCATAAGCATAGCAGTGTCTACTCAACGGGCCGTAACCTACCGAAGACTCCATAGGATTTGTGGGCCATGCAAGTGGATGTCAAACACCTTAAACGTAATGCACAATCATCTGAAGATGTAAGGTGAAATAAAACTGCAAGACACTATAATGAACTTAAATGCAAACCGGGGCTTGACTGAATGCGAGTCTGAGCCTATGTTAGTTTCCGGCAGCTGTACCTCCAAAGTTTCCGGCTCTCCTTGATTTCAGCTACTACACGATATGCATATACTAGGTATGAATGATTTTGCAAATAATTAATATGCTTAAGGTGGTGTGAACACCCTAAGATAAAAATAAGATAATTAGCTTAATTGGCTTTGGGACTTTTATGGTAGATATTAGTGACTATAGAGAAGACTCTTGCAAAGAACAGGAGATGATCAAGGAAGTTTGTTGTTCTTAAAAATTATGGTAAGCAATAACCTTCTCTAAATCTTGGTTAAAATTTTGGAGACCTATCATGACTACCCAGGGTTGTATCATGTAGAGGGGGTCTCATTGGTACTAGGAAAATTTGTTTCACTATTTTCTAAGCTTCCTACAGGGAGAAACTGATTTTTCAAGTTTGGATAAATTTCTAGAAATTGATTTTCCATTTTTCTCAATTTATAACTACATAGAGATTTGGAATATTGATCAATCCAGTATTTTAAGTCCAAAGAGCTTGAAACGTTTACTGGAGATCAAGGGTATTAACGATAGTGTTCTAACCAAAATTGGAAATTTTCCAATTAACAGAACTGTGGGAATGAATTCTTTTAGCATTTTGCTTCTCTGAATTATAGAGAAATTTCTACGGCTTTTCATACAAATACAAGTTCACCACTGGACAGTATTCTACATGCTGGTTCTAACAAAATTTATTTGGGAATTTTTGGATAATTCTATTGGACATTATGGATTTTCCAAGTTTGGATTGCATCTGGATTTATTTTCCTATTGGAAATTTCAAATAAAGGGGCCGGTCCCACTTCATTTGAATCGGTCCAATCAGAAGGTAGCCACACCGGGAGGCACGGGATTAACCAGCGCTGCCGCACTGGATCCGTTTATACATCTAATCCCCCGCGAGCGGTGTCGTTGACAGGTGGGACCCGCACCTTCGTCAACCTCACGACGCGACGACGTTTATCGCTAGAACCGGGGCGGCGCTTCGCCGGACTTAGGTGCGTCAACCTCCTTTCGGCCTCGCCTTGACCGCTCAACCATAAAATCGACCGTGCAAGCCGATGGTGTTGTCCAATCACGTCGGCGATGGCCAGAGACGGCGGTTCGACGGTGACGGCGGAGCTAGGGTTTCTGCGTTCGTCGAAAATGCTCGGCAATGGCGTAATAGGCTTGGAAAAAGGTTGGGGAGGTTCCTGGGAACACCAGGAGGATGATTTGGTGGTTAGATTGGGGTGACATTGTCGGCAAAGCTAAGCTCGACAGCAAAGTACGGTTTTTCAACTAGCGGCCATGAAAACTCGAAATCTAAGGTGCTCGGTTGATAACTTTCAGGGTTTTTGGGCAGTGAGCCTCGTTAGGACATACAGAAGCTATATGCTAACCAGATTAAAGGATGATTGCAAGAATGAAATGAATTTAGGTGCGAAGCTTTGCTGTCCTATTGAGAAACCGTTCGGTTATCGAACAAGAACTCGAGCTACACTTCATGTCATAGGATTAGATTCTTTGAGCATAAACTAAAGAGTATTGTGAATCTTTATGCTTAAAGGATCAAGGCTGGAGATGGCCTAGAACTGGGGCTCAACGGTGATGCAGTGAAGGTGCTCGGCGGCTTCCTCGACAGCGACCGGGAAACTTCAAAATATCCCAAGCAGAAGCTATGTCACGATCAATGACCAAATAGAATACGTAGAGGAGGTTGTGACAAGCCTTTCATCCACTTACAGCTCGGAGAGAAACGGCTTCAATCGTCAGTGATAGCTCGATTGAACAGAGGCAGTGGAAATGGCCTGAACTGGGTTGGAGCTCAATGGCGACGGCCAGGGGGGGGTATTTATAGGGGCGGAGGGGTGAGGGGAGCACGCCACGGCGTAAGCAAGCAGACAGCTCGGTGGATGCATGTCGCATCGCGGTGTCACATGCTGCCGGCGTCGATCGGCAGTGAGAGCTGGATACAGAGCACCCCCGTGGGTTGCACTCAAGTGGGTTAGGCTAATAGTGGGTCCCACCTCCTCTTATCCATTTCCCCTCTCTGCAAACTTCAATACCTTAACCAAACTTGGTCCAAAAATTCTAGATTTTTTTGGAAGGCTCAACTAAACATATGGAATTTGATTCTGCAATTGGATTTTGAATTGGAGCAAGTTTCAATTGAATTTCAAATTTGAATTTGAATTTCGATGAAATTCAATGGTGTCACTGATTTAAATAGCAAATGAGTTCCAAAAATTTTGAAACTATGAGGATAAGTCAAGCAAGTCATGCTGACCATGGTGGTGTGTTCAAATCTTGATGTTCAATTAAGTTGAATAGGATTCAAAAATTGAATTCCTAATATGGTCTGAATTTGCTAAGCGTCTCAAATACAATAGCCAATGGAGTCCATAAATTATGAAACTTTTCAGGAAGTCTATTTGGAATTAGTAAACCATAGAAAAATTTATGGCCTCTGAATTGAATAATTTTGATAGGGCCAAATATACAGTAGTGTATTCAATTTGCAATTAATTTGAATATATATTGGGTATTGCACATTAATTTGACCTAGGATCCTCCATTCAAATAATTCCAAACTTTGAAGAGAGGCCAAAAGAATTAATCTATGATTATTGGTCAAGTCCATTCTTCATGTTAATAAAATTTAAGCATGAGTGGAAGAAATTATTTGATGAGATCAAGTTCATGTATCCCACCATAAGTTCATGTGCATAACCATGATGGATCTCCACTATGGTTAATAATAAACTTGTAGCTGAACTTCATATGAAGGAAAAAGTGGGATTTTACATTCCCCCCCCCCCTTAAAAGAATCTCGTCCCGAGATTACAAAAGGAAGGATGAAAGGAAAAATATCTAACGAACATATGATGTTAACAAGTCCGGATAGTTGGTTCCAAGATATTCCTCGCTTTCCCACATTGCTACGTCAGCTGTGTGGTTTCCCCACAAGACCTTGTAGAAATGCAAGGTGCGGTTTCCTGTGGTACGTGTCTTCTCATCGACTATCTGGGTTGGATGTTCGGAGTAAGTAAGATCTGGTTGGAGAGTTTCCAAATCCTCCATACGGACTTCCGCTGGGGCCTTGAAACATTTTCTCACTTGTGAAATATGAAACACATTGTGGACCCCTGAAAGCAATGCTGGTAGCTCTAGCCGATAGGCTACAAGTCCGCATTGTTCACTTATTGCGAATGGTCCGATGAAACGTGGAGCTAGCTTCCCTTTTACTCCAAAGTGACGAATCCCTTTCATTGGGGATACACGAAGGTAAATGTGATCCCCGATATCAAAGTGAAGCGGTCGACGTCGTTTGTCCTCATAGCTTTTTTGGCGAGACTGAGCACCCTTGAGGTTGGCTTGAATAACTCGTACTCGATCTTTGGCTTCCTTTACCAAGTCTATACCATATGTTACTCGTTCATCGGATTCATACCAATTCAAAGGTGTGCGGCACTTCCGGCCATAGAGAGCTTCATATGGTGCCATTTGGATGCTAGTCCGATAACCATTGTTCTATGAAAACTCCGCCAATGGTAGATGATCATCACAATTCTTACCATGGTGGATGGCACAGGCGCGGAGCATATCCTCTGGCACTTGGTTTACTTGTTCCGTTTGACCATCAGTCTGTGGATGGTAAGCTGAGCTTCGAATCAATTTGGTACCCAAAGATGCGTGGAGTTGCTCCCGAAATTGAGCAACAAACAAGGTTCCATGATCTGATATGATAGTGCAGGGTACGCCATGTAAGCATAAGATCCTGACAATATACATCTATGCATATTGTCGTGCCACATACTTGACATTGACTGGAATAAAGTGAGCCGACTTGGTGAGTCGGTCGACTATCACCCAAATCGAGTCATGTTTGCATAAAGTGAGAGGTAATCCAACAATGAAATCCATGCTGATGTCCTCCCATTTCCAGGCAGGTATGCCTGACGGTTGTAGTTGTCCGACTGCCTTCAGATGGTCGGCTTTCACTCGTCGACACGTATCACATTCGTATACATACTTCGCTATTTCCCTCTTCATCCAAGTCCACCAAAATTTATTCTTCAAGTCTTGGTACAATTTGTTACTCCCTGGATGAATAGAATATTTGGACAAGTGAGCTTCATCCAAAATTTTCTTCCGAAGTTCCACATTGTGGGGTACCACGATGCGGTCTTTGAACCAGATGGTACTGTCATCGTCACCTCGGAAACACTTCATTTCCCCCTTTTTCATTCGTTGGCGAATATGCGATATGCCCTTGTCCTTCTTCTGAGCCTCCACAATCTTCTCCCTTACGGTAGGAATGAGGCTAGGTTGTAGAGCGCCCAATACGGAACCAAGTAGAGACTCGGTTCTTCTTCCTCTATCATGGTGATAGAAAGGTTATTGATATGGGACTTGCGACTTATCACATCTACGACTACATTTTCCTTTCCGAGATGGTACTGGATTTCAATCTCATAGTCTTTGATTAACTCCAACCATCTTCGTTGTCGCATATTCAATTCTTTCTGGGTGAAGATGTACATCAAGCTTTTGTGATCGGTGTAGAGATGTACTAGGTTGCCCCGTAGATAGTGTCTCCACATCTTTAATGCTAGTACCACGGTAGCGAGCTCAAGATCATGGGTCGGATAATGTTGCTCATGGTTTCGAAGCTGCCGTGATCCATAAGCAATCACCTTTTTGTCTTGTAGTAATACGCAACCCAAACCAATTCTAGATGCATCACAATAAACATCAAAGGATCTTGTTGTGTATGGTTGGGCTAATACTGGTGCTGTTGTGAGCTGTTTTCCTAATGCTTCAAAACCTTCCTCACATTCCTTTGTCCATGTATATTTCTTTCCTTTCTTCAGAAGTTCCGTCACTAGTTTAGCTATCTTGGAAAAGCTTGTGATGAACCTCCGGTAATATCCTGTTAAACCCAGGATACTTCGAACTTCATGCACAGACTTAGGAGACTCCCATTTGAGTACTTGCTTAATCTTGCTTGGATCAACTGCAATCCCTTCGGCAGAGATGATGTGCCCTAGAAATGGCACTTGGTTGATCCAGAACTCACATTTGCTGAACTTAGCATACAACTTGTGGTCCCGTAATCGCTGAAGCACGATGTGCAAATGTTGGGCATGTTCTTCTTTGGATTTTGAGTACACAAGGATGTCGTCGATGAATACCACGACAAACTTGTCCAAATCCGGCATGAATACCAAATTCATGAGATACATGAAATGGGCCGTTGTGTTGGTCAATCCGAAGGACATGACAAGGTACTCATATAATCCATACCTCATCGAGAATGTTGTCTTAGGTATATCCTTTGGTTGTATCCTGATCAGATGATAACAAGAGCGAAGATCCATCTTCGAAAATATCCGAGCACCTACCAACTGATCGAACAGAATATTGATACGGGGTAGTGGATACTTGTTCTTGATCGAGACAGCGTTGAGTGGACGATAGTCCACACATAGTCTCAATGTTTTATCCTTCTTTTCCACGAACAATGCAGAACAGCCCCAAGGTGACGAACTGGGATGAATGAAACCCTTGTCCAAAAGATCCTTCAGCTGCTCTTTCAGTTCTGCAAGTACCTTCGGTGCCATCTTATATGGCTTTCTCGAGATTGGCACTGTTCCCGCACAAGTTCAATCTTAAACTCGACATCTCTTTCTGGTGGCATGCCAGGAAGATGTAACACCCTCATTTTCATACATCATGCCTTGCATGCACTCATATACATGTTTAACATTAACCCATAACAAGAGGAACAAGTTTAAAATTTATTTGGAACAAAACCGCACTTAAAAATGTAGGAAAGTGCGGACTAGTCCGGTTTTGCTGAGGACTAGTCCGATTTCTCTCTGTCTAAAAATGGACTTGTCCGTTTTTGCTGCGGATTAGTCCGATATTTGCCTCTGGACAACTTCGGACTTGTCCGATTTAGTGCGGACTAGTCTGGTATTCCATGAATCCTTGAAAATTTGCTATGTCCCTGGACTTTTCTGGACTGGTCCGGTGTTCCAGCGGACTTGTCCATTTTCCTTTCTGACTAAGATCGTACTTGTCCGATTTTTGGCCAGACTTGTCCGATTTTCTCTCTGGACGACTTCGGACTAGTCCGGTCCTGTCCGGACTTGTCCGATATTTCGTGACTCCGAGATTGACCTTTTGTTTTATGACTTGTTTCTTGGGTTTCACGTCAAGTGGGACTAGGGACGTCGTGCCCAACTCTTTTAGAGCCCATGTGGGACTCTAAACCGACCTCTACTCATCCTAAACTCGAAATCCATCTAACCCTAGCCTCCACCTCTATATAAACAACCCCACCCCTTGGTTTGACATCTATTTGCCACTTTTCCACCCACCCAAACCCTAGTTCGTGGGGAGCCACCATCAAGGAGGGAGGAGAAGATCCCAAGCAAGAGGAAGAAGAGGAGGAAACGAAGGAGGATCAAGATCTCCACCAAGTTTCGTTCTTCACCACCAATTCATCTCCAAGTTCATCACCAACCCCAGATCATCAAAATCCAAGTGTTACCTCCAAGTTTCTTGGTTCATTGGAGTTCTAAACACCTGGTATACCTTCTATTCTCTTTTCCTTATGTGAATTCAACCCCTAATCTCCAAATTCACGTCGATCTAGAAAACCCTAATCTGCTGATCTCGTCAAGTGCGGACTTGTCCGGTCCCTAGCGGACTAGTCCTGTCTTCCTGGTTAAAATGTGTTGAATTAATTCTAAAATTTGATCTAATCGACCCCAAACCTGTATAAACTTGTTATAATCTATTAGAGCTAGTTAGTGATCATTAAAAGCAATCTAGTGACAAGTTCTACCTTGCATTTGCATCAATCATGCATGTCATGACATATTGAGTAATATTTGTGCACTCTTTGATTGTGTTTCTTGTTTTGTATGTTTATTGTGTGGTTTAGACGGGTTTGCGCTAGAGAGTGCCGCGGAGGATCTACAGCATCAAGAGTTTGAAGGCTTTGACCCTAATCAACAGCAAGAGCAAGGCAAGTGTCCTTGAAGCATATTGATCCTGTTTTTAAAATAAATGTTTGTTTGCAAAACTGCATGCTGTGTCAATTTGATGGGAATCCTATGGTAGGAAGTTTACTAGATTTGCTAAACCACCCTTGTCACCTGGAATTTATGGTAGAGAGTCGGGAAGGGTTTTTACCTTTTTGCTTCGCTTAATCAACTAGGATGGGAAACAACTATATCACTCAATTTAATTATGCATGGATGAGATTATGGTTAACATGAACTAGTTAAACATGGTATGGTAATGGGTGATCTAAGCAAGCCTGGTATGTGGATGGGTTGGATGTTATGGTGGTTTGCTTGCTTTAGATCTAAGGACCGGTTCATGCGAGAATAAGCCAGGACTACAGTGCCACCACGAGGCCAAGTATGGGTGCGGCGTAGCTGATTAATTAGGGCTTTGCTAGTGCTGTTTGGACCATTGTGGATGCTCAGGGAAGGGGTAGTCGGATTGGGTTTGTTGATGATTGGTGGGACTACCCTGGGATCCGAATGGCTCAAGAGGGGGCCCTTGGTTTAAGATGTGCTCTGCGGGAGACATCGCCACCGGTGAAACCTCAGTGGGGTCTAAATAGGCTAGTAATCCCTTTGTAAAGGCTATTTTGTGATCTCTTGGCCACACACCAACGGAAGTGTGTAATGTGACCGACGGGTCATGGGCATAAGGGAGGATCTTAGTCGCCGAAGGGTGATGAAATCACGAACACGTGGGTAAAGAGGTACAAACTCTGCAGAGTGTTAACTAAAACTATCATGATAGCCGTGCTACCGGTTATGAGCGCCTGGACAACTTCCATGATTAGAGGTAAATTGGAATTTGGGATGGTTATGGTTTGGTAATGGTTATGGTTTGGTAATGGTTATGGTTTGGTGATGGTATGGATGGTTATGGATTAATCCCTGGTATTGAATATGGTTATTGGCAATGGTGAAATCTGGACTTACTGATGATGGTAATGAATTCAGTTTGGTATTATGGTATTACTCGTGATTATGTTGGGATTACTTCACATACTTATACTATATTGCTTTTCAAATGTTTTACTGTACTTTTCAGCACTTAGCCATTATTACATTCGTCATTTGAATTAGCCACATGTCATACTTTCCACACTTGCTGAGTATGACATGTACTCACTCTTGCAATCCCCCCAACAGTTGCAGGTCAGGATTGGGTGTTTAATGGTGATAATGCGGAGTTCTAGGCCGTGTCTACCGTCAGCTTTGCCTGTGGTGTTGATTGGAGCTGCGCATATATACCCTATCGCTGATGCTTAGTTTGCTTAGTTGCTTAATTAGTTTATTTCCGCTGCATTAGTTGAACTTGTCATTAATATTTATTAGAGCTTGTATTCGAGGATAATATAGTTATGAAATAAAATTTGGTTAATTAATCTTGTTCTGTGGTAATTTTCTGTATACTCTTTTGTGATTGCACTCGTGTATGTGTGATGAACATCCTGGGCACACATATGCGTTAGCTTGGTTCATTTTCGGAACCGGGCGTCACAGATTGGTATCAGAGCCACAGGTTGACCGTAGGATGCATCCTAGATAGAATGGACACTTTAGAGCATATAGGAGCACTCAGGAATCAGTGTGTTTTTGCTTGGTGTGCTATTTGCTATATATATTGCTTGCTTGTGTGCTTAATAGAGGATTTTGGGATGCTTTAGCATTGCCATGTCCACCTAGGCTAGTGTAGCTAGTTGGTTAGCTTCATATCCCTTGATGCATATAGTTGGGGACGTTTTCTAATTCTTACCTACTGCTTTCTTCAGATGGTGAGGACTCGCAACCAGAGGGATGGCAATGATGAGGAGGAGAACAATGGAGTGCCTCAGAACAACAATGGGCAAGGATCTACTCAGGGAGCTATCAACATCGAGCAGCTATTGGCCATGCAAAACCACCTCATGCAGACCATGATACAGACTATGGGATAGCTGCAGGCTGGCAATATCCACAATCAGCCCCACATGCCTCCACCGCCACCCCCACCTCCTCATAACCGATTGGGAGAGTTTATGAGGACTAGGCCGCCAACCTTTGCTCAAGCCGCAGACCCTATGGATGCGGACGATTGGCTCAAATCCGTGGAGAAGAAGCTGGCTATTGTCCAATGCAGTGACCGGGAGAAGGTCTTGTTTGCTTCTCATCAACTAGTTGGAGCAGCTGCAGATTGGTGGGATTCTTATTGCAATGCTCATGAGAACCAAGAGAGAATTACTTGGGCCGAATTCAAGGAAAATTTTCGTTCTCATTATGTGCCGGAAGGTGTTATGCTCTTGAAGAGGCAAGAATTTGAGAACTTGAGACAAGGAAAATCAAGCGTAAGTGAATATCTCAATAAGTTCACTCAACTCTCAAGATATGCGCCTGAGGATGTTAGCCGGGACAGCCGGAAGCAATACTTGTTCATGAGGGGATTGAACAATACGATCCAAGTGCAATTGCTCAACTGTGATTATGTCAATTTCCAGAAGCTTGTGGACAAAGCAATTGTGGTTGAGAACAAGATCCGTGAGATGGAGCAAGAAATCAAGAGGAAGACGCCATATGAAGGACCGCAACAAGGAAGTAATGTGCGCCCTCGCTTTGCGCCGCCCAATGCGCCTCATTACAGCTCCTCTATTCCTGCTCAGCGCCCTAGTTATGCACCACGCCCAACTCAGTTTGTGCAGCACCGCCCTGTTATGCAAGCACCTAGGCCTCCGATGCCTTATGCACCTCGTGCTGATTTTCCTGGAGCCAATGTTCAAAACCAAGCTCGTCCCAATAATTCTGGTGGAGTTAAGAAGTGCTATACTTGTGGAGAAGCTGGACACTTTGCACATCAATGTCCTAAGTCGGGCCTTGGTCAAGGAAGAAATGCATCGAGGCAAAACCCAAGACCTAATGGAGGACAGCCACAAGGACGCCGTGGACAGCAAAATTTTGCTTGTGGCAACGTGAACCATGTCTCTACGGAGGATGCTCAACAAGCAGATGACATGGTCATTGGTATGTTTCTCGCCAACTCCAACCCGGCGACTATGTTATTTGATTCTGGAGCATCGCATTCATTCATTGCATCGAAGTATGTTGCCAAGTATAGTTTGCCTATCTCTCATATGAAGTTTACTCTGTTGGTTAAGTCTCCTGGAGGAGAGATGAGGACAAATATAGTATGTCCAAAGGTAAGCCTTAGAATAAGGGGGGTAAACTTCTCCGCCAACCTCATTGTTTTAGATTCTCAAGGATTGGATATTATACTTGGTATGTACTGGTTGAGGAAGCACAATGGAGTTATTGAGTGTGCCACAAAGACGGTGAAGTTGACTAATGAAGAAGGGATCACCGTAGAATTTGAAGCAACCCAACATGCACCGAAGCAATTAGAGCTGAATCATATGGACGGTGTTGCAATTGAGGAGATTCCGGTGGTGTGTGAATTTTTGGATGTTTTTCCGGACGAGTTGCCAGGTATGCCACCCGATCGAGACATTGAGTTTGTTATTGATTTAATACCTGGAACTGCACCTATAGCTAAGAGGCCGTATAGGATGCCTCCTATGGAATTAGCGGAGCTCAAGAAGCAGATTCAAGAGCAATTAGAGAAGGGTTTCATTCGCCCTAGCTCTTCACCTTGGGGAGCGCCCGTTTTATTTGTGGACAAGAAGGACGGATCCCAAAGGATGTGCGTGGATTACCGAGCTCTCAACGAGGTAACAATCAAGAACAAGTACACCTTGCCACGCATAGAAGACTTGTTTGATCAGATGAAGGGTGCTTGTGTCTTCTCTAAGATTGACTTGAGGTCGGGATACTTTCAAATGAAGATTAGACCATCGGACATACCCAAGACAGCTTTTAGGACACGGTATGGATCTTATGAGTACACCGTGATGTCTTTTGGATTGACAAATGCACCTGCCTACTTTATGTACCTCATGAATAAAGTCTTCATGGAGTACTTGGACAAGTTCGTTGTGGTGTTTATTGATGATATTATGATCTACTCGAAGGATGAGAAGGAACATGAGGAACACTTGAGGCTTACGCTGCAGAAATTGAGGGAGCATCAATTGTATGCCAAGTTCAGTAAATGTCAATTTTGGTTACGGGAAGTTTCCTTCTTAGGCCATATTATTTCCGGAGGAGGAGTATCGGTTGACCCTGATAAAGTGAGGGATGTGTTGAAGAGGGAACCACCGCAAAACGTCAAGGAAATAAGGAGTTTTCTTGGGATGGCTGGATATTACCGTAGATTCATCAAGGATTTTTACAAGATAGCCAAGCCTATGACGGAGTTGCTAATGAAGGGAAAGGCATTCCAATGGACTCAAGCTTGTCAAGAGAGTTTTGAGGAGTTGAAGAAGCGGTTGATAACAGCCCCAGTTTTGGTATTGCCGGATGTAAGCAAGAGTTTTGACATCTATTGTGATGCATCAAGACAAGGGCTTGGATGTGTATTGATGCAAGAAGGTCAAGTGGTCGCCTATGCGTCGAGACAATTGAAGAAACGTGAGCAGAATTACCCAACGCATGATCTTGAACTAGCAGCCATGGTACATGCATTGAAGATTTGGAGACACTATATTCTCGGACATAGGTGTGAAATTTACACGGATCATAAGAGTTTGAAGTATATTTTCACACAGACAGACCTGAATTTGAGGCAACGAAGATGGTTGGAGCTCATCAAGGATTATGATGTGGGAATCAACTATCATCCGGGAAAAGCCAATGTAGTGGCCGATGCCTTGAGTCGGAAAGGAGTAAGCCATCAACTTACAGTTCGAGAGTTGCCGTCCGAGTTATGCAAGGAGTTTGAACGGTTGAACCTTGGGTTTGTAAATGAGATGGAGATGATTGAGTTAAATCCGACCTTGGAGCAAGAAATTCGAGAAGCACAGACCACGGATGAGGAGATCAAGGAAATCAAGGAAAGAATCGAAGAAGGGAGAGAATTCAGATTTGATAAAGACGAACATGGTACCTTATGGCTTGGAAAGAGAATCGTTGTGCCTAATGTAAAGCATATTCGGGAGACAATATTAAAGGAGGCACATGACTCGCCTTACTCGATTCATCCAGGTTGTACGAAGATGTACAAAGACTTGAAGACTTGCTATTGGTGGGATAGCATGAAGAAGGACACAGCCGAATATGTTGCATTGTGTGATGTGTGTCAACGAGTCAAGGCGGAACATCAAAGGCCAGCCGTACTATTGCAACCGTTGAAGATTCCGGAATGGAAGTGGGAAGAAATTGGTATGGACCTCATAGTTGGGTTACCACGTACTCAGTCCGGGTATGACTCAATTTGGGTAATTGTGGATCGCTTAACCAAGTCAGCTCATTTTGTCCCTGTGAAGACCAAGTATACAGCTGCACGATTGGCCGAAATATACATGGAGCATATTGTGTGTCGACATGGTGTCCCTAAGAAGATAGTCTCGGATAGAGGTTCTCAATTTACCTCCAGAATTTGGCAAAAATTGCATGAAGCTTTGGGGACGAGGTTGAATTTTAGTTCAGCATATCATCCTCAAACGGATGGACAAACCGAGAGGACCAATCAGATTTTGGAGGACATGTTAAGAGCTTGTGCTTTAAAGCATGGGAAAAGTTGGGACAAAAGCTTGCCATACGCAGAATTTTCATACAACAATAGTTACCAAGCAAGCTTGAAAATGTCAGCATATGAAGCGCTTTATGGGAGGAAGTGTAGGACACCTTTATTCTGGAATGAGGCAGGAGAAACTCAAGTATTTGGTCCGGACGTGTTGCAAGAAGCCGAAAAGCAAGTCCAAATGATTCGTGGAAACTTGAGGGCTGCCCAATCAAGGCAAAAAGGCTATGCGGATAATAGGAGGAGGAAATTAGCCTTTGAAATAGGAGATTTTGTTTACCTCAAGGTGTCACCAATGAGAGGTCATAAGAGGTTTAACATAAGAGGCAAGCTCGCACCTCGTTATATTGGACCATTCAAGATTTCGGACAAAAGAGGAGAAGTAGCATATAAGTTGGAGATGCCAGCTCATCTTTCAGACGTACATGATGTGTTTCATGTTTCCCAACTCAAGAAGTGTCTCAGGGTACCGGAAGATCAAGTACCAATGGAAGAATTGGAACTAGAGGAAGATTTGACGTATGCCGAGCAACCGGTCAAAATCTTGGAAACCAAGGAGAGAGTCACAAGGAACAAGGTGATTCGATGGTGTAAATTCCAATGGAAGCACCATACCGAAAAAGAAGCAACTTGGGAGCTAGAATATGATCTCAAGAAGGAATTTCCCTATCTCTTCTCTTCCGCGTCGAATCTCGAGGGCGAGATTCATTTTAAGGGGGGTAGGTTTGTAACACCCTCATTTTCATACATCATGCCTTGCATGCACTCATATACATGTTTAACATTAACCCATAACAAGAGGAACAAGTTAAAAATTTATTTGGAACAAAACCGCACTTAAAAATGTAGGAAAGTGCGGACTAGTCCGGTTTTGCTGAGGACTAGTCCGATTTCTCTCTGTCTAAAAACGGACTTGTCCGATTTTGTGCGGACTAGTCCGGTATTCCATGAAACCTTGAAAATTTGCTAAGTCCCTGGACTTTTCCGGACTGGTCCGGTGTTCCAGCGAACTTGTCCGTTTTCCTTTCTGACTAAGATCGGACTTGTCCGATTTTTTGCCAGACTTGTCCAATTTTCTCTCTGGACGACTTCGGACTAGTCTGGTCCTGTCCGGACTTGTCCGATATTTCGTGACTCCGAGATTGACCTTTTGTTTTACGACTTGTTTCTTGGGTTTCACGTCAAGTGGGCCTAGGGACGTCGTGCCCAACTCTTTTAGAGCCCATGTGGGACTCTAAACCGACCTCTACTCATCCTAAACTCGAAATCCATCTAACCCTAGCCTCCACCTCTATATAAACAACCCCACCCCTTGGTTTGACATCTATTTGCCACTTTTCCACCCACCCAAACCCTAGTTCGTGGGGAGCCACCATCAAGGAGGGAGGAGAAGATCCCAAGCAAGAGGAAGAAGAGGAGGAAACGAAGGAGTATCAAGATCTCCACCAAGTTTCGTTCTTCACCACCAATTCATCTCCAAGTTCATCACCAACCCTAGATCATCAAAATCCAAGTGTTACCTCCAAGTTTCTTGGTTCATTGGAGTTCTAAACACCTGGTATACCTTCTATTCTCTTTTCCTTATGTGAATTCAACCCCTAATCTCCAAATTCACGTCGATCTAGAAAACCCTAATCTGCTGATCTCGTCAAGTGCGGACTTGTCCGGTCCCTAGCGGACTAGTCCGGTCTTCCTGGTTAAATTGTGTTGAATTAATTCTAAAATTTGATCTAATCGACCCCAAACCTGTATAAACTTGTTATAATCTATTAGAGCTAGTTAGTGATCATTAAAAGCAATCTAGTGACAAGTTCTACCTTGCATTTGCATCAATCATGCATGTCATGACATATTGAGTAATATTTATGCACTCTTTGATTGTGTTTCTTGTTTTGTATGTTTATTGCGTGGTTTAGACGGGTTTGCGCTAGAGAGTGCCGCGGAGGATCTACAACATCAAGAGTTTGAAGGCTTTGACCCTAATCAACAGCAAGAGCAAGGCAAGTGTCCTTGAAGCATATTGATCCTGTTTTTAAAATAAATGTTTGTTTGCAAAACTGCATGCTGTGTCAATTTGATGGGAATCCTATGGTAGGAAGTTTACTATATTTGCTAAACCACCCTTGTCATCTGGAATTTATGGTAGAGAGTCGGGAAGGGTTTTTACCTTTTTGCTTCGCTTAATCAACTGGGATGGGAAACAACTATATCACTTATTTAATTATGCATGGATGAGATTATGGTTAACATGAACTGGTTAAACATGGTATGGCAATGGGTGATTTAAGCAAGCCTGGTATGTGGATGGGTTGGATGTTATGGTGGTTTGCTTGCTTTAGATCTAAGGACTGGTTCATGCGAGAATAAGCCAGGACTACAGTGCCACCACGAGGCCAAGTATGGGTGCGGCGTAGCTGATTAATTAGGGCTTTGCTAGTGCTGTTTGGACCATTGTGGATGCTCGGGGAAGGGTAGTCGGATTGGGATTGTTGATGATTGGTGGGACTACCCTGGGATCCAAATGGCTCAAGAGGGGGCCCTTGGTTGAAGATGTGCTCTGCGGGAGACATCGCCACCGGTGAAACCTCAGTGGGGTCTAAATAGGCTAGTAATCCCTTTGTAAAGGCTATTTTGTGATCTCTTGGCCACAAACCAACGGAAGTGTGTAATGTGACCGACGGGTCATGGGCATAAGGGAGGATCTTAGTCGCCGAAGGGTGATGAAATCACGAACACGTGGGTAAAGAGGTACAAACTCTGCAGAGTGTTAACTAAAACTATCATGATAGCTGTGCTCCCGGTTATGAGCGCCTGGACAACTTCCATGATTAGAGGTAAATTGGAATTTGGGATGGTTATGGTTTGGTAATGGTTATGGTTATGGTTTGGTGATGGTATGGATGGTTATGGATTAATCCCTGGTATTGAATATGGTTATTGGCAATGGTGAAATCTGGACTTACTGATGATGGTAGTGAATTCAGTTCGGTATTATGGTATTACTCGTGATTATGTTGGGATTACTTCACATAATTATACTATATTGCTTTGCAAATGTTTTACTGTACTTTTCAGCACTTAGCCATTATTACATTCGTCATTTGAATCAGCCACATGTCATACTTTCCACACTTGCTGAGTACGACATGTACTCACTCTTGCAATCCCACCCAACAGTTGCTGGTCAGGATTGGGAGTTTAATGGTGATAATGCGGAGTTCTAGGCCGTGTCTACCGTCAGCTTTCCCTGTGGTGTTGATTGGAGCTGCGCATATATGCCCTATCGCTGATGCTTAGTTTGCTTAGTTGCTTAATTAGTTTATTTCCGCTGCATTAGTTGAACTTGTCATTAATATTTATTAGAGCTTGTATTCGAGGATAATATAGTTGTGAAATAAAATTTGGTTAATTAATCTTGTTCTGTGGTAATTTTCTGTATACTCTTTTGTGATTGCACTCGTGTATGTGTGATGAACATCCTGGGCACACATATGCGTTAGCTTGGTTCATTTTCGGAACCGGGCGTCACAGAAGATCTTCGGGAAAAACGTCTGGATACTCACATACTACTGGAATGTCTTCAATTTTACAGGCTTCGGTGTTATAAGCAGTTGGAGTCACGTGGATATTACTCTCAAGAGTGAGAGTTTGGGGAGAGTGGAGCGAAGAATTTAGATATATCCTCAGAGGAACGATGTCAACAATAGCACCGTTGTATTGCAACCATGCCATCCCTAGGATGACATCTAACTTCTGATGCTCTAGTATAATGAGAGAGATAGGGTATATGTTCCCACCTAGATTAAGAGGTACCCTATGGACCATCTTATCTGCGACTACTTTTCCTCCCGGAGAACAAATCATATATGGGGTTTTTGTGGAACAGATAGGCAACTGGTATTGACTGACATTAGAATTGCTAATCAAATTGTGGGAGGCACCGGAGTCAAAAAGGATGACTACGGGATGACCAATGGGAGAGAACGTACCCGTGAGTACGGGTGCGCCTTCCGGAACGTCCTCGATGGTGAGGTGGTGGACAATGCCAGTTCTAGTGGCTCGCTTCTTGGGCTGGTTGCGAGGCTAGTTTGCCCCTGGTACAATGATTGTGCTCTGCTCTGCGAGCAGTCCTTGGAGAAGTGTCCCGTACGTCCACATGTATAACATGTGTACGGGGTCTAACTGGCACGGAATGGAGGACGGAATCCCAATGCACGCGATGGAGGTAGAGGTGCACGCGGAATCATCCCCTGTTGCTGTCATGTGTGGAAGCCGACGTTGTCGAATGGGCGACCACGAAACATCGGTGGTCGCGATGGCGGTGGCCACCTCTTGTCGGATGGTGATCCATACACCATGCGGTATTTCTGAGGAGTACCTCCTCCGCTTCCCTGCGGAGCACTCCTTTTCTTCTTGTCGGAGAACAACTCCCTAGTAGCGTCCTCTTGTACGATTGCGGCATTGACCATGTTGTTGAAGCTGCCGCTGTTGAACAAGGCAAGCTTGTCCTTCATCTTGGGGTTCAAACCCCGATAGAAGCATTCCCGCTTCCAATCTTCAGTACTCACTTGGTCCTGAGCATATTGGGCCAAGTGGTTGAATATCTTGGAGTACTCATAGGCACTCCTTCCTCCTTCTTCAGCTCCAAGAACTCTTGAATCTTCTTCCTCATAACACCGGGAGGTATGTGATAGGCGCGAAACACCTCCCGGAATTCCTCCCAGCTCGCGGCATAGCCGACTGGTCGTGGCAAGGTAATTCGACCACCATGCACCAGCGGACCCTTGTAATTGTGGGCCGTGAACAGGGTCTTCTAATGTTCGGTTACTCGTAGCAAATCGAACTTCCCTTCAATGGAGCGGAGCCAGTTGTCTGCCTCCAATGGTTCATCGGCCTCCACGAAGACCGGCGGGTGCATTGACATGAAGTCTGAGTATGAACTCGGAGAAAGCTGTCGTGGACCCGCATCTGGTCGCCCTCCTTGACGGGATGAATGCTGGACCAAAGTCTGTAGTAACTTTGTTTGCTCGTCGCGCGAGCCAAGCACTACGGCGAGAACCTCCGCTAGACACCTTGGAAGTTCAGGAGGTGGTGGTGGAGGAACTCGTTGCTGCGGTGTAGCAGCTATCTCCTGGGTCGGAGATTCGTCCTCACGACTACGACTTGACCCTCCCATTTCAGGCGTCGAGCGCATACGCACCAGGCTGCATCCAAATGACTTAAAATCAGCACATGTTTTCTTTTCCTTTATCCATTTCATCATTCAGTAGCATGACTTATTGACAAGGGAATAAGTGCATAACATTCACATATATTGATAAAGTACAAACTTTATACAAGATATATTATCTCATGACCACGTTTACAGTAGTGTACTCCAAAACGATGGACTCACCCTACGGAAGTGCATCTCTACCATACTTGGTCCCCATGAGATTTCATACACGTCTTGTCATCTTAGACGTAACCATTGCTATTCTTAATGTGATACAAACATGGCCACAAAATAAACACGAGCAACTATTACACTATAAGTTGCCCCGTGATGGCAGAAATGCTGCCACATCCCACTCCAATACGTCCTACTCGACGTACTCGAGTTCCTCGGGATCTTCTTCTTCCTCTTCGTCATTCGAAGTTGGTGCCACAGGTGGGGTTGCAGAAGAAAGAGTTGCTACCTCACCCACCATTGATGATGTCGCGACAACTAAAGATTTTACATTAGCCTGCAGAAGAAACATCCTCATGTCTTCCAGTTCCTTCTGTGCATTTTTGCAACTAGCCTTCCAATCATGAGTCTCCCTTCTAGATTTATCCCTTTCTTGAGTCACCTCACCCAGCTGTTCATCCAACAGTTGCACCTCCAGTTGACTCGCTTGCAACGCGCTTTCCGCGTGTTGTGTTTTTATGCGAGCCTCTGATCATGCTTTAACAGCCCGGTGCCACTAATGCCCTTAAGTTTAGATGGCGATTTAGGGGAGCAACTGTGGCCCTAAGTGAGTCATTGGCCCCTTCAAAGTGATCCCCTCGAATCAGAGCCTGCTTCAGGTCACTCATCATTTTTCCAAGGCTAGCATGCTGATCAAGGCTTTCTTGACACGCTGATGATGCATATGACGCCAAAATCATCTTGGGTACTTCTTCATTATGCCCATGTGTTGCAACCATCCGACTGGCCCACTCATCACCGGCTCTACCATCGACCGGGAAGAGCGTGAATGGAGTGTCAGCCATGGAACGGTAATGAAGTTTGCAAAACCTCATTATGGCAACACTTGCGGCATAACACCACGTGTCTTCCAGTTGAATTCCTTGCACTTGGATGGAGAAAGGAGCCCATCCAATATTCAATGGAGCATCAGGCACATTGACATAAATTGTGCACCTTGTCACACCTCTGTCATCGATCTCCCTACCCCAATAGTCTGGTATTTCACGATATCCGAACCGTTGAAACATTGCTATCAACAAATCCGGAAAACCCTTTAGAAGAGTACACTTCGTGAACACCCATCTGTTTGGTAAATATACTATAGAATCAGCCATCTGTGAAAAAGATATTGGAACAATGAGAAGGTTTCCAACTTCCAAATTGTTTTTTAAAAAAAAAAAAACTGGAGTTGCAATCACACTTTGTTCCAGCTGACATTCCTGTATAAATTGAAAATTTTTATACAGGAAACATCAGAAAAGCCGTGGGGTTGAAAACAAAAGTTGTAGTACACTTTACAACCTTTCCAGATTGTACTCATAATGCTCCAGGTGAGCTAGGGATTGGAATCTATACAGGTTTAAAGTTGACCCAAATTTTCTGGAAATTTTGACAGAACCTCCCCTGTATATGTGGTGATTTCCACAATATATACAGGTATATCATGACAATATTTTGAGGTAATGACGAAATAAACATTGTATAACATAAATTTAACAATCCAGTGGTAAAATATTTCGGCCATGAAACATTTGTTACATAGGCATAGTGTGCTAATTCTAAACTATGTGCCAACTGTTCAAGTTCTGATCTGCCAGAACCAAGTTTGCAACCATAGAAATTTAACACATCTATACAAAGATTTAGGCCATGAGTACAACCCGAAGTTGATAGAGTACTTTCTAATCTTTCTAGAAATGTATATATATGACCATGTCACTATTTTGGATCAAAAGCTAGAGCTATTTAGACTTAACAGGTGAACTAACTGTTATTCAACAGCAGCCCTGCAGTTCACTGTTTTGAGCTCGAAATTTGAATTGCCTACAATTTTAATCAAGAGAATCTTTAAATAACAAAACTGTAGATCTGCTTCTCCCCTTTTCAGATATATATCAAAATAAGGCAGAAGATTTTTCTACAGTTCCTTATTGCAAAATTACAGAGACTGGTACAATGGAAGGGTTATTTGGAGTAATTTAAGCATACCCCAAATTTCAACAGATTATCAAGCTTTTCTGCCTTGATGGTCAACATAAAAGTTGTCGAGGTCTTCGAGGAATTTTCATCCATATAGCATACCCATATGTTTATTCCTAACTAACCAAGATTACAACCTGGCGAAATTGAGCAAACTTTAGCCAGAAATCAAGAATCTTGGTGCTAACCCAATGTCGAATCAAAACTCATTTTGCGGAGTCCAAACCTACCAGCACCTGATAGTCAGACTTTCCAAAATATAATGCATCCATTTTTGTCGTTTGGGGATGGTCAAGTATCAAAGTTGATACTGACGGTACTACGTGCCTCACCAAAGAAAATTATAACTGCTATTTACGGATACGTTTATAGGTGGTCCTAGTATCGTTCACTCGTAAACGTGTGCTACATGGGTCGCTACCGTAGTCGATGCTACAAAAGACAAATAATCCCCTTTCACATCTTCACACCTCAAGGGCAGCATGGGGAAACACGACAGGCAGTCACAGTAATATATGCAAAAGTAAATGCATACGACCCTTGTGTGAGTCGCCCTCGAGCAATGTCATGTCTTGAGGTACATGGTTGTAATACGTTTGTACAGCAAAGACTCCCGTACGAACCGTCTTATACACACTCGGGCATACGTGTTTCACATGCTCCCATAGAATATGAATGATTCTAGAGAGGCATTGTTGGTGGTTTTGATCCGGCAGATCTCCCGACACTACTAAAGTGTTAGAGGAGTTTGAGGTTCGGTGTGGGCGCGCGGAGATTCAAGAAGGTGAAGTATAAAACGGTGCAAGAGACACGAAGATTTACGTGGTTCGGGCCGCCTGAGCATAATACCCTTCTCCACGGGGTTTGTTGGTGTTATATTGGATGTATGAGCTCAAAGTGAGTTCAAAGTGTAGAGTGAGCGCGTAGCGTCTGTGTGTCCTATGTATCGTCGGCCTGTCCTTTTATAGTACAAGGGCAGGCTGTTACAAGTTAGCCTAGCCCGACATGTGGCCCTGGCGGTTACTAATATTGATACACATTTGATGTGTTTAATTACCTTTAATAACCAAGTTATAGGCTTTGATAGCACCGTTACTGGTAATTAAGGTCGTCCGATCGTGTGTCATTTATATAGTATTAATGACACTTAATCGGGTCTTGAAGTCCTTGATTCCCCTTGAAGATCCGGAGCCATTGTGAAGTCTTCCGGAGGTTGGAGGCTGAAGATCTGATGGTTGTACACGTGGCAGCTCTGGAGTGTACTATGGGAAACAGATAGGTCCAGTGCCATCTTACACGTGTCAGTTCCAGAGCTTCCCTGGGTCTAGGGTTAGGTCCGGGGGTGCCGCTATGGTACATAGCCCGGAGCTTCCACCTTGTTGGCGGTAGCTCCGGTTTGATAGTACACGTGGCGGCCCTGGGACTAACCATGTTGAGGAAGCGGGTCCGGTTATGTTTGACGTGTGGGCCTTCGAAGGTCTTCAAATCAAGTAGATGATATTCCCTTGAGATCATTGCAATCCCAAGGGGTATACAGTACCCAGGGTACCGACAGTGGCCCCCTGGGCCCACCTCTTGGGAAGGCCCTTTAGGTGAAGTCATTCCGTCGGAGGTGGGTCCATCCTTCGACTTTTGAACTGAGTCTTCAAATGTCGTCGGAGGTGCCGTTGGCGATGGTTTGGAGTTAAATCCTCGCCGCGTGCCATATCCCATGTGCGGCAAATGAGATCTTTGGCATGCAGATCTCACGCAATTGAAGGTTGCCGGTTCCCGATATGAAAATCGTATCGGTTCCGCGCGCCTTGTCAGGTCGCCGCCTGCGGGCTTCCCACCTCATGATGACAACCGTTCGCCTGGGTAAGAACCTCGACTTGATCGTCTGGGTGGTCCCGGGCCATCTTGTCATTGGCTGGGTGGAATTTTTGAGTAGTACCTTCGACTTCATTGCGGTTTCCATCCAAGCGTTGCGAGGGCTTACTTAAGAAGGAAAGCACGCACCGTCTGGGGTTATTTACGCCTCTCATCTGATCTTGCGCTTAAACTCCCAACTTGTGCTCGCTTTTCCTCTCTTGCCCTGCTGTGCTGCGATGGAGTTGGGTCTCCGCGAGAGTCGATTGAAGACCGAAGGTGACCTGAAGAAGGTCCGGGCCCTCATGGGATGGTCCTCGGACATCTTCAACCGCCTGGTCCGCGCCGGTGGAGAGCTCCCATTCGAGAAGGAGCACGCTGGCGGAATGGTGTACTTTTCTTCGTATGCCATGGTGGGGTTGATCCCACCTTTTTCCTCCTTTTTCTTGATGCTGCTAGACTTCTATGCTCTGCAGCTGTACCACATTGGCCACCACTCCATTCTTCTTGTGTCCGTCTTCGTCCACTTCTGTGAGATGTGGGTGGGCATTCCCCCTGCATTGAACTCTTCCGGACCTTCTTCACCGTCCATACCACCGGTAGGAGCAATGAGTACCTTGGCTTCTACTACTTCGTGAAGCGCAAGAAGTGCCCATTCAAGTACCTCCGGTTGTTTCCCTCTTGGAAGTGGGATGATTGGAAGAAGGACTGGAAAGTCATCCGGATGGAGGAGCACGAGAAGCTGGAGCTGCCCAAAGGCCTCCCCAACATCGACACTACAGTCTGGAGTGAAGCTCCGGTGCTAGCGGATGCCTTCAACCCTGCTCTGACCAGGATTCGCCAGTGCGTGAAGGGAGGATTAACTCCTCAGGCGGTGTTTTGCAACTTCCTGGTCAACAGGTGGGCACCGCTGAAGAGGAGAGAAAAACTCGCTTGGGCCCTCAACAGTGTGATGGACGACGACCGGGTCGAGACCGGGCTGAAGTCCAACATGGCGGGGACAACCTTGGAGTTTCATCTCAAGAAGTTCCAGCACGGCATCAATGTCGCGGGTGACAAATTGACTCCGCCATCAGCTTTTCTCCCTCTGAACGTGGAAGTAGAGTTCAGCAGGGAGCTCTGGCGGAAAATGCCTGTGCTTGACGACCTTGGTGTCGTCGAGAGAAGATCGACATCCAGGGTGGTGATCCCTGGGGCTTCCGAAGGTGGCTCCGACCCTTCCCCGAAGCCAAGGATCGAAGTCGTCGGCAAGGGCAAGGAGCCGGCAGACGAACCCTTGAGCCGGAAGAGGAAACTGCAGCATGACGACGGAAGGTCCTTCAGGCCTGCAACCTCTGCATCAGCTCCTTCTCCCCGGAGGGGGAGGTCTTCTACAACTGCGGCAACTGTACCCGCAGTGGCGTCCTCCCGGGGTGCTAGCTCTGGGCATGCGACTCCAGCACCAGGGCCGGTTGAGGCCTCTAGGTCCGGAGGTCCTTCCCGGTCGAGGGGGGCTCTCGACTAAGGAAAAGCCCGTGGCTGCAACGAGTTCCGGGGGGCCTTCCGGAGCTTCCACGCCGGCGGCGGCTATGGTCAGCCCAGAATGCCCGGGAAAGAGGTTCCGCGCAAGCTGGTGCGGAAGCCTCCCAAGGTAATTTTTAATCTTTACCTCAGACAGTTGTTTTGTTGTAGTAACTGTTTTTTAAGTTTCTTCATTCATCATCTGCAGCGTTCCCAAGAAGAGGAGTGAGGCTCTGCCCTCAGCCACATCAGCTGAAGTTGTGAGGGCGGAAGTTTCTGCTCCTGTCCCGGTGCCGCCCCAAGTGGTGGCTGAAGCTGCAACAGCTCCAGCGCCAGCTGTCGTGGTCATGGACCTCGATTCATCCCCATAGACTCTCGTGGTCGCGCCGGACCGCGGGAGAGAAGATGCGCCAGCGGCACCTGCCCCAGAGGTTGAAGCTTCGGGTCCTGGTGCAGAGATGATGGAAGCTCCGACCGTTGAGCCGGAGGAAGCAGTAATTCCGGCCCCAGAGCCGTAAATTGTCGAAGCCCTGGCGGTTGATCCAGAGGTAATTGAAGTCCCGGCGTGCGCACCGAATGTTGAGGAAGTCCCGGAGGTTGGGCCGGCTACCTCTGAAGCACCGGCCGCAGAGCCGGTCGTTGCTAGAGCTCCGGCCGCAGGGCCGGTTGATGTTGAAGACCTTCCGGCTCCCGAGCCGGCTGCCGTTGAAGGTCCGGCCGCAGGGCCGGCTGTTGTTGAAGCTCCTCGGGCACCCGAGCCGGTCACTGCGGAGGTGTCAGCGCTCGAGCCCCCAGTAGAGGAGGTGCCTAGGCCGGAGCCAGAAGCAGTTCCTGCTCCGAGAGTGACGACGCCGGAGGTACCTGTGGCTGAGCCGGAGTGCCCAAATGAAGTTGTTGGCCCCCTGCCTGAGGGGGCAAATGAAGACCTGGCGACGGAGCCTTCGGAACCACTTCTGGAGGTCGGAACTACATAAGCGGTCCCTCCTTGATAGTGACTGAGGCCATCCCGGAGGACGACCCAAGTGACGTGGAGGCTCAGGGGACCACTCTTGTGCAGTGGGACCCAATTTTTGTAAGCGAGAACCCGCTGGAACCAGCGGAAGAGACCCCAGCAGGTCCGGATCCTATCCCGTTGTCATTGTCTATTGACAACGCCTGCTCCAGCCTGCGTCAAGTTCAGCTAACATTCTTCCACGACAACAAGGCTCTTGAAGAGGAGCGCCAAACCCTTAGGAGGTGACGTAATCGGCTCTACTTCGAGACCAAGCTGGTGCAGTCGAGGCTGGCAGATGACAAAGAATGGATCAAGCAGGAGAAGGTCCGCCTGGAATACTGGGGCAAATTGTTGGATGACAGGGAGAGCTTGACTCGCACCCTCGACGCTCAATCCCGGGCCATTTATGAGCAGACCAAAGCGCTAATAGTGAGGCGGATGAACGCCAAGAAAGACTTGAGGCCATTAACACTACTCTCATCAAGCGTCGGGAGGCACTTGAGGAGAGGGACGAAGGCTCGAAGATGAAGAGCTGAAACTCCTTGAGCTGCGGGATGACGTCCTGAAGAGGGAGGAGGAGCTCACCGAAAAGGTGGCTCTGGCTGACAAGGGCCTCGAGGAGCGCGCCAAGAAATTGGAAGAGCGCTGCGCTGAGGAGGAAGAGAAGGCCTGGGTGCGGGGGCAGGAACTCTACGAGCAAGAGTGTGCCATCGCTGTTAGGGAGAAGAAAGTGAGGGGCAGGGAGAAGGACCTGGTTGACCGTCGGAACAAGATCTACCTCCGGGAAGAGGAGCTCGGAAAACTCGAGAAGCAGGTTGCTGATAGGATTCAGCAAAATGCCAAAGAGGTTGAGCGCCTTGCTCGCGAGAATTCTGAACTGGCGGCGGCCAAAAGATCCTTGGAAGAACTGAAGGGCTTGAGGGCTGCAGACTCCCTATAGGTTTGGGAGTTCCTGAGCAAAGCCAACGATGCGCTGACACCAATGGGCTTCAGTCCCCTGCGTATGGATGATCCAGAGCCGGAGCCAGACCTGGCGTTGCAGGCATTGAGCTCGGCAGGTAGCAAACTCTCCAAGGTTGGCGACGTCATCGCGGACCAGTTGGAGGTTGAGGGGCAGTCCCTGGTGAAGAACGTCGCAGAATATGTGCTGACGTGCTACACCAGCCGGGATCCCCAATTTCCTTTGGACCCGGTGCTGGAAGGTCCCGTCGAAGGAGAAGGTGAAGCCACCTGAGCCAACGTGTCAGAGGTTGCTCAGAAGGTCGCCCAGTTCTTCCATAGGGTCTAGGACCATCTATGTAGCTCCCACTTGTATTCTCTCTTTTTCTTCCCCAATTTTGTAATCCCTTGTCTCCAGATGAATGAAATCCAAATTTTTGCGAATTTCACTTTTTGTCTTCAACACTTTTGTCTTCACTTGGCCCCCTGGTAGATGTACACAATTTGGTTGTGAACATGTACCAAGAGGATATTGTGTTTTGTTGAAGACTCGTTTGCTTTGAACTTGTAGAATGTAGGTCCGGAGTCTTCGATAGTGAAGGCCCCCTGAGGATGTCGGAGCTTAGTAGCTCCGGCAGTAGTTCTTATCAACGAGTAGCGCATCGATAGTTAGACCTCCAGGGTGTCGGAGCTTAGTAGCTCCGGCAGTGACCTTTGCCAACGCATAGTTTGTCTACAGCAGACCCCGTTTGTGGAATCTTCTCACCATCTTTTATTCTGCGTCGACTGTTGGCCCCCCTAGCTTGACCGGAGCTTGGTTGCTCCGGTGATACTCGTTTTCAATGTTCAACATGGATTATAAGCCACCTAGGGGGAGTCAAAGCTTCGTCAGCTCCGGCTTTTCTCCATCAACGTGGATTCTTTATTTTTCCTGCACACTGAAGACAAGAAAAATAGTAAAATTCGCTCCTTGCCTATAACTTGTCGTGGCATACGATCATCAAGAAAATTTTAGGTCAAACACGATTCTGAATGCAACCGAATGCATTGCCTTCTTTCTTCCAGACCCAATTGTACTTGGACTCGCCTTACTTCGGCCTGCCGAGGTGTAGGTAGAGTGGCGTACTTAGGGTGCTTGACCAGGCTAAGTCGATATGACAATCCGGCCCTAGATTGGCTTGGCGGCATTCAGGCGAGTGGGCCATGAAAAATATTTGAATCCAAAAGAATCGACAATACAACTCGAATCGTATATGAATCGGTCGAACTAAAATTTCTTAAGAATTGCACGTCCTTGTCATAGACAAGAAAGAGAAAAATAAAAAATGTTGAGCCTGTAAAAGTAAATGCACGTTGAGTCTTTTTCACATGAAGATGTCTTTCATTATAGGTCTGGGGTACAGGGGAAACAAGTACACTCTTAGGGTACGGAACCAGGCTAAGCGTGTTTCATTTCTCGTTTGACCCAGGGTAGCTAGCCACGCTTTTAGTCCTGAGACTGTGACAAGTGTTGCATGAACTTTGCGGACCTTTCGGGAAAGGTCCGACTGTTCTCCCGGAGGAACTACCCGACTCTGTACAATGACTCTATAACATACACCTCAAGTTACTACAGACTCACCTCCGTTATATTAGGTGTAGAACTTACGGAGGTGCTCAATGTTCCAAGGATTCGGGAGAGGTGTCCCATTCTCGGTTGCCAAGCATACGCTTCCAGGACGGGATACTTTAATCACTCGTAAGGGTCCTTCCCAGTTGGGGGAGAGTTTGTTTAACCCTTCTCTGGATTGTATTCTCCGTAGCACCAGATCTCCTTCCTCGAGCTGTCGGTTGTGTACATGCCGCTGATGATAGCGCCAAAGGGCTTGGCGGTATCGGGCATTCGGAACAGCTGCTTGGCACCTTCCCTCCTCGAGGAGGTCTAGGTCTTCACGTCGGAGCTGGTCCTGCGTGGCTTCGTCGAAGGTCCGGACCCGGAGTGACCCCAAGGTGATTTCCGGAGGAAGGATTGCTTCAGCTTCGTACACCAGGAAGAAGGGTGTCTCTCCAGTTGACCGGTTTGGAGTTGTCCTGTTGGCCCAGAGAGTAGGCAGAAGCTCTTCAATCCAGTTGGCTCCATGTTTTTTCAAGCGCTCATAGGTGCGCGTTTTGATTCCTTTCAGGATTTAAGCATTTGCTCTCTCGGCTTGGCCATTGCTTGCCGGGTGAGCTACGGAGGCGTAGCAAACATGAATGCCAAGGTCTTTGCAATATCCTTGAAATTGTGAGCTTGTGAATTGGGTCCCGTTATCAGTAATGATTTTGTTTCGGACTCCAAATCTGCATACGATGGAGTGCAAAAAGTTGATAGCGGATTGCTTGTTTATTGTCACAACTGGAGTTGCTTCTGGCCACTTGGTGAACTTGTCAATGACGACATACAGGAACTTGTAACCTCCGATGGCTCTTTGGAATGGTCCCAAGATGTCCATCCCCCACACGGCGAAGGGCCATGTAGGAGGTATCATTTGTAGAGGCTGAGCTGGTGTGTGAATTTTCTTTGCATGAAATTGGCATGCTTCGCATTTCTTCACCAGCTCAGTTGCATCCTAGAGTGCTGTGGGCCAGTAGAAGCCATGTCGGAAGGCTTTACCGACCAGCGCGCGGGAAGATGTGTGGTTCCCACACTCGCCTCCATGGATTTATGCAAGGAGATCGCAGCCTTCTTCCCTTGTGATGCACCGCATTAGGACACCGCTGGCACCGCGCCGGTAGAGATCCCCTTCTACCAACGTGTATCTTTTAGCCAATCTGACTATCCGATCAGCGGATACATCATCGTCAGGAAGGATGTTGTCTTTCAAGTAGCTCCGGATCTCCGAGATCCATGCATTGGAGCTAACTTGAGTATTTGAGTCTTGCATGCTAGGTTGCTCAGAGCTTCCGGCAGCACCTACGACCCTTGATGGCTGCCATGGTAACAAGGCCATCGGGACCATCAGCTTCGGGATGCTGATCACGCCCCCTTCGCTCAGTTCGGCGGGCTGAGCTTTGGGTTTTGACAACCTCCAGACAAAAGTTCCATCAGGAGCCGGAGCTCCGGTTGACGCTTTCGTCGAGAGTTTGTCGGCTTCAGCGTTGAGGGCACGCTGGACATGGTGGAGATCTAGGACTTTGAAGTCCTTCTGAAGCCTCTGGACTTTAAGGAGGTAAGAAGCTAGCTGGAGATTGTTGCAGGAGCATTCACCCTTCACTTGCTTAATGATGAGCTGTGAATCTCCCTTGACCAGCAGTTGCTTGACACCGTATGACAGTGCTACTCTTAGTCCGTAGATGAGTTCTTCGTATTCCGCCATGTTGTTGGTCGCCTTGAAGTCAAGGTGTACCATGTATTTTACCTTCTCTCCGGTTGGTGCGAGGTGAAGGATTCCAGCTCCGGCCCCCTGCTTTTGCATCGAACCGTCGAAGTAGAGGGTCCAGTGAGGCTTGGTGAAGACCGGAGCCTTGTGTTCTGGCTTCTACTCACTGGGGCCCCTAGGGATTGATGGAGAGGGAGTCCATACCGCCACGAAATCCGCCAATGCTTGACTCTTGACTGCTTGCCTTGAAATGAATTCGAGATCAAATTCAGCCAATTCCGCTGCCCACTTTGCAATATTCCCAGTTGAATTGGGATTATGCAAAATTGCTCGAAGTGGGTAAGAGGTCACCACTGAAATCTTGTGAGCTTGGAAGTAATGGCGAAGCTTCGTGGAGGCAATGAGAACTGCATAGAGCAGCTTATGCACCGCGAGGTATTGAGTCTTGGCATCATGCAATACTTCACTGATGAAGTACACTGGACGCTGGATGGTCTGGACTCTCCCGGAGGTGCCCAGAACTTCCTCTTCACTGACCCGAATCCTCCCTGAAGGATCCGCACCTTCTTCGGGACCTCCGGGTCCTGGCTGGAGGTACCCGAAGCTTCTTCGAAAGCAACCTGTACCCTCCCGGAGGGGTCTGAGTTTGCTGAAGTAACTTGTGGACTCAAGTCTGGGAGCTAGGACCCAGACTCGCTTTCAGGAACCTCCGGACAATCCCGGAGGGGTCTGGATTCCTGAGCATGGGATAGTTCTGGTCTCTCCGCAACCAGGACCATACTGACGACTTCGCCAGTTGCTGAAATGTAAAGCAACAAAGGCTCACCAGGGTTTAGAGCTACCAGGGTTGGTAGGGTGGTGAGGAACTGTTTTAGCTCCTGGAATGCCTTTTTTGCTCTTTCAGACCATTGGAATGGTCCGGACTTCCTCAATAAATTGAAGAAGGGAAGTGCCCGTTCTGCCAGTTTGGAAATAA
Source organism: Tuctoria greenei (assembly GCA_036927565.1). Classification (NCBI taxonomy): domain Eukaryota; kingdom Viridiplantae; phylum Streptophyta; class Magnoliopsida; order Poales; family Poaceae; genus Tuctoria; species Tuctoria greenei. The sequence continues at coordinate 111,857,999 of JAYESD010000001.1, forward strand.
ACCGGCTAAGGGCTGCTAGACATCCAGTCAGCTTTTGGACATCCTTGATGCGGGCGGGTGGCCGCATGTCTTCAATGGCTTTGATCTTCGCCGGATTAGCTTCTACGCCCCAGTGACTTACCAGGAAACCAAGAAGTTTTCCGGAGCTAACACAGAGACACACTTGTCTGGGTTTAGCTTTGTGCACGTGACCCGCAGCTTGTCGAAGACAGCCTGTAAGGTGTCAAGGAGTGACTCCTTGTTCTTGACCTTGACCACGATGTCATCGACGTACACTTCCACTATGTCTCTAATGAGTTCTTCAAAAGTTTTGTACATAGCTCGTACAAAGGTTGAAGCTGCATTCTTGAGACCAAATGGCATGGCTGTATAACAGTACAATCCATCTGCTGTGATAAAAGAGGTATGCTCTTCATCTTCCCTAGACATTCTGATTTGATGATACCCAGAATATGCGTCTAAGAAACACAGTAATTCACACCTGGAGGTGGAATCCACTATCTGATCTATTCTAGGTAGTCGGAATGGATCTTTTGGGCATGCCTTATTTAGTGTTGTGTAGTCGATACACATCCGAAGATTCCCGCCGGCCTTGGGTACAATGACTGGGTTTGCCAGCCATTTTGGATGGAAGACTTCTCGGATGAATCCAGCTTCGACCAACTTCTTCACTTCTTGTCGAATGAAGTTTTGTCGCTCCATGGATTGCTTCCGAGGCTTCTGTTGTACAGGCCGGGCATCAGGGTAGATCTTCAGATTGTGCTCAATCACTTCCTTGGGGATCCCAGGCATTTGCGACGGTTGCCAGGAAAACACGTCGACATTAGCCCGGAGGAATGTGATGAGCGTGAGTTCCTATTTGTCATTCAGTCCTACCGATATACGGGTGGTTAGAGCGGCATCGGAACCTATTTGGATGACTTTGACTGGAATGTCGGTGTCGCCGCTTGGCTGCACACGAGGTGCAGAAATCGAGCCCCGCTGACGAATGCTCGGGGGTTTTGGAGCTTGCTCCTGCCTGGAGTCCTCCTCTTGCGCTGTAGTAAGCGCATGGAGTTCTTCCAGAGCAGTTACTCCGGCAGTACGATCTCCACGGACCCAGAGAACGCCTACTGGTGTTGGCATCTTCAACACCAAGTAGCCATAATGGGCAGCTGCCATGAATTTGTACAAAGCAGGCCTACCCAAGATGGCATTGAAGGGTAAGTTGATCTGAGCAACGTCAAAGACCAACTTCTCGGTGCGATACTTCTCCCGAGTCCCGAAGGTAACGGGGAGGGTAATAGCACCGAGTGAGGTAATGGCTCCCGGACCTACTCTGGAGAAATGTCGGGAAGGGTGAAGATCCGAAGGTCGGAGCTGAAGCTTGGTAAAAGCTTCGAATCTTATGAGGTTGATCCCCGAACCTCCGTCTACCATAACATTGTGGAGCTGGATGTTATTGATGGTAGGAGATACAATCAAAGGTAACTGTCCTGCTCCAACCATGCTTCGAGGGCAGTCCGAAGCATCAAAAGTGGTTGTGTCCATCCACTTCCGATGGGGCTCCGCCCGGGCTATAGGAGCTACAGTGGCCATGTCCCGGCGCATTGTCTTGAGGACGCGACGGGAGGTGATGTCCCATGATCCACCAAAAATGGTGCTCATGGTTTTCCGACGCTCATTGTCAGAGACGTCAGAATCGTCGTCGACGGAGGTGTAGACGGCCTTCAGGACATTTTTGGGATCCTGAAAACCTAACTCCTCTTCAGCCGGAGCTTCGTCAACTTTTTGCTTTCCTTCCCTCTGTCAGAAAGGAGCTTCTTCTCGTCGCTTGTTGTAGCGCTCGGAAAGGTTTTGGACCACCCGGCAGTCTTCCAAACTGTGGCTGTCCGTTTTGTTAATTGGACACCACACCTTGGGTTTGCCACCGTCTTCAGAAGACGGTCGAGGTCGCTTCTCGGGGCATGGCCCCCGGCCACCCGGAGCTTCAGCAGCTGCAACATTAGATGCGCCTATCGACGGCTTCTTCTTGCCATTGATCTTTTTCTTCTTCTTGCCACTCCCAGAAGTAGTGGCTTCGCCTTTGGAGGATTTTTTGTGATCCTCTGGAGGTGGTTTGGAGTGCATTTCATGGCCCTCCACAGCTCTGGCACATTTGTCAGCCAAGCTGAAGAGTTTCGTGACACTGGTGATCTCCTTGATCGCCAGCTTCTCCAACATCTTCTTATCCCGTACACCCTGTCTGAATGCCACAATGACAGAAGCGCTAGAGATAGAAGGGATAATTTTTCGTACCTGAGAGAACCTCTGGATGAATGATCGTAGGGATTCTCCCCCTTTTTGCACGACTGCAAAAAGGTCCAGATCAGTGCTTGGTCGGGTGTATGAACTCCCGATGTTGGCATTGAACTGCCGGCACAACTCCTCCCAACTATTGATGGAGTTGGGTGGAAGACTCATAAACCAAGACCGGGCGGTCCCAGATAAAGCCACTGGAAAATAGTTGGCCATTACAGCCTCATTTCCTCCAGCTGCTAGGATAGTAGTGGAGTAAATCTGAAGAAATTCAATGGGATTAACTGTCTTGTCAAACTTCTCCGGCAGCTGAGGCCAGAATTTCTATGGCCACCTAACCATACGCAGATGCATGGCCAGGGCCGAACAGCCTCCTCCTACTCCTTCAGGAGCAGGAATGTCCTGAGCTTCTCGTCTTTCATGAGCACGCTCAATAGGGACTCGTTGTAAAAGCCCGCATTTGAGTAAAGCCAGAACACGAAAATGCGAACTTAAAAACTTTTGAAAGTGGACTTGGAAATCCAAACTCACATGAACCATATGAGTTAACCCATGTTCACTAAAAACAGGAACTTGTTAAAATGTTACCTATAGAACATGGTTGATAATGTATTTGGAACTTAAGATGTAAAACCTTGATTTCCAAGTATTCCCATTTTCAATAAAATATTAAAAGAGAAAAGAAAACAAAATAGAGAGAAAGAAAAAAACAATTATTCCAACCCTAAAATGGGACATCCAAAAATATTCAAATCTCATGCAGTAAATTTTTTCATGACCTTCTAATATTTCAGATAGACTCTCAGTAAAGTTTCAAAATTTTTGAAGCACATTTTCCATTTATTGGACACGTACTGAGAGTTTAATCAACGTCGACTTCAAATTTAAACTTTGTGCTCAACCTTGTCCAAATCAACTCCAAATTTTTCGTGAGGTCCCTTATGGTTCAAAAAGGTTAACTTCAAAGTTTCAGGATTTTGAACCTAATCTACCATTTATTTCCTTGAGTCAAGTATCACCACTTGAATTCAAATTCAAACTTGAGTTCAAATTCAACTTGCTCAGTTTTGAAATCTGATTGCACCATAAAATTTCTCACATTTTATTTAGTCATTGGGCCAAAGTTGAGTATTTTTGAAGCATGTTTGCTAGCCCTGATTGAAATTTGAAAGAGGAATGAGGGAGGTGGGTCCCACACCTATCAGGTCGGCAAGGCTTCCTCTTTCCTCCCCTGCCTCCACGCAGGCGCGTGCATGTGCCACTGCGACGAAAACGTCGGTACTTATCCCAAGCCCTGCCTTCTCCCGGTCCTATCCACGGCGCCCCGGCTCCTCCCGTCGGCCGACCAGCCTCCAGCTCGCGCCCCTCTCCGCTCGGCCTGGTTGCGCCGCTCTCGACTGCCGCGGCGTCGCTCCCTCCCGGCCGCCTGTAGCGCGCGCCCATGGGTCCGCCGCCTCCGATGCCGCTTCCCGCATCGCGCCGTCCGGCTAAGCTGCTCCGCCGCCGCGCGCCCCCTCACCGCTGGCCCGCGCGCGTCGCCCTGCTCGCCTTCACGGTCGGCTGCCTTCGAACCGCGGCGTCGTCCCGCGCCCGGAGCCGCACCGCCTGGTGCTTACCGCCGCCGACGCCAGCGCTCCACCTCCCCGCGTCCGCACACCTCCCCGCCGTCCGCCTACCCCGGCCGCCTGCAGCGCTCCTGGCCCCAGCTCCCGACGGCACTTTGACCGCCGCTCGCGCTCCCCACCTCCTGTCTGCATGCTCGCCCGGCAGCCACGACCGCCTCTCGAGCTCCCTGCTCGCCCGACCCCGCACGCCGCCATCCTGCAGCTCGCCCCCACGGCGTCGTCCCCTGCTCGCGCCTCCGACCGCCGGCGCCAGGCCGTGCCTCTGCCCGCGCCGAAGCCGCCCGCCTCCGGCGCCCTGGCGCTCAGCTCGCATCCCCAGCCTCCGGCCGCCATGACGCGCCGGTTCGCCGCCCCCATGGTGCCTCACCTCCGCACTGCGCCGTCCCCATCGTCCTCCAGGTGAGTGCCTTGGCCGTGCTCCTCTCCTCCCCCCCTCGCCGCCTCCTGGCCTCATTCCTGCGCTCTTCTCTCCGCCGGCGGCGGCGTGCCATGGACGCCTTCTGTTCGCCCAATCCATGCTGCCGGGACGCAAGCCGCATCTCGTCAGCCCTTGCGGACCCATGCAGCAACGTGCACTACGTGCCTCACCCCGATGTCTCGCCTTCGTGCCACGCAGCACGCTCCATGACACATCGTGCGTCGTGCGGTGCCTGCTCGACGAAATTCCACTATGATGCTACATTGCTATGTGTCGTGCCACTGCTCGTCGCACTCTAGTGTGCCATTGTCATCGACGTGTCGCGGTGACCATCACCGTGCTCGCGATGTCATAGTGATTGCACACTCTTATTCTCATCAACACCAGCCATGCTTTGTGATTCCCTTGTGTGTGTCATGTCGCCACTACCGTTGTGTTGTTGCCCTGCTCGTGCCATGGTCACGCCTGTGCGTTGACCATGGTGAGCGCGTCACCCACCCTGCATCATGACTTTGATGCACAAAAGGGGAGCCTAGCGTATTGCATTGTGCCGCTACAACCTACAACTCCGCTAGAGATGCCATTAGGTCATTTACCTTTTCACTTGGCACACCAGCTCAAGCCAATGTTTTGCCGTCGTTGTCCGCTTGACGTCGTTACGACGTTTCATGTCATGGGAGTGTCCTGGCAACAAGGCAAGGAATGTCGGGGATATAGATAGTGCGGGAACACAACCACGACACATCGGGTGATGGTCGTTTGGCCAAATTAGGGTTTAGTCGAGGCGAGACTCGTCGAGTCCTGGGTGTAGCCAGGGTGCTCGATGAAATGCCTTCTAGGTCAAACCAGGTGTGTCGGTGATCACCGATGACCTGGGGTAGAGGTCCGCAAGAACGTTGCGACCGACAAGGAAAACTAGACCAAGGGGAACCTTGGATAAGAGTTCCTTGGTTGTGTCGAGGATGTTCCCTAACCGATCACAGGATTGGTTAACTTGGTGTACCACTTCACCAACGACAGGTTCGTCGAGTTGCTTTTCCACAACCGAGTCGATATCACAAGCCTTAAGACTCACAAGGTGGTGTCGGGATTCCGCTCACCCCATTGGCGAGTCCGGGTTGATGTGGACGTCGCTAAGACGATCTTCTCGAGATGGCAAAGCATGCCTTCATGGCAAGGTTTCGCATCATGTTTATGTCCCAAGAGCTTACCGAGCTCACCTGGACAAGCTTGCGGGAGACACTACATTAGTGTCGTCGTGTAAGCACTTGAACGATGCTCGAGAAACTTGCCGTAGAAACTGCATTACCTAAAGGTCATTTTAACGTTGTCTCGGTACTCACGTCAGGTTAACAAGGCTCGTTATGACGTCTTAAGTCCAATGAATGTTGACCTCACTTCACTCCCAAGTGTCGTTAGGTTCCATCATGGTTCATCCTAAGTCGGGACCCTACGACAGCACTGCTCACTTAACTAGGTTTACTCATTTATGAGTTGAGTCAAGTTCATTGGTCGACTGCTAAATCGCGACCTTCGTCTTGTACACTCCACTCGTACTTAAGTTTTTGATGTTCCCCTTGATTCTTTAGTCATCCTTACACTACCAGTCCAACACTTCCACACCATTCAGTTTTATCATCCTTGAGTGGCATAGCATCGAGTGTTGAGTGCCAAGTTGCAATGTGTGCTTAAATTGCACCTTTCAATTCACATCTTGATACTACTATGACCACTTGACTCCATCCTTTGTTTATCCACACAACAGAGGCATATCTGTCCTTGTTAGTCAAACTCCTCATTCTTAGAGTTTACACAACCCCGTGGAGTCTATTATTAAATTACTTAATTACTTAATCACTTATATGCATATCATGTCGATAGGAACGTGATGATAGGTGATCGACGAGAAGTTTCGCTAGGAGGAGAAAGCCAGGGTCTCCACTTGAAGTCCTTGGCAGAGTCTGCACAGAAGGACCACTAACAATTGACATTTATTCAAGTCGCAAACTAAGGCAAGCCCCGGTTTGCATTTAAGAGCTTTACAGAGTTTTGCATTATTTCTCACTTACGTCTTTAGTTGATATTGTGCATTACGTATAAGGTGTTTGATACCCCACTTGCATATCCATAAAATCATATGGGAAGGTTGGGAAGGTTTACAGCTTGACGTGTAGAACTGCTTGCTAATGTATAGGAAATCCGATAGAAGTCGAGTAAGGGAAACCTACTCGCGAGATGTTACCAAAATGTTCACCCTTAATAATTGGAGATGTGGACGGGGATGTTCCTGTAGGATGGGACGCGCAAGGTTGTTTGATCCCGGATGAGGGGGACAATGCTTGTGACCACATTTGGGCCTGGACCGGTAAGGGTAAGGCAAATGTGTAGGTTGGTTGTAGCCCCGTCTGTGTCGGTTAAGGACCGTCTCGTGTGCGGCCCTGTTGAGCAAGTTTGAATAGTACCGGTTACATAATGGATTAATGGGGTCCATTAAACTGATGTAGCTCGGGCACCCTCGTGTCGAAACTAAGGTGGGAACCTCTAAGGAGCAACTTCGACGTGCTCAGTTAGGGACCTTACTTTTGGGACGGTAGAACTAGTTCGACATTGGGATGACGGGTGAAAGGTGGCCACATACGACGTGGTAGAGGAGTAAAGTGAAAGGTACTTTCGAGCGGGTGTATGTGTCGTGTATTCCGGGTGTGTACTGATTGCAATCACCGTCCCTCGCGGTAATAGAGTACCACTTGTTCACTGAGTTGTGACGTAGTAAATAAGAGTAATGGAATGATTATAAATATTGCCGGTCTGCTTAATCATTGGATTGCAACCTTGTGTGGCTTAGAGATAGTACAATTAAAAGTTTACAGTTTCCCCATATTTACCTGTAATAGCATTATGTGCTTTGGGCATGTCATATCATCGGCAAAGCATTTCTTGTTTGATTGTGGAGTCTATGATGTGCCGTGCCTGAAGATTGTCATATGCTACTTAAAATATGAATATAAGGATCCACTTGTAGGCGAGTCCTTTATGCTATGCCTTACCCATGCTTAGTACTTACCCCTGCATATGTCTAGTGAGACGGTTAAGTCTTGCTGAGCCTTATGCTCACGTTTGCGCTTTAATGATTTTTGCAGGTATTAGTTTTATTTCTGCTGTTCAGGTTGTACATGAGACTCGAGGTGTCGAGATAAATCTCATGTGAACCATGCCGCTGCTGCATGTTCTTCTTGTTGCTAGTGAGAATCGTCCTAGGGCATGGACGTCTTCTCTCCTGCTTAGTTAGGTGAGATTATGAGTATGTATTTTCTGCTGCGTGTGTACTTCTGTGGTACACTCTTTTGTAAACTCTTGTTATTATGAAATGAAAACTTTGTATATGTTTGGTATCCTTTTTGTGTGTGTTGTTAGGTTCCGCATCGCACGGCACCACCCAATGAGATCCTCGGATGTGTGGACTCCGGTGGTCCCCACAGACATGGTATCAGAGCTTCATTGGGAATAGCACGCACGAAAAGAGCCTATTTGCGAAAACTCCGAAGTAGTCGAGTGAGGATTAGCTATATGCCAATTAAGGACTATTACTAGTATAAGTTATAAAGGTGGTGAACTAACTTGTTATATTATTCTGTAACGACGCTCCGTCTTCAAGGTAAGAGGTAAGGTACGTCACCGAGAGCGGATCAATCTCGGTAAACTCTGCATACGAGATATGGTATGTGAAATTTCCGTGGCTTAGCACGGAAAGTCAATATGAGTCTCTGAAACTTTCCATGTTTCTGAGAACATATGACACGCGGTACCCCAGCGTGACACAAAATTAGTGGGAGCCCCCGTCGGGTGGTGTATAACCCGATAGTATGCATCTCTAGAACCATTCATGTTCTATGGGAGCATGCGAAACACGTATGCCAATGCGTGTATAAGCCGGTTCGTACGGGAGTCTTTGCTGTACAGACGTATTTACAGCCATGTACCTCGAGACATGACTTCGCTCGAGGACGACTCACACCAGAGTCATATGCATTTACTTTTGATTATATCTTATTGTGACTGCCTGTCGTGTTTCCCTGTGCCGCCCTTGAGGTGTGAAGGTGTGAAAGGGGATTGTTTGTCTTCTGCAGGTACACTAACTCCGATAGTGACCCGTGTAGAATACGTTTGCGAGTGATCGATATTAGAACCACCTATAGACGTATCCGGATATACCAGGTTAGACTTTTCTTTTGGTGAGACACGTAGTACCGTCAGTTTCCCACTTGGTACTTTGACCATCCCCACGAAAGAAATGGCTTAATATTCATATTTAGGTCCAAGTATCAGTTGCTGATATCTTATGGACAAGGTAAAATGTTTCTCTTCAAGGGTAGGTGAACCAAAGTCCTTTAATCCTGGCGAGAGTTTAGCTCGACTTCGCCGGAGTAAGACTTTGGTTAAGCATGAAGATCCATAGTGATATGCTATGGATAAGAAGGTCGTCAAGTCTCTTTTAAAATTCCATTTGGTTCCAAAGAAAATTATTAGTTGTGAATCAAGTTCTAGCCATCGGACTTGAGTTTTGAGCTAAGTTTCAAAATTTGAGTTTGTTTTCAAATTCTTGTGTTTCGAAGCCGGTGAGTTCTGTTTTCGAACAGAATTGACCTGACTTTGAAATTCCATATCTCTTCAACCTAGAGGGCTTTGGAGGCAAGTGAATACTTTTAGGAAAGCTTTTGATGTCTTCTATAAGTTTTCTATTGACCTCCACGCCAACAGACGCTTTTATGGTGATGAAAATGCACCGTTATCACAGCAGCTGCTGTTCTGAAACTACACGAACCAGCATCTGAATTTTTGCCATATTTCCTTGTAGGAAGCTCTTCTATTCCATTATGGTACATTTCTGGAAAGGGGAAGAGCTGTTCTACAACTTTGTTATTCAGTGGTACCTCAAATTCAGTTTATAACTAATCAGAAAACAGAGTTGAAGATAGTACATGTATATAGGTGCTATCTGAAACAGTCAGAAAAATTCTGAACTTTGAATGGCCATAACTCGTAAACTAGAAATGCCACCTATGCATGTTTATACATTTATGGAAAGCCTAAAGAGTCCTCTATCAACTTCCTATTCAACACAAAGGCTAAAACTCGTAATAACCAAGTCTAAATTGAAGTATCGTTTAAGGTATCGAAACAGTTCAGAATATGGACCGTTACCGACTCAGTTACTGTTTCGATTATAATTCCTAGTAGACTTATCGAATGGCTTCATATTTTACATTTCTGGGATCCTGAGAATGTATGCAACAAGTTTTCTATGTATTACTTTTGCAAATATTGATGTTTGTATATCTGAAAATTGTGGACAAAATCAGCCTTAAACAAAGGAGATGCTGTCCAAATTTTCAGAAAAACTGTCAACTTGCAAATGTCATATCTTCTCAACCAGGAGTGCTATGAGGGCAAGTAAATACTCCTTAGAAAGATTTGGAAGTACTTTACGAGTTCTCTATTCAGTTCAAGACCATAGTCGCAGAGACTGTCCAGGCATACCCAAACTGGACAGCAATCTGTACACCTCTGAATTTAATCCATAACTCGCAGACCCTTGATCCACAGGTGTCGTGCGAGTAACCGTTAGAAAACTTAGAGAGTCATCTACAATTTTTACAATTGGCTCCAGACCTGATTCGGTCATCTACCTATTCCAAATCAAGTTTGAATACAGAGTGGTCAATCTGAACTGAATTCAATTCTGAATACTGAAATTTTACCCAACTTCAACAATTCATATATTTTGAACCAGAACTGATATGAAGACAAGTAAGTACATTATGGAAACCTTATTACATTGGCTACAACTTTGTAAATAAAAATATTTCCATATTTTCATCAGAACAGTCTGAAAACTGTAGATCAAAACTGGTACTTTTTAAACAGATTCTGCTGGAAGTGCAGAGAAATCTGCTAAATTTAAAATTTCATAACATGCAAACCAGAGATGATCTAGAGGCAAACCAATACTTTTTGGAAAGTTCTTGAAGTGTACTTTCACGTTGTTGTTCATCTAAAGATCTGATTTTGCCATTTACATGGCCAAAATCGAGGTTGCGTCCAAGCTGTTCATCCTCCAACAGGATTTAATCGGGTGATGACCCTTTAGGGTGATTATGGATTTGGTTCTCGAGTTCAACTCGAGGAGTTTCATAACATCACCGGTGTTGTGATTCAACAATAATTACATTTAGAGTTGAGTATTAAACTCAATCAAATCTCTTTGGCTCGGTTGCTCATGATTAGTGTTCTAATTAGGCAACCGTGCACCTCACTCTTTAAGGGTGTATTGAGCATGTGTTGTACTTCCATTAGTCAACGACCCTCCCCGTAAGGATCGTTTGGGGTAAGTTTCTCGCTTACCTAGCTTGAACCTTAAGGGGGAAGGAGTGCACCTAGTAATCAAAGTGATACATTCACCTAGGTGTCATACCAAGGTACATCGACACCGAACCAACGTGCTGGAAGCAATGCTCAAGTAAGTAGGACCGAGTACATCATTGACTCATTGAGTCAATGAGAAGCTTAAGTAACGGATCACCTCGTACACCGTTTCTTGTGGAACTCGATCATCGAGTTAAAGAAGTCAGTTGATTCTTCACGTTAAACCACTCCCTTGCTTCAGTCTCTGAGACGAGAAGCCATAGGTGAGTAGTATGAGCCGGAAATTCTTTAGCAAGAACGTGGATCACTAACCAAGGTCGTGCCTAGCACAATACTTTGTGAACCACTTCTTGCAACCTACGGAAGTGATGAGAACCTTACTCTTCAAAGGTTACTCTCTTTGCAACTTCTGAAGGTAACCCTGCCGCACCTTTTAAGGGGTAGACATAGTACTTTGAGAAAACTACGAGATGAAAAATTTGACCCTTTGTTAAGGAACCACAACTACCTGCAAGTTGTGATTAACAAGCTTTAGGGAACTTCCGATCAACAAGAAGTTCAATCACCTTGTTCCATTTTGTACACTCTGTTGCCTTGAGATGAACCTCATCATTCCTTGCTAATACTTGTACCTTGAAACCATCGAACTTGGTCGAGGTATGAAAGTAGCAAGTATTGTCTAGCGCCTTTCATGACCAAGTTTATTCAATCCTCCTATATTTGGGATACTTCTGACTGTGTTTGGATCGTCTTACCTATTTTTGCTCAAAGCATAATAATGAATGCATCATACCGTCTACATTTCTAGTTGGCCAACATTGCATCATTAATGTATAACATTATTCCACTTGTGATGCATCATGAAACGTAATTACCAATGAGTTTTGAGCAAGAATATATGACCTCATTCAAATACCTACGTTGTGTCTCACAATTTTGAGTTGTGATCAACTTTATCATTCGCAACGCCTTCGACTTGTTTCATTATCTTGAGTGGCACAAGGGAAACCACTTAACACCTTGTGACCAAAACACAGTTGAGCCTTTGTCCTTTACTTGTTGAAACTCAAATCAACTTGAGTCCTCGAAACTGATTGTTTCTAGTTGCGAGGAGTTTCCTATGGACTTCTCGACCTCGCTAAAACCCTGCATATTTCTTTTCGCGGGGTTATCAGTTAATTATCAAGTTGTGGAACTCCTTGACTCGTAATGGATGGTGACATTGCTTTGGCCACAAGACCAGGGCAGAAAAGTCTTCGTAAGAGAAACACCCAGAGTTAAGGACACCTAACTATTTTAGAGTTCTAAAGTCCTCCAATGCAGAAGCTTACTTCTTTTTGACGAAAAGAAGAAGACCCCAATATATCAATATAGCTTTCTAAGCTACAAACTTTACAGTGTGATCCCAGTCACGCCGAGCATCCAAACCATAGATGTAATAGGAAGACGAAGAGTTTCTTTCTCCAATCACATGACAGGAGATGGTTGTCTCATCAACAACTCGGCCTAACTTTCTCTCTTCCTTAGAATCTCGGGACGAGATTCCTTTAAGGGGGAAGGATTGTAAAAGCCCGCATTTGAGTAAAGCCATAACACAAAAATGCGAACTTAAAAATTTTTGAAAGTGGAATTGGAAATCCAAACTCACATGAACCATATGAGTTAACCCATGTTCACTAAAAACAGGAACTTGTTAAAATGTTACCTATAGAACATGGTTAATAATGTATTTGGAACTTAAGATGTAAAATCCTTGATTTCCAAGTATTCCCATTTTCAATAAAAGATTAAAAGAGAAAAGAAAACAAAATAGAGAGAAAGAAAAAGGAATTATTCCAACCCTAAAATGGGACATCCAAAAATATTCAAATCTCATGCCGTAAATTTTTTCATGACCTTCTAATATTCCAAATAGACTCTCGGTAAAGTTTCAAAATTTTTGAAGCACGTTTTCCATTTATTGGACACGTACTGAGAGTTTAATCAACGTCGACTTCAAATTTAAACTTTGTGCTCAACCTTGTCCAAATCAACTCCAAATTTTTCGTGAGGTCCCTTATGGTTCAAAAAGATTAACTTCAAAGTTTCAGGATTTTTGAACCTAATCTACCATTTATTTCCTTGAGTCAAGTATCACCACTTGAATTCAAATTCAAACCTGAGTTCAAATTCAACTTGCTCAGTTTTGAAATCTAATTGCACCATAAAATTTCTCACATTTTATTTAGTCATTGGGTTAAAGTTGAGTATTTTTGAAGCATGTTTGCTAGCCCTGATTGAAATTTGAAAGAGGAATGAGGGAGGTGGGTCCCACAAGTGGTCCCCACCTGTCAGGTCGGCAAGGCTTCCTCTTTCCTCCCCTGCCTCCACGCAGGCGCGTGCATGTGCCATCGCAACAAAAACGTCGGTACTTATCCCAAGCCCTGCCTTCTCCCGGTCCTATCCACGGCGCCCTGGCTCCTCCCGTCGGCCGACCAGGCTCCAGCTCGCGCCCCTCTCCGCTCGGCCTGGCTGCGCCGCTCCCGACCGCCGCGGCGTCGCTCCCTCCCGGCCGCCTGTAGCGCACGCCCATGGCCGCCGTCCGCCGCCTCCGATGCCGCTCCCCTCATAGCGCCGTCCGGCTGAGCTACTCTGTCACCGCGCGCCCCTTCACCGATGGCCCGCGCGCGTCGCCCTGCTCGCCTTCACGGCCGACCGCCTTCCAACCGCGGCGTCGTCCCGTGCCCGGAGCCGCACCGCCCAGCGCTCACCGCCGCCGACGCCGGCGCTCCACCTCCCCGCGCACGCGCACCTCCCCGCCGTCCGCCTACCCCGGCCACCTGCAGCGCTCCCGGCCCCTGTTCCCGACGGCGCCCTGACCGCCGCTCGCGCTCCCCACCTCCTGTCCGCCCGCTCGCCCGGCAGCCACGACCGCCTCTCGAGCTCCCTGCTCGCCTGACCCCGCGCGCTGCCATCCTGCAGCTTGCCCCCACAGCGTCATCCCCTGCTCGCGCCTCCGACCGCCGGCGCCAGGCCATGCCTCTGCTCGCGCCGAAGCCGCCCGCCTTCGGCGCCCTGGCGCTCAGCTCGCGTCCCCAGCCTTCGGCCGCCACGACGCGCCGGTTCGCGGCCCCCATGTTGCCTCGCCTCCGCTCTGCGTCGTCCCCATCGTCCTCCGGGTGAGTGCCTTGGCCTGCTCCTCTCCTCCCACCCTCGCCGCCTCCCGGCCTCGTTCATGCGCGCTGCTCTCCGCCGGCGGTGGCGAGCCATGGACGCCTTCTGTTCGCCCAATCCATGCCACCAGGACGCAAGCCGCATCTCGTCAGCCCTTGCGCACCCATGCAGCAACGTGCCCTACGTGCCTCGCCCCGATGTCTCGCCTTCGTGCCACGCAGCGCGCTCCACGACACATCGTGCGTCGTGCGGTGCCTGCTCGAAGAAATGTCGCTATGATGCTACATTGCTATGTGTCGTGCCACTGCTCGTCGCACTCTAGTGTGCCATAGTCATCGACGTGTCGCGGTGACCATCACCGTGCTCGCGATGTCATAGTGATTGCACACTCTTATTCTCATCCACACCAGCCATGCTTTGTGATTCCCTTGTGTGTGTCACATCGCCACCAGCGTTGTGTTGCCCTGCTCGTGCCATGGTCACGCCTGTGCGTTGACCATGGTGAGCGCGTCACCCACCCTGCATCATGACTTTGATGCACAAAAGGGGAGCCTAGCGTATTGCGTTGTGCCGCTACACCCTACAACTCCACTAGAGTTGCCATTAGGTCATTTACCTTTCACTTGGCACACCAGCTCAAGCCAATGTTTTGCCGTCGTTGTCCGCTTGACGTCGTCACGACGTTTCACGTCATGGGAGTGTCCTGGCAAAAAGGCAAGGAATGTCGGGGATATAGATAGTGCGGGAACACAACCACGACACATCGGGTGATGGTCATTTGGCCAAATTAGGGTTTAGTCGAGGCGAGACTCGTCGAGTCCTGGGTGTAGCCAGGGTCCTCGATGAAATGCCTTCTAGGTCAAACCAGGTGTGTCGGTGATCACCAATGACCTGGGGTAGAGGTCCGCAAGAACGTTGCGACTGACAAGGAAAACTAGACCAAGGGGAACCTTCGATAAGAGTTCCTTGGTTGTGTCGAGGATGTTCCCTAACCGATCACAGGATTGATTAACTTGGTGTACCACTTCACCGATGACAGGTTCGTCGAGATGCTTTTCCACAACCGAGTCGACATCACTAGCCTTAAGACTCACAAGGTGGTGTTCGGGATTCCGCTCACCCCATTGGCGAGTCCGGGTTTATGTGGACGTCGCTAAGACGATCTTCTCGAGATGGCAAAGCATGCCTTCATGGCAAGGTTTCGCATCATGTTTAAGTCCCAAGAGCTTACCGAGCTCACCTAGACAAGCTTGCGGGAGACACTAAATTAGTGTCGTCGTGTAAGCACTTGAACGATGCTCGAGAAGCTTGCCGTAGAAACTGCATTACCTAAAGGTCATTTGAACGTTGTCTCGGTACTCACGTCGGGTTAACAAGGCTCGTTATGACGTCTTAAGTCCAAAGAATGTTGACCTCCCTTCACTCCCAAGTGTCGTTAGGTTCCATCATGGTTCATCCTAAGTCGAGACCCTACGACAGCACTGCTCACTTAACTAGGTTTACTCATTTATTAGTTAAGTCAAGTTCATTGGTCGACTGCTAATCCGCGACCTTCGTCTTGTACACTCCACTCGTACTTATGTTTTCGATGTTCCCCTTGATTCTTTAGTCATCCTTACACTACCAGTCCAACACTTCCACACCATACAGTTTTATCATCCTTGAGTGGCATAGCATCGAGTGTTGAGTGCCAAGTTGCAATGTGTGCTTACATTGCACCATTCAATTCACATCTCGATACTACTATGACCACTTGACTCCATCCTTTGTTTACCCACACAACAGAGGCATATATGTCCTTCTTAGTCAAACTCCTCATTCTTAGAGTTTACACAACCCCGTGGAGTCTATTATTAAATTACTTAATTACTTAATCACTTATATGCATATCATGTCGATAGGAACATGATGATAGGTGATCGACGAGAAGTTTCGCTTGGAGGAGAAGGCCAGGGTGTCCACTTGAAGTCCTTGGTAGAGTCTGCACAGAAGGACCACTAACAATTGACATTTATTCAAGTCGCAAACTAAGGCAAGCCCTGATTTGCATTTAAAAGCTATACAGAGTTTTGCAGTATTTCTCAGTTACGTCTTTAGTTGATATTGTGCATTATGTATAAGGTGTTTGATACCCCACTTGCATATCCATAAAATACTATGGGAAGGTTGGGAAGGTTTACATCTTGACGTGTAGAACTGCTTGCTAATGTATAGGAAATCTGATAGAAGTCGAGTAGTTGGAATCTACTCGCGAGAGGATCATAATTTATTGATCACAAGTCAAGTAGTTGAATTCTATGTAACACCCTCATTTTCATGCATCATGCCCTACATGCACTCATATACATGTTTAACATTAGCCCACAACAAGAGGAACGAGTTTAAAATTGATTCGGAGCATTTAAAATTGATTTGGAGTAAAACCGCACTTAAAACGTAGGAAAGTGCGAACTAGTCCGATTTTGCTGAGGACTAGTCCGATTTCTCTCTGAATAAAAACGGACTTGTCCGATTTTGTGCGGACTAGTCTGATATTCCATGAATCCTTGGAAATTTGCTAAGTCCCTGGACTTTTCCGGACTAGTCCGGTGTTCCAGCGGACTTGTCCGTTTTTCCTCTCTGTTCAAATTTGGACTTGTCCGATTTTTGGCCAGACTTGTCCGATTTTCTCTCTGGACGACTTCGGACTAGTCCGGTCCTGTCCGGACTTGTCCGATATTTCGCGACTCCGAGTTGATCTTTTGTTTTACGACTTGTTTCTTGGGTTTCACGTTAAGTGGGCCTAGGTACGTCGTGCCCAACTCTTTTGGAGCCCATGTGGGACTCTAAACCGGCCTCTACTCATCCCAAAACTCGAAATCCATCTAACCCTAGCCTCCACGTCTATATAAACAACCCCACCCGTTGGTTTGACATCTATTTGCCACTTTTCCACCCACCCAAACCCTAGTTCGTGGGGAGCCACCATCAAGGAGGGGGGAGAAGATCCCAAGCAAGAGGAAGAAGAGGAGGAAACGAAG
The DNA here is from genome assembly GCA_036927565.1 of Tuctoria greenei. Classification (NCBI taxonomy): domain Eukaryota; kingdom Viridiplantae; phylum Streptophyta; class Magnoliopsida; order Poales; family Poaceae; genus Tuctoria; species Tuctoria greenei. Next base: position 111,874,915 of record JAYESD010000001.1, read on the forward strand.
GAGGATCAAGATCTCCACCAAGTTTCGTCCTTCACCACCAATTCGACTCCAAGTTCATCACCAACCCTAGATCATCAAGATCCAAGTGTTCCCTCCAAGTTTCTTGGTTCATTGGAGTTCTAAACACCTGGTATACCTTCTATTCTCTTTTCCTTATGTGAATTCAACCCCTAATCTCCAAATTCACGTCGATCTAGAAAACCCTAATCTGCTGATCTCGTCAAGTGCGGACTTGTCCGGTTCCTGGCGGACTAGTCCGATCTTTCTGGTTAAATTGTGTTGAATTAATTCTAAAATTTGATCTAATCGACCCCAAACCTGTATAAACTTGTTAAAATCTACTAGAGCTAGTTAGTGATCATTAAAAGCAATCTAGTAACAAGTTCTACCTTGCATTTGCATCAATCATGCATGTCATGTCATATTGAGTAATATTTGTGCCCTCTTTGATTGTGTTTCTTGTCTTGTATGTTTATTGTGTGGATTAGACGGATTTGCGCTAGAATGTGCCGCGGAGGATCTACAACATCAAGAGTTTGAAGGCTTTGACCCTAATCAACAGCAAGGCAAGGCAAGTGTCCTTGAAGCATATTGATCCTGTTTTTAAAATAAGTGTTTTGTTTGCGAACTTGCATGCTGTGTCAATTTGATGGGAATCCTATGATAGGAAGTTTACTAGACTTGTTAAACCACCCTTGTCACCTGGAATTTATGGTAGAGAGTCGGGAAGGGTTTTTACCTTTTTGCTTCGCTTAATCAACTGGGATGTAAACAACTATATCACTCAATTTAATTATGCATGGATGAGACTATGGTTAACATGAACTGGTTAAACATGGTATGGTAACAGATGATCTAAGCAAGCCTGGTGTGTGGATGGGTTGGATGTTACGGTGGTTTGCTTGCTTTAGATCTAAGGACCGGTTCATGCGAGAATAAGCCAGGACTACAGTGCCACCACGAGGCCAAGTATGGGTGCGGCGTAGCTAATTAATTAGGGCTTTGCTAGTGCTGTTTGGACCATTGTGGATGCTCGGGGAAGGGGTAGTCGGATTGGGTTTGTTGATGATTGGTGGGACTACCCTGGGATCCGAATGGCTCAAGAGGGGGCCCTTGGTTGAAGATGTGCTCTGCGGGAGACATCGCCACCGGTGAAACCTCAGTGGTGTCTAAATAGGCTAGTAATCCCTTTGTAAAGGCTATTTTGTGATCTCTTGGCCACACACCAACGGAAGTGTGTAATGTGACCGACGGGTCATGGGCATAAGGGAGGTTCTTAGTCGCCGAAGGGTGATGAAATCACGAACACGTGGGTAAAGAGGTACAGACTCTGCAGAGTGTTAATTAAAACTATCATGATAGCCGTGCTCCCGGTTATGAGCACCTGGACAACTTCCATGATTAGAGGCAAATTGGAATTTGGTAATGGTTATGGTTTGGTAATGGTTATGGATTAATCTCTGGTATCGAATATGGTTATTGGCAATGGTGAAATCTGGACTTATTGATGATGGTAATGAATTCAGTTTGGTATTATGGTATTACTTACGATTATGTTGGGATTACTTCACATACTTATACTATATTGCCTTTCAAATGTTTTAATGTACTTTTCAGCACTTTACCATTATTATTGTCGTCATTTGAATCAGCCACATGTCATACTTTCCACACTTGCTGAGTACGACATGTACTCACTCTTGCAATCCCCACCCCAACAGTTGCAGGTCAGGACTGGGAGTTTAATGGCGATAATGCGGAGTTCTAGGCCGTGTCTACCGTCAGCTTTGCCTGTGGTGTTGATTGGAGCTGCGCATACATACCCTGTCGCTTATGTTGCATAGTTGCTTAGTTGTTTAATTAGTTTATTTCCGCTGCATTAGTTGAACTTGTCATTAATATTCATTAGGGCTTGTATTCGAGGATAATATAGCTTGTGTAATAAAATCTGGATAATTAATCTTGTCTTGTGGTAATTTTCTGTATACTATTTTGTGATTGCACTCGTATATGTGTGATGAACATCCTGGGCACACATATGCGTTAGCTTGGTTCATTTTCGGAACCGGGCGTCACAGATTGGTATCAGAGCCACAGGTTGACCGTAGGATGCAGTCTAGATAGAATGGACACTTTAGAGCACATAGGAGCACTCAGGAATCGATGTGTTCTTGCTTGGTGTGCTGTTTGATATACATATTGTTTTCTTGTGTGCTTAATAGAGGATTTTGGGATGCCTTAGCATTGCCATGTCCACCTAGGCTAGTGTAGCTAGCTATTTAGTTTCATAACCCTTGATGCATATAGTTGGGGACGTTTCTAAATTCTTACCTATTGCTTTTCTCTAGATGGTGAGGACTCGCAACCAGAGGGATGCCAATGATGAGGAGGAGAACAATGGAGTACCTCAGAACAACGATGGACAAGGACCTGCTCATGGAGCTATTAACATTGAGCAACTATTGGCTATGCAAAACCAGCTCATGCAGACCATGATACAGACCATGGGACAGCTGCAGGCTGGCAATATCAACAATCAACCCCACATGCCTCCACCGCCACCCCCGCCTCCTCATAACCGATTGGGAGAGTTTATGAGGACTAGGCCGCCAACCTTTGCTCAAGCTGCTGACCCTATGGACGCTGATGATTGGCTCATGTCCGTGGAGAAGAAGCTAGCCATTGTCCAATGCAGTGACCGGGAGAAGGTGCTATTTGCTTCTCATCAACTCGTTGGAGCAGCTGCAGATTGGTGGGATTCTTATTGCAATGCTCATGAGAACCAAGAGAGAATTACCTGGGCGGAATTCAAGGAGAGTTTCCGTTCTCATTATGTGCCGGAAGGTGTTATGCTCTTGAAGAGGCAAGAATTTGAGAACTCGAGACAAGGAAGATCAAGCGTGAGTGAATACCTCAATAAATTCACTCAACTCTCAAGATATGCGCGTGAGGATGTTAGCCGGGACAGCCGGAAGCAATACTTGTTCATGAGGGGATTGAACAATACGATCCAAGTGCAATTGCTCAACTGTGATTATGTCAATTTTCAGAAGCTTGTGGACAAAGCAATTGTGGTTGAGAACAAGATCCGTGAGATGGAGCAAGAAATCAAGAGGAAGGCGCCATATCAAGGACAGCAACAAGGAAGTAATGTGCGCCCTCGCTTTGCGCCGCCCAATGCGCCTCATTACAGCTCCTCTATTCCTGCTCAACGCCCTGGTTATGCACCGCGCCCAACTCAATTTGTGCAGCAGCGCCCTGTCATGCAAGCACCTAGGCCTCCGATGCCTTATGCACCTCGTGCTGATTCTCCTGGAGCCAATGTTCAAAACCAAGCTCGTCCCAATAATTCTGGTGGAGTTAAGAAGTGCTATACTTGTGGAGAAGCTGGACACTTTGCACATCAATGTCCTAAGTCGGGCCTTGGTCAAGTAAGCAATGCATCGAGGCAAAACCCAAGACCTAATGGAGGACAGCCACAAGGAAGCCGTGGACAGCAAAATTTTGCTCGTGGTAACGTGAACCATGTCTCTACGGAGGACGCTCAACAAGCGGACGACGTGGTCATTGGTATGTTTCTCGCCAACTCCAACCCCGCGACTATGTTATTTGATTCTGGAGCATCGCATTCATTCATTGCATCGAAGTATGTTGCCAAGTATAGTTTGCCTATCTCTCATATGAAGTTTACTCTGTTGGTTAAGTCTCCTGGAGGAGAGATGAGGACAAATATAGTATGTCCAAAAGTAAGCCTTAGAATAAGGGGGGTAGACTTCCCCGCCAACCTCATTGTTTTAGATTCTCAAGGGTTGGATATTATACTTGGTATGGACTGGTTGAGGAAGCACAATGGATTTATTGAATGTGCCACAAAGACAGTGAAGTTGACTAATGAAGAAGGGATCACCGTAGAATTTGAGGCAACCCAACATGCACCGAAGCAATCAGAGCTGAATCATATGGACGGTGTCGCAATTGAGGAGATTCCGGTGGTGTGTGAATTTTTGGATGTTTTTCCAGACGAGTTGCCAGGTATGCCACCTGATCGAGACATTGAGTTTGTTATTGATTTAATACCTGGAACTGCACCTATAGCTAAGAGGCCGTATAGGATGCCTCCTATGGAATTAGCGGAGCTCAAGAAACAAATTCAAGAGCAATTAGAGAAGGGTTTTATTCGCCCTAGCTCTTCACCTTGGGGAGCGCCCGTTCTATTCGTGGACAAGAAGGATGGATCCCAAAGGATGTGCGTGGATTACCGAGCTCTCAACGAGGTAACAATCAAGAACAAGTACACCTTGCCGTGCATAGAAGATTTATTTGATCAGATGAAAGGCGCCTGTGTGTTTTCCAAGATTGATTTGAGGTCAGGTTACTTTCAAATGAAGATTAGACCATCGGACATACCCAAGACAGCTTTTAGGACACGGTATGGATCTTATGAGTACACTGTGATGTCTTTTGGATTGACAAATGCACCTGCCTACTTTATGTACCTCATGAATAAAGTCTTCATGGAGTACTTGGACAAGTTCGTTGTGGTGTTTATTGATGATATTATGATCTACTCGAAGGATGAGAAGGAACATGAGGAACACTTGAGGGCTGCCCAATCAAGGCAAAAAGGCTATGCGGATAATAGGAGAAGGAAATTAGCCTTTGAAATAGGAGATTTTGTTTACCTCAAGGTGTCACCAATGAGAGGTCATAAGAGGTTTAACATAAGAGGGAAGCTCGCACCTCGTTATATTGGACCATTCAAGATTTTGGACAAAAGAGGAGAAGTAGCCTATAAGTTGGAGATGCCAGCCCATCTTTCAGACGTACATGATGTGTTTCATGTTTCCCAGCTCAAGAAGTGTTTGAGAGTGCCGGAAGAACAAGTGCCAATGGAAGAATTGGAACTAGAGGAAGATTTGACGTATGCCGAGCAACCAGTCAAAATCTTGGAAACCAAGGAGAGAGTCACAAGGAACAAGGTGATTCGATGGTGTAAAGTCCAATGGAAGCACCATACCGAAAAAGAAGCAACTTGGGAGTTAGAGGATGATCTCAAGAAGTAATTTCCCTATCTCTTCTCTTCCGCGTCGAATCTCGAGGGCGAGATTCATTTTAAGGGGGGTAGGTTTGTAACACCCTCATTTTCATGCATCATGCCCTACATGCACTCATATACATGTTTAGCATTAGCCCACAACAAGAGGAACGAGTTTAAAATTGATTCGGAGCATTTAAAATTGATTTGGAGCAAAACCGCACTTAAAACGCAGGAAAGTGCGGACTAGTCCGATTTTGCTGAGGACTAGTCCGATTTCTCTCTGAATAAAAACGGACTTGTCCGATTTTGTGCGGACTAGTCCGATATTCCATGAATCCTTGGAAATTTGCTAAGTCCCTGGACTTTTCCGGACTAGTCCGGTGTTCCAGCGTACTTGTCTGTTTTTCCTCTCTGTTCAAATTCGGACTTGTCCGATTTTTGGCCAGACTTGTCCGATTTTCTCTCTGGACGACTTCGGACTAGTCCGGTCCTGTCCGGACTTGTCCGATATTTCGCGACTCCGAGTTGATCTTTTGTTTTACGACTTGTTTCTTGGGTTTCACGTTAAGTGGGCCAAGGTACGTCGTGCCTAACTCTTTTGGAGCCCATGTGGGACTCTAAACCGGCCTCTACTCATCCCAAAACTCGAAATCCATCTAACCCTAGCCTCCACGTCTATATAAACAACCTCACCCCTTGGTTTGACATCTATTTGCCACTTTTCCACCCACCCAAACCCTAGTTCGTGGGGAGCCACCATCAAGGCTAGAGGAGAAGATCCCAAGCAAGAGGAAGAAGAGGAGGAAACGAAGGAGGATCAAGATCTCCACCAAGTTTCGTCCTTCACCACCAATTCAACTCCAAGTTCATCACCAACCCTAGATCATCAAGATCCAAGTGTTCCCTCCAAGTTTATTGGTTCATTGGAGTTCAAAACACCTGGTATACCTTCTATTCTCTTTTCCTTATGTGAATTCAACCCCTAATCTCCAAATTCACGTCGATCTAGAAAACCCTAATCTGCTGATCTCGTCAAGTGCGGACTTGTCTGGTTCCTGGCGGACTAGTCCGATCTTTCTGGTTAAATTGTGTTGAATTAATTCTAAAATTTGATCTAATCGACCCCAAACCTGTATAAACTTGTTAAAATCTACTAGAGCTAGTTAGTGATCATTAAAAGCAATCTAGTAACAAGTTCTACCTTGCATTTGCATCAATCATGCATGTCATGTCATATTGAGTAATATTTGTGCCCTCTTTGATTGTGTTTCTTGTCTTGTATGTTTATTGTGTGGATTAGACGGATTTGTGCTAGAAAGTGCCGCGGAGGATCTACAACATCAAGAGTTTGAAGGCTTTGACCCTAATCAACAGCAAGAGCAAGGTAAGTGTCCTTGAAGCATATTGATCCTGTTTTTAAAATAAGTGTTTTGTTTGCGAACTTGCATGCTGTGTTAATTTGATGGGAATCCTATGATAGGAAGTTTACTAGACTTGTTAAACCACCCTTGTCACCTGGAATTTATGGTAGAGAGTCGGGAAGGGTTTTTACCTTTTTGCTTCGCTTAATCAACTGGGATGGAAACAACTATATCACTCAATTTAATTATGCATGGATGAGATTATGGTTAACATGAACTGGTTAAACATGATATGGTAACAGATGATCTAAGCAAGCCTGGTGTGTGGATGGGTTGGATGTTACGGTGGTTTGCTTGCTTTAGATCTAAGGACCGGTTCATGCGAGAATAAGCCAGGACTACAGTGCCACCACGAGGCCAAGTATGGGTGCGGCGTAGCTAATTAATTAGGGCTTTGCTAGTGCTGTTTGGACCATTGTGGATGCTCGGGGAAGGGGTAGTCGGATTGGGTTTGTTGATGATTGGTGGGACTACCCTGGGATCCGAATGGCTCAAGAGGGGGCCCTTGGTTGAAGATGTGCTCTACGGGAGACATCGCCACCGGTGAAACCTCAGTGGGGTCTAAATAGGCTAGTAATCCCTTTGTAAAGGCTATTTTGTGATCTCTTGGCCACACACCAACGGAAGTGTGTAATGTGACCGACGGGTCATGGGCATAAGGGAGGTTCTTAGTCGCCGAAGGGTGATGAAATCACGAACACGTGGGTAAAGAGGTACAAACTCTGCAGAGTGTTAATTAAAACTATCATGATAGCCGTGCTCCCGGTTATGAGCACCTGGACAACTTCCATGATTAGAGGCAAATTGGAATTTGGTAATGGTTATGGTTTGGTAATGGTTATGGATTAATCTCTGGTATCGAATATGGTTATTGGCAATGGTGAAATCTGGACTTATTGATGATGGTAATGAATTCAGTTTGGTATTATGGTACTACTTACGATTATGTTGGGATTACTTCACATACTTATACTATATTGCCTTTCAAATGTTTTAATGTACTTTTCAGCACTTTACCATTATTATTGTCGTCATTTGAATCAGCCACATGTCATACTTTCCACACTTGTTGAGTACGACATGTACTCACTCTTGCAATCCCCACCCCAACAGTTGCAGGTCAGGACTGGGAGTTTAATGGCGATAATGCGGAGTTCTAGGCCGTGTCTACCGTTAGCTTTGCCTGTGGTGTTGATTGGAGCTGCGCATACATACCCTGTCGCTTATGTTGCATAGTTGCTTAGTTGTTTAATTAGTTTATTTCCGCTGCATTAGTTGAACTTGTCATTAATATTCATTAGGGCTTGTATTCGAGGATAATATAGCTTGTGTAATAAAATCTGGATAATTAATCTTGTCTTGTGGTAATTTTCTGTATACTCTTTTGTGATTGCACTCGTATATGTGTGATGAACATCCTGGGCACACATATGCGTTAGCTTGGTTCATTTTCGGAACCGGGCGTCACATTCTACTTGCGAGAGAAGTCGAGTAAGGGAAACCTACTCGCGAGATGTTACCAAAATGTTCACCCTTAATAATTGGAGATGTGGACGGGGATGTTCCTGTAGGACAGGACGCGCAAGGTTGTCTGATCCCGGATGAGTGGGACAATGCTTGCGACCTCATTTGGGACTGGACCGGTAAGGGTAAGGCAAATGTGGAGGTTGGTTGTAGCCCCATCTGTGTCGGTTAAGGACTGTCTCATGTGCGGCCCTGTTGAGCAAGTTTGAATAGTACCGGTTACATAGTGGATTAATGGGGTCCATTAAACTGATGTAGCTCAGGCACCCTCGTGTCGAAACTTATACCGCTGTCCTTCAGGGGAAGATGATCGTAAGGTGGGAACCTCTAAGGAGCAACTTCGACGTGCTCAGTTAGGGACCTTACTTTTGGGAAGGTAGAACTGGTTCGACATTGGGATGACGGGTGAAAGGTGGCCACATACGACGTGGTAGAGGAGTATAGTGAAAGGTACTTCCGAGCGGGCGTATGTGTCGTGTATTCCGGGTGTGTCCTGATTGCAATCACCGTCCCTCGCGGTAATAGAGTACCACTTGTTCACTGAGTTGTGACGTAGTAAATAAGAGTAATGGAATGATGATAAATATTGCTGATCTGCTTAATCATTGGATTGCAACCTTGTTTGGCTTAGAGATTGTACAATTAAAAGTTTACAGTTTCCCATACTTTACCTGTAATAGCATTATGTGCTTTGGGCATGTCATATCATCGGCAAAGCATTTCTTGTTTGATTGTGGAGTCTATGATGTGCCGTGCCTGAAGAATGTCATTTGCTACTTAAAATATGAATATAAGGATCCACTTGCAGGCGAGTCCTTTATGCTATGCCTTACCCATGCTTAGTACTTACCCTTGCATTTGTCTAGTGAGACGGTTAAGTCTTGCTGAGCCTTATGCTCACGTTTGCGCTTTAACGATTTTTGCAGGTATTAGTTTTATTTCTGCTGTTCAGGTTGTACATAAGACTCAAGGTGTCGAGATAAATCTCATGTGAACCATGCCGCTGCTTCGTGTTCTTCTTGTTGCTAGTGAGAATCGTCCTAGGGCATGGACGTCTTCTCTCTTGATTAGTCAGGTGAGATTATGAGTATGTATTTTCCGCTGCGTGTGTACTTCTATGGTACACTCTTTTATAAACTCTTGTTATTATAAAATGAAAACTTTGTATATGTTTGGTATCCTTTTTGTGTGTGCTGTTAGGTGCCGCATCGCACGACACCACCCAATGAGATCCTCGGATGTGTGGACTCCGGTGGTCCCCACACTCGGCCGTCTTGTTGACGGTATCAGCGATAAAGCTCCGCCCGGAGGTCATGAGTTGAAAGCCTTGACACCGTGTGAGTGTGCCGTGCCCCGGAGGGCAACGACGTCACTTGCTTCGACGCAGCACGTCTCCTGTTATTGGAAACGTGCGGACCAACTCTGATAGACAAGGTCCATCGCTACGACGGGGCCCGTCCTGAAGGAAGAGGACCCTGGTTGCTGATGCGGTCGGCTGCGGCTGCAACCAAGTGTTCCACATCGACCCTCCACTGCTCCATTGCATCCCGAGATGTGTCCGGAGGTGGTGGGCGCTGAAGAAGAGCACATGCTGCATGGAGCGCGTGTTCCGGGTTGTCATGATTTGCCGACGCAGTGAATGACGCCGGTGCACCATCGCACTGCCCGGCTTGATTTGCTGGTGGAGGCGGCGGTGGTGGTAGCGTGACTCCTGCTGGAACTGAGGCTCATGCTGGTGGCTGCATATTGGAGGGATTGCCCCCAACAGCTTGAATAGCAGGATGACCGTTGGATGATCCAACAGTTGAGTTCACCATTCTTGAAATCTCAGGCGCCCCTACCTGGCGCGCCAACTGTCGGTGGTTTTGATCCAGCAGATCTCCCGACACTAATAAAGTGTTAGAGGAGTTTGAGGTTCAGTGTGGGCGCGCGGAGATTCAAGAAGGTGAGGTATAAAACAGTGCAAGAGACACGAAGATTTACGTGGTTCGGGCCGCCTGAGCGTAATACCCTACTCCACGGGAAGCTTCAGAGACTCCTATTAACATTTTCGTGCCAAGACACGGAAAGACTTCCATGCTACCTCTCGCATGGTGTTCTTACCGCAATTGATATCCTTACGGTGGCGTACCTTACCTCTTACCTGTCGTCAGATCGTCGTTAAAGAATTTATAACATATAAGATAGTTTACTACCTTTATATCTTATACTAATAATATTCCTTATAAGGGCATATAGCTAATTACTCACTCAAATCCTAATTTTTTGAAAATATGCTATTTTAAAGTACACTGTTCCCAATGATGCTCTGATACCCTTTATGTGGGGACCGGAATCCCGACCTCCAAGGATCTCATTGGGTGGTGTCGTGCAATGCGACACCCAACAGTATACAAGAATAGAACGAGAACAATTTGCAATACCAAGTCTTTATTTAAAAGCAAAGCGGATGTTTTGAAATACTAACAGAAGGGAAAAGAACTATACATCATAGCTACGCTCTCAGCACTAGCTATACAAAAGCAAAGTCATCCATGTCCTGTATACTTTGCACTAGCAACACACAATTCACGGCGGCGTGCAGGATTCCCACTCGGCTGTAAACCCGGGAGGGGGTGCAGCCTCGTCATCAAACCCGTCATCAGTCGTATAATCTGCAAAAACTCGTTAACTGCAAACGTGAGCATAAGGCTCAGCAAGACTAACCCGTCTCACTAGACATATGCAAGGGTGAATACTAAACATAGGTAAAGTAAAGCATTAGGACTCGCCTACAAGTGGATCCTTATATTCATATTTTAAGTAACACATGACATTCTTCAGGCACGACACATCATAGACTCCACAATCAAACAAGAAATGCTTTGCCGATGATATGATGTGCAGAAAGCATATAATGCTATTACAGGTAAAGTATGGGGAAACTGTAAACGTTTAATAGTACTATCTCTAAGCCAAACAAGGTTGTCCAAGCAATTGGTAAACCAATATATCATATTCTCCTGACTTGTTCAGTATTTACTACGTCACATCGCAGTAAACATGTGGTACCCTATTACCGCGAGGGACAGTGATTGCAATCTGGACATACCCAGAACAACACGACACATATGCACTTTCGGAAATTCCAGCGAGTACTTACAGTAGTACCAATATAAAAATTCAGTACTAGTTGTATATGGCCACCTTTCACTAAACACTCGAATGTTGAACCGGTCGATCCGTCACGAGCAGGAGGTCACTGTGTGGGGCGTACTCTGACGTGCCCACCAGCTGATTTACACCTTGCTGCCGTCAACCCACGCCTATAAAACGGAACGGAATCCCTCGACAAACTAGTATCAAGCTACGTCAGTTTACTGGAGCCCATTCCTCCAGTATGTCACCGGTACAATTCAAGCTTGTCCAGCAGGACCGCACACGAAACGGTCCTCAATCGACACAAGCAGGGCTACGCACGTGAGACCACATCTCGCTGCATCCTACCCAATGCTTGGTCTCAATTTCATATTCATAAACCATTTTCTTATTCCAGAATCTCCCGTGTGACAAAATTCCTATCTCGCGAGTAGATTCCAACTACACGACTTCTACCGAATTCCTATGAGCATATGCATACCAGTGTCTACTCAACGGGCCGTAGACCTACCCAAGACTCCATAGGATTTGTGGGCCATGCAAGTGGATGTAAAACACCTTAAACGTAATGCACAATCATCAGAAAACGTAAGGTGAAATAAAACTACAAAACACTGTAAGGAACTTAAATGCAACCCGAGGCTTGCCTGAATACGAGTCTGAGCCTATGTTAGTTTCTGGCAGCTGGACCTCCAAAGCTTCCGGCTGCTCCTCGATTTCAGCTACTACACGATATGCATAAACTAGGTATGAATGATTTTGCAAATAATTAATATTCTTAAGGTGGTGTGAATACCCTAAGATAAAAATAAGATAATTATCTTAATTGGCTTTGGGCATTTTATGGTAGATAATAGTGACTATAGAGAAGACTCTTGCAAAGAACAGGAGATGATCAAGGAAGTTTGTCATTCTTAAAAATTATGGTAAGCAATAACATTCTCTAAATTTTGGTTTAAATTTTGGACACCTATCATGGCTACCAGGGGCTGTTTCACTATTTTCTAAGCTTCCTACAGGGAGAAACGGATTTTTAAAGTTTGGGTAAATTTTGGGAAATTGATTTTCCATTTTTCTCAATTTATAACTACATAGAGATTTGGAATATTGATCAACCCAGTATTTTAAGTCCAAAGAGCTTGAAACTTTTACTGGACAACAAGGGTATTAACAATAGTGTTCTGACCAAAATTGGAAATTTTCCAATTAATAGGACTGTGGGAATGTATTCTTTTAGCATTTTTTTATCTCAATTATAGAGAAATTTCTATGGCTTTTCATACAAATCCAAGTGCACCACTGGACAGTACTCTTCATGCTGGTTCTAGCAAAATTTATTTTGGAATTTTTGGATAATTATACTGGAAGTTATGGATTTTCAAAGTTTGGATTGCATCTGGATTTATTTTCCTATTGGGAATTTCAAATAAAGGGGCCTGTCCCACTTCATTTGAATTGGGCTAAGCAGAACAGAGCCAACCGGGATCCACGGGATTAACCCGCATAGCCGCACCGGATCTGTGGTTACATCTGATTCCACGCGAGCGGTGTCGTTGATAGGTGGGACCCGCACCTTCGTCAACCTCCCGACGCGGCGGCGTCTCTCGCCGGAACCGTGGCGGCGCTTCGCTGGACTTAGGTGCGTCGACCTACTTCCGGCCTCGCCTTGACCGCTCAACCATAAAATCGACCACGCAAGCTGATGGTGGCGTCCAATCACGTCGGCGATGGCCGGAGACGGTTGTGCGACGGTGACGGCGGTGCTAGGGTTTCGGCATTCGTCAGAAATGCTCGGCAACGGCGTAATAGGCTCGAAAAAAGGTCGAGGAGCTTCCTGGGAACACCAGGAGGATGATTTGGGGGTTAGATTGGGGTGACATCACCGGCAAAGCTAAGCTCGACGGTGAAGTACGGTTTTTCAACCAGCGGCCATGAAAACTCAAATCTAAGGTGCTCAGTTCATCACTTGATAACCAAGTTCTTCATCAACCCTACATCTTCAAGATCCAAGTTTTACCTCCAAGATGCTTGATTCATTGGAGTTCTAAACACCTTGTATACCTTCTATTCCATTGTCCTTATGTGAATTCGACCCCAAATCTCCAAATTCACGTCAATCTAGAAAACCCTAATGTGCTGTACTCGCGCAGTGCGGACTTGTCCGGTCCCTGGCGGACTAGTATGATTTTCCTGGTTAAATTGTGTCAAATTAATTCTAAAATTAGATCTAATCAACTCCAAACTTGTATAAACTTGTTAAAAGCTATTAGAACTAGTTAGTGATCATTAAAAGCAACTCATTAACAAGTTTCACCTTGCATTTGCATTAACCATGCATGTGATGTCATCTTGAGTAATGTTTGTGCACTCTTTGATTTTTTATTGTCTTGTATGTTTACTGTTTAGAATCTACAGAACCAAGAGTTTGAAGGCTTTGACCCAAACCAATCCCAATAGCAAGGCAAGTGTCCTTGAAGCATATTGATCCTATTTTTAAAATAAATGTTTTGTTTGCAAAACTGCATGCTTGTGTCAATTTTATGGGAAATCCTATGATAGGAAGTTTACTAGCTTTGTTTAACCACCCTTGTCACCTGGAATACATGGTAGAGAGTCAGGAAGGGCTTTTTACCTTTTTGCTTCGCTTAATTAATTGGGATGGGAAGACAACTATACCACTCAACTTAATTGTTTATTTATGAGATTATGATTAACATGAACTAGTTAATATGATGTGGTAATGGGTGATCTAAGCAAGCATAGTATGCGGATGGGTTGGATGTTACGGTGGTTTGCTTGCTTTAGATCTAAGGACCGGTTTATGTGAGAATAAGCCAGGATAACAGTGCCACCATGAGGCCAAGTATGGGTGCAGCGTAGCGGATTAATTAGGGCTTTGCCATTGCTATTTGGACTATTAAGGATGCTCGGGGATGGGGTAGTCGGATTGGGTTTGTTGATGATTGGTGGGACTACCCTGGGATCCGAATGGCTCAGGACAGAGCCCTTGGTTGAACATGTGCTCAGTTGGAGGCATCGCCACCGGTGAAATCTCAATGGGGTCTAAATACGCTAGTAATCCCTTTGTAAAGGCTATTTTGTGATCTCTTGGCCACACACCAAAGGAATTGTAATTGGCATAATGGAGGTTTTCTTTAGTTCCCGACAGGTGATGAAATCACAAACACGTGGGTAAACTGGTGCAAACTCTGCAGAGTAAAACTACCATGATAGTCGTGCTCCCAGTTATGAACATCTGCATGACCTACATGATTTGAGGGATATTGGGATTTGGGATGGTTGGTTATGGTTATGGTTATGGTTTAGTAACATTTATGGTTAATAATATGATTATGGCTGGATATGAATCAAATTCTGATATTGACTATGGTTATTGGCAAAGAGAAATCTAGAATATGGATGATGGTAATGAGTATGGACTGCTATTATGATGATTACATGGTTTATGATGGGTTTAATTCACATACATATAATATGTTGCTTTTCAAATGTTATGATGTACTTTTCAGCACTTAGCCATTGTTATATTCGTCATTTGAATCAGCTACATGTCATAATTTCCACACTTGCTGAGTACGACATGTACTCACTCTTGCAATTCCCCCACCAACAGTTGCAGGTCAGGATTTGGAGTTTAATGATGATATTGCGGAGTTCTAGGCCATGTCTACTGTCAGCTTGCCTTTGGAGTGTTGGAGCTGCGTTATACTCCTTTAGCTTATGCTGCTTAGTTACTTAGTTTGCTCAGTTTATTTTATTTCCCCTGCATTAGTCCAACTTGTCATTATTATTCATTAGTGCTTGTATTCGAGGATGATATGGTTGTGTAATAAAAGTTCTTAATTAATCTTGTTCTAGGGTTATTTTTTGTATACTCTTTTCTGAATGCACTTGTGTATGTGTGTTGAACGTCCTGGGCACACATATGTGTTCACTTGGTTCATTTTCAGAACCAGGTGTCACAAATTGGTATCGGAGCCACAGGTTGATCGTAGGATGCAGCCTAGATAGAATGGACACTTTAGAGCACATAGGAGCACTTAGGAACCGATGTGTTTTTGCTTGGTGTGCTGCTTGCTATATATTGGTTGCTTGTGTGCTTAATAGCGGATTTTGGGATGTTTTAGCATTGCCATGTCCACGTAGGCTAGTGTAGCTAGTTGCTTAGTTTCATATCCCTTGATGCATATATTTAGGGATGTATTCTAAATTCTTATCTCTTTCTTTTCTTCAGATGGTGAGGACTCGCAACCACAGGGATTGCAATGATCAGGAGGAGAACAATGGCGCACCTCATAACAACAATGGACAAGGACCTGCTCAAGGCAATGCAGAACCAGCTCATGCAAACCATGATACAAACTATGGGACAGTTGCAGGCTGGTAACATCAACAATCAGCCCCACTTGCCTCCACCGCCACCCCCGCCTCCTCATAACCGGTTGGGGGAGTTTATGAGGACTAGGCCACCGACCTTTGCTCATGCCGCTGACCCTATGGATGCTGATGATTTGCTGAAATCTTTGGAGAAGAAGCTAGTTATTGTCCAATGCAGTGACTGGGAGAAGGTCCTATTTGCATCTCATCAATTTGTTGGAGCAACTGCCGATTGGTGGGATTCACTATGCAATGCCCATGAGAACCAAGAGAGGAATACTTGGGCTGAATTTAAGGAGAGCTTCCAATCTCATTATGTGCCGGAAGGAGTTATGATCTTGATGAGGCAAGAATTTGAGAACTTGAGGCAAGGAAGATTGATCATGGGCGAATATCTCAATAAATTCGCTCAACTTTCAAGGTATGCCTATGAAGATGTTAGTCGGGATGGCCGAAAGCAATACTGGTTCATGAGAGGCTTGAACAATGAGATCCAAGTGCAATTGCTGAATTGTGACTATGCCAACTTCTAGAAGCTTGTGGACAAGGCCATTGCTGTGGAGAACAAGGTCTGTGAGATGGAGCAAAAAAACAAGAGGAAGGCGCCATATCAAGGACAGCAACAAGGAAGTAATGTGCACCCTCGCTTTGTACCACCCAGTGCACTTTATTACAGCTCTTGTGCGCCTGCTCATCGCCCTAGATTTGCACAGCGCCCAACTCAGTTTGTGCAGCAGCGCCTTGTTATGCAATCACCTAGGCCCCCCATGCCTTTTGCACCTTGTGCTAATTTTCTTGGTGCAAATGTTCAAAACCAAGCTCGCCCCAATAATTCTGGTGGAGTTAAGAAGTGCTATACTTGTGGAGAAGTGGGACACTTTGCACATCAATGTCCTAAGTCAGGTATTGGTCAAGGAAGCAATGCTCCAAGGCAAAACCCGAAACCCAATGGAGGACAGCCGCAAGGGAATTGTGGACAGCAAAATTTTCCTTGTGGCAATGTGAACCATGTCACTACGGAGGATGGGCAACAAGCGGATGACGTGGTGATTGGTATGTTTCTCACAAACTCCAACCCAGCGAATATGTTATTTGATTCTGGAGCATCGCATTCATTCATTGCATAGAAATATGTTGCCAAGTATAGTTTGCCCTTCTCTCATATGAAGTTTACTCTATTGGTTAAGTCTCTTGGAGGAGAGATGAGGACAAATATAGTATGTCCAAAAGTAAGCCTTAGAATAAGGGGGGTAGACTTCTTTGCCAACCTCATTGTCTTGGATTCTCAAGGATTGGACATTATACTTGGAATGGATTGGTTAAGGAAGCACAATAGAGTCATTGAATGTGCCATGAAGACGGTGAAGTTGACCAATGAGGAAGGGATCACCGTAGAGTTTCAAGCATCTCAACACGTACCGAGGCAATTGGAACTGAATCATATGGATGGTGCCGCAATTGTGGAGATTCCAGTGGTGTGTGAATTTTTGGAAGTGTTTTCGGACGAGTTGCCAGATATGCCACCTGATCGAGACATTGAGTTTGTTATTGTTTTAATACCTGGAACTGCACCTATAGCTAAGAGGCCATATAGGATGCCTCCTAAGTAATTAGCGGAGCTCAAGAAGCAGATCCAAGAGCAACTAGAGAACGGTTTGATTCACCCTAGCTCTTCACCTTGGGGAGCGCCCGTTCTATTTGCGGACAAGAAGAATGGGTCGCAAAGGATGTGCGTGGATTACCGAGCTCTCAACGAGGTGACCATCAAGAACAAGTACACCTTGCCACGTATAGAAGACTTGTTTGATCAGATGAAGGTTGCATGTGTTTTCTTCAAGATTGATTTGAGGTCGGGATACATTCAAATGAAGATTAGACCCTCAGACATACCCAAGACAACTTTTAGGACACGGTATGGATCATATGAGTACACTGTGATGTCATTTGGATTGACCAATGCACCAGCGTATTTTATGTACCTCATGAATAAGATCTTCATGAAGTATTTGGATAAGTTTGTAGTTCATAGACGACATTATGATCTACTCGAAGGATGATAAGGATCATGAGGAACGCTTGACGCTCACATTGCAGAAATTGAGGGAGCATCAGTTGTATGGAAAGTTCAACAAGTGCTAGTTTTGGTTGAAAGAAGTTTCATTTCTGGGTCATATAATCTTTGGGGGAGGAGTATCGGTCGACCCCGGAAAAGTGAGGGATGTGTTTTAATGGGAACCCCCGCAGAATGTTAAGGAGATTCGAAGTTTTCTTGGGATGGCTGGATATTACCGTAGGTTCATCAAGGACTTTCCCAAGATAGCTAAGCCAATGTTGGAATTGCTAATGAAGGGAAAGGCTTTCCTATGGACTCAAGCTTGTCAAGAAAGCTTTGAGGAGTTGAAGAAAAGGTTAACAACAGCTCCAGTCTTGGTATTGCCGGATGTGAGCAAGAGCTTTGATATTTATTGTGATGAATCAAGACAAGGACTTGGGTGTGCTCTCATGCAAGAAGGTCAAGTGGTTGCATATGCATCGATACAACTGAAGACACATAAACAGAATTACTCAACTCATGATTTGGAACTTGCAGCGGTGGTACACGCATTGAAATTTGGAGACATTATATCCTTGGACATAGGTGTGAAATTTATACGGATCACAAGAGTCTTAAGTATATTTTCACACAAGCGGATCTAAATTTGATGCAATGAAGATTGTTAGAGCTCATCAAGGATTATGATTTGGGAATCAATTCTCATCCGGGGAAGGCTAATGTAGTTGCCGATGCTTTGAGTCAGAAAGGAGTAAGTCACCAACTCACGGTTCGAGAATTACCATCCGAGTTATGTTAGGAGTTTGAACGGTTGAACCATGGATTTGTGAATGAGATGGGAATGATGGAGTTAAATCCAACCTTTGAGCAAGAAATTTGAGAGGGCCAAACTTAGGATGAAGAAATCCAAGAAACCAAAGAAAGGACCCAAGATGGAAGATAATTCAGATTTGATGAGGACGAACATGGCACTCTATGGATTGGTAAGAGGATTGTCGTGCCTAATGTGAAGCATATTCGGGAGGCAATACTAAAGGAGGCACATGACTCGCCATACTCGATTCACCCCGGTTGTACCAAGATGTACAAAGAATTGAAGACATGTTATTGGTGGGCTAGCATGAAGAAGGACATAGCTGAATATGTAGTGTTGTGTGATGTGTGCCAACAAGTCAAGGCGAAACACCAAAGGCCAGCTAGATTATTGCAGCCATTGAAGATCCCAGAATGGAAATGGAAGTAGATCGGTATGGACTTTAGAGTTGGATTGCCACGTACCCAGTCCAGTTATGACTCAATTTGGGTAATTGTGGATCCATTGACCAAATCAGCTCATTTTGTTCCTATCAAGACCACCATACCACCGCAAAGCTAGCAGGCTCGTATATGGAGCACACTGTGTGTCGACACAGAGTACCAAAGAAGATAGTATCAGATAGAGGTTCTGAATTTACCTCCAAATTTTGGCAGAAACTGCATGAAGCATTGGGAACAAAGTAGAATTCTAGCTCAGCATATCACCCTCAAACGAATGGACAAACTGAGAGGACCAATCAGATTTTGGAGGACGTGTTAAGAGCTTGTGCTTTGAAGCATGGGGAATGTTGGGACAAGAGCTTGCCATAAGTAGAATTTGCATATCACAATAGTTACCAAGCAAGTTCGAAGATGGCACCATATGAAGCACTATATAGAAGGAAGTGTACAAAGCCTTTGTTCTGGAACGAAATAGGAGAAAATCAAGTATTTGGCCCTGACATGTTGCAAGAAGTTGAAAAACAAGTTCAGATCATCTGTGAGAACTTGAGAGCTGCCCAATCAAGGCCAAAAGGCTATGCGGACAATAGGAGAAAAAACTATCCTTTAAAGTGGGAGATTTTGTTTACCTCAAGGTGTCACCAAT
Source organism: Tuctoria greenei (assembly GCA_036927565.1). Classification (NCBI taxonomy): domain Eukaryota; kingdom Viridiplantae; phylum Streptophyta; class Magnoliopsida; order Poales; family Poaceae; genus Tuctoria; species Tuctoria greenei. The sequence goes on from JAYESD010000001.1 coordinate 111,894,390, forward strand.
GAGAGGACATAAGAGGTTCAACATAAGAGGCAAGCTAGCACGTCGATACATCGGGCCATTCGAGATTTTGGACAAAAGAGGAGAAGTGACATATAAGTTGTAGATGCCAGCACATCTATCAGATGTCCATGATGTATTTCATGTTTCCCAGCTCAAAAAGTGTCTAAGGGTACCAGAAGAACAAGTGCCAATGGAAGAATTGGAATTAGAGGCAGACTTGACATATGCGGAGCAACCGGTCAAAATCATGGAAACCATGGAGAGGGTCACGAGAAAGATGGTTATTCGATGGTGCAAAGTTCAATGGAAGCATCATACAGAATCAGAGGCAACTTTGGAGGTGGAAGACGATCTCAAGAACGAGTTTCCCTATCTCTTCTCTTTCGCATCGAATCTAGAGGGCGAGATTCATTTTAAGGGGGGTAGGTTTGTAACACCCTCATTTTTATGCATCATGACCTGCATCCATCATTAAATATTTTTAACATTAATTAAAATAAAAATGAATAAGTTAAAAATGAATTGATAGCAAAACCGCACTTAAGAATTCTCAGAAGTGCGAACTAGTCCGATTTTGGTGCGGCCTAGTCCGATTTCTTACAGACCTTGCTCGGACTTGTCCAGTTTTCTTCGGACTAGTCTATTTTTCCCTCTGGACACCTTCGAACTTGTCCGGTCCTATGCGGACTAGTCCGGTGTTCCAATTCCTTGAAAAATTTGCTAAGTCCCTGGACTTGTCCGGACTGGTCCGGTGTTCTAGCGGACTTATCCGTTTTTCCCTCTAACTAAGTCGGACTGGTCCAATTTTTGGCCAGACATGTCTGTTTTTCACCTCTGGATAAGTTCGGACTTGTCCGATGTCCAGTTTAGACTTGTTCGATTTTTGTCTGTCTAACTTTGGACTAGTCCGATCTTTTTCGGAGTTGTCCAATAAATCTCGACTCCGAGTTGGTCTTTTGTTTCAAGATTTGTTTCTTGGGTTTTACATTATGTGGGCCTAGGGATGCATGCCTAACTCTTTTAGATCCCATGAGGGACTCTAAACCGGGCTCTACTCATCTCAAACTCGAAATCCATCTAACCCTAGCCTCTTTTAGAGCCCTTGAGGGACTCTAAACCGGGCTCTACTCATCTCAAACTCGAAATCCATCTAACCCTAGACTCCACCTCTATATAAACAACCCCACCCCTTGGCTTGATATCTATTTCCCACTTTTCCACCACACCCAAACCCTAGCTCATGATTAGACGCCACTAAGGAGGGAGAAGGAGATCTAAAGCAAGAAGAAGAAGAGGAGGAAACGAAAGAGGGTCAATATCTCCATCAACTTTGCGTTCTTCATCAACCGTCCACCATCAAGTTCTTCATCAACCCTAGATCTTCAAGATCCAAGTTTTACCTCCAAGATCCTTGATTCATTGGAGTTCTAAACACCGGTATACCTTCTATTCTCTTTTCCTTACGTGAATTGAACCCCAAATATCCAAATTCACGTCGATTTAGAAAACCCTAATTTGCTGTTCTCGCGCAGTGCGGACTTGTCTGGTCCCTAGTGGACTAGTCCGATTTTCCTTGTTAAATTGTGTCGAATTAATTCTAAAATTAGATCTAATCAACTCCAAACCTGTATAAACTTGTTAAAAGCTATTAGAACTAGTTAGAGATCATTAAAAGCAACTCATCAACAAGTTCCACCTTGCATTTGCATTAACCATGCATGTCATGTCATCTCGAGTAATGTTTGTGCACTCTTCGATTTTGTTTCTTGTCTTGTATGTTTATTGTGCAGATTAGAAAGATTTGCGCTAGAGAGTGCCGCAAAGGATCTGCAACACCAAGAGTTTGAAGGCTTTTACCTGAACCAATCCCAAGAGCAAGGCAAGTGTCCTTGAAGCATATTGATCCTGTTTTTAAAATAAATGTTTTGTTTGCAAAACTGCATGCTCCTGCAATTTGATGGGAAATCCTATGATAGGAAGTTTACTAGCTTTGTTTAACCACCCTTGTCACCTGGAATACATGGTAGAGAGTTGGGAAGGGCTTTTTACCTTTTTGCTTCGCTTAATTAATTGGGATGGGAAGACAACTATACCACTCAACTTAATTATGTATTTATGAGAGTATGATTAACATGAACTGGTTAATATGATGTGGTAATGGGTGATCTAAGCAAGCCTGGTATGCGGATGGGTTGGATGTTACGGTGGTTTGCTTGCTTTAGATCTAAGGACCGGCTCATGCGAGAATAAGCCAGGACAGCAGTGCCACCACAAGGCCAAGTATGGGTGAGCCGTAGCTGATTAATTAGGGCTTTGGCAGTGCTATTTGGACCATTAAGGATGCTCGGGGAATGGGAAGTCGGATTGGGTTTGTTGATGATTGGTGGGACTACCCTGGGATCTGAATGGCTAAGGAGGGTGCCCTTTGTTGAAGATGTGCTCAGTTGGAGGCATCGCCACCGGTGATACCTCAATGGGGTCCAAATAGGCTAGTAATCCCTTTGTAAAGGCTATTTTGTGATCTCTTGGCCATACGCCAAAGGAACTGTAATTGGCATAATGGAGGTTTTATTTAGTCGTCGACGGGTGATGAAATCACAAACACGTGGGTAAAGTGGTACAAACTCTGCAGAGTATTAAAAACTATCATTATAGCCGTGCCAGCGGTTATGAGCGCTTGGATGACCTACATGATTAGAGGAAAATTGGGATTTGGGATGGTTGGTTATGGTTATTGTTTAGTAATGGTTATGGTTAATAATATGGTTATGGCTGGATATGAATCAAATTCTGATATTGACTATAGTTATTGGTAATGAGAAATCTGGAATATGGATGATGGTAATGAATATGGACTGGCATTATGATGATTACATGGTTTATGATGGGTTTAATTCACATACATATAATATGTTGCTTTTCAAATGTTTTGATGTACTTTTCAGCACATAGCCATTCTTATATTCGTCATTTGAATCAGCTACATGTCATACTTTCCACACTTGTTGAGTACGATGTAAAAGCCCTAAATTAAAAATGCAAAGTTCAAACGGGAGATATTGAAATTTGGAGAGGAAAAAGAAATAAAATTGGAATCTAAAAATTTCAAACCAATTTAAACCTCAATTGAGAGAATTCAAAAATTCAAATTTAGCTCCTGTTCAAACTTTGCCAAAATAAAAATCTGAGCTCACCATTAAATCCCAAATATTCCAAATAGCCCCTCCGCAAAGTTTCAAAATTTTTGATGCTCATTTTCTATTTAATTCAGTGGATCCATTGAATTCTATTCAAATTCAAATTTGAATTTGAATTGTATCTGAAAATTATCCCAATTTGAATTCCAATTTCAGAATCTGAGTCTCCATAGTTAAATTGGCCTCCCCACAGAAACCTAGCAATTTTGGACAAGTATTGGTGGGTGAACTGAAAGAACAGAGAGGATTGACTTGGAAGGGGATGTGGGACCCACTGGCCAGTGACCCATTACCGGGAGTGCTCTGTTTTACTGACTCCCCTCAGATCGACGCTCGGTGAATCCAACACCTCAACGTCGTCAAGCAGCTGCGTGGCTTCTCTGGCGTCTATATCACTCCCTCCTTTGCTCTGTTTCGCGCCGCCGTCGAGCTCAGCACCGCCTCCTCATGGCTCAGCTTTGCCGGCCAACCGAAGCCAGCTTTCGCCATCCTCCCAACAGCAAAGTGGTACCTAAGCTTTCCCTCTATCTTCTGAAGCTTTTGGTTCCTTGTTTCGTCGGCTACAAGGCGACCTTTTTGCAGTTTTGCCGGCGCCGCTGTTGGGCTGCCGCGAGGATGCTGCTGCCTCCCTGTCGCGCCGACGCCACATACTCTCTCTCGAGCTTCCCAGAAGCAAAAAGGATCGCCAGGACACAACCCTTCTCATGGTACAAACCGTTCTTTGTTTCATTCCATATCGCGCAAATAATTCAAGTTTTGCTTTTGGCCTTTGCCCATGAACTAGCTTGCTTCTCTGTTTAATTCGCTTTCCACGTGCAACCATTCTTTAATCAGGTCATGGATATTGATCCATACCTCCTAGCGCACCCCTCTGCCACGAATAAAGGGAGATAATCGAGTGAAGGCCGAGCGATTCAGTTTTCCCCGCCGCCAATGAAAATCCGTCGGTCCACCATCGAAGTCAACTTTGCTGGCGATTTCAACCCTTTTTCTCACCATGGTCATCTTCCTCATGCTTTCAGGAACATCCCCAGCCTTTCCCCGAGCTTCTTGCGCCATTCCTGAGCAATTCCGTCCATCGTCAAAACCCTAGCTCCACCGTCATTGTCGAGCCGCCACCTCCGGCCGTCGCCGCAACGATTGGACCCCACAATCGTCTTGCGCGGTCGATTTTATGGTTAGGCGGTCAAGGCTAGGCCGGGAGGAGGTCGACGCAATGATTCCGTCATGCGCCTCCGCTGCTCCGGCGAGGAGCGCCACCCCCTGGTGCGAGGTAGACGAAGACCCCTTGGGTCCCGCCTGTCAGTGATGTTCTCCACCGCGCGGTATCGACTGTGGCTTCGGATCCGGTGCGGCTACGCGGGTTAACCCTGTGGCCCTCGGTGCGGCCCAGCTCTGACTGGCCCATTTCAAATGAGTGGGGCCGAGCTGATTTATTTGTATTTTCCCATTGCAAGATAATTCCAGAATTTGAGCCAACTTCAAAAATCGATTTTTCCTAGTAGATTTGCTCAAAAAATTCCAAATAAATTCTGGTAGACTCCTATTGATCTCAATTTTGCAGTGGTGCATTTTAATGCACTTGAGACGCTCAGATATTTAATAATTAATTCCTTTGATCAAACTGCTTGGGAAATTAATTACCACTGTTCTGTTAATAGGCAAATTTCCAATTTTGGTCAGAACACTCATAAAAATACACTTGATCTCCAGTAAAAATGTCAAGTTCACTGCACTTCAGTTACTGGGTTGATCAGTGTTCCAAATCTCTATGTAGTTGAAAATTGGGAAAAGTACAGTAACCATTTCAGAATTTCTTGCAAACTTGTAAAATCAATTTCTCCCTGTAGAAATCTTAGAAAATTATGAAACCAAATTTCCTAGAACCAGTGAGACCTTCTCTACCATAATAAATCACTGGTGGCCATGAAAAACCTACAGATTCAGTCCCAAAATTTATAGAACCCTTTTTTTGTTGGAATTTTAGAGACAACAAACTTCCTTGAACATCTCCAATTTTTGGTTCAGATCTTCCACATAGATCCTAGTGTCCACTGTGAAAATCCCAAAGCCAATGAAAAGTATTTACATACCTTATCAGTATTTATAAGATCTTCTCTATAGTTTCTATATCACTCATGTACTTTATAAATTGCATATCATATAGTGACCGAGATCGAGGAGGACCCGGAGCCCTTGGAGACTCTACTTCCAGAAGTTAACTTCCCCTCTGACTTGCAGTCAGGCAAGCCTCGGTTTGTATTTAAGTGCTATTTCAAACTTTCTATTTGTATCACCTATGTCTAGGATGAATTTTGTGCATTAGGGCTAAGGTGCTTGTTACTCCACTTGCATGACCACAAATCCCATAGAGTATTGGGTAGAGCTTGATGAGTAGATAATTCCATCCTAATGTTTATAGGAATCTGGTAGAAGTCAAGTAGTGGGAATCTACTCACGAGATAGGATTTTATCACACGGGATGAATTGAATCAAAGAATGGTTTAGAAATGTGAAACTGAGACCGAGCAGCGGGTAGGATGCAGCGAGACGTGGTCTCACGTGTGTAAACCTGCATGTGTCGATTGAGGACCGATCCGTGTGTGGCCTGCTGGACATGCTTGAACAGTATTGGATGTATATTGGGCATATGGAACCCAGGAAACTGATGTAACTTGATAACTTGGATGTCAAGGCATAGCCCATTGTCGATAGGGGTGGGCTAAGGGTAGTAAGGTGTAAATTCACCGGTGGGCACAAACACGCTCCGTGCAGGAACCTTATGCCCGCGATGGTGGGACAGGTTCGGCGTTTGAGTTCTCTCGTGAAAGCTGGCTGCGTATGACATGGTGAGGAGCACGGAACGCTCCTTAGGCGCGGGTGTATGTGACATGTTATTCAGGTGTGTCCTTATTGCAATCACTGTCCCTCGCGGTTATTTGAGTACCACTGGTTCAATGTGTTGTGACGTAGTAAATACTAAAGAAGTCAGGAGAATATGATGTATTGAAATATAATTGTTCTTCCACTATGTTTGCTATAGATTAGGTTCACTAAAGTTACTGTTATTGAACATTTGAGCTGCTGCTATTAACTTGTAAAAATGATGAAAAACATATAAGCGAGTAATTTACTGCTATATCTATTCATATGTTAAGTATCCTTGCATATAGAGTTTCATGTTTAGGTGAGACGGTTAAGTCTTGCTGAGCCTTCGTGCTCACGGTTGCTGTATTAAGTTGTTTGCGGGTGAGACTTATGAGGAAGGGCCCGAGGATGAGGCAATGCCCCTGTCGGGGTATACCGCCGAATGGGAGCCCTGCACGCCGCAGTAATTTTGTGTGTGGCTAGTGTGTAGCATCCGCAGGCTGGACGGCTGCAATTTTGCATAGCTAGGCTGAGAGTTTAGCTATGAATATTATCTTCCGCTGTATATAATATATTGTAAAAGACTTCTGCTAGTTATATAAATAAAACTTTGTATTTTGTCGTATTCTTTTGGTGTGTGCTGTTGAGTGTCGCATCGCACGGCACCACCCTCTGCGATTCCTGGAATGTGTGAACCCGGTCCTCACATACGACATGTACTCACTCTTGCAATTCCTCCACCAACAGTTGCAGGTCAGGAATGGAAGTTTAATGATGATAATGCAGAGTTCTAGGCTGTGTCTACCGTCAGCCAACCTGTGGAGTGTTGGAGTTGCGTTATACCCCTTTTTCTTATGCTGCTTCGTTGCTTAGTTTGCTCAGTTTAGTTTATTTCCACTAAATTAGTCCAACTTGTCATTAATATTCATTAGTGCTTGTATTTGAGCATAATATGGTTGTGTAATAAAAGTGCTTAATTAATCTTGTTATGTGGTAATTTTCTGTATGCTCTTTTGTTAATGCACTTGTGTATGTGTGTTGAACGTCCTGGGCACACATATGCGTTCACTTGGTTCATTTTCGGAACCGGGTGTCACATGGAGGCTAAGGTTAGATGGATTTCGAGTTTGAGATGAGTAGAGGCCGGTTTGGAGTCCCACGTGGGCTCTGAAAGAGTTAGGCACGACGTCCCTAGGCCCACTTAACATAAAACCCAAGAAACAAGTCGTAAAACAAAAGATCAACTCAGAGTATCAAATTATCGGACAAGTCCGAAAAGGACCGGACTAGTCCGAATTTGGACAGAGGGAAATCAGACAAGTCCAGACTGGACATCAGACAAGTCCGAACTTATCCAGAGGGAAAAAACAGACAAGTCTGGCCAAAAATTGGATAAGTCCGACTTTAGTCAGAGGAAAAAACGAACAAGTTCGCTGGAATACCGGATTAGTCCGTACAAGTCCAGGGACTTAGCAAAATTTCCAAGCAATTTGGGATACAGGACTAGTCCGCTACGGGCCGGACAAGTCCGAAAATGTCTAGGGAGAATAACAGACTAGTCCGCAGCAAAACGGACAAGTCCGATCGAAGTCAGAGAGAAATCAGACTAGTTCGCACCAAAATCGTACTAGTTCGCACTTTCTAGAATCCTTAAGTTCGCTTAAACTCTAAATTCATCTTAAACTTATTCCTTTCTATGTGGATTAATGTTAGACATGTATTAGAATGTATGCAATGCATGATGGATGAAAATGAGGATGTTACAAACCTACCCCCTTTAAAATGAATCTCGCCCTCAAGATCAACGTAGAAGAGAAAAGATGGGTAAATTCCATCTCGAGATCATCTTATAGCTCCCATGTTGCATCTTATTCTGTATGGTGCTTCCATTGAACTTTACACCATCTAATAACCTTGTTCCTCGTGACTCTCTCCTTGGTTTCCAAGATTTTGACCGGTTTCTCGGCATAAGTCAAATCTTCCACTAGTTCCAATTCTTCCATTGGCACTTGTTCTTCCAGTACTCTCAAGCACTTCTTGAGCTGGGAAACATGAAACACATCATGGACATCCGATAAGTGAGTTGGCATCTCCAACTTATATGCTACTTCTCCTCTTTTGTCCAAAATCTTGAATGGTCCAATATAGCGAGGTGCTAGCTTGCCTCTTATGCTAAACCTCTTATGACCTCTCATTGGTGACACCTTGAGGTAAATGAAGTCTCCCACTTTAAAGGCTAGTTTCCTTCTCCTATTGTCTGCATAGCCCTTTTGCCTTGATTGAGCAGCCGTCAAGTTATCGCGAATAACCTGAACTTGCTTTTCCGCTTCTAGCAACACATCCGGACCAAGTACTTGAGTTTCTCCTTTCTCATTCCAAAACAAAGGTGTCCTACACCTCCTTCCATGTAGTGCTTCGTAAGGCAACATTTTCAAACTTGCTTGGTAACTATTGCTGTACGAAAATTCTGCATATGGCAAGCTCTTGTCCCAACTTTTCCCATGCTTCAAAGCACAAGCTCTTAACATATCCTCCAATATCTGGTTGGTCCTCACGGTTTGTCCATTCGTTTGAGAGTGATATGCTGAACTAAAATTCAATCTTGATTCCAATGCTTCATGCAATTTTTGCCAGAATCTAGAGGTAAATTGAGAACCTCTATCTAAGACTATCTTCTTCGAAACCCCATGTCGGCACACAATGTGCTTATGTATAGCTATGCTAGCTTTGCGGTGGTATAGGTGGTCTTGACAGGAACAAAATGAGCTAACTTGGTCAACGGATCCACAATAATCCATATAGAGTCATAATAGGACAAAGTACGCGGTAAACAAACTATGAAGTGCATTACAATTTCTTCCCACTTCCATTCGGAAATCCTTAATGGCTGTAATAATCCAGCGGGTCTTTGATGTTCCGCCTTGACTCTGGCACACATCACACAAGGCTATGTATTCAGCTATGTCCTTCTTCATGCTAGCCCACCAATAACATGTCTTCAAGTCTTTGTACATCTTTGTACAACCGAGATGAATTGAGTATGGCGAGTCATGTGCCTCCTTTAGTATTGTCTCCCGAATGTGCTTCACATTAGGCACGACAATCCTCTACCAACCCATAGAGTATCATATTCATCCTCATCAAACCTGAATTCTCTCCCTTCTTGGGTCCTTTCTTTGATTTCTTGGATTTCCTCATCCTTTGTTTGACCCTCTCGAATATCTCGCTCCAAGGTTGGATTTAACTCCATCATCCCCATCTCATTCACAAATCCAAGGTTCAACCGTTCAAACTCCTTACATAACTCAAATGGTAATTCGCGAACTGTGAGTTGATGACTTAACCCTTTTCTACTCAAGGCATCAGCCACAATAGTAGCCTTCGCTAAATGATAATTGATTCCCAAATCGTATTCCTTGATGAGCTCCAACCACCTTCATTGCCTCAGGTTCAGATCCGTTTCTGTGAAAATATACTTCAAACTCTTATGATCCGTATAAATTTCACAGTTATGTCTAAGGATATAATGTCTCCAAATCTTCAATGCATGTACCACAACTGCAAGTTCCAAATCATGTGTTGGATAATTCTGCTCATGTTTCTTCAATTGTCTCGATGCGTAGGCGACCACTTGGCCTTCTTGCATCAATACACATCCAAGTCCTTGTCTTGATGCGTCGCAATAAATATCAAAACTTTTGCTCACATTCGGCAGTATCAAAACTGGGGCTATAGTTAACCTCTTCTTTAGCTCCTCAAAACTGTTTTAACAAGCTTCAGTCCATAGGAAAGCCTTTCCCTTCATTTGCAAATCCGTCATTGGCTTGGCTATCTTGGAAAAGTCCTTGATGAATCGACGGTAATATCCAGCCATCCCAAGAAAACTCCTTATTTCCTTTACGTTTTGCGGTGGCTCCCACTTTAGCACATCCCTCACCTTTCCGGGGTCGACCGCTACTCCTCCTCCTGAGATGATATGACCCAAAAACGACACCTCTTTCAACCAAAACTGGCACTTGCTGAACTTGGCATACAATAGGTGCTCCCTCAATTTCTACGACGTAAGCCTCAAGTGTTCCTAGTGTTCCTTCTCATCCTTCGAGTAGATCATAATGTCATCAATGACCACCACGACAAACATATCAAAGTACTCCATGAAGACCTTATTCATGAGGTACATAAAGTAGGCCGGTGCATTTTTCAATCCAAAGGACATCATGGTGTACTCATAAGATCTATACCATGTCCTAAAAGCTAACTTAGGTATGTCTGGCGGTCTAATCTTCATTTGGAAGTACCCTGACCTCAAATCAATCTTGGAGAAAACACAAGTACCCTTCATCTGATCAAACAAGTCTTTTATACGTGGCAAGGTGTACTTGTTCTTGATGGTCACCTCATTGAGAGCTCGGTAATCTACACATATCCTTTAGGATCCATCCTTATTGTCCACAAATAGAACGGGTGCTCCCCAAGGTGAAGAGCTAGGGCGAATAAAACCCTTCCCCAGTTGCTCTTGAATTTGCTTCTTGAGCTTCGCTAATTCCCTAGGAGGCATCCTTGAAAGTTGCCTAGAGGGGGGGGGGGTGAATAGGCTAATTGACCTGCAAATGACTTAATAAAATGAGATTAAATCACAGGGGGCGGACTAGTCCGGTCTGGGGGCGGACTAGTCCGGTCAGCCTGCGTGAAGAACCCTAAAAGATGTTTCTAGCAAGTTTTAGGGGATTTTCTCGAGGCTACAGGTGAAGATATGTTTAAGTCAAGTTAAACAACTACCAACACAAGAGTGAGTCAAGCTTCAACAAGTTTAGCAATATGAAGTACGAAACAAGACTAGCAACCCTAGAGCGAAATAATCGATAAAGTAAATGCGAAGAACACGAAGACACAAGCATTTTATCCTGAGGATCGATTCCACACAAGGAATCTACGTCCCCGTTGAGGAGTCCACAAAGGACCGGGTTCAACAACCCTTCCCTCACCAAGTTTACCACACGAGCCTAACTTGGTTTTCCACTAATCACAAGGGTGATTACAAAGTTCGTTGGGGCTTCTCACAATCTGAGGCTCCCACACCACAAAGGTGATCAACACCACAAAATATACTCAACGCACAGCACACAAAGACTCAATGAGTGCAAGAGATCAAACCGGGAGCACAAGCGCGATGTTCTTCCTCTTCTCCACCTCACTAAACCCTAATCCACTCAAGAATTAGTTTTAGAGGGAAAGTAGGCAAGAAAGAGGCTTAGGAGTGCTCCAAGTTGGCTGTGGCGGCGCTAGGGTTCGAGAGTTTCAAGAGTTGTTTGAAATGAGGCCGGGGGGTCCCCTTTTTATAGGGATCTCGAGCCCAAACTGCTGACCTCAGCAAAAGGGCGGACTAGTCCGGCCTAGGGGACCACTGACCTCTTGTCAGGTCCCGACAGCTGACACGCTATCGTCACACTACCTGCCAAACTTCAAATTCAAATGGTCACTTCAACAACGGACTAGTCCGGTCACCACCGGACTAGTCCGATCTCACATAGAGCCTTTTGCTCCGTGTGAAAACGGACTAGTCTGAGGACCACGGACTAGTCCGTCCCAAAGGGCGGACTAGTCCGGTCCTCCCAGACTTAGTCACAGAAGCACCTTCAACTCGCCAACCCGGACTAGTCCGGCGCCAAGGGCGGACTAGTCCGTTCTCACTCAGGACCTCTTGGTCCGGTCTCAAACGGACAAGTCCGTGGTTTTGGGACTTAGTCCCCAAAACCCACTCACTGCTACCAGGACTAGTCCGGCCACAAACGGACTAGTCCGATCTCAGTCAGACCCTTCTGGTCCGGCCGAATACGGACTTGGCCGGCCAGGGGCGGACTAGTCCTGCCACCTGCACGGACTAGTCCGGCCCTACTACCAGACTACTTATCCACTCTTTTCTCTCAAGGGGTTTGATCTCTAAATCACTTTGAGCTCCCAAACTTGATCTTAATGCACTTTACACACGCACCCTCCTATTTCTACGGCTAGTCTAACTCAACACGCTAGAAACCCTAGTTTCTACGCTTCGAGTTGACTCTGTTTCCTTCCTTTTCCTTTTTGAGGGTTTGCGTCTCCGATCGAGTCCACACCTGTGCTAAGATCACTTGAGATCATTAGCGACTTAGTTGTCGTCATCAATCATCCAAAATCCACGGGGAACCTAGATGCACTTTCAATCTCTCCCTTTTTGGTGATTGTTCACAACACATTAAGTCCTTCAACAATTAAGAGTATTAAATTTGGTTTTCATAACTTGTGTGCGTATGAATGACTCCCCCTCAATGTATGCAGCATGTAAAAGAGGTGGAGGAGATCTTTCATACCCACACACGTTATGGTGGGGTGCCTGCGTGACGTGCTCAACAATTATGACAAGACATAAAGAACATCAATATAATCATAAGATTGACAATAAGAGCATTATATTGATATTAAACAACACTAACAAGTCTTGCACATATGTAAACATCCAAGAGCATGAATATATTACATAACAAGTCCACAAACCACAAACACACCCACAAAATATTAACTCCCCCTTAACTCTCCCCCTTTGGCATCAAGGCACCAAAAAGGAAAAGAAGGGGGGAAACTAAGACCTAAGAACTAGTCCTCGTCTTCGCCACTTCCACTCTCCGTGGCCTCGGAATCTTCGACGTCTTCCTCATGATCGTCGGCGTCGTCGTCGTCGTAGTCGAAGTTCCTTGCCGAGGGAGCAGCCCGAGAGGAGCTTCCATCCTCTTGGAGCTGGGCGAGCTCATCGGCGGTGAAGTTGGGGAATGGAGTGATATCCCCATCACTCACCTCCGGAGAGGACATCGGGACCTCCAGCTTGTCGCACACCGCCTTAAGATATTTTTCCTGGCGCTTGTGTGCCCTTTGAGCGCGGATCTCTTGCTTCCGGCAGGAAGTGAAGATCGCCTTGAAGCATTTGAAGAAGGCACTCATTGATTGAGGCGGAGGCGGAGACGGAGGTGCCACGGGGCGAGATGGAGGATCTGCATTCTTGCGACGAGGGGGAACAGGTACATTCGGAGGCTTCTGAGGACGAAGCGGGCGGTGCGACACGTCCGTGACGAAGGTCACGCCCGACACCTTCTCGATGAGGCACATGATGTAGGGGGCATACCCGCAAGCACGGTTGGGGGTATGCGAGATGTTGAAGATATCATCGAAGATGTAATCGACGAGGTTGAACTTCTCTTCCCCATCAACCAGAAGTAGCAAGTGCCTCAAGTTCCCTTGAATTACCCCAGCATCACCGTCCTTCGGTGCTATTGTCCTTCTGAGGATTCTGTTCATAATGCTGTAGAAGGGCTTGATGTTGCAGGCGAGACCGGCATCAAATGGAACGTGACTTGGATACATATATGGTAGCTCTTCATGGTCCACGGCCTTGAGGTTAGAGATTATAATCTCATGATCCATGTGTGCCTCAAGCCCTAGAATCTTGGCGAACTCTGCGAAAGTGACTGAGTACTGCTCACCATGTGTCATCCAAATAATTCTTCTGTCACCTGAGGTGGTGAAGTAGATGGTGGAGTAGAACTGCAGAATCACTTCGATGTTCCAGTCATACTTGAAACCCATGATCTTCTTGAGGTCATGGCGCTCAGCAGCTTCGATGACAGCGTCAAAAGCAGAGTGTTGCTTTTTGGCCATGTAATCCCAGTCAACCCATTGAGCTTCTATTACCGGCTTCTTCATCTGCTGATAAACTAGCCGGTAGTAGTCACAATGAAAGTCGCACCAGAACCTGGGATCTGCCATGCTCCTCTCAAACTTGTAGACCTTCTCGGTCCTCAGCCTCCTGGCCTTTTCAGCCCCTTTTCCATGAAACACATTGGCAGACAACTCCTTCTGCCTGTTGGGGTTCCTTTATGGTGTGTGAAGCTCAAGGGGGCCAATGGAAGTGGCCTTCCCTTTATCCTTGGTCACAACACCTACAGCTGCCTTCTTTGCTGACATCTTGACAGCTGGCTTCTTCTTCTTCGGCTCGACAGGAGTCGGAGCCTTTCCCTTCTTAGGGTCACGCTCGACCCTAGGCTCAACTTCCATTTGGGCTGGCTCCTTGCCCTTCGCTTTCTCGCCAATGGTGACGAGCTTCTTTCTCTTGGGGGCATTGGCCTCAACAGCCCTGGAGTTGTGAGCCTCCCTGTCTTCCCTTTTCTTCTTTTGCAGCTCATTGAGGGACTCTGCGGTTGCTCGAGCTATGGCTTCTTCCTCGTTGTAGATTCTTGCGGCAACTTTGGAGGCTTCGAGTGCCTTCAGCCGTCTCTCTTCCTTTGCCTTTTGCGCCTCTATGAGCGCAGCCTTGGTCCTTGCCTCAACAATTTGAGCTTTGGTTCGCCCCTCGGGGTTGAGACGAGGAGGGGAATGCTCCGAGTTTGACATGCTGCGGAAAGCATAGAGAAAGGAAGGTATGAGTCCAAGGAGAGGGAGCATTGCGGAAAAGATCTCGAGAAAAGACTAGAAGTAGGGTTTGCCCTGTGCAAACCGGACTTGTCCGCCCCAGGGGCGGACTAGTCCACTGGGCGGACTTGTCTGCAAGGGACCAGACTAGTCCGGGTTGCGCAGAATGAACCCTAACCCTAATCGATTCATCGAAAAATCATCGAATCAGCGCGCAATACTCCTAGGCTATGATCGCAAGGGTATATGGAGCAACATTAATGATGGTGTTCCTATAAAAAACTTTAAGAATCAAGAATGGGGCTAGTTTTTGAAGAACGAGGGAATACCTTCTCAAATCCACTAGAATCGACGAAATCGGAGATGGATCGCGAATGTGGAGCGCGGGGAAGTGATCCCTCACTCCCAAAGACTCCGATGCGTGGATTGGAGTCGAGATTTGGTAGTTGGAGCGCAAAATCGCCGATGGGGGGGGGGTGGGGGCGGTTGCTAGCGCGTGGAAGTGAGAGAGGGAGAGGAGGGGTCTGGGCCGCCTGGGGGTTTAAGTCCCCAAGGGCCGGACTAGTCCGGTCAGCGGACCAGACTCAGACTAGTCCGGATCCGGACTTGTCCAGTTGAAGGGCGGACTAGTCCGGTGTGCGGACCAGCCGCGGACTAGTCTGGACCCGGACTTATCCGTCCACAGGGGCGGACTAGTCCGGTCCTACTGGGCTGAAAAACGATATATTTGAATTTTGCCCACTAAAATAGGTCCTTTTGGACAAATATAGCATGAAAAACATGATAGACAAGATTATAAGGGAATATATGACAAAACATGACCATTTTCTAAGGAAAATAGATTTCTCAAATAGTTTTGAAGAGAAATCAACATAGAGAGGAGTTTTTCGAAATATAGCTCAAAATATATGAGGAATGTGGTTTAAGCCACATTCCGAGAATCCAAAATGTTGAGCTCACTTCTTAGCTCACAGAAACGCTTTTCATCAAGAGGCTTGGTGAAAATGTCCGCAAGTTGATGTTCCGTCCTCACATGAGAAATTGCAATATCTCCCTTCATTAAGTGATCTCGCAAGAAATGGTGTCGAATGTCTATGTGTTTGGTCCTAGAGTGCTCCACCGGATTATGGGCTATCTTGATGGCACTCTCGTTGCCACACAAGAGTGGAATGTTGTGCAAGTTAATCCCATAATCCCTAAGGGTTTGTCGCATCCAAAGAAGTTGTGCACAACAACTTCCGGCTGCAACATATTCCGCTTCGGCGATGGAGAGAGCAATAGAGTTTTGCTTCTTGGAGGACCAAGACACTAGAGATCGACCTAAGAATTGACATGTACCCGATGTGCTCTTCCTATCAACTTTGCACCCCGCATAGTCCGCATCGGAATATCCGATGAGATTAAACTTGGATCCTTTGGGGTACCAAAGTCCTAGGGTAGGTGTTTGTACTAGATATCTCAAGATCCTTTTAACGGCGATCAAATGACAAGCCTTAGGTGCTGCTTGAAAGCGTGCACACATACACACACTTAGCATGATATCGGGCCTAGATGCACAAAGATAGAGGAGTGAACCAATCATAGACCTATATATTTTTTGATCCACACTTGGACCGTCCTCATTTAGGTCTAGGTGTCCATTTGTCCCCATAGGGGTTTTGATGGGTTTTGCCTTATCCATGTCAAACTTCCTTAGAATATCTTGTGTATACTTAGTTTGACTTATGAATGTCCCTTCTTTGAGTTGTTTTACTTGAAATCCTAGAAAGAACTTCAACTCACCCATCATGGACATTTCAATCCTCTCCGTCATTATCTTGGAGAACTCATCACAAAACACCTTATTTGTGGAACCAAATATGACGTCATCCACATATATTTGGCACACAAAAAGATCCTCGTTGAAGTGCTTTGTGAAAAGGGTATAATCCGCCTTGCCCATCCTAAAACCATTTTCAACTAGAAAGTCTCTTAGGCACTCATACCAAGCTCTAGGAGCTTGCTTGAGGCCATAAAGAGCCTTTCGCAATTTGTAAACATGGTTAGGATAGTCTTGGTCTTCAAACCCCGGAGGTTGCTCTACATAAACTTCTTCCTTGATTGGACCATTAAGGAACGCACTCTTAACATCCATTTGGTAGAGCTTGAAATCATGATGAGTAGCAAAGGCTAACAATATCCGAATTGACTCAAGCCTAGCTACGGGGGCAAATGTCTCATCAAAATCCAATCCTTCAACTTGTGAGTACCCTTTTGCCACAAGTCGTGCCTTGTTCCTAGTTACCACGCCATGCTCATCTTGTTTGTTGCGAAACACCCACTTGGTTCCAACAACATTAGCTTGTGGGCGCTTGACAAGCTCCCAAACCTTGTTCCTTTCAATGTTATTGAGCTCCTCTTGCATGGCAACTACCCAATCCGGATCTCTTAGGGCATCTTCAACCTTATGTGGTTCCAAGGATGAGACAAAAGAGAAATGCTCACAAAAGTTTGCAACACGTGAACGTGTTGTTACTCCTTTTGTGATATCTCCTAGAATGTTTTCAACGGGATGATCCCGTTGAACACTTTGATGAACACGAGGATGCGGAGGTTGAACTCTTGAATCACTTGCTTCGTCTTCCTCACCTTGGTCTCCCACTTGATTCATGCCTCCCCCTTGATCTTCACTCCCGTTATCACTTTGGGGAGCATCTAGTGAATGTCCAACTTGTCCAATGGGGGTTTGACCTACTTCATAGAGAGGATGGTCACTTGAGCTTTGAGATGGTTCTTGTGGGCGAACATCTCCAAGTGCCATTCTCCTTAGAGCTTCTAGTGGAGGTTCCTCTTGATCAAGGGCATGTTGATCAACTTGCTCCACTTGAGAGCCATTGGTTTCGTCAAACACCACGTCACGTGCTACTTCAACAATTCTGGAGGATTTGTTGAACACACGGTACGCATGAGTGTTTGAGTCATATCCAAGCAAGAAACCCTCATCGGACTTTGAAGCAAACTTCGAAGTCCTAGGCTTCTTGTTGAGGATATAACACTTGCTACCAAAGACACGAAAGTAAGAAACATTGGGTTTCTTACCAACGAGAAGCTCATAAGGAGTCTTCTTGAGGAGGCGATGAAGGTACAATCGATTTACGGCATGGCAAGTGGTGTTAACCGCTTCCGCCCAAAACCGGTCTGATGTTTTGTACTCATCTAGCATCGTCCTTGACATCTCAATAAGCGTCCTATTCTTTCCTTTGGCAATTCCATTTTGTTGTGGAGAATAGGGAGCGTAAAACTCATGCTTGATGCCCTCCTCATCTAGGAACTCTTCTACTTGCATGTTCTTGAATTCGGTGCCATTGTCACTCCTTATAGCCTTTATCCTTAAGGTGAACTCATTTTGAGCTCTCCTAAGGAATTTCTTGAGGACACCGAGGGTTTCACTCTTATCATGCAAGAAGAATACCCAAGTATATCTTGAAAAGTCATCAACGATGACTAGACTATACATGTTGCCACCAATGCTAATATAGGCAATGGGGCCAAAAAGATCCATATGGAGTAACTCCAAAGGTCTAGTTGTCGTCATGACATTCTTAGAGGGGTGTTGAGCTCCTACTTGTTTTCCCGCTTGGCATGCACTACATGGCCTATCCTTTTCAAATACCACATCCTTTAGACCACGAACGTGCTCTCCCTTAAGGAGCTTTTGAAGGTTCCTCATTCCAACATGGGCTAGCCTTCTATGCCAAAGCCATCCCATGTTGGCTTTCGCCATTAAGAATGTGTCAAGTTGAGCCTTATCCGTGGTGAAGTCCACAAGATAGAGCTTTCCCTTGAGCACTCCCTTAAAGGCTATCGAGTCATTAACCTCTCTAATAACGCTCACACCCTCACTAGTAAATACACACTTATATCCTTTATCACATAGTTGTGATATGGATAGGAGATTATAATCTAGGGAATCAACATGCAAAACATTTGATAGAGTATGTGATGAAGAGATAGCAATTTTACCCGAGCCAAGGATTTTCCCTTGGCTATTGTCCCCAAAGAAGATTCCTTCACTTGGGTCCTCATTCTCCTCATACTCTATGAAAATGCTCCTCTCTCCGGTCATGTGGTTGGTACATCCGCTATCCAACACCCATTTCGATCCACCGGAGGAGTAAGCCTACAAAACAAGTTTATGCCTTCCTTTTAGGTACCCAAGCGGAGTTGGGTCCTTTCACGTTAGTAGTTAGGCATTTGGGCACCCACACGCAAGGCTTGTGGCTCTTGCGGAGTGGCCCAACATATCTAGCAAACACTTTGCCGTGTTTGTTCCTCTTTAGCACATAAGATGCATCAAAATCATGGAATAGAGGATGCGATTCAGATTTATGCAATTTGTTGCTAAAGGGTGAGTTCTTTTCAATTTTAGTTGGGGATGAACTCTCCTTAACAAAGACAATCATGTCTTTGCCATACTTGGAGGTTTTGGCGTTATGCCCTCCACCTCTAGTATAGCCAAGACCATCCTTGACATGGCGTGGTCTTGTGTTGGTGTATGCACTTCGTGCATACGCCACCTTTTCCTTGTCAAAGATGGCACCCTTAGGTGCTTGCTTGCCATGCGCTAAGTTGAGTTCATCCTTAAGCTTAAGGGTTAAATTAGAGCACTTGCAAGGCGATGTTTCATTGGATGAGGCCTTTGAGGGGGTTGAGCTCTTGGAGGAAGAGGCTACATTGTTCTTAAGAGACTCAACTTGAGTCTCAAGGATCTTGTTAACTTTTGACAAGTTTCCAAGTTCACCCTTGAGCTCAATTGACTTCTCCTCAAGACTTGAACACGTTTTCTTGCAAAGAGCAAGTTCGTGTTCCAATGCCTTGCTCTTCTCTCTTTCGAGCTCAAGGAGCTCATCAAGCTCTTGACATCTCTCCTTCTCAAGGATGAGCATGTCCTCTTGTCTATTGATGAGATCCTCCTTCTCAAAGATCTCATCCATAAGCAATTTCATCCTTCGCAAGGTGCTTTTGCTTATGTCCTTAAACATGTGTTCATTCTCACTAGCACTATCAAATTCATCTTGTGAGGAAGTTGAGGAGGAGGGATGAGATGTTACCTTTCTCATTCCCTCCCTTGCCATAAGGCAAGTAGGTTTGTAGTCGTTGTTGAGGTTGGGGAAGAGCTTGCTTCCCTTGGAGCTCCTCCCGATGGCTATGGTAGCCATCTTCTCCTCTTCCTCTTCAGAGGAGGACTCATCGTTAGAGTCCCACTCCTTCCCCAAGTGGGCTTGTCCGGAGGGCCTCTTCTTCTTGAAGAATTTCTTATCTTGAGGCTTGCCCTCCTTCTTCTTCTTCGCTTCTTCATGTGGGCAATCAACGATGAAGTGCCCATACTCGCCACAATTGTACCAAGACCTTTTTGATTTGGGCCTTGCTCTTTCCTTCCCCTTGCCTTCATAGTTGTGTCCGCCTTTATTCTTTCTCATCATTCTCTTGAATTTGTTGATGAAGAAGGCCTCTTCCTCATCGCTGTCGAGGCTCTCCTCATCACTTTCCTCTTGCTCCTTTGAAGAGGGTGTTGCCTTGAGTGCAACGTTCTTCAACTTTGAGGCGGTGAACTTTTGAAGGTCGTTGTAGAAGAGAGCCTCCTTCTCCATGATCTCATGGTTGATGATCCTGCCAAGGACCTCCTCCGGGGTCATTTGAGTGAACCCCGGGCTTTCTCGAATCATGGAGCAAAGAGCGACGTTCCTAGGCATGAATGCCCGGATCATCCTCTTCACCACCTTGTGGTCGGTCCACTTGGTGCAGCCATATGATCGGCTCTTGTTGATAAGTAACTTCAACCGGTTGTACATGTCTTGGGGGGATTGACCATCCAAGATGGTGAATCTCCCAAGCTCTCCTTCAATGAGCTCGATCTTGGCCTCCTTGACCACCCGATTTCCTTCATGCGCCGTCTTGAGGGTGTTCCATATGTCTTTGGCCACCTCAAGGCCATCGACGCGGTTGAACTCATCTCTTGAGAGAGATGAGATAATCACACCCGCAGCTTGAGCATTGTGGTGGATGAGGATGGCTTGTTCTTGAGTGATGTTGTCCTCATCCTTCGGAATCTCCACCCCGGTCATGACAATTTGACACAACGCCAGGTTGAGTGACACGAGGTGGATCTTCATATTGTGTTTCCACATCCCGTAATCAGTTCCATCAAATTGGGGAGGTTTCCCCAATGGGATGGAGAGGTAGTGGTTGTTGGCGGCAAGGCGTTCATAGTTGAACCCTTGTCGGTTGTAGTTGACTTCGCCACTACCACTTGATTGGTTCGACGGATCGATCTTGGAGATGTTTAGCTTCTCCCGGAGCTTCGCCTTGAGTTGGCGAGTCTCCTCATCGTCCGTTGGCTTATCTTGATAGGCCAGCGTCTCCTCACGGGTTGCCTCGTAGTTGCTGCTCGATGCGTCGTCATTCACCACTCCGGCCATCTCTTCGAGTTGTTAGACTCTTTGTGGAGAGTCCTGCTCTGATACCAATTGAAAGTTGCCTAGAGGGGGGGGGTGAATAGGCTAATTGACCTGCAAATGACTTAATAAAACGAGATTAAATCACAGGGGGCGGACTAGTCCGGTCTGGGGGCGGACTAGTCCGATCAGCCTACGTGAAGAACCCTAAAAGATGTTTCTAGCAAGTTTTAGGGGATTTTCTCGAGGCTACAGGTGAAGATATGTTTAAGTCAAGTTAAACAACTACCAACACAAGAGTGAGTCAAGCTTCAACAAGTTTAGCAATATGAAGTACGAAACAAGACTAGCAACCCTAGAACAAAATAATCGATAAAGTAAATGCGAAGAACACGAAGACACAAGGATTTTATCCCGAGGTTCGATTCCACAAAAGGAATCTACGTCCCCGTTGAGGAGTCCACAAAGGACCGGGTTCAACAACCCTTCCCTCACCAAGTTTACCACACGGGTCTAACTTGGTTTTCCACTAATCACAAGGGTGATTACAAAGTTCGTTGGGGCTTCTCACAATCTGAGGCTCCCACACCACAAAGGTGATCAACACCACAAAATATACTCAACGCACAACACACAAAGACTCAATGAGTGCAAGAGATCAAACCGGGAGCACAAGCGCGATGTTCTTCCTCTTCTCCACCTCACTAAACCCTAATCCACTCAGGAATTAGTTTTAGAGGGAAAGTAGGCAAGAAAGAGGCTTAGGAGTGCTCCAAGTTGGCTGTGGCGGCGCTAGGGTTCGAGAGTTTCAAGAGTTGTTTGAAATGAGGCCGGGGGGTCCCCTTTTTATAGGGGTCCCGAGCCCAAACTGCTGACCTCAGCAAAAGGGCGGACTAGTCCGGCCTCAGGCCCGGACTAGTCCGGCCTAGGGGACCACTGACCTCTTGTCAGGTCCCGACAGCTGACACGCTATCGTCACACTACCCGCCAAACTTCAAATTCAAACGGTCACTTCAACAACGGACTAGTCCGATCACCACCGGACTAGTCCGATCTCACACAGAGCCTTTTGCTCCGTGTGAAAACGGACTAGTCTGAGGACCACGGACTAGTCCGGCCCCAAGGGCGGACTAGTCCAGTCCTCCCAGACTTAGTCACAGAAGCACCTTCAACTCGCCAACCTGGACTAGTCCGGCCCCAAGGGCGGACTAGTCCGTTCTCACTCAGGACCTCTTGGTCCGGTCTCAAATGGACAAGTCCGTGGTTTTGGGACATAGTCCCCAAAACCGACTCACTGCTACCAGGACTAGTCCGGCCACAAACGAACTAGTCCGATCTCAGTCAGACCCTTCTGGTCTGGCCGAATACGGACTTGGCCGGCCAGGGGCGGACTAGTCCTGCCACCTGCACGGACTAGTCCGGCCCTACTGCCAGACTACTTATCCACTCTTTTCTCTCAAGGGGTTTGACCTCTAAACCACTTTGAGCTCCCAAACTTGATCTCAATGCACTTTACACACGCACCCTCCTATTTCTACGGCTAGTCTAACTCAACACGCTAGAAACCCTAGTTTCTACGCTTCGAGTTGACTCCGTTTCCTTCCTTTTCCTTTTTGAGGGTTTGCGTCTCCGATCGAGTCCACACCCGTGCTAAGATCACTTGAGCTCATTAGTGACTTAATTGTCGTCATCAATCATCCAAAACCCACGGGGAACCTAGATGCACTTTCAATCCTATATGGCCTCTTAGCTATAGGTTCAGTTCCAGGTATTAATTCAATAACAAACTCAATATCTTGATCAGGTGGCATACCTAGCAACTCATTCGGGAACACGTTCAAAAATTCACACACCACCGGGATCTCCTCAACTGCGGCACTGTCCATGTGATTCACCTGCAATTGCTTCGGTGCGTGTTGAGATGCATCAAATTCTACGGTGATCCCTTCCTCGTTGGTTAACTTCACCGCCTTTTTGGCACATTCAATGACTCCATTGTGCTTCCTCAACCATTCCATACCAAGTATAATGTTCAATCCTTGATAATCCAAAACAATGAGGTTGGCATAGATGTCTACCCCCCTTATTCTAAGGCTTACTTTTGGACATACTATATTTGTCTTCATCTCTCCTCCAGGAAACTTAACCAATAGAGTAAACTTCATATGAGAGATAGGCAAACTATACTTGGCAACATATTTCAATGCAATGAATGAATGCTATGCTCCAGAATCAAATAACATAGTCGTTGGGTTCTAGTTTGCGAGAAACATACCAATCACCACGTCATCCGCTTGTTGAGCATCCTCCGTAGAGACATGGTTCACGTTGCCATGAGCAAAATTCTGCAGTCCATGGTCCCCTTGTGGCGCTCCTCCATTGGGTCTTGGCTTTTGCCTCAGCGCATTGCTTCCTTAAACAAGGCCTAACATAGGACATTGATGTGCAAAGTGTCCAGCTTCTCCACAAGTATAGCAGTTATTTGCTGTATAAGAATTTGGTCGGACTTGATTCTGCGCATTAGCACCAGGAAAATTAGCACAAGGCGCAAATGGCATTGGAGCCTAGGTGCTTGCATAACAAGGCACTGATGCACAAATTGAGTTGGGCGCGGTGCATATCCAGGGCGATGAGTAGGCACAGAAGAGCTGTAATAAGGCGCATTGGGTGGTGCAATGCGAAGGCGCACATTACTTCCTTGTTGCTGTCCTTGATATGGCACCTTCCTCTTGTTGTCTTGCTCCATCTCACGGACCTTGTTCTCAACCACAATTGCCTTGACTACAAAGTTCTGGAAGTTAGCATCATCACAATTGAGCAATTGCAAGTGGATTTCATTGTTCAAGCCCCTCTGAACAAGTATTGCTTCCGGCTGTCCCGACTCACATCCTCAGGTGCATACCTTGAGAGTTGAGTGAAATTATTGAGATATTCACCCACACTCGATCTTGCCTCAAGTTCTCAAATTCTTGCCTCTTCAAGATCTAACACCTTCTGGCACATAATGAGAACGGAAGCTCTCCTTGAATTTGGCCCAAGTAATCCTCTCTTGGTTCTCATGAGCATTGCAATAAGCATCCCATCAATCAGAAGCTGCTTCAACTAGTTGATGAGAACCAAATAGGACCTACTCCCGGTCGCTGCATTGGACAATGGCTAGCTTCTTCTCCACGAACTTGAGCCAATCATCCACATCCATAGGGTCAGTAGCTTGAGCAAAGGTCGGTGGCCTACTCCTCATAAACTCTCCCAACCGGTTATGAGAAGGCGGTGGTGGCAGTAAGGGCATATGGGACTGATTGTTGACGTTACCAGCCTGCAGTTGTCCCATTGCTTGTATCATGGTCTGCATGATCTGGTTTTGCATAGCCAAAAGCTGCTCAATGTTGATAGCTCCATGCGCAGGTCCTTGTCCATGGTTATTCTGAGTTGCTCCATTGTTCTCCTCCTCATCACTGCCATCCCTCTGGTTGCGAGTCCTCACCATCTGAAGAAAAGCAAGAGATAAGAATTTAGAAACGTCCCCAACAATATGCATCAAGAAATATGAAACTAAGCAACTAACTATACTAGCCTAGGTGGACATAGCAATGCTAAAGCATCCCAAAATCCTCTATTAAGCAAACGAGCAAACAATATATAGCAAACAGCACACCTGAGTGTTCCTATGTGCTCCTAAAGTGTCCATTCTATCTAGGCTTCGTCCTACGGTCAACCTGTGGCTCTGATACCAATTTGTGACACCTGGATCCAAAAATGAACCAAGTGCAGTATATGTGTGCCCAGGATGTTTAAAACACATATACAAGTGATTCACAAATGATAAAAAGATAATTACCACAACTGAAATTATTAAATAAGTACTTTCATTACAATATCCAAATAATCTTCATATTGCAAATCTAACTATCATTGTTGAACTATAACTGCAGCGGAAATAATCTAATTATGAAACTATGCAAATAGGGTATAGCGCAGCTCCAACACTCCACATGCAAAGCTGATGGCAGACATGGCCAAGAACTCTGCATTATAATCGTTAAACTCTCAATCCTCATCTGCAACTATTGGTGGGGGAATTGCAAGGGTGAGTACATGTCGTACTCAACAAGTGTGGAAAGTATGACATGTAGCTGATACAAATGACGAATACAATATTGGCTAAGTGCTGAAAAGTACATTAAAACATTTGAAAAGCAATATATTTTATGTATGTGAAATAAACCCATCATAACCCATGTAGTTATCATAATACCAGTCCATATTTCAATACCATCATCCATATTCCAGATTGCTCATTACCAATAACCATATTCAATACAAGAATTAATCCATAACCAGCCATAATCATATTACCAACCATAACCATTACCAAAACATAACCAATACCAAATCACAAGTTCCCTCTAATCATGTAGGTCATCCAGGCACTCATAACTGGGAGCACGACTATCATGATAGTTTTATTAGACTCTGCAGATTATGTACCAATTTACCCACGTGTTTGTGATTTCATCACCCGTCGGTGACTAAAGAACCTCAGTTATGCCAATTACACTTCCTTTGGTGTATGGCCAAGAGATCACAAAATAGCCTTTACAAAGGGATTACTAGCCTATTTAGACCCCACTGAGGATTCACCGGTGGCGATGTCTCTTATAGAGCACATCTTCAACCAGGGGCCCCCTCTTGAGCCATTCAGATCATAGGGTAGTCCCACCAATCATCAACAAACCCAATCCGACTGCCCCTTCCCCGAGCATCTTTAATGGTCCAAATAGCACTGGCAAAGCCCTAATTAATCAGCTACACCGCACCCATACTTGGCCTCGTGGTGGCACTGTTGTCCTGGCTTATTCACGCATAAACCGGTCCTCAGATCTAAAGCAAGCAAACCACCATAACATCCAACCCATCCGCATACCAGGTTTGCTTAGAACACCCATTACAACATCATATTAACTAGTTCATGTTAATCATAATCTCATAAATACATCATTAAGTTGAGTGGTATAGTTATCTTCCCATCCCAATTAATTAAGTGAAGCAAAAAGATAAAAAGCGCTTCCCGACTCTCTACCATGTATTCCAGGTGACAAGGGTGTTTAAACAAAGCCATTAAACTTCCTATCAATGGATTTCCCATCAAATTGACACAAGCATGCAGTTTTGTAAACAAAACATTTATTTTAAAAACAGGATCAATATGCTTCAAGGACACTTGCCTTGCTCTTTGGATTGTTTCAGGTCAAAGCCTTCAAACTCTCGGTGTTGCAGATCCTCCACGGCACTCTCTAGCGCAAATCCGTCTAATCTGCATAATAAACATACAAGACAAGAAACAAAATCAAAGAGTGCACAAACATTACTCAAGATGACATGACATGCATGGTTAATGCAAATGCAAGGTGGAACTTGTTAATGAGTTGCTTTTAATGATCACTAACTAGTTCTAATAGCTTTTAATAAGTTTGTACAGGTTTGGAGTTGATTAGATCTAATTTTAGAATTAATTCGACACAATTTGACCAGGAAAATCGGACTATTCCGCTAGGGACCGGACAAGTCTGCACTGCGCGAGAACACCAGATTAGGGTTTTCTAGATCAGCGTGAATTTGGTGATTTGGGGTTGAATTCACGTAAGGAAAAGAGAGTAGAAGGTATACCAGGTGTTTAGAACTCCAATGAATCAAGGATCTTGGAGGTAAAACTTGGATCTTTTAGATCTAGGGTTGATGAAGAACTTGGTGGTGGACCGTTGACGAAGAATGCGAAGTTGATGGAGAGCTTGACCCTCTTTCTTTTCCTCCTCTTCTTCTTCTTGCCTTACATCTCCTTCTCCCTCCTTAGTGGCAGCTAATCACGAGCTAGGGTTTGGGTGCGGTGGAAAAGTGGCAAATAGATGCCAAGCCAAGGGGTGGGTTTGTTTATATAGAGGTGGAGGCTAGGGTTAGATGGATTTCGAGTTTGATATGAGTAGAGGCCGGTTTAGAGTCCTTCATGGGCTCTAAAAGAGTTAGGCATGCATCCCTAGGCCCACTCAATGTAAAACCCAAGAAACAAATCGTGAAACAAAAGACCAACTCGGAGTCGCGATTTATCGGACAAGTCCGAAAATGAACGGACTAGTCCGAAGTTAGACAGACAAAAATCAGACAAGTCTGGACTGGACATCGGACAAGTCCGAACTTATCCATAGGTGAAAAAAGACAAGTCTGGCCAAAAATTGGACAAGTACGACTTAGTCAGAGGGAAAAAACGGACAAGTCCACTAGAATACCGGACCAGTCCTGACATGTCCAGGGACTTAGCAAATTTTTCAAGTAATTGGAACATCGGACTAGTCCACATAGGACCGGACAAGTCCGAAGGTATCCAGAGGGAAAAACAGACTAGTCCGCAGAAAACTGGACAAGTTTGAGCGATGTCAGAGAGAAATCGGACTAGTCCGCACCAAAATCGGACTAGTCCGCGCTTCCCAGAATTCTTAAGTGCGGTTAAACTTTAAATTCATTTTAAACCTATTCCTTTTTATGTGTATTAATGTTAGACATGTATTAGAATGTATGCAATGCATGATGGATGAAAATGAGGGTGTTACAAACTTGTATCACACCCTATTTGTAATCCTTTATTTTATTTCTTTCTTTCCATCACCTTGACATCTAAAAATAAAAAATAAAAATACATAGTATTATAAGATAGGATTTAATAAAATAAAATATGTGTGGTAAGAGTATTTTTACTTTGCATAAGTTGAATTAATAAATAGTTGCTCTTCTTTATTTTCTCTATTCCCTTGCATACAACTTAGTATTCTCCAAGTATTGCGTTTATTGGCTTAGAAAAACCTTGCCTTAAACTTGGAAATTGTGGATAGAAAAAACTATGTCCAACTCTAGGTTGTTGTGGTATAAGATATAGTGATAGGAGCTGCTAATACCCCAGTTGGAAGTGAAACTTGATTTCTTGGAGAAAATTTAAAATGGGAGTTCCTCATTTGATAGAAATTCCAACCAAAGCCATATGATGTTTTGAATTTGATAAACCTTATGCATATGCTATTTGCCTTCACATTGAGCTTAGTAAAACCAGTATAGACCTATGTGAAAATATTTTCATGCTTTTAAGATCAAGATTGCACGAGCACATGCTAAACTTCTACACTAGAAGTTAGCAAAATTCCATCATACCATTCCAAAATCAAAAATATACTCCATGTTTTCCTAGCATAATACTTTCGTCAAAATATATGAAAATAAAAAAGAGTAGAAGACGTGGCTTCAAGAAAAAAAAAAAGAAAAAAATGCATTCTCATGTACAAGAGCATGAGAAAAAAAAAGAACAATAAGCCATGTTTCATCCTCACGAAAAAAAAAGAGTGCATACAAAGGAGTCATGTTTATATCTCCAATCCACAATTATTCCATCACACTCGCAGAAATCTTGATCAAAAAGTATGATTTGTTTTCTCCTAAGGCTTATGCTTTTGACTTACCGATATATGTATTGCAATTATGCCTACTCTTGATCTCCACCAAGCTCCACATAAAAGCCTTATTTAGATGTAGGACAAGAAAGGCATTGCTTTGGTGACGAATAAAAATACCACTTCAAACAAAGGAGAGATTGAGTGCATCATTTGAGGAACTTAAATTCAAAACACCATTTCTAATTCTCTGGAAATTTCAGTGGAACTCATACGTTTAGGTGATGCATGCTCATTTTATTGTTCTGTCCTTCAGCCACCCAAGAAAAGGATGAGGTATAAGCCCCATAATGACTAAGCAAAAGGGTGAGGTACCATAGCCAATTTATTCAATGCAAGGTAGAATATTTTGTTGTGCACATGGTACTTTTGAAAAATAGAACATTGCAGCAACTCCTGATCAACAACCAAAGTCTTGACTTCAAAAAAAAAAACAACCAAAGTAATTATCATTGCCTCGGGGCAAGCAAAGGGTAAGCCTGGGGGAGTTTGTTGATGGTCATTATATACCAATTTCGACCGTCAATATAACTCAATTATGTGAGGGAATAAATATTTCTTACACACATCATAGTTAGAAATAACCTAGTTCCACCTGTAGTTGGAGAAATTGGTGCATGCAAAAATTTTATAAAGAATTGAAGTGAATTCAAGGGAGGAATCCCAAAGAATACCTTCCCAGCCAATTAGATGTTGACGTGTGGCTGCACATGGATCAAATGGCCCACCTACAGGAGTATCTGAGGGCATCCAATAGCGTAGCACCCCGAAATGGTCAGAGGACCCATCTGTCAGCTACCTGGAGAAAGCACACCATGATTGGTGCTAGGACCAGGTTGGTCAACTAGGGGGGGGGGGGGGGTCGGCTGACCCGTTCCTAGCACCAAATGGGGTCAACTTCCACGTGTCGACGCCCTGCGGTGAGCTGATAGCGATGGAGACTGATTCGCGCGCTTTTTGTGGTGGGAACCGCCCCTACTCAGTGTATAAATAGAGGGGAGAGGCCTCACTTCACACACACACACACACACACACACACACACACACCACTCAAGCCTTATCTCTTGTATACACTAGTTCTCCTAGATCCTTAGTAGAGGTTAGGCTGTAGAGGTGAGCCTCTAGACCCATGTCCAAACTGGGAAAGGTGTGACTCATGTATCTTTTCCTTTATTAGTGACTTTGTACTTTATGGTAATGTTAGTATTAGTCTTTACTTATTCATATACTTGGTCAAAGTGTTCCTTGTTTGGTTGTGGAGTCCATTATGTGCTAGGTGTAGATGCTATTATGATCTAGTCTTAATAAACATATCATGTTATCATAAACATCATACACCACCACTATAGTCTAATTAGGTAATAATATGATTATGTTAATATGATTAATTTAGTGCTTGGTCCCAATATTGGTTTCAACGATGTTTAGGTTAGTCATTGCCTTAGGGTGGTAAAATTACCTGGGCCCTTAAGGTGTTTACTTAACATGTAAGTGTGGTGCTTAGATCGTTAAGTAGCGTTGGATGTCTCGTAGACCCACGGTTTGTAGGGGTAGGCAGCAGTTGGTGACAGCCCTCTCCGTCCATGGTAATCCCCCACATTCGACTACACCGCAAGCTCGTGGCGGGAATCGCCTTGATGTTGTTAGGGTAAACCCATGCCCGATATGTTGGACCACTAAGCCCTAGTATTCATCGTTAGCATACTCATGTGTACACTAATAGGCTATGTATATGAGTAATAAGAGGACAGTAAGAGCAGCCCCTTCTCGTAGCTTAACCGTCACTAGGACAACCTTACCTTAGAGTAGATTGCTTAAGTGTGTGTCACACTACCCCTATTATCATCTTACCCCTGTTCTGATACATACTTAGTACCCTAAACCTTCATCATGAGAATAGTGTTCCCTTTACTTCACCGCCTTCCTGGGATAAATACAATACCCTTGGGAATACTCTTGGGTGAAATGCTAAAACGGTATCTTTCGTGCGCTTGCGGATCTCATCTTCTACCGGAGATGATATGCGGTGTTAATAAATACCAACAGAGTTCACTACTGCAAATTTCAGCTTCCTATCTTTAGAGTTTCCAGCATGTAGAGTTTCATACTTTAGGTGAGACGGTTATGTCTTTTTGAGCCTTTGTGATCACAATTCCTATATACGTGGTTTCACAGGTATTTGTATTTCTTCTGCTTTTGTGTTTGTCAGTGGTTGAATCCGGCAGATCTCCCGACACTAATGTTAGTAGTCCGTGGAGTTCGTAGTTCGGTAATGGGCGCGCAAGGATTCAAGAGATGATGGCAAGTTGACACAGAGGTTTACGTGGTTCGGGCCGCCTGAGCGTAATACCCTATTCCACAGGGTGTGTTGCTGTTGTATTGAGCGTCTAAGAGTGTCTGAGTGAGTCCGAGAGCGTGTCTCGTGTCTCAGAGTCCGAGAGGTCGTGTCTCGCGTATCGTCCAACAGTCCTTTTATAGTACAAGGACTGGCCGTTACACTGTTAGCCTGGCCCGACATGTGGCCTCGGCGGTTACTAATGTTTAATACACAATAAATGAGGTTAATTACATTTAATAGCGTGGTAACGAGCTTTAACAGAGTCGTTACTGGTATTAGGGCCTTCTGATCGCGTGTCATTAATATGGTATTAATGACACATAATCGGGTCTTGAAGTCATTGATTGCCCCTTGAAGGTCCGAGCCATTGGCGGTCCACCAGCCTGATTGTTGAGGTTGAAGGTCCGGCGGTTCGGACACGTGGTAGCTCCGAAGCTTACCGTCGTGGACGGGTAGGTCCGGTGCTGTTGGACACGTGTTGGTACTAGAGCTTCCCTCTGTCTGGGGCTAGGTCCGGGGGTGCCATACTCGTATCCAGTCCAGAGCTTTCCCATATGTGGGTGGTAGCTCCGGTCTTATGATACACATGGCGGCCCTGGGACTAACCATGTCGGCGAAGCAGGTCCTGTTACGGCTGACATGTGGGGCCTTCGGAGGTCTTCAAATCTAGTAGATGAAGTTTCTTTGTGATCTTTGCAATCCCAAGGGGTATCCGGTACACAGGGTACCGACAGTGGCCCCCTAGGCCCACCTCTGGGAGAGACCTTTTGGATGAAGTCATTCTGTCGGAGGTGGGTCCATTCTTCGGTTTTTGAGCCGTGTCTTCAAGGGTCTTTGGATGTGCCGTTGGCGGTAGTTCGTAGTTAAACCAACGCCGCGTGGCATATCCTAGATGCAACAGGTGAGATCTTAGCGTGCGGATCTCACGCAATTGAAGGTCGTCGGTTCCCGATACAAAAATCGTATCAGTTCCACTCGCCCTGTCAGGCCGTCGCCTTCAGGTATCCCGCCTTTCATGATGACAACCGTTCTCCTTCGATGAGGACCTCGACTTGATCGTCGAGGTGGCCTCGGGCCCCCTTTTCATTGGCAGGGTGAAGTTTTTGCCTGGTATCATCGGCTCTTCTTCGGTTTCCATCCAAGCGTTGCGGGGGCTTACTTAAGAAGGAAAACACGCACCGTTTGGGGGTTCTTTACGCCTTTCATTTGAACTTGCGCTCAAATCCTCCAATCTTTTGCTTGCTTTTCATCTCTCGCCCCGCTGTGCTGCGATGGAGTTGGGTCTTTGCCAGAGCTGCCTGAAGACTGACGGTGATTTGAAGAAGGTCCAGGCCCTCATGGGGTGGTCCCCTGACTTCTTCAACCACCTGGTCCGTGTCGGCAAGCTTCCTTTCATGAAGTATCATGCTAGCGACATGGTGTACTTCTCCACGTACGCCATGGTGGGACTGATCCCACCTTTCTCCACTTTTTTCTTGATGCTGCTTGACTTCTATGGTCTGCAGTTGTACCACCTTGGCCCCCACTCCATTCTTCTGGTGTCGATCTTTGTCCACTTTTGCGAGATGTGGGTGGGCATTCCCCCCTGCATTGAGCTCTTCCGCACCTTCTTCACCGTCCAAACAACCGGCAAGAGTGACGAGTACCTTGGCTTCTATTATTTTGGGAAGTGCAAGAAGTGCCCGTACAAGTACTTGCAGTCGTTCCCTTCTGGCAAGTGGGACAGCTGGAAGAAGGATTGGATCGTCATCAGGGTGGAGGTGCATGAGAAGCTAGAGCTGCCCAAGGGCCTCCCCAACGTCGACACTGCAGCTTGGAGCGAAGTTCCGGTGTTATCGGATGCCTTCAACCCTGCTCTGACCAGGATCCGGCAATGCGTCGAAGGAGGGGTGACTCCTCAGGCGATGTTTTGCAACTTCTTGACCAACAAGTGGGCTCCCCGAAGAAGAGGGAGAAGCTTGCTTGGGCCCTCAACAGTGTGCTGGACGACGATTGGATCAAGACCGAGTTGAAGTCCAACAAGGAGGGCGCAACTTTGGAGTTTCACCTCATGAAGTTCCAGCACAGGATCAACGTCAAGGATGACAACTTGACTCCGCCAGCGGCTTTCCTCCCTATGAACATGGAGGCAGAGTTCAGAAGAGAGCTCCGGCGGAAGATGCCAGTGCTTGACGACCTTGGTGTCGTTGAGAGGCGTTCGATCACTGGGTTGGCGATCTCCGGAGCTTCCGAGGGTGGTCCCCCTTCCGTCCCAGAACAGAGAGTTGAATTCGTGGGTGAGGGCAAAGAGTTGGTCGAGCCCTCAAGCCATAAAAGGAAGCCGAAGCACTCTGATGGGAGGTCCGTCTGACCTGCTCCTTCCGCGGTGGTTCCTTCTCCCCGGAGTGGAAGGTCTTCATCGGCGGCAACTACTGCAGCATCCACATCTCCCCGGGGTGCTAGCTCCGGCCATGCGGCTCCAGTACCAGGGCCAGTTGAAGGCTTTGGGTCCGGAGGTCCTTCCCGATCGAGGGGGGCCTCAACCCAAGTGACAACGACAGCAGCAGCGAGCTCCGGGGAACCTTCCGAAGCCACCATGCCAGTGGCGACAGGGTTCGGCTCCGAGCATCAGGAAAAGAGGTTTCGTGCTAACTGGTGCAGAAGCCTTCCGAGGTAATTTTTGATGTTTTACCTCAGTTGATTGTTTTTTGTTGTAACTGTGTTTTGAGTTTCTCCGTACTTCATCCACGGAGTGCCCATGAAAAAGGCTAAAGCTCCGGCTCCTATTCCAGCGCCGCCCCAAGGGGTGGCTGAGGCTGTGACAGCTCTGGTGCCAGCTGTCATGGTCTTGGACCTTGACTCATCCCCAGAAGCTCCCGTGGTAGCGCCGGGCCACGGGAATGAAGATGTACCAGCGGCACCAGCCCCGGAGGTTGAAGCTCCGGGCTTGGATGCTGAAACGATGGACGCTCCAGCCTCAGAGCCGGAGGTAGCTGCAATTTCGGCCATAGAGCCAGATGTTGTTGAAGACCCGGCAGTCGAGCTTGATGATTGATGAGGCCCCGGTAGTAGAGCCGAGTATTGATGAAGTTCCGGCGCTTGAGCCAGTTGTCGAGGAAGCTCTGGCGGTAGAGCCGGTTGCAACAGAAGTTCCCACGGTAGAGCCGGTCGTCAAAGAAGTACTAGTGCCTGAGGCAGTTGTTGTAGAGGTGCCGGCGCTCGAGCCCATGGTGGTCGAGGCGTCAGCACCAGAACCGGCGGTGGAGGAGGCGCCAACATTGGAGCCGAACGTAGCTTCTGCTCTGACGGAATCTTCTATGCCCGCCCCAGAAGCAGTGGTCTCGGAGGTGCCCGCACCTGAGCCAGGGTGCCAAGATGAAGATGTCGGCCCCCCGCCTAAGGGGCCAGTTGTTGATGACCTGGCGGCGGGACCATCAGAGCCAATTCCGGAGGTCGAAACTTCTACTGCAGGACTTCCTCGACGGCGGCCAAGGCTATCCCGGAGGATGACCCTAGTGCCATGGAAGCTCAGGGGACCGCTCTTGTAGAGTGAGATCCAATTTTTGTCACGGAGAACCTGCTAGAGCCGGCGGAGATGACCCCGGCAGGTCCTGACCCAATCACCCTGTCGTTGTCTATTGACAACGCCTGCTCCAGTCTTCGTCAGGTCCAGCTGGCTTTCTTCCTCGATAGCAAGGCCCTCGAGGAGTAGCGCCAAACTCTTAGGAGGTGGCGCAACCGGCTCCATTTCGAGACCAAGCTGGCGCAGTCAAGGCTGGCTGATGATAAGGAGTGGGTGCAGTGGGAGAAGGTCCGCCTGGAATACTGGGGTAAGCTGCTGGATGAGAGAGAAAGCATGACGCGATCTCTGGACAACCAGTCCCGGGCCATCTACGAGCAGGCCAAAGCTGCTAATAGCACAGTGTATGATCGCTGGGAGAGGCTCGATGCCATCCACACCAGTCTCGTCAAGCGCCAGGAGGCTCTCGAGGTGCGGGAGAGAAAGCTCGAGGATAAAGAGCAAAAACTCCTGGAGCTGCGGGACGACGTCGTGAAGAGGGAAGAAGAGCTCACTCAGAGGCTAACTCTGGGTGACAAGAGTCTCAAGGAGCGCACTAAGAAATTGGAGGAGCGCTGCGAGAGAGAGGAGAAGAAGGCTTGGGAGCGAGGGCGGGAACTCCACAGGAGGGAGAATGCCGTTGCTGCCAGGGAGAAGAAAGTGCGGGGCCGGGAGAAGGACCTGGTCGACCGCCGGAACAAGATCCACCTCCGGGAGGAAGAGCTCGGAAAACTCGAAAGGCAAGTTGCTGAAAAGATTCAGCAGAACGCCAAAGAGGTTGAGCGCCTTGCCCGTGAGAATTCGGAGCTTGTTGCGACCAGAAGATCCTTGGAGGAGATGCGAGGCTCGAGGATTGTGTTGTCCCAACAAGTTTGGGAATTCCTGGTCAAAGCCAACGACGCGCTAACGCCAATGGGTTTTAGTCCCGTGCGTCCGGATGATCCGGAGCCGGAGTTGGACCTAGCGTTGCAGGCGTTGAGTTTGGCAGACAGCAAACTCACCAAGATGGGTGATGTCATTGCGGACCAGCTGGAGACCGAGGGACAATCCCTGGCACAGGATGTTGCAGAATTCGTGCGGACGGGCTACACAAGCCAGGACCCTCAATTCCCCCTGGACCCAGTGCTTGAAGGCCCCATCGAAGGAGAGGGAGAAGCTGCCCAAGCCAGCGTATCGGAGGCTGCCAAGAAGGTCGCCTCGTTCTTCCATAGTTTCTAGGACCATCTCTTTGTAGCTCCCATTTGTATCCTCTCTTCTCTTTCTCCAATTTTGTAATCTCTGGTCTCCAGATGAATGAAATCCAAGTTTTTTGTGAATTTCATTTTTTGTCTTCAACACCTTTGTCCCACTTGGCCCCCTGGTAGATGTACACAATTTGATTGTGAACATGTACCAAGAGGATGTAATAGTTGTAGAACATAGGTTTGAAGTCTTCGATAGTGAAGGTCCCCTGAGGTTGTCGGAGCTTAGTGGCTCCGGCATTGACTATTGTCAGAGCTTAGTAGCTCCGGCAGTAGTCTCCATTAATGCGTAAAGCATCAACGGTTAGTCCTCTAGGGTGTCGGAGCTTGGTGGCTCCGGCGGTGACCTTTGTCAACATGTGGTGTGTTGACAGCAGACTCCACTATAGAGTTTTTCCACCATCTTTTCTTCACGTTGACGGTTGGCCCCCTAGCTTTATCAGATCTGGGTAGATCCAGCGACGCTCGCTATCAATGTTTGAACATCGATCACAAGCCGCATAGAGGATGTCGGAGCTTTGGCAGCTCCGGTTTCGTTCACCATCATCATGAAATATTTATTTTCCTGCACACTAAAGTCAAGAAAAACAGTAAAATCTGTTTCCTATCTATAACTTCATTGCGGCTTACTATTCTCGAGAAAGTTTTAGGTCGAACACAATTCTAAATACAATCAAGTGCGCTGTCTTGTTTCCTTCAGATCCGATCGTTTCTGGACTCGCCTTACATTGGCCTGCCAGGGTGTAGGTAGAGTGGCGTACTTAGGGTGTATGACCAGGCTAAGTCAATAGCACACTCCGGCCCTAGCTTTGCTTGGCGGCATTCAGACGAGTAGACCATCAACAATGTTTGGACCTAGAAGAATAGACGATGCAACTCGAATTGTACATGAATGGATTGAGCTAAAGTATCTTAAGAACTGCACAACTTTGTTATAGACAAGAAAGAGAAAAATAAAAAATATGGGGCCTGTACAAAGTAAATGCACGTGGGGTCTGTTTTCCCACAATGAGGTCTTTCACTATAGGTCCGGGGTACAGGGGAAACAAGTACACTCTTAGGGTGCGGAACCATACTAAGTGTGTTTCATTTCTCGTTTGACCCAAGATAGCTAGCTACACTTTAGTTCTGAGACTATGATAAGTGTTGCATGGACGTTGTGGACCTAATGGGGTAGGTCCGGCTGTCCTCCCAGAGGAGCTAGCCGACTATGTACAATGACTCTATAACATACATCACATGTAATTATAGACTCACCTCCGTGATATTAAGCGTAGAACTTACGGAGGTGCTCAATGTTCCAAGGATTAGGGAGAGGTGTCCCATCCTCGGTTGCCAAGCGAACGCATCCAGGATGGGATACTTTGTTCACTCAGAAGGGTCCTTCCCAGCTGGGGGAAAGTTTTTTCAACCCTTCTCTGGATTGTATTATCCGTAGCACCAGATCGCCTTCCTCGAGCTGTCGGCTGTGAACATGCTGTTGATGATAGCGCCGAAGAGCTTGGCGGTATCAGGCATTCCGAACAGCTGCTTGGCACCTTCCCTCTTCAAGGAGGTCAAGGTCTTCACGCCGGAGCTGGTCCTGCGTGGTTGAAAGTCCAGACCCGGAGCGACCCCAAGGTGATATCCGGAGGAAGGACTGCTTCAGCTCCGTACACCAAGAAGAAGGGTGTCTCTCTAGTTTACCGGTTTGGAGTTGTCCTGTTGGCCCATAGAGTGGGCGGAAGCTCTTCGATCCAGTTGACTCCATGTTTTTTCAGGCGCTCATATGTGCGCATCTTGAGTCCTTTTAGGATTTCTGCATTTGCTCTCTCGGCCTGGCCATTGCTTGCCGGGTGAGCTACGGAATCGTAGCTGACTTGGATGCCGAGGTCTTCGCAATATCCTTGGAATGCGGAGCTTGTGAATTGGGTCCCATTATCAATTATGATTTTGTTTGGGACTCAAATCTGCATACGATGGACTGCAAGAATTGATAGCTGATTGCTTGTTTATTATCACAACTGGAGCTGCTTCCGGCCATTTGGTGAATTTGTCAATGGCAACATACAGGAACTTGTAACCCCCGACGGCTCTTGGGAAAGGTCCTAAGATATCCATCCCCCACACAGCGAAAGGACATGTAGGATGTATCATTTGTAGAGGCTGAGCTGGTGTATGAATTTGTTTTGCATGAAACTAGCATGCTTCACATTTCTTCACCAGCTCAGTTGCATCCTGGAGTGCTGTAGGCTAGTAAAAGCCATGCTGAAAGGCTTTACCGACCAGCGTGCGGGAAGACACGTGGTTCCCACACTCGCCTCCATGGATTTCTGCGAGGAGCTCGCAACCTTCTTCCTTTGTGATGCACCGCATTAGGACGCCGTTGGCATCGCGCAGTAGAGATCCCCTTCTACCAACGTGTGTTTTTTAGCCAATCTGACTATCAGGTCAGCGGATACATCATCGTCAAGAAGGATATTGTCTTTCAAGTAGCTCTGGATCTCTGAGATCCATGCATCGGAGCGAGCTTGAGCATTGGAGTCTTGCGTGCTGGGTTGCTCGGAGCTTCCGGCAGCACCTACGACCCATGATGGCTGCCTTGGTAACAATGCCATCGGGACCGCCAGCTTCGAGGTGTTGGTCTCGCCCCCTTCGCTCAGTTCGGCAGGCTGAGTTGTGGGTTTTGACAACCTCCGGACTAAGGTTACGTCGGGAGCCGGAGCTCTGGTTGATGCTTTTGTTGAGAGTTCGTCAGCTTCAGCGTTATG
Organism: Tuctoria greenei; assembly: GCA_036927565.1. Taxonomy (NCBI): domain Eukaryota; kingdom Viridiplantae; phylum Streptophyta; class Magnoliopsida; order Poales; family Poaceae; genus Tuctoria; species Tuctoria greenei. The sequence goes on from JAYESD010000001.1 coordinate 111,932,682, forward strand.
GAGACGCTAGACATGGTGGACGTCCAGGACTTCGATGTCCTTCTGAAGCCTTTGGACTTCAAGGAGATAAGCAGCTAGTTGGGGATTGTTGTAGGAGCATTCACCCTTCACCTGTTTAATGATGAGTTGCGAATCTCCATTGACCAACAGCTGCTTGACACCGTATGATAGTGCCACCTTTAATCCATAAATGAGTGCTTCATACTCCGCCATGTTGTTGGTCACCTTGAAGTCAAGGTGGACCATGTATTTTACCTTCTCCCCGGTTGGAGCGAGGAGAAGGGATCCAGCTCCGGCCCCCTGCTTTTACATGGAGCCGTTGAAGTAGAGACTCCAGTGAGGCTTGGTGAAGACTGGAGCCTTGAGTTCCGGCTTCTGCTCACTAGGTCCCCCAGGGATTGATGGAGAGGGGGTCCATTCCGCTACGAAGTCCGCCAATGCTTGACTCTCGATCACTTGTCTTGGGACGAATTCTAGGTCAAACTCATCCAATTCCGCTGCCCACTTTGCAATGTTCCCAGTGGAATTGGGATTATGCAAGATCGCACGCAGTGGATAAGAGGTCACCACTGAGATCTTATGAGCTTGGAAGTAATGGTGAAGTATCCTGGAGGCGATAAAAACTGCATAGAGCAGCTTATGAACCTCTAGGTATCGAGTCTTGGCGTCATGGAGTACTTTGTTGATGAAGTACACTAGGCGTTGGACTGTCCGGACCCTCCTGGAGGGGCCCAGAGCTTCCTCCTCATCGACCCGGACCCTCCCAGAGGGGTCTGGACCTTCTTCAGGGACCTCCGGGTCCTTGCTGAAGGAAGCTGGAGCTTCTTCTGGGGTGACCTGGACCATTCCGGAGGGGTCCGGATCCTCTTGTTCAACAAGAGTAACTCCTTGTAGATCCAATTCTGGGGGCTGGGACCCAGACTTGCCTTCAGGAACCTCCTGACCCTCCCGAAGGGGTCTAAATTCCAGAGCTTGTGAGGGTCCTGGTCTCTCCGCAACCAGGACCATGCTGACAACTTCGTCAGTTGCCGAAATGTAAAGCAATAAAGTCTCACCGGGGTTCGGAGCTACCAAGGTTGGTAGAGTGCTTTAGCTCCTGAAACGCCTTTTCCGCTTCTTCATACCATTGGAATGGTCCGGACTTCCTCAATAGCTTGAAGAGGGGTAGTGCCTGTTCCGCCAGTCTTGAGATGAACTGTCTAAGGGCGGCTAGACATCCAGTCAGCTTCTGGACGTCCTGGATGCGGGCTGGTGGCCGCATATCTTCTATGGCTTTAATCTTTGCCGGATTTGCCTCTATGCCTCAATGGTTTACCAAGAAACACAGAAGCTTTCCGGAGCTGACCCCGAAGACACACTTGTCTGGGTTCAGCTTTGTGCGGGTAACCCCCAACTTGTCGAAGACAGCTTGTGAGGTGTCAAGAAGTGACTCCTTATCCTCAATCTTGACGACGATGTCATCAACATACACTTCCACTACGTCTCTGATGAGCTCTCCAAAGGATGCATTCTTGAGACCAAATGGCATGGCAGTATAACAATACAATCCATCTACTGTGATAAAAGAAGTGTGCTCTTCATCTTCCCTAGACATTCTGATTTGATGGTACCCAGATAATGCGTCTAGGAAACACAGTAATTCACACCCGGAGGTGGAATCCACTATCTGATCTATTCTAGGTAGTGGGAATGGATCTTTTGGACATGCCTTATTTAGTGTTGTTTAGTCAATACACATCCGAAGCTTCCCACCGGCCTCGGGTACAACGACTGGGTTTGCCAACCATTTTGGATGGAAGACTTCTCGGATGAATCTAGCTTCAAGCAACTTCTTCACTTCTTGTCATATGAAGTTCGTCGCTCTACTGATTGCTTCCAAGGCTTCTGGTGTACAGGCCGAGGGTCGGGATAGATCTTCATATTATGCTCGATCACTTCCCTAGGGATCCCAGACATTTGTTACGGTTGCGAGGCAAACACGTCAACGTTAGCCCGGAGGAAAGTGATGAGCGCAAGTTCCTATTTGTCATTCAGACCTCCCGATATATAGGTGGTCTGAGCGGCATCAGAACCGATTTGGACGACTTTGACCGGAATGTCGTGCCGCCGCTTGGTTGCACACGGGGTGCAGATGTTGAGCCTCGTTGACGAATGCTCGGGGGTTTCGGAGCTTGCTCCTACCTGGACTCTTCCTGTTGTGCTGTAGCAAGTGCATGAAGTTCTTCCAGAGCAGTCACTCCGGCAGTGCGGTCTCCGTGGATCCGAAGAACACCAGCTGGTGTTGGCATCTTCAACACTAGGTGGCCATAATGAGCAGCAGCCATGAACTTGTACAAGGATGGCCTACTCAGAATGGCCTTGAAGGGTAAGTTGATCTGAGCAACGTCAAAGACCAACTTCTCAGTGCGATAATTCTCCCGAGTCCCGAAGGTCACGGGGAGAGTAATGGCACCAAGTGGGGTTATGGCCCCCAGACCTACTCCAGAGAAAGGTCTGGAGGGGGGAAGGTCTGAAGGTCGGAGCTAAAGTTTGACGAAAGCTTCGAAGCTTATGAGGTTCAGCCCCGAATCTCCGTCCACCATTACATGGTGGAGTTGGATGTTTTTGATGGTCGGAGATACCATCAATAGGATTTGACCAGCTCCAATCATATTCAGAGGGTAGTCCGACGCGTCGAAAGTGATGGCAGTATCCATACACTTCCGATGCGGCTGCGCCCCGGCGGTGGGAGCTACTAAGGCCATGTCCTGCCGCATGGTCTTGAGGACACGGCGGGAAGTGATGTCCCACGAACCACAAAAGATGGTGTGCATGGTTGTCCGACGTTCATTGTCGGAGATGTCGGAGTCATCATTGACGGAGGTGTATACAGCCTTCAGGACCTTTTTGGGGTCCTGAAAGCCTAACTCCTCTTCAGCCGGAGCTTCGTCGACTTTTTGTTTTCCTTCCCTTTGTCGGAAATGAACTTCTTCCTGGCGCTTGTTATAGCGCTCGGCAAGGTTCTGAACCTCTCGACAGTCTTCCAAGTTGTGGCTGTTCGACTTATGTATATGACACCGCATTTTGGAGTTACCGCCATCTTCAGATGAAGGTCGAGGTCATTTCTCAGGGATTGGCCCCCGGCCACCCGGAGCTGCAGCAACAGCAGCAATAGGTGTGCCAGCCGACGGCTTTTTCTTGCCGTTGGACTTTTTCTTCTTTTTTCCACTCCCGGGGGTAGTGGCTTTGCCCTTGGAGGTTTTTTTGTTATCCCCCGGAGGTGGTTTGGAGTGCATTTCACGGCCCTCCATAGCTTTGGCGCACTTGTCAGCTAAGTTGAAGAGCTTCGTGACGCTGGTGACCTCCTTGATTGCCAGCTTCTCAAACATCTTCTTGTCTCGTACGCCCTGTCTAAATGCCACAATAACAGAGGTGCTGGAGATAGAAGGAATAGTGTTTCGTACCTGGGAGAACCTCTGGATGATGGAACACAGGTATTCCCCCCTTCTATGTTACAGCAAAAAGGTCCAGTTCGGTGCCTGGTCGGGTGTATGAACTCCCGAAATTGGCGGTGAACTGTTGGCACAATTGTAAAACCACACTTTTATTGCATGTAAATTCAGTTATGAGTTTTTTGATCAACTATATTAGAGATCCAATATAGTGGTACACATGAACTTAATACCATCCAAACCTTTCTTGCACTCATGGTTAAATTTTATTAACATGAGTATTGGACTTCACCACTAATTCTGGAATGGTTCTATTCACCTCTCTTCAAATTTTAGAATTAATTGGTTGAAGTTTATTAAGGCAATTTAAAGTGAAGTACTAATTATAGAGTCTCTAAATTTTTCCTTGACCTTCTGATATTCTCAATAGCTTGCCTGCAAAATTTCAAGATTTTGGGAACTCATTTGCTATTTTATTTGAGACGCTTAGCAAACTTGAATCAAATTTAAATCTGAATTTAAAATTCTTTTCCAACTTCTTTGAACATAAGATTTGAGTTCACCATTGTGTTCAAAATAATTCATTTACCATCTCCATAAAATTTCATGATTTTTGGAGTTGATCTTCTATTTTTAAATGAATTTTTAACTTTACTGTTGGAGTCTGACTGACCTGTGGGCCCCACAGGTCAGCCTCTGCTGAACGGATCAGCTCGACCGCCTGCCATCTCTGCACCGGAGCTCGCCCGCTCGACAGCGCACGTGCATGCAAGCTCCAGCGAGCTGCTTGCTTGCTTGCCGCGGCGCTATAAAAGGCCCGGCCGCCGCTCCGGTGTTTCCCTTCCCCGATCGGTTTTCCCCCTCTCGCTATTTCTTCTCCGCCGCGCCATCGTCGCCACTCGCCTCTGCTTCGTGGTGCGCCGCCATTTCACGCAGTTTCAAGCCATGATCCTAAAAGCTTAAAGGTGCGCCTAGTCGAGCTCTAACTCGCGGTGCAAACCGTTTCCTTTTTCATTGAGAAATGAGCAAGTTATCAGTCTTCTTCTTTCCGGCCGATGTGAGGAAGCTCGCTCGGTTTCCATTTCAATTCCGTTTCTACAAGTAAATATTCTTTGCAATTGCTTAGAGATAGTTTCTATAGGTCCTAACGCTCCTACCTGAGCAAAAACCCCTAAAAGTTATCGAGCAACGGCCGAGGAAATCGAGTTTTGCTCGCCGCCGGTGAGGAAGCCTCGGTTCGCTGTCGAGCTCATAGTTTCCGATTGTTTCCTCCTCTCCCACGTCCAGTTCCTTGATATACATCGTCCCAGGAAGGTTTTGAAGAAGGTCCCGAGTGGGTTGAGCTATTCTGGAGCGAGTTCCAGGTTGCCCAAGCGCTCACCGCCGCCGCCGCCGTCGCACAACCATTTCCGGTGAGTTTCTGGTCCCATCGACTTCACCGTCGTGCTCAGCGACTCCAAAAACCCCTAGGCAGCGAGTTTGGGCAAGTTTGGCCCGTCGGTTTAGCCGGCGGCGAACTCGCCGGCGAGTCACCGCCGCGGGCGCCGCCTCGCGCGGGCGTTGGCCCGAGGTGGGAGACAACCTCGTGGGGCCCACCTGCCAGTAGCTGCAGGATCACAGTGCGGTTGGGATTCCGTGAGGATGCGCGCAATAAATCTGTGGACCGCGGTATTGCATTGACCAGAGCACGCACGTGGCCCATGGGACCCACTCAATTGAATTTGAATTCTGGCGCCGATATTTAATTAAATTAATTTCAGAAAATTGTTCAGACTTCTAAATTGAATACCTTTCTGTAGGATGCTCCAAAATTGTTCAAACAAATTTTGTTTGAAAGCCCTTGAGCACTAGTTTTTGTCAGTACCAATTAGGTCTTGTGAAACTGATAGTTAAATTCTGTAGAAAATAATCTTTCCAAATGCAAATACAATTTTTCCAGATAAGATAGCCACTGGAAAAATCTCCAAAATTCACATAAAATTATTGTCCTATTCTTGACTACCAGAAAAAGTTTGGGAGCCATTGCCCCTGTTTAACCCTCTGTATAGTTCAATTACCTTTTTTAGTTATTGAATTTTCATAGATGTTCCGTTGCTTTTTTATGTCCCAAATTTGGACTGAGTCTTCCTTTAGTCATACACTAGTTCCTGTAAAAATCTTGGATTTAATTGACCTACTATCCTAGTCCTAATTCAGCCGCAAACTAAATATTAAGTAAAAGGTTAAAAATTAAATTACAAGATAATTCTAGAAATTCTTGCCAACTTAGAAATTCAATAACTCCTTCACCCAATCTTAGAAATTTATAAAACAAATTTTGCTAGAACCAGGACAATTTCCTCTATCTTGATTATCAACTGTTAGCTATGATCAAGCTACAGTTTCCTCTCTAGAATTTTCGGAAGTTGATTGCTTGCCATAATTTTAGAGACCACAATCTACTTTGATCATCTCCTGTTCTTTGCAAGAGTTTCTATCACATTCCCTAATACCTACCTTCAAAGTTCCAAAGCCAATTAAGTCATTATCACATAATGGTCACCATAAATTAAATCATGGTCTTGGTAATAGTTATTTTTCAATGTCATTCATATACGTATTCTATGCACATCGTATAGTGACCGAAGTCGAGGAGGAGCCAGAAGCCTTGGAAGAGCACCTTCCAAATATTAACTCAGACTCTGACCTGCAACAAGGCAAGCCCCGGTTTGCATTTAAGTCATTTATAAAATTTTACTTTATCATTATGATGAGTAGTATATGAATTGTGCATTACGTTTAGGATGATTGATACCCCACATGCATGACCAACAATCCCAGTGATTGGTTGGAACGAGTTACAGTTTGACCTGTAGTAACTGCTTTGCTAATGCATAGGAAATCCAGTAGAAGTCGAGTAGTTGGAATCTACTCGCAAGAGTTGTAGGACATATCTCACAGGATTGGTTAGATAGAAAATGGCATAATATAATGAAATGGAGATCGGGCGGGGAATGGATAGGAAGCGGCGAGAATTGAGTCTCGGTCGCATAGCCCTGCCAGTGTCGATTAAGGCCTGTCTGTATGCGGCCCCTTCGGACAAGCTTGAATTGTACCGGCGACATAATGGACATATGGAATCCAATAAACTGATGTAACTCGATAACTGGGGTGTCGAGGCCCATTAACTCACCATCGATAGGTGTGGGTTGAGGACAGTAAGGTGTAAATCGGTCGGCGGACACATGAGGTGTTCCGTGCAGAGACCTTCTATTTGCGGAGGTGAGACAGGCTCGACGTTCGGGTTTCTTGTGAAAGGTGGCCATATACGCCTAGTACTGAAGTGTTATGTAGGTACAGGTGTGCTCGCTGACACTTCCGAACGATGTATGTGTCGTGTTGTCCGGGTGTGTCCTGATTGCAATCACCGTCCCTCGCGGAAATAGAGTACCACTTGTTCACTGAGCGGTGACGTAGTAAATACTGAAGAAGTAAGAGAAATAAATGGTATTGAAGTATAATTTTTTTTCAACCTTGTATGATTTAGAGATAGTCACATTAAAAGTTTACAGTTTCCCCATACATTAGCTGTAATAGCATTATGTGCTCTGGGCATGTCATATCGTCGGTGTGCCATGATGTGCCATGCCTTGAGAATGTCATTTGCTACATAAAACCTGATTATAAGGATCCATTTGTAGGCGAGCCATTTATGCTTCATCTTACCTATGTTTAGTGTCCCCTTTCATATGTCTAGTGAGACGGTTTAGTCTTGCTGAGCCTTATGCTCACGTTTGCAGTTAACGAGTTTTTGCAGGTTATATCATGGATGAAGGGTTTGATGATGAGGCTGCACCCCCTCTAGGGTGTACAGCCGAGTGGGAACCCTGCACGCCGCCGTAATTGAGTGTTGCTAGTGCAAAGTATCCAAGACATGGATAACTTTGCTTTTGCATAGCTAGTGCTGAGAGCGTAGCTATGATATATATGTTTCTTTCCTTATGCTAGTATTGTAAAACTTCCGCTGTATGATAAATAAAAGACTTCGTCTTGTACTTTATTCAGGTTATATTCTTGTATACTGTTGGGTGTTGCATCGCACGACACCACCCAATGAGATCCTCGGATGTTGGGATTCCAGTCCCCACAGTCATGGTATCAGAGCATCATTGGGAACAGTGTACTTGAAAAGAACATATTTTCAAAAATTAGAATTTGAGTGAGGAATTAGCTATATGCCTTTATAAGTAGTATTATTAGTATAAGATATAATGGTGGTAAACTCACTATGTGTTATTATATTCTGTAACGACGCCCCGATGTTAGGTAAGAGGTAAGGTACGCCACTAAGAGCGGGTCAATCTCGGTAAGCTCAGCATACGAGGAGTGGTATGTGAAATTTCCGTGGCTTGGCATGGGAAGTCAATAGGAGTCTCTGAAGCTCTCAATGTTTCTGAGAACCTATGACACGTGGTACTCCAGCGTGCTTCAAAGTTAGTGGGAGCCCCCATCGGGTGGTGTATAACCCGATAGTATGCATCTCTAGAACTATCCATGTTCTATGGGAGCATGTGAAACACGTATGCCCGACTGTGTATAATCTGGATTGCATGGGAGTCTTTGCTGTAAAGACGTATTTACAGCCATGTACCTTGAGACATGACCTCGCTCAAGGATGACTCACACCAGAGTCATATGTATTTACTTTTGATTATATCTTATTGTGATTGTCTGTCGTGTTTCCCCGTACCGCCCTTGAGGTGTGAAGGTGTGAAAGGGGATTGTTTGTCTTCTGCAGGTACACTAACTCCGGTAGCGACCCGTGTAGCAAACGTTTGTGAGAGATCGATATAGGAACCACCTATAGACGTAACCGGATATACCGGATAGAATTTTCTTTGGTGAGATGCGTAGTACCGTCAGTATCAAACATGATACTAGACCATCCCCAACGATAGAATGGATGCATAATGTTTTGTAAAGTCGAAATATCATATGCTGGTAGGTTTGGACTCCGTAAAAAGGGACTCCGACTCGATAGGGTAGATAGAATCAAGATTCTTGATTTCTGGCAGAAGTTGGCTTGACTTCGCCGGGTTGTAATCTTGGTTATCGTATAGATAACATGAGAGTATCATATATGGATGGAATGTTCTGAAGACCTCTACAACTTTTCTGTTGACCATCAGGGCAGAAAAGTTTGATAATCCGTTGAAATTTGGAGTATACAAAAACTGCTCCAGATAACCCAACCATTGTACCAGTTCCAGAAATATGGCCCTAACTCACTGTAGAAGCATCTTCTGCCTTACTGTGACACTTGTCTGGAAAGGTAAGAGGCAGATCTACAGGTTCGATGTTTAGAGTTTTTCCAAATTCGAATTTGAGACAAATGAAATTTGGATGTCAAAACAGTGGACTGCAGGACTTCTGGTGCAAACCAGTCAGTTCAACTGTTTGGTTTGGATAGTTATAACTTTTAATCCGGAATAGTGACATAGTCACATATATACATTTATGGAAAGCTTAGGAAGTACTCTATCAACTTTATTTGGCATTCATGATCTAAATCTGGGTATAGTAGTGTCTAATTCCATATGTCGCAATCTTGGTTCTGGCAGTCCAGAACTTGGAACAGTTTGCACCTATTTGTGAATTCGCGCGCAATACCTGTATAACAAACTTTTCAGGGGGTAACTCTTTTACTTCTGTATTTTTAACTTGATGTTATTAAAAGTTTATTTTGACATTACCTCCAAATATTGTCATGATATCCCTGTATAAATTGTGGACATCACTATATATACAGGGGAGGTTCTGTCAAAATTTCCAGAAAATATGAGTCAACTTAAAACCTGTATAGATTCTTCATATTAGTTCACCTGGAGCTCTATGAGTACAATATTGAAATGTTTTGAAGTGTACTACAACTTTTATATTCAACTTAAGTCTTAATTCTGGCATTTACTGTATGAAACATTTGGGTTGATACAGGAAGGTCAGCTGCACCAGAACTGTGATCACTTCCAGTTTGCAGATTTTCTTGGATCAATTGATTATGGATATTTTCTTTTGTCCAACATTATCATTGATTGAGTTGAATACTTATACTGTGTATTGAAATCCGGATATGTTTGTCCACAGATGGCAGCACCAAGAATTCAGTTACCTAATGGATGGGTGTTCTCAACGTGCACCAGGCAAGCCGGTTTCCCGGATGTGTTTGTTATGTTGCTTCGCCAGTTTGGCTACCTGGAGATGCCTAGCTATTGGGGAAAGAAGTTCCAGGAAAGCGGTATGTGGAGTTGCACCATCTACATCGATGTGCCTACTGGTCCACTGCACCTCGGATGGGCTCCATACTCCATCAAGATCAAAGGGTTGATATTAGAGGAAACATGGAGCTACGCCGCAAGTGTTGCCATAGGGAGGTTTTGCAAACTCCATTACCGTAATCTGGTGGGCACTCCGTATGAGTTCTTTCTAGTTACCGGCAGAGCTTCTGAAGCCTGGGCAACCCGCTTGCTTGCGGAGGTGGAAAATCATGGTGAAACATCCACGATAGCCTTAGCGGTGTATGCATCCGCATCACATCGTGAGAAGGGTAATCAAAGGGCATGCATAAAAGAATTGACGAACAATCTGAAGCAAGCCATGATTCGAGCGGATCACTTTGAGTGGGCAAATGACGGACTTTGGGATATGATATCTCCTCTCAACCATCGTTTGAACCTCAGGGAGAATTAATGGCATGACGCTGTTACGGATTTAGCCGCGTCTCGCAAGGAGACTCTAGAGATGGAAACAGAGTTGGAGGCGAGCCTACTCTATGGACACCAGCAGGACACCCAATTGAACGCGGTGACTGCAGATCGGGATATGTCCAGAGTGGAGGCTCAGAGCTGGAAGACCAGCTGTGAGAAGGCTCAGCAGGAGAACGAGGCCTGGAGGATGTTTATGGTACAAACAGATTGGCAAGCTAAGATTGCCAAAAGGACGTCGATTTTGAATGAGGCATCAACTTCTGCTCCAGCACCCGTACCAGTGGTGCCTAAACCTGAGGAAGACGAGGAGGAAGAAGATCCTCAGGAGGTCGAGTTTTATGATTAGAGGGCAGTGTTGATGTACTTATCACTTTAGGCCGAGTGTAATGATGTGTAGTAAACACCACACATGTTTTGTGACTTTATGGGCCTTGTTGTAAATAGTAGCGAGGGTCTGTACGATGACATAGACATGACGACTTGTGGTGACCAAGCATAGATGAGACGACTTCTTTAGATGAAGTCTGTCTATTTTTGGAGTTCTATTGTAAACTTGGGCCCAAGATAATATAGATTGTATAAAGTTTGTGCTTTATCAATATATGTGAATGTTATGCATCATCTATTGTTATCTACCGCATTACTATTTATATGGAAGGATGAGCTTGAGGCAATGAGACTTATGGTGTGAATCATTGTACTGCAGCTTGGTGCGTACACGTGCAGCCCCAGATGTGGGAGGCTCAAGTGGAGGGCAGGGGGATGACACACCACCCCCGGGGCAGAATACGCCTCAAACGCAACCACCTCCACCACCTCCACCCACACTTCCCAGAAGTCACGCGGAGGTTCTCGCAGTAGTACTCGGCTCGTGCGACGAGCAAACCGAGTTGTTGCGGACTCTTGTACAGAACTCGTCCCGTCAAGGGGGACGAAATGCTGATGGACCACGTCAGCCATATCAGAGTTCCTACTCTGATTTCTCATCAACACATCCACCAGTCTTCAGAGAGGCCAATGAGCCTTTGGAGGCGGATAATTGGATCTGCACCATTGAAGGGAAGTTCGGTTTACCCGAGGTAACTGAACAACAGATGACTCTGTTTGCAGCTCAGCAACTGCAGGGTTCAGCTGGTGCGTGGTGGGCAAACTACCTCGCCGCATGCCCCGCAGGCTATGTCGTGAGCTGGGCAGAATTCCGGGAGGCGTTCCGCTCCTACCATATTCCTCCCGGGATTATAAGGAGGAAGCTTCAAGAGTTCTTGGAGCTAAGGCAGGGAGGAAGGAGTTCGTACGAGTACTCCAAATCATTCAACCACTTGGCCCAATACTCTCAGGACCAAGTGAATACCAAGGATCGGAAGCGCGAATGCTTCTACCGGGGTTTTAACCCCAAGTTGAAGGACAAGCTTGTCCTGTTCAACCGCGACAGCTTCAACGACATCGTCAATGCCGCTATCATGCTGGAGGACGCTACGCGCGAGCTATCCTCAGATAAAAAGAAGAGGAGTGCTCCGCAGGGTAGTGAAGGTGGTGCTCCTCAGAAGTACCGTATGGTGTACCGATCACCATCCGGCCAGATGTGGCAACCGCCATCATGACCACCAATGTTCAGTGGTCACCAGTTCGGCAACTCCGGGTTTCGACCGCAACAACAGCAGGGGATGATCCCACGTGCACTTCCACCTCCACCACGTGCACTGGGATTCCGTCCTCCCATTCGTACTGGCCAAACCCCATACACGTGTTTCACATGTGGACGCACGGGGCACTTCGCCAAGGACTGCCCGCATAGTGGGACAGGCAGAGGACAATCATCATACCAGGGCGCCAACCAACCCCGCAACCAGCCAAAGAAATCAGTTCCCAGACTTGGCAACGTTCACCACCTCGCCATTGAGGGTGTTCTGGAAGGCGCACCCATACTCACGGGTACGTTCTCTATCTTCGATCATCCCGTAGTCATACTCTTTGACTCCAGAGCTTCACACAATGTCATTAGCATGTCTTTTGTCATTAAAAGTCAATTGCTTATAATCTCCACAAAAACTCCATATGTGATTAGCACTCCAGCCGGGAAAACAGTAACAAATGAATTGGTTTCTGGGATACCACTTAACCTAGATGGAACCATATATATTACTTCACTTCTGATACTAGAGCATCAGAAATTAGATGTCATCTTGGGAATGTCATGGTTAGAATACCATGGTGCTATTCTAGATCTGGTCCCTCGAAAAATATATCTAAATTCTCCACTCCATCCCTCTCAAGTCCTCAATCTTGAGAAAGCCATTCTAGTGAATTCATCTACTCACAATACTGAGATTATGGAACTTAAGGATATTCCGGTAGTATGTGAATACTCGGACGTGTTTCCCGAAGATCTTCCTGGTATGCCCCCAGAAAGAGATAGAGAATTCAAGATTGAACTTGCACCGGGAATAGTGCCAATTTCACGACCACCCTACAAGATGGCACCCAAGGCACTTGCAGAACTTAAGGAGCAGTTAACCGAACTTGAGAACAAGGGTTTCATTCGTCCAAGTTCATCACCATGGGGTTGTTCTGCACTGTTCGTAGAGAAGAAAGATAAGACCTTGAGACTGTGTGTAGACTATCGCCCACTCAATGCTGTCACTATCAAGAACAAGTATCCACTACCACGCATTGATATCCTTTTCGATCAATTAGTGGGTGTTATAGTATTTTCGAAGATGGATCTTCGTTCTGGTTATCATCAGATCAGAATCCGACCAGAAGACATACCAAAGACAGCATTCTCGACGAGGTATGGACTGTATGAGTACTTTGTTATGTCCTTCGGATTAACCAACGCACCGGCTCATTTCATGTATCTCATGAACTCAGTGTTCATGCCGGAATTGGACAAGTTTGTCGTGGTCTTCATTGACGACATACGTGTGTATTCAAAGTCCAAAGAAGAACATGCTCAACACTTGCGTATCGTGCTTCAACGATTACGGGACCACCAGCTATATGCTAAGTTCAGCAAGTGTGAATTCTGGATCAGCCAAGTGCCTTCTTTAGGGCACATCATATCAGCAGAAGGGATTGTAGTTGATCCAAGCAAGATCAAGCAAGTCCTCAAATGGGAGTCTCCAAAGTCTGTACATGAAGTTTGAAGTTTCCTAGGTTTAGCTGGGTATTACCGGAGGTTCATTCCCAATTTCTCCAAAATAGCTAAACCAATGACAGAACTTCTGAAGAAGGGAACGAATTATGTATGGACTGAGGCACGTGAGGCAGGTTTTCAAGCATTAGTAAAACACCTCACAACGGCACCAGTATTAGCTCAACTGGACACAACCATATCTTTTGACGTGTATTGTGATGCATCAGGAATTTGTTTGGGTTGTGTGTTGATGCAGGATAGACGAGTGATCGCTTATGGATCACGGGAGCTTCGAAACCATGAGCAGCACTATCCGACTCATGATCTAGAACTCGCTGTTGTGGTACTAGCATTGAAGATGTGGAGACATTATCTGGGTAATTTAGTACATCTCTACACCGATCACAAGAGCCCGAAGTACATCTTCACCCAAAAAGATTTAAATATGCGACAGCATAGATGGTTGGAGTTAATCAAGGATTATGAGATTGAGATCCACTACCATCCAGGCAAAGCAAATGTAGTCGCAGATGCTCTGAGCCACAAGTCTCATGTCAACAATCTTCCCATTACCTCAATGGAAGAAGAAGAAGAACTGAGTGTCTGCTTGGTTCCATATGGGGCACTCTACAACCTAGCTCTCATTCCTACTATCAAGGAGGATATTATGGCAGCTCAGAAGGAGGACAAAGGGGTGTCGCATATTCGACAAAGAATGGAGAAGGGGGAGATGAAATGTTTCTGATGTGACGATGAGGGTACCCTCTGGTTTAAAAACCGTATAGTGGTACCCCGAAACATGGAACTTCGGAAGAAGATACTGGATGAAGCTCATTTATCCAAGTATTCCATTCATCCGGGAAGTAACAAAATGTACCAAGACTTGAGAAAGAAGTTCTGGTGGACTCGGATGAAGAGAGAAGTAGCAAAATACATATCCGAATGTGATACGTGTCGACGAGTTAAGGCCGACCATATGAAGGCAGCAGGACAGCTTCAACCTTTAAGGATACCAGCTTGGAAATGGGAGAATATCAGTATGGATTTCATTGTTGGGTTGCCTTCCACCCTCCATAAGCACGACTCAATTTGGGTGATCGTTGACCGATTGACCAAATCAGCTAATTTCATACCGGTCGGTGTGGATTATGATGCGAAGCGGTATGCAAAACTTTATATCTCAAGAATTTTGTATCTACACGGAGTACCCCGTACTATCATTCAGACCGTGGATCTATTTTCGTTGCTCGCTTTTTGGGAGCGTCTCCACGATGCATTGGGTACCAAACTGATTCGAAGCTCGGCTTATCATCCTCAGACTGATGGACAAACCGAACGGGTAAATCAAGTGCTAGAGGATATGCTTAGTGCCTGTGCCATCCACCATAGTAGGAATTGGGATGATCATCTACCATTGGCGGAATTTTCGTACAACGACGGTTACCAGGCTAGCATCCAGATGGCGCCATATGAAGCTCTTTATGTCCGGAAGTGTCGCACACCCTTGAACTCGTGCGAACTTGGTGAACGAGTGGTATATGGCATCGACTTAATAAATCTCAAAGCCGCTCAGTCTCGTCAGAAGAGCTACGCGGACAAACAACGTCGACCTCTTCACTTCGAGGTTGGGGATCAAGTTTATCTCCGGGTATCCCCTATGAAAGGTATCTGTCGGCGGTTAGAGCCGGCAGATCTCCCTACACTACTAAGGTGATAAGGGAGTGGTATGTTCGGTGTGGGCGCGCGGAGATTCAAGAAGGTGAATAGGAGTTTGGCACAGGAGACACAAGAATTTACGTGGTTCGGGCCGCCTGAGCGTAATACCCTACTCAACGGATGTGTTGGTGTTGTATTAGCAGTAAGAGCTTGTCACGAGTGTATGGGGTGCGCGAGTTCGTCTGTGAACGTCCCGCGTGTATCGTCGGCCTGTCCTTTTATAGTACAAGGGCAGGCCGTTACAAGTTAGCCTGGCCCGACATGTGGCCCCGGCGGTTACTAGTATCGATACACGCTTAATTTCTCTTAATGACCCAGTAACGGGCTTTGACAGCACCGTTACTGGTGTTAACATTGTCCGTTTAAGTGTCATTAATATGGCATTAATGACATTTAATCGGGTCTTGAAGTCCATGGCTCTCCTTTGAAGATCCGGAGCCGTTACAAGGTCTTCCGGAGGTTAGAAGCTGAAGGTCCGACGATTGGACACGTGGCAGCTCTGGAGCTTGCTGTAGGAAACAGGTAGCTCCGGGGCTATCAGACACGTGTCAAGTCCGGAGCTTCTCTCGGTCCGGGGTTAAGTCCGGAGGTGCCGTTTCGGTACGTGGCCCGGAGCTTCCCCCTTGTGGCAGTAGCTCCGGTTTAGTTGTACATGTGGCGACCTAGGGATTAACCATGTTGGAGAAGCGGGTCCGGTTATGGCTGACATGTGGGCCTCCGAGGATCTTCAAACCAAATAGATGACTTTCCTTTGAGATCTTTGTAACCTCGAGGGGTGTACGGTTTCTAGGGTACCGACAGTGGCCCCCTGGACCTACCTCCGAGGAAGATCACTGGGGTGAAGTCATTTCGTTGGAGGTGGGTCCATCCTTGCGACTCTTGAACTGGGTCTTCAAGGGTCTTCGAAGGTGCCGTTGGCAGGGATTTACAGTTAGATCCCGCCGCGTGGCGCACTTCGGACGGCAGATGAGATCTTTGACGTGCGGATCTCACGCAATTGAAGGTCGCCGGTTCCCGATACGAAAACCGTATCGGTTTCGCTTGCCCTGTCAGGCCGCCGCCTTTGGGTTTCCCGCCACGTGATGACAACCGTTTGCCTGGGTAATAGCCTCGACTTGATCGTCGGGTGGTCCCGGGCCCTCTTGTCATCGGCTGGGTTGAATTCTTGAGTGGTATCTTTGACTTCCCTGCAGTTTCCATCCAAGCGTTGTGAGGGCTTACTTAAGAAGGAAAGCGAGCACCGTCGGGAGATCTTTACGCCTCTCATCTGATCTTGCGCTCAAACTCCCAACTCGTACTTCACTCCTCTTCTCTTGCCTAGCTGTGCCGCGATGGAGTTGGGTCTGCGCGAGAGTCGCTTGAAGACCGACGGCGATTTGAAGAAGGTCCGGGCCGCCCCAAGTGGTGGCTGAGGCTGCGACGGCTCTGGCGCCGGCTGTCGTGGTCATGGACCTCGACTCGTCCCCAGAAGCTCCCGTGGTAGCGCCGGACCACGGGAGTGAAGACACGCCAGCGGCACCTGTCCCGGAGGTTGAAGCTTCGGGTCCTGGTGCTGCAATGATGGAAGCTCCGGCTGTAGAGCCGGAGGAAGTAGTAGTCCCGGCTTCGGAGCCAGAAAGTGCTGATGCCCCGGCAGTTGAGCTAGAGGTGACTGAAGCCCCGGCATGCGAGCCGGAAGTCGAGGTAGTTCCGGCAGTTGAGCCGGTTGCCTCCAAAGCACCGGCCGCTGAGCCGGTTATTGTTGGAGCTCTGGCCTCAGGGTCGGTCGAAGTTGAAGATCCTCCGGCTCTTGAGCCGTTGGTCGAAGAGGCGATGGAGCTCGAGCCTCCCTCGGAAGAGGTGCCCAGACCAGAGCCAGTAGTGATTCCTGCTCCGGTAGCGACGATGTCGGAGGTACCTGCGGCCGAGCCGGAGTGCCCAAGCGAAGACGCTGGCCCCCTGCCCGAGGGGGCGAATGAAGACTTGGCGGCGGGGCCTTCTTCGATGGCGACTGAGGCCATCCCGGAGGACGGCCCTAGTGCCTTGGAAGCTCAGGGGTCCACTCTCGTGGAGTGGGACCCCATTTTTGTAACTGAAAACCCGCTAGAACCAGCGGAGGAGACCCCAGCAGGCCCGGAGCCCATCCCGCTGTCGATGTCTATCGACAACGCCTGTTCCAGTCTGCGTCAAGTCCAACTGGCCTTCTTCCACGATAGCAAGGCTCTTGAAGAGGAGCGCCAAACCCTTAGGCAGTGGCATAATCGGCTCTACTTCAAGACCAAGCTAGCGCAGTCGAGGCTGGCAGATGACAAGGAGTGGATCAAGCGGGAGAAGATTCGCCTGGAGTACTGGGGCAAGTTGCTGGATGACAGGGAGAGCATGACTCGGGCCCTCGACGCTCAATCTCAGGAGATTTACAATCAGGCCAAAGCAGCCAACAATGCGGCTGAGGAACGCCATGAAAGGCTGGAGGTCATTAACACTGCACTCATCAAGCGCCGAGAGGCACTTGAAGAGAGGGAGAAACGGCTCGAGAATGAAGAGCAGAAACTCCTTGAGCTGCGGGATGATGTCCTGAGGAGGGAAGAGGAGCTTGCTGAGAAAGTAGCTCTGGCTGACAAGGGCCTCGAGGAGCGCACCAATAAATTGGAAGAACGCTGCCAAGAGGAAGAGGAGAAGACCTGGGTGCGGGGGCAGGAACTATACAAATACGAGTGCGCCCTTGTTGCCCGGGAGAAAAAAGTGCAGGCTAGGGAGAAGGACCTGGTCGATCGCCGGAACAAGATCCACCTCCGGGAGGAGGAGCTCGGAAGACATGAGAGGCGGGTTGCTGAAAAGATTCAGCAAAACGCCAGAGAAGTTGAGCGCCTCGCCCTTGAGAATTCCGAACTGACGGCGGCTAGGAGATCCTTGGAAGAGATGAAGAGCTTAAGGATGGCGGACTCCCTACAGATTTGGGAGTTCCTGGGCAAGGCCAATAACGCGCTGACGCCGATGGGTTTCAGCCCCGTGCGCCCGGATGATCCGGAGCTGGAGCCAGACCTTGCGCTGCAGGCGTTGAGCGCAGTAGGTAGCAAGCTCTCCAAGGTGGGCGATGTCATCGCGGACCAACTGGAGGTTGAGGGGCAATCCCTGGCGAAGAACGTCGCATAGTATGTGCTGACGTGCTACACCAGCCGGAACTCCCAATTTCCTCTGTACCCGGTGCTTGAAGGCCCCGTCGAAGGAGAAGGCGAAGCTACCCGAGCCAGCGTATCGGAGGTCGCCCAGAAGGTCACCGAATTCTTCCATAGGGTCTAGGTCCTTCTCAGTAGTTCTCACTTGTATTTTGTCTTCTTCTTCCTCAATTTTGTAATCCCTTGTCTCCAGATGTAATCTCTTGTCTCTAGATAAATGAAATCCCCAAATTTTTGCGAATTTCACTTTTTGTCTTCAACATCTTTATCTTCACTTGGCCCCCTGGTAGATGTACACAATTTGATTGTGAACATGTACCAAAAGGATATTGTGTTTTATTGAAGACTCATTTGCTCCGAACTTGTAGAATTTTAGGTCCGAAGTCTTCGATAGTGAAGGTCCCCTGAGGTTGTCGGAGCTTAGAAGCTCCGGCATTGTCCATCGCTGGAGCTTGATAGCTCCGGCAATAGCCTCTATCAACACTTAGAGTATCGATAGTTAGTCCTCTGGGGTGTCGGAGCTTAGTAGCTCCGGCAGTGACCTTTGCCAACACTTGGTTTGTTGGCAGCAGACTCCATTTACGGGGTCTTCTCACCATCTTATACTCAGCGTCGACGGCTGGCCCCCTTAGGGGAGTCGGAGGTTAGTTAGCTCTGGCTTTTCTCCATCAACGTAGACTTTATTTTTCCTACACACTTAAGTCAAGAAAAATAGTAAAATTCGTTCCTTGTCTATAATTTCGTCGCGGCTTACGATTCTCAAGAAGATATTAAGTTGAACGAGATTTTAAATACAACCGGATGCGTTGTCTTTTTTTCTAGGTTCAACTGTCCATGGACCCGCCTTACTTCATCCTGCCGGGGTGTAGGTAGAGTGGCGTACTTAGGGTGCTTGACCAGGCTAAGTCGATAGCACACTCCAGCCCTAGATTGGCTTGGCGGCTTTCAGGCGAGTTGGCCATGAACGATATTTGAATCCAAAAGAATTGACAATGCAACTCGAATCGTATATAAACCGGTCGAACTAAAATTTCCTAAGAATTGCACGTCTTTGTTATAGACAAGAAAGAGAAAAAAATATTGAGCATGTACAAAATAAATGCACGTGGAGTCTATTTCACAAGAAGATGTCTTTCATTATAGGTCCGGGGTACAGGGGAAACAAGTACACTCTTAGGGTACGGAACCAGGCTAAGTGTGTTTCATTTCTCGTTTGACCCAGGGTACTTAGCCGCACTTTTAGTCCTGAGACTGTGACAAGTGTTGCATGAGCTTTGCGGACCTTTCGGGAAAGGTCTGGCTGCTCTCCCGGAGGAACTACCCGACTCTGTACAATGACTCTATAACATACACCCCAAGTTACTCAAGACTCACCTCCGTGGTATTAAGTGTAGAACTTACGGATGTGCTCGATGTTCCAAGGATTCGGGAGAGGTGTCCCATCCTCGGTAGCCAAGCGAACGCTTTCGGGACGGGATACTTTAATCACTCGGAAGGGCCCCTCCCAGCCGGGGGAGAGTTTGTTTAGCCCTTCTCTGGATAGTATTCTCCGTAGCACCAGATCGCCTTCCTCGAGCTGTCGGTTGTGTACATGCCGCTGGTGATAACGCCGTAGAGCTTGACGATATCGGGCATTCCGAACAGCTGCTTGGCACCTTCCCTCCTCAAGGAGGTCTAGGTCTTCACGCCGGAGCTGGTCCTGCGCGGCTTCGTCGAAGGTCTGGACCCAGAGTGAACCCAAGGTGATTTCCGGAGGAAGGATTGGTTCAGCTCCGTACACCAGGAAGAAGGGTGTCTCTCCAGTTGACCGGTTTTGAGATGTCCTGTTGGCCCATAAAGTAGGCGGAAGCTCTTCGATCCAGTTGGCTCCATGTTTTTTCAAGCGCTCATAGGTGCGCGTTTAGAGTCCCTTAAGGATTTCTGCATTTGCTCTCTTGGCTTGGCCATTGCTAGCTAGGTGAGCTATGGAGGCGTAGCAAACTTGTATGCCGTGGTCTTCGCAATATCCTTGGAATGCTAAGCTTGTGAATTGAGTCCCATTATCAGTGATGATTTTGTTTGGGACTCCAAATCTGCTTACAATGAATTGCAGAAAGTTGATAGCAGATTGCTTGTTGATTGTCACAACTGGAGTTGCTTCCGGCCACTTGGTGAACTTGTCGATGGCGACATACAGGAACTTGTAACCTCTGATGGCTCTTGGGAAGGGTCCCAAGATGTCCATCCCCCACACAGCGAATGGCCATGTAGGAGGTATCATTTGTAAAGGCTGAGCCGGTGTATGAATTTGCTTTGCATGAAATTGGCATGCTTCACATTTCTTCACCAGCTCAGTGGCATCCTAGAGTGTTGTAGGCCAGTAGAAGCCATGCCGAAAGGCTTTTCCGACCAGCGTGCGAGAAGATGCATGGTTCCCACACTCGCCTCCATGGATTTCTGCGAGAAGTTCGCAGCCTTCTTCCCTTGTGATGCATCGCATTAGGATGCCGTTGGCACCGCGCCGGTAGAGATCCCCTTCTACCAGCGTGTATCTTTTAGCCAATCTGACTACCCGGTCAGCGGATACATCATCGTCAGTAAGGAAGTTGTCTTTCAAGTAGCTCCGGATCTCCGAGATCCATGCATCGGAGCTAGCTTGAGCTTTTGAGTCTTGCGTGCTGTGTTGCTCGGAGCTCCCGGCAGCACCTACGACCCTTGATGGCTGCCATGGTAACAGGGCCATCGGGACCGTCAGCTTCGGGATGCTGATCTCACCCCCCTCGCTCAGTTCGGCAGGCTGATCTGTTGGCTTTGACAACCTCCGGACAAAGATTCCATCAGGAGCCAGAGCTCCGGTTGACGCTTTGGTCGAGAGTTCGTCAGCTTCAGCGTTATGGGCACGCTGAACATGGTGGAGATCTAGGACTTCAAAGTCCTTCTGAAGCCTCTGGACTTCAAGGAGGTAAGCAGCTAGCTGGAGATTATTGCAGGAGCATTCACCCTTCACCTGCTTGATGATGAGCTGTGAATCTCCTTTGACCAGCAGTTGCTTGACACCATATGACAGTGCCACCTTTAGTCCGTAGATGAGTGCTTCATACTCCGCCATGTTGTTGGTTGCCTTGAAGTCAAGGTGTACCATGTATTTCACCTTCTCCCCAGTCGGTGCAAGGAGAAGGATTCCAGCTCCGGCCCCCTGCTTCTGCATGGAGCCGTCGAAGTAGAGGGTCCAGTGAGGCTCGGTGAAGGTTGGAGCTTGATGCTCCGTCTTCTGCTCACTGGGGCCCCTAGGATTTGATGAAGAGGGAGTCCATTCTGCCACAAAATCTGCCAAAGCTTGACTCTTGACTGCTTGTCTTGAAATAAATTCAAGATCAAATTCAGCCAATTCCGCTGCCCACTTTGCAATATTCCCAGTTGAATTGGGATTATGCAGGATTGCTCGAAGTGGATAGGAGGTCACAACCGAGACTTTGTGAGCTTGGAAGTAATGTCCAAGCTTTCTAGTGGCAATAAGAACTGCATAGAGCAGCTTATGCACTTCTAGGTATCGAGTCTTGGCATCATGTAATACTTAACTGATGAAGTATACTGGGCGTTGAATGGTCCCGACCCTCCCGGAGGGGTTCGGAGCTTCCTCTTCATTGATCCGGACCCTCTCAGAGGGGTCCAGATTCTCTTTGGGGACCTTCGGGTTCTGGCTGGAGGAACCTGGAGCTTCTTCAGAAATGACCTGGACCCTCCCGGAGGGGTCTAGGTCTCCTAAAATGACTTCTTGTTGGTTCAAATCTGGGAGCTGGGACCCAGACTCGCTTTCAGGAACTTCCGAACCTTCCCGAAGGGGTCTGGATTCCTGAGTGTGAGGTAGTTCCGGTGTCTCCGCAACCAGAACCATACTGACGACTTCGTCAGTAGCTGAAATGTAAAGCAACAAAGGCTCACCAGGGTTCGGAGCTACCAGAATAGGTAGGGTGGTGAGGAATTGTTTCAGCTCTGGAATGCCTTCTCTGCTTCTTCGGACCATTGGAATGATCCGGCGGTTGAGTTCACCATTCTCGAAATCTCAGGCGCCCCTACCTGGCGCGCAAACTGTCAGCGGTTAGAGCCGGCAGATCTCCCTACACTACTAAAGTGATAGGGGAGTTTGATGTTCGGTGTGGGCGCGCGGAGATTCAAGAAGGTGAATAGGATTTTGGCACAGGAGACACAAGAATTTACGTGGTTCGGGCCGCCTGAGCGTAATACCCTACTCCACGGATGTGTTGGTGTTGTATTAGTAGTAAGAGCTTGTCACGAGTGTATGGGGTGCGCGAGTTCGTCTGTGAACGTCCCGCGTGTATCGTCGGCCTGTCCTTTTATAGTACAAGGGCAGGCCATTACAAGTTAGCCTGCCCCGACATGTGGCCCCGGCGGTTACTAGTATTCATACACGCTTAATTGCTCTTAATGACCTAGTAACGGGCTTTGACAGCACCGTTACTGGTGTTAAGATTGTCCGTTTAAGTGTCATTAATATGGCATTAATGACACTTAATCGGGTCTTGAAGTCCTTGGCTCTCCTTTGAAGATCCGGAGCCGTTACAAGGTCTTCCGGAGGTTAGAAGCTGAAGGTCCGACGATTGGACATGTGGCAGCTCCGGAGCTTGCTGTAGGAAACAGGTAGCTCCGGGGCTATCAGACACGTGTCAGGTCCGGAGCTTCTCTCGGTCTGGGGTTAAGTCCGGAGGTGCCGTTTCGGTACGTGGCCCGGAGCTTCCCCCTTGTGGTGGTAGCTCCAGTTTAGTTGTACACGTGGCGACCCAGGGATTAACCATGTTGGAGAAGCGGGTCCGGTTATGTCTGACATGTGGGCCTCCGAGGATCTTCAGACCAAATAGATGACTTTCCTTTGAGATCTTTGTAACCTCGAGGGGTGTACGGTTTCTAGGGTACCGACAGTATCCATCGATTCGGAGTGAAAGGGAAGCTAGCTCCACGTTTTATTGGACCGTTCGCAATAATCAAAAGATGCGCACCTGTGGCATATCAATTGGAGTTACCGCCATCGCTGGCAGGGGTCCATAGTGTGTTTCACATTTCTCAGTTGCGGAAATGTCTCGAAATCCTAGCGAATATACGTATTGAGGATTTGGAAACCCTCCAACCAGATCTTACGTATTCTGAGCATCCAACCCAGATCATTGATGAGAAGACTCGCACCACAAGAAGCCGCACCTTGTGTTTCTACAAGGTCTTGTGGAGCAACCACAGTGTTGAAGAAGCCACGTGGGAAAGCGAGGAGTATCTTAGAACGAACTATCCGGACTTTTTAGCGGCATATGTTAGTTAGATCTTTTCCTTTTGCCTTCTTTTGTAATCTCGGGACGAGATTCTTTTAAGGGGGGAGGAATGTAAAACCCCACTTTTGTTGCATCTAAATTCAGTTATGAGTTTTGTGATCAACTATATTAGAGATCCAATATAGTGGTACACATGAACTTAATACCATCCAAACCTTTCTTGCACTCATGGTTAAATTTTATTTACATGAGTATTGGACTTCACCACTAATTCTAGAATGATTCTATTCACCTCTCTTCAAATTTTAGAATTAATTGGATGAAGTTTATTAAGGCAATTTAAAGTGCAGTACTAATTATAGAGGCTCTAAATTTTTCCTTGACCTTCTGATATTCTCAATAGCTTTCCTGCAAAATTTCAAGATTTTGGGAACTCATTTGATATTTTATTTGAGACGCTTAGCAAATTTGAATCAAATTTAAATCTGAATTTTAAATTCTTTTCCAACTTCTTTGAACATAAGATTTGAGTTCACCATTGTGTTCAGAATAATTCATTTACCATATCCATAAAATTTCATGATTTTTGGAGTTGATCTTCTATTTTTAAATGAATTTTTAACATTACTGTTGGAGTCTGACTGACCTGTGGGCCCCACAGGTCAGCCTCTGCTGAACGGATCAGCTCGACCGCCTGCCATCTCTGCACTGGAGCTCCCCCGCTCGACAGCGCACGCGCATGCAAGCTCCAGTGAGCTGCTTGCTTGCTTGCTGCGGCGCTATAAAAGGCCCGGCCGCCGCTCCGGTGTTTCCCTTCCCCGATCGGTTTTCCCCCTCTCGCTATTTCTTCTCCGCCGAGCGCCATCATTGCTGCTCGCCTCTGCTCTGTGGTGCACTGCCGTTTCATGCAGTTTCAAGCCAAGATCCTAAAAGCTTAAAGGTGCGCCTAGTCGAGCTCTAACTCGCGGTGCAAACCGTTTCCATTTTCATTGAGAAATGAGCAAGTTATCAGTCTTCTTCTTTCCGGCCGATGCGAGGAAGCTCGCTCGGTTTCCGTTTCAATTCCGTTTCTACAAGTAAATATTCTTTGTAATTGCTTAGAGATAGTTTCTATAGGTCCTAGCGCTCCTACCTGAGCAAAAACCCCTAAAAGTTATCGAGCAACGGCCAAGGAAATCGAGTTTTGCTCGCCACCGGTGAGGAAGCCTCGGTTCGCCGTCGAGCTCATAGTTTCCTATTGTTTCCTCCTCTCCCACGTCCAGTTCCTTGATCTACGTCGTCCCAGGAAGGTTTTGAAGAAGGTCCCGAGTGGTTTGAGCTATTCTGGAGCGAGTTCCAGGTTGCTCGAGCGCTCACCGCAGCCGCCGCCGTCGCACAGCCATTTCCAACGAGTTTCTGGTCCCATTGACTTAACCGTCTTGCTCAGTGACTCCAAAAACGCCTAGGCGGCGAGTTTGGGCAAGTTTGGCCCGTCGGTTTAGCCGGCGGCGAACTCGCCGGCGTGTCACCGCCGCGGGAGCCGCCTCGCGCGGGCGTTGGCCCGAGGTGGGAGACAACCCCGTGGGGCCCACCTGCCAGTAGCTGCGGGATCATGGTGCGGCTGGGATTCCGTGCGGCTGCGCGCAAGAAATCTGTGGACCGCGCTGTTGCATTGACCAGACCACGCCACGTGGCCCATGGGACCCACCCGATTGAATTTGAATTCTGGCGCCGATATTTTATTAAATTAATTTCAGAAAATTATTCAAACTTCTAAATTGAATACCTTTCTGTAGGATGCTCCAAAAATATTCAAACAAATTTTGTTTGAAAGCCCTTGAGCTCTAGTTTCTGCAGTACCAATTATGTTCTGTGAAACTCAAAGTTAAACTCCATAGAAACCAATCTTTCCAAATGGAAATACAATTTTTCCAGATAAGGTAGCCACTAGAAAAATCCCCAAAATTCACATAAAATTTAATGTCCTATTATTGGCTGTCAAGAAAATTTTGGGAGCCATTGCCCCTGTTTAACCCTCTGTATAGTTCAATTACCTTTTTCAGTTATTGAATCTTCACAGATGTTAAGTTGCTTTATTATGTCCCAAATATTTACTGAGTCTTCCTTTAGTCATACACTAGTTCCTGTAAAAATCTTAAATTTAAGACCTACTATCCTAGTCCTAATTTAGTCGCAAACTGAATATTGAGTAAAAGGTTAAAAATTCAATTACAAGATAATTCCAGAAATTCTTGCCAACTTAGAAATTCAATAACTCCTTCACCCAAGCTTAGAAATTTATGAATCAAATTTCGCTAGAACCAGGACAATTTCCTCTATCTTGATTATCAACTGTTAGCTATGATACAACCAACAATCCTCTCTAGAATTTTTGGAAGTTGATTGCATGCCATAATTTTGGAGACCACAATCTACTTTGATCATCTCCTATTATTTGCAAGAGATTCTATCATATTCCCTAAGACCTACCTTCAAAGTTCCAAAGCCAGTTAAGTCATTATCACATAATGGTCACCATAAATTAAATCATGGTCTTGGTAATAATTATTTTTCAAAGTCATTCATATACGTATTCTATGCACATCATATAGTGACTGAAGTAGAGGAGGAACCAGAAGCCTTGGAAGAGCACCTTCCAAATATTAACTCAGACTCTGACCTGCAACAAGGCAAGCCCCAGTTTGCATTTAAGTCGTTTATAAAATTTTACTTTATCATTATGATGAGTAGTATATGAATTGTGCATTACGTTTAGGATGATTGATACCCCACATGCATGACCAAAAATCCCAGGGATTGGTTGGAACGAGTTACAGTTTGACCTGTAGTAACTGCTTTGCTAATGCATAGGAAATCCGGTAGAAGTCAAGTAGTTGGAATCTACTCGTGAGAGATGTAGGACATATCTCAAAGGATTGGTTAGATAGAAATTGGCATAATATAATGAAATGGAGACCGAGCAGGGAATGGATAGGAAGCGGCGAGAATTGAGTCTCAGTCGCATAGACCTGCCTGTGTCGATTAAGGCCCGTCTGTATGCGGCCCCTTCGGACAAGCTTGAATTGTTCCAGCGACATAATGGACATATGGAATCCAATAAACTGATGTAACTCGATAACTGGGGTGTCGAGGCCCATTAACTCACCATCGATAGGTGTGGGTTGAGGACAGTAAGGTGTAAATTGGTCGGCGGACACATGAGGTGTTCCGTGCGGAGACCTTCTGTTTGCGGAGGTGAGACGGGCTCGGCGTTTGGGTTTATTGTGAAAGGTGGCCATATACGCCTAGTACTGAAGTGTTATGTAGGTACAGGTGTGCTCGCTGACACTTCTGAACGAAGTATGTGTCGTGTTGTTCGGGTGTGTCCTGATTGCAATCACCGTCCCTCGCGGAAATAGAGTACCACTTGTTCACTGAGCAGTGACATAGTAAATACTAAAGAAGTAAGAGAAATAAATGGTATTGAAGTATAATTGTTTTGCAACCTTGTATGATTTAGAGATATTTACATTAAAAGTTTACAGTTTCCCCATACTTTAGCTGTAATAGCATTATGTGTTGTGGGCATGTCATATCATCGGTAAAGCGTTTCTTGTTTGATTGTGGAGCCCATGATGTGCCATGCTTGGAGAATGTCATTTGCTACATAAAACCTGATTATAAGGACCCATTTGTAGGCGAGTCATTTATGCTTCACCTTATCTATGTTTAGTGTCCCCTTGCATATGTCTAGTGAGACAGTTTAGTCTTGCTGAGCCTTATGCTGACGTTTGCAGTTAACGAGTTTTTGCAGGTTATATCATGGATGAAGGGTTTGATGATGAGGCTGCACCCCCTCCAGGGTGTACAGCCGAGTGAGAACCCTGCACGCTGCCGTAATTGAGTGTTGCTAGTGCAAAGTATCCAAGACATGGATAACTTTGCTTTTGCATAGCTAGTGCTGAGAGCGTAGCTATGATATATATGTTTCTTTCCTTACGCTAGTATTGTAAAACTTCCACTGTATGATAAATAAAGGACTTCGTCTTGTACTTTATTCAGGTTCTATTCTTGTATACTGTTGGGTGTCGCATCGCACGACCCCACCCAATGAGATCCTCAGATGTCAGGATTTCGATCCCCACAACAATTCCACCCAGCTATTGATGGAGTTGGGTGGAAGGCTCATGAACCAGGACCTGGCGGTCCCAGTTAAAGCCATGGGGAAGTAGTTGGCCATTACGGCCTCGTTACCTCCGGTTGCAAGGATTGCAGTGGAGCAAATCTGGAGAAACTCAGCGGGATATCGATTGATAGTCCCATCAAATTTCTCCGGTAGGTGGGGCCAAAACTCTTGTGGCCATCTGACCATGCGTAGGTGCATGGCCAGGGCAGAACGGTCTCCTCCTATTCCCTCAGGAACAGGACTGTCTTGAGCTTCTCGCCTTTCACAAACACGCTCGATATGGACACGGCTGTCCTGTTGACGGTAACGGTGATCAAGCTCCGCCCGGAGGTCGTGAGTTGAGAGTCTGGTTACCGTATGGGGGCGTCGCGCCCCGGGAGGCAACGACGTCACTTGTTGAGACGCAGCACACCTCCTATTTTGGGAAGTGTGCAGACCATGTCTGCTCGATAAAGTCCGATGCTGCAATGGGGCCCGCCCCGAGGGGGGAGGACCTTGGTTGCTGATGCGATCGGCCGCTGCTGCAACCAAGTGTTCCACATCAGCCCTCCACTGGTCCATTGCACCCTGGGATGCACCAGGAGGTGGTGGTCATTGGAGGAGAGCATGCTGCATGGAGCGCATGTTAGGGGTTGTTGTGATTCGCCGATGCGATGACCGACGCAGATGCTCCGTCCCGCTGTCCAGCTTGATTTGCTAGGGCACGCGGTGGAGGCGGAGGTATGACTTCTGCTGGAGCCACAGCACCGGCCGGTAGTTGCATGTTGGAGGGATTGCCTCCAGCAGGTTGCGCAGCGAGGTTGCCGTTGGACGATCTAGCAGCTGAGTTCACCATTCTTGAAATCTCGGGCACCCCCCTACTTGGCGCGCCAACTGTCGGTGGTTGAATCGGGCAGATCTCCCGACACTACTGTTAGTAGTCGGTGGAGTTCGTAGTTCAGTAATGAGCGCGCAGAGATTCAAGAGATGATGGCAAGTTGACACAGAGGTTTACGCGGTTCGGGCCGCCTGAGCGTAATACCCTACTCGACAGGATGTGTTGCTGTTATATTGAGCGTCTAAGAGTGTCTGAGTGAGTCTGAGAGCGTGTCTCGCGTCTCAAAGTCCGAGAGGGCGTGTCTCACGTATCGTCGACCGATCCTTTTATAGTGCAAGGACTGGTTGTTACACCGTTAGCCTGGCCCGACATGTGGCCCTAGCGGTTACTAATGTTTAATACACAATAAATGAGGTTAATTACCCTGAATAGTGTGGTAACGGGCTTTAACAGTGCTGTTACTGGTATTAAGGGCCTTCCGATCGTGTGTCATTAATATGGTATTAATGACACTTAATCGCGTCTTGAAGTCTTTGATTGCCCCTTGAAGGTCTGAGAAATAGGGGGTCCACCAGCCTTATTGTTGAGGTTGAAGGTCCGACATTTCAGGCACGTGGCAGCTCTGGAGCTTACCGTTGTGGACGGGTAGGTCCAGTGCTGTTGGACACGTGCCGGTACCGGAGCTTCCCTCTGTCTGGGGTTAGGTCCGGGGATGCCATACTGGTATCCAGTCCGGAGCTTTCCCATATGTGGGCGGTAGCTCCGGTCTTATGATACACGTGGCGGTGCTGGGACTAACCATGTCGGGGAAGCAGGTCTGGTTACGGCTGACATGTGGGGCCTTCTGAGGTCTTCAAATCTGGTAGATGAAGTTTCTTTGTGATCTTTGCAATCCCAAGGGGTATTCGGTACGCAGGGTACCGACAGTGTTTGTCTGTGAGACCTCGGACCTTCTGAGGTGTATGGCTTACGAGATACTTCACTGCTTCTTTATCTTCTTCGTATTGCTAGTAAGAAGCGTTCACGGACATGGACGTCTTCTCTCATGCTTAGATAGGTTGAGAGTTTGAGTATATTATTTCCGTTGCTTATGTACGCCTTATGTACATTATGTTGTAAAGTCGAATATCTTATAAAATAAAGATTTTGCATATTACATGTATTTTTTTATGTGTGTTGTTGGTTGCCGCATCACACAACACCACCCAATGTGATTTCTGGAACGTCGGGACCCCGATCCTCACGGCCTAGTATCAGAGCTACATTAAGAATAACACACTCGAAAAGAGTCTATTTTTGAAAACTTCTAAGTCGTCGAGTGAGGATTAGTCACTATGCCCACATAAGATCTATAATTGCATAGTTATTAAAGTAGCAATGCTAACATACTTGTTATTATCTTCAGTAACAATGCTCTGACGTCAAGTAAAAGGTAAGGTACGCCACAACAAGCGGATCAATTTTGGTAAGCTCTCCTTTACGAGAGGTAGTACGGTGATGGCCCCCGTGGCTTAGCACGAGGAGTTAATATGAGTCTCTGAACCTCTTCATGATTCCAAGAACATATGCAAACTCTGGTCCCCCAGCGTGCTTTAGGCAAAATGTGTGGAGGCCCAATCGTGTGGTCAGGAATGCGATAGTATGCAACTCTTGAATATTTATTGTTCAAAGGGCCATACACAACGCTCGCCATCGAAGTGCCTCAGCGTTTATGGGGCAGTAGGTGGTATATGTTGGGTTGACAAAATTCCCAACCGTGATGATCTGTTCTCGTTCTACTCTGGTCCCCCATCATGTGTTGTGGAAATGCGACCACATTTCTTGAGATGTATTCTCCTAGAGGACGGCCCATATGAAAACATATTGGGCATTAGTTTTGCCAAATATATATTATTATGATTGCCTGAAATGATCGCCCGTGCGGGCCCTGCTGTATGGCACTATAATGAGTGTTCTATAAATTGTGTTTCTTGTGCAGGTACACTAATAGTGTGGTCGTATTGCGCTTAGAACACGTTTGTGAGTGACCGTTCTTACCGGCATTGCATTCGAGTTTCACGATGACGACATCCATGCCGGAGATGTGACTCGTAAAACAAGTAAAATGGACTAAATATGATGTAATTATGGAAGTATTAGTTATCCAACTCTAATTTTGAACTAATCTTCAAAATGGGAGTAGGTTTAAACACAAATGCTTCGAAATCCAGAGTGTCCTGTTTCTGCCAAAAAAATGACCTGATTTAAAATCCATAGCTACCAGTGGATTTCACCAATGAAGGTGTACCATACCTGGTTGGACAGACTAGAGAGTCCTCTAAAACTCTTCTCTTCATTTCCAGATCGGAATGCCCCTGTAACTCATTGAAAATTTCAAATTTCCAAACTCTGCCAAATCTAGACTGATACTGGAATAGTTTATGGACCTTCTACCAATTCTGTCATATGTCTTGGTAAAAAAATCGAATGGCTTCATATAATGCAGTTCTGGAATCTTTACAAGATATGTAACAATGTTGTAATTCAAATTTCTATCAAATTTTGAATATATTTGTCGGTACCCTGCGTACCGGGTACCCCATGATACAGCAACAAACACCGAGGTGTTCTACCCGTTCGAGTTGAAGACCTCCGAAGGCTACACGTGCCATACAACACTTGACCTGCCTCCCTCGTTTGGGTAGCTCTACCACTGCCACGTGTAACGCGAGGTCGGAGCTAACTCCCCCTATAGGGAAGCTCTGGTCTTGCCACATGTCCAATAACCCCAGACCTAACCCATGGTAAAGGGAAGCTCCTGTGCTGCCATGTGTATAGTGGCTCCGGACCTGCCATCCCATGACGGGAAGCTCTGGAGCCGCCACGTGTCAAGCCTATGGACCTAAGACAGCAACGAAGAGACTGGCATATCTCCAACGGCGAGGACTTTCAAGGGACAGTTAAACCTACTGTTACAAGACCTGATTGCGTGTCATTAATGCCATTTTAATAACACACGATCGGAGGACTCTTAACAACAGTAACGCCGCCACTACGGCACGCTATCATGCTGTTAATTGTGCTTATTATTCACAGATCGTGTATTAAGCAATTAACTACCGCCAGGGCCACATGTCGAGCGAGGCTGATATAACGGCCAGTCCTTAAACTATAAAAGGGCTACGCTACATGATACATTACGACCAAGCTCACATGCTCAGAAGAGCCATGCATTCATACATACAACACACATCCCGTGGAGTAGGGTGTTATGCTCAGGCGGCCCGAACCACGTAAAATCTCTCGTGTCACTATCTTGTCCAAATCTCACACGCACCAATCAATCAAGAACCTTCACGGACTACGATCTAGTAGTACCGGGGGAAGTGTCGATCACACACTTTGACAATATCTTTTTTGTAAAACTGTGGCCAAATCCACAACATACAAAGGAGGTGCTGTCAAAATTTCTCCAAAAATCTGGGAACTTCGTCCAACTTTGAAAATCCATATCTCTGAAAACAGAAATGATATAAAGCCAAATAAATACTTTTGGAAATTTAGAAGTCCTCTACCATCCTTATATTCACTCCAAGACAAGAATCCCATTCTAGATCGGTTAAAAGTCCAGAACAATAGAATCATTCAAGAAACACCAATTCTGGACATAGTTTCTGTACAATTCTAAAATTGCTCATAACTTCCAAAATAAAAATAACTAAGGGGCATATTAAACATTTTTAAAAATCTTATGAGTCATTATACCAGTTTGTAGTGTTGAGTTTGGAGGAATTTGGAAAAAATGCATGAAACATTTAAATCAAAGTGGGTACCTCCAAATGAACTGCTGCAAAAAAATTCCAGCAGGTCTGTCCACTTTGAAACTCCATAACTTTTAATCCAGAACTGATCTAGGGACAAGTAAATACTCGTTGGAAAGATATTGAAGTTATATATAACTTTAGTATTCAACTTGTATCGTGATTTTGGCTTTAACCTGCTCAAAATCTGAAAGTAAGGCTGGCTTGTCATTTTTAATAGAAAAGTGATCGGTATGAAACTTTTTTTGACTCAGAGTGGATTCAGTTATCGATTTACTTCTATAAGTTTTATAGCATGTCCATGTTATGCTAATCCTAATGGAACCTAATGGATTTGGGTGCACAGGAAGCATCGGTAGAAAATTATGGAAGATACCAGACAAGCACTAAAGGGGGAAGGGGTGCACCCATGATAATAGATGTATCCTATCAACTTCAAGGACAATCTCATTTACTCCAAGTGAAGATCTTCAGATAACTTTAGCAGTCGCAAACTTCTTGTACAGGTTACAAAAGCTGCATAGACAGCCATAGGAATACGATACAACAGATGAATCATGTCCACTGCTCTGACTTGAGAAAATCTTTTAAAGAAGTACAACGAAGAAATGGTTATGTCAACTAGAGTTATTTCAAGCTTTACAATGATTAGGATTCCATAGTACGTTTCCCAATGATTCTTGCCAACACTCTTCTCATGGATTCATGAACTTGGTCATGTTTTTAATAGGGATGGCAATAAAACCCGCGGGTGCGGGTACCCGACGGGTTTGGCACCCGTCAGATGCGGGTGCAGATGCATATTTGCACCCGCGGGTCTCATCCACACCCGACCCGATGTATTGCGAGTGTGGGTGCGGGTTTCGTTTTAAATCCGCGGGTGCCCGTCGGGCACCTGAAACTGTACAGAACAAGTTCTGCTTTCCACAGCCCAGCCCAATAGCGTCCTTTTCAGTAAGTGCGCACTGTGCAGCGCATGTCCACCCCTAACCTCTATAGATCTCGATTCTTCCTCCCCCCATCTGACCATCTCCCTATACGCTGCCGCCAGCCTTTTGCCGCACCTTGATCCCATCGCCACCTGCCCACCTGCTGTCCCACCATCGAGCAGCCACCAACCGTTGTTTCTCGGCTTGCGCTCAACAGTCAATACTGTCTCAAAGAATATCGGGCAGCAGGCCACCAGACACTCGTTGTCCGTGGCCAGCATCTGGCAGCAGTAGCTACTGCTACCTCCGCCCACAACACCACCCAAAGAAGATGCATGTTTATTTAACTTACCACTGTTTTTTCCCAAATTGATTTGTTTGCTTTATAGCAGGGTTGGTTCTTCTAACTTCTAATTTGTGTGATTTGTTTGCTTTATGCAAATTGTTGTTTCTTCCGACTTCCACGCTTCTGATGTCTCAAATGTTTTTTTGGTTGACGGGTGATGACCCTCACTCAATTACGGGCTCTCTGTAGTTTCATTTTTAGCTTTGTTGGAGAAAGGGCATCAACCTGCAAGATGTAATTTCTACCGTCTACTAAGATAATTCCTATAACTATGATACTTAATCCGTAAGCAAAGTTATTTTGATGCTGAAATATTTGTTTATTACTTAATTCTCAAAACCCAACGGGTACTCGAAACCCGCCCGAGACCCTACGGGTGTGGGTCTCAATTTTCACCCGCAGGTGCCGGTCTAAAAATTCACCCGCAGTCTTTCTTGTCTAGGGCGGGTTTTCGCTCCACCCGATCCGAACCTGACACATTGCCATCCCTAGCCTTTAAGGTGACAGTCCTTGTTAGCACCTCTTCATGACCAAGTTATCCGTAACTTGCGAAGTTGAGAGATTGCTTGATCGTTTTAAATGGTCTTACATATTCTTGCTCACCAACTAAAAGATGATGCACCATTCATATTGGGAATCATTGAAAGTTGCACCACCCATCATGTGCAAAACCTTGTATGCACCATACATATGCACCATTTGCACCATACCATATGGATGTGCATTGCACCATACTACATGTGATGCATCATGAAGCATCGTTACTAATGAAATAAGCAATCTATGATGCATGATCAATACTAAAAATCTATGAAAGATTGTGTTTCCCGGATCAAACTGTCAAGTAGTGTTGAATGACCTTGATCTTCACAAAACTCTTGTGTTTTATCATCCTACGCTCAAATCTTTTTCATTGAGTAATACCAAGAAAACCGATTACACAATGTATTTTGTAGTTAAGGAGAAATTTGAACCTTCATCCTTGACTTGTTTAGGTTCAAGTACATCGAATACTAAAACTATACCATCCTTCATCATGAGATCATTGTTGACTGATCAGTTTTGTGAAAACCTTGATTCTCCTTAATCGCGAGGGTACCATTTGATTGTCAACCTCACGAAAACTCCTCGACCTTGATTTAAATTCTTGATTTGATATATGGTGGCTCTGATATGTCAAAATTCTTTTAGTTACCATTGCATGTCTTTGCACTTTGAAGACATGGAAGAAACTGAATATTAAATTCTCTTATGATGCTGCAAAGAGTTTGATTCTTTATTCACTCGTTGAGATACAGATTCCTGGCCAGTGTAGTGACTCATGGCTATTCTCGTGGAATACCTTTATTTCTGTCTAGGAAAATACTATATCAACTTTATAAGAATTAGTACAAAATAAAGCAAGAAAACAAGAACACATGCATGGTTAGTTCAAAGTTATCAAGGTAATAGACGGGAGCGAAGGGCGAGTGTTGATTCTCCAAGTCAAGATTAGGACAGTAAAATATCCCCTTTCAATGTTAGAGGAAACGTTGCAAGATGCTAATGGAAGCTCGAGCATCCGATTGTACTCAAGTGAGAACATCTTTGAAGATGCTACATGGAGGCAGGAAGATTATCACCAACGCTGTCAATCAAAAATTGCTTTCAGATCCGCTTAGTCGACAACTCTTTTATCAATCATTTCACATTCCATTCCTTTTCCATCCATATAATCTCGGACGAGATTCCTTTAAGGGGGAAGGGTTGTAAAAGGCCACATTTGCATAAAGGAAAAATTTCAAAAAATGTGAACTTAAAATAATTAAGCTGAAATAGAAATTAAAATCACATGGGCTATGTGTACTAATCAATGAGTTTAAAATTAGGATTTCTTAAAACTTCATAGTAAAAGATGGATTTTGAGGGTATGTTACACTTAAGTAATTAAGAATTTAAAACAAAGAATTTCCAATTAAATTCAAGAATTTAAATCAAACTTGAATGTGCATTTGAATAAGATGCGGAGGCAAGAATCTAGAGTGAAATAAGAACAAGTGTAGAACACTTTAAAATCTTATGATTAATGAAGCTCAAGAATCAGATGAGGAAATAAAAATGTGAATAAAATATACTGCTCTTCTAGGGTTTTTAGTTAAAACTAAAAACAAAGTCTCTAATTCAAATCAAATTATTCTATTCAAAATTGTCAAACTCTATACTTGAGTTCACTAGAGTGTTTTTTATGATTCATATATCACCCCTCTACAGTTTGACATTTTTTTAACCATATTTACTTGTTAATTGGGCCAATGTACAGGAGAGCATTTAAATTCGAAATCGAATTGAAATTCTATTTTCAACTTGGTCAAAAACCAAATTGGTTTTCAAATTTGAATTCTACATGTTCAACTTGTTCTTGCTGCCAATAATTGTTGTCTTCAAAGCTGGTTTGATGGGAGATTTTAGCTACCAGAGAAGGATTGAGAAGGGGGCGCTGTGGGCCCCAAATGTCAGCTTCAGAAGGAGTGAACCGACTCTGTTCCATGCTTCACCGTGTGCCACCGAGCGTTTCTTGCATCTCAAGCACATGCTTTGCGCTGTAGGCAAAACCAGCGCATGCTCCTCCTTAGCACCTTACCGTGGGCTCTGTCAACCAGCAAATATCTCCTCTCTCTCTCTACTCTTTTTTCTCTCCCACCTAAAACCAGAGCTCCACCAAGCTGTTTTTTGCACCACTCGGCACCATGGAGCACGGCGGCATCGCTCCCGGTGCTGCGTTTCCACCCCGGCGCAGACTGCTGAGTCCAGTCGCATCCTTCTCTTCCTTCACTGATGCGCGCCGATAATTCTTCCCTTACCATCGTGCCGCACAACGGTGAATTTCCTTCCCTTGTGCAGGATTGCCGGGCTGCCACTGTTGAGCGTCGCCCGGTGCCGTACCAAGCCCACCGGAGGCTACAAGACCTCCCCCTGCACCTCCCTGATGCAAGAAAAGGTTAAACCCCTGAGCCATTGATGGGCGTCGTGTGAAGTCTTCTTCATCGGCATTTTTGGCCTCCGCACGAATTTCCATCGCCCGATCAGCTCAGCCTCGTTCCAGCTCAGTTGATCGGTCTCCAAGGTCTGAAATACTCTCCTCTCCATGTCTCTCCATTCAATTGTATCTTATAGCTCGGTTTAGCCGGAATGTGGATTTTTGTGGTCACCATTTGATAACCTAGGTCTCCGATGAATCTCACCATGCGGTCTATTTCCTTTCAATTATAGTCCAGATTTGGTCTCCCCCTCGCTCAAAGATGCTCTCGGGTCTAAATTTGAGCTGTATAGCCTAGTCTCCATGTGTTCCACCATGGCTGTCGGACGGCCAGCCGCCGCCACCGTCGACAGGCAAGTTCCTGTAGCCGCCGCACTGTCATACATTGCCCGACTCGTGTTCCAGGTTCCTGCACACTTTTTGTGCCTTGAGGCGCGCCAGATACTGCCGTTTGGCATGGGAACGGTGAGGGCCGCTGCCCTGAGTCGCCGCCCGACCAGTGTGGCCTGAGGTTGAAGATGACTCAACCTTGGGGCCCACCGGTCGATCACACAAGTCTATTTCCGGACCTGTTGTGGCATCTGATCCTTTGTGGCAGTGCGGGCAATTGTGTGGCCCCATGTGGCTCGAATTCCGTTGGATGATTTAAATCCATGTGGGCCAGCCACAATTCAAGTCATTTTCCAATTAAAAATAAATCCAGAATATATGCAAACTTTGGAGAATCAAATATTCCAGTATATGTGGCCAAAAATTCCCAAATAATTTTTTATAACCATTGTGATCTTTACTTTCCATTGGTGCATTTTAATCAGTATGAAAGTCCCTAGTTTTTCCTCATTAATTCCATGAAATAAAATGCCTTTTGAATTTATTCCAGATGCTCTGTTTATTGAAAAAATCCCAAATTTGACCAGACTCTTCCATTTAGTTCCTTTGAGCTTCGGTAAAACTTTCAGGGCCATTTGAATTGATTTTCTTTGAACAATTGAGTTCCAAAGCTGTATGAGCATGAAAAATTGCAAATACATCCAGAAATTTTTTCACAAAGTTGTTCCAGCTTCTAAAATCAATATCTCTCTGTTGAATGTTTATAAAATAGGAAACAAATTTTGTTACACTCCTCTTGACCTCCTCTAAACTGAAAACAACCTTTTGCCTATGTAAAACAACAGAACATCGCTGAAAATTCACAGACGCCTAAAGATCTAAGGATTTATGTAGACCACATTCTACTGGTTCTTTAGCTAAAATTTTGCCAAAATTTTCCACTAGACCAGTATTGGCTACTGTAAAAATCCCATCTTCATCAGGCTTGATCTTCAAAAGAATCATCTTGTTTGATTTCTCCTCTACATGAATGTCCTATCTAAGTTAATTTTTACATTTGCCCCAAATCAACTTTGTTAAATTCCATCCTTTTCACCAAAAGTTAGATACCTCATAGAACATTCTGCAGCCCTCTGTACAGATTGTTTAACTTCTTTTGCTTCATAAAGCTTTTGTCTCTTTGCTAAACTGTTACCACTACATAGATGTCACATTGAAATTCAAAATTCTGTTGCTTCCATTTCCATTGCTAGAACCCAATCCTGTCCACCACAATCTGGATTATAGCAGCAACCCTCCTGTAGCCATTGCATCACATGTTTAATTCTGCATGAGATCCGTAAATTGTTTTCTTCTTTAATTAACTTTGTTCTCTCACTTGTGCATATTCATATCGACTAGTGAGCACGACGAAGGCATTTGACGAGAGAATCATACGGAGAAGGAGGGAACCAACATGGACTTGCTGCGATGGGGTGGATCCAGAGCGGCAGCAAGGGAACTTGAAGAAAGGCTTCTACTCAAAGCTCCCCCACAAGATCAAGAGCTGACTATTTGATATTTACATAGTTACACCTCAAGGCAAGCTCCAGTTTGCATATAACAACCTTTATATAGTTTTCTTTTGTCTATGTTAGTATATGTTAACACGGATAAAATCAAATTTAGCATGTGTCTTAATTGAAGAGTCACAACCCAACAAATAGTCGTGTCCGTGATCGGGAGACATGACAATTCCCAAAGATTGGGAGGCTCCCTCTCGTGTGCCACGGGTAAGGATAAATATATGGGACGTGCACTCAGTTGTGAAGGACACGATATTGCATCCAAAATACCCACAACACTAAGTATCCTATCAAATCAATTGAGAAAGCGACGTGAAGGTTCCTCCCACGTTCTTCATCGTCTATGCAAGATTTTAAGTCTTCATATGCCGTCGTCGCCTCTATGACTCGATGGCCGCATAGAGAATGAAAAGATAAGTTCTAAGTCTTAATTATGAATATTAACAGTTCACCCGAATTGGATTAAGTGAATAATTAAGATCCTAATGTTTCAATAAGATGGTATCAGAGCCTTGTTGTCCACTTAATCTAATTTTGTATTTGATTATCTATTAAAGATGAATCTTGCAGCAACTAACATCAAGACAATTAGGGTGCTCATCTGAGATGCTGTCTAAATGTTCGCTGGATTTTTGTCTCCATTGTAAGCATCGCACAGAGGCGTTAGTAAAATTAGAATGCTTGACCATCGTTCTTGTGTGTCAATGCCCTTGCCAGATTGAAGACGTTGGCGATCCACGAACCGTCGCCACGATTAGTGTGTTGACTGTGTCGTTTGGGTGCCGCCAGGGCTATCGATCATAGTTAGTGCCTTGAGTTTTGTTGTGGAGCAACAACCAACTTGTCAATCAAATTTATTGGCTCAGGAGTGTTGGGCCCTGTCGGTGGCCCAAGTGGTTGTTAAGTTACATGGTCTGAGGCTTTTCGACGGTCCAACATGCAATAGTGCAGACCAACCGATTTGCACTCCAGAACAACAAAATTTAAGGGAAAATAAGAATTAAGAATTTTGGGCTATTTTCGTAAATGGGCCACATCCAAATAAGTTTAATTATTTTCTCCTGAGATTTTCCTTTCTAGTGGTAGGCTCTGCATGCATAGCAGCCTTTAGACCACGGTAAGAAGCCGTACAGCACCTGGACGGGCTGCATGGGTTTTTTCTTCTAATAATTAAGAAGTGGATTTCCGGCCTTGTAGGAAGCTACAGGCCAAGTAAGGCACGTAAGTTGCATGATTTAGCCATGACCATTTTTCGCATAGGGCCGCGTGAAAATGTCATCAGGAATTAAGAAATTTTTTCCCTTGTCTCCTGGTTAGCTGCACATTCCCTCCGCACTAAGATATTGGCTTCTGGGCCATTTTCCTGCCTGAGATCACATAAGTTTTTGAATGTCCTCGCTCGATCTGTGGGCCATATAGCCCGTGCACAAAATATTTTCCCTTTTCTTGGAAAATTCAGTATGAGTCTTGGGCCAAATTAAGTTGTGGACCCTATTAAGTTTCAGTTAATTTTAGAGGATTTTATCTTCTTGGATTTGGACCAAATATTAAGCAGTGGGACTCTAAGATTTTAAGAAAATAAAGGACTTTAGACTGTGGGCTCAAATCATTTTGGCCCTTACTGAATTAAGTTATTTGGACTGAGAAAATATTAAACTTTTTTCTTGGTCAAATAATTAAATTATATTATGGAGACTATTAAGAGATTAAGTGTGTCCACTAAGGAATTATGCTTTCGCTGATATTAAGTGATAAATGTCATAGCAATTTGATCAAGTAACCAAAGCAAAAATAAAATTTCCATGTTCTTATGTTATATTACATGTTGTTTTGGTCGAGT
Source organism: Tuctoria greenei (assembly GCA_036927565.1). NCBI lineage: Eukaryota > Viridiplantae > Streptophyta > Magnoliopsida > Poales > Poaceae > Tuctoria > Tuctoria greenei. The sequence continues at coordinate 111,972,929 of JAYESD010000001.1, forward strand.
AACCAAAGCGAACGACACTAATGACATTTTTCTTCAATTGAAGAAATTAAGTGCATAGTGATTTGGTCGAGTAACCAAAGCGAAAGATAAATTAATATGTTTTTCAGTTGTTCTCCATTGTTGAGTTTTGGTCGAGTAATCAAAGTGAAATATAAAACTCAACATTTATTTGAAATGTTTTCAATATCATATTTGTCAGGATGACAAAAGATGAAATTTTACTATGTTCTTTAAATTTATTAAGTGCATAGAGAATTTTATCAAGTAGCCAATTTGAAAGACAAATATTTTTCTATGTTTTCAGTAATCATGTTGTTGTGTTTTTTCATGTAGCCAATGTGAAAAATAAATGTAAGATTTAAGTTTATGCATTCATATTTAAGTATTTTACTCATATGATTTCTTCATAATAAGTTAAACACCATGTTATCTCAACTATTAAGTCTCTCAAAGGAGAGAATTTCTACTCATAGTGAGATTATACTCAGTTTTTTATTTCCATCATTTTGATGGAGGATAAAAGAACATTGATATGACAAAAGTTTAAGATAAGGATTATTGCGTGTACGACATTGCTCGTACTAAGTGAGTCATTCAAACAAGAAATGTTTGTTGACCGCTAAGAGCTCCATTAATAAGGACATTCAGCATGCAATCACTGAATGCAACACTGATTTTAATTACCCCTTTAAGTTAGGAGACAGTTTACTGCCTCCTATAAATCTACAGTGAGCACTCTTGTCAAGAGGCTCACCACATAGAAAAATAATGGAGGTATTGTGCGTGAGCACAAACTTAGAATGACGAACACAATAACTAAGCTTATGGATTTGAGACTAAAATATAAGTTCCTAGTGCATCTTATACTTGTGTCACTTTCGAAATAAATTTCAAAAATTCATCATCAATCAAAATACTAAAGTGTTAAGTAAAAGGAGGATCCTGAAAAAAGGATATTGGTCATTGAAATAGTCAATGAACACAAAGAAAAAGTTTAAGCCAATTGAAACTTCCATTGAGTGTTACAATATCACTTTTTACTTAATCTTCGTGAAGTTATGTACACTCCTTGAGAGAAATTTGATTTTAGTATCATGTTTAAGCTATTGAGTTTTGTTTGTCATTTTGATAAACTATATTATTATGTTTATCAAATAAGATTGTGTCTAAGACATACTCGTTGTCCTTGCATGATTAAGTGATATTAAAATTTTCACTCATAATAACTAAGTATTTAGTAAGCACATAAGAATTAATTGCAAAATGTCTTCAAAACTATGGCACTTTTGTTAAGGCCATATTTTGAGGGGGGGGGATTTAACATTCCATTTCACAATCGAAGATTATTTATACTAAAGTTTTTGTAACTTAAATGAATGCATAAACCACATTTAAGATCTGATCGTGATTGGGAGTACGACGGTCGGAATACCCCTCTCAAGTTAAGGATAAAAGTCATCATTAAATTTTATTTATGAGGCTATCATGGTAAGATTATTTTAGTTAACCCAAACATAAGACAATAAGACTATTTGATAAGATAGCATTGTTTTCAATATCTTAATCGACAGTAAGTATAAGGGAAACAATATATGCTATGATTAGGGGGAGTATGGTAAGACAAGAAAAACATTCTTGATGAGAAGTGAATGTTTATCAATTTTTATGATTCATAAACTGTTATTTCCGATACCTGCTGATGTTGGGTCACATGTGGTCATCATTTTTGACTCAATACATTTTGTTAGTTCTTCATTGGCAACATTTATGGTAATTAAGGCTTCTATTGCACATGAGCATTCTCAATTTTATAGATTCACTAAGTATTCAACCCTTATGATGAAGAGCAACAATTGCTTAAATAAGTGATGTATTCACAAGAGATCTCATTATATGATCAACATTCAAATTATGGATTATTCGTATTATATGCGTCAAGCCATGAATGATCTAATGAGGACCAAGCATGTCATTGAAGTGTTGAATGAAGTCAATATTCCTAGTAGAGTCAAAATAGTAGACTGTAGTGGGTTTACAAAATTAATAGTGACTCTAAAGGCAATTTTCAGATATTATTAAGATAGACTTATGATAAAGAGCTTTACTAAGAGATAAGATGTTGATTATGATGAATCGTTCTCACCTTTAAACTAATGATTCGTTCAGAATCATTATGTCCTCTGTAAGTGCATCGTCACTTGGAATTATATCAAATGAATGTAATAATTACGATTCTCAAATTGAAATCAATACGAGAATGTCTACATGACACAACCAAAAGGTTTGTCCTGAAGAATAAGTGACATTTGAGATACCAGTTAAGAAAGTCCATATATACACTCAACAAAACCTTGTGCAATAGTATCTCAAATTCAATAAGTTCATAATAAAGTTTGGTTAATGTTAATAATTAGGAGGAAAATTGTAAGCTTGAGAAAATTATTTTTTCTCATATTTTGTAGAAGACATATAACTTCTATGTAGTAATGTCAATCTACTATTACACATTAATAAGTTCTTGTCCTCTATTTTCGGAATTCGGAGTTCTAGTGAAATATCCTACGTGTTAGGAATTAAGATTCACTAAGATAAATATTAAGGGGGTATTAGATAATTACATAAGTTATACTTAAGGAGCGTACTTGGAAAGTACGGAACGCCTAAAATAAATTTTTGTCTGCACTAATAAGTCAAGGTTACTAAGTATGGAACTAATAAGAGGTCGACCTAATAAGAACGAGTCCCAAAACTTCTTGCTGTCAGAAGTTTTATGTTTTGCTCAATTCATAAGTTAGTTTGACAATTTAAGTATCGGGTTAATTTTTGCATCGGTAAGTCCAAACCATATGACTGGATCGGAAATAAGTATTACTTGCAGTTTTGCAAGTTCAAGGTCTTATGATAAGTATAAAGATGAACCATTGTCATAATGGATCATCAAGATTACTTTTTGTGAGATATTTGTAGTAAATCCACGTCAGTAATTAACACTCGCAAATTGGAACTTTATTGTGAAAAATTTCCTAACTTAGGGTCATTGCATCATCTGTGATGCATACACAAAATATGTTTAAAATATGAGGCCATTGAGAAGACATGGTAACTTGTAATACCTATGTGTGCTGAATACATTGGTTATGACGATAAAAGTTTTGAATACTGCCAAAAAAACATTTTTAACAAGGTCCGACTCTAGGTACGAGCTCCTGCAAGGTCTGATGATAGGTCCGGCTTGTTTTGGGTAGCTCTGGCAAGGTCTGACGTAAGGCCCAACTTGCTTTGGCTAGGTCCGACTTCTTTGTCTAGGTTCGACTTGCTTTGGCTAGGTCCAAATTCTTTGTTTAGGTCCGACTTGCTATGGCTAGGTCCGACGTATTTTTGCTAGCTCCAGCGCTAGGTCTGACTAGCTTTGGTTAGCTCCGGCGCTAGATCCTGCTAGCTTTGGTAAGTTCCGGTTTTAGGTCCGGATAGCTTCGGCAAGGTTCGGAGCTTGATCGCAATGGTTCTGCTTTTTACATGCAATGTTTCAAACTGGCTTTTTTTATTATGGAAAGTGTGCTTAGTATTTTTTTACTAAGTTTTTTGTGTGTGTTGGTGGTTTTGGCTGATATCGTTTGCTATGGTTTACAACATGCTTATGTGGGTGCTCACGTAAGGTGTTGTGGTTATTGAAACTAACGAGAGTCAAGTCGAGAACTTGTGCTGAGAAGTATCAGTTGTTTATTCATGTGCAGGTGTTGCTTGAGTTCAAGACATGGCTGGTGACGGGATCCATTGAACTATTCTTAGGTAGAATATGAGGTTCAACAACCAAGTTCGAGAGGGATTGTGGTTGAGTTGATCGGGAGGTTGCGCAACATGTTTGAATCAAGAACAATGCATATGAAGGTATCGTGGACGTCGTTAAAATTTTTTTGCACATGTGCAAGGAGTACGTGGATGTGGCTACATTGTTCCAAGGCGTGATGAAGAGATGTGTACGTAAAGAATTGGTCAGAAAGGTCGAACCAACTAGGTCATGGACTCAGGCTGCGGTTGAGTCGGGTTTGACTCAAATATGGAAAGATTTGAGTTGGTTACGTTCTGATTTCATGGTGAGCACGAAGTTTAGTTGTTTTAGGAATGTGGGATACATTACTGAGGTGTTTGGAAGTCTTAAGAGTGCTTCTATATGCGTATGAAAGAGACTTGAAAAGTTATGGAATATTTCGATGGAAACTGAGTAGGATACGAGTCCTGGGTTGGTTTGGGTTAGCCTCATGGCTGGTTATATAAGCAAGGGAGGCCTGAGCTCGTGGTGTACGAATTTTTGGCTGTTTCTCTTATGTTCTATTGAATAAAAATTGTAGTTTAAATAAAATTTTGTGCCTTGTTCGTCCGACTTGTTTCAGACAAGTTTTATCGTCGTGTTTTTGCACAGGAGTACCTTATTTTGGTGGTTTTTATCATAACTCGATCTTTACAGATCCAACTGTCGTGATTCTTTTTGGGCTCTCTTCACAACTTGATTATCTATCATACGCAAAAATTTCAAAGTCATTGGATTTGTGGTTTCTTATCTACACAAGTTTCTTTGCATTGTTGTGGATCTGTTTTTTCTCGGGTAGGACGGATTGACCTTTGTTCGACCTTTTGGCCGTAACTTGAGTTTTTCTTGACGGATTTTCATGATTCTTGTTGTTCGTGACTTGATTCTACATAATATATATTGTTTTTGTCACAATTTATCACATTTAAATTAGTCACACACACGATTTCTTTAACAGATCAATTTTCTGCCGAGGGGTTTTTGTTGCTTCCGCTAAAAAGTTGTAATCTACACTTCACCCCCCCTCTGATAGCTTTTCACGTGCTCTTCGATCCTGCAATTGGTACCAGAGCCACAGTGCTCTAATCTTTGTGATTTGGACGTGTTTTTGACTAATCATCATGGAGAAATACTCCGCAAAACCTTGTGTGTTTAGTGGTATTGATTTTCAGGTTTGGAAGGCACGTATGGAAGCCTTCATCCAGACGCAAGGCTTTGCAATATGGGAAAAGGTGTACAAAACTTACAAAGTGCTGCCAAACGATCAAGTTACAGCTACAAATCTGAGAGATGTCGACAACAACAACAAGGCTCGGAACTTGATCATACAAGGATAAACTCAAAGTGACTTCGACTGTGTTGCACATCTCTGATCTGCATACGATGTGTGGAAAGCACTTTGCGACTACCACGAAGGATCCAACATGATCAAGTAGGTAAGACAAGATATGTTCAAAAAGGAATACATGCGTTTTAAGATGCAACCAGGTGAGTCCATCGATTATTTATTTGCTCACTTTAATAAAATTCTCAGCAACTTGCATATTGTCAATGTTATTTTTTTAGATGCTAAAAATTCTAGGCAATTGTTAAGTGCATTAGATATGTTAATTTGGGAGATGAAAGTCACATCTATTTGTGAATCTACTGTTAAGAGTACTCTTATATTAGATGTTCTATATTCTAAATTGAAAACTCATGAAATTGACATAATCTTACATAAGAACCCCAACAAGTCTCTTGCATTTGTTTCTCAATGTGACATGCCTAGCTCCATCCAATCTTCATCTTCTGGAACACTTGCTTTATTGTCTCTCTAACCCTTGAATAGATTGAAGAGTTTCCAGAGGAAAAACTTGCACTCATCTCTACTCGGTTCTCAAAAGCATTGCAAAATGTGAGAACTCGAAGGAGATGAAGTGTCGGACCTCAACGTTGCTTCGAATGTGGTAAGACATGACATTTTAGCACGAATTGCCCTAACCTTTCAGGTACTACTTTCTGTGATGAAAAACAAACAAGGACGAAGCACTCTTTTGCAAACAACAACAAGAAAAAGAAGGGTTTACAGGACGCCAACTGGTGATTAGTTTTATCTCCGCACTTCAAGAGCATGGCTCGAGCGATGTGGACATCAGAAGTGATGAAGATGAAGATGATTTGGCAAACTTGTGCTTCATGGCGGGCAAGTCAAGATCAAGTATGGAGGAGGCAGAACACAACAGCGACAATGAAGAGGTATGTCCTACTTGCAAAGAAATGTGTGATGATATTTCTCGTGCCACTATTATAGTTAAGAAAAAGGACAAAAAGCTTAGGGATAATGATGTTAAAATAGTATCACTAGAATATGAAAGTAATTGTTTGAAATCTTTGATTCCTAATGATGATTCTTGTTCCTTATGTGATTCAATATATGAACAATTGTCCTCTCTAAGAAGTGCACACACCTCCACACTTGATAAACTTGAGTTAGAGATTGAAAAGAATAGAGAGCTTGCTGCACTTAATGATAAAAGCTTAAAAGATGCTAGCTGTTCTACAATTGATTTGCATTGTTCTACTTGTGATGATCTTGATAAGAAACTACATGATGCTATGAATGAGATTTCTATATTGAACAATGGTTTAAGTTCTCATGAAGTTAAATATTGTTCTAATTGCAAACTAAAAAGAAAAACTTCATGTGAAAACTGCCTGGATCTGTCCAATAAACTTGATGACATGCATAGGACATTAGATTTATTTTGTAATACAAATAAGAACCTAAACTTGCTGCTGATTTCTTCTAAATCCTGCAATGATAAATCTGGTTTAGGTTTTGATTCTCATGCTCATGCTAAGGCACACCCACCTAAAATTGTAAAGTAATTAGGAGGTGGCTTGATTCAAACTACTTCTATACAAAAAGAAGTGGTTTTCAAATCTGCAGGGGTGCTTTCTCATTCAACATCTAACAAACATGTTGCTTGCTCATATAGACATGAATCTAAAGTTAAATTTCATTGTACCCACTGCGGTGGAGATGGTCATATCATAAATTTTTGTAATAGACTGGCTACACAACAGGAAAAAAGAAAGAATGCAAGCTAGATCTCATAACTCTCATGCAACATCTGCTGCACATGCTAAACCAAATATCAAGAACATGCAACCTGCTGTTATGAGTCAAAAACATGCAAAGTTTGCCCATAAACCTACTGTTTTTCATGCTACATATGTAACACCTTGTAAGTCAGTAGTTGAGTACAAAAATCCTCAAACTTTGGCTCATAAACCTGTTGTTTTGTCTCAGCTTTAGCGTGTTTTTCCTACTGCACGTCGTGTGACTCAATACTAGATTCCTAAATGCCTTTTGACTAACCCCAGTATTGAGTCATCAACTTATTGTGCTTCTATGTAGGTTACACACTTGAGGAAGGAGAAAATTTGGATTGTGGATTCAGGTTGCTCACGCCACTTGACCGGTAACAAAATTAGTTCTCCTCCCTCTCTTTTGTGTCACGTGTAGAGAATGTTACTTTTGCCGATAATTCTTCAACTCCTATAATTGCTAAGGGTTTGGTTAGAGTAAAGAATCACTACACTTTGAAAGATGTGGCACTTGTTAAAAATTTGAAATACAATTTGCTTTCTATTTCACAACTGCTAGATGAAAACCTAGAAATTATTTTCACTAAAAATTGCTGCATGGTTGTAGATTCAAACAGTGAGTTTATTTCTAACATGTCTCGGTTTGGAAGAGTTTTTAAAGCTGATTTTGATATGTCATCCTCTAAGCATAGGTGTCTAGTTGCAAATGATTCAAAGGACTTATATTTTTTGCATTGTAGACTTGGTCACGTAGGCTTTGATCATCTAACGCGTGTTAGTGCTCTTGATCGCATTCGTGGGCTGCCTAAGCTTAAAGGGGACAAAGAAATGGTGTGCTCTTCTTATGGACATGCTAAGATGGTTGCAGGTTCACATGCTCCACTCACAATGACCATGACAACTGAACTGGGTCAACTTTTGCACCTTGACACCGTAGGACCTTCACGTGTTCAATCCTTCAGAGCTAAATGGTATGTTCTTATGATTGTTGATGACTATTCTAGATACTCTTGGTTTTACTTTAATGGCATCTAAGAATGAAGCTTTTAGTCACTTTAGAACTTTATTTCTTAGATTATAAATTGATCACCCAGGGTCTTTATAAGCAATTAGAAGTGATAATAGAATCAAATTTAAAAATTAATCGTTTGATCATTTTTTAGTTGAAAATGGAATAGATTACCAATTTTCTTCACCTTATGTACCTCAACAAAACGGTGTTGTAGAGAGAAAAAACAGAACCTTAGTTGATATGGCTAGGACTATGCTTGATGAATATCAAACTCCTACAAAATTTTGGGCAGTTGCAATTGCAACCGCTTATTATGTCTCAAATCTTGTTTTCTTGCGTGCTAAGCTCGGAAAAACACCATATGAACTACGATAGGCCTAGTGTCACAAACTTTTGAGTCTTAGGTTGCAAATTCTTTGTTAAGTAACATGCTAATCTTGATAAATTTGAACCTAGATCCATTGATGGCATGTTTATTGGTTATCCATATCATACTAGAGGCTATCGTGTGCTTTAAATTGATATTAACAAAATTATGGAGACTTGTGAGGTTTATTTTGATGAAACTAGCCCAGGTACAAGCTCCAATATTGCAGGTCCAGATCTATATCTGCAGGGGGGAGTATTTTCATCGAAGAAGATGAAGAATTGTTGCTGCTTCCTGAAAATGCAGAAGCAAATGACGTTGATCGCGCTGCTAATTTTGCACCACAACCAGCACCAACAACTATTGCAGCTAGTACAGACCGTCCTCAAGCCACAAGTTATTCGATATGTGATGAACAAGAAGAACAAGGATCTTGTGAAGTATCCACTCCCCTCCGAATCCTCAAATATCATCCTCAACAACAAATCATTGGGAGCTTGCATGAATGAGTCACACGGTCCAGGTTTTGCGATCCAAACTCTAATGCTCATTCTGCTTTTTCTTCTTCTTTTGAACCCAAAGATATATCACACGCACTCACTAATGAATCTTGGATTATTGCCATGCAAGAAGAGTTAGGAAATTTTGAAAGAAATAATGTTTGGAAACTTGTACCTCCACCTCAAGGTCACACTTTAATTGAAACTAAATGGGTGTTTAAAAGTAAACAAAGTGAGAATGGGGTTGTGGTTAGGAATAAGGCTAGGTTGGTTGCTCAAGGTTTCACGCAAATTGAAGGTCTAGATTTTGATGAAACGTTTGCTCCTATTGCTAGATTAGAAGCCATAATTATTTTGTTAGCTTTTGCTGCTGTCGGTACCTAGGATACCAGGTACTCATTGTTACTGTGATTAAAACTACGGAGTTCCACCTATCCGAGTTGAAGATTTTTGAAGGCTCTACGTGTCCCGCTGCACTGGACATGCCTCCCTCGATTCGGTAGTTCAGGCGCTACCACGTGTATCATAGGGCCAGACCTGACTCCCTTCATAGGGAAGATCCGGTCATGCCACGTGTCTAGTGACCCCAGACCTAACCCCTAGTAGAGGGAAGCTTTGGTGTTGCCATGTGTTTAGCAGCTCCAGGCCCGCCTCCCCACAGAGGGAAGCTCCAAAGGTGCCACGTGTTGAGCCCCTGGATCTAAGCCTGCAACGGGAAGACTATTGGATCCCTAACGGCACGGACATTCAAGGGGCTCTTAAAACAGCCATTACAAGACCTCGTTAACATGTCATTAATAATATATTAATGATGCACAATCAGAGGACTATCAATATCATTAACACTATCATTAAGACGTGTTATTACACTGCTAATCACCCAAAATGTCAGTAGATCCTGTATAGGTGTTCAATACAGTCGGGGCCACCTGTCGGGCAAAGCAAACTATGTAACGGCTAGTTCTTAGCATATAAAAGGGCTGCATCGCATGGTAGAGACAAGTCCACTCAAGCTCACATGCACACAACGCATAGACTCTCATGCAATCAACAATCAACCCGTGGAGTAGGGTATTACGCTCAAGCGGCCCGAACCATGTAAAAATCTTCTGTGTCACTACCTCGCTCTAGATCTTACGCGCGCCCAAACCAAATACGAACCTCTACGGACTACGCTTTCGTAGTACCGGGGGAAGTGTCGTAGCAAAACTTCGACATTTGGCACGCCAGGTAGGGGGGCCCAATATTTCAATATGGTGAATTTCGCAGCAACATTATCCAATGGCCACAATGGATAGCCTGATGGAAGAAATCCCTCCAATGTGCAACAGCCGGTTGGTGTTGTTGTCCCAGCGGGTGTCATTCCACCACCACCACCACCTCATGCTGGTCCGGCAGCCAATGCTAGACATCAGGACGGAGAGTTTGAGTCGATCACAGCATCGATGAATAATGTGGAGAACACACTCAATGTGGCGCGTACTTTGCTACAGCGTCCTCTAGCACCTCGAGCTCCTCTGGCTGCCATGGAACAATGGCGTGCTGATGTGGAGCATCTGGTTGCAGCTGCAGCCGACGCCATCAGCAACCAAGGTCCGCCCCTGTTGGGCAGGCCCCCTCAAGGAACAGGACCTTGTATGGCAGACTGGATCCTCAGGCGTCATAGCACAGGAGATGCGCTCCTTCATAGCAGGTGACGTCACTGCCCTCTATGGCACGCCGCACTCATACGGCGTCGAGGCTTTTGACGCATGATCTCCGGTCGGAGCTCGACCGCTGATATAGGCTGCGGGACGGTCGTGTCCATATAGAGTGTGCTCATGAGAGGCGAGCTGCTCATGAAAACCCTTCTCCTTTAGGAGTAGGGGGCAGCTGTTCAGCCCTGGCCATGCATCTTCCATGGTCGAATGGCCACTGAAGTTCCGACCTCATCTGCCGAAGAAGTACGAAGGGACTATCAACCCCGTCGAGTTCCTCTAGATCTACTCCATAGCTATCCTCATGGCTGGAGGCAATGAGGCCATTATGGGAAATTACTTCCCAGTGGCTCTAACCGGGACAACCAAGTTCTGGTTCATGAGTCTTCCACCTGACAACATCAACAGTTGGGCGGAGCTTTGCCGCCAGTTCATCGCCAACTTCGGGAGCTCCTACAACCGACCTGGCACAGAGCTGGATCTGTTTGCTATACAACAGAAGATGGGAGAATCACTATAATCATTCATCCAATGTTTTTCTTAGGTACAGAACACTATTCCTTCAATCTCCGATGCTTCGGTCGTTGTCGCATTTCGACAGGGAGTTAGAGATAAGAAGATGCTAGAGAAGCTGGCAACAAAAGTAGTCAGCAGTGTCATGGAGCTCTTCAGCCTAGCCAACAAATGTGCTAGGGCTGCAGTGGGCCGAGAGATGCACTCCAAACCAGCTCTATAGGCTGGTGAATCCTCCTCAAGGGCTTAAGCTACTGCCTCCGACAGTGGAAAAAACAAGAAAAGTCCAACGGCATGAAGAAGTCGTCGGCCGGCACGCCTGCTACTGCTGCAGCTGCAGCGCTGGGTGGTCGGGGGCCCCGCCCCAAAAAACGTCCACGACCATCGTCTGAGGACGGCAGTGGCAAAAACATGTTGTGTCCGATCCACAAAATGGACACCCACAATCTTGAAGACTGTCGTGAGGTCAAGCGCCTTGTTGAATGCAACAACAGGCAAGAGGAAGAAGCTCCATTCCGTCAACGGGAAGGAAAGCAGAAGGTCGACGAAGCTCTGGCTGATCAGGATCTAGGTTTCTAGGACCCCAAGAAGGTCCTAATGGTCGTCTGCAATACCATCGACGACCATTCTGACATCTCCGACAACGAGCGTCGAAAGACTCTCCATACGATATATGGAGGGTCCTGGGATATTACCTCTCAGTGCATCCTCAAGACCATGCGTTGGGAGATGGCCGCCATAGCTCCCACCGCCAAGGCAGAACCCCATCGGAAGTGGATGGACACTGTCATTACTTTCGATGCTTGGGATTGCCGGAGAAACATGATCAGAGATGGTCAACTACCATTAATGTTTTCTCCTATCATCAACAACGTTCAGCTCTATCATGTCTTCTTGGATGGAGGTGTGGCGCTCAACCTCCTTAGCTAAGCAACGTTCATGAAGATCCAGCTCAGCCTCTCGGACCTTTGCCCCTCACGTCCCTTCTCTAGAGTAGGTCTGGGAGCTATGACTCCTCTCAGATCAATTACACTCCCGGTGACCTTTGGGGCTCGGGACAACTATAGGTCCGAGAAGTTAGTCTTTAACGTAGCCCACCTCAGCCTTCCGTTCAACGCCACTGTAGGCAGGCCAGCCCTGTATAGGTTTATGGTCGTAGCTCATTACAGTTACTTGGTGTTGAAGATGCTGACTCCTTTATGCGTTCTCCGGATCTGCGGGGATAGCACTACAGGAGTCACCGTGCTGGAAGAACTCCATGCGCTAGCAACAGCGCAGGAGGAAGGATCCGGCAAGGAGCAAACTGCTCAACCTCCGAGCTCTCTTCAATGAGGCTCAACTTTTGCACCACACGTGCAACCAAGCGGCGACACCAACATTCATGTCAAAGTTGTCTAAATCGGTTCCGATGCTGCCCAGACCACCCGTATATCGGGAGGTCTGGACAATAAATAGGAAGTCGCGCTCATCACTTTCCTCCGAGCGAATGTCGACGTGTTTGCATGGCAACCATCACAGATTCCTAGGAATCCCTGGGGAGGTGATTGAGCACAGCCTTAGCATATATCCCGATGCACAGCCAGTACATCAGAAGCCTCAAAAGCAATCAATCGAATGGCAGAATTTCATCAAACAAGAGATCAAGAAGCTGCTTGAAGCTCGTTTCATCCAGGAGGTCCACCATCCATGATGGCTGGCAAACCAAGTCATTGTACCAAATGCCAACGGTAAGCTTTGGATGTGCATCGACTAAACCACCTTGAATAAAGCATGCCCTAAAGACCCATTTCCACTATCTAGAATAGACCAGATAGTGGATTCCACCGCCGGGTGCGAACTATTATGTTTCCTAGATGCATATTCTAGATATCATCAGATTCAAATGTCTAGGGAAGATAAAGAGCATACTACTTTCATAACAGTAGATGGGTTGTATTGTTATACTGCTATGCCTTTCGGTCTCAAAAATGTTGCTTCAAATTTTGTGTGAGCCATGCACAAAACATTTGGGGAGATCATTAGGGACTTGGTGGAAGTCGAGGTCGATGACATCGTCGTGAAGGTGAAGAACAAGGAATCACTCCTTGACAACCTGCAAGCTATCTTCGACAAGTTGCGCATAATGCACACCAAGATAAACCCGGACAAATGTGTCTTTGGGGTTAGCTCTGAGAAGCTCTTTGGATTCTTGGTGTCTCACCAAGGAATTGAGGCGAATCTCGGAGAAGATCAAGGATATTGAAGAGATGTGGCCCCCAGCTTGCGTCAAGGATGTCCAAAAGCTAACTTGATGTCTAGCTGCGCTCAGCCGGTTCATCTCAAGACTCGCAGAGCGGGCACTTCCCTTCTTCAGGCTATTGAGGAAGTTTGGGCCATTCCATTGGTATGAAGAAGCAGAAAAGGCGTTCCAGGAGCTCAAGCAGCTCCTCACCACACTACCAATCTTGTTAGCTCCTGATCCTGGTGAGCCTCTTTTGCTTTACATTTTGGAACCTACAGAGGTTGTGACCACGGTCCTGGTCGCGGAGAGACCGGAGCCATCTTCAGTCCACGAGTCCAGATCCCTCTGAGTGTGTCTGGAGCTTCCTGAAGGCAAGTCTGTGTCCAAGCCTCCAGGCATGGATCCTAAAGGCAAGCTACCCGAGGATAAACCTCTCTCATCCGAGGGAGTTCTCACATCTGCTCTAGGAGAAGATCTGGACCCCTCTAGGAGGGTCCGGATTGCTGATGAGGAAGATCCGGACCCCTCCTGGAGGGTCCACATTGCTCAAGAAGAGAATTCGGACCCCTCCGAGAGGGTCTGGGAGCTCAAGAATAAGGTCCGGACCACTCCGGGAGGATCCGTGTTGATGAAGAAGAAGCTCTGGGCCCTTCCAGGAAGGTCTAGACCATCTAGCGGCCAATGTACTTCTTTAGCGAAGTACTACTTCCAAGCCCACAAAATATCAATGGTAACTTCTTATCCACTACGTGCTATATTGCATAACCCCAACTCTACAGGGAAATATTGCAAAGTGGGCGGCGGAGCTAGCATAATTCAATCTCGAATTTTTGCCTCGACATGCTATCAAGAGTAAGGCATTGGCTGACTTTGTGGTGGAATGGACCCCTTATTCATCAAATCTAGGGGGCCTCAGTAAGCAGAAGTCGGAACCCAAGGTTCCGGTCTTCACTGAGCCTCACTGGACTCTCTACTTCGACGGCTCCGTGCAGAAGTAGGGGGCTGGAACTGGAATTCTTCTCCTCGCTCCGAGCGGGGAGAAGGTCAAGTACATAGTACACCTTGACTTCAAGGAAACCAACAACATGGCGGAGTATGAAGCTCTCATCTAAGGACTCAAGGTGGCACTATGATATGGCGTCAAGCAGTTGCTGGTGAAGGGTGACTCGCAACTCATCATCAAGAAAGTCAAAGGTGAATGTAGTTACAACGACCCTCAACTCCCTGTTTACCTACTTGAAGTCCAGAAGCTGCAAAAGGACTTCCACATCCTATACCTCTGCCATGTCCAGCGTCTTAACAACGCTGAAGCTAATGAACTCTTGATGAAAGCTTCATCTGGAGCTCAAGCTCTCGACAGAGTTTTTGTCCGGAGATTGTAAGGACCTGCAGCTCAGTCTGCCGAAGTGAGTGATGGGGACGAGACTAGAACCCAGAAGCTGGCAGTCCTGGTGGCTCAGCACCCACAAAGGATTGTAGGTGCTGTAGGAAGCTCCGAGCAACCCAGCACGCAAGATCCAGAAGCTCAAGTCAGCACTGATGCATGGATTTCGGAGATCTGGAGCTACTTGAAAGATAATATCCTTCTTGAAGAATGTTCTTCCACTGACCGAATCATCAAATTGGCTAAAAGATACGCGCTGGTAGAAGGGGATATCTATCAAAGTGGTGCCAACGGCATTCTAATGTGGTGCATTGCACGGGAAGAAGGACTCGAGCTCCTCGTAGAAATCCATGGAGGCGAGTGCGGGACGTATTCTCGCACTATGGTTGGTAAAGCCTTCCGGCAAGGCTTTTACTGGCCTACATCACTCCAGGATGCAGTTGAGCTGGTAAAGAAGTGTGAAGCATGCCAGGTTCACGCGAAACAAATTCACACACTAGCTCAGTCACTGCAAATGATACCTCCTACATGGCCATTCGTTGTGTGGGGGATGGACATTTTGGGACCTTTCCTAAAAGCCGACAGAGGTTACATGTTCCTGTACGTCGCCATCGCCAAGTTCACCAAAAGGTCGGAATCTACTCCAGTGTGAAAATTAACAAGAAATCTGCTATCAAGTTCTTGAAGTACATAGTTTGCAGATTTGGAGTTCCGAACAGAGTCAAAGCTAACAATGGAATCCAATTCACAAGTGCAGCATTCCAAGAGTATTGTGAAGATCTCGGCATACAAGTCAGCTACAAATGAGTAGCTCACCCGACAAATAATGGACAAGCTGAGAGAGCAAATGCAGAGATACTAAAAGGACTCAAGACACGAACATATGAGCGCCTGAAGAAACACGGAGGAAACTGGATAGAGGAGCTTCCGTCTGCACTGTGGGCTAGCAAGAGAACACCTAACCGATCAACTGGAGAGACACCCTTCTTCTTTGTGTACGAAGCCGAAGTGGTCCTTCCTCCAAAGATCACCATGGGGTCACTCTAGGTCTGAACCTTCGACAAAGCCGCGCAGGACAAGCTCCGGCGTGAAGAGCTAGACCTAGTCGACGAGGTAAGGTGCCAAGCAGTTGTTCGGAATGCACGATACCACCAGGTGCTCTGGGGCTATCATCAAAGGTTTATGCAGAACCGGTAGCTTGAAGAAGGTGAGCTGGTGCTGCGGAGAATACTAACAAAAGAAGGGATGAACAAACTCTCCCCAGGCAAGGAAGGTTCCTTATGAGAAAGTGTCCCGCCCCATATGCATTCGCTTGGCAACAGAGGATGGGGCTCGACTTCCCAATCCATGGAATATTGAGCACCTCCTTAATTTTTATGCTTAGCTTCACAGAGATGAGTCTGTATTTACACATAATGTAAATTATAGAGTCTATGGACAGAGTCGGGTAGGTCCTAGACAAAAAGCACACTTAACTTGGTCATTGTACTTTAAGTGTAGCTTACCTACCCTGGGTTAGAACAAGATGAAATAGCACACTTAGTTTGGTTCTGTACTCTAAGTGTGTCCTTGTTTCTCCTATAACCCAGACCTATTATGAAAGACATTTTTGTGTGAAAGCAGACTCTACGTGCATTAATTTTGTATAGGCTTCTTACTTTTATATCTCTTCCTTCTTGTCTATAACGAAGTTGTGAATTTCTTTTTGAAATTTAGTCCAAGTGATTCATTTGGTATATAAATTATATTGTTGATATTCATTCGGATATTAGCATTGCTCGGTGGTCTACTCGCCTAAAAACCAAAGCCAATGACGAGTCCGAAGTGCGCTATCGATTAGACTGGTCAGGAACCCTAAGTACGCCACTCTAGCTATATCCTAGCAGATCCCAGTAGGGCAGATACAGAAGGAATTTGGATATAAAGAGATTGCATCAATATACTTGTTATCACGTTCAATTCCTTTGGATCCAGAATTCAAATAAGAACAGTAATCCACAAACAAATTATAGACAAGAGGATGAATTTTAATCCTTTTCTTGTCTTTAATAAGCAGGAAAAATGAAAAACTCATGGCGATGGTGGATGATGCCAGAGCTACTAAGCTCCGACAACCTCAGGGGGCCCACCGTCGATGTTATACGCATTGATAGTAGGCGCTGTCAAAGATACAAAGCTTCAACAACCCCCAGGGGGCCGTCATTGATATTCTACACATTGGCAGTGGGCGCCACCAAAGCTACAAAGCTCCGACAACCCCTGGGGGGCCGCCGTCGATGTATTACGCGTTGACAGTGGGCACCGTCGAAGGCAGGAAACTCCGACAACCCACAGGGGGCCCGCTGTCGACGTTCTATACGCTGACAGTGGGCGCTGTCAAAGCCAGGAAGCTACGACAACTCCCAGGGGGCCCGTCGTCGACGTCACAAAGGGCCTTCGGAGGTGTCAGATGTAAACTTTGGACCTAAGAGCCAACGTTCTAGATACATGTTTGGATTGATAAAGTCTCCAAGTCACTATCAAATCCGTATTGGTACATGTCCGCAATGAAATTGTGCCCATGTACCAGGGGGCCAACAATATAAAGGGCAAAGCATTGAAGACATACAAAATGGGAAAATGAAATTCATTCATTCAAAGGATTGGATTTCATTCATTCAAAATTAGAGAATTACAAGTGAAGGCAAGAAGAAAAAATCCTTAGCTACTAGAGGTCCTATGGAAGAACGAGGCAAATGTCTGGGTAGCTTCTTGAATGCTGGCACTGGCGGCATCTTCCTCCTCAGCAACG
The DNA here is from genome assembly GCA_036927565.1 of Tuctoria greenei. NCBI lineage: Eukaryota > Viridiplantae > Streptophyta > Magnoliopsida > Poales > Poaceae > Tuctoria > Tuctoria greenei. The sequence continues at coordinate 111,990,315 of JAYESD010000001.1, forward strand.
GGTCCTTCGAGTACCGGATCTAGAGACAACTAGGAGTATCGTCTTTTGAAACATGTTAGAACATATTCGGCGACATTCTTGGCTAGGGACTTCCCTTCTGTCTCTAGTTGGTCGACAATGACGTCACCCATTGCATCAAGTTTGTTGCCGGTAGAGCTCAACGCCACCAACGCCTTGTCCAGCTCTGGCTCCAGGTTAGCCGGATGTACTGGACTGAAGTCAAGTGGCACCAAAGCTTTGTTACCTCGCCTTAGGATTTCCCAGACTCTCTGGGACTCAGTTGCCCTCAAGCTCCTTAATTCCTCCAGTGACCTTCTAGCAGTCGTGAGCTCCGAACCCTCCCGGGCGAAGCGCTCAACCTCCTTAGCATGCTGCTGGATCCTTTCGGCAACGTGCTTTTCACAGTCAGCAAGCTCTGTCTTCCGGAGGTGGATGCAGTTCTTGCGGTCCGCCAGGTCCTTCTACCTACCCTTCACTCTTTCCTCATGAGTGGAGATGTCAGTCTCTATCTTGGAGACATTCTCCCCCACCAGCCAGATCCGATGCTTCTCTTCTTCGCACCACAGCTTGAATTGTTCGGCACGATCAGCCAGGCTCTTCTCGCATGGCAGAATTTCTGGGAGAGTTCATACCCCCACTTCAACAGTTCCTCCTCTTTTTCTAGGAACTTTTCCTCCTTTTTGTCGAGGGCTTCCTGGCGCTTGAGGAGCACCTCGTTTAACTCGTCAAGGCTGTCCGAGCGGCTATCAGATGCCTCATTGGTCTCCTTGGCGTGCCCGAATATCTTCCGGGTCTTCTCATTGAGGGTCTTGTTGGCGGCCTCTCGCTCATTCAACAAGCGGTCCCACCGTGTTAGTCGGGCCTTCTCCTTGTCAATCTACTCCCGCTAGTTCGCAAGCCTTGATTACGTCAGCTTAGGCTTGAAGTAAAGTCTGTTGCGCCAATGCCTCAGGGTGTGGTGCTCTTCTTAGAGGACCTTACTGTCATGGTCGAAGGCAAGATGAACTTGACAAAGACTGGAGCAAGCATTGTCTATATACAACACCATAGGAATTTGATCCGGACTAGCCTGGATCTCCTCCGTCGGTTCTAGCGGGTCTTCCAAGATGACTGAGGGGCCCATGGTGCGAGCTCCCTCTCTAGCAACACCACAGTGGCAGGACCAATCGTCAGAAGCTCCTTCACCTCCATAGCACTCAGAGCCGATGAGGAAGGTATCCCTGTCGGATCTTTAGTTGTTGGCTCGATGGGTTGAGAACCCGCAGCCGACTCCTCTGGGGGCTCCGGCTCGGACATGGACACCTCCGGAGCAATCACCTTTAGGGCTGGCACTACAACTTCGTCCGAGGCTCCCACCACCTCGGGTGAGATGCTGTAGCTTCATTTACTTCCGACTAGATGTCGGAGCTTCTGCCATCTCCGGCTCCAATTCTAGATCCTCAACCACTGGCTCTGAAACCGCTGGTGCTTCTTCACGAGTCTCTTACCCGTGGTCCATCGCTACCGAAGGAACTTCTCGCGTTGTCGCTGGACTTGTTTCCATGACAGCTGACACCGGAGCTATCGTGTACTCAGCCACCACTGGAGGAGGTGCTGGGGTTGAAAAAGGAGCTTCTGCCTGCACAGCCTCAGCTGTGGGAGCAGGGGCTGGAGCTTTAGTTTTCTTTTTTGATACCCTGGAAACAAAAGATCAAAAAATTCAAAACATAGTAAAGATAAAATAGGAACTCAAGGTGAGAAGACAATTCTTACCTTCGGAGGATTCCACTCCAATTGCTGGCGAACTTCTTCTTCTGTGGCCCGGAGTCATGGCTCACCGAACCTGGTGAGAAAGAGACTTCGGATCTAGGTCGGGAGCTTGCTGCAGGAGTTGGAGTCACCTCATTTGGGACCTCCCTCGGCTGGGAAGGACCCCCTAACCTGGAGCCTGTAGCCAACACTGTGGTCAGGGTTGATTTGTCGGAGCTAGCATCCCTCATGGACGCCAGCTCTGAAGAAGGTTTGGTCGTTGAAGCTTAGCTTGGTCAGGGAGAAGATGCAGCTGGAGATGGAGCCGATCTAATGGAGCTCCCATTAGTGTGTCTCAACTTCCTCTTCTAGCTGGAAGATTCGGCTGACTCCTTGCCCTTGCCCTTGCTGGTGTCGTTGACCCTCTGGCTTGGAGCAGTGGGAGCCCTCCTTTTCAAAGCTTCGGGAATAGAAATTCTGGAGGTCCCACGCTTCTCCACCAAGCTGAGGTCGTCCAGCTCTGGCATCCCCTTTCGAAGCTCCCTCCTAAACTCAGGAAACATGTTAAGAGGGAGGAAGTCCACTGGCGGAGTCAAGGCGTCCTGGGTGATGGCTCCATGATGAAGCTTCTAAGAGATGAAGCTTCAAAGCATTATCATTCAAATTAGTTTGAAGACAAATTTTGATCTGGTTATGATACATCTTGTTGTTGAAAGCCCAGCGTGCCACTCCCTTTTCTTCAGTGGAGCCCACCTGTTGACTGGGAAGTTGCTGAAGACCATCTTAGGTGTCACTCCACCATCCACGCATTGTTGGATCCTAGTTAGGACGGGTTCATATGCTTTAGATAATTCTGGAGCTGCATTTCAGGCGTCAATGTCGACATTGGGGAGGCTCTTAGGCAATTCTAGCCTGTTGTGATGATCCACCGTGATGAACACCCAGTCCTTCTTCTAGTAGTCCCACTTCCTAGAGTGGAAGGTCTTCAAGTACTTGAAGGGAGAGTTATTGCGCTTCACAAAGTAGTAGAAGCCGATCAACTCATTCCCCTTCCCAGTAGTGTGGACCGTGAAGAAGGTCCAGAAGATCTTGATGCTTGCCGGCACACTCACCTACATCTCGCCGAAGTGGACGAAAGTCGCCACTAGCAAGAATGAGTGTAGGCCGAGGTGATGAAAATGGAGCTCATAGAGGTCCAACAACATCAGGAGGAAGCTTTAAAAAGGTGGGATCATCTCCACCATGGCATACGCTGAGAAGTAGACGATCTCTGCGGCGCTTTCCTTCTTGAAGGGAAGCTTGCCAAAGCGGATCGAGTTGTTGAAGGAGGTGCTGGACCACCACATTTAGGTCCGGACCCTTGACAAATCATCGTCGGTATTTATCTTGCTGCAAGGAAGACCCAACTCCATTGCGGAAAAGCAGAGCACAAGTTGGAAAAACTATGGAAGGGTAGAGTAATTCTGAGCGCAAGTTCGAATAATGGCATAAAGAATCCTCTAACTGTGCAGGTTTTCCTTCTTAAGTAAGCCTCCGCAATGCTTGTATCGAAACTGTGTCGGGGTTAAGATCTCATTTCAAAAGTTTACCTTATCAATGACAAGCGAGTCCCGGTCCAATCTAGTGAAAAAGTCGCACCAGGTGAACCATTGTCATGATGGGAAGTTGGAACCCCGAGGGCGGCAGCCTGATAGGGTTGCAGAGGTTGCACTCGAAACCAATACGATTTTCGTATTGGAAACCAGCGACCTTCAATTCCGTGTGATCCACACGCCAGGATCTCACCCGCCATACCAAGAGGAGCCACGTGGCGATGGTTTAACTGCAGACCATCACCCTAATGGCCCAGGAAAAGTCATTTGAAGCTGCAGCGCGAGAGTCGATGATGGCCCCACCTCGGGTACCAAAATCTCTCCCAGTGGTGTGCTCGGGGGGCCACTGTCGGTACCCAGGATATTAGGTACCCATTGTTACCGTGATTAAAACTTCGAGGACCGGAATCCACACATCCGAGGATCTCATTGGGTGGTGTCGTGCGATGCGACATCCAACAGTATACAAGAATAGAACCAGAATAAAGTACAAGACCAAGTCATTTATTTAATACACAGCGGAAGTTTTTACAATACTATAGGAAAAAGAAATATATATATATCATAGCTACGCTCTCGGCACTAGCTATGCAAAAGCAAAGTTATCCATGCCTGGGATACTTTGCACTAGCAACACGCAAACTATGGCGGCGTGCAGGGTTCCCACTCGGCTGTACACCCTGGAGGGGGTGTTGCCTCATCGTCAAACCCATCCTCAATAGAGTAACCTGCAAAAAATCGTTAACTGCAAACGTGCGCATAAGGCTCAGCAAGACTAACCCGTCTCACTAGACATATGCAAGGTGGATGCTAAACATAGGTAAGTTGAAGAATAAATGTCTCGCCTACAAGTTGATCCTTATAATCAAGTTTTAAGTAGCAAATGACATTTCCCAAGCACGGCACATCATGGGCTTCACAATCAAACAAGAAACGCTTTACCAATGATATGACATGCTCGAGACACATAATGCTATTACAGCTAAAGTATGGGGAAATTGAAAATCTTTAGTTATACTATCTCTAAACCAAACAAGGTTGCAAAGTAATTATAATTCAATACCATATGACTTTTCTGACTTCTTTAGTATTTACTACGTCACCGCTCAGTGAACAAGTGGTACTCTATTACTGCGAGGGACAGTGATTGCAATCAAGACACACCCGGACAACACGACACATACGTCGTTCGGAAGTGTCAGCGAGCACACCTGTACCTACATAACACTTCAGTACTAGGCGTATATGGCCACCTTTCACAAGAAACTCGAATGCTGAGCCCGTCTCACCTCCGCAAACAGAAGGTCTCCGCACGGAACACCTCATGTGTCCGCCGACCGATTTACACCTTACTGTCCTCAACCCACCCCTATCGATGGTGAGTTAATGGGTCTCGACATCCCAGTTATCAAGTTACATCAGTTTATTGGATTCCATATGTCCATTATATTGCCGGTACAATTCAAGCTTGTCCGAAGGGGCTGCATACGGGCGGGCCTTAATCGACACAGGCAGGGCTATGCGACCGAGACTCAATTCTCGCCGCTTCCTATCCATTCCCTGCCCGGTCTCAATTTCATTATATTAAGCCATTTTCTATTCGACCAATCCTGTGAGATACATCTCTCGCGAGTAGATTCCAACTACTCGACTTCTACCGTATCTCCTATGCATTTGCGAAGCAGTTACTACAGGTCAACTGTAACTCGTGCCAAATAAACCCTGGGATTTTTGGTCATGCATGTGGAGTATCATTCACCCTAAACGTAATGCACAATTCATATACTACTCATCATAGTGATAAAGCAAAAGTTTATAAACGACTTAAATGCAAACCGGGGCTTGCCTTGTTGCAGGTCAGGTTCTGAGTTAGAATTTGGAAGATGCTCTTCCAAGGCCTCTGACTCCTCCTCGACTTCGGTTACTATACGATATGCATAAAATACGGTATGAATGACTTTGAAAATATTTAATATCAAGACCAGGATTTTAATTTATGGTGACCATTATAGGATAATTAGTTATTTGGCTTGGGAACGTTGAATTAGGTATTTAGGGAATACTATAGAAGTTCTTGCAAAGAACAGGAGATGATCAAAGTAGAGTGTGGTCTCTAAGATTATGGCAAGCAAATAACTTCCACAATTTTTAGAGATGAAACTGTAGCTTGAATATAGCCATCAGTTGATAATCAAGATAGAGAAAATTGTCCTGGTCCTAGCAAAAGTGGTTTCATAAATTTCTAAGCCTTGGTGAAGAATTTATTGAGTTTCTAAGTTGACAAGAATTTCTGGAATTGTCTTGTAATTGAACTTTTAAGCATTTAGTCAATATTCAGTTTGAAATTGAATTAAGACTAGAATATGAGGTCCATTAAATCCAAGATTTTTACAGGAGCTAAGGTATGACTAAAGGAAGATTCAGTCCAAATTTGGGGCATAATAAAGCATCTGCATATCTGTGAAAATTCAATAACTGAAAAAGGTAATTGAATTATACAGAGGTTAAAACAGGTGCAATGGCTCCCAAATTTTTACTGGTAGTCAAGAATAGGACAATAATTTTTTGTGAATTTTGGGGATTTTTCCAGGGAATACTTCATCTGGAAAAATTTCATTTTACTTGGGAAAGATTAATTTCTACAGAATTATATATTGATTTTCACAGAGCCTAATTGGTACTGAGCGAAACTAGAGCTCAAGGGCTTTCAAACAAAATTTGTTTGAATGAATTTGGAGTATTCTACAGAAAGATATTCAATTTAGAAGTTTGGACAAATTTTTGGAATTAAATACATCCCAAAGACCACGTGGCGCATTCTGGTTGAGGCAGCACCGGGGTCCACAGAATTAAAGCGTGCAGCCACACTAGATCTCAGCCGCACCGTGATCCTGCAGTGAATGGCAGGTGGGACCCGATGGGGTCATCGTCTACCTCGGGCCGGTGCTCGCGCGGAGCAGCACCCGCGGCGGTGGCTCGCCGGCGAGCTCGCCGCCGACTAAACCAACGGACCAGACTCGCAGAAACTTGCCGCCTGGGGGTTTTGGGGTCGCTGAGCACGATGGTGAGGTCAGTGGGTCCTGAAGCTCGCAGGAAAAGGTCGTGCGACGGCGGCGGCGGCGATGAGCGCTCGGGCAACATAGAACTCGCTCCAGAGTAGCTCAAATCACTTGGGAATTTCTCCAAAACCTTTCTGGGATGATGGAGTTCAAGGATCTGGGCGTAGAAGGGGAGTGAGTTGCCGGGAATCACGAGTTCGACGGTGAACCGAGGTTTTCTCACCGGCGGCGAGCAAAACTCGAAATTCAGAGCCGTTGCTCGATGATTCTTAATGGTTCTTGCTCAGACAGGAGCGCTAGGGCCTATAGAAACTATCTCTAAGCAATTGCAAAGGTTGATTACTTGCAAAAAAGGAATCGACATGAAAACTTAGCTAGTTATCTACTTTCGGCCGTAGGGGAAACGAACAATAACTCGCTCAAGCTTCAACGATAAGGGAAATGGTTTGTACCATGAGCTAGATTTTGATCAGGCGCACCTTTTTGCTCTTTGGAGCTTGGCTTGAGACGGCGCGGAACGGCGGCACACCGCGGAGCAGTGGCGAGCGGCGGCGATGGCGCGCGGCGGAAGAAAAGTCGCGAGGCAGTGGAGCTGCGATCGGGGATGAGGAGTGAAGGGAGCTTCGGCCGGCCTTTTATAGGGCCGCGGCGAGCAGGCAGGCAGCTCGCTGGAGCTGCATACGCGCGCGCGGTGTCGAGCGGAGGTGCGTCGGTACAGAGATGGCGGGGTCGAGCTGATCCGTTCAAAGAGGAGCTGACATGTGGGGCCCACTGTCCAGTGATACTCCCCACAGTTCAGTTACTAATTCATTTAAAAATAGAAGATCAACTCCAAAAATCATGAAATTTTGTGGAGATGGCAAATGAATTATTCTGAACACAATGGTGAACTCAAATCTTATGTTTAAAGAAGTTGGAGAAGAATTAAAAATTCAGATTTGAATTTGATTCAAATTTGCCAAGCACCTCAATTAAAATAGTAGATGAGTTTCTAAAATCTTGAAACTTTGTAAGCATGCTATTGAGGAATTTAGGAGCTCATGGAAAAATTTAGAGCCCTTAATTTGAATATTTGGGTTAGAGCTTATTAGGGCTTCATTTTGCATTGCTTACTAAATCTTATCCAAAAATTCTTATTCTTAAAAAGGGTGAATGAATATAATTTGGATTCATGGTGAAGTCCAATACCCATGTTAAAAGAATTTAACAATGAGTGCAAGAAAAGTTTTGGATGGCATAGTTCATGTGCACCATTATATTGGATATCTAAAATAGTTGATCACAAAACCCATATGAACTTAACATGCCATAAAAGTGGGGTTTTACATTCCTCCCCCCTTAAAAGAATCTCGTCCCGAGATTACCAAAGAAGGTAAAGGAAAAAGGATCTATCGAACATATGCCGCTAACAAGTCCGGATAGTTCGTTCTAAGATACTCCTCGCTTTCCCACGTGGCTTCTTCCGCACTGTGGTTGCTCCACAAAACCTTATAGAAATGCAAGGTGCGACTTCTTGTGGTGCGAGTCTTTTCATCAATGATCTGAGTTGGATGCTCGGAATAAGTGAGATCTGGTTGGAGAGCTTCCAAATCCTCTATACGGATATCAGCTGGAGCCTTAAGACATTTCCGCAATTGGGAAATGTGGAATACATTGTGGACTCCTGAAAGTGACGTTGGTAACTCCAATTGATATGCCACAGGTCCGCATCTTTCGATTATTGCGAACGGACCAATAAAGCGTGGAGCTAGCTTCCCTTTTACCCCGAAGCGATGGATACCCTTCATAGGGGATACCCAGAGATAAACTTGATCTCCAACTTCGAAGTGAAGAGGTCGACATCGTTTGTCCGCGTAGCTCTTCTGACGAGACTGAGCAGCTTTGAGATTCGCCTGAATAGTGCGAACTCGATCCTCGGCTTCATTTACTAAGTCGATGCCGTACACTGCCCGTTCACCTGATTCGCACCAGTTCAAGGGCGTGCGACACTTTCGGCCATAGAGAGCTTCATATGGCGCCATCTGGATGCTAGCCTGGTAACCGTTGTTGTATGAAAACTCCGCCAAAGGTAGATGATCATCCCAGTTCTTACCCTGGTGGATGGCACAGGCACGAAGCATGTCTTCTAGCACTTCATTCACCAGTTCGGTCTGACCATCGGTCTGAGGATGATAAGCCGAGCTCTGAATCAATTTGGTCCCCAGTGCATCGTGGAGATGCTCCCAGAATCGTGAAACAAATACAGCTCCACGATCTGAGATGATGGTACAGGGTACACCATGTAGACATATTATTCTGGAGATATAAATTTCCGCATATCGCTTCGCATCGTATGCCACGCTGACCGGTATGAAATGAGCCGATTTGGTCAATCGGTCAACGATCACCCAAATGGAGTCGTGTTTATGGAGAGTGGGAGGCAACCCAACAATGAAATCCATACTGATATCCTCCCATTTCCAAGCCGGTATGCTTAAAGGTTGAAGCTGTCCAGCTGCCTTCATATGGTCGTCCTTTACTCGCCGACACGTATCACACTCGGACACGTATTTAGCTACTTCTCTCTTCATCCGAGTCCACCAGAATTTCTTCTTAAAATCTTGGTACATCTTTTTGCTTCCTGGATGAATGGAATACTTGGACAAATGAGTTTCGTCCAACATCTTCTTTCTAAGTTCCATGTTTCGGGGTACCACTATACGGTCGTTAAACCAGATGGTACCCTCTTTGTCACTATGGAAACATTTCATTTCCCCCTTTATCATTCTTTGTCGAATATGCGACATTCCTATGTCTTCCTGCTGAGCTGCTACAATATCCTCCCTGATGGTAGGAATGAGAGCTAGGTTGTAGAGTGCTCCATATGGAACCAAGTAAAGACTCGGTCCTTCTTCTCCTTCCATTGTGGTGAGGGAAAGATTGTTGACATGGGACTTGCGGCTCAGTGCATCTGCGACTACATTCGCCTTACCTGGATGGTAATGGATCTCAATCTCATAATCCTTGATCAATTCTAACCATCGCCTTTGTCGCATATTCAAATCCTTCTGGGTGAAGATGTATTTTAAGCTTTTGTGATCAGTGTAGAGGTGTACTAAATTACCCAGTAGATAATGCCTCCACATCTTCAATGCTAGCACCACAGCAGCGAGTTCAAGATCATGAGTCGGGTAATGCTGCTCATGATTCCGAAGCTGCCGTGATCCATACGCGATCACTCTTCGCTACTGCATCAACACACAACCCAAACCAATCCCAGATGCGTCGCAAAAGACATCAAATGCTTTGGTTGTGTCTGGTTGGGCTAAAACTGGTGCCGTGGTGAGGTGTTTCACCAATGCTTTGAAACCTGCCTCACATGCCTCGGTCCATACATACTTCTACCCTTTCTTCAGAAGTTCTGTCATTGGTTTAGCTATCCTGGAGAAATTGGGGATGAACCCAGCTAAACTCAGGAAACTTCGGACTTCATGTACAGACTTTGGAGACTCCCATTTAAGGACTTGGTGGATCTTACTTGGATCAACTGCAATCCCTTCTGCTGATATGATGTGCCCTAAAAATGGCATCTGGTTGATCCAGAATTCACACTTGCTGAACTTAGCATACAGCTGATGGTCCCGTAATCGCTGAAGCACAATATGCAAGTGTTGAGCATGTTCTTCTTCGGATTTTGAATACACAAGTATGTCGTCAATGAAGACCACGACAAACTTGTCCAATTCCGGCACGAATACTGAGTTCATGAGATACATGAAATGAGCCGGGGCGTTGGTTAATCCGAAGGACATAACCAGATACTCATACAGTCCATACCTTGTTGAGAATGCTGTCTTGGATATATCTTCTGGTCGGATTCTAATTTGATGATAACCAGAACGAAGATCCATCTTCGAAAATACTTTAGCACCCACCAATTGATCGAAAAGATTATCAATGCGCGGTAGTGGATACTTGTTCTTGATGGTGACAGCATTAAGTGGACGATAGTCTACACACAGCCTCAAGGTCTTATCTTTCTTTTCTACAAACAGTGCAGAACAACCCCATGGTGATGAACTTGGACGAATAAAACCTTTGCTCTCAAGTTCAGTTAATTGTTCCTTCAGTTATGCAAGTTCCTTGGGTGCCATCTTGTAGGGTGGTCTTGAAATTGGCACTGTTCCTGGTGCAAGTTCAATCTTGAACTCTATATCTCTTTCTGGGGGCATACCAGGAAGATCTTCAGGAAACACGTCGGGGTATTCACATACTACCGGAATATCCTTTAGTTCCATAACCTCGGTATTGAGAATAGATGGTTCCAATGGAATGATGTTCTCAAGATTGAGAACTTGGGGTTGATGGAGTGGAGAGTTTAGATAAATCTTTCTAGGAATGATATCAAGAATAGCACCATGGTACTGCAACCATGCCATTCCTAAGATGATATCTAGCTTTTGATGCTCTAATATCAGAAATGAAGTAAGATATATGGTCCCATCTAGGTTAAGTGGGATTCCAGGAACCAATTTATTTGTTACCGTTTTCCCGGCTGGAGTGCTAATCACATATGGAGTTTTTGTGGGGATTATTGGTAATTGACTGTTGAGGACAAAAGATTTACTAATAACATTATGCGAAGCTCCGGAGTCAAAGAGTATGACTACGGGTTGATCGAAGATAGAGAACGTACCCGTGAGCACGGGTGCGCCTTCCGGAACGTCCTCGATGGCGAGGTGGTGGACGTTGCCGGGTCTGGTGGCTAGCTTCTTGGGCTGGTTGCGGGGTTGGTTGGCCCCCTGGTAAGATGATGGCCCTCTGCCTTGTCGATCCTGAGGGCAGTCCTTGGCGAAATGTCCCGTACGCCCACACGTGAAACACGTGTACGGGGTTTGGCCAGTACGAATGGGAGGACGGAATCCCGGTGCACGTGGTGTAGGTGGGAGTGCACGTGGGATCATCCCCTGCTGCTGTTGTGGCAGGAATCCGCCGTTGTTGAACTGACGACCACGGAACATTGGTGGTCGCGATGGCGGCTGCCACCTCTGGCCGGATGGTGATCGATACACCATACGGTACTTCTGAGGAGTACCACCTCCGCTGCTCTGCGGAGCACCCCTCTTCTTTTTATCGGAGGACAGCTAGCGCGTGGCGTCCTCCTGCATTATGGAAGCATTGACGATGTCGTTGAAGTTGCCGCGGTTGAACAGGACCAGCTTGTCCTTCAACTTGGAGTTCAAACCCTTGTAGAAGCATTCACGCTTCCGATCCTCGGTATTCACTTGGTCCTGAGCGTATTGGGCCAAGTGATTGAATGCTTTGGAGTACTCGTATGCACTCCTTCCGCCCTGTCTTAGCTCCAAGAATTCTTGAAGCTTCCTCCTCATAATTCCGGGAGGAACATGGTAGGCGCGGAACACCTCCCGGAACTCGGCCCAGCTTATGACATGGCCGGCGGGGCGTGCTGCAAGGTAATTGGCCCACCATGCGCCGGCAGACCCCTGGAGTTGTTGTGCTGCAAACAGCGCTTTTTGCGGTTCAGTTATGTTGAGTAAACCGAACTTCCCTTCAATGGAGCGGAGCCAATTGTCCGCCTCCAAAGGTTTGTCGGCCTCCCTGAAGACCGGTGGATGCGTCGATGCGAAATCAGAGTAGGAACTCTGATATTGATGACGCGGTCCATCATCCTGTCGTCCCCCTCGACGGGACGAGTGCTGCACCAACGTCCGCAGTAACTCGGTTTGCTCGTCGCGCGAGCCGAGCACTGCAGCGAGAACCTCCGCGAGACTCCTGGGGAGTGTGGTTGGAGGTGGTGGAGGTGGTTGCGTCTGAGGCGTATTCTGCCCCGGGGGTGGTGTGTCATCCCCCTGTCCTCCACTAGATCCCCCCACCTCTGAGGCTGCACGAGTACGCACCATACTGCAATACAACGATTAACACGGTAAGTCCCATTGCCTCAAGTTCATCCTCCCTTAGAAATTCGGTAGATAGTAATAGACGATGCATAACATTTACACATATTGATAAAGCATAAACTTTATACAAAATATATCATCTCATGACCAAGTTTACAGTAGTAAACCCAAAATGATGGACTCCCCTTATGGAAATACATCTCTACCATACTTGGTCTTCCTGACATGTCATACTCATCTAATTATCTAGACATCACTACCATTACTCTTAATATGACACAAACATGGTCACAAAAGAGAAACACTAGCAACCATTTAACTATATGTTGCATTGTGTTGGCGGAAGTGCTACCACATCTCACTTCAATACGCCCTACTCGACGTATTCAAGTTCCTCTGGGTCTTCTTCTTCCTCTTCATCTTCAGGGCTAGGCACCACTGATACGGGTGCTGGAGTAGAAGTTGATACATCATTCAACATCAACATCTTCTTGGCAGCCATAGCTTGCCAATCTGCCTGTATCATAAACATCCCCCAGGCCTCATTCTCCTGCTGAGCCTGCTCACAGCTGGTCTTCCAGCTCTGAGCCTGCATCCTGGACTTATCTCGGTCCACAGTCACTGCGTTCAACTGAGTGTCCCGATGGTGTCCATAATGTAGGCTTGCCCCTAACTCAGTCTCCATTTCTAGAGCCTCCTGGCGAGACGCGGCTAAATCCCTTACGGCGTCATGCCATTGATTCTCCCTGATATTCAAACGATGGTTGAGAGGAGCAATCATATCCCTAAGTCCGTCATTTGCCCACTCAGAGTGATCTGCTCGAGCCATGGCTTGCTTCAGATTGTCCGTCAATTCTTTTATGCATGCCCTTTGATTTCCCTTCTCGCGATGGGATGCGGCTGCACACACCGCTAAAGCAGTCGTGGAAGTTTCGCCACGATTTTCTACCTCCATAAGCAAACGGGTTGCCCAAGCTTCGGAAGCCCTGCCGGTAACTGGAAAGAATTCATATGGAGTACCCACCAGACTATTGCCATGGAGTTTGCAGAATCTCCCCATGGCAACACTTGCGGCGTAGCTCCACGTTTCTTCCAATATTAACCCTTTAATCTTGATGGAGAATGGAGCCCATCCGAGATGCGGTGGACCAGCAGGCACATCAACATAGATGGTGCAACTCCACATACCGCTTTCCTGGAATTTCTTGCCCCAATATTTAGGCCACTTCCGGTAGCCAAATTGGCAAAGCAATTTCACAAACACGTCCGGAAAACCGGCGTGTCCGGTACACGTTGAGAACACCCATCCATTTGGTAACTGAATTCTTGGTGCTGCCATCTGTGGACAAGCATACCAGGATATCAATACACAGTATAAGTATTCAACTTAATCACTGATAATTTTGGATCAAAGAAACTATCCATTATCAAATGATCCAAGAAAGCTGCAAACTGGAAGTGATCACAGTTCTGTTCCAGCCGACCTGTCTGCATTAACCCGTAAGTTTCATACAGAAGAAGTCAGAACTAAAATTTAAGTTGAATACAAAAGTTGTAGTACACTTCAAAACCTTTTCATATTGTACTCATACAGCTACTGTTGAACTAGTATGAACAATCTATACCGGTTTTGAGTTGACTCAAGGGTTCTGGAAATTTTGACAGAACCTCCCCTGTATATGGGCTTATCTCCACATTCTATACAGGTCTATCATGATAAGATATTGAGGTAATGTCAAAATAAACATTGAGTAACATCGTGTTAACAATCCAGAACTAAAGAAGTTCCACCACGAAAACCTTGTTATGTAGGTATTATGTATCAATTCACAATTATGTGCAAACTGTTCCAAGTTCTGGACTGCAGGAACCAAATTTGCGACAAATGGAATTAGGCATAGCTATACCCAGATCCAGGTCAGGAGCGATAAATAAAGTTGATAGATGACTTCCTAAGCTTTCCAGAAATGTATATGTGTAACCATATCACTGTTCTGGATTAGGAGTTATAACTATCCAAACTTAACAGTAAAACTGACTGGTTTGCATCAGCAGTCATGCAGTTCACTGTGCTGACTTCCCAATTTGGTTAAACTCCAATTAAAATCAGGAAAGACTTCCCATAACAAACTCATAAATCTCCACCTACCCTTCTCAGACATATATCCCAATAAGGCAGTGGACTTTTCTACAGTGAGTTATGGCAAGAATACAGAAACGGGTACAAAGGTGGGTTCATATGGAGTAATTACAGTAAACCCCAGTTTTCAACAGATTAACAAGCTTTTCTGTCTTTTTGGTCAACAGGAAAGTTGGAGAGGTCTTCACGAGCTTTCCATCTATGTAGGATACTCTTATGTTATCTAATTGCTAACCAAGATTACAACCTGGCAAAGTTGAGCCACTTCAACCAGAAAGCAAGAATCTTGGTTCTATCTACCTTATCAAGTTGGAGTTTCTTTTTTATGAGCCCGAAATTACCAGCATCTGATAGTCGGACTTTCTCCAAACACAATGCAACCATTCTGTCGGTGGGGAGGGTCTAGTATCATGTTTGATACTGACGGTACTACGTGCCTCACGAAAGGAAATTCTATCCGGTACATCCGGTTACGTCTATAGGTGGTTCCTATATCGTTCTCTCGCAAACGGTTCCTACACAGTCCTCTACCGAAATTAGTGTCCCTGTAGAAAGCAAACAATCCCCTGGCACGGGCACGCCGTACGGCGGCAGGGAAACAGAACAGGTAACCACAATATACAATTATATTTGAAAGTAAAAGCATACGACTCTGGAGTGAGTCGCCCTCGAGCGAGGTCATGCCTTGAGGTACATGGCTGTAAATACGTCTGTACAGCAAGGACCCCCGTACGATCCGGCTTATACACGCTCGGGCATACGTGTTCGCATGTTCTCATAGATATGAGAACACACTATCGGGTTACATACCACCCGACGGGGTTTTCCTCTAACTTTGTGTCACGCTGGGGTACCGCGTGTCATATGTTCTCAGAAACATGGAAAGTTTCAAAGACTCATATTGACTTTTCGTGCCAATCCACGGAAATTTCACATACCACCTCTCGTATGCTGAGCTTACCGAGATTGATCCGCTCTCGGTGGCGTACCTTACCTCTTACCTGATGTCGGAGCGTCGTTACAGAATATAATAACACATAGTTAGTTTACCACCTTTATAACTTATACTAGTAATACTCCTTATAAAGGCATATAACTAATTCCTCACTCAAGTTCCTAATTTTTGAAAATATGTTCTTTTCAGGTACACTGTTCCCAAAGATGCTCTGATACCATGTCTGTGAGGACCAGAATCCACACATCCGAGGATCTCATTGGGTGGTGTCGTGCGATGCGACACCCAACAGTATACAAGAATAGAACCAGAATAAAGTACAAGACCAAGTCTTTTATTTAATACACAACGGAAGTTTTTACAATACTATAGGAAAAAGAAATATATATATATCATAGCTACACTCTCGGCACTAGCTATGCAAAAGCAAAGTTATCCATGCCTGGGATACTTTGCACTAGCAACACACAAACTATGGCGACGTGCAGGGTTCCCACTCGGCTGTACACCCTGGAGGGGGTGTTGCCTCATCGTCAAACCCATCCTCAACAGAGTAACCTGCAAAAACTCGTTAACTGCAAACGTGAGCATAAGGCTCAGCAAGACTAACCCGTCTCACTAGACATATGCAAGGTGGATGCTAAACATAGGTAAGTTGAAGCATAAATGTCTCGCCTACAAGTTGATCCTTATAATCAAGTTTTAAGTAGCAAATGACATTTCCCAAGCACGGCACATCATGGGCTTCACAATCAAACAAGAAACGCTTTACCAATGATATGACATGCTCGAGACACATAATGCTATTACAGCTAAAGTATGGGGAAATTGAAAATCTTTAGTTATACTATCTCTAAACCAAACAAGGTTGCAAAGTAATTATAATTCAATACCATATGACTTTTCTAACTTCTTTAGTATTTACTACGTCACCGCTCAGTGAACAAGTGATACTCTATTACTGCGAGGGACAGTGATTGCAATCAAGACACACCCGGACAACACGACACATACGTCGTTTGGAAGTGTCAGCGAGCACACCTGTACCTACATAACACTTCAATACTAGGCGTATATGGCCACCTTTCACAAGAAACTCGAATGCTGGGCCCGTCTCACCTCCGCAAACAGAAGGTCTCTGCACGGAACACCTCATGTGTCCGCCGACCGATTTACACCTTACTGTCCTCAACCCACCCCTATCGATGGTGAGTTAATGGGTCTCGACATCCCAGTTATCAAGTTACATCAGTTTATTGGATTACATATGTCCATTATATTGCCGCTACAATTCAAGCTTGTCCGAAGGGGCTGCATACGGACGGGCCTTAATCGACATAGGCAGGGCTATGCGACCGAGACTCAATTCTCGCCGCTTCCTATCCATTCCCTGCCCGGTCTCAATTTCATTATATTAAGCCATTTTCTATTCAACCAATCCTGTGAGATACATCTCTCGCGAGTAGATTCCAACTACTCGACTTCTACCGTATCTCCTATGCATTTGCGAAGCAGTTACTACAGGTCAACTGTAACTCGTGCCAAATAAACCCTGGGATTTTTGGTCATGCATGTGGAGTATCATTCACCCTAAACGCAATGCACAAATCATATACTACTCATCATAGTGATAAAGCAAAAGTTTATAAACGACTTAAATGCAAACCGGGGCTTGCCTTGTTGAAGGTCAGGTTCTGAGTTAGAATTTGGAAGATGCTCTTCCAAGGCCTCTGACTCCTCCTCGACTTCGGTTACTATACGATATGCATAAAATACGGTATGAATGACTTTGAAAATATTTAATATCAAGACCAGGATTTTAATTTATGGTGACCATTATAGGATAATTAGTTATTTGGCTTGGGAACGTTGAATTAGGTATTTAGGGAATACTATAGAAGTTCTTGCAAAGAACAGGAGATGATCAAAGTAGAGTGTGGTCTCTAAGATTATGGCAAGCAAATAACTTCCACAATTTTTAGAGATGAAACTGTAGCTTGAATATAGCCATCAGTTGATAATCAAGATAGAGAAAATTGTCCTGGTCCTAGCAAAAGTGGTTTCATAAATTTCTAAGCCTTGGTGAAGAATTTATTGAGTTTCTAAGTTGACAAGAATTTCTGGAATTGTCTTGTAATTGAACTTTTAAGCATTTAGTCAATATTCAGTTTCAAATTGAATTAAGACTAGAATATGAGGTCCATTAAATCCAAGATTTTTACAGGAGCTAAGGTATGACTAAAGGAAGATTCAGTCCAAATTTGGGGCATAATAAAGCATCTGCATATCTGTGAAAATTCCATAACTGAAAAAGGTAATTGAATTATACAGAGGTTAAAACAGGTGCAATGGCTCCCAAATTTTTGCTGGTAGTCAAGAATAGGACAATAATTTTTATGTGAATTTTGGGGATTTTTCCAGGGAATACTTCATCTGAAAAATTGCATTTTACTTGGTAAAGATTAATTTCTACAGAATTAAATATTTATTTTCACAGAGCCTAATTAGTACTGAGCGAAACTAGAGCTCAAGGGCTTTCAAAAAAAATTTGTTTGAATGAATTTGGAGTATTCTACAGAAAGATATTCAATTTAGAAGTTTGGACAAATTTCTGGAATTAAATACATCCCAAAGACCACGTGGCGCATTCTGGTTGAGGCAGCACCGGGGTCCACAGAATTAAAGCGCGCAGCCACACTAGATCTCAGCCGCACCGTGATCCCGCAGTGAATGGCAGGTGGGACCCGATGGGGTCATCGTCTACCTCGGGCCGGTGCTCGCGCGGAGCAGCACCCGCGGCAGTGGCTCGCCGGCGAGCTCGCCGCCGGCTAAACCAACGGACCAGACTCGCGGAAACTTGCCGCCTGGGGGTTTTTGGGATCGCTGAGCACGATGGTGAGGTCAGTGGGTCCTGAAGCTCGCCGGAAAAGGTCGTGCGACGGCGGCGGCGGCGATGAGCGCTCGGGCAACATAGAACTCGCTCCAGAGTAGCTCAAATCACTTGGGAATTTCTCCAAAACCTTTCTGGGATGATGGAGTTCAAGGATCTGGGTGTAGAAGGGGAGTGAGTTGCCGGGAATCACGAGTTCGATGGTGAACCGAGGTTTTCTCACCGGCGGCGAGCAAAACTCGAAATTCAGAGCCGTTGCTCGATGATTCTTAATGGTTCTTGCTCAGACAGGAGCGCTAGGGCCTATAGAAACTATCTCTAAGCAATTGCAAAGGATGATTACTTGCAGAAAAGGAATCGACATGAAAACTTAGCTAGTTATCTACTTTCAGCCGTAGGGGAAACGAACAATAACTCGCTCAAGCTTCAACGATAAGGGAAATGGTTTGTACCATGAGCTAGAGTTTGATCAGGCGCACCTTTTTGCTCTTTGGAGCTTGGCTTGAAACGGCGCGGAACGGCGGCACACCGCGGAGCAGTGGCGAGCGGCGGCGATGGCGCGCGGCGGAAGAAAAGTCGCGAGGCAGTGGAGCTGCGATCGGGGATGAGGAGTGAAGGGAGCTTCGGCCGGCCTTTTATAGGGCCGCGGCGAGCAGGCAGGCAGCTCGCTGGAGCTGCATGCGCGCGCGCGGTGTCGAGCGGAGGTGCGTCGGTACAGAGATGGCGGGGTCGAGCTGATCCGTTCAAAGAGGAGCTGACATGTGGGGCCCACTGTCCAGTGATACTCCCCACAGTTCAGTTACTAATTCATTTAAAAATAGAAGATCAACTCCAAAAATCATGAAATTTTGTGGAGATGGCAAATGAATTATTCTGAACACAATGGTGAACTCAAATCTTATGTTTAAAGAAGTTGGAGAAGAATTAAAAATTCAGATTTGAATTTGATTCAAATTTGCCAAGCACCTCAATTAAAATAGTAGATGAGTTTCTAAAATCTTGAAACTTTGTAAGCATGCTATTGAGGAATTTAGTAGCTCATGGAAAAATTTAGAGCCCTTAATTTGAATATTTGGGTTAGAGCTTATTAGGGCTTCATTTTGCATTGCTTACTAAATGTTATCCAAAAATTCTTATTCTTAAAAAGGGTGAATAGAATATAATTTGGATTCATGGTGAAGTCCAATACCCATGTTAAAAGAATTTAACAATGAGTGCAAGAAAAGTTTTGGATGGCATAGTTCATGTGCACCATTATATTGGATATCTAAAATAGTTGATCACAAAACCCATATGAACTTAACATGCCATAAAAGTGGGGTTTTACAAAAACTATGGAGTCCACCTATCTGAGTCAAAGACTTCCAAAGGCTCCACGTGTCCCGCCGCACTAGACCTGCCTCCTTCGGTTGGGTAGCTCTGGCACTGCCACGTGTATCGCAGGGTCGGACCTGACTCCCTTAATAGGGAAGCTTCAATCATGCCGCGTGTACAGTGACCCCAGACCTAACCCCCAGTAGAGGGAAGCTCCAGTGCTACCACATGTTTAACAGCTCTGGACTTGCCTCCCCAGAGAGGGAAGCTCCGGAGCTACCATGTGTTGAGCCTTCTGTTGGATCCCTAACGGCACGGACATCCAAGGGGCTATTAAACCAGTCGTTACAAGACCTTTCGAGCCTAGCAAACCATGTAACAGTCGGTCCTTAGCATATAAAAGGGTTGCACCGCACAATAGAGACAAGTCCACTCAAGCTCACACGCATACAACGCATACACTCTCATACTATCAACAATCACCTGGTGGAGTAGGGTATTACACATAGGCGGCCCGAACCACGTAAAAAATCCCCTAGAGCATGGTATGATAGGTTAAAAACATTCTTACTTGAAAAGGGGTTTACCATGGGCAAGGTTGATAAAACTCTTTTTGTGCTTAAGCATGGCAATGACTCATTATTCATTCAAGTGTACGTGTACGTGATGATATTATCTTTGGTTGTGCTCCTCATGATATTGTGCCCAAGTTTTCAGCTATGATGAGTTCAGAATTTGAGATGAGTATGATGGGAGAACTCACGTACTTTTTGGGGCTGCAAATCAAGCAATTTAAGGAAGGTACCTTTGTGCATCAAACAAAGTATACAAGAGACCTTCTTAAGCGCTTCAACATGGACAAAAGCAAGCCTCTTCGGACACCAATGGGTACAACAATGACACTTGAAATTGATAAAGATGGTGAACCCATGGATCAAAAAGAATATAGAAGCATGATCGGATCACTTTTGTACCTTACGTCATCAAGACCAGACATACAATTCAGTGTATGTCTTTGTGCACAATTTCAAGCTTCCCCACGTGCTTCACATCGTCAAGCCATCAAAAGAATTCTTAGGTACTTATATGGAACTCAAGAATTTGGAATTTTTCTTCCTTCTTCCTCAACTGTTACTTTAAAAGCTTTTTCGAATGCTGAATTTGGGGGTTGTAGGATTGATAGGAAAAGTACTTCGGGGGCTTGTCATTTTCTTGGTATTTCACTTCTTGCTTGGACCTCTAGAAAACAAAACTCAGTCGCACAATCCACGGCAGAATCTGAATATGTAGTTGTTGCTAGCGCTTGTTCACAAATTCTTTGGATTGTTCAAACACTTAAGGACTATGGGGTTGATACAGATAGTGTTCCACCGTTTTGTGATAATACTAGTGCCATTTGTGTTGCTAAAAACCCCATGCAACATTCGCGAACAAAGCACATTGACATTAGGTATTACTTTCTCTGTGATAATGTTGAAAAAGGAAACAATGTGCTTCACATGTAGATACCGAACAACAATTGGCTGACATTTTTACAAAACCTTTGGATTTCACTCATTTTTGTTACATTCGTAGTGAAATCGGGGTTATGTATCCTCATGGCTTAAATTGAGGGGGAGTTTTGAAACTTGGGAAGTCTATGTGTGATTCTGAACTTAAAAGTAATATGAGCGTAGTATTTCATACATATATGACTTTGTAATTCTTTTTACATGCTGAAAGTTCTTACTACGTTACTCATGTTCTACATGTTGTAGTTTTTGCCATGACTAGTAATCTGAATAATTACTTAAACTAAATCTGGTCATGATCAAACTTTCTTGCTGTTTTGAACTTGTTGCATGCTCACAAGTGTTTTTTATAATTAATCAAGTAATCAACTCACATGTTGAGCTTTTATCATCAAATAAAAAATGAGAAAAGGTCAAGAGAAAATGCATGCATCACACTTCTTCTTTTGAGGTGGCTTATCATTGCACTTAGATATTAATTTAGAAGAAGTTGTGTATGACTAAAACCATGTCCTTAAGCTTCTGATTGTCAAATGGCATAGGCTTAGCTTGGTTGGTAGAATAGGGTAGATGCAGCATATAATCTCTTGCAAATGCTATATGATCAGAATTTCTGATTTAAATAATATTGAAAAATGAAAAAAAAAACAGCAACAAGTGTCATGCTTTAGGGTTTTGAAATATTTAAGGTTGTGAGATCATGACTTGCTTAAATTGAAAATTCACTTGATCTCTAGCATGGCTTACACTACTTTATGTATCTCATTGGTGTGATGGTGTAAGTTACTTGATAGTATGACTTGGATGAGCTTTGTTATATATATATATATATATATATATATATATATATATATATATATATATATATATATATATATATATATATATATATATATGTCATATTATGCTCATAACCAATTAAATTTTATCTTTTGTACCTTGCTGAATACATTGTCAAAGGGGGAGAAATTGATCACACATTGCACACATTCACACGTGTTTTGTCACGATTCTTCTCAGGGGGGGGAGAATTTTTGTTTTTCTTCTCATTTTATTTCTTATTTACAAAGGGGGAGAAATAAATATTTTGGTGAGAAAATTGTTTTCAAACTTTTCATGTAAATAAGCCAATGTTCGGATTTTAAGTGGTGTTGCCAATGTATTCATCAAGAGGGAGATTGTGAGACCTATGTATGATGAATACATTAGTTGTGACGGTAATAGTTTTGAACATTACCAAAACAACCCTTTTTAACAAGGTCTGACTCTAGGTCCAAGCTCCTGCAAGGTCCGATGATAGGTCTGGCTTATTTTGTGTAGCTCCGGCAAGGTCTGACGTAAGGCCCGACTTGGTTTGGCTAGATCCGACTTCTTTGTCTAGGTTCAACTTGCTTTGCCTAGGTCCAACTTCTTTTTCTATGTTCGACATGCTATGGCTAGGTCCGACATGTTTTTGGTAGCTCTGGCGCTCGGTCTAACTAGCTTTGGTTAGCTTCAACGCTAGGTCCTGCTAGCTTTTGTAAGCTCTGTTTCAACATCCAGTTAGCTTTGGCAAGGTTCAGAGCTTGATCGCAATGATTCTGCTTTTAACTTGCAATGTTTCGAACTTACTTTTTGGATTATGGAAAGCTTTCTTAGTATTCTTTAACTAAGTTTTTGGTGTGTCTTGGTGGTTTTAGCTGATATTGTCTTGCTATGGTTTGCAACATGCTTATGTAAGGTGCTCACGTAAGGTGTGGTGGTTATCGGAAATAACGAGAGCCATGTGGAGGACTTGTGCTCGAAAGTATCGATTGTTTATTCATGTGCAGATGTTGCTTTAGTTCAATACATCACTGCTGATGGGATCCATTGAACTAGTCTTAGGGAGAAGATGAGGTTCAAACACCAAGTTCGAGAGGAATTGTGGTTGAGTTGATCAGGAGGTTGCACAACATGTTTGAATCAAGAACATTGCATATGAAGGTATAGTGGACGTCGTTGGAAGAGGTTTGCACATGTGGAAGGAGTGCATGGACATGGCTACATGGTTCCAAGGTGTGATGAAGAGATGTGGATGTAAAGAATTTGTCGGAAAGGTCCAACCGAATAGGTTATGGACTCAGGTTGCGGCTGAGTCGGGTTTGGCTCAAATATGGAAAGATTTGAGTTGGTTACGTTCGGATTTCATGTTAAGCACGAAGTTGAGTTGTTTTAGGAATGTGAGATACGTTCCTAAGGTGTTTGGAAGTCTTAAGATTGCTTCTATCTTCGTATGGAAGAGTCTTGAGCAGTTATTGAAAGTTTCGGTGGTAATTGAGTAAGTTACGAGTCATAGGTTGGTTTGGGTTGGCCTCATGGCTGGTTATATAAGCATGGGAGGCCAGAGATCGTGGTGTACAAAATTTGGGATGTTCCTCTTGTTCTCTATTGAATAAATATCGTAGTTTGAAGGAACTTTTGTGCCTTGTTCATCCGACTTGTTTCAGACAAGTTTTCTCATCGAGTTTCCGTACAGCACTACCTTTTCTTGGTAGTTTTATCATAACTCGAGTTTTACAGATCCAAATGACGTGATTCTTTTTGCCTTGTCTTCACAACTTGATTATATATCATCTATGAAAATTTCATGGTCATTGGATTTGTGGTTTTTGATCTACACGAGTTTCGTTGCAGTGTTGCAGATATGTTTTTTCTCGGGTAAGGCAGATTGACCTTTGTTCGATCTTTCGATCGTAACTTGATTTTTTCTATACAGATTTTCGTGATTCTTGTTGTGTCGTCTTCGTGACTTGATTCTACACAATATATAATGATTTTGTCACAATTGATCACGTTTAAATTACTTGCACAGACGATTTATTTAACAGATCAATTTTTTGCCGAGGGGTTTTTGTTGCTTCCACTGAAAAAGTTATAATCTACAATTCACCACCCTCTGGTAACTTTCTTGTGCTCTTCGATCCTACATAAGTAAACCAAATTGTGAGTGGTTGAGAGCATTAAACCACTTATTTTTTTTTTGTACTCTAGAGACAAAAAGTCTTATGTGATGCCAAACATATTGACATAAGTTATGTGTTGTAGAGGAGTAAATTCAGGATCATATTAAGTAGTCACTATTGAGCAAATAAGTATCAAGCGAATGCTAGTGGATCTCCTTATAAGAGGACTTCTACCCAATGTGCTCGGTGAACACATAGTGCGCATGGGTTTAAGGAAGATCCTTTGATTCCTGGATACTAAGGGGCCAAAACTAAGTATAAGGTCATTTCTAAGTGTAAGATGTATCATGACCTTTGAGTCAAGCAGTACATAAATGGTTGCTTTGATGCATCGTGCCCTATATGTCGAGCATGAGGAATTGGACATTAAGTTAGTATTAAGTAAGTAAGTTTTTAGTCCGAGTTCAAAGGGGGGAATGTCAGTGTATGTGAGCAGGATTAAAACACAATTAGCATGTGCCCTAATTGAAGAGACACAACCCAACGAATAGTCATGTCCGTGATCCGAAGACAAGACCATTCCTAATGGTTGGGAGGCCCCCTCTCGTGTCCCATGGGTAAGTATAAATATGTGGGAGGTGCGCTTAATAGTGAAGGACAAGATGTCGCATCCAAAACACCCACGACACTATGTATCCGATCAAATCAACTAGAAAAGCAAGGGGAAGGTTCCTCCCACGTTCTTCATTGTCTATGCAAGATTGCAAGTCTTCATGTGCCGTCGTCGTCTCTATGTCTTGATGGCCACATAAGAATGAGAAGATAAGTTCTAAGTCTTAATTATGATTATTAACTGTTGACCTGAATTGGATTAAGTGGCTAATTATGATACTAATGTTTCAATAAGATCTAACAGTATACACTATATGTATAAGTATGTATTGTGCAATAGGTCAGGTTTTGATGATACTCCACATGCATGACCAAATAAACCTTGGAGAGATTGGGTAGACCATTACTTCTCGTATTATATTGCGATGCTAATGTTTAGTGGAATCGCTAGAAGTCGAGTGGTTGGAATCCACTCACGAGACAAAGAGTTGGGTTCACATGGATATAGTTCGAGAATGGTTTATGAATCGGAATATGAGAATGGGGGAGTAGAAAGCAGTAGTATATGGTCCTGGGTGTGTAGTCCAGCCTATGTCGATTGAGGACCGATCCGTATGCGGCCCCCCTGAGCAAGTTTGAATTGTACCAGCTGCATACTGGCTATATGGGTCCCAGGAAACCGATGTAACTCGGACACCCTGGCGTTGAAACTTATATCGTGGTCCCTTGTGGGAAAAAAGATAGGAGGTGGAAATCTGCTAGCGGGCAACTCCAATGTGTCTGTGTAGTGGACCTTTTGTGAGGATCATAGAACTGGTTTGGCGTTGGGATAGCGGTTGGAAGGTGGCCACTTATGACGTGATGAGAAGAGCACCGACGTGTCTTCCACATGGGCGTATGTGTCATGCACACTGGGTGTCTACTAATTTCAATCACCGTCCCTCGCGATTATTTAAGTACCGCTTGTTCATTGTGTGGTGACGTAGTAATAAAAATTATTGAGAATATTATGAATTTGCTGCAAGGGTTATTGTCGGTGGTTTGGAACCGGCAGATCTCCCGACACTACTAAAGTGTTAGAGGATTTTGATGTTCGGTGTGGACGCGCGGAGATTCAAGAAGGTGAATTGTAAATGACGCAGGAGACACAAGAGTTTACGTGGTTCGGGCCGCCTGAGCGTAATACCCTACTCCACGAGATGTGTTGATGTTGTATTGGATGTAGCAAGTGTGTCAGTGTGTCTGAACGTCTATCGAGCATGTCTCAACGTCTATCTAGCGTGTGTGTAAACGTCGTTGGCCTGTCCTTTTATAGTACAAGGGCAGGCCATTACAAATTAGTCTGGCCCGACATGTGGCCCCGGCGTTTACTAGTGTTGATACCTCCTCAACACGTTTAATTGCCCTTAATGACCGTGTAATGGGCTTTGACAGCACCGTTACTGGTATTAAGGTCGTCCGATTAAGTGTCATTAATATGGTATTAATGACACTTAATCGGGTCTTGAAGTCCTCGATTCCCCTTTGAAGATCCGGAGCCGTTGCGGGGTCTTCTGGAGGTTAGAGGGTGAAGATTCGACGGTTGGACACGTGGCAGCACAGGAGCACGCTGTGGAGAACAGATAGTTCTGGTGTTAGCCGACACGTGTCAGCACTGGAGCTTCCCTCGGTCTAGGGTTAGGTCCGGGGATGCCACCTCAGTACATAGTTCGGAGCTTCCTCCCTTGTGGGCAGTAGCTCCAGTTTGATAGTACACGTGGCGACCCTGGGGATAACCATGTTGGAGAAGCGGGTTTGGACATGTCTGACATGTGGGCCTCCGAAGGTCTTCAAATCAAGTGGGTGACTTTCCCTAGATATCTTTGCAATCCCAAGGGGTATATGGTACCTAAGGTACCGACAGTGGCCCCCTGGGCCCACCTCCGGGGAAGACCCCTTGGATGAAGTTGTTCCGCCGGAGGTGGGTCCATCCTTTGACTTTTGAACTGAGTCTTCAAAGGTCTTCGGATGTGCCGTTGGCGATGGTCCGGATTTAAATCTTCGCCGCGTGGCATATCCCATGTGCGGCAGGTGAGATCTTTGGTGTGCGTATCTCACGCAATTGAAGGTCGCCGGTTCCCGATATGAAAATCGTATCGGTTCCGCGCGCCTTGTCAGACCGCCTCCTTCGGGCTTCCCGCCTTATGATGGCAACCGTTCGCCTGGGTAAGAACCTCGACTTGATCGTCGGGGTAGTCCCGCGCCCTCTTGTCATCGACTGGGTGGAATTTTTGAGTGGTATCTTCGACTTCTCTACGGTTTCCATCCAAGCGTCGCGAGGGTTTACTTAAGAAGGAAAGCGCGCACCGTTTGGGGCTTTTTACGCCTCCCATCTGATCTTGCGCTCAAACTCCCAACGTGTGCTTCGCTTTTCTTCTCTTGCCTAGCCGTGCTGCGATGGAGTTGGGTCTCCGCGAGAGTAGCTTGAAGACCGACAGCGACCTGAAGAAGGTCCGGGCCCTCATGGGATGGTCCTCGGACTTCTTCAACCGCTCGGTCCGCGCCGGTGGAGAGCTCCCGTTTGAGAAGGAGCACGCCGGCGAAATTGTGTACTTCTCCTCGTACGCCATGGTGGGGTTGATCCCACCTTTTTCTTCCTTTTTCTTGATGTTGCTAGACTTCTATGGTCTGCAGTTGTATCATCTCGGCCCCCACTCCATTCTTCTTGTGTCCATTTTCGTCCACTTCTGTGAGATGTGGGTGGGCATCCCCCCCTGCATTGAACTCTTCCGGACCTTCTTCACCGTCCATACCACCGGCAGGAGCAATGAGTACCTTGGATTCTACTACTTCGTGAAGCGCAAGAAGTGCCCATTCAAGTACCTCCGGTCATTTCCCTCTGGGAAGTGGGACGACTGGAAGAAGGACTGGATAGTCGTCCGCGTGGAGGAGCACGAGAGGCTGGAGCTGCCCAAAGGCCTTCCCAGCATTGACACGACAATCTGGAGTGAAGCTCCGGTACTGGTGGAAGCCTTCAACCCTGCTTTGACCAGGATCCGCCAATGCGTGGAGGGAGGATTGACTCCTCAGGCGGTGTTTTGCAACTTCTTGGTCAACAGGTGGGCGCCGCTGAAGAGGAGAGAGAAACTCGCATGGGCCCTCAACAGCGTGATGGACGACGACCAGGTCGAGACCGGGCTGAAGTCCAACATGGTGGGGAAAACCTTGGAGTTCCACCTCAAGAAGTTCCAGCATGGCATCGACGTCGATGGTGACGACTTGACTCCGCCATCAGCTTTTCTTCCTCTCAACGTGGAAGTGGAGTTCAGCAGGGAGCTCCGGCAGAAGATGCCCATGCTTGACGACCTTGGTGTCGTCGAGAAAAGATCAACCACCAGGGTAGCGATCCCCGGAATGCCCAAGGATGGCTCCGACCCTGCTCCGAAGACGAGGGAAGAGGTTGTCGGCAAGGGCAAGGAGCTGGCGGATGAACCCGTGAGCCGGAAGAGGAAGCTGCAGTATGCCGACGGAAGGTCCGTCAGGCCCGCTACTTCTGCGTCGGCTCCTTCTCCCCGGAGGGGAAGGTCTTCTACAACTGCGGCGACTGTTCCCGTAGTGGGGTCCTCCCGGGGCATGACTGTTCCCGCAGTGGGGTCCTCCCGAGGTGTTAGCTACGGGCATGCGACTCCAGCACCTGGGCCGGTGGAGGCCTTTAGGTCCGGGGGTTCTTCCCGATCGAGGGGGGCCTCGACTCGGGATACACCCGTGGCCGCGACGAGTTTCGTGGGGCCTTCCGGAGCTTCCACGCCGGCTATGACCAGCCCAGAACACCCGGGAAAAAGGTTCCGCGCGAGGTGGTGCGAAAGCCTCCCAAGGTAATTTTTAATCTTTACCTTGGATAGTTGTTTTAATTGTAGTAACTATTTTTTAAGTTTCTTCGTTCATCATCTGCAGCGTCCCCAAGAAGGGGAGTGAGGCTCCACCCTCAGCCACAGCGGTTGAAGCCGTGAGGGTGGAAGCTTCTGCTCCTGTCCCGGTGCCGCCCCATGTGGTGGATGAAGCTGCGATAGCTCCGGCGCCGGCTGTCGTGGTCATGGACCTCGACTCATCCCTAGAGGCTCCCGTGGTAGCGCCGGACCGTGGGAGTGAAGATGCGCCAGCGGCACCTGTCCCGGAGGTTGAAGCTCCGGGTCCTGGTGCTGAGATGATGGAAGCTCCGGCCGTTGAACCGGAAGAAGCTGTGATTCCGGCCCTAGAGCCGGAAAGTGTCAAAGCTCCGACGGTCGAGCCGGAGGTGATTGAAGTCCCGGCGTGCGCGCCGGATGTTGAGGAAGTCCCGGCGGTTGGGCCAGCTACCTCAGAAGCACCAGCCGCAGAGCCGGTAGTTGTTGGAGCTCCGGCTGCAGGGCCGATTGAAGATGAAGATCTTCCGTCTCCCGAGCCGGTGGTATACAGAAGTGTCGGAGCTCGAGCCCACATCGGAGGAGGTGCCAAGGCCGGAGCCAGAAGCAGCCCCTGCTCCGGAAGTGATGACGTCGGAGGTACCCACGGCTGAGCCGGAGTGCCCTGGTGTAGTCGTTCGCCCCCTGTCTGAGGGGGTGAATGAAGACCTGGCAGCGGGGCCCTCCTCAATGGCAACTGAGGCCATCCCGGAGGACGGCCCTAGTGCCATGGAGACATAGGGGACCACTCTTGTGGAGTGGGACCCAATTTTTGTATCTAAAAACCCACTGGAACCAGCGGAGGAGACCCCAGCAGGTCCGAAACCTATCCCGTTGTCACTGTCCATTGACAACGCATGTTCCAGTCTGCGTCAAGTTCAACTGGCCTTCTTCCACGACAGCGAGGCTCTTGAAGAGGAGCGCCAAACCCTTAGGAGGTGGCGTAACCGGCTCTACTTCGAGACCAAGCTGGCGCAGTCAAGGCTAGCGGATGACAAAGAGTGGATCAAACAGGAGAAAGTCCGCCTGGAGTATTGGGGTAAATTATTGGATGACAGGGAGAGTATGACTCGCGCCCTCGACGCTCAATCTCGGGAGATCTACGATTAGGCCAAAGCAGCCAATAGTGCGGCCGATGAACGCCACGAAAGGCTTGAGGCCATTAACACTACACTCGTCAAGCGCCGAGAGGCACTTGAAGAGAGGGAGAAACGGCTCGAAGATGAAGAGCAAAAACTTCTAGAGCTGCGGGATGACGTCCTAAGGAGGGAGGAGGAGCTCTCCGAGAAGGTGGCCCTGGCTGACAAGGGCCTTGAGGAGCGCGCCAAGAAATTGGAAGAGTGATGCGTAGAGGAGGAGAAGAAGGCCTGGGTGCGAGGGCAGGAGCTCCATGAACGGGAGTGTGCCCTCGTTGCCAGGGAAAATAAAGTGAGGGGCAGGGAGAAGGACCTGGTCGACCGCTGGAACAAGATCCACCTCCGGGAGGAGGAGCTCGGAAAACTCGAGAAGCGGGTTGCTGAGAAGATTCAGCAAAACGCCAAAGAAGTTGAGCTCCTCGCCCGTGAGAATTCCGAACTGGTGGCGGACAGAAGATCTTTGGAAGAATTGAAAGGCTTGAGGACTGCGGACTCCCTACAAATTTGGGATTTCCTGGGCAAGGCCAATGACGCGCTGACACCAATGGGCTTCAGTCCCGTGCGCACAGATGATCCGGAGCCGGAGCCGGACCTAGTGCTGCAGGCATTGAGCTCGGCAGGTAGCAAGCTCTCCAAGGTGGGCGATGTCATCACGGACCAATTGGAGGTTGAGGGGCAATCCCTGGCGAAGAACGTCGCAGAGTACGTGTTGACGTGCTACACCAGCCGGAACTCCCAATTTCCCCTGGACCCGGTGCTTGAAGGTCCCGTCGAAGGAGAAGGGGAAGCTGCCCGAGCCAACGTGTCGGAGGTTGCCCAGAAAGTCGCTCAATTCTTCCATAGGGTCTAGGACCATCTCCGTAGTTCCCACTTGTATCCTCTCTTATTCTTCCTCAATTTTGTAATCCCTTGTCTCCAGATGAATGAAATCCCCAAATTTTTGTGAATTTCACTTTTTGTCTTCAACACTTTTGTCTTCACTTGGCCCCCTGGTAGATGTACACAATTTGATTGTGAACATGTACCAAGAGGATATTATGTTTTGTTGAAGACTCATTTTCTTCGAACTTGTAGAGCGTAGGTCCGAAGTCTTTGATGGTGAAGGCCCCCTGAGGTCAAACTGACTACCGTCGGAGCTTAGTAGCTCCGGTAATACTCCCTATCAACGCATAGAGCATCGACAGTTAGTCCTCCGGGGTGTCGGAGCTTAGTAGCTCCGGCACTGACCTTTGCCAATACGTAACTTGTCAGTAGTAGACTCCACTTGTGGGGTCTTCTCACCATCTTTTACGTCGACCGCTGGCCCCCCTAGCTTTACCGGGTCTTGGTTGCTCCGGTGATGCTTGTTAACATCGATTACAAGCCATCTAGAGGAGTCAGAGCTTTGTTAGCTCCGACTTTTCTCCATCAACGTGTATTTTATTTTTCTTGCACACTGAAGTCAAGAAAAATAGTAAAATTCGTTTCTTGCCTATAACTTCGTCGCGGCTTATGATTCTCAAGAAAGTTTTAGGTCAAACGCGATTCTAAACACAATCGAATGCGTTGCCTTTTCTTCTGGATTCAATTATACTTGGACTCACCTTACTTCGGCCTGCCGGGGTGTAGGTAGAGTGGCTTACTTAGGGTGCTTGACCAGGCTAAGTCGATAGCACACTCTGGCCCAAGATTGGCTTGGCGGCATTCAGGCGAGTGAGCCATGAACAATATTTGAATTCAAAAGAATAGGCAATACAACTCGAATCGTATATGAACCGATCGAACTAAATTTTTTTAAGAATTGCACGTCTTTGTTATAGACAAGAAAGAGAAAAATAAAAAATGTTGAGCCTGTACAAAATGAATGCACGTGGAGTCTGTTTCACCTGAAGATGTCTTTCCTCATAGATCCTGGGTACAAGGGAAACAAGTACACTCTTAGGGTACGGAACCAAGCTAAGCGTGTTTAATTTCTTGTCTGTCCCAGGGTAGCTAGCCACACTTTCAGTTCTGAGACTGTGACAAGTGTTGCATGAACTTTGTGGACCTTCCGGGGAAGGTTCGGCTGTTCTCCCGGAGGAACTACCTGACTTTGTACAATGACTCTATAACATACACCTCAAGTTACTCAAGACTCACCTCCGTGGTATTAAGTGTAGAACTTACGGAGGTGCTCGATGTTCCAAGGATTTGGGAGAGGTGTCCCATCCTCGGTAGCCAAGCGAACGCTTCCGGGACGGGATACTTTAATCACTCGGAAGGGTCCCTTCCAGCCGGGGGAGAGTTTGTTTAACCCTTCTCTGGATTGTATTCTCCGTAGCACCAGATCGCCTTCCTCGAGCTGTCGGTTGTGTACATGCCGCTGATGATAACGCCGTAGGGCTTGGCGATATCGGGCATTTCGAACAGCTGCTTGGCACCTTCCCTCCTCAAGGAGGTCTAGGTCTTCACGTCGGAGCTGGTCCTGCGCGGCTTCGTCGAAGGTCCGGACCCGGAGTGAACCCAAGGTGATTTCCGGAGGAAGGATTGCTTCAACTCCGTACACCAGAAAGAAGGGTGTCTCTCCAGTTGACCGGTTTGGAGATGTCCTATTGGCCCATAAAGTGGGCAGAAGCTCTTCAATCCAGTTAGCTCCATGTTTTTTTAAGCGCTCATATGTGCGCGTCTTGAGTCCTTTAAGGATTTCAGCATTTGCTCTCTCGGCTTGGCCATTGCTTGCTGGGTGAGCTACGGAGGCGTAGCAAACTTGTATGCCGAGGTCTTCGCAATATCCTTGAAATGCAGAGCTTGTGAATTGGGTCCCATTATCAGTGATGATTTTGTTTGGGACTCCATATCTTCATACAATGGACTGCAAAAAGTTGATAGCAGATTGCTTGTTGATTGTCACAACTGGAGTTGCTTCCGGCCACTTGGTGAACTTATCAATGGCGATGTACAGGAACTTGTAACCTCCGACGGCTCTTGGGAAAGGTCCAAAGATGTCCATCCCCCACACAGCGAAGGGCCATGTAGGAGGTATCATTTGTAGGGGCTGAGCTGGTGTGTGAATTTGCTTTGCATGGAATTGACATGCTTCACATTTCTTCACCAGCTCAGTTGCATCCTGGAGTGTTGTAGGCCAGTAGAAACCATGCCGACAGGCTTTACCAACCAGCGTTCGGGAAGACGCGTGGTTCCCACACTCGCCTCCATGGATTTCTGCGAGGAGTTCGTAGCCTTATTCCCTTGTGATGCATCACATTAGGATGCCATTGGCACCACGCCGGTAGAGATCCCCTTCTACTAGCGTGTATCTTTTAGCCAATCTGACTACCCGGTCAGCGGATACAACATCGTCAGGAAGGATGTTGTCTTTCAAGTAGCTCCGGATCTCCGAGATCCATGCATCGGAACTAGCTTGAGCTTTTGAGTCTTGCGTGCTGGGTTGCTCGGAGCTCCCGTCAGCACCTACGACCCTTGATGGCTTCCATGGTAACAGGGCCATCGGGACTGTCAGCTTCGGGATGCTGATCTCGCCCCCTTCGCTCAGTTCGGCAGGCTGAGCTGTTGGTTTTGACAACCTCCAGACAAAAATTCCGTCAGGAGTCGGAGCTCCGGTTTACGCTTTCGTCAAGAGTTCGTCAGCTTCAGCGTTATGGGCACGCTGAACATGGTGGAGATCTAGGACTTCGAAGTCCTTCTGAAGCCTTTGGACTTCAAGGAGGTAAGCAGCTAGCTGGAGATTATTGCAGGAACATTCACCCATCACTTGCTTAATGATGAGCTGTGAATCTCCCTTGACCAGCAGTTGCTTGACACCATATGACAGTGCCACCTTTAGTCCGTAGATGAGCGCTTCGTACTCTGCCATGTTGTTGGTCGCCTTGAACTCAAGGTGTACCATGTATTTCACCTTCTCCCCGGTCGGTGCAAGGAGAAGGATTCCAGCTCCGGCCCCCTGCTTCTGCATGGAGCCATCGAAGTAGAGGGTCCAGTGAGGCTCGGTGAAGGCTGGAGCTTGATGCTCCTTCTTCTGCTCACTGGGGCCCCCAGGGTTTGATGGAGAGGGAGTCCATTCCGCCACAAAATCTGCCAATGCTTGACTCTTGACTGCTTGCCTTGAAATGGATTCAAGATCAAATTCAGCCAATTCCGCTGCCCACTTTGCAA
Organism: Tuctoria greenei; assembly: GCA_036927565.1. NCBI lineage: Eukaryota > Viridiplantae > Streptophyta > Magnoliopsida > Poales > Poaceae > Tuctoria > Tuctoria greenei. Next base: position 112,024,124 of record JAYESD010000001.1, read on the forward strand.
TATTCCCAGTTGAATTGGGATTATGCAAGATTGCTCGAAGTGGGTAAGAGGTCACCACTGAGACTTTGTGAGCTTGGAAGTAATGGTGAAGCTTCCTGGAGGCAATAAGGACTGCATAGAGCAGCTTATGCACCTCTAGGTATCGAGTCTTGGCATCATGTAGTACTTCACTAATGAAGTACACAGGGCGCTAAATGGTCCGGGCCCTCCTGGAGGGGTCCGGAGCTTCCTCTTCACTGACCCGGATCCTCCCGGAGGAATCCGGATTTTCTTCGAGGACCTCCGGGTCCTGGCTGGAGGAACCCGGGGCTTCTTCCGAAGCGACCTGGACCCTCCCGGAGGGGTCTGGGTCTCCTGAAGTGACTTCTTGTGGATCGAGTCTGGGAGCTGGGACCCAGACTCGCTTTCAGGTACCTCCGGACCCTCCCGAAGGGGTCTGGATTCCTGGGTATGAGGTAGCTCTGGTCTCTCCGCAACCAGAACCATACTGACGACTTCGTCAGTTGCTGAAATGTAAAGCAACAAAGGCTCACCAGGGTTCGGAGCTACCAGAATTGGTAGGGTGGTGAGGAACTGTTTCAGCTCCTGGAATGCCTTCTCTGCTTCTTCGGACCATTGGAATGGTCCGGACTTCCTCAATAACTTGAAGAAGGGGAGTGCCCGTTCCGCCAGTCTTGAAATGAACCAGCTGAGGGCTGCTAGACATCTAGTTAACTTTTGGACGTCTTTGATGCGGGTTGGTGGCCGCATGTCTTCAATGGCCTTAATCTTCGCCAGGTTAGCTTCTATGCCCCCGTGACTTACGAGGAAACCGAGAAGTTTTCCAAAGCTAACCCCGAAGACACACTTGTCTGGGTTTAGCTTTGTGCGGGTGGCCCGCAGCTTGTCGAAGACAGCCGGCAAGGTGTCAAGGAGTGACCCCTTGTTCCTGACCTTGACCACGATGGCATTGACGTACACTTCCACTATGTCTCTAATGAGTTCTTCAAATATTTTGTACATAGCTCGTACAAAAGTTGAAGCTGCATTCTTGAGACCAAATGGCATGGCTGTATAATAGTACAATCCATCTACTGTGATGAATGAGGTATGCTCTTCATCTTCCCTAGACATCCTGATTTGATGATACCCGGAATATGCGTCTAGGAAACACAGTAATTCACACCCGGAGGTGGAATCCACTATCTCATCTATTCTAGGTAGTGGGAATGGATCTTTTGGATATGCCTTATTTATTGTGGTGTAGTCGATGCACATCCGAAGCTTCCCGCCGGCCTTGGGCACAACGACTGGGTTTGCCAGCCATTTTGGATGGAAGACTTCTCAGATGAATCCAGCTTCGAGTAACTTCTTCACTTCTTGTCAGATGAAGTTCTGTCGCTCTACGGATTGCTTCCGAGGCTTCTGATGCACAGGCCGGGCGTCGGGGTAGATCTTTAGATTGTGCTCAATCACTTCCTTGGGGATCCCATGCATTTGTGACGGTTGCTAGGCAAACACGTCGACGTTAGCCCGGAGGAAAGTGATGAGCACGAGTTCCTATTTGTCGTGCAATCCCCCCGATATACGGGTGGTCTGAGCGGCATCGGAACCAATTTGGACGACTTTGACGGGAATGTTGGTGTCACCGCTTGGCTGCACACGAGGTGCAGAAGTCGAGCCTCGTTGACGAATGCTCGGGGGTTTTGGAGCTTGCTCCTGCCTGGAGTCCTCCTCTTGCGCCGTGGTGAGTGCATGGAGTTCTTCCAGAGCAGTTACTCTGGCAGTACGATCTCCGCGGATCCGGAGAACGCCTACTGGCGTTGGCATCTTCAACACCAGATAACCATAATGAGCAGCTGCCATGAATTTGTACAGGGCAGGCCCACCCAAGATGGCATTGAAGGGTAAGTTGATCTGAGCGACGTCGAAGACCAACTTCTCGGTGCGGTACTTCTCCCGTGTCCCGAAGGTAACGGGGAGAGTAATAGCTCCGAGTGGGGTAATGGCCCCCGGACCTACTCCGGAGAAAGGTCGAGAGGGGTAGAGATCCGAAGGTCAGAGTTGAAGCTTAGTAAAAGCTTTGAAGCTTATGAGGTTAAGCTCCGAACCTCCGTCTGCCATGACGTGGTGGAGCTGGATGTTGTTGATGGTAGGAGATACCATCAAAGGAAACTGACCTGCTCCAACCATGCTCCGAGGGCATTCCAAAGCATCAAAAGTGATGGCTGTCTCCATCCACTTCCGATGAGGTTCCGGCCTGACTGTAGGAGCTACAGCAGCCATATCCCGACGCATAGTCTTGATGACGCGGCGGGAGGTGATGTCCCTTGATCCACCAAAAATGGTGTTCATGGTCTTCTGACGCTCGTTGTCAGAGGCGTTAGAATCATCGTTGACGTAGGTGTAAACGGCCTTCAGGACCTTTTTGGGATCCTGAAAACCTAACTCCTCTTCAGCCGGAGCTTCGTCGACTTTTTGCTTTCCTTCCCTCTGTCGGAAAGGAGATTCTTCCCGGCGCTTGTTGTAGCGCTCGGCAAGGTTTCGGACCTCCCGGCAGTCTTCCAAACTGTGGATGCCCGTTTTGTGAATTGGGCACCACACCTTGGGCTTGCTACCGTCTTCAGAAGACGGTCGAGGTCGCTTTTCGGGGCGTGGCCCCCGGCCACCCGGAGCCGCAGCAGCTGCAACATTGGATGTACCAGCCGACGGCTTCTACTTGCCGTTGGTCTTTTTCTTCTTCTTGCCGTTCCCGGAGGTAGCGGCTTCTTCTTTGGAGGATTTCTTGTGACCCTCCGGGGTTGGTTTGGAGTGCATCTCACGGGCCTCCGCAGCTCTGGCACATTAGTCATCCAAGCTGAAGAGTTCCGTGACGCTGGTGATCTCCTTGATCGCCAGTTTCTCCAGCATCTTCTTGCCCCGTACACCCCGTTTGAATGCCACAGTAACAAAGGTGCTAGAGATAGAAGGGATTGTGTTTCGTACCTGAGAGAACCTCTGGATGAATGATCGCAGGGATTCTCCCCCTTTTTACACGACTGCAAAAAGGTCCAGTTCAGTGCCTGGTCGGGTGTATGAACTCCCGAAGTTGGCGGTGAACTGCCGGCACAGCTCCTCCCAACTGTTGATAGAGTTGGGTGGAAGGCTCATAAACCAGAACCTGGCGGTCCCAGTTAAGGCCACTGGAAAATAATTGGCCATCACGGCCTTGTTTCCTCCAGCTGCCAAGATTGCAGTGGAGTAGATCTGAAGAAATTCGGCGGGATTGACAGTCCCGTCGAATTTTTCCGCCAGGTGAGGCCGGAACTTCTGTGGCCACCTGACCATACGCAGATGTATGGCCAGAGCTGAACAACCTCCTCCTACTCCTTCAGGAGCAGAAAGGTCCTGAGCTTCCCGTCTTTCACGAGCAGGCTCAATATGGACTCGGCTGTCTTGTTGGTGGTATCGGCGATCAAGCTCCGCCCGGAGGTCATGAGTTGAGAGCCTGGATACCGTGTGAATGTGTCGTGCCCCGGAGGGCAATGACGTCACTTGTTGTGATGCAGCACGTCTCCTGCTATTGGAAACGTGTGGACCAAGTCTACCAGACAAAGTCCGCCACTGCGACGGGGCTCGTCCTGAATGAGGAGGACCCTGGTTGCTGATGCGTTCAGCTGCTGCTGCAACCAAATGTTCCACATCGGCCCTCCACTATTCCAGTGCATCCCGGGATGCATTCGGAGGTGGTGGGCGTTAGAGAAGAGCATGCGCTGCATGGAGCGCGTGTTCCGGGTTGTCATGATTTGCCGACGCAGTGATTGATGCCGGCGCACCATCGCGTTGCCCAACTTGATTTGCTGGTGGAGGCGGTGGTGGTGGGAGTGTGACTCCTGCTGGTGCTGAGGCTCCTGCTGGTGGCTGCATATTGGAGGGATTGCCCCCAACAGCCTGAGCAGCAGGTTGACCGTTGGATGATCCAGCAGCTGAGTTCACCATTCTCAAAATCTCAGGCGCCCCCTACCTGGCGCGCCAACTGTCGGTGGTTTGGAACCGGCAGATCTCCCGACACTACTAAAGTGTTAGAGGAGTTTGATGTTCGGTGTGGGCGCGCGGAGATTCAAGAAGGTGAATTGTAAATGACGCAGTAGACACAAGAGTTTACGTGGTTCCGGCCGCCTGAGCGTAATACCCTACTCCACGGGATGTGTTGATGTTGTATTGGATGTAGCAAGTGTGTCAGTGTGTCTGAACGTCTATCGAGCGTGTCTCAACGTCTATCTAGCATGTGTGTAAACGTCGTTGGCCTGTCCTTTTATAGTACAAGGGTAGGCCGTTACAAATTAGCCTGGCCCGACATGTGGCCCCGGCGTTTACTAGTGTTGATACCTCTTCAACACGTTTAATTGCCCTTAATGACCGTGTAATGGGCTTGGACAGCACCGTTACTGGTATTAAGGTCATCCAATTAAGTGTCGTTAATATGGTATTAATGACACTTAATCAGGTCTTGAAGTCCTCGATTCCCCTTTGAAGATCCGGAGCCGTTGTGGGGTCTTCTGGAGGTTAGAGGGTGAAGATCCGACGGTTGGACACGTCGCAGCACAGGAGCACGCTGTGGAGAACAGATAGTTCCGGTGTTAGCCGACACGTGTCAGCACCGGAGTTTCCCTCGGTCTGGGGTTAGGTCCGGGTATGCCACTTCGGTACATAGTTCAGAGCTTCCTCCCTTGCGGGCGGTAGCTCCAGTTTGATAGTACACGTGGCGACCCTGGGGCTAACCATGTTGGAGAAGCGGGTCCGGACATGTCTGACATGTGGGCCTCCGAAGGTCTTCAAATCAAGTGGGTGACTTTCCCTTGATATCTTTGCAATCCCAAGGGGTATATGGTACCTAGGGTACCGACAGTTATTATATTGTATTGCAGCCTTAGTTGAATTAGAGATTGCTTATTTCCAAACATTTAACTTGAATGAAGCCTATGGAAGTTTGGCAAGTATCATCGTGGATGAAGAGTTTCTTGTTTGATTGTGGAGTTCATTATAATGCATGCCCAGTGAATCTCATATACTACTCTGTCGGTACCCTAGAAACCGTACACCCCTTGAGGTTACAAAGATCTCAAAAGAAAGCCATCTACTTGGTTTGAAGACCCTCGGAGGCCCACTTGTCAGACATGACCGGACCCGCTTCTCCAACATGGCTAATCCCTGGGTCGCCACGTGTACAACCAAACCGGAGCTACCGCCCACAAGGGGGAAGCTCCGGGCCACGTACCGAAACGGCACCTCCGGACTTAACCCCAGACTGAGAGAAGCTCCGGACTTGACACGTGTCTGGTAGCCCCAGAGCTACCTGCTTCCCACAGCAAGCTCCGGAGCTGCCACGTGTCCAATCGTCGGACCTGCCAGCCTCTAACCTCCGGAAGACCTTGTAACGGCTCCGGATCTTCAAAGGAGAGCCAAGGACTTCAAGACCCGATTAAGTGTCATTAATTCCATATTAATGACACTTAAACGGACGATCTTAACACCAGTAACGGCGCTGTTGGAGCCCGTTACAGGATCATTAAGAGCAATTAAGCGTGTGTCAATACTAGTAACCGCCGGGACCACATGTCGGGCCAGGCTAACTTGTAACGGCCCGGCCTTGTACTATAAAAGGACAGGCCGACGATACACGCAGGGGGACGTTCACAGACGAACTCATGTACCCGATACACTCGTGACAAGCTCTTACAGCTAATACAACACCAACACACCTGTGGAGTAGGGTATTACGCTCAGGCGGCCCGAACCACGTAAATTCTTGTGTCTCCTGTGTCAAACTCCTATTCACCTTCTTGAATCTCCGCACGCCCACACCGAACTTCAAACTCCCCAATCACTTTAGCAGTGTAGGGAGATCTGCCGGCTCCAACCGCCGACAGTTGGCGCGCCAGGTAGGGGCGCCTGAGATTTTCGAGAATGGTGAGCTCCGCTGCTGGATCATCCAATGGTCAACCTGCTATTCAGGCTGTTGGAGGCAATCCCTCCAATAGGCAGCCACCAGCAGGAGCCTCAGCACCAGCAGGAGCCACACTCCCACCACCACCATCTTCTCCAGCAAATCGTGCTGGGCAACGTGGTGGTGCACCAGCGTCGCCTACTGTGTCGGCAAGTCATGACAACCCGGAACACGCGCTCCATGCAGCGCGTGCTCTTCTCCAACGCCCACCACCTCCGGATGCATCTCGAGATGCACTGGAGCAGTGGAGGGCCGATGTAGAGCATTTGGTCGCAGCAGCGGCCGAACGCCTCAACAACCAGGGTCCTCCTCCTTTGGGACGAGCCTTGTCACAACGGCGGACTTTGTCTGGAAGACTTGGTCCGCACGCCTCCAATAGCAGGAGACGTGCTGCGTCTCAACAAGTGATGTCATTGCCCTCCGGGGCTCGACGCACTCACATGGTATCCAGGCTTTCGACTCATGACCTCCGGGCGGAGCTTGATCGCCGATACCGCCAGCAGGATGGCCGTGTCCATATTGAGCGTGCCCGTGAAAGACGGGAAGCTCAGGACCTTTCTACTCTGGAAGGAGTAGGAGGAGGCTGTTCAGCCCTAGCCATGCACCTGCGCATGGTTAGATTGCCACAGAAGTTCCGGCCTCACCTGCCGGAAAAATTCGACGGGACTGTCAATCCCGCTGAATTTCTTCAAATATACTCCACTGCAATCTTGGCAGCTGGAGGAAACGAGGCCATGATGGCCAATTACTTTCCAGTGGCCTTAACTGGGACCGCCAGGTCCTGGTTTATGAGCCTTCCACCCAACTCTATCAACAGTTGGGAGGAGTTGTGCCGTCAGTTCACTGCCAACTTTGGGAGTTCATACACCCGACCAGGCACTGAACTGGACCTTTTTGCGGTCGTGCAAAAAGGGGTGGAATCTTTGCGGTCCTTCATCCAGAGGTTCTCTCAGGTACGCAACACTATCCCTTCTATCTCTAGTGCATCTGTCATTGTGGCATTCAGACAGGGCGTACGGGATAAGAAGATGTTGGAGAAGCTGGCGATCAAGGAGATCACCAGCGTCACGGAACTCTTCAGCCTGGCAGATAAATGTGCCAGAGCTGCAGAGGGCCATGAGATGCACTCCAAGCCAGCCTCGGAGGATCACAAGAAATCCTCCAAGGAAGAAGCCGCTACCTCCGGGGGTGGCAAGAAGAAAAAGAAGACCAACGGCAAGAAAAAGCCGTCGGCTGTTACATCCAACGTTGCAGCTACTGCAACTCCGGGTGGCCGGGGGCCACGCCCCGAGAAGCGACCTCGACCGTCTTCTGAAGACGTTGGCAAACCCAAAGTGTGGTGTCCCATTCACAAAACGGGAAGCCACAGTTTGGAAGACTGCTGGGAGGTCCAAAACCTTGTCGAGCGCTACAGCAAGCGGCGAGAAGGATCTCCTTTCCGACAAAGGGAAGGAAATTAGAAGGTCGACGAGGCTCCGGCTGAAGAGGAGTTAGGGTTTCAGGATCACAAAAAGGTCCTGAAGGCCGTTTACACCTCAGTCGATGATGACTCTGACGTCTCTGACAATGAGCGTCGGAAGACCATGAACACCATTTTCGGTGGGTCATGGGATATCACCTCTCGTCGCGTCATCAAGACTATGCGGCGAGATATGGCCGCTGTAGCCCCTACAGTCCGGCCGGAACCTCATCGAAAGTGGATGGACACCTCCATCACTTTTGATGCTTCTGATTGCCCAAGGAGCATGGTTGGAGTAGGACAGTTACCTTTGATGGTATCTCCTACCATCAACAACATCCAGCTCCACCATGTCATGGTAGACGGAGGTTCAGGGCTTAACCTCATCAGCTTCAAAGCTTTCACTAAGCTTCAGCACTGACCTTCGGATCTCCAACCCTCTCGACCTTTCTCCGGAGTAGGTCCGGGGGCCATTACCCCACTCGGAGCTATTACTCTCCCCGTTACCTCTGGGACCCAGGAGAAGTATCGCACCGAGAAGTTGGTCTTCGACGTCGCTCAGATCAACTTACCATTCAACGCCATCTTGGGTAGACCTGCCCTATACAAATTCATGGACGCTGCTCATTATGGATATCTGGTGTTGAAGATGCCAACACCAGTAGGCGTTCTCCGGATCCGCGGAGATCGCACTGCCGGAGTAACTCCTCTGGAGGAACTCCACGTACTCACCACGGCGCAAGAGGAGGACTCCAGGCAGGAGCAAGCTCCGAAACCCCCGAGCATTCGTCAACGAGGCTCGACCTCTACACCCCGTGTGCAGCCAAGCGGCGACACTGACATTCCCGTCAAAGTCGTCCAAATTTGTTCCGATGCCGCTCAAACCACCCGTATACCGGGAGGGTTGAACGACAAATAGGAACTCGCGCTCATCACTTTCCTCCGGGCTAACGTTGACGTGTTTTCTTGGCAACCGTCACAAATTCCTGGGATCCCCAGGGAAGTGATTGAGCACAATCTGAAGATCTACCCTGATGCCCGGCCTGTGCATCAGAAGCCTCGGAACCAATCTGTAGAGCGGCAGAACTTCATCCGACAAGAAGTAAAGAAGCTACTTGAAGCTGGATTCATCCGAGAAGTCTTCCATCCAAAATGGCTGGCGAACCCAGTTGTTGTGCCCAAGGCCGGCGGGAAGCTTCAGATGTGCATCGACTACACCACACTAAATAAGGCATGTCCAAAAGATCCATTCCCACTACCTAGAATAGATCAGATAGTGGATTCCACCTTCGGGTGTGAATTACTGTGTTTCCTAGATGCATATTTTGGGTATCATCAAATCAGGATGTCTAGGGAGGATGAAGAGCATACTTCATTCATCACAGTAGATGGATTGTACTGTTACATAGCCATGCCATTTGGTCTCAAGAACGCAGCTTAAACTTTTGTACGAGCTATGTACAAAACTTTTGAGGAACTCATCAGAGACATAGTGGAAGTGTACATCGATGACATCGTGGTCAAGGTCAAGAACAAGGAGTCACTCCTAGACACCTTGCAGGCTGTCTTCGACAAGCTGCGGGTCACCCGCACAAAGCTAAACCCGGACAAGTGCGTGTTTGGGGTTAACTCCGGAAAACTTCTTGGTTTCCTGGTAAGTCACCGGGGCATAGAAGCTAATCCGGCGAAGATAAAAGCCATTGAAGACATGCGGCCACCAACCCGCATCAAAGACGTCCAAAAGTTAACTGGATGTCTAGCAGCCCTCAGCCGATTCATATCAAGACTGGCGGAGTGGGCACTTCCCTTCTTCAAGTTATTGAGGAAGTCCGGACCATTCCAATGGTCCGAAGAAGCAGAGAAGGCATTCCAGGAGCTGAAACAGTTCCTCACCACCCTACCAATTCTGGTAGCTCCGAACCCTGGTGAGCCTTTGTTGCTTTACATTTCAGCTACTGACGAAGTCGTCAGTATGGTTCTGGTTGCGGAGAGACTGGAACTACCCCACACTCAGGAACCCAGACCCCTTCAGGAAGGTCCGGAAGTTCCTGAGAGCGAGTCTGGGTCCCAGCTCCCAGATTCGAACCTACAAGAAGTTGCTTCAGGAGACCTAGACCCCTCCGGGAGGGTCCAGGTCATTTCTGAAGAAGCTCCGGGTTCCTCCAGCCAGAACCCGGAGGTCCCCGAAGAGAATCTGGACCCCTCCGAGAGGGTCCGGATTAATGAAGAGGAAGCTCCGGACCCCTCCAGGAGGGTCCGGACCATTCAACGCCAGGTATACTTCATCAGTGAAGTATTACATGATGCCAAGACTCGATACCTAGAGGTGCATAAGCTTCTATATGCAGTTCTTATTGCCTCCAGGAAGCTTCAACATTACTCCCAAGCTCACAAAGTCTCAGTGGTGACCTCCTACCAACTTCGAGCAATCTTGCATAATCCCAATTAAACTGGGAATATTGCAAAGTGGGCAGCGGAATTGGCTGAATTTGATCTTGAATTTATTTCAAGACAAGCAGTCAAGAGTCAAGCGTTAGCAGATTTTGTGGCAGAATGGACTCCCTCTCCATCAAATCCTGGGGGCCCCAGCGAGCAGAAGACGGAGCATCAAGCTCCAAACTTCACCGAGCCTCACTGGACCCTCTTCTTCGACGGCTCCATGCAGAAGCAGGGGGCCGAAGTTGGAATCCTTCTCCTTGCACCGACTGGGGAGAAGGTGAAATACATGGTACACCTTGACTTCAAGGCAACCAACAACATGGCGGAGTATGAAGCACTCATATACGGACTAAAGGTGGCACTGTCATATGGTGTCAAGCAACTGCTGGTCAAAGGAGATTCACAGCTCATCATCAAGCAGGTGAACGGTGAATGCTCGTGCAATAATCTCCAGCTAGCTGCTTACCTCCTTGATGTCCAGAGGCTTCAGAAGGACTTTGAAGTCCTATACCTCCACCATGTTCAACTTGCCCATAACGTTGAAGCTGACGAACTCTCGACTAAGGCGTCAACCGGAGCTCCGACTCCTGACGGAACCTTTGTCCAGAGGTTGTCAAAACCGACAGCTCAGCCCGCCGAACTGAGCGAAGGGGGTGAGATCAGCATCCCGAAGCTGATGGTCCCGATGGCCCTGTTACCATGGCAGCCATCAAGGGTCGTAGGTGCTGCCGGGAGCTCCGAGCAACCCAGCACGCAAGACTCAAAAGCTCAAGCTAGCTCCGATGCATGGATCTCGGAGATCCGGAGCTACTTGAAAGACAACATCCTTCCTGACGATGATGTATCCGCTAACCGGGTAGTAAGATTGGCTAAAAGATACACGCTGGTAGAAGGAGATCTCTACCGGCGCGGTGCCAACGGCATCCTAATGCGGTGCATCACAAGGGAAGAAGGCTGCGAGCTTCTCGCAGAAATCCATGGAGGTGAGTGTGGGAACCACGCATCTTCCCGCACGCTGGTCGGAAAAGCCTTTCGGCATGGCTTCTACTGGCCTATAGCGCTCCAGGATGCCACTGAGCTGGTGAAGAAATGCGAAGCATGCCAATTTCATGCAAAGCAAATTCATACACCAGCTCAACCCGTACAAATGATACCTCCTACATGGCCCTTCGCTGTGTGGGGGATGGACATCTTGGTACCCTTCCCAAGAGCCGTCGGAGGTTACAAGTTCCTGTATCTCGCCATCGACAAGTTCACCAAGTGGCCGGAAGCAACTCCAGTTGTGACGATCAACAAGCAATCTGCTATCAACTTTCTGCAATCCATTGTAAGTAGATTTGGAGTCCCAAACAAAATCATCACTGATAATGGGACTCAATTCACAAGCTCCGCATTCCAAGGATATTACGAAGACCTCGGCATACAAGTTTGCTACGCCTCCGTAGCCCACCCAGCTAGCAATGGCCAAGCCAAGAGAGCAAATGTAGAAATCCTTAAGGGACTCAAAACGCGCACCTATGAGTGCTTGAAAAAACATGGAGCCAACTGGATCGAAGAGCTTCCGCCTACTTTATGGGCCAACAGGACATCTCAAAACCGGTCAACTGGAGAGACACCCTTCTTCCTGGTGCACGGAGCTGAAGCAATCCTTCCTCCGGAAATCACCTTGGGTTCACTCCGGGTCCGGACCTTCGACGAAGCCGCGCAGGACCAGGTCTGGCGTGAAGACCTAGACCTCCTTGGGGAGGGAAGGTGCCAAGCTGCTGTTCGGAATGCCCGATATCGTCAAGCTCTACGCTGTTATCACCAGCGGCATGTACACAACCGACAGCTCGAGGAAGGCGATCTGGTGCTACGGAGAATACTATCCAGAGAAGGGTTAAACAAACTCTCCCCGGATGGGAGGGGCCCTTCCGAGTGATTAAAGTATCCCGTCCCAGAAGCGTTCGCTTGGCTACCGAGGATGGGACACCTCTCCCAAATCCTTGGAACATCGAGCACCTCCGTAAGTTCTACACTTAATACCACGGAGGTGAGTCTTGAGTAACTTGAGGTGTATGTTATAGAGTCATTGTACAGAGTCGGGTAGTTCCTCTGGGAGAGCAGCCGGACCTTTCCCGAAAGGTCCGCAAAGCCCATGCAACACTTGTCACAGTCTCAGGACTAAAGGTGTGGCTAACTACCCTGGGTCAAACGAGAAATGAAACACACTTAGCCTGGTTCCGTACCCTAAGAGTGTACTTGTTTCCCCTGTACCCCGGACCTATAATGAAAGACATCTTCATGTGAAATAGACTCCACGTGCATTTATTTTGTACAGGCTCAACATTTTTATTTTTCTCTTTCTTGTCTATAACAAAGACGTGCAATTCTTAAGAAATTTTAGTTCGACCGGTTTATATACGATTCGAGTTGTATTGTCAGTTCTTTTGGATTCAAATATCGTTCATGGCCAACTCGCCTGAAAGCCGCCAAGCCAATCTAGGGTCGGAGTGTGCTATCGACTTAGCCTGGTCAAGCACCCTAAGTACGCCACTCTACCTACACCCTGGCAGGCCGAAGTAAGGCGGGTCCATGGACAGTTGAATCTAAGGGAAAAGACAACGCATCCGGTTGTATTTAAAATCGCGTTCAACTTAAAATCTTCTTGAAAATCGTAAGCCGCGACGAAATTATAGACAAGGAACGAATTTCACTATTTTTCTTGGCTTAAGTGTGCAGGAAAAATAAACTCTACATTGATGGAGAAAAGCCGGAGCTAACTAAGCTCCAACTCCCCCAAGGGGGCCAGCCGTCGACGCTGAGTATAAGATGGTGAGAAGACCCCGTAAATGGAGTTTTCTACCAACAAACCAAGTGTTGGCAAAGGTCACTGCCAGAGCTACTCAGCTCCGACACCCTGGAGGACTAACTATCGACGCTCTACGTGTTGATAGAGGCTATTGCCGGAGCTACCAAACTCCAGCGATGGACAATGCCGGAGCTTCTAAGCTCCGACAACCTCAGTGGACCTTCACTATCGAAGACTTCGGACCTAAATGCTACATGTTCGGAGCAAGTGAGTCTTCAACAAAACACAATATCCTTTTGGTACATGTTCACAATCAAATTGTGTACATCTACCAGGGGGCCAAGTGAAGATAAAGGTGTTGAAGACAAAAAGTGAAATTCTCAAAAAAATTTGGGGATTTCATTCATCTGGAGACAGGAGATTACATCTGGAGACAAGGGATTACAAAATTGAGGAAGAAGAAGAGAAAATACAAGTGAGATCTAAAGAGATGGTCCTAGACCCTATGGAAGAACTCAGCGACCTTCTGGGCGACCTCCGATACGTTGGCTCGGGTAGCTTCGCCTTCTCCTTCGACGGGGCCTTCAAGCACTGGGTCCAGAGGAAATTGGGAGTTCCGACTGGTGTAGCACGTCAACACATACTCTGTGACGTTCCTCGCCAGGGATTGCCCCTCAACCTCCTGTTGGTCCGCGATGACGTCGCCCACCTTGGAGAGCTTGCTACCTGCTGCGCTCAACGCCTGCAGTGCAAGGTCCCGCTCCGGCTCCGGATCATCCGGGCGCACGGGACTGAAACCCATCGGCGTCAGCGCGTCGTTGGCCATGCCCAGGAACTCCCAAATCTGTAGGGAGTCCGCCGTCCTAAAGCACTTCATCTCTTCCAGGGATCTCCAGGCCGCCGTCAGTTCGGAATTCTCACGGGCGAGGCGCTCTACTTCTTTGGCGTTTTGCTGAATCTTTGCAGCAACCCGCCTCTCGAGTCTTCCGAGCTCCTCCTCCCGGAGGTGTATCTTGTTCCGACGATCGACCAGGTCCTTCTCCCTAGCCTCCACTTTTTTCTCCCGGGCAACAAGGGCACACACGTATTCATAGAGTTCCTGCCCCCGCACCCAGGTCTTCTCCTCTTCCTCTTGGCAGCGCTCTTCCAATTTCTTGGTGCGCTCCTCGAGGCCCTTGTCCGCCAGAGCTACTTTCTCGGCAAGCTCCTCTTCCCTCCTCAGGACATCATCCCGCAGCTCAAGGAGTTTCTGCTCTTCATTCTCGAGCCGTTTCTCCCTCTCTTCAAGTGCCTCTCGACGCTTGATGAGTGCAGTGTTAATGACCTCCAGCCTCTCATGGCGTTCCTCGGCCGCACTGTTGGCTGCTTTGGCTTGATTATATATTTCCTGGGATTGGGCGTCGAGGGCATGAGTCATGCTCTCCCTGTCATCCAGCAACTTGCCCCAGTACTCCAGGCGGATCTTCTCCCGCTTGATCCACTCCTTGTCATCCGCTAGCCTCGACTGTGCCAGCTTGGTCTCGAAGTGGAGCCGATTACGCCACCGCCTAAGGGTTTGGCGCTCCTCTTCAAGAGCCTTGCTGTCGTGGAAGAAGGCCAATTGGATTTGACGCAGACTGGAGCAGGCGTTGTCGATAGACATCGACAGCGGGATGGGCTCCGGACCTGCTGGGGTCTCCTCTGCTGGTTCCAGCGGGTCTTCACACACAAACATTGGGTACCACTCTACGAGAGTGGAATCCTGAGCTTCCAAGGCACTAGGCTCGTCCTCCGGGATGGCCTCAGTTGCCATCGAAGAAGGCCCCGCCACCAAGTCTTCATTCGCCCCCTCGGGCAGGGGGCCAGCGACTTTGCTTGGGCACTCCGGCTCGGCCGCAGGTACCTCCGACATCGTCGCCTCCGGAGCAGGAGCTGCTACTGGCTACAGTCGGGACACCTCTTCTGAAGGAGGCTCGAGCTCCCTCGCCTCTTCAACCGGCCCTGAGGCTGGAGCTCCAACAATAACCGGCTCAGCGGCCGGTGCTTTGGAGGTAGCCAGCTCAACTGCCAGAGCTACCTCGACTTCTGGCTCGCATGCCGGGGCTTCAGTCACCTCCGGCCCAACCGCCGGGGCTTCGACAATTTCCGGCTCCGGGGCCGGAACTACTACTTCCTCCGGCTCAACAGCCAGATCTTCCATCACTGCATCACCAGGACCCGAAGCTTCAACCTCCGGGACAGGCGCTGCTGGCGTGTCTTCACTCCCGTGGTCCAGCGCTACCACGGGAACTTCTGGGGACAGTCGAGGTCCATGACCACGATAGCCGGCGCCGGAGCTGTCGCAGCCTCAGCCACCACCTGGGGCGGCACCGGAACAGGAGCAGAAGCTCCCACGGCCTCGGACACTGTGGCTGAGGGTGGAGCTTCACTCCCCTTCTTGGGGACGCTGCAGATGATGAACGAAGAAAATAAACAAACATTTGCTACAATTAAATAGTTAACCAAGGTAAAGATTAAAAATTACCTTGGAAGGCTTCCACACCAGCTTGCGCGGAACCTTTTTCCCAGACGTTACAGGTTGTCCAAGGTCGGCGTAGGAGCTCCGAAAGGTCCCCCGGAACTTGTTGCAGCCACGGGCGTTTCCCGGGTCGAGGCTCTCCTCGATCGGGAGGAACCCCTGGACCTGGAGGCTCCCACCGTCCCAGGTGCCGGAGTCGTGCGCCCGGAGCTAGCACCCCAGGAGGGTTCCACCGCGGGGATAGACGCGCTCCGGGAGGATCCCACTGCAGGAATGGTATCGTTCCGGAAGGACCCCACTACGGGGACAGTCGCCACGGTGGTAGAAGATCTTCCCCTCTGGGGAGAAGGAACCGAGGCGGAAGTAGCGGGCCTGATGGACCATCCGTCGGCGTGTCGCAGCTTCCTCTTCCGGCTCTACGGCTCATCCGCCAGCTCCTTTCCCTTGCCGACGACCTCGACCCTCGTCGGTGGGGCAGGGACAGAGCCGTCTTCGGGCATCCCGGGGATTACCACCCAGGTGGTTGATCTTCTCTTGATGACACCAACGTCGTCAAGTGCGGGCATCGTCCGCCGGAGCTCCCTGCTGAACTCCACTTCCACGTTCAGAGGGAGAAAGGCCGACGGCGGAGTCAAGTCATCACCGTCGACGTCGATACCATGCTGGAATTTATTGAGGTGGAACTCCAAGGTCTTCCCCACCATGTTGGACTTCAACCCGGTCTCAACCCGGTCCTCGTCCATCACGCTGTTGAGGGCCCAAGCGAGCTTCTCCCTCCTCTTCAGCGGCGCCCACCTGTTGGCCAGGAAATTGCAGAATACCGCCTGGGGAGTCAATCCTCCCTCCACGCATTGGCGGATCCTGGTCAGGGCGGGGTTGAAAGCTTCCGCCAGCACCGGAGCTTCACTCCAGATCGTCGTGTCGATGCCGGGCAGACCGTCAGGCAGCTCCAACCTCTCGTGCTCCTCCACCCTGACGACTATCCAATCTTTCTTCCAGTCATCCCACTTCCCGGAAGGGAACGACCGGAGGTACTTGAATGGGCACTTCTTGCGCTTCACGAAGTAGTTGAAGCCAAGGTACTCATTACTCCGGCCGGTGGTGTGGACGGTGAAGAAGGTCCGGAAGAGTTCAATGCAGGGGGGATGCCCACCCACATCTCACAGAAGTGGGCAAAGATAGACATGAGGAGAATGGAGTGAGGGCCAAGGTGGTATAGCTGAAGACCATAGAAGTCTAGAAGCATCAAGAAGAAGGAAGAAAAAGGTGGGATCAACCCCACCATGGCGTACGAAGAAAAGTACACCATTTCGCCGGCGCGCTCCTTCTCGAAGGGGAGCTCTCCGCCGGCACGGACCAAGCGGTTGAAGAAGTCCGAGGACCACCCCATGAGGGCCCGGACCTTCTTCAAATCTCCGTCGGTCTTCAAGCGACTCTCGCGCAGACCCAACTCCATCGCGGCGCAGCTAGGCAAGAGAAGAGGAGCGAAGCATGAGTTGGGAGTTTGAGCGCAAGATCAGATGAGAGGCGTAAAGAACTCCCGACGGTGCGCGCTTTCCTTCTTAAGTAAGCCCTCGCAACGCTTGGAAGGAAATCGCAGGGAAGTCGAAGATACCACTCAAGGATTCAACCCAGCCGATGACAAGAGGGCCCGGGACCACCCCGACGATCAAGTCGAGGCTCTTACCCAGGCGAACGGTTGTCATCACGCAGCAGGAAACACAAAGGCGGCGGCCTGACAGGGCGCGTGGAACCGATACGGTTTTCATTTCGGGAACCGGCGACCTTCAATTGCGTGAGATCCGCACGTCAAAGATCTCATCTGCCGCCTGAGGTGCGCCACGCGGTGGGATCTAACTGTAAATCCCAGCCAACGGCACCTCCGAAGACCCTTGAAGACTCAGTTCAAGAGTCGCAAGGATGGACCCACCTCCGACGGAATGACTTCACCCCAATGATCTTCCTCGGAGGTAGGTCCAGGGGGCCACTGTCGGTACCCTAGAAACCGTACACCCCTTGAGGTTACAAAGATCTCAAAATAAAGCCATCTACTTGGTTTGAAGACCCTCGGAGGCCCACTTGTCAGACATGACCGGACCCGCTTCTCCAACATGGTTAATCCCTGGGTCGCCACGTGTACAACCAAACCGGAGCTACCGCCCACAAGGGGGAAGCTCTGGGCCACGTACCGAAACGGCACCTCCGGACTTAACTCCAGACCGAGAGAAGCTCCGGACTTGACACGTGTCTGGTAGCCCCAGAGCTACCTGCTTCCCACAACAAGCTCCGGAGCTGCCACGTGTCCAATCGTTGGACCTGCCAGCCTCTAACCTCCGGAAGACCTTGTAATGGCTCCGGATCTTCAAAGGAGAGCCAAGGACTTCAAGACCCGATTAAGTGTCATTAATTCCATATTAATGACACTTAAACGGACGATCTTAACACCAGTAACAGCGCTGTCGGAGCCCGTTACAGGATCATTAAGAGCAATTAAGCGTGTGTCAATACTAGTAACCGCCGGGGCCACATGTCAGGCCAGGCTAACTTGTAACGGCCTGGCCTTGTACTATAAAAGGACAGGCCGACGATACACGCGGGGGGACGTTCACAGACGAACTCACGTACCCGATACACTCGTGACAAGCTCTTACAGCTAATACAACACCAACACACCTGTGGAGTAGGGTATTACGCTGAGGCGGCCCGAACCACGTGAATTCTTGTGTCTCCTGTGTCAAACTCCTATTCACCTTCTTGAATCTCCGCGCGCCCACACCGAACTTCAAACTCCCCAATCACTTTAGCAGTGTAGGGAGATCTGCCGGCTCCAACCGCCGACATACTCTAAAACTGACAGTAAGGATTTAGATTCCTGGAGTCCATTTCTGCAAATTTCAGCTTCCTGTCTTTAGGGTTTCCATCATGTAGAGTTCCATGCTTTAGGTGAGACGGTTAAGTCTTGGAGAACCTTTGTGCTCACAATTGCTATATATGTGGTTTGTAGGTTATGTTATTTAAGCTGCTTCTTTGGTTGTCCGTGAGACCTTGTACCTTCCGAGGTGTATGGCTCACGAGAGACTTCGCCGCTGCTTTATCTTCTTCGTGTTGCTAGTGAGAAGCGTCCGCGAGCATGTACGTCTTCTCTCATGCTTAGATAGGTTGAGAGTTTGAGTATATTCTTTCCCTTCTTATGTACGCCTTAAGTACATTATGTTGTGAACTCGAATATCTTATGAAATAAAGATTTAGTATATTTCACGTATTCTTTTTGTGTGTGCTATTGGGTGCCGCATCGCACGGCACCACCCAATGTGATTCCTGGAATGTCGTGACCACGGTCCTCATAGAAAGATACCGTTGTAGCATTTTACCCAAGAGTATTCCCAAGGGTACCGTATTTATCCTAAAGGAAGGCAGTGAATTAAAGTAAACACTATTCTTATGACCAAGGTATAGACTACTAAGGATTTATCAGAACAGGGGTAAGAAAATAATTGGGGTAGTGTGACACACACCTAAGCAATATACTCTAACGG
This sequence comes from Tuctoria greenei, assembly GCA_036927565.1. Lineage (NCBI taxonomy): Eukaryota > Viridiplantae > Streptophyta > Magnoliopsida > Poales > Poaceae > Tuctoria > Tuctoria greenei. The sequence continues at coordinate 112,042,811 of JAYESD010000001.1, forward strand.
TAAGGTTGTCCTAGTGACAGCTGAGCTACAAGAAGGGGCTGCTCCTACTGTGCTCTAAATACTCATATCATAGCCTAATAGAGTACACAGGAATATGCTAATAGCGAATACTAGGGCTTAGTGGTCCAAAATATGGGATATGGGTTTACCCCTGACAACGTCAGGACGATTCCCGCCTCGAGCCTGTGGCATAGCCGAATATGGTGGATTACGAAGGACGGACAGGGTTGTTACCACCTGCCACCTATCCCTACAATCGCTTGTCTACGAGACATCCCATGTTACTTAACTACCACGCTTACATGTTAAGTAAATACCTTAAGAGTCTAGATACAAATATCATCCTAAGGCAATGACTAATCTAGGCATCATTAAACCAATGTTGGGACCAATCACTAACATATTCATATTAACATAATCATAGTAATACCTAATTAGACTAAAGTGGTGGTGTACAATGTTTATGATAGTAAGATATGAACATTATAACTAGATCATAATAAAATCTACACCTAGAACGTACATGGACTCCACAATCAAACAAAAAATGTTTTGCCGAAGTATATGAATAAATAAAGACTAATAATAATATTCTTATAAAGCATAAAGTCACAAATGTAAAGAAACATACATGAGCCATACCTTTCCCAATTTGGACTTGGAACTAGAGGCTCCTCTCTAGAGCCTAATCTCCACTAAAGGCCTTAGAGGACTAGTCTATACAAGAGAGAATGCTTGAGTGGTGTGTGAAGTGAAGTGAGGCCTCTCCCCCCTATTTATACATGGAGTAGAGGCAGTTCCCGCCACCAAAAGCGCACGAATCCGTCTCCATCACTATTAGCTCACTGCAAGGAGTCGACACATGGAAGTTGACTGCGTTTGGCGCCAGGAAGAGGTCGGTTCATCCCCGGTAGTCGGCTGACCAGGTCCTAGCACCAATCATGGTGAGCTTTCTCCAGGTGGCTGACAGGTGGGTCCTCTGACCATTTTGTGGCGCTACGACAATAGATGCCCTCGGATACTCCTGTAGGTGGGTCATTTGATCTATTTTCTACCACATGTCATCGTTTAATATGCTGGGAAGGTATTCTTTAGGATTCCTCCCTTGAATTCACTTCAATTCTGTATAAAATTCATGCACGCACCATTTTCTCCAAGTACAAGTGGAACTAGGTTATTTCTAACTATGATGTGTGTAAGAAATATTTATTCCCTCACATAATTAAAACAATATTGATAGTCAAAATTTGTACATAACGAACTTCAACATTCGACATCTCATCCACCTCGACAGGCGGCGAAGCACCGTCGCCTTTGGCCTTGGAGATGAGAGGCCCTCTTACAAGGCAAGGGCGGGATGGCCTCTGTATTTGTATATTAGTGACCATTCACCTGACGGGAGATCTGCTCCTCCAATCTAAAGATGTTATGGGTTTTGTCGGCAGATCATTTCCCTACCGAAAGCAAAACATGCCTCGGTAGAAACTGCGGTCGTATCCCCACTAAAGGGAAAAAAAATAAGACTGCCGGTCCTTTGAGGAGTAGGATAGTCCTAGGCGGGAATTGAATCTGGTATGTAATCATTTTCTTCTTCTTTGTACATGTCCGAGCTGTGATGTATCATGAATCCTTTACGATGACTTTAGGAGTATTTCCGTTACAATCTGTTTTCCATCTCGTCTCATTTGACCACAATGCTCGAAACTTTTGTCATTCGTAAACCACGTCTTGTATGACGTGAGGGAAACACTCGGGTGAGGGTTATTTCCAAGGAAAAAGTTTTGGGGCGACCGCAAACGCTTAGGCGACACATCTAGTGCGATCAGTTGTTTACCGCTCCACTCGTGGTGGCGCACCGTGCCTTGTCCTGGCATGTAAAGTCCCATATTTAGGTCTTCAGAACAAATCTAGGTTAAATGCAATAAAAATTTTATGTTGAATATTTCAGTTCAATGCGGGAAATTCAATAATTCAAATTTGAATGTGTAAAGCCAACATGGACAAAAATTTAGATTTATATTACCACATAGCTCTCTCACTTTAATTAAGCCCTGCAAAATAAATACTTCAATAAATTATTATACATCAAAGTGACTACTAAAAAGGATATTCGCATTTGAATTATACTTCAAAATTTAACTTGCTCGAAATGCAAATCTAATTTTGTTTCCGAATTCCTAATATTTTCTTTATCTAACCTGTGAATTGGGAGCATTTTTACAGTCTGTCTCCCACTCATTTCATTGGACCGGAGAGTAGAATCTAGAGGTTGGACCACCACTACAGGAAAAGCGATCATTTGCGACGGCCATATTTATTTGCGACGGCCAGCCGTCGCAAATACAGTAATTTGCGACGGCCCGCCACTGGCCGTCGCAAATAACGTGGCCGTCGCAAATAAGTATTTATTTGCGACGGCCAACACCGGAGCCGTCGCAAATAGCCACTTATTTGCGACGGCTAACCCTAGTACCGTCGCAAATAAGTAAGCCGTCGCAAATAAGTTCTTATTTGCGACGGCTGCAAAAAGGGCCGTCGCAAGTAACTTTAATTGTGACGGCTACGTGGTCCGGCCGTCGCAAATAGGGGCCTTTATCCCGACCCGGCACTTCAATCTCGTTTCATTCTCACTGCTCGACACCACCGCGCGCCGTCGCCGCCCTGCCGCCGCCGGCCCCCGCCCCGCCGTCGCCGCCCCGCCGCCGGCCCGCCGCCACCCCGTCCTCGGCTCGCCGCGCCCCCGCCGCCCGGCCCGCCGCGCCCCCGCCACCCCGGCCTGCCGCGCCCCCGACGCCCCGGCCCGCCGCGCCCCCGCCACCCCGTCCCGCCGCGCCCCCGGCATCGCCGCCGCCGGCCTCGCCGGCCCCGGAGCTCCGCGTCGCCGTTGCGCCCCCGTCGCCCCCGGCCCCCGACGCCTCCGAGGTGAGCGCCCCCTGTAAACCCTAATACCCCTGCGTATTTGCTTTTTTTGGGTGGGTTTGTGTGGTTTTGTATGTTTTGGGTTCTAATGGTTAGATTTTAGTTTGAAATTATGGTTGAAAGTCAAATGGTTCTTTGTGTGGGAACAGCGGTACCAACGTGAGGGGAGGCCGCTGCGAAACCGGACCTCGGCGGAGGGAGGGGGGGGTCGACCAGCGCCGCCACGAAGCCTGCACTCGCCGGGCAGGGAGGGGAGGAGGAGCCGCCGACGGGGGAGCGCCGAGCAGCACCGTCGCGGAAGCCAACGGGGAAGGCCGAGCCGCGCCGCCGCGAAGCTTGGCCTCGCCGGGCGGGACGAGGAGGAGGAGCCGCCTAGTGGGTTAGCGCCGTCGTGGAAGCCACTGGGAGAGGCCGAGTCGAGCCGCGCCGCCGCGAAGCTTGGCTCGCCGGGCGGGGAGGAGGAGCCGCCGGTGTGGAGGGGGGGGCACCGCGGAGATTTCTGGCCTCGCCGAGCGTGGCGAGGAGAAGGAGCCGCCGAGCAGCGCCGCCGGGGGAGGTTGACGTCGCCGGGCGGGAAGGAGGAGCCGCCCGGGGGAGGGGGGGCGGGTGAATCGTGTTTCCATCAGGGCGGACCGGAGGCTTCGTTGTTTTAGGGTTGGCCGGTACGCTAAGACCGGTGGGCCGGTGTGGTAGTTTGGGCTCAAACGGTTACAAAACGGGTTGGAACCGGTTTGGATTGGGCTGGGTTAGGTTGGGTTTATGTTGATTTCTTATTTGGTATGGTTTTGTTTGGTTTACATGAGATTGTTAGTGGGCTGGTTTGGGCTGAGATTTTTTGAAAAATATAGTGGTTTGGTTTCAGTTTTGGGCCAGTTGTTAACCCATTAACAGGTTTACTCATGGAAGAAATCATAGTGGAGTTTCTCTCAGGGTTGTAGTTTCATGTGGGCCTAACCAAGTTAAAGCTGTGATTTCCTCAAACTTTTTAGGAGATTAAGCTAAAGCTGTGATTTTAATCCTTGTATGATAGGATAGGAAATATGATTCATGTGCCCTTATTTACACTGGATAGCTTAAGTATACAAGACTAAATCTTCGGTGCAGATGTGTCTCGACTAACAAAGTCGTCCGATTAGGGGGTCTAGCGACCACAAAATTTGGCCGGCGCTGCCGCGCCTGACAACAGTCGCCGCCGCGCCTAGCCGTCGGGCCTGGCCAACGTTGCCGCCGCGCCTGGACGGTGTCGCCGTCACGGGCCTGGTTGGGCCGGGTTGATTGATACAGAAAAAATGGATTGGGTTTGGGTTTAGTCCAGGTCCTGGCCGGGTTGAGTTAGTCCACTATCCAAAAAGTGGATTGGATTTTAGGCTATCTTTTTTGCTAATATGTTTTTTGTCTTGCATAATTGACTAATATGCTTTATATGCTCTCTTGTATTACACTTGTGATTTCACACTTGTCCATTGTGGCTAATATGTTTTTTATTCAGATTTTGTAGTAAATGCATAATTAGATTTTGTAAATGCTTTATATGCTTTATATATTTTTGTCTATAGCTTGGTCTGTCATTCTGAATTTCTATTCTGTTTAGTGTATGTTTGGACTTTAGTGCATTCATATAATGTTCTTGAGTGACTACTTAATATATATAAATAAAGGGGTTTTAGGTCGGCTCGGACCAACCCGGAAGGACACGACACGTAATAAGTGTGATCGTGCCGTGTAGACCATTGTAGTGGTACCGTATGCGTCAAGTCGACACGGAAGCGAACGGGTTGGTAAGGACGTCAATGACCCGCGATTGCATGGACGGTGGAAATGGATGTGGAATTGTCATCTAAGACCAACTTTCCTCTCACTCTTTCTCTAGTTCTTTCCTCTCTCTTAAATGACCTGAAAATGAAAATGAGCAACATAACCTATAGCAATGTATTACCCGTTTCGGATCGGCACGTCTCACATGCCATTGGCATGTGAGACGTGCAGGTTCGGAATTGTCCCTTTTTGGACAGCCTCGGAGTGACCGAGGGGGCGTGGCTTGTGACGAGACGCGGGTCCGGATTTGGACGAGATTTCGGTGGCGTAACCCTGTTGTTCTCTGCTGCACCATTTTTTGGCGTGTAGTGGAGAACAATGGGGTTATGCTGCCGAAATTTCGTTCGAATCCGGATCACGCGTCTCGTCATGGGCACGCTCCGCTCGGTCACTCTTGGTTGTAGGGCCGTGACATAACACAACAATACATTAACGACAATTTCTTTCGCGTTAAAATGCAGAGTCAAACATGGGTGAAGACCGCAGTTGGATGTATACTGGCTGGAACAGCAGAACTGGTGGTCATTCCAATGAGTGGTTTATCAAGTTAGATCAATTTTTGGATCGAGCATTTTCGTTGTCAACGGAAGATATGGTGCGGTGCCCATGTACAAAGTGCCAGAACACCAAGTTTTTGAGAAGATTGGAGCTTTCGTTTCACTTATGTCGAAACGGTTTCACTCCACATTATGAAGTGTGGACCTTTCACGGCGAGACTAATTCTCGAGTCATAGCCGAAGTGGATGAGGATGATGATATAACAGAGGTTGATAGGATGGATGAGATGCTAGAAGCTCTTGAAGCGGAGGATCCTCTTACAAATGAGGCAGAAAAGTTCTTCGAGGAGCTGAAGAAATCACAAGAGCCGTTGCATGAACACACGGCTGTGACCGTACTTGCTTTCTTGACTAGATTTATGACAATTAAATCCAAGTACTTTTTTCCATCAACTGCTACAATGATCTCATGAAATTGATCTGCGATATCCTTCCACAACCTCACAAAGCGCCACCAGATATGTATCAGTCAAAGATCAAGATATCTGGTCTCAGTATGAAGTATGAGAAAATCGATGTGTGCCCAGACAACTGCATGCTATTCTGGAAAGTGCACGCCAATGAGAAGATGTGCTTGAAATGTGGTAAATCGAGGTATGTCGAAGTTGTTAATGACGATGGCGATAATGTGATGACAGATGTCGCACATAAGCAGCTTCGTTACTTGCCTGTGACACCTCGGTTGAAGCGGATGTTTCTTTCAAAAAGAACCGCAAGACACATGAGATGGCACAAAGAAGGTAAACGTGAGAACAAAGAATTTTTGACGCATCCGTCCGACGGTGATGCATGGAAGGCGCTAGAACGTTTCGATCCAGACTTTTCTCGTGATGCGAGGAATGTTCGCATCGGATTAGCGACAGACGGATTCTCACCGTTCAGTACGAATGCCACACCATACTCATGTTGGCCTGTCTTTGTCATTCCGTACAACCTGCCACCTGCTTTATGTACGAATAACGAGTTCATGTTTCTCAGCCTCATTGTACCTGGACCTGATCATCCTGGGTCACGCCTCAACGTGATGCTAAAACCGCTGATCGAAGAATTGAAAGTCTTGTGGACAGGAGTCGAAGCGTACGACAGTTACAAAAAACAGAAATTCAACCTTCGAGCTGCTTATTTGTGGTCCGTCCATGATTTGCTGGCATATGGCATGTTTTCCGGATGGAGAACTCACGGTCGTCTGACGTGTCCGATATGTGCTTCAAACACGGATTGCTTTCGACTAACTCATGGAGGCAAAATATCTTACTTCGATTGTCACAGACGTTGGCTGCCCTCGAATCATATATTTAGGCAGCAGCGGCATGTCTTTCGAAAGAACACTGTTGTCACTAAAGGACCACCGAAGCGTCTCAACGGGTCAAAAATTTCTGATATGTTGGACAAACTGGTGCCTGATGAAGGTCGTCCTGGATATTTCGTAGGTTATTGGGAGGAACACAATTGGACTCACATATGTGGACTTTGGGAGCTACCATATGTGAAGTCGTTGATTCTAATGCACAACATTGATGTCATGCATCAGGAGCGTAATATGAGCGAAAGTATCATAAGCACTTGCATGGATATGCCTGGCAAAACGAAAGACAATTATAAAGCTAGACTAGATTTGGTAGACATTTGTCACCGTCCAACTCTTGAAATCTCTGAAAGTGGTGGAAAGCCACGTGCTTCTTTCTGTCTTCGATCGAAAGAAAAGAAAGAAGTTATGAAATGGATGAAAACTTTGAAATTCCCAGATGGTTACGCAGCTAGCCTGAAACGAGCCGTAAATGTTAACACAGGAAACCTCACTGGGTTGAAGAGTCATGATTATCACATTATAATGGAAAGACTCCTACCTGTTATGTTCCGAGGCTATCTAGATGATGCGGTGTGGAAGGTTTTAGCCGAGCTCAGCTATTTCTATAGACAGCTTTGTGCTAAAGAAATCAAGATCGGGATGATGGATAAGTTAGAGAAGGAGATACCCATACTTTTATGTAAGATGGAAAAATTTTTTCCACCGGGTTTCTTCAATCCAATGCAACATCTGCTTATCCATCTTCCATTCGAAGCTAAAGTTGGCGGTCCTGTGCAATATAGGTGGATGTATCACATTGAAAGAGCGCTACGATATCTGAAACCAATGGTTGGCAACAGGGCAAGGGTGGAAGGGTGCATCGCTGAAGCATATGCTCTTAAAGAAGTTGGATACTTTTCAAGTGTCTACTTTGCGGAAGAAAACAATATCAATACTTCGGCGATGCGGTACAATGTGGACGAAACACCCCCTCTAAGCGACCTTTCCGTTTTTCAAACGAGAGGCACCACCGTTGGTAGCTACACGACCTACGTGCTATCCGAACAGGAAAGGACTGTTGCTTTACTCTACATGTACGCAAATATAGAAGGCATGCAGGAATACTTCGAGTAAGTGTTTCTCCTATGTTTATGCTAATCTACATATTTTGCTACACATGTACTCTAAAAGATGTTTTTTCATGTTCAGCGAGTTCCACAGACAATATTGGCCACATAGGCATCAACCTACGGCCAAACAAGTAGAAGCGATGCGAAAGGAAGGAATAAATGGGGGACAGAGTTTTCTATCTTGGTTTCAAGAATATGTAATATTCTCTCGTCTTCTATGTATTATAAATTACTATTATTAAAGAAGTATTATGTAATATTCTCTCGTCTTTTATAACAGTGTCGGACTCACAATGTCCATGAAGATTTGCGGCAGCTATTGTATGGATTGGTGACTGTTAGAAGCTATGGTCGATATGACGTAAATGGCTTCCGGTTCCGTACAACTCATTTTGAAGCTCATCGTCCTCTCGCGGCAACATCAAATTCCGGTGTTGTGACGAGAGCAATGGACACTCAAGGGAATTTAACCGATTATTATGGTATCATTAACAAAATCCTTGAATTTACTTTTACCGGAAATAAGACCCTTCGAGTTGTCTTCTTTGACTGTGACTGGTTTGATCGTACTCATGGAACTCAAGAAAACCAATTTGGAATGGTGGAAGTGAAACATAAGGACCGACTACGAGGTTACGATACATTTGTTCTTGCGCATCAAGTTGAACAAGTGTATTATCTACCTTATCCATGCACGAAGCTCAGTGCTTGGTGGGTGGTATATAAGGTGAATCCTCGTGAGCGGCTATATACTCCTGGGGATGATGGTTACCATGATAGCGAAGACGTTGAAGAAGTGTACCAAGAAGAAGAGTTGCCAGACACTTTTATCGTCGAGCTTGGTGCAGGACTCGATCAATTAGTTGGAGATGTTGAAGACGTTGAAGATGTAGAGGCAGATGATACGCGAAAACGAAAATTAGAACATGCCATGATGGAAGATCGTTGGGCTGGTTTAAGGAGTAGGGCACAGGCACATGACAATGATGTTGATGAATTTTGAAAGTGACTAAAAGTAATGTTTTCTTGAAGATAGTAACATGAATTTTATATATTTTATTTGCATATTTACTAATTATCTAATTACAATAGGATGGCGTCAAAGAAGGGTAAGAAGGTGCCGCCGACGAGGGGGTTCTACCCCTCTAGACCTGAGGACGCTTTCGTTGGTGCCTCATCGACTGGCAGCAGACGCTCTCAGCTGCTGGGGCACGTTCAGACCAGCTCTAGAGCTTCGTCACAGGTAAATGTCACTCGTTTTTGACAAATTCTTTAAATTCAAATTCACATTAAACTTACTTATGAATCATTTGTATGTTGTAGTCCTCACCGGCTGACTCAGAGGCTGCGGCGCCTTCGGTGAGCCAGCCCTCGGCGAGGCAGCCCTCGGCCAGCCAGCACTCGGCGAGGCAGCCCTCGGCGAGTCAGCCCTCGGCGAGCCAGCCCTCGGCCAGCCAGCCCCCGGCTGGCGATGAGTTTGTTCCTGAGGCCTTTGACTCGGCTGGTGAGGAGCCGTCAGGGTCACCTGACGTGGCGCCCCAGCAGACGCGGAGGACGAGGAGGACTCACTTTGTCAGTCCTCCCGCGGTCCCTTTACAGAGGATCGTGATTCGTCCAGTCGGAGACATGTAATAAAAATTATAGTTTTCAATTTTAGTTTCTTTTGATTACTTAAGTAATGAATAAATGAATAAATATCTTACAGGGCTTGGGACGACTTGTCTTTCACCGGTGAGAAACACCAGAGACCGGTGAACGGTGTCCTCGGGTCCATAGTGTGTTTGCACTATCCCGGGGTCATCGACGGAGTGCCTGCTCTTTCGTGGGATGACTACGCACGCGTCCATCACCAGGAGCACGGCAACCTTCAGGAGGCCGTATGGGCCGATTTTATGGTAAGTATGTTAAAAAAGTTTCTAAGTTACAACTCTTAAACTCTTTTAGTGCACATCTCTTCAATATATTCTTTATCGCAGGCAAGATATATTTTAGAGGACCCGGACGACCATCGCATGTTTGAGGATGCGAGGCGAGTGTTTCACTTCAACGCTGCCAAGGCGCTTCGACAAGCTTTGTCGAACGCCCGTGTTCAAATTATTAATGAGCACTTGAAGGCGAACCAGCAGCACGTGTTACACTTCCGGCAAGAGAGCGAGAGGCACCTGACGGAGGAGGAGTACGCGCAGGTACGTGGAGTGTAGTAAGTATTTTTTTCTGATAATGTCCTCGATGGTACTTTTAACGACTTTCAACTATGTGCAGGGCCACGTGAGCTGGTTGCAGGGTCGGAACGATGCATTTCGGGCCCTTTGTCGCTACTGGGCTAGCGACGAGTTTAAAGCTAAGTCCGGGAAAGCTCGAGACTGCAGAGGGGTGGAGGGGAAGAGCAGGCACGGGCAAGATAACCACTTGCGTTTAGCTAAACGCATGGTAAGTGTGTGTAACTTATGTTTATATATTAATAATATATTATTCGTACTAACACGTATTGACAGGAGCGCGAGACGGGGGTGCCGCCCACCCCTGCCGAGGTTTGGAAGAGAGGTCACAGGGACCCTTCTTAGCCGACGGGGTGCAGTCAGGCTGCAGCCGAGCGGTTGGTAAGTTTAGAAACCATTCATATTACATATAACTATATAGATTGTTGAACTTACACGATTTTATTGTTTTGCAGGCTAAGTACGGGGAGGAGGCTAGGAAGATACATGGCGAGGATTTCGATTGGGAACGTCAACCGATCGATCCTCAAGCCGCGTATGCAACCGGTGGTGGAAAAGCACACGGAAGGTGAGTTTGCAAGTCATTTTATCGTTTTCAATTCAAAGTATTCAAGATATTTTAATTTCATATTACTGACTCTCTTTTTTATAGGCTCGCCATATTCGACGGAGTTGTCGACTCGAGGGCGGGTAGACCTGCGAGAGGCAGCTCCACGCAGGCTTCGGGCACGGGAGGTCGCCGCTCGCAGAGGGACATTGAGATGCAGTCCCTCCGAGAGACTGTAGAAGAAAACGAAAGGCGACATGAGGAGGAAAGGAGGGCGATGGAGGCCACGATCCAAACCCAGGCAGCAGCGTTGGCGCAGATGCGGGAAGCAATGGAGGTAACAATCTAAAAATTAAAATTCTCATTAATTCAGCTTAAATGACTTACTAATAGGTAGCATTTAATGTTTCCAATGACAGGCCATCGCTCGGGCGCAGGGTCTGGGAATCCAGCTACCGGTACTACCACCGGTCCTCCCAGGCGATCCTTCTTCAGCGGGTCAGGTAAGTTTCTATGTAATCCTTCTTCTCCAGCGTAATAAGATTGAGATAGATGAAAGAGAGAGATAGTTACATAGAAGAAAATGATTGAGATAGAAGAAAGAAAGAGATAGAAGAAAGGGAGACAGAAGAAAGAGTGAAAGATAGATAGAGTAGGATGGGAATGAAGAGAGAGTAAGATGTAGATGGAGATAGAGAGAGGGGAAGATAGAGGGAGGGAGATGTAGATGGAGATAGAGGGAGGAAGATAGAAGGAAAAGGATAGCAATAGAGAGATAGAGTGAGCAAGAAAGATAGAGTGAGAGACAAAGAGAGAAATGAAAAGAGAGAGGAAGAGAGGGTGATCTAGATGAAGATAGAGGGAGAGGGAGGGAGAGAGATGTTGATGCATTTATATTCTAACTCTAAGTTTTATTAATTGCAGGGATCCGCGACGGCTGCACAAACGCCGTCGCCTTCGCTACCGCCGCCTGGATTGAGGCGCGACGACGACGACTTCGACTTCGGAGGTGGCTTCGGAGGTTAGATGGGCGAGTGAGCCCTTTTATTTACTTTGTTGATGACGATGTGAGATGTATCGGAATTTTAGTTTGTGATTGTGATGATGTTTGTGTATGCTGTGTATATACTGTGTATATTGTCTATATTGTGTTTGTTGTGATTCTGGCCATCGAGCCAGGTAGTATTTTCTGTTTTTAACAAAAAAATAAAAAACCTTATTTGCGACGGCTTTTTATACAGTACCGTCGCAAATAAGGACACAAGCCGTCGCAATTAAACCACAGTTATTTGCGACGGCCTGGCCGTCGCAAATAAGCATTAATTGCGACGGCCTGGCCGTCGCAAATAGCGTCGTGAGTCCCGGAGGAGGACACGTGGGCCCTGCCCTCTGAACTTATTTGCGACGGCCCGGCCGTCGCAAATAGAGGCCTTAATTGCGACAGCCTGGCCGTCGCAAATAAGCATTAATTGCGACGGTCAGGCCGTCGCAAATAATTTTGCGGGGCCCACCAGCCTGCAGCAATAACTTGCGACGGCCTCTCCTAGCCGTCGCAAATAAGCTATTTGCGACGGCCAGGCTGTCGCAAATAAGCTATTTGCGACGCCATATTTGTGACGGCTAGAAGCCGTCGCAAATAAGGAAAGTCGTTGCAAATAGCTTATTTGCGACGGCATTCGGCTTATTTGCGACGCCCCTGACCGTCGCAAATCGTCGAGATTCCTGTAGTGCACATAGCAGAGAGTGAAGCAAACTATCGACGTTCTTTTCTCTAATGCTGAATGTGTGCTTGACACCGCACAAGTGCATGGCCACGCAGCTGTGTGCTTACAGCTCGTGGTGGCCCAGCTTTTGCTTTTATCTCTGCTTGCTCCTATCGCAACCAGGCCGGTTCATTGCTTCTCGCTCGCGCACGCTTGTTCTGGTCTTCGTCGCCCGCCCTTCCACTGGTTGTAGCCGGCCAAGCTCCGAGATGCAAAGAAGCGGTGCCCTGATCTCTTTTCCTCCCCCCCCCCCCCCCCCCCCCCCCCCCTCCCATGGCGCACAGAAGCTGCCTGTCTTTTTTCTCAAGCTGTCAAGCTGTGCTTCTTCTTTGCTCTTGGTGACCGTGCCTCTACGTCGTCCAACGTGTGTCGACGCGTCCTCAGCCATTTGAGCTTGCAGAAGCATGCGCAGGCTACCTGTCCTCCTCCCCAAACTGCCAGGACGTGGTCTTCTTCCTGGTTGCGCTGCACGAGCTCAGTTTCAACTTTCACATTTCAGTTTTGGCCGCCGCAACGATTTTCATCTCCAGCCCACCTCAAACTGTCTCACATCGAACTCAACACGCTCTAAGGTCCGCCCTAAGCTTCTCTTTGTGCCGCCAACCTAATTTCCATGCCACATCGCCGGGGAGCCGGTGTTCTAAACCTTGCCACGGTCAAACACATGAACAACAGTTATGATTTTCATCAATTCAAGCTACACACTACCTCGTAGCTCATTTGCATTAAGGAATAGATACTAGACCTCCTGGCAAATCATTTAGAGCAAAAACATTGTAAAGAAATAGAGTCGCGGCGGTGGTACACCATTTTCCCCCAATTCCAGTCCGAACCCTAGGTCATGGTCAATCTCATCTTTCTAGTCGATTTCCTCTCAATTGCTATGCATATTCGTGATTCCAAGACTCGACTCGTACTTCCCAGCAGCTTGTTCCAAGTAATTAGCTTTAGGTGATGATGGTCCATAATGGCCGCCATGGAGCCGCCGCCATCCCTGTCGAGTCCTCATTTTCCGGCAATGCCGATCTTCCTAGGGCTGCCCATTGTGTGTTCCATGCTACCTAATGTCTTCCTGTTCAAATCCCGTGGGCTGTGGTGAAGTTCTGGCAAGGGGAACGGGCGCCACCGCCACCCTGTGGAGGTTGAAGAAGGTGAAGATCCTCTGTGCATGTTCGATCTAGTGTGGCCACATAGGTTCAAGTTTGTGGACATTTGTGGCTTGCTGCTGAGTGGAACTCAAAATCTAATGGGCCCCAGTGTCAGCCGCTAGACCATTCCCTGGTGGGATGCAAAACCTGTGGGCCCCAACGTCTGTTTCTAAACCCATTTCCATTTCAAGAAAATTTCATAAGAGCATCCAACCATTGAAAATTAATATCTCAATGTAGAATCATTCAAAAATTCCCAAATCAATTATGTTGGAACCCTCTCAGTGAGTATTTTTCAGAAAACTAAGAAGCCTGGTATGAAACTCATTATTCTGGGAGCTCTATTAATTGATAAAGTCTCAAATTTTTCCAGAATACACTTCATGTCACCTAGTTCCCAGAAAAATTCCCATGCCTTTTTACTTTGATTTGCTTGGTTAAATCAAGGAGATTGTCTCAGCTTTGCTGAAATTAGCAGAAAATGCCAGTAGAAATTCTAGAAAATTCGTTCAAACTTGAAAAATGGCCTGTGAGCTGTAGAATGATCAGGGAATTGTGAAACAAATCTTCCTAGCACCCTCATAACCTCATCTAGCTGTTTATCATCTTATCTCACCTCTAACACTCTGCTATTTTTCTGGAGTGATTTTATTAGTAAGGATGTTCATCACATCCTCATGACCATTTCTCTCCAAGGGTGAAGCTGAACTTTAGCCTCTATTTACCCTATGAATCCATGCACATTCTGTATAAAGGCTCAAGAACAGGATTGATTGTCTACTTAAATTTTGTTTGCATAATACTCACTCATCAATATAACGTATATGACACTAAATGCATTATTTGTCATATCGATATAGGGAATTCTCATGGAGACGCCTGAGCTCGATGAGGAGTACAAATCGAAGGCAAGGATTCTCTTACGGAGCTGCTGAGGTGGATACTTCGGAGGATAAATAACTGACTAGAGGCTACTAACTTTTAACCTTTGAGCAAGGCAAACCCCAGTTTGCACTTACGTATTAACAAGTTTCTCTTTTATAATACTTTTATTTACTAGATGATGAAGGGGTAGCCCGATCTTCTTGATGAACATGACAATGGGTGTGAAGATAACTTGTGAGACACTCACGAACTCTCGGTTGTTCCCCTGCTGCCAATGCAACAGATCTCAACCATATGGATATTCGCAACACCACACACTTGTGCGAGTAGCCGCCGACCATGAAGCAGTTTGCAATCAACCAAGTCCCAATAGAACGACAGATTACACTTGATTTTCAGAATAGAAGAATCACCAAATCGCAACAAAATGGTGAAGGGGAAAAATACTCCAGATCGAAACAAAGTGGAATATTTGATCTCAGATGAATGCATATAGCAATTCGGTTCTGGAATTTTTATGAAATTGTTGAGCCTCCCTAAAGCCACATCCTACAAGAGTATATATGTAACTTCTGGACGTCCAAACTATGTTTGGTAACAAATAAATCACAGGACCAACATTCCTAAATAAAACATACTCTATTTGGAAGGAAATAGAAGTGGCTGTCAAATTTATTTTGTTGCCATGGCCTATATATGCATTCCCATAAAGTGAGGCCATACTTATTGGAAAGTATTTTGAGTTATCTTTCCAACGGATATTTATTTGCAGGATTCGGATTCTGGGAGAGAAATATGCGGATGATTCAATTTTAGAGCTTCTAGTTGCCATATCCGAAACTGAATTGATTTTCATGATCAATTCTTTATTGGTAGTGCTCCTGCCTTCCTCTCCTCTCCCACGTACTCCTTGATGTGGGCATCCAACTTGCAACAATCTTCACATATCTCCTCACCTCCACTTGCTATGGATGCATCAACTTCAAATCTGATCATGCAAACATGCAAAGACTTAGGTAGTATAAAATTTTCATTTGTAACAATATTATATTCGACTAGGAGAGTATTCACCTGGCGTTCTAATAATTTGGCACGTGCTCTCGTAATGGGTCCAGTACGAGGTTCATTGGATTCAGGTTGAACGTCAATTGGACCAGTCATGTCATGAATAGGAGAAGATGGTAAAGTGTTAGGGATGACCTCATCATCCTACCCCCCCCCCCCTCATCAAAAGGCGTCATCCACGACGCGTCAAGGTTGTTACCATTACCATCATATGGTGCCAAATTAGCAACATTTAAAGTACTACTGACACCAAATTCATCACTAGGAAGATCTATCTTGTAAGCATTATCATTGATCTTGGCAGGAACTTTGTAAGGTCCATCACCTCGAGGTAGCAACTTAGACTTTCGCCATTCAGGAAATCTGTCATTACGGAAGTGTACCCACACCATGTAACCTGGCTGAAACAAGACCTTCTTTCTCTTCTTATTGGCACAATCAGCATTGTACTTGCCCTTCTTTTCAATTGCTTCTTTTGTCTTCTCATGTATCTTCCGCACAAAATATGCCTGCTTGGATGCTTCCATGTTGACTCTCTCTTGAATTGGGAGCAGCAGCATATCAAGTGGTGTAATGGGTTTAAAACCATAGACCACCTCGAATGGACATAACTGTGTTGTTGAGTGCACTGCCCTGTTATAGGCAAACTCCACATGTGATAAACACTCCTCCCAAAGTTGTAGGTTCTTGTTGATCATCTATCGCAGTAACATTGAGAGTGTGTGATTCACCACCTCCGTTTGTCCATCCGTTTGGGGGTGACAAGTTGTGCTGAATAATAACTTTGTCCCCAGCTTTCCCCGAAGTGTCTTCCAAAAGTAACTCATGAACTTCACATCACGATCAGAAATGATTGTCTTCGGCACTACATGTAAGTGCACAATGTCCCTGAAATACAAATTAGCAATATGCGACGCATCATTGCTCTTGTGGCAGGCAATAAAATGTGACATGTTAGAAAATCGATCAACTACCACAAAAATTGAATCATGTCCTCTCTTGGTCCGAGGCAATCCTAACACAAAATCTATGCTTATATCTTCCCATGGTGTAGTATGGGCAGGGGAAGGGGTATACAAACCATGAGGTTTCAGCTTGGACATTGACCTGTGACAAGTAATACATCGCCACACAAATCTGTCAACATTGCTCCTCATTTTAGGCCAATATAAGTGATCAGCAAGCATAAGAAAAGTCTTCTCACGTCCAAAATGTCCCATCAAACCTTCATATGTGATTTCTGCAATAACAACAAGCGCATGGACAATTTGGGAATACATAGTTTATTACCTCTAAACAAGTAGCCTTCATGTATATGATATTTTTCCCATGCTTTCACATCTGTACACAACTTATATGGTGTTGAAAAATCCGGATCAGTAGGATATAAGACGCACAAACTCTCTAAACCAGGAACTTTAACATCCAATTGTGTCAATAACATACTTTTCCGAGCGAGAGCATCAGCAACAACATTATCTTTACCCTTTGCATACTTAATGATGTATGGAAAAGATTCAATGAATTCAACCCATTTAGCATGTCGTTTATTTAGATTGGACTGACTTTTCAAAAATTTCAATGCCTCGTGATCAGAATGTATGATGAATTCTTTTGGCCACAGATAATGTTGCCAAACCTCAAGAACACGAACAAGAGCATATAGTTCTTTATCATATACAGGATAATTGAACTGTGCACCATTCAACTTTTCAGAAAAATATGCAATCGGTCTACCCTCTTGCATCAACACACCACCAATACCAAGTCCACTAGTGTCACATGCGACCTCAAATTGTTTAGTGAAATCAGGAAGTGCAAGTAATGGTGCAGCAACCAAACGGTGTTTTAGTTCATCAAAAGCATTTTCTTGGGCTGTGCCCCACACAAAGTCAACACTTTCCTTTTGTAAGTTCATTCCAAGGTGCAGCAATGGTACTAAATTCCTTCACAAAATGCCTATAGAAACCAGCAAGACCATGAAAGCTTCATACATGACTAACATTCAATGGAGTAGGCCAATTCTTTACAGCAGAGATTTTAGATTCATCTACCACAACTCCATGTGAAGAAACAACATATCCTAAAAATATCACTTTATCTTTGCAAAATGAGCACTTGTCAAGATTACCATAAAGCTTGGCATTACGCAACACATGTAAGACTTGTCGAATATGAGCAATATGTTCAGATTCATTACGGCTGTAAATAAGGATATCATCAAAATAGACAACCACAAACTTGCCAATAAAATGCCTCAAAAAAATGGTTCATTAGTCTCATGAAAGTACTAGGTGCACTAGTTAACCCAAAAGGCATAACTACCCACTCATATAATCCAAATTTCATTTTGAAAGCAGTATTCCATTCGTCCCCTTCTTTCATTTTAATTTGATGATAACCGCTACGCAAATCGATTTTTGAAAACAGCACAACACCACTCCATTCGTCTACCATATCTTCTAACCGTGGAATAGGATGATGATATTGAATAGTAATGTTATTAATTACTCTACAATCTATGCACATGCGCCATGTACCATCTTTGTTAGGAACTAAAATGACAGGAACAGCACAAGGACTTAAACTCTCAAAAGTGTACCCTTTGTCGAGAATCTCTTGTACTTGTTTCTGAATTTCTTTCGTCTCATCAGGATTGGTGCGGTATGGCGCACGATTGGGCAACGATGCTCCCGGAATCAAATCAATTTGATGCTCTATCCCTCGCAATGGTGGCAAACCAGCAGGGATCTCCCCCAGAAATACATCGCTGAATTCTTGTAAAACATTAGAGACAGCAATAGAGAGAGATGTCATATCATTAAAAAACAAATTGTTACCCTTGTACATAAGCACAAGAGGTACAGCTGTAGGATCCTCACAAAACTCTCTTAAATCGGATTTGATGTCTAGCATTACTAAGAAATTCACTCCCCCACATTTCTTTTTTACCACTCAGATTTGGCTTGTGGCTCTCGCTCACCGAAAGTGGAATCTCTTGCCTATCTAATCTCTCATGCCCTTTCTCACAATTGACTTCAATTTTCTGGCGAAACTCATTGACAATATGTTGCAGTGTCATAGGTTGCAATGTAATTTCCGTGACATTCCACTTCAGGTTATAAGTGTTAGCTCTCCCATTGTGACGAACATCTCCATCATATTGCCAAGAGCGGCCCAACAGCAAGTGACATACAGTCATAAGAACCACATCACACTCAACAATATCTTTATATGGTCCAATCTGAGACTCTACCCGCAATATGTAGCTGATCTTCATCCCTCCACTATCACTCAACCACTGAATGTAATAAGGATCAGGGTGCGGAAAATATTTCAGGTTTAGTTTGGTACAAAGCTCTTTGGTGGCCAAATTATGACAACTACCACCATCAATAATAATTTTGCACACTTTACCTGGACCAACAACAGCCTTTGTTTGAAACAAATTGCACCGCTGATCTGCAGGACTGGGAGTAACACTCAGCACCTTTGGCGAGCAAACAATAGTTGGTAAATGTGTCGCATAAGCATCCAGTGAACCATCCTCATCGTCCCAACAACCTGATTCTGGATCAGCATCATCCCCAGTCTCATACTCAGCGGTTTCTTCATTGATCAACATAACCTTTCTATTGGGACAATCTTTCTTGAAGTGGCCCCGGCCACCACATGTATGACAATTCATGTCCCTATTTCTGGGCATGGCATCAGAAGATACAGCAGCACTAGCAGCAGGTTGTGATGGCTTCTTAGCATTTGAAACCATCAAATTCGATTTAGACGAAGCATTCCCACAAAATCCAACAGTAGGGTTATGCGTAGACTCCAAACTAGGTGCTGCACGTGGTGGAACATGACCTCTATTCGCTGCAGAATAAGGTGCAAACTTGGCATCATCAACCAACTGCAATTCTGCCTCACATGGTTGATGCAATAAATCTGTCATGTCAAAATACTGGTGATGCCGAACAATGCGCTTGATGTTATAATTCAAACCAGGAAGGAAACGTTGCATTGTATTTTTGGGCTGTTCACGCACTTGAGCACGTTGCATGATCAACTCCATCTCCTGAAAATAATCATCAACAGACAAAGTGCCTTGCTTCAAATTCTGCAATCTGTCATAGAGAGAACGATATAGTTGCGTGGAACAAAACGGGCACATAACTCTTCCTTCATAGCTCTCCATGTAACAATGGGTGGATAATTACCTTCAATTCTAGAATGCACCAAACTGGCCCACCAAATGAAAGCCTAGTCATCAAATTCACAAGATGCTAACTTTATTTTGTTGTCCTCTGTGTACTCATGCATATGCCATAATTTTTCCACTTTCAGCTCCCAATTGAGATACTCTTCAACATCAGTAGAACCCACAAATTTGGGCATGGTGAATTTTGGTTTTCCCAACCCAGCCTCATCACGGTGGGCTGGTTGTGCAAAATCAGGATCATCAAATTGGCGACGCACATGCTGAGGAATAAATCCACAGCCTCCACCAGCTTGGTCTCCAACACGGCCTTCATTACTACGACCACCAACTTGGCAAGCTAGACGGCACCGAGCATTGGGGGCGTGAGGATCAGCACCACCTTGTACACTTGCTTCACCATCATCATCATGCTGACGATGTCGCTGACGATCAACCGATGCTTGCAAAGCTGTCATAGCTTGCTGCATTGCAGTGAGAGTTTGTTGAACTTCAGTGACTTGTCTTTGTGTATCGGTGATGGTTTCGATGGTATCCTTCTGGCCCAAGTCCCCATTTTGGACACCCTCATGAAGAGGATCTGTTGCATTCAAAATTTGACGTTGAAGATGATTACGAAGAGCCTCATATTCATTCCAATGTACCACATCACTAGGAATCTTTTTCTGAGTCACAACAATCTCATTTGAAGACATGGTTAGCTCGCACAAGAATATAAAAGTGTATAGATATGTGGAAAACACTCAACTCACTCAAACTAAAAGAATCAAGGTATCTTACCGTTCCAAAGTGAATTAATATAGCTTACCAACTTGTATGGGCAGAACTTGCACGGATATGATGTGGCAAATATTGAGGGTCAAGTGAATCACACGACAAACCAGGGTATATATGGTGGAGCTTGGTTGGGATACCTAACAACACCAATTCACAAATCCTAGTGTTGATCGTATGAGAATAAGAAAACAAGATGAAACACACACGGTGGACGGGAAATGGCCAACAATGGTGTATGTTGTAGTAATGCTCGTGTTGCAATGAACAAGGATGGATGTAGCAAATAGTGCAAGTTGTAACAGGCACACGATTACTCAAACCGAATAAGCTCCACAACTAAAACTTAAGTATGAAATTCTATGCCTCTTTTTTTTGGTTACTTTTCTTGCTTGAAACATAAGTAAATACTAAGTTGCAACAAGAAAGACGACCAGCAACTAAAAATTGAAAAACAATGGTGTTATCTAGGCTATGGAAAAAAATCTAAACCTGAGGTATAGTTTTTTTTATGGCTTTTTCTGGATAGGACAAAAAGAAAACAAATCTATGGGATGGACAATTGCTCACCGAGTAAACGCTGGAATCTGATACCAAGATGATAAAGGGGTAGCCCGATCTTCTCGATGAATGTGACAATGGGTGTGAAGATAACTTGTGAGACACTCACGAACTCTCAGCTGTTCCCCTGCTGCCAATGCAACATATCTCAACCCTATGGATATTCGCAACACCACACACTTGTGCTCGTAGCCGCCGACCACGAAGCAGTTTGCAATCAACAAATTCCCAATGGAACGACAGATTACACTTGATTTTCAGAATGGAAGAATCACTAAATCGCAACAAAATGGTGAAGGGGAAAAATACTCCAGATCGAAACAAAGCGGAATATTTTTTATCAGATGAATGCATATAGCAATTCAGTTCTGGAATTTTTATGAACTTGTTAAGCCTCCCTAAAGCCATGTCCTACAAGAGTATATATGGGACTCTTGGACGTCCAAACTATGTTTGGTAACAAATAAATCACAGGCCCAACTTCCCTAAATAAAACAAACTCTATTTGGAAGGAAATAGAAGTGACTGTAAACTTTATTTTGTTTCCACGGCCTGTATATGACTTCCCATAGAATGAGGCCATACTTATTCGAATGAATTTGGAGTTATCTTTCCAACGGATATTTATTTGCAGGATTCGGATTCTGGGAGAGAAATCTGCAGCTGATTCAATTTTAGAGCTTCTAGTTGCCATATCCGAAACTGAATTGATTTTCATAACCCATTCTTTATTGGTAGTGCTCCTGCCTTCCTCTCCTCTCCCACGTACTCATTGATGTGGGCATCCAACTTGCTCAATCGTCACATATCTCCTCAACTCCACTTGCTATGGATGCATCAGCTTCAAATCTGATCATGCAAACATGCAAAGACTTAGGTAGTAGAAAATTCGCATTTGTAACAACATTATATTCGACTACGAGTGTATTCACCTCGTGTTCTAAAATTTGGCACGTGCTCTTGTAATGGGTCCAGTACGGGGTTCATTGGATTCAGGTTGAACGTCAACTGGACCAGCCATGTCGTGAATAGGAGAAGATGATAAAATGTTAGGGATGACCTCATGAGTAGAATTGTTTTGCACACTAAGTCTAAGGTTGCATGACACTCCACATGCATGACCCAAGAATCCCAGGAGTATGGGTGGTATAGGACTTTACATAACTGTTAATATGATGCTTATGATGAAAATGGCATTATTGGTGTAACTCAAGTAGACAGACTCTACTCGTAAACAGTATTAAGTGGGATCAATTTGGTGGGAACTGGAGACATGGCAGGAAGGCTAGGATGCTCAAGGACATGGTCCTGTGGGCATTGTTCTTGTCTGTGTCAATTAAGGCCTGCTTCATATGCGGCTCCGTTGGACAAGTTTGAATTTGTATCGGATGCATACTGCATATATGGGACCGAAGAAACCGATGTAACTTGTTAACCTGGGTGTTGAGGTGATCCCCACTTTCCTAAGCCGGTAGGTGATAGCTTATGGTAGTGACCAGTGCGATAATTTTTTGGCACACACCCAAGACGGTGGGACCACTTTGCATTAGGGTGTCCTGTGAAAGATTGTCACTTATGGCATCACGGAGGGGGACCGTAAGTATCTTCTGGACGGGTGTATCTAACGTGCAAGTCGAGTGTTTTCATGACTCAAATCATCATTGTCGATACCCTGCATACCTGGTATCCCTTCATACCAGAAGAAGACGTGTCGAGTTCCACCTTCCAGTATTGTGGACTTCCGGAGGCAACACGTGTCCTGCAGTATCGAACCTGCCTCCCCTTCTCAGGGTGGCTCCAGTGCTGCCACGTGTCCCACAGTGCTAGATCTGCCTCCCTCCTTAAGGTGGCTCCGGTACTGCCACATATCCTGCAGTACTGGATCTGCCTCTATCCTTAGGGTGGCTTCGGTGCTACCATGTGTCTCGGGGTGCCGGACCTACCTCTCCGATAGAGGAAGCTCCAGTGCTGCCACGTGTCCAGTAGCACCGGACCTACCTTCCCGCAGAGGGAAGCTCTGGAGCTATCATGTGTCAGACATCCAGACCTATGTATGCAATAGGCAAACAGCGGATCTCCAACAGCACGGACATCCAAGGGCTATCAATCGGCCGTTACAAGTCCTGGTTAATGCATCATTAATGCCCCATTAATGACAAACGATCAAAGGAATGTCAAGACCGGTATCGCTGCCATAAAGGCATATTATCACGGTATTAACCATCCTTAACAGTCGTAGATCGTGTATCTGGTGGTTATTACATCCGGGGCCACCTATCGGGCCATGGCGGATATTGTAATAGCTAGTTCTTGGCATATAAAAGGGTTGCACTCATGGTAGATGGCCAACCTCAACGAATCCCAATTCATCCATACTCATACAATACACAAACACCCCGTGGAGTAGGGTTTTATGCTCTGGCGGCCCGAACCATGTAAAAATCGTCTATGTTCACCCTTGCTCTTGATCTTTATTAGCGCCCCGCCTAAGTACGAACCTCTGTGGATTATTTCTTAGTAGTACCGAGGAAGTGTAGTTGGCACACTTAAACATTTGGCGTGCCAGGAAGGGGTTCAGCTCAAGATCCTTGAGATGGTGAACTCAACCGCCGCTTCTAATCGACCAGTTGCATAGGCCGTTCTGCTACGGAAGTAGGAGGCAAGCCGTTCAAATGGATCCTCAAGTCGTTCTACGACCACCACCATCTGCTGCAGCACCCAAAGCTGGCAGCAAGATGGTGACTTTGCGTCGGTCACAGAAACGACGAACAACCCAAAGAACGCGCTGATCACAGCGCAGACTCTACTTCAGCGTCCTCCAGTGCCGGGAGCTCCTCCGACCTCGCTAGAAAAATGGTGTGCTAACGTTGAGAACCTGGTTGCAGCCGCAACCACTGCGCTCATCAACCAAGGTCTACCCCACGCAGGGCAGGTACCTTCTCGTAACAAGACCTTGTCTGGAAGGCTTGGTCCTGTGGTGTCACACCCTAGGAGTCATGCGCCCTCTTAGCACGCGACATCTCTACCTTTCGGGGCTTGTCGAACTCATACAACGTCGAGGCTTCCGACTCAAGACCTTCAGTCGAAGCTCGATCACCAGTACATGAGGCAGGATGGTCGCGTCAACATCGAGCGTATGTGCAAGAGGTGACTTGCTCGTGAAAACCTTTCTCCTCTAGGAGTAGGAAGCCGTTGTTCGGCTCTTGCTATGCATCTCCAAATGGTAGAGTGGCCACCGAAGTTCTGTTCTCATCTGTTGTAGAAATATGATGGGACAATCAACCCTGTCGAATTTCTTCAGATCTACTCCACCGCCATACTTGCAACTGGAGGGAATGAGGCTGTCATGGCCAACTACATCCCCGTGGCTTTTACCGGGACTGTAAGGTCCTTGTTTATGAGCCTACCCTCTAACTCTGTCTACAGCTGAGGGGAATTATGTCGCCAGTTCACCGCCAACTTTGGGAGCTCCTACACCCGGTCTGGCATTGAGCTGGACCTCTTCGCCGTACAACAGAAGTTGAGAGAGTCACTGCAATCTTTCATCCAGCGGTTCTCTTAGATACGGAACACCATCCCTTCTATCTCCAACGCTTCTGTCGTTGTTGCATTTCAACAGGGGGTTTGAGACAAGAAGATGCTGGAGAAGCTGGCAACCAAGGATGTTAGCAGCGTCACAGAACTCTTTAGCCTCGCTGACAAATGCGCTAGAGCTATGGAGGGCCGTGAGATGCACTCCAAACCAACTGCGGCGGCTTGTCAATCTACCTCCAAAGCTCGAGCTACTGCCAATAGCAGTGGTAAAAAGAAAAAGAAGTCAAGTGGCAAGAAGAAGTCACTTGTTGGCACACCTACATCTGCCAAAGCCGCAACACCTGGTGGTCGGGGGCCACTCCCCGACAAACAACCACGACAATCATCTGAGGATGGTGACAAGATGTGGTGCCCGATCCACAAATCAACATGCCATAATCTTGAAGACTGTCCCGTGGTCAAGGGGCTTACTGAACGCAACAACATGTGTCAAGACAAAACCCCTTTCTACCAACTGGAAGGGAAATAAAACATCAACAAAGCTCCGTCTGATCAGGAGCTAGGCTTCTAAGACACCAAGAAGTCATTAAAGGTGGTCTACAACACCGTTGACAACTCCAAAACCAACTCTGACATCGAACGTCGAAAGACTCTCCATATGATGTATGGAGGGTCTTGGAACATCATCTCTCGACGCATTCTGAAGACTATGCGTCGAGAGATGGCTGCTGCTACTCCCACTGCCTAGGCGGAGCCTCATCGGAAGTGGATGGACACTCCCATAACCTTTAATGCTTCAGACTGTCCGAGGAACATGGCAGTAGATGGATAGTTGCCCCTGATGGTCTCCCCGACTATCAACAATGTCCAGCTCTTCCATGTCTTGGTGGACGGAGGCGCGAGCTCAACCTCATCAGCTTCGTAGCCTTTGTGAAACTCTAGCTCCGCCTCTCCGACCTCATGCCCTCATGCCCATTCTCCAAAGAGGATCCAGTAGCTATCACTCCTCTCGGATCTGTTACTCTCCCAGTGACATTTGGGACACCGGAGAACTACTGATCTGAGAAGCTGGTGTTTGAGATGTAGCACACATCAATCTTCCCTTCAACGCCATCCTAGGCAGGCCAGCCCTATATGGGTTCATGGTGGTGGCCCACTACGACTACCTTGTGTTGAAGATGCCAACTCCGTCAGGCGTCCTCTGGATCCGAAGGGATTGCACTGTTGGAGTTACTGCGCTGGAAAAACTCGATGCGCTCGCAACAGCGCAAGAAGATACGTCTGGCAAGGAGCAATCTGCTCAACAACCACCCAGCTCGCGCCAGCACGGCTCAACCTCTACAACTCGTGTGCAGCCAAGCGACGACACCGATGTTCCCATCAAAGTCATCCAAATCGGTCTTGATGCCACCTACACCACTCGTATATTGGGTGGTCTGGGTGACAAATAGGAAATCACGCTCATCACTTTCCTCTGGACAAATGTCGACGTGTTTGCATGGAAACCATCAGAAATGCCTGGGATCCACATGGAGGTGATCGAGCACCATCTGATGATCTACCTCCATGCACAACCTATACAATAGAAGCCTCAGAAGCAATTTGTTGAGTGGCAAAACTTCATCTGAGAAGAAATCAAAAAGCTGCTTGACGGTGTATTCATCTGGGAAGTTCATCATCCGCGATGGTTGGCAAACCCAATCGTCGTACCAAAGACCAGGGGGAAGCTTTGGATGTGCATCGACTACACCACTTTTAATAAGGCATGTCCAAAACACCCCTTTCTACTACCAAGAATAGATCAGATAGTGGACTACCTCCAGTTGTGAGCTTTTATGTTTCTTAGACGCATATTCTGGATTTCATCAAATTCCAACGTCTAAGGAAGATGAAGAGCACAATGCTTTCATTACGGTAGATGGTCTCTACTGCTACACAGCAATGCCTTATGGTCTTAATAATGCACTCTCCACCTTTGGGCGAGCTATGTACAAAACCTTTAAGGAGCTCATTCGAGATCTAGTGGAAGTCTACGTTGATGACATCGTTGTCAAGGTGAAGAATAAAGACTCAGTGCTTGACAACCTTCAATATGTCTTCAACAAGCAGCGCTTGATGTGCACGAAACTCAACCCTGACAAGTGTGTCTTCGGGGTTAACTCGGGAAAGCTTCTTGGTTCCTTGGTGACTCACCGAGTAATTGAAGCAATTCGACAAAGATAAAAGCCATCGAAGTGATGCGCCCTCCATCCCGTGTCAAGGACGTCCACAGGCTTATTGGTTGTTTAGTTTCACTCAGCCAGTTCATTTGAAGGCGGCAAAGTGGGGCTACCCTTCTTTAAGCTATTGAGGAAGTCCAAACCATTTCATTTGTCTGAAGAAGTAGAGAAGACATTCCTAGAGCTTTAGCAACCCCTCACCACACTACCAATCATGGTAGCTCCAGAACCTGGTGAGCCTCTTCTGCTTTACATTGCTGCAACTACGGAGGTTGTCAGCATGGTTCTGGTTGCTGAAAGAACAGAAACATCTTCAACTCAGGAGCCTAGACCCCCCTGGGAGGGCTCGGAGCTACCTGAAGGTGAGTTTGGGTCCCAGCCCCCAGGCATAGATCCTAAAGCCAAGATGCCTGTGGATAAGTCTCTCTCATCCCAGGGACTATCTACTGCTCAAGAAGAAGATACGTATCCCTCCGGGAGGGTCTGGGTTGATGAAGAAGAAGCCTCAGATCCCTCCGAGAGGGTTCGAACTGTCCAATGGTTGGTATACTTCATTAGTGGAATACTTCATGATGCAAAGACTCGTTACATTGAGGTGTATAAGCTGCTATACATAGTACTTATTGCCTCAAGGAAACTGTGATATTACTTCCAAGCCCACAAGATATCAGTGGTAACATCTTATCCACTGCATGCTAATTTACATAATACCAATTCAACAAGAAATATCGCCATGTGGGCAGCAGAGTCGGCGTAGTTCAATCTTCAATTCCAGCGTAGACATGCAATCAAGAGTCAAGCGCTGGCTGATTTCGTGGCATAGTGGACACCTTCTTCATCAAAATTGGGAGGCCTCAACGAGCAGAAGATGGAACCTAAGGTCCCGATCTTCACTGAGCCTAACTCGACTGTCTACTTTGATGGCTTCGTGCAGAAGCAGGGGGCAGAGCTAGAATTCTTCTCGTTGTTCCAACCGGGGAGAAGGTCAAGTACATGGTTCGCCTTGACTTTAAGGCAACCAACAACTAGGCAGAATATGAAGCTCTCATCTTCGGACTCAAGGTGGCGATATCACATGGCGTCCGACAGTTGCTGGTGAAGGGTGACTCGCAACTCATCATCAAACAAGTCAAAGGTGAATGTAGTTGCAACAACCCTCATCTTGCTGCATATTTGCTTGAAGTCCGAAACTTGCAGAAAGACTTCCACATCCTAGACCTTTGCAATGTCAAGCGTCTCAACCACGCTGAAGCTGACGATCTCTCAACGAAGGCTTCAACTGGGGCTCAAGCACTCGATGGAGATTTTGTCAGGAGATTACTAGCACCTGCCGCTAAGCCTGCCGAACAGAGTGATGGGGCCGAGACCAGCACCTCTAAGCTGGCGGTCCTGGCGGCCCTGTTACCATGGTGTCCACAAAAGATCGTAGGCGCTATGGGAAGCTCCGAGCAACCAAGCACGCAAGATCCAGAAGCTCAAGTCAGTCCTGATGCATGGATCTTGGAGGTCCGGGACTAGTTGAAGGACAAAATCCTTCCTAAAGGCGGTGCATCCGCTGAGCGAATTGTCAAATTGCCTAAAAGATACACGTTGGTAGAAGGGGATCTCTACCGATGTGGTGCCAACGGTGTTCTAATGCGGTGCATTTTTCGGAAAGAAGGCTACGAACTTCTCTCATAGATCCATAGAGGCGAGTGTGGGATCCTTGCGTCATCCCGCACGATGGTTGGTAAGGCCTTCTGGCGTGGTTTTTACTAGCCTACTGCACTCCAGGATGCAGTCGAGCTGGTTAAGAAGTGCGAAGCATGCCAATTTCAGGCGAAGCAAATTCATACACTAGCTCAGTCACTGCGAATGATTCCTCCATCATGGCCATTCACATTGTGGGGGATGGATATTTTGGGACCTTTCCCAGAAGCGGTTGGAGGGTACCAGTTCTTGTACGTCGCCGTAGAGAAGTTCACAAAGTGGTCGGAAGCTACTACAATTGTGACAATCAACAAGCAATCTCCAATGAAGTTCTTGAATTCCATTATCTATAGATTTGGAGTTCCAAACAGAGTCATCACTGACAATGGAACCCAATTCACAAGCGCAACATTCCGAGAGTACTGCGAAGACCTCGACATAACAGTCAGCTATGCACCAGTAGCTCATCTGGCAAGCAATGGCCAAGCCGAGAAGGCAAACACAGAAATACTCAAGGGACTCAAGACACGCACTTATGTGCGCTTGAAGAAACAGGGTGCAAACTTGATAGAAGATCTTGTGTATGCATTGTGGGCAAGCCGGACAACACCCAGTCGGGCAACTAGAGAGACACCCTTCTTCATATTATACAAAGCTGAAGTTGTCATTCCTTCGGAAACTGCCATGGGGTCTCTCCGGGTCCGGAACTACAATGAAGCCGTGCAGAACAATCTCCAGCATGGAGACCTAGACCTTGTCGACGAGGCAAGGTGCTAAGCAGCTATCTGAAACATGCGATACCACCAGACGCTCAGGCACTGTCATCAAAGGTATATGTGCAACCGATAGTTGGAAGAAGGCGATCGGGTGCTACGGCGAATACTTACTCGTGAAGGGATGAACAAACATTCCCCCAAATGGGAAGGTCCCTTTCGAGTTGTCAAAGTTTCACGTCTCGGATGCGTTCGCTTAGCAACAAAGGATGGGATACCACTTCCTAACCCCTGGAATACTGAGCACCTTCCTAAGTTCTACACTTAGTTACACGGAGGTGACACTGTATTTGTATAAAATGTATCTTATAGAGTCTATGAACGGAGTCTAGTTGGTCCTAGATGAAAAGCACACTTAACTTGGTCTTGTACTTTAGGTGTGTTTTTACCTTCCCTCGGTTAGTACAAGATGAATAGCACACTTAACTTGGTCCTATACTTTAAGTCTGTCCTTGTCTCCTCTGTAATCGGACCTGTAGTGAAACACATTAATTTGCAAACAGGCTCTATGTGCGTTAATTTTGCGCATGCTCATTAATTTTACCATCTTTTACCTTCTTGTCAATAGCAATGTTGTGCAATTTATTTGAAATTTAGTCCTAGAGATTCATGTGAAATATAAGTTTTACTGGTAATCTTCTATTAAGTCTTAGTATTGTTAGATGGCCTACTCGTCTGAAAACCAAAGCCAATTATAGGTCTGGAGTGCGCTATCGACTGAGCCTGGTCTAGCAACCTAAGTACGCCACTCTACCTATTCTGGTGGGTCTCAGTAAGGCAGGTCCGGAAAGCATACGGACCTAAGGAAGTTTAATCAGTATACTTCTGTTGTCTGAGCGAGTTTTTTAATATCTAAAATTCAAAAAAGGATAATAAGTCGCAAATAATCTATGGGCAAGAGGACAAATTTACTGCTTTTCTTGTCTCTCATGCGCAGGAAAAGTAAATAATTGACGACAATCTACACGGTGACGGTGGATGCTGCCAGAGCACTAAGCTCTGGCAACACCCATGGGGCCTACCATCGACATTTTATACGTTGACAGTGGGTGCCGTCGAAGCAACCAAGCTCCGACAACACCCAGGGGGCCCGCCGTTGATGTTTTATGGGTTGACAGTGGGTGCCGTCGAAGCAACCAAGCTCCAACAACACCCACGGGGCACTCTGTCGATGTTTTATGCGTTGACAGTGGGCGATGTCGAAGCAACCAAGCTCCAACAACACCCAGGGGGCCTGCTGTAAATGTTTTATGCATTGACATTGGGCGCCGTCGAAGCACCAGGCTCCGACAACACCAAGGGGGCCCGCCGTCAACGTTTTATGCAATGATAGTGGGCGCTGTTGAAGTACCTAAGCTCCGACAACTCCCAGAGGACCCGCCATTAACGTAACATAGGGGCCTAGGAGATTTCGAATGCATGACTCAGACCTCGGAGCTATCAAACTTGCTACATGTTCAAGACACTCAAAGATTCAAGACATTGCTAAATTCCGTACGATAGATGTCCTCAATCAGTTGAGCACATCTACCAGGGGGCCAACATTACAAAAGCAATGTAACATTGAAGACAAAAATGGAATTCGAAAGGATTTCATTCATTCAAAATTTAGAGATTTACAACATGAAAGTACAAAAGGGAAGGTCCTAGCTACTGGAGTTCCGCTCGAAGTATGAAGCAACCTTCTTGGCGGCTTCTCATATGCTAGCCTTGGCAGCTTCTTCTTCCACAACGACGGGTTTGTCAATCACTGGAGCTAAAGACATCAAGGGGTCTTAGCTTCGGAAGCACGTCAGCACATATTCTGCGATGTTCCTAGCCAGGGACTTTTGTTTAGTCCTAAGCCGGTCGACGACCACATCACCTAGTGCATCCAGCTTAACACCGGTGGCGTTGATCACCACCAAGGCCTTGTCCATCTCTGGCTCTGGGTCAGCCGGTCAGACCACGCTGATTCCTAAAGGAAACAAAGCATCGTCCCCACGCTTGAGGAAGTCCCAAACCTACTAGGACTCAATTGCTCTTGTACTGTGGAGCTCCTCCAATGACCTTCTTGCGAACGATAGCTCCGCAGAACCCTACTTCGAGAATCGCTCGATCTCTTTGGCATGCTACTGGATCCGTTCAGCCAGCATTTTCTCTTGGTCAGCGATTTGCTTCTCTCAGAGGTGCAAGCAGTCCCTCCTTTCCGCAAGGTCCTTTTCTTTTGCCTTCACCTTGTTCTCCCTAGCAGAGACAACATTCTCTCTTTTGCTGACACCTTCTCCTACCAGCCATACTTGGTGCTTCTCTTTTTTGTACCAGGACTTGAATTTCTTGATGCGATCAGCCAAGTCCTGCTCACTGTGTTCTAACTTCCGAGAGATTTCATTTTCTCTCTTTTGGAGCTCGTCCTCCTTATTATCAAGATCATCCCGACGCTTGAGGAGTTGTTCCCTCATAGTGTTGAGACTCTCTGAGCGACTATCGACCACTTCATTGACCTTCTTCGCATGCTCGTAGATCTCCTGAGTCTTGTCATCGAAGACTTTTATAGCATCCTCTCGTTCATCGAGCGCCTTATTCAAACGCGACTGTCGAGCTTTCTCAGACTCTAGCCTCTCCCTTTGGTCCGCGAGCCGCATCTGCGTCAGCTTCGTTTTGAAGTACATTAGCTTGCGGCAGCGCCTCAAGGTTTCACGCTCTTCTTCCAAAGCCTTGCGCTCATAGCCGAAGGTGGGCCGAACTTGGTAGAGGCTTCAACAAGCATTATATATCGACATGTCCAGGGGATTGGTTCAGGACCTGCTCGAGGTTCCTCCTCTGGCTCCCCCGAGTCTTATGGAATAATAGTCGGAGCCCATGGTAGAAGCATTGACTCAAACAGCTCGACATCTGCCGCGCCGAGCTCCAGGAGCTCATCCACCTCTGGCACAGATAGTGAAGGTCTTGCACTTGGATCTTCAAGCAATGGCACAGGCTTGCCCATTTCTTGCATATCGACATCTGTCAATGACGCTGTCACCTCCGGAGCTGGTCTCGGAACTTCCGCTGGTCCTCCCGAAATCTCCAGCGCTAGTGAAGGTACCTCCGGTGTTGGTTCCAGAATAGACGAAGCTTGCTCTGGTTCTTCTTATACGTTGTCCAATGCAACCGTGGCCGCCAGCGCAGTCTCTGTTGTTGCAGCGGCTGCTGGCGCAGTCTCTTTAGCTGTGGCGCTGGCACGTGCCAAAGCAGAAGCTCTTCTCGTTACCCTGGAAACAGAGGATAGAGAATTCAAGGAAATGCAAAGAAGCAAAAAAAACATTGCCGCTAGAGTCGGCATAGAGCTTCTTCCCTTGGCACGTTGCCGCTGTAGTCGGCATGGAGCTTCTTAATTGGACGGTCGGAGTCAGAACCCACTGTTATTGGTGAGGCAGAGGCTCTATACTTCATCCTAGGGGTCGTGGCAGCCATCGATGCTGCCTCACCTAGGATCTCCCTCAT
Source organism: Tuctoria greenei (assembly GCA_036927565.1). NCBI lineage: Eukaryota > Viridiplantae > Streptophyta > Magnoliopsida > Poales > Poaceae > Tuctoria > Tuctoria greenei. The sequence continues at coordinate 112,075,375 of JAYESD010000001.1, forward strand.
CTGAGAAGGGACTCCAGACCAAAAGCCAACCGTTAGCACCAGGGCCGGAGTTGACTTACTGGACCTAGTGCTGACCACAAGCATTGGATCTGAAGATGGTTTGGTCGTCGGGGCTCGACTTGCTGTTGCTGGAGGAATAACCAACACTGACTTCAAAGTTTTGCGAGGCATGGAAGGTGCTTCCGTCGGAGCTGATCTGACCGAAATGCCATCAGATCGCATCAGCTTTCTCTTCCGGCTATAGGAGTTGATGGGCCCTTTGCCTTTGCTCCGACTTCAGTCGGGTTTCTTCTGGCTAGGATCTGCGGGAGTCTTCCCTTCACTCCATGTCGGCAGGGAGCCAAAGCTCTGAGGAGTCGAAGCTTCAACGATTACAATCCCTGGTGGCAGAGTGCTCCTTCGATGCACCGCAAGACCTGTGTCATCACGCAGAGGCATCACCTTCTACAGCTCTCTCCTGACCTCCAGAACTACATTCAGAGGTAGGAACTCAACTAGAGGTCCGAGGACATCCCTTGAAAAAAATCTGCTATTCAGCTTTTGCAGATGGAGCTTCAACGCATGTTCATCTTGATTGGTGTCACGACCAACTTCAACCCAGAGAAAATCAATTTCTCCAGAGAAAGACTAGGCCTCAAACTCTCGTTCCTTGAGCGGTGCCCAACGGTTGGTCAGGAAGTTGCTGAGGACCATCGTAGACGTTAATCCTCTGTTACCAGGTGTCGAATCCTTGTGACCACGGGGTTGTACTTCTTGGGCAGCTCCAGGAGCTCCTCCCAGGAGTTGGACTCCGTCGTCGGAAACCCTTTTGGCAGCTCCAACCGACCGTGAGGGTCCACTCGGATCACAACCCAATCGTTCTTCCAAGTCTCCCACTTTTCGGAAGGAAAGGTCCTGATATACTTGAATGGGGGGTTCCTACACTTTAAAAAGTAGTAAAACCCAACATGCAGTTACTTTTGCCTGTCGCTCAGAGAGTGAAGAAGGTCCGGAACATAGGGATGCAGGGCAGCACACACACCCACAACTCGGAGAAGTGGACAAAGATTGCCACCAGCAAAATTAAGTGAGGTCTGAGGTGGTCGAGTTGGAGCTCGTACAACTCCAACAACATTAACTAGAAGTTGGACACTAGTAGAACCAGTCCAACCATGGCGTACACCGAGAAGTAAACAATGTCGCCGAAGTACTCCTTCTTGAATGGGAGCTTTCCGCAGCGAATAGCATTGTTGAAGGAATCGCTTGTCCAACCCATTAGCTTTTGAACTCTCAACAACTCATCGTCACTCACAATCTTGTTGGGGGGGAGCCTGAGTTATGTCACCGCAAAGTGGAGCAAAAGTGGGAGCGCGAAGCAATGGTTTAAGCGGTGAACTCTTTGGCAAGAATAGATCGATGCGTAAGAGTTATCCCACCTTGCAGTGCCTCTTTCTTTATTAAGCCTCCACAACACCTGGATGGCAACTGCATTTGGACTATAATCACGCTCTATGAAGTTACCTCGTCAATGACACGGCAACCTGGGTCCACTTTGTTAAAAAATTCGCACCAGGTGAACTATTGTCATGATGATAAGTAGGAAGCTCGAGGGCGACGGCCTGACAAGCTACAATGATTACTCTGGGAACTGATACAGAAATCATATTGGGAGCCAGCATCCTTCAATTTCGTGAGATCAACACATCATGTATCTCTCCTACCAAATCAAGAAGGGTCGCATGCCAAAAGGGAAGCCTGAAGCAGCAATGTGGGAGAGATAATGGCCCCACCTCCGGCATTGAAACCTCATAATCTCACGAGAGGTAGGGCTGAGGGCCACTATCAATACCCTGCATGCCATGTATCCCTTCGTACTAGAAGAAGATGCATTGAGTTCCACCTTACGGTATTGTGGACTTCCGGAGGCAACACGTGTCCTGCAGTACTGAACCTGCCTCCCCCGCTCCGGTGCTCCCACGTGTCCCGCAGAGTCGAATCTGCCTCCCTCCTTAGGGTGGCTCTGATGTTGCCCCATATCCTACATTACGGACCTGCCTGTATCTTTAGCATGGCTCCGGTGCTGCCACGTGTCCTGGGGTGCCAAACCTGCCACCTCGATAGGGGAAGCTCCAGTGCTGCCACGTGTCCAGTAGCTCTAGACCTGCCTTCCCGCAGAGGGAAGCTCCGGAGCTACCACATGTCATACGTCCGGACCTATGTCCGCAACAGGAGCACAACAGATCTCCAACAGCGGGGACATTCAAGGGCTATCAATCGGCCATTACAAGACCTGGTTAATGCATCATTAATGCTATATTAGTGACACAAGATTAGAGGACTATCGAGACTGGTAATGCTTCCATTAAGGCATGTTATCATGCTATTAACCACCCTTAACACTTGTAGATCGTGTATAGGGCGGTTACTACAGCCGGGGCCACCTGTCGGCCCATGGCGCATACTGTAACAGTCAATACTTGATATATAAAAGGGCTATGTTGCACGGTAGATGGCCAACCTCAACGAATCCCTAGTCATCCATACTCATAAAATACACAAACACCCGTGGAGTAGGGTATTACGACCTGGTAGCCCGAGCCACGTAAAAAACCTCGGTGTTCACCCTTGCTCCTGATCTTAATTAGTGCTCTGTCTAAATACGAACCTCCGTGAACTATTTTTTAGTAGTACTGGGAGATGCGTCGTTGGCACACTTCGACAACCGTCACTCGCGGAAGGGAGCATACTTGTACACTGAATCATGACGTAGTAAGAACTGGAGGGATAACTGATGGAATATGCTTTATGACTAATCTTACTATTGCAACTTAATTAGATTAGAATTAGCATAAACTAAATTTACATTTCATGAACATTTAATATACTACCGTGAGACCTATGTGTGTTGAATACATTGGCTATTATGTTAAACATGAAGGTTTATACGCAAAGTTTTGAATATACTTGAGAAACACACTTCGCACTGTCGGAACTTTCTATGTGCTGAAATAACTATGTGGCTGCTATGTTTTTCATTTGCAATGTTTCAAACTTTCTTTACACTTATAGGAAATTTTGCTTAGTAATATTTTACTAAGTTTTTGGTGTGTTTTGATGGTTATGGCTGATATCATCTTTTCTATGTTTACAACATGCTTATGTGAGGTGCTCACATAGGGTGTTGTGGTTATCGGACACATGTGAGTCAAGTCGAGGACTTGTACTAGGAAGAATTGGTTGTTTGTTCATGTGCAAGTGTTGCTTAAGATCAAGACATGGCTGGTGACGGGATCCATTGAACTAGTCTTAGGGAGAAGATGAGGTTCAACAACCAAGTTCGGGAGGAATTGTGGTTGAGTTGATCGGAAGGTCATGCAACATGTTTGGATCAAGAACAATGCATATGAAGGTATCATGGATGTCATTGGAAGGTTTTTGTACGTGTGAGAGGACTGCATGGACGTGGCAACATGGTTTCAAGGGGTGAAGAAGAGAAGTGTACCTAAAGAATTGTTCGGAAAGATCCAACCAGCTGGATTATGCCTCAGGCTGCAGCTGAGGTGGTTATGGTTTGTTTATGTAAAGTTTCGAGTATGTTTTGGGTTAGATTTCGTGTGGGTCACGAAGTTGAGTTGTTTTAGGAACGTGGGATACGTTCCTAAGGTATTGGAAGTCACAAGATTGCTTCCATCTGCGTATCTAAGAGTCTTGAGCAGATATGAAAAGTTTTGGTTGAAACTGAGTAGGATTAGAGTCCTAGTTAGGATTGGGTTGGCCTGAGGGATTGTTATATAAGCAAGGGAGGCCATAGATCATGTAGAGACGAATTTGGGTTGTTCCTCTTGTGTTCTGATCAATAAAATTCATAGTTTAGAGGAGCTTTTGTGCCTTGTTCATCCGACTTGTTTCAGACAAGTTTTTCTTGTTGAGTTTCCGCATAGCACTACGTTGCTTTGGTGTTTTGTCATAACTCGAGTTTTACAATCCAATTGATGTGATTCTTTTTGGGTTGTCTTCACAACTTGATTATATTTCATCTATAAAAATTTAACGATCATTGGATTTGCGATTTTTGATCTACATGAGTTTCTTTGCGGTGTTGCAGATCTGGTTTTTATTCAGGTAGAACGGATTGACCCTTGTTCGATCTTTCAATCATAACTTGAGTTTTTCTCAATGGTTTTTAGTGATTATTGTTGTGACATCTTTGTGACATGATTCTTCACAATCTATACTTCATTTGTCACAGTTGAACACGTTTAGATTAGTCGCTCACATTGTTTCTTGATCATATTGTTTTTCTGCGGAGGGGTTTTGTTGCTTTCGCTGAAAAAGTTTTAATCTATCATTCACCCCCATCTGGTAGCTTTTCACGTGCTCTTCTATCCTACAAATGGTATAAGATCCATGGTGCTCTAATATTTGTGATTTGCGCGCATTTTTGACTAATCATCATGGAGAAATACTCCGTAAAACCTTGTATGTTAAGTGACTTTGATTTTCAGGTTGGATGGCACGTATGGAGGCTTTCATCCAGGTGCAGGATTCACAATATGGAAAAAGGTGTACAAGCTTTACAATGTGCCCCCAAACGATCAAGTCATGGCTATGAACATGAGAGATGTCGACAACAACAACAAAGCACAGAACTTGATCATACAAGGATTGAGTCAAAGCGACTTCGATCGTGGTGCACACCTCCGATCAGCGTACGATGTGTGGAAGGCACTTTGCGACTACCACGAAGGATCCAACACAATCAAGGAGGTAAGGCGAGATATGTTCAATAAATATTATATGCGCTTTGAGATGCAACCAGGTGAGTCCATTGACGATTTATTTGCTCACTGTAATAAAATTCTCAACAACTAGAGTAGCGTCAATGTTAATTTTGCAAATGCTAAGAATGATAGGCAATTATTAAGAGCATTAGACATGTCAATTTTGGAGATGAAAGATACATCTATTCATAAATCCACTGTCATTGGTACACTTATGTTAGATGTCTTACATTCCAAGTTATTAACTCATGAACTTGACATTATATCACGGAAAAATCCCAATAAGTCTCTTGCATTTGTTTCACAACGTGACATGCCTAGTTCTATCCAATATTCTCATGTAGTACACTTTCTTTGTTGTCTTCTCTAACCCTTGAATAGATTGAAGAATTTTAAGAAGAGGAGCTAGCACTTCTCTCCACTCAGTTCTCAAAAGCATTGCAAAATGTGAGGACTAGGAGAGAAAGTAGTGATTCTCAACGATGCTTTGAATGTGGTAAATAGGACCTTTTCGTACAGATTGCCCTGACCTTTCAGGTCCTTCTACCCGTGATGAAAAGAAAAATAAGTTCAAGTCCTCTTCTGGCAACAACAACAAGAAAAAGAAGACTTTCACAAAATGCCAAGTGGTGTACCATGTCCTCTCCACTCTACTAGACAACAACTTGAGCGATCTAGACTCCAGAAGTGATGAGGATGAAGACAATTTGGCAACTATGTGTTTCATGGCGGGCAACTCAAGATCAAGTATGGAGGAGGCATAACAGAACAGCGACGATGAAGTGGTATGTCCCACTTGGGAAGAAATGCGTGATGCTATTTCTCGTTCCACTATTATACTAGAGAAAAAGGACAAAAAACTTAGGTATAATGCTGTAAAAATTGAATTACTAGAATATGAAATTAATCGTTTAAAAACTTTGTTTCCTAGTGATGATTCTGGTTCCTCATGTGAGCTTATATATAAACAAATGTCCCCTTTAAGAAGTGCGCACACCTCCACACTTGATAAACTTGAACTTGAATTTGAAAATAACAAAAACCTTGCTTCACTTAATGATAAAAACATAAAAGATGTTGGTTGTTCTACATTTGATTTGCATCGTTCTACTTGTGATGATCTTGATAAGAAACTACATGATGCTATGGATGAGATTTCTGTTTTGAACATTACTTTACATTCTCATGAAGTTAAATATTGTTCTAATGGCAAACTAAAAGGAAAACCTTCATGTGAAAACTGTCTACCTTTGTCTAAAAAACTTGATGACATGAATAGGACACTAGAGCGATTTTGTAATGGGAATAAAAATCTGAACTTGCTGCTGAATTCCTCTAAATCTTGTAATGATAATATTGGTTTAGGTATTGATTCCCATGCTCATGCCAAGGCACATCCATCTAAAATTGTAAAAGTAATTAGGAAGTGGTTTGATTCAAACAGCTCCTAAATAAAAAAGAAGTGGTTTTCAAATATGCAGGAGTGTTGTCTCTTTCGGTCTCTAATAATCATGTTGCTTGCTCATCTAGACATGAACACAAAGTTAAATTCCATTGTACCTACTGTGGTAGAGATGATCATGTCATAGATTTTTGTTATAGACTGGCTAAACAACAAAAAAAAAAGAAATAATGCAAGCTAGATCTCATAACTCTCATGCAAATTTGCTGCTCGTGCTAAACTGAATGTTAGGAACATGCAACCTGTTGCTTGAGTCAAAAACATGCAAAGTTCACTCCCAAACCTACTGTTTTAGCACTACACATGTAACACCTCATAGGTCAGTAGTTGAGTACAAAAATCCTCAAACTTCAGCTCATAAACCTGCTGTTTTATCTCAGCAATCGCATGTTATTCCTGCTAGACGTCGTGTGACTCAGTACTGGATTCCTAAATGCCTTTTGACTAACCCTAGTATTGAGTCATCGACGTATTCTGCTTCTATGTAGGTTACACACTCGAGGAAGGATAACATTTGGATCGTGGATTCAAGTTGCTCACGCCACATGACCGGTAACAAAGATTGGTTCTCCCACCTCTCTTTTGTGTCACGTGTAGAGAATGTTACTTTTGCCGATAATTCTTCAACTTCTATAATTGCTAAAGGCTCGGTTCGTATAAATAATAACTACATTTTGAAAGACATGGCACTTGTCAAACATTCAAAATACAACTTGATTTCTTTTTCACAATTGCTAGATGAAAATCTGGAAATTATTTTGAAAAAATTGCTGCAAGGTTGTAGATTCAAATAGTGAGATTATTTTTAACATGTCTCGATTTGGAAGAGTTTTTAAAACTGATTTTGATATTTCATTCTCTAAGCATAGGTGTCTAGTTGCTAATGATTTGAAAGACTTATATTTTTGGCATCATAGACTTGGTCACATAGGCTTTGATCATCTCACGCACTCTTGATCGCATACATGGGCTGCCTAAGCTTAAAGGGGACAAAGAAATTGTGTGCTCTTCTTGTACACATGCTAAGATGGTTGCAGGTTCAGATACTCCTCTCACAATGATCATGACAACTGAACTGGGACAACTTTTGCAACTTGACACCGTAGGTCCTTCACATGTTCATTCTTTTGGAGGAAATTGTATGATCTTGTGATTGTTGATGATAATTCTAGATACTCTTGGGTTTACTTTATTGCATCTAAGAGTGAAGCTTTTAGTCACTTTAGAACTTTACTTCTTATATTGTCAATTGATCACCCAAGATCTTTAAAAGCAATTAGAAGTGATAATGGAACCGAATTTAAAAATCAATCGTTTGATCACTTTTGTGTTGAAAATGGAATAGATCATCAATTTTATTCACCATATGTACATCAACAAAACAGTGTCGTAGAGAGAAAGAACAGAACCTTAGTTGAGATGGCTAGGACTATGCTTGCTGAATATCAAACTCTTAGGAAATTTTAGGCTAATGCAATGGCAACTGCTTGTTATGTCTCAAATCGTGTTTTCTTGCGTGCTAAGCTAGGAAAAACTCCATATGAACATTGGTTTGGACATAGGCCTAGTGTCACACACTTTGGGGTCTTTGGTTGTAAATGTTTTTTTAAAAAACATAGTAATCTTGCTAAATTTGAATCTAGATCTGTTGATGGCATATTTCTCGGTTATCTATTTCATACTAGAAGTTACCGTGTGCTTTTACTTGACACTAACATAATTGTGGAGACTTGTGAGGTTTCTTTTGATGAAGCTAGCCCAGGTACTAGCTCTAATATTGTATGTCTAGATCCATATCCGCAGGAGGAGAGCATTTTCATCGAAGAAGACAAAGAAGTGGTGCTGCAAACCAAAAATTCAGAAGCAATTGACGTTGATCACGCTGCTGATTTTGCACCACTACCAGCACCAACAACTACTGCAGCTAGTACAGATCGTCCTCAAGCAACAAGTTCTTCAATCTGTGATGAACATGAAGAAGAAGGAGCTTGTGAAGTGTCTACTCCCCTTCGCGTCCTCAAAAGTCATCCTCCACAACAAATCATTGGAAGCTTGTCCGAATGAGTTACACGGTCCAGGTTTTGCGATCCAAACTCTCATGCTCATTTTGCTTTTGTTGCTTCTTTTGAACCCAAAGATTATCACACGCACTCATGAATGAATCATGGATTATTGCCATGCAAGAAGAGTTAGAAAAATTTGAACGAAATAATGTTTGGAAACTTGTACCTCCACCTCATGGTCACACTTTAATTGGAACGAAATGGGTGTATAAAAATAAACAAAGTGAGGATGGGGTTGTGGTTAGGAATAAGGCTAGGTTAATTGCTCAAGGTTTCACACATGTTGAAGGTCTAGATTTTGATGAAACTTTTGCCCATGTTGCTATATTGGAAGTCATAAGAATTTTGTTAGCATTTGTTGCATCTAAAGGATTCAAGTTATATGAAATGGATGTTAAAAGTGCTTTTCTTAATGACTACATAGATGAGGAGGTTTATGTCAAGCAACCACCAGGTTTCGAAAATCCAGATTTTCCTAATCATGTTTACAAAGTGTCCAAAGCCTTGTACTATTTCAAACAAGCCCCAGAGCATGGTATGATAGATTAAAAACATTCTTACTTGAAAAGGAGTTTACCATGGGAAAGGTTGATAAAACTCTTTTTGTGCTTAAGCATGGCAATTACTCATTATTTGTTCAAGAGTATGTGGATGATATTATCCTAGTTTGTGATTCTCATGAGCTTGTGTCCAAGTTTTCAGCTATGATGAGTTCAGAATTTGCGATGACTATGATGGGAGAAAGTCACATACTTTTTGGGGCTTCAAATCAAGGAAACAAAGGAGCGTACTTTTGTTCATCAAATGAAGTATACAAGAGACCTTTTAAGGCGCTTCAACATCGACAAAAGCAAGCCTCTTCGGACACCAATAGGTATAATAACAACACTTGAACTTGATGAAGATGGTGAACCCGTGGATCAAAAAGAATATCGAAGCATGATCATGTCACTTTTGTATCTCACGGCATCAAGACCGGACATACAATTCAGCGTATTTCTTTGTACACAATTTGAAGCTTCTCCACGTGCTTCACATCGTTAAGCCGTCAAAAGAATTCTTAGGTACTTACATGGAACTCGAGAATTTGGCATTTTTCTTTGTTCTTCCTCAACCTTTACTTTGAAAGCTTTATCGGAAGCTGATTTTGGGGGTTGTAGGATTGATAGGAAAAGTACTTTGGGTGCTTGTCATTTTCTTGGTAATTCACTTGTTGCTTGGTCCTCTAGAAAACAAAATTCAGTTGCACAATCCAAGCCCGAATTTGAATATGTAGCTGCTGCTAGCGCTTGCTCACATATTCTTTGGATTGTTCAAACACTTAAGGAGGATTGATCTAGATAGTTTTCCACTGTGTTGTAATAAAACTATTGCCATTTGCATTGCTAAAAACCCCATGCAACATTTGAGAACAAAGCACATTGACATTATGTATCACTTTCTCTGTGATAATGTTGAAAAAGGAAACACTGTGCTTCACCATGTAGATACTGAACAATTGAAAGTGCATCTAGGCATCCCTTGTGGGTTTTGGTTGATTTATGACAAACAAATGAGATCCTAACCAAATTGTTGAGATGAGCGCGGGTCTTAAAAGAACTTATGACGAAAGCGGAAAAAGAAAGGAGAATGAGGATCTATTTGGAAAAGAGCTCAAGAGATAAATAGATTAGATCATTATGTATGGAGTGTGTTGGAGAAACACACCCCAAGAGCTCAATGACAAGAAAAGTCACTCACCGCACTAATTTATACAGGTCTAGACTAGTCCGATAATATCCGAACTAGTCCGATAACCCCTTTTTCAAAATCGGACAAGTCCTCCCAGTGCGGACTTGTCTGCACAGTCCGAGTCTACACAGACCGGACTAGTCCGATAACACCACGGACTAGTCTGATATCTTTCTGACTAAAATCGGACTAGTCCCCCCAAGTGCGGACTAGTCCGATAACACCACGGACTAGTCTGATATCTTTCTGACTAAAATCGGACTAGTCCCCCCAAGTGCGGACTAGTCCTCTACACTTCATAGATTTGCACGAAATGGGACAAGTTTGAAATCACCACGGACTAGTCCGATAACCTCTCTGACTAAAATCGGACAATTCCTCTAAATGCGGACTTGTCCCAATTCACTATGGAGACCACCACAGTCGGACTTGTCCGACACTAGTCGGACTAGTCTGAACTTTTCCAGAGCCTAAATCGGACTAGTCCGCCCTAAGTCGGACAAGTCCGATCTTCCTGAGAACATAGGATTTCCTACACGATGCACACCAGACTAGTCCGGACTCCACGACAGACTATTTCAGACCCTCGAAACATAATAGTAACTTTTGGAAACACCATATAAATAGATGTGTACGGCCCTACTTTCAACCACCTTGACTCCCAGCGTTGTCACACCCTCCAAGAGCTTAGAAAACACATCTCTCCACGCAAACAACGCAAGAAAGATCAAATTCTTGAGTGGAATACTTCATGATGCCAAGACTCGGTACATTGAGGTGTTTAAGCTGCTATACGTAGTACTTATTGCCTCAAGGAAATTGCGATATTACTTCCAAGCCCACAAGATATCAGTGGTAACATCTTATCCACTGCATGCTAATTTATATAATACCAATTCAACGAGAAATATCGCCAAGTGGGCAGCGGAGTCGGTGTAGTTCGATCTCAAATTCCATCCTAGACATGCAATCAAGAGTCAAGCGCTGGCTGATTTCTCGCATAGTGGATACCTTTTTCATCATGTTTGGGATGCCTCAACAAGCAGAAGATGGAACCTAATGTCCTGATTTTCACTGAGCCTAACTGGACTCTCTACTTTGATGGCTTCGTGCAGAAGCAAGGGGGCAGAGCTGGAATTCTTCTCCTTGTTCCAACCGAGGAGAAGGCCAAGTACATGGTTCGCCTCGACTTTAAGGCAACCAACAACATGCCAGAATATGAAGCTCTCATCTTCGGACTCAAGGTAGCGATATCATATGGTGTCCGACAGTGGCTGGTGAAGGGTGACTTGCAACTCATCATCAAACAAGTCAAAGGTGAATGTAGTTGCAACAATCCTCATCTTGCTGCATATCTGCTTGAAGTCCAGAAGTTGCAGAAAGACTTCCACGTCCTAGACCTCTACCATGTCCAGTGTCTCAACCACGCTGAAGCTGTCGATCTCTCAATGAAGGCTTTAACCGGAGCTCAAGCACCTAATGGAGATTTTGTCAGGAGATTACTAGCACTTGTCGCTAAGCCTGCTGAACAGAGTGATGGGGGCGAGACCAGCACCTCGAAGCTGGCGGTCCTGGCGGCCCTGTTACCATGGTGTCCACAAAGGATCGTAGGCGCTACGGGAAGCCCCGAGCAACCAAGCACGCAGAATCCAGAAGCTCAAGTCAGTCCTGATGCATGGATCTCAGAGGTTCGGGACTACTTGAAGGGCAAAATCCTTCTTGAAGGCGGTGCATCCGCTGAGCGAATTGTTAGATTGCCTAAAAGATACACGTTGGTAGAAGAGGATCTTTACCGACGTGGTGCCAACGGTGTTCTAATGTGGTGCATTTTCTGGAAAGAAGGCTACGAACTTCTCTCATAGATCCATGGAGGCGAGTGTGGGATCCTTGCGTCACCCCGCACGATGGTTGGTAAGGCCTTCTAACATGGTTTTTACTAGCCTACTGCACTCCAGGATGCAGTCGAGCTGGTTAAGAAGTGCGAAGCATGCCAGTTTCAGGCGAAGAAAATTCATACACTAGATCAGTCACTGCAAATGATTCCTCCCTCATGGCCATTCACATTGTGGGGGATGGATATTTTGGTACCTTTACCAGATGCCGTCGGAGGGTACCAGTTCTTGTACGTCGCCGTAGACAAGTTCACAAAGTGGTCGGAAGCTACTAAAATTGTGACAATCAACAAGAAATCTCCAATCAAGTTCTTGAATTCCATTGTCTGTAGATTTGGAGTTCCAAACAGAGTCATCACTGACAATGGAACCCAATTCACAAGCGCAACATTCTGAGAGTACTGCAAAAACCTCGGCATAACAGTCAGCTACGCATCAGTAGCTCGGCCGGCAAGCAATAGCCAAGCCAAGAAGGCAAACGCAGAAATACTCAAGGGACTCAAGACGCCCACTTATGTGCGCTTGAAGAAACAGGGTGCAAAATTGATAGAAGATCTTGTGTATGCACTGTGGGCAAGCCGGACAACACCCAATCGAGCAACTAGAGAGACACCCTTCTTCATAGTATACAGAGCCGAAGCTGTCATTCTTTCGAAAACTGCCATGGGGTCTCTCCGGATCTGGACCTAGGATGAAACCGTACAGAACAAATCCGGCATGAAGACCTAGACCTCGTCGATGAGGCAAGGTGCTAAGCAGCTGTCTGAAATGCGCGATACCACCAGATGCTCAGGCGCTGTCATCAAAGGTATGTGTGAAACCAGCAGTTGGAAGAATGTGATCTGGTGCTACAGTGAATACTTACTCGTGAAGGGATGAACAAACTTTCCCCCAACTGGGAAGGTCCCTTTCAAGTTGTCAAAGTTTCACGTCCCGGATGCGTTCACTTGGCAACAGAGGATGGGATACCACTATCTAACCCTTGGAATATTGAGCACCTTCATAAGTTCTACACTTAGTTACATGGAGGTGACATTGTATTTGTATAAAATGTATCTTATAGAGTCTATGAACGGAGTCAGGTTGGTCCTAGATGAAAAGCACACTTAATTTGGTCTTGTACTTTAGGTGTGTTTTTACCTTCCCTTGGTTAGTACAAGATGAATAGCACACATAACTTGGTCCTGTACTTTAAGTCTGTCCTTGTCTCCTCTGTAATCGGACCTGTAGTGAAACACATTAATCTGCAAACAGGCTCTATGTGCGTTAATTTTGCGCATGCTCATTAATTTTACCATCTTTTACCTTCTTGTCAATAGCAATGTTGTGCAATCCATTTGAAATTTAGTCCTAGAGATTCATGTGATATATAAGTTTTACTGGTAATCTTCTATTAAGTCTTAGTATTGCTAGATGGCCTACTCACCAGAAAACCAAAGCCAATTATAGGTCCGGAGTGCGCTATCGACTGAGCCTGGTCCAGCACCCTAAGTACGCCACTCTACCTATTCTGGTGGGTCTCAGTAAGGCAGGTTCGGAAAGCATACGAACCTAAGGAAGTTTAATTAGTATACTTTTGTTGTCTGAGTGATTTTTTTAAGATCTAAAATTCAAAAAAGGATAATAAGTCGCAAATAATCTATAGGCAGTAGGAAAAATTTACTGCTTTTCTTGTCTCTCATGCGCAGGAAAAATAAATAAATCACGGCAATCTGCACCGTGATAGTGGATGCTGCTAGAGCACTAAGCTCTGGCAACACCCATGGGGCCTACCATCGACGTTTTATGCGTTGACAGTGGGTGCCGTCGAAGCAACCAAGCTCCGACAACACCCAAGGGGCCCGCCGTCATCGTTTTATGGGTTGACAGTGGGCGCCGTCGAAGCAACCAAGCTCCAACAACACACACGGGGCACTCTGTCGATGTTTTATGCGTTGACAATGGGCGATGTCGAAGCAACCAAGCTCTGACAACACCCAGGGGCCTGCCGTAAATGTTTTATGCGTTGACAGTGGGCACCGTTGAAGCACCAGGCTCTGAAACACCAAGGGGGCCCGCCGTCGATGTTTTATGCAATGATAGTGGGCGCTGTTGAAGCACCTAAGATCTGACCACTCCCAGAGGGCCCGCCATTTACGTAACAAAGGGTCCTAGGAGATTTCGGATGCATGACTTGGACCTCGGAGCTATCAAACTTGCTACAAGTTCAAGACACTCAAAGATTCAAGACATTGCTAAATTCCGTACGATATATGTCCTCAATCAGTTGAGCACATCTACCAGGGGGCAACATTATAAAAGCAATGTAACATTGAAGATAAAAATGGAATTCGAAAGGATTTCATTCATTCAAAATTTAGAGATTTAGAACATGAAAGTACAAAAGGAAAGGTCCTAGCTGGAGTTCCAGTCGAAGTATGAAGCAACCTTCTGGGCGACTTCTTGGATGCTAGCCTTGGCAGCTTCTTCTTCCACACCGATGGGTTCGTCAATCACTAGAGCTAAAGACATCAAGGGGTCTTAGCTTCAGAAGCACATTAGCACATTTTCTGCGATGTTCCTAGCCAGGGATTTTATTTAGTCCTAAGCTGGTCGACGACCACATCACCTAGTGCATCCAGCTTAACACCGGCGGCATTGAGCACCACCAAGGCCTTGTCCATCTCTGGCTCTGGGTCAGCCGGTCAGACCAGGCTGAATCCCAAAGGAAACAAAGCATCATCCCCACGCTTGAGGAAGTCCCAGACCTGCTAGGACTTGATTGCTCTTGTACTCTGGAGCTCCTCCAGTGACCTTCTTGCGGACGATAGCCCCACAGAACCCTACTTCGAGAACCGCTCGATCTCTTTGGCATGCTACTGGATCCGTTCAGCCAGCAATTTCTCTTGGTCAGCGATTTGCTTCTCTCAGAGGTGCAAGCGATCTACCCTTTTTGCAAGGTCCTTTTCCTTTGCCTTCACCTTGTTCTCCCTAACAGAGACAACATTCTCTCTTTTGCTGACACCTTCTCCTGCCAACCATACTTGGTGCTTCTCTTTTTTGTACCATGACTTGAATTTCTTGATGCGATTAGCCAAGTTCTGCTCACTGTGTTCTAACGTCCGAGAGATTTCATTTTCTCTCTTTTGGAGCTCGTCCTCCTTATTATAAGATCATCCCGGCACTTGAGGAGTTGTTCCCTCACAGCATTGAGACTCTCTGAGTGACTATCGACCACTTCATTGACCTTCTTGGCATGCTCGTAGATCTCCTGAGTCTTGTCACTGAAGACTATTATAGCATCCTCTCGTTCGTCGAGTGCCTTATTCAGACGCGACTGTCGAGCTTTCTCAGCCTCCAACCTCTCCCTTTGGTCCGCAAGCCGCGTCAGCGTCAGCTTCGTTTTGAAGTACATCAGCTTGCGCCAGCACCTCCAAGTGTCACGCTCTTCTTCTAGAGCCTTGCGCTCATAGTCGAAGGTGAGCCAAACTTGTCAGAGGCTTCAGCAAGCATTGTCTATCGACATGTCCAGGGGATTGGTTCAGGACCCGCTGGAGGTTCCTCCTTGGCTCCCCCGAGTCTTATGGAATAATCGTTAGAGCCCATGGCAGAAGCATTGACTCAAACAGCTTGATATATGCCGCGCCCAGCTCCGGGAGCTCATCCACCTCCGGCACAGAAAGTGAAGGTCCTGCACTTAGATCTTCAAGCAATGGCGCATGCTTGTCCATTTCTTGCATATCGACATCAGCGAATGACGCTGTCACCTCCGGAGCTGGTCTCGGAACATCCGCTAGTCCTTCTGAAATCTCCAGTGCTAGAGAAGGTACCTCTGGTGCTGGTTCCGGAACAGCCGAAGTTTGCTTTGGTGCTTCTTATACGTTGTCCAATGCAACCGTGGCCGCCAGCGCAGTCTCTGTTGTTGCAGTGGCTGCTGGCGCACTCTCTGTAGCTGCGGCGCTGGCACGTGCCAAAGCAGAAGCTCTTCTCGTTACTCTGGAAACTGAGGATAGAGAATTCAGGAAATGCAAAAAAGCAAAACCAAAACATTGCCGCTACAGTCGGCACAGAGCTTCTTCCATTGGCACGTTGTCGCTGCAGTCGGCACGGAGTTTCTTCATTGGACGGTCGAAGTCAGAACCCACTGTTATTGGTGAGGCAGAGGCTCCAGACTTCATCCCAGGGGTCGTGGCAGCCACTGATGCCGTCTCAGCTAGGATCTCCCTCATCTGAGAAGGGACTCCAGACCCAAAGCCAACCGCTAGCACCGGGGCCGGAGTCAACTTGCTGGACCTAGTGCTGACCACAGGCATTGGATCTAAAGATGGTTTGGTCATTGGGGCTCGACTTCCTATTGCTGGACGAATAACCAGCACTGACTTCAAAGTTTGGCGAGGCAGAGAAGCTGCTTCCATCGGAGCTGATCTGACCGAAATGCCATCAGATCGCATCAGCTTTCTCTTCCGGCTATAGGAGTTGATGGGCCATTTGCCTTTGCTCCGACTTGAGTCGGGTTTCTTCTGGCTAGGATCTGCAGGAGTCTTGCCCTTCACTTCATGTGGGCAGGGAGCTAAAGCTCCGAGGAGCTAAAGCTTCGAGGATTACTATCCCTGGTGGCAGAGTGCTCCTTTGATGCACCACAGGACCTGTGTCATCACGCAGAGGCATCACCTTCTATATCTCTCTCCTGACCTCCAGAACTACATTCAGAGGTAGGAACTCAACTAGAGGTCCGAGGTTATCCCTTGAAAAAATTCCGCTATTCAGATTTTCAGATGGAGCTTCAAGGCATGTTCATCTTGATTGGTGCCATGACCGACTTCAACCCAGAGAAAATAAATTTCTCCAAAGAAAGACTAGGCCGTGAACTCTCGCTACTTGAGAGGTGCCCAACGGTTGGTCAGGAAGTTGCCGAGGACCATCATAGAAGTTAATCCTCCGTCCACCAGGTGCCGAATCCTTGTCAGCACGGGGTTGTACTTCTCAGGCAGCTCTGAGAGCTCCTCCCAGGAGTTGGACTCCGTCGTCGAAAACCCTTCTCGCAGCTCCAACCGATCGTGAGGGTCCACTTGGATCACAACCCAATCGTTCTTCCAAGTCTCCCACTTTTCGGAAGGAAAGGTCATGATATACTTGAATGGGGGATTCCTACGCTTTACAAAGTAGTAAAACCCAACAAGCAGTTACTTTTGCCTGTCGCTTAGAGAGTGAAGAAGGTCCGGAACATAGGGATGCAGGGCGGCACACACACCCACATCTCGGAGAACTGGACAAAGATTGCCGTCAGCAATATTAGGTGAGGTCTGAGGTGGTCCAGTTGGAGCGCTTACAACTCCAGCAGCATTAACCAGAAGTTGGATACTGGCAGAACCACCCAACCATGGCGTATGCCGAGAAGTAAACAATGTCGCCGAAGGACTCCTTCTTGAATGGGATCTTTCCGCAGCGAATAGCATTGTTGAAGGAATCGCTTGTCCAACCCATTAGCTTTCGAACTCTCAACAACTCATCATCACTCACAATCTTGCTGGGGGAAGTCCGAGTTATATCACCGCAAAGTGGAGCAAAAGTGGGAGCGCGATAAAATGGTTTGAGCAGAGAACTCTATGGCAAGAATAGATCGATGCGTAAGAGTTCTCCCACCTTGCAGTGCCTCTTCCTTTATTAAACCTCCACAACACCTGGATGTCAATTGCATTTGGACTATAATCACGCTCTATGAAGTTACCTCATCAATGACACAGCAACCTGGGTCCACGTTATTAAAAAGTCACACCAGGTGAACTGTTTTCATGATGATAAGTAGGAAGCTCGTGGGCGATGGCCTGGCAAGCTACAAAGATTACTCTGGGAACTGATACAGAAATCATATTGGGAGCCGGCGTTCTTCAATTTCGTGAGATCAGCACATCATGTATCTCGCCTACCAAATCAAGAAGGGTCGCATGCCCAAAGGGAAGCCTGAAGCAGCAATGCGGGAGAGATAATGGTTCCACCTCCGGCATTGAAACCTCATAATCCCACGAGAGGTAGGCCCGAGGGCCACTGTCGATACCCTGCATGCCAAGTATCCCTTCGTACCAGAAGAAGACGCATGGAGTTCCACCTTCCAGTATTGTGGACTTCCAGAGGAAACACGTGTCCTACAGTACTGGACCTGCCTCCCTCCTCACGATGGCTCCGGTGCTCCCACGTGTCCCGCAGAGCTGAATCTGCCTCCCTCCTTAGGGTGGCTTCGATGCTGCCCCGTATCCTACATTGTCGGATATGCCTCTATCTTTAGCATGGCTCCGGTGCTGCCACGTGTCCCGGGGTGCCAAACCTGCCACCCCGACAAGGGAAGCTCTAGTGCTGCCACGTGTCCAGTAGCTCTGGACCTGCCTTCCCGCAGAGGGAAGCTCTAGAGCTAACACATGTCATACGTCCGTACCTATGTCTGCAATAGGAGCACAACGAATCTCCAACAACGGGGACATTCAAGGGCTATCAATCGTCCATTACAAGACCTGGTTAACGCATCATTAATGCTATATTAATGACACAAGATTAGAGGACTGACGAGAATGGTAATGCTTCCATTAAGGCACGTTATCATGCTATTAACCACCCGTAACACTTGTAGATCGTGTATAGGGCGGTTATTATAGCCGGGGCCACCTGTCGGCCCATGGCGCATACTGTAACAACCAATACTTGATATATAAAAGGGCTATGTTGCACGGTAGATGGCCAACCTCAACGAATACCTAGTCATCCATACTCATACAATACACAAACACCCGTGGAGTAGGGTACTACGCCATGGCAGCCTGAACCACGTAAAAATCCTCTATGTTCACCCTTGCTCTTGATCTTAATTAGTGCTCTGTCTAAATAAAAACCTCCATGAACTATTTTTTAGTAGTACTAGGAGAAGTGTCATTGGCACACTTTGACAACCGTCGCTCGCGGAAGGGAGCATACTTGTACACTGAATCATGACGTAGTAAGAACTGGAGGGAGAACTGATGGAATATGCCTTATGACTAATCTTACTATATAAACTAAATTTACATTTCATGAACATTTAATACTACCGTGAGACCTATGTGTGCTGAATACATGGGCTATTATGTTAAACATGAAGGTTTATACGCAATGTTTTGAATATACTTGAGAAACACACTTCGCACTGTCCGAACTTTCTATGTGCTGAAATAACTATGTGGCTGCTATGTTTTTCATTTGCAATGTTTCAACCTTTCTTTACACTTATTGGAAAATTTGCTTAGTATTCTTATACTATGTTTTTGGTCGGTTTTGATGGTTATGGCTGATATCATCTTTCTATGTTTACAACATGCTTATGTGAGGTGCTCACATAGGGTGTTGTGGTTATCGGACAAATGTGAGTCAACTCGAGGACTTGTACTCGGAAGAATTGGTTGTTTGTTCATGTGCAGGTGTTGCTTAAGGTCAAGACATGGCTGGTGATGGGATCCATTTAACTAGTCTTAGGGAGAAGATGAGGTTCAACAACCATGTTCGGGAGGAATTGTGGTTGAGTTGATCGGAAGGTCACGCAACATATTTGGATCAAGAACAATGCATATGAATGTCAGATGTCTTACATTCCAAGTAAATAACCCATGAACTTGACATTATATTACGGAAAAATCCCAATAAGTCTCTTGCATTTGTTTCAGAACGTGACATGCCTAGTTATATCCAATTTTCTCATGTAGTACACTTGTTTTTTTGTCTTCTCTAACCCTTGAACATATTGATGTTTTTAAGAAGAGGAGCTAGCACTTCTCTCCACTCGGTTCTCAAAAGCACTGCAAAATGTGAGGACTAGAAGGAGAGAAAGTAGTGATTCTCAACGATGCTTTGAATGTGGTAAATAGAACATTTTCGTACAGATTGCCCTAACCTTTCATGTCCTTCTACCCGTGATGAAAAGCAAAATAAGTTCAAGTCCTCTTCTGCCAACAACAACAAGAAAAAGAAACTTTCACAAAATGCCAAGTGGTGGACCATGTCCTCTCCACTCTACTAGACAACAACTTGAGCAATCTGGACTCCAGAAGTGATGAGGATGAAGACAATTTAGCAACTATGTGTTTCATGGCGGGCAACTCAAGATCAAATATGGAGGAGGCATAAAAGAACAACGACGATGAAGTGGTATGTCCCACTTGCGAAGAAATGTGTGATGCTATTTCTCGTTCCACTATTATACTAGAGAAAAAGGACAAAAAACTTAGGTATAATGCTGTAAAAATTGAATTACTATAATATGAAATTAATTGTTTAAAAACTTTGATTCCTAGTGATGATTCTGGTTCCTCATGTGAGCTTATATATAAACAAATGTCCTCTTTAAGAAGTACGCACACCTCCACACTTGGTAAACTTGAACTTGAAATTGAAAATAACAAAAACCTTGCTGCACTTAATGATAAAAACATAAAAGATGTTAGTTGTTCTACATTTGATTTGCATCATTCTACTTGTGATGATCTTGATAAAAAACTACATGATGCTATGGATGAGATTTCTGTTTTGAACATTGCTTTACGTTCTCATGAAGTTAAATATTGTTCTAATGGCAAACTAAAAGAAAAAAATTCATGTGAAAACTGCCTACCCTTGTCCAAAAAACTTGATGACATGAATAGGACACTAGAGCAATTTTGTAATGAGAATAAAAATCTGAACTTGCGGCTGAATTCCTCTAAATCTTGTAATGATAATATTAGTTTAGGTATTGATTCCCATGCTCATGCCAAGGCACATCCATCTAAAATTGAAAAGTCATTAGGAAGTGGTTTGATTCAAACAGCTCCTAAACAAAAAAGAAGTAGTTTTCAAATATGCAGGAGTGTTGTCTCTTTCGGTCTCTAATAATCATGTTGCTTGCTCATCTAGACATGAACATAAAGTTAAATTTCATTGTACCTAATGTGATAGAGATGATAATGTCATAGATTTTTGTTACAGACTGGCTAAACAACAACAAAAAAAAGAAATAATGCAAGCTAGATCTCATAACTCTCATGAAAATTTGCAGCTCGTGCTAAACTGAATGTTAGGAACATGCAACCTGTTGTTTGAGTCAAAAACATGCAAAGTTCGCTCCCAAACCTACTATTTTATCACTACACATGTACATGATCCAAACACTCATGCTCATTTTGCTTTTGTTGCTTCTTTTGAACCCAAAGATATATCACACGCACTCACGAATGAATCTTGGATTATTGCCATGCAAGAAGAGTTAGAAAATTTTGAATGAAATAATGTTTGGAAACTTGTACCTCCACCTCAAGGTCACACTTTAATTGGAACGAAATGGGTGTTCGAAAATAAACAAAGTGAGGATAGGGTTGTGGTTAGGAATAAGGCTAGGTTATTTGCTCAAGGTTTCACACAAGTTAAAGGTCTAGATTTTGATGAAACTTTTGCTCATGTTGCTATATTGGAAGTCATAAGAATTTTGTTAGCATTTGTTGCATCTAAAGGATTGAAGTTATATGAAATGGATGTTAAAAGTGCATTTCTTAATGACTACATAGATGAGGAGGTTTATGTCAAGCAACCACCAGGTTTAAAAAATCCAGATTTTCCTAATCATGTTTACAAACTGTACATAGCCTTGTACGGTCTCAAACAAGCCCCAGAGCATGGTATGATAGGTTAAAAACATTCTTACTTGAAAAGGGTTTTACCATGGGAAAGGTTGATAAAACTCTTTTTGTTCTTAAGCGTGGCAATTACTCATTATTTGTTCAAGAATATGTGGATGATATTATCCTAGTTTGTGCTTCTCATGATCTTGTGTCCAAGTTTTCAGTTATGATGAGTTCAGAATTTGCGATGAGTATAATGGGATAAGTCACATAATTTTTGGGGCTTCAAATCAAGGAAACCAAGGAGCGTACTTTTGTTCATCAAATGAAGTATACAAGAGACCTCTTAAGGCGCTTCAACATGGACAAAAGCAAGCCTCTTTGGACACCAATAGGTACAATAACAACACTTGAACTTGATGAAGATGGTGAACCCGTGGATCAAAAAGAATATCGAAGCATGATCATGTCACTTTTATACCTCACGGCATCAAGACCGGACATACAATTCAGCGTATTTCTTTGTGAAAATTTCAAGCTTCTCCACGTGCTTCACATCGTCAAGCCGTCAAAAGAATTCTTAGGTACTTACAGGAACTCAAGAATTTTGCATTTTTCTTCCTTCTTCCTCAACCGTTACTTTGAAAGCTTTTTCGGATGCTGATTTTGGGGTTTGTAGGATTGATAGGAAAAGTACTTTGGGTGCTTGTCATTTTCTTGGTAATTCAATTGTTGCTTGGTCCTCTAGAAAATAAAATTCAGTTGCACAATCCAAGCCCGAATCTGAATATGAAGCTACTGCTAGCGCTTGCTCACATATTCTTTGGGTTGTTCAAACACTTAAGGACTATGGGATTGATCTAGGTAGTTTTCCACTAGGTTGTAATAAAACTAGTGCCATTTGCATTGCTAAAAACCCCGTGCAACATTCGAGAAAAAAGCACATTGACATTATGTATCACTTTCTCTGTGATAATGTTGAAAAAGGAAACATTGTGCTTCACCATGTAGATACCAAACAATTGAAAGTGCATCTAGGCATCCCTTATAGGTTTTGGTTGATTTATGACAAACAAATGAGATCCTAACCAAATTGTTGAGATGAGCGCAGGTCTTAAAAGAAATTATGATGAAAGCACAAAAAGAAAGGAGAATGAGGATCTATTTGGAAAAGAGCTCAAGAGCTAAATAGATTAGATCATTATGTATGGAGTGTGTTGGAGAAACACACCCCGAGAGCTCAATCACAAGAAAACTCACTCACTGCACTAATTTATACAGGTCTGGACTAGTCCGATAATATACGAACTAGTCCGATAACCCCTCTGTCAAAATCAGACAAGTCCTTCCAGTGCGGACTTGTCTACACAGTCCGAATCTACACAGGCCAGACTAGTCCGATAACACCACGGACTAGTCTGATATCTTTCTGACTAAAATTGGACTAGTCCTCCCAAGTGCGGACTAGTCCTCTACACTTCACAGATTTGCACGAAATCGGACAAGTCCGAAATTACCACGGACTAGTCCGATAACCTCTCTAACTAAAATTGGACAAGTCCTCTAAATGCGGACTTGTCCCAATTCACTAAGGAGATCACCACAGTCGGACACGTCCGAAACTATTCAGACTAGTTCGAACTTTTCCAGAGCCTAAATCGGACTAGTCCGCCCTAAGTCGGACAAGTCCGATCTTCCTGAGAACTTAGGGTTTCCTACACGCTGCACACCGGACTAGTCCGAACTCCACGACAGACTATTCTGGACCCTTGAAACCCTAACGGTAACTTTTGGAAACACCATATAAATAGATGCGCATGACCCTACTTTCAACCACCTTGACTCCTAGCGCTGTCACGCCCTCCAAGAGCTTAGAAAACACATCTCTCCATGCAACCAACGCAAGAAAGATCAAATCCTTGAGGATTCATCTTGGAACAAAGGAGAGACATGATTCACACGTTTGAGCTCTTGGGTTTGATCTCTAACACACTCCTGTTGTTTCATTGTTGATCTTAAGAGTGTGTTCTTGGTGGTGTTCGATTTGTAATCTTCGGGAGCCCTCAACTTGTGAGAAGGCCCCTTGAACTTGGTGATTTACCCTTGTGATAGTGGAAGGGAATTGGCCTTCGTGGTGATTCGACGAGGTTAGGGTTGGTGAAGACCTGGATCTTCGTGGGCTCCTCAACGTGGACGTAGGATGAATTTGTGGGAACTGAATCACAGGATAAAAATCTTGTGTCTTCACTTTGTGCATGTTGTTCTTACTTTTGTGGATATCTAGGGTTTTAATTGATCTTGTTCATATTACACTAAAACATTGAATATAAGGTTAACTTGTGCAACATCCAGTTTCACAAAAGTATTGCACTCTAATTACGAGTATATTTCCTCTGCATAGAGTCTAGGATCGAGATAACCTATCAAACTTGATTGATCTAGTCCACACGCACCAGACTAGTCTGCACTCTACCAGACTAGTCCGATTTCTTGGTATTTGATAAAGTTGCTATGTGTTGCAGGTTCCAACTAAAATTCAAAAAAGCCTATTCACCCCCCTCTAGGCCACATTCAATTGGTATCAGAGCAGGACTCTTCGCAAGAGACTAATTGCTCGAATAGAACATGTCAGACATGAAGGATGTGCACAAGAGTCACAACCAAGAGAAGGCTGAAGATGAAAAATCTCAAAAATTGGAGAAGCTCCTCGATGCCATTCAGGAATTCAAAGATGACGATGAGGAGACGCTTGAACTCAAGGCGCTCCTAAGGAAGAAAGCCCTCTCCAAAGGGAAAGTGAAGATCGGAGACAATAAGAAGGGGAGTAGTCACACCAACTACTCCCGATATCTTTTCAATTACGATCGCTTAAATTCTAACGATAGCCATTATCTGTCTATTCCTTTAGGAAAAGCCCCACACTTTGACGAGAATGATTACTCAATGTGGTGGCAAAACATGAAAATGCACTTAATCTCACTCAATCCCAACTTGTGGCATATTGTGTGTATAGGAATAGATATCTCGGACGACGATGAAGAGCTTACGCCAAGCCAAGAGCAAGCAATTCATCGTAATGCTCAAGCTACAGCAGTCATCACATCTTCGCTAAGTCAGGATGAGTTCAACAAGGTGGATGGACTCGAAATTGCAAAGGAAATCTGGGACACATTGCAAACTGCACATGAAGGTGATTGTCATGTGCGAGAGGCGAAGATCGAAATGATTGAAGGCGAATTGGGAAGATTCACCATAGAAGAAGATGAGTCACCAAAGGATATGTACAACCGGTTAAAAACTCTCATCAACAAGGTTCGAGCATACGGAAGTAAGATGTGGAATGATCACGAGGTAGTAAATCTCATCCTTAGAGCTTTCATGCCTCGCAGTGTCACCCTATTCAGAGAAAGCCCTAGGTACAAGAAAATGACCCCGGATGAACTACTTGGGAAAATCATCAACTTTGAGATGATGGAAAAACAAGCTAACCACGTAAAGGAAATTGTCGACCTCACCTCGACAGAGAAGAAAGGTGTCGCATTGAAGTCTACTTGCAAACCTTTGTCAAAAGAAGCTCGAGAAGCTCAACAAGAAGAGGAAAGCGATGGCGAGAGCAACTATATTGATGAAGAGGACATGATCCTCTTTATGAAAAGATTCAAGAAAATGATGAAGAAAAGACAAGGGGGAAAATCAAGTGAAGAAAAATACAAAGAGATGTCAAGACCAAAGTTGAGGTGGGCATGCTATAACTGTGGTGAATATGACCACTTTATAGTTGATTGCCCGTATGAAGAAAACAAGAAGATGACCAAGGAAACAAAGCCTCAACCCAAGAAATTCTTCAAGAATGCAAGAGACAAGCGCACCTAGAAAGGAGTGGGACTCAAATGATGAGTCCTCATTCGAAGAGGAAGAGGAGATGACTAGCATAGCCATCGAGAAGACAACTAAGAAGTCCACCCTCTTACCAAATCTCGGCGCATGGAAGGGCAACGACACTTGCCTCATGGTGAAGGAAGTTAAACGAAAGGTAATAGCAAAATCTACCTCTTCGCATTCTTTTGATAGTGATAGTGACAACTATAGTGATGATGAGGACATGCTAGCTGGCTTAGATAAGAAAACTGCTGCCAAAATGAAATTCTTGATGGATAAACTTGTTGATAGGGAGGGCATGATTGATCGTCAAGAAGATATGATCATCCTACAAAAGGAGGAGAATCTCAAGATCAATGAGCTCCTTGAACTTGAAGAGGAGCGAAGCAAATCACTTGACCTTGAGTTAGTTTCAAGCAAGGAAGCTTGCTTGAAGTTAAGCGACTCAAATGCAATCATCAAGGAAGAACTTCTTAACATAACCAAAGTTAACAATATCCTTGAAGTGCAAGTTGAGTCACTCAAACATAGTGACCCTTCATCCTCTTCAAGCTTACCGTCTCAACCCCTTAAAACTTACACTAGCTTAAAAGACAAGTCAACCTCTACCAAGGACAATCACCCTTCCCAATGTGGCATCTTCGACAAGGAGAAGGTCAAATATGCATACAGTGCATACTTGGCCACAAGACCTCCTAATGTCAAATATTGCATTGGGTATTCCTATGGTGAAAGGCAAATTGCTGGAAACCATAAGAATAACAAGGAGCACATTTCCTTTGTCAGGGGAAACTCCTCTCGAGCTAGAAATACTAATGATACTAATAAATCCAAGATAGGTAACACATATGAAAATCGGACTAGTCCGGTCTTTACACGGACAAGTCCGGTCCTCCAGACAAGTCCGGTTTCCCGGACTAGTTCTGTTCATGAGCAACAAAACCTATTGTTTAGAACTTTTGATGCATCATACATTCTTATGAAAAGTATTGGTAAAGTTTATACTCATTATTTTGGGCCACGCCATGGGAACACAAAGTCTCATGTGTGGGTGCCCAAATCTCTTGTAACTAACCTCAAAGGACCCAAGCAAGCTTGGGTACCTAAAACCAAGGCATGATTTGTTTTTGTAGGCCTATTCATCCGGTGGATCGAAATGGGTGCTAGACAGTGGATGCACCAACCATATGACCAGAGAAATAATGATGTTCGTTGAGTACAAAGAGAATGAGGATCCAAACGAGGGCATCTATTTTGGATACAATTGTCAAGGAAGGGTGCTCGGTACCGGTAAAATTGCAAGATCATCTCAACATACTCTTTCTAGTGTTTTACATATCAATTCCTTAGATTATAACTTGATGTCCATATCTCAATTATGTGACAAAGGTTATAATTGCATGTTTACTAATGAGGGTGTGACCGTCACTAGAAGGAGTGATGACTCGGTTGCATTCAAGGTTGTGTTGAAGGGAAAGCATTATCTTGTTGACTTCAACAAAGATAAAGCCGAACATGACACATGATTGATTGCAAAGACCAACATGGGTTGGCTGTGGCATAGACGGCTAGCACATGTTGGTATGAGGAATCTTCAAAAACTCCTTAAGGGCGATCACATATGAGGCTTAAAGGATGTTGTTTTTGAGAAAGACAGGCCTTGTAGCGCATGCCAAGATGGGAAGCAAGTAGGAGCACCTCATCTCGCGAAGAATATCATGACTACAACAAGACCGCTCGAGCTACTTCATATGGACTTATTTGGTCCAATTGCCTACATAAGCATCGGCGGCAACATATATGGCTTAGTGATTGTTGATGACTTTTCACGCTTCACTTGGGTTTTTTTTTTACATGATAAGACATAAACTCAAGGAACCCTCAAGAAGTTTCTCAAGCGTGCCCAAAATGATTTCTCATTGAAGGTCAAGAACATACGAAGCGACAGCGGCACGATGTTCAAGAACACTCAAGTTGAGGAGTACCTAGACGAAGAAGGGATAAAGCATGAGTTTTCAGCACCTTATTCCCCTCAACAAAACGAAGTTGCCGAAAGGAAGAACCGAACCCTCATAGAGATGGCGAGAACAATGCTCGATGAATACAAGACCTCGGATCGGTTTTGGGCGGAAGCGGTTAACACTGCTTGCCACGCCATAAACCGACTCTACCTTCATCGACAACTCAAGTAGACATCATATGAGCCACTCACGAGTAACAAGTCTAATATTTCATATTTTTGAGTTTTCATTTCTAACTGCTATATTTTGAACAAGAAGCCTAGGACTTCAAAGTTCGCTTCGAAGTCCGATGAAGGTGTCTTGCTTGGTTATGATTCGAACTCTTACGCATATCATGTCTTCGACACACTACAAGGATTTCGGTTTATCGCAACGAAAAAATTTGTCGCAATAGGTTGTTTTTTTGTCACAATAGGTCGCTGTTGCACTGAAATAGTGTGGCGATAGTTTTTACGAATTGTCATAATAATTCCCGCGGTGACAGGTTATTTGCGATGCCTTGGCATCCGTGGCGAATAGTATGGTATTGCAACGATTTTACATTGATGGCAAATAGGACGCTATTGCAACATTTTCATGTATTGCGACAATTTAACGTATCGCAACGAATTGTACGGTATTGCAACGGGTTCACAATCGTGGCTAATAGTATGGTATTGCAACGATTTCATATTCGTGGCAAATAGTATGTTGTTACAACGATTTAGCATATTGCAACGATTTAACGTGTTGAAACAAACATCATGGTATTGCAATGATTTCACATTTGTGGTAATTGTATGTGGTTGCAACGATTTCACAGGCGTGGCAATAGTACGGTATTGTAACAATTTCACATTCATGGCAAATGGTATGTTATTGCAACGGTTTAGCGTATTGCGACGATTTAACGTATTGCAACGAATAGCATTGTATTGCAATGATTTCACAGACGTGGCAATAGTACGGTATTGTAACGATTTCACATTTGTGGCAATAGTATGTTATTGCAACGGTTTACCGTATTGCGACGATTTAACGTATTGCAACGAATAGCATTGTATTACAATGATTTCTCATTCGTGGTAATAGTACGTGATTGCAACGATTTTCACATTCGTGGCAAATACTACAGTATTGCAACAATTTTTACAGCCGTGGAAAATAGTAACATATTGCAACGAGTTATGGTGTAGCGACGATTCACCATATTGCAACGAATATCACAGTATTGCAACAATTTCACATCTATGGCAAATAGTATGATACTGCGAAAGTTTAACATCTGTGGCAAATAGTAGGTTAGTGCAATGAGTCAACAAATGTGGCGAATAGTACCGTATTGCAACGATTTCAGATCCGCGGGAACTAGTCTGGTACTACAACGATTTCGTGTCTGTGGCGAATAGTTGGGTATTGCAACGAGTCCACAAACATGGCGAATAGTACCGTATTGCAACGATTTCAGATCCGTTGGAACTAGTATGGTACCACAACGATTTCGCATCCGTGGCGAATAATTTGGTATTGCAACGATTTCTTATCTGTGGCAATAGTGTTTTAATGCAACGTTTTTGAGTCGTTGCCAAATGTTTATACTGCAACGTTTTGTCATTCTATTGCCACGTTTTATCATCCGTATTGGAAATAGCTTCCTATTGCAACAATTTATCATTCATGACAAGAAATTCGTAATGCCACGTTTTATAATTAGCGGCAGTAGAACCCCAATGCACCAGGTCTGAAAATTAGTGGCAACAGAATAACAAGTTTAACAATAAACATCCATCAATTTTACAACACGCATAACAACACTCAAGGATTACTTAAGCGACGTGTTTGTATGCTATGAGTTTTACTAAGCTGACCGGGACTAATTGTTGGAGCAGGTGGCTTTTGGCGGTTCCTTATTTGTTGGACCTTCTGTGGAGAGGTTACCATCATCATTTTGTCCTGCATTTCCTTAGCTGTCTGTTCATGATCAGCTGCTATTTGACCTTGTAGTTTTGGACTTCAACCATTAACACTTCATTCTTATGGTTTATGCAGTCCATCTGGGTGTTTAAGCTATCATTTCTTCGTTCCAAGTCCTGCACTATTTTATTGAGGCCTGCATTTCTAACTTCTAAGTTTTGAACTTGGTTGTTGAGGTGTTCAGACATCTGGATACACATACGTTCACATTCGGGACCAGTTGGGTTAGCCATGTAACCACGCCCCCGAACCTGTGATCCTACACAACCGATTGAGGATCTATAACAACGCTGGAAGATGTGGTTTCTCTCCTCATTTGGAATCGGGCCTCCCTGCTCAGCTTCCATGTCGTCCACATGGGCACGTGCCTGGATCTATATACAAAAAGAAATGTCACAGGTAATTTGCAAATATTTATTTAATTGTGGATTGTTTGAAGTGTTACTCACATGTACGGCTTCTGCCAGCTTGTTTGTCCAGTTACCGTTCAACAAATGGCTTGCCTCCCACAGTCGTATGTCATCGGGTTCTTCTCCGGTCTCTGGGTCTCGCTACATAAAATACAAGTAAACTTCAACATGTCGGTATACATATTGTTTGCAGTGCAAAGTAAAAGCATGATTTATTTTTCATACCTTCTCGTAACTAAGTTGGGCGTAAGATTTGGAGCCAAGCAAGTGACACGCCTTTTGTCTTCTTCAATTTTGAGAATTGGTCCTGCTTATTGACTACAATAAATTTAAGAATTAATTCCATTAATGAAAGTAAATGAAATATTTTTGTATGATGCGAAGCTATTAAAAAGTTACCTGACCTTGAATCGCTCAGACCCAAAATATTCTATTAGGTGCAGCCACTCGGGCGTTGTTACGTCAGCTGGCTGGTTTCGTATACGTTCTTCATCGGTAGAATAACTCTTATAGGTGGCATGCAAAGTCGAGCGCCACCCCTTGTAGCGCTCGCAAGCAATTTTCAAAATTTTTCTTGCACTCTCCGGTGTGTCCTCCATGTCCCAGGAATCCTGTACATTGTATAACAAGTTGCTGTAAACGTACATGATGGAGATTGCAAGAAAAAAGTACTTGTGTGGGGGTGTGACAACACTAACCAGAATGTCTCGTACTATATCTCTCTTGTTACTATGGCCAACCTCTGCCCACTTCGTTGCACCAGTGAGGGATGCATGTCTTTTTGTAAACATAACCACATCATCAACAAAGTGCCGCTGATTAATACCAACCGTAGCACCCAACCTAGCGGAGAACTGAATTGGTAGCTTCACATGTTGCGTTCTACTAACTTGGGATGCATAGCATATTCCGGAAACCTTAGGTCCTTTAGCCACACTTCTTCCTAGCTTCCTTCCTTCTGTTACATTGATTCAAACGGTAAATGATTAAAGCAAATTACAGCTTGAACAAGTTTAGTATCATGTACAAATAGTGTGAAAAGAAGAAAAGTCTGATGTTCATACCATCTTCACGACGAGTGCGGCAAATACGAGCGTGGGAGGACCGCGTCGTGCCATCACCATTTTGTTCTGTAGTGCTCCCTCCTGGTTTATATTAATTATCGCCCACAAATGAATTAAAAATGAACTACTACAGTAGTTAGGACTGTCGTAACGACACCTATTTTGATGGGGGGGATTATATTATTGACTTCTTTGTTGCTGTTCATACCCTAAAATGAGCCATCAGGTACACATGTCAGTGGCGGTACGCACTTGTAGTACTGCAGAGGATTTTCAGTCCATGAGCGAAGAAGGCAAAACCGTGAGGGCGCATGCAGCTGGCAACGCTAAACTAGACAAAGATAAGGTTCGCCGGTTCGGTCTGTTTGACATCAGCCGTAGCGCGTCTCGATGAGAATTATTAGTTGCATGGCAAGTAATGAACGCCAGCGGTAGCAGGTGGAGAATGCAAGACAGATAAGGCAGGCAGCTTGCGGGATTGAAATCATCTGCAGTACTGCACCTGCATTAGCTGCCACTAACATGTGGGCAATGAGACATCGGGTCTACTTGTCAGTGGCGGCTACTGCAGGTGCAGTACTGCATAGTGCCAGCTTGCGACACTCATCAAAGTGAGGGTTCGGTCTCGCAGAAACTCTCAAGGAGGATATGTGGCAGGGCGAGTAATGGCCATGGATTTGCGGGCGGCGGGGTAATCATGGCACGCGAAGGATGGGACGTGGCGATGGGCGAGGGAGACGCGTCGGGGAGGACACTGAAGTGACCAGCGGCAGGGCGTGGCCGTGGGCGTCGGTGCCGGCCGGAGTGGCCCGCGGCGAGAGAGCACAGCGTGGAGGCATAAAAAAATCACGCCATAACACAGGCTGATGAACTATTAACTATAAAGACTAAGTACTAATAAGAAAGTAGAATCGCAAGGCATGCTAAAACAATTAGTAGAGCCCAGGAAAGAATGCAAATGACCATGATACACCCATCATCAATACATCTAAAGGACAAAACGTAGTCTCTCAAATGCTCCAAATTCAATGCCAAAGGAGTAGAGTAAAAAACTAACACGCTCCGCCAAAACAAATGGCATGGTAGAGAGGCAGGTAGTAATGTGATGTGATATGGGTAGTTGGAAGCTACTACCGAGGATAGAGTTGGAGTGGGATATTTCTTAAGCTCCAAAAGTAAAATTACGCTAGGGCGGAAGGAGTATTTCTGGTTTGTATATCTATACCTACTGTTGGTTCATGCATCGTAGTAGTACCAGGGAGTGAAGAACCTCGGGGTTCCTGAACATCATGTGCTGCAATATTCTCTGCGTACCATGCAAACGATTTAATGTTGTCTAAATTTGTTTAATTTTGATAGTAAACACATTTATAGTTATACCAGGTGCTTGTTGGCCACCATGAATGCTTGTAGACGACATCACGGTTTGATGTGTGGTTCCTAATGTAAAGAGCATTGTAAGTAGTCATTCCAAATAACAGTGATAACGTGAGATTACATGACTGACGTAGATTTTGGATAAGATGGTGTGCTTTCTATAAACTGTAGTGTTTTTTACTAACGGAGGAATTAGAGAAGAAAGAATAGAAAAAACGTACGATCCGAGAAAGCCACAAGAAAGAAAAAAGTGAAAACCATGGGAACTAAAAATCTTAGGAATACAAATTTGTAAAACAGGAATGAGAGTACAACATTTGGAGTGGTTGATCAAATAACTCGTGCGTCATTTACTTTTAAATCCAGAAGTTACATACTACTACCTCTATTTTTTAGTATTTGTTGTTCCCGACAAGGAATTCAACTAGAAATACACTACCGTAATAAGCTGTTGGAGCAACATTTATTTAGGCACAGATGTAGTGTGTGTGTGTCTATATATATATATATATATATATATACACACACACACACACACACATAACTAAATTCGTGAAACAGAAACCACATTTCTTCTTTGTTAATTTATTTAATCTTCGTATATCAGGATGGATCATGTATAACTTAACTACGCCAAAACTGCATGGATCATGTAGAACCAAGCCAATATAGCTCTATAAAAATACGGCATGGATCGTGTAGTTTACCTAGCACAAAACTGAAGTCCGGGATGCGATGTCGCAGGGAGGTGTCGGCGATGAAGAGGTTCGGTGGAGCCCGTCAAACTTGGTCGCCCAGCGTTGTACCTAGGAGTCAGCACCACCAAGAGATTCGATGTGTCACTGTGAGATCCATGGGGGAAAAATTGTAAAAACCGTGGGAAATGGAAACACAGGAATTTCTTAGGAATAAAAGTATGGAACACAGGACAGAGAGACAACACATTTGGAGTACTGCGAGATCACCGAAAGGGCAGGGCAGCTGTGTGTCGGGAACGGAGGCCAGTGTTTCCATTTATACTTATCGTGGTTGAAATAGGGTTACAATAATAGGCGGGAATGAAATTGGAGGCACGGGTAGTGAAAATTGAACTGTCAAAATCTCAAATGTGGCGCGCCAAGTAAAACGATAAAATTTTCGCGGGAGTGTAGAATTTGATGCAAGCCATGCCCTTGTGCACGCATCCAATCATGATCAATTACATCTCATGTCGCGTCGATTCCTGCACATGGCTGGTGCGTGTAGCTAGAGGGGTAGACTTTGTCTTAGGACATCTTGCTCGCTTCTTAGTTCATCTTTGCTGCCATGCATGGAGATCAAAATCTAAAAGCATTCATCTGCTAACTAGTGGGACATTCCAAAAAAATATGAAAAAAATATGAACCGCCAAATGTATAGTATGTGCTAATGCAAACGATATGCAAATACAGCCAAGTGCACGAAACGATGGTAAACAATCAGCATTTTGTGACATCAATCCCAATGAAATGATAACATGTAGTATATACTACTACATACAAAAGAATACATTTTCCCTGCGCTGACTACAAATGAAAAAATTGAGTGAAAGAATACAAAAGGGGACAAACGCAGCCTCAAGCATGATCTCAATGGAGTTTCAACCAAAAGTCATTGATTGTCGCAACACAACGAATTCTTGGCTAGACATTGAACAACAGTTATCTCGCCCCTTTTTCAGAAAGGAGTTGTTTTTTGATACTGCATAGGATGCATTGTTCATGAACAGAAAAGACATTTATCATTAAAATAGAAACAACACATATATTACAAACAAGAACTACGAAAGCACATAGAAGACAAGAAAAAAAAAACTACAAATACTACTGTACTCGGAGTCGGAGGAGATCTCCTCCACCTCCTCCTCCGACGCTGCTAACGTCGCCGCCTCCTCAGCCGCTGCCGCTGCCGCCTCCTCCGCTGCCGCCGCTACTCCCTCCTCCTCCAGCAATTGAGTCCGAAGCTTCCGGGCGATGGTCCGCAGAAGATTCTGGCGGCCCCCACCCCAGCCACCTCCCCGATCGTCTCGTAGAGGACGTTGAGACGACTGGCCATAAACCCTAACCCGAAGCAGTAGTGGTCGGTGGTGTCCATGCTGGTGCAGACGGGAAGTTTCCCAAGACCCAAACGCTTACACGAGCGAGATGTATCGTAAAATACATCCCGCACCAATATGTCGAGATTTTTTGCTCGCCCAACGGTGGTGGAAAGGTGCATGGTGGCCTCCTTCAGGCGCCGATCGAGTTCATCGAAGTGGTGTTCGACGAGGCAGACAGTCTCCTGAACCCAAACGGGATGAGGAGGTGCGGGCGCCATGGGCAGAGAAGGGGACAGAGGAGGTGCGGGCGCTGCCTCTAGTTCCACCGGCATTGGGTGCGACAGAAATGGAGAAGAAAGAGGTTCGGAGGACGTCGACAGCTTGGAGCGCTTCGGTGTGGGGCTACCCATTTGTGCAGCGACGGAGTTGCGGAGAAAGAGCGAGAGGTGGTCGGCGATGGTGCGGCGATGAAGGAAGAGAAGTTTGGAGGCTACGATTGATGGAGATGGAGTAGTGCGGTGGAGACGCAGGAGGACTAGTGTGCCATTATAGCGGGTCCTCATCCCGTGCGAGTGGAGATGATCGGACGCTTCGAAAACTGCGCTTTCGAATAAATCCAAACTGCGGTTGTCTTCCATCTCCGCTTCACACGTAGTTTTTTAATTTGACATGCGACCCGCAGTTTTTTAATTTGACATGCAAAGGGTCCAGGGTATGCAGTGGCCCACCTGGCATACTTTGTATGTCCGTCCGGCGGTGTTTCAGTTTTTCAGTTCCAGTTTTTAATTTTGACACGCAAAGGGCCCACCGGCCCAAGGTATATGCAATGTTCTAGTTTTTTTCAGTTAGTCACGCAAAATACCTCGATCATGTTTCGTGACGTTACACGTTTTCTCTTATTTTTTGAAAGATCATCATATATATATATATATATATATATATATATATATATATATATATATATACAAGAAAAAAGTACAAGACGATGAACACACCACACATTCATTCATTCATTAACACACACACACACACAAACACACACACACACACACAGAGACACACACACACACACACACACACACACACACACACACACACACATATATATATATATATATATATATATATATATATACATATATATCACAAACCCTCGTTCATGTTTTCTTAGTTTGACACGCAAAAGACCTCGATCATGCATGTTTGATGACGTTAGGTGTTTTCTAATTTTGTTGAAAGATCGTCATATTTGAGACTCGTTGATCATGTTTGGGGCATGACAACTAAAATGTTTGGGATGATCTTTCAACAAAAAGAGAAATACATACATCTATATATATATATATATATATATATATATATATATATATATATATATATATATATATATATATATATATATATATATATATATATATAGTTTGGCTCGTTGATCCTGTGTTTGGGGCGTAGGATAGCATGCATGGGCAACTATAACATGCATGTGAGAGAGACGTCGATGATCATATGTACTCCGCCCGTCTCCATAAACTTGTCGCTTTTTCGTAGTTCATTTTTTAACTACAAAAGCCGCATCAGAAGAGCTTGTTTATTGGCTCATGGACAAGGAAAATTGTTTGTACCTAGTACAAAAAATATAAGTTGGTCGGTGTTGCCATTCATACGCGAAGTATACGGCCAGGTAGTTGCTCTTGCAGGTGTATGGTAATTACGTGAGTGTTTGGTCGGGTCATGTGGTTAGTCCACGATGCACCCTAAACCCGGTGCTGAGGCTGTGTATTTGTCAATTGTGCGTACACTCTAGTGACATGTGACAAAGTGCTCAGTTATCAATCGCGTTTGGTTTGACGTCAAAGTTCGATTGGAGAGAGATCATCCATTTCTTTATGTCTTGGATCATCCAAATTAATGTTTGGTTGGATGGACTGGACGATCCAATTTTTTGTTGGTAGGTTGGATGAAACTTGATTGGATTATTGAATCATCAAAGTTGATAATTTCATAATATTATTCATGCGCATGATGATGGATCGTGCATGCCGAGCGCCGAGTTATTTGGATCGCTGAGCAAAGTTCGGACGTGGAGTTCGTGTGTGCCCGTGCGCGCTGCAAGATTCACTGCGCTCGCGTACGTGGCAATCATCAGGGAAGGGTGGTACAGTCGCAGGAACCGTGCAGTGCGCCCTTGGCTGTAAGATTTGGAGCGTGAACGTACGTGGCAACCATCTGGGCAGGGTCGCATAGAGACCGGTGTGCGGAAGGGCTGCAGAGAATTCGATTTTGGTGTTTGGAAACACGATATTTTTGTAGTTTTAGACCATCCGCAGCGGTTTCCTCTAAAACTTACTCTATATCCCTCTGTACTTCAAGTATATTCTCTATACTTCCAGCATTTCACTCTGGACACTAACTCTATACTTCTAGTAATCTACTCTATATTTCCAGTCCAGTAAGCTTTACAGTGAACCACTGCGGATGGTCTTAGAGCAATTAGCAATACCGTGGTATTTGATATTACTATGGTATTTTTTATAGAATGGTGTTTGTCAACCAAACAGTCCTATGTATTGCAAAATCGTGGTATTACAAAACTTTGTTATTGAAATACGTACTTTGGTATTGCCATGTCACTTTAAAAACTGTGGTTTCGAAAACTTTAGTATTGAAAAATTGTGCTCCCAAACACAGCCTAAAGCTTTACCGTGAACCACAGTGGATGGTCTTAAAGGCAGGCCCGACTCTGGGCCTAGGCGAGACGAAATAAATTTTCTATGGCCCTGCCGCACAACATCGCCTGCCACTCCCGCCGTCGCACCCCCGGCTCTGCCGCCGGCCCGCCGCCCCTGCGCCCCCACCGCCGCGACTCGAGAATGGATCAAGGGGAGGGATCATCGCCCATAGCGGCCGTGTAGCTTCCGTCCCCTCGATCCGTTGGCGATGAGCCTTCTCCTCATCCGTTCTTGAGTTCGCGTTGGTCACGGTGCCGCTTCGACCCTGCTTCTGGACTGACGTCGCTGATGATCTGCAACATACTTTTAAATCTGTGCATTGGAATTCTCCCCCTCATATTTGTTGATGCATTAATACCTGATGTTTTACATTGTTTTCCACGGGAGGCAAAAAGTAATGAACATCATTGATCAGAACTGTGCTGAGGAGAACGCAAAAATCTCATTGGGCCGCTTCAAGTCAGTTTTACAATTTTATTCACGTTCCATTTAACTTCAAGTTCCACGCCTATGCTTTGAAATATATGATTATACTAATCAAGCTCTGGTCTTTTACTAATTGATACTTAACCTCGTTTGTTGCATTTGTCAAGGTCTGAGGCCAACAAGGGCTACTATTTTGTCAACGTCACATCACCAGATGCGGTGCACCGGTTGTGGATGAAGCACCTGCATGGCTTTTGTTGGAAGGTGAACGACTCGTGGAAGATGTGCGAGGTCTACTATGCCAACATCCAGGTACGTCGCCGTCCGCTGCCACCGTTTTCCATTGCGTTGCCGCTGCATGGTGTTCACCTGCCGCTGCTCGTCATCCCTTCACAGGGCCGGGATACGTTGGTGGCCCATTTCTCCAAGTCATGCTTTGACTGCGAAACCGAGGAGTTCCTGCCAGTGTGGTTCAGCTCGCCGCGGAAGGTGAACGACTCGCGGAAGATGTGCGAGGTTGACTACGCCAACATCCAGGTACGTCGCCTTCCACTGCCACCATTTTCCATTGCGCCGCCGCTGCAACGTGTTCACCTGCCGCTGCTCGTCATCCTTTTGCAGGGTCGGGATGCGTTGGTGGATGCGGCCAGATAGTTGCTCTTGCAGGTGTACGGTAATTACGTGAGTGTTTGGTCGGGTCATGTGGTTAGACCACGATGCACCCTAAACCCGGTGTTGAGGCCGTGTATTTGTCATTTGTACGTACACCCTAGTGACATGTGACAAAGTGCTCAGTCATCAATTGCGTTTGGTTTGACGTCAAAGATCGATTGGATATAGATCATCAATTTCTTTATGTCTTGGATCATCCAAATTAATGTTTGGTTGGATGGACTGGACAATCCAATTTTTTTTTGGTAGGTTGGATGAAACTTGATTGGATTATTTAATCATCAAAGTTGATAATTTCATAATATTATTCATGCGCATGATGATGGATCGTGCATGCCGAGCGCCGAGTTATTCGGATCACTGAGCAAAGTTCGGACGTGGAGTTCGTGTGCCCGTGCGCGCTGCAAGATTCGGTGCGCTCGCGTACATGGCAATCATTAGGGCAGGGTGGTACAGTTGCGAGAACCGTGCAGTGCGCCCTTGGTTGTAAGATTTGGAGCGTGAACGTACGTGGCAACCATCTGGGCAGGGTTGCACAGAGACGGCTGTGCGGAAGGGCCGCAGAGAATTCGATTTTGGTGTTTGATAACACGGTATTTTTGGAGTTTTAGAGCAATTAGCAATACCGTGGTATTTAAGATTACTATGGTATTTTTTACAGAATGGTGTTTGTCAACCAAACAATCCTATGTATTGCAAAATCATGGTATTGCAAAACTGTGTTACTGAAATAAGTACTTTGGTATTGCCATGTCATTTTAAAAACTGTGGTTTCCAAAACTTTAGTATTGAAAAACTGTGCTCCCAAACACATCCTAAAGCTTTACCGTGAACCACTGCGGATGGTCTTACAGGCAGGCCCGGCTTTGGACCTAGGCGGGCGGACATAAATTTTCTGCGGCCCAGCCGCACAACGTCATGCGTGCACCCCCATCCGGCACGCTGTCCCATGGAAATCCCGCTGAGATCCTTTGCTTCGCGCTGGGTTTGTTGTCTGGACACCGAATGATGGAAATCCCGCGTGTCCCGATCCCACGATTATGGGATTTTGATTGGACGGCGTGTGAGGTGTGGGCGCACGCGCGATGCTGTGCAGCAGGGTCACAGAAAATTTGTGGGCTACTTCCTAGGGCCAGGCTGGTGGGTGGCGGTGGTCACGTCCTACTAATGTTAGTTCAATGCTTTGTCCAAAACGTCAAATAAAAGAATAAGGAGGGAGTATTTATTAGATACAGTATAATATTACTAATGTGTTAATTATCTATATGTGATGTTTTTCAACAAAAGGAGGAATTTTTCGTTAGTGCATGTACTGGAGTAGGACACGTTGTTCATGAACATAAAATAAAAGACATTTTTCATTAACATAAAAACAACACATATATTACAAACAAGAAAAAAAACACATAGAAAAAAAACTACTACTCATCCTACTCTACTCGGAGGAGGACTTGTCCACCTCCGCCGTCAGCGCCTCTGCCTCCGCATCCGCCACTGGCGCCTTGGCCTCAGCCTCCGCTGCAACTGCCGGCGGAGCATCCTCCAACACCAGATCAAACTTCTTTCGGCTGACGGATTTCACGAGTTGCTCGCGAAACCCCTCCCCGGCCTCCTCACCGATCGTCTCGTAGAGGCAGTTGAGAAGAGCGGCAACAAAGCCTAACTCGAAGATGTAGCAGTCAGTAGAGTCCATGCTGGCGTGGTGGGGAAGGACACCAAGTCCCAGTGAACGACAGGAGTGAGATGTATTGTGAAATACATCCTGCGCCATTCTGTCGAGCACTTTTGCTTGCACGTCGGCGGCGAACAGGCTACCGGTGACCTCCATAAGCTTGCCGTCGAGTTTGTTGATGCCTTCCTCCATGAGGTGGAGAATCTCATCATAGTCGAACAGAATAGGAGCGGTCGCCGCGGGCGAAGACGGGAGTGGAGGAGGTGCGGGCGCTGCCTCTAGTTCCACTGGCCTTGGCAGCGACGGAAACGGAGAAGGAGGTTCGGAGGACGTCGATGACCTGGAGTGCTTTGGTGTGGGGCTACCCATTTGTGCGACGACAGAGGTGCGAACAAAGAGAGAGAGGTGATCGACGGTGGTGCGGCGGAGAAGCAAGAGAAGTTTGGAGGCTAAAATCGATCGAGAGGTGCCGCGGAGAAGAAGAAGAAGGTGTGCCATTATAGTGGGTCGTCGTCTAAGCGTGTGAGTGGAGATGATCGGACGCTTCAAAAATTGTGCTTTTGAATCGTCGGTCAGAGTTACTCCAAACTGCGGTTTGCCTACTCTCGGTTATCGCAACGGCTCAACACGTCCCATCGGCCAGTTTTTTAATTTGACACACAAAGGTGCGGAGATTGACAGAACGCGCGTGGCAATCGACCGAGAGTCCATATCTTTTCTTTAAGCATCCCACCGTTGCCCATCGAGAGTCCATATCGAACTGATAATTGTCGTGATCATGGATGATGGTGGACATGAATGTAATGCATGTGAAAGAGACTCGCGATCAAGCATGTTTGGTCACGTGTTGAAGATTTTTGTGCCCCATTGTTGAGGAACATGTTAATTGGATGACGTTGAGAATTGGATCTGGCGTACGTGTTTTCACAAGTGTTTTCATTTGTTCCTAAAATCAGAACACATAGCGGCTAGCGCCTACGCCTGTTGTTTCTTCAAAAGACTAGTACAGCGATACATAATGGCAGCATGCGATTGATTAATTTGATGAACCTCATACGTACGTAGTGAAAGTTGTGTGCTTATTACACGATGGTAGTCCACATTATATCCTCGTACCGTCGAGGGAACATCCTTGTGTCAAATTTATTATCTCTATTGATGACAGGATAATATTCTTCATTAGTGTGGTAGTTAAAGTGCCATATACTGTAGGTTGAGAGCATACACACATGCATGGTAGGGAATATGATAAATATATAAATATATATAAATGGTAGGAAATATTATTCTATTCTTGGAATACATGTTTGGGACATAGCATATGTACGTCTAACATACATGTGAAAGACCTCAATCATGTTTGCTGACGTTACGTGTTCTCTTTTTTGTAGAGAGATTGTCATGTTTGAGGCTCATTGATCATGTTTGGGGCGTAGCATGCATGGACAACTAACATGTGTAAAACCCCACTTTTATTGCATGTAAATTCAGTTATGAGTTTTGTAATCAACTATATTAGAGATCCAATATAGTGGTACACATGAACTTAATACCATCAAAACCTTTCTTGCACTCATGGTTAAATTTTATTAACATGAGTATTGGACTTCACCACTAATTCTAGAATGATTCTATTCACCTCTCTTCAAATTTTAGAATTAATTGGATGAAGTTTATTCAGGCAATTTAAAGTGCAGTACTAATTATAGAGGCTCTAAATTTTTCCTTGACCTTCTGATATTCTCAATAGCTTGCCTGCAAAATTTCAAGATCTTGGGTTCTCATTTGCTATTTTATTTGAGACACTTAGCAAATTTGAATCAATATTAAATCTGAATTTTAAATTCTTTTCCAACTTCTTTGAACATAAGATTTGAGTTCACCATTGTGTTCAGAATAATTTTGTCCCTACCCTGAGTACCGTATACCCCTTGAGATTGCAAAGATCTCAAGGAAATGTCATCTACTTGATTTGAAGACCTTTGGAGGCCCACATGTCAGACATAACCGGACCCGCTTCTCCAACATGGTTAGTCCCAGGGTCGCCACGTGTACCATCAAACCGGAGCTACCGCCCACAAGGGGGAAGCTCCAAGCTATGTACCATAACGGCACCCCCGAACCTAACCCCGGGCCGAGGGAAGCTGCAGAACTGACACGTGTCTGGTGGCACCAGACCTATCTGTTCCCCACAGTATGCTCCGGAGCTGCCACGTGTTCAACTGTCGGATCTTCAGCCTCAAACCTCCGGTAGAATCCACAACGGCTCCGGATCTTCAAAGGGGAATCAAGGACTTCAAGGCCCAATTAAGTGTCACTAATACTATGTTAATGACACACGATCGGATGACCCTTATTACCAATAACGGCACTGTCAAAGCCCGTAACTCGGTCATTAAGGGTAATTAAGCGCATCAAATGTGTATCAATATTAGTAGTCATTGGGGCCACATGTCGGGCCAGGCCAACTTGTAATGGCCTGTCCTTGTACTATAAAAGGACAGACCGGCGATACATAGAGAACATCTGGTCTGATCGGCTCACACACGCTCTCAACTCACGTCACCTGAGTTGAGTTCATACATCCAATACAACACCAACACACCCCGTGGAGTAGGGTATTATGCTCAGGCGGCTCGAACCACGTAAATCTTTGTGTCCTGTGTCATTTTACATTTCACCTTCTTGAATCTCCGCGCGCCCACACCAAACTTCAAACTCCGCAAACACTTTTAGTAGTGTCATCTGCCGGATCAAAACCACCAACAGTTGGCGCGCCAGGTAGGGGCGCCTGAGATTTCAAGAATGGTGAACTCAGCTGCTGAATCATCCAGTGGTCATCCCGCTGTTCAAGCAGCTGGGGGAAATCCCTCCAATATACAGCCACCAGCAGGAACCTCAGTTCCAGCAGGAGTCACACTTCCACCACCGTCGCCTCCACCAGCAAATCAAGCTGGGCAGCGCGATGGTGCACCGACGTCAATCAGTGCATCGGCGAATCATGACAACCCAGAACACGCGCTCCGTGCAGCACGTGCTCTCCATCAGCGCCCACCACCTCCGGATGCATCCCGAGATGCAATGGAGCAGTGGAGGGCCGATGTGGAACACTTGGTTGCAGCAGCAGCCGACCGCATCAGTAACCAAGGTCCTCCTCCTTCAGGACGGGCCCCGTCGCAGTGATGGACCTTGTCTGGCAGACTTGGTCCGCACGTTTCCAACAACAGGAGACGTGCTGCGTCACAGCAAGTGACGTCGTTGCCCTCCGGGGCACGACGCACTCACACTGTATCAAGGCTTTCAACTCATGACCTCTGGGCGGATCATGATTGCCGATACTGTCAACAAGACGGCCGAGTCCATATCGAGCGTGCTTGTGAAAGACGAGAAGCTCAGGACATTCCTGCTCCTGAAGGAGTAGGAGGAGGCTGTTCAACCCTGGCCATGCATCTACGTATGGTCAGGTGGCCACAGAAATTCCGGCCTAACCTGTCGGAGAAGTTTGACGGGACCGTTAATCCCGTCAAATTTCTTCAGATTTACTCCACTGCTATCCTGGCAGCTGGAGGAAATGAGGCCGTAATGGCCAACTATTTTCCAGTGGCTTTAACTGGGACCGCCCGGTCCTGGTTTATGAGCCTTCCACCAAACTCCATCAACAGTTGGGAGGAGTTGTGCCGACAGTTCTCCGCCAACTTCGGGAGTTCAAACACCTGACCAGGCACCGAACTGGACCTTTTTGCAGTCGTGCAAAAATGGGGAGAATCCCTGCGATCATTCATCCGGAGATTCTCTCAGGTACAAAACACTATCCTTTCTATCTCTAGCGCTTTTGTCATTGTGGCATTTAGACAGGGCGTACGGGATAAGAAGATGTTGGAGAAACTGGCGATCAAGGAGATCACCAGTGTCACGGAACTCTTCAGCTTGGCCGACAAAAGTGCCAGAGCTGCGGAGGGCCGTGAAATGCACTACAAACCACCTCTGGAGGATCGCAAGAAATCCTCCAAAGGCGAAACCACTACCTCCAGGAGTGGCAAAAAGAAGAAAAAGACCAACAGAAAGAAGAGGTCATCGGCCAGCGCATCTACTGCTGCAGCTGCTGTAGCTCCGGTGGCCGGGGGCCACGCCCCGAGAAGCGACCTCGACCGTCTTCTGAAGACGGTGGCAAACCCAAGGTGTGGTGTCCAATTCATAAGACGGACAACCACAGTTTGGAAGACTGCCGGGAGGTCCAAAGCCTTGCCGAGAGCTATAACAAACGCCGGGAAGAAGTTCCTTTCCGACAGAGGGAAGGAAAACAAAAAGTTGACGAAGCTCCGACTGAAGAGGAGTTAGGTTTTCAGGATCCTAAAAAGGTCCTGAAGGCCGTCTACACCTCCGTCGATGACGATTTCTGACGTCTCTGACAACGAGCGTCGGAAGACCATGAACACCATTTTTGGTGGATCATGGGACATCACCTCCCGCCTCGTCCTCAAGACAATGCGTCGGGACATGGCCGCTGTAGCTCCTACGGCCAGCGCACATCCTCATCGGAAGTGGATGGACACATCCATCACTTTTGATGCTTCGGTCTGCCCTGGAAGCATGGTTGGAGCAGGCCAGTTACCTTTGATGGTATCGCCTACCATCAATGACATTCAGCTCCACCATGTTATGGTAGACGGAGGTTCGAGGCTGAACCTCATAAGCTTCGAAGCTTTTACCAAGCTTCAGCTCCGACCTTCGGATCTTCACCCCTCCCGACCTTTCTCCGGAGTAGGTCCGGGAGCCATTACCCCACTCAGTGCTATTACCCTCCCTGTTACCTTCGGGAACTGGGAGAAGTATCGCACTGAGAAGTTGGTCTTTGACGTTGCTCAGATCAACTTACCTTTCAACGACATCTTGGGTAGGCCTGCCTTGTACAAATTCA
Organism: Tuctoria greenei; assembly: GCA_036927565.1. NCBI lineage: Eukaryota > Viridiplantae > Streptophyta > Magnoliopsida > Poales > Poaceae > Tuctoria > Tuctoria greenei. The sequence continues at coordinate 112,120,050 of JAYESD010000001.1, forward strand.
TGGCAGCTGCTCATTATGGCTACCTGGTGTTAAAGATGCCAACACCAGTAGGTGTTCTCCGGATCCGCGGAGATCGCACTGCCGGAGTAACCGCTCTGGAAGAACTTCATGCCCTTAGTACGGCGCAAGAGGAGGACTCCAGGCAGGAGAAAGCTCCAAAACACCCGAGCATTCGTCAACGAGGCTCGACTTCTGCACCTCGTGTGCAGCCAAGCAGCGACACCGACATTCCCGTAAAAGTCGTCCAAATCGGTTCTAATGCCGCTCAGACCACCCGTATATCTGGGGGATTGAATGACAAATAGGAACTCGCGCTCATCGCTTTCCTCCGGGCTAATGTCAACATGTTTGCCTCGCAACCGTCACAAATGCCTGGGATCCCCAGGGAAGTGATTGAGCACAATCTGAAGATCTACCCTGAAGCCCGGCCCGTGCATCAGAAGCCTCAGAAGCAATCCGTGGAGCGACAGAACTTCATTCGACAAGAAGTGAAGAAGTTGCTCGAAGCTGGATTCATCTGAGAAGTCTTCCATCCAAAATAGCTGGCAAACCCAGTTGTTGTGCCCAAGGACGGTGGGAAGCTTCGGATGTGTATTGACTACAAAACACTAAATAAGGTGTGTCCAAAAGATCCATTCCCACTACCTAGAATAGATCTGATAGTGGATTCCACCTCCGGGTGTGAATTACTGTGTTTCCTAGACGCATATTCTGGGTATCATCAAATTAGAATGTCTAGGGAAGATGAAGAGCATACCTCTTTCATCACAGTAGATGGATTGTACTGTTATACAGCCATGCCATTTGGTCTCAAGAATGCAACTTCAACCTTTGTACGAGCTATGTACAAAACTTTTGAAGAACTCATTAGAGACAAAGTGGAAGTGTACATCGATGACATCGTGTTCAAGATCAAGAACAAGGCGTCACTCCTTGACACCTTACAGGCTGTCTTTGACAAGCTGCGGGTCACCCGCACAAAGCTAAACCCAGACAAGTGTGTCTTCGGGGTTAGCTCCGGAAAACTTCTTGGTTTCCTGGTAAATCACCAGGGCATAAAGGCTAATCCGGCGAAGATCAAAGCCATTGAAGACATGCGGCCACCAGCCCGCATCAAGGATGTCCAATAGCTGACTGGATGTCTAACAGCCCTCAGCTGGTTCATTTCAAGACTGGTAGAATGGGCACTTCCCTTCTTCAAGTTATTGAGGAAGTCCGGACCATTCCAATGGTCTGAAGAAGCAGAAAAGGCGTTCCAGGAGCTAAAATAGCTCCTCACCACCCTACCAACTCTGGTAGCTCCAAACCCTGGTGAGCCTTAGCCACTTTACATTTCAGCAACTGACGAAGTCGTCAGTATGGTCCTGGTTGCAAAGAGACCAGAACCATCCCATGCTCAGGAATCCAAACCCCTCTGAGAGGTTCCTAAAAGCGAGTCTAGGTCCCAGTTCCCAGACTTGAGTCCACAAGAAGTTGCTTCAGAAGACCCAGACCCCTCCGGGAGGGTCTAGGTTGCTTCTGAAGAAGCTTCGGGTCCCTCCAGCAAGGACCCGGAGGTCCCCGAAGAAGGTCCAGATCCCTCCGGGAGGATCCGGGTCAATGAAGAGGAAGCTTCGGGCCCCTCCAGGAGGGTCCGGACCATCCAGCGTCCAGTGTACTTCATCAGTGAAGTACTTCACGACGCCAAGACTCGATACCTAGAGGTGCATAAGCTGCTCTATGCAGTTCTAATCGCCTCCAGGAAGCTTCGCCATTACTTCCAAGCTCACAAGATTTCAGTGGTGACTTCTTACCCACTTCAAGCAATCTTGCATAATCCCAATTCAACTGGGAATATTGCAAAGTGGGCAGCGGAATTGGCCAAATTCGATCTCGAATTCATTCCAAGACAAGCAATCAAGAGTAAAGCATTGGCATATTTTGTGGCGGAATGAACTCCCTCTCCATCAAACCCTGGGGGCCCCAGTGAGCAGGAGCCAGAACACAAGGCTCCGGTCTTCACCTAGCCTCACTGGACCCTCTACTTCGATGGCTCCATGCAAAAGCAGGGGGCCGGAGCTGGAATCCTTCTCCTCGCACCAACATGGGAGAAGGTAAAATACATGGTACACCTTGACTTCAAGGCGACCAACAACATGGCAGAGTACGAAGCACTCATCTACGGACTAAAGGTGGCACTGTCATACGGTGTCAAGCAGCTGCTGGTCAAGGGAAATTCACAACTCATCATTAAACAAGTGAAGGGTGAATGCTCCTGCAACAATCTCCAGCTAGCTGCTTACCTCCTTGAAGTCCAGAGGCTTCAGAAGGACTTCGAAGTCCTAGACCTCCACCACGTCAAGCGTGTCCACAACGCTGAAGCCGACGAACTCTCGACAAAAGCGTCAACCGGAGCTCGAGCTCTTGACGGAACTTTTGTCCGGGGGTTGACAAAACCCACAGCTCAGCCTGCCGAACTGAGCGAAGGGGGCGAGATTAGCATCTCGAAGCTGACGGTCCCGATGGCCCCATTACCATGGTAGCCATCAAGAGTCGTAGGTGCTGCCAAAAGCTCCGAGCAACCTAGCGCGCAAGACTCAAATGCTCAAGTTAGCTCCGATGCATGGATCTCGGAGATCCAGAGCTACTTGAAAGACAACATCCTTCGTAACGATGATGTATCCACTGACCGGATAGTCAGATTGGCTAAAAGATACACGCTGGTAGAAGGGGATCCCTACCAGTGCGGTGCCAACAGCGTCCTAATGCTGTGCATCACAAGGGAAGAAGGCTGCGAGCTCCTTGCAGAAATCCATGGAGGCGAGTGTGGGAACCACGCGTCTTCCCGCACGATGGTCGGTAAAGCCTTCTGACATGGCTTCTACTGGCCTACAGCACTCCAGGAGGCAACTGAGCTGGTGAAGAAATGCGAAGCATGCCAATTTCATGCAAAGCAAATTCACACACCGACTCAGCCTCTACAAATGTTACCTCCTACATGGCCCTTCGCTGTGTGGGGGATGGATATCTTGGTACCTTTCCCAAGAGCCGTCGGAGGTTACAAGTTACTGTATGTCGCCATTGACAAGTTCACCAAGTGGCCGGAAGCAACTCCAGTTGTGATAATAAACAAGCAATCTGCTATCAACTTTTTGCAGTCCATTGTATGCAGATTTGGAGTCAAAAACAAAATCATTACTGATAACGGGACCAAATTCACAAGCTCTGCTTTTCAAGGATATTGCGAAGACCTCAACATTCAAGTTTGCTACGCCTCCGTAGCTCACCCAGCAAGCAATGGCCAGGCCGAGAGAGCAAATGCTGAAATCCTGAAAGGACTCAAAACGCACACCTATGAGCGCTTGAAAAAACATGGAGCCAACTGGATTGAAGAGCTTCTGCCCACTCTATGGGCCAACAGGACAACTCCAAACCGGTCAACTGGAGAGACACCCTTCTTCCTGGTGTACGGAGCTGAAGCAATCCTTCCTCCGGAAATCACCTTGGGGTCACTCTGGGTCCAGACCTTCGACGAAGCCATGCAGGACCAGCTTCGGCGTGAAGACCTAGACCTCCTTGAGGAGGGAAGGTGCCAAGCAGCTGTTCGGAAGGCGATCTGGTGCTACCGAGAATACAATACAGAGAAGGGTTAAACAAAATCTCCCCCAGCTGGGAGGGACCCGTCTGAGTGATTAAAGTATCCCATCCCGGAAGCGTTCGCTTGGCTACCGAGGATGGGACACCTCTCCCAAATCCTTGGAATATTGAGCACCTCCGTAAGTTCTACACTTAATATCACGGAGGTGAGTTTGTAGTAACTTGAGGTGTATGTTATAGAGTCATTGTACAGAGTCGGGTAGTTCCTCCGGGAGAACAGCTGGACCTTTCCCAGAAGGTCCGCAAAGTTCATGCAACACTTGTTATAGTCTCAGAACTAAAAGTGTGGCTAGCTACCCTGGGTCAAACAAGAAATGAAACACGCTTAGCTTGGTTCCGTACCCTAAGAGTGTACTTGTTTCCCGTGTACCCCAGACCTATAATAAAAGACATCTTCATGTGAAAGAGACTCCACGTGCATTTATTTTGTACAGCCTCAACATTTTTTATTTTTCTCTTTCTTGTCTATAACAAACTTGTGCAATTCTTAAGAAACTTTAGTTCGACCAGTTCATGTACAATTCGAGTTGTATTGTCAATTCTTTTGGATTCAAATATTGTTCATGGCCCACTCGCCTGAATGCCGCCAAGCCAATCTAGGGCCGGAGTGTGCTATCGACTTAGCCTGGTCAAGCACCCTAACTACGCCACTCTACCTACACCCCGGCAGGCCGAAGTAAGGCGGGTCCAAATACAATTGGATCTGGAAGAAAGAAGGCAGCGCATTCGGTTGTATTCAGAATTTTGTTTGACCTAAAACTTTCTTGGGAATCGTAAGCCGCGACGAAGTTATAGGCAAGGAGCGAATTTTACTATTTTTCTTGGCATCAGTATGCATGAAAAATAAAATAATCCACGTTGATGGAGAAAAGCCGGAGCTAACAAAGCTCCGAGTCCCCCTAGGTGGCTTGTGACCGATGTTAAACATTGAAAACAAGCATTACCGGAGCAACCAAGCTCCAACAAAGCTAGGGGGGCTAGCCGTCGACGCTGAATAAAAGGTGGTGAGAAGACCGCACAAGCGGAGTCTGCTGCCGACAAGCTACGCGTTGCCAAAGGTCACTGCCGGAGCTACTAAGCTCCGACACCCCAGAGGGCTAACTATCGATGCTCTACGTGTTGATAGGGACTATTGCCGGAGCTACTAAGCTTCGACGGTAGTCAATGCTGGAGCTTCTGAGCTCTGACAACCTCACGGGGCCTTCACTATCGAAGACTTTGGACCTACACTCTACAAGTTCGAAGCAAACGAGTCTTCAACAAAATACAATATCCTCTTGGTACATGTTCACAATTAAATTGTGTACATCTACCAGGGGGCCAAGTGAAGATAGAAGTGTTGAAGACAAAAAATGAAATTCATTAACAAATTGAGGATTTCATTCATCTGGAGACAAGGGATTACAAAATTGGGGAAGAAAAAGAGAGAATACATGTGGGAGCTACAGAGATGGTCCTAGACCCTACACCCTATGGAAGAACTGGGCGATCTTCTGATCAACCTCCGACACGTTGGCTCGGGTGGCTTCACCTTCTCCTTCGACGGGACCTTCAAGCACCGGGTCCAGAGGAAATTGGGGATCCCGGCTAGTGTAGCACATCAGCACATACTCTGCAACGTTCTTCTCCAGGGACTACCCCTCAGCCTCCAACTGGTCCGCGATGGCGTCACCGGTCTTGGAGAGTTTGTCACCCACCGAGCTCAACGCTTGCAATGCGAGGTCCGGCTCTGGCTTCGGATCATCTGGACGCATGGGACTTAAGCCCATTGGTGTCAGCGCGTCGTTGGCTTTGCTCAGGAACTCCCAAACCTGTAGGGAGTCCGCAGTCCTCAAGCCCTTCGGTTCCTCTAAGGATCTTTTGGCCGCCGCCAGTTCAGAATTCTCACGAGCAAGGCGCTCAACCTCTTTGGCATTTTGCTGAATCTTTTCAGCATTCTGCTTCTCTAGTTTTTCGAGCTCCTCCCCCTGGAGATGGATCTTGTTCCGGCGGTCGACCAGGTCCTTCTCCCGGCCCCTAACTTTCTTCTCCCTGGCAGCGATGGCACACTCTTGCTTGTAGAGTTCCTGCCCTCGCACCTAGGCCTTCTCCTCCTCCTCAACGCAACGCTCCTCCAATTTCTTGGTGCGTTCCTCGAGGCCCTTGTCAGCTAGAGTCACCTTTTCAGCGAGCTCCTCCTCCCTCTTCATGACATCATCCCGCAGCTCTAGGAGTTTTTGCTCTTCGTTTTCGAGCTTCTTCTCCCTCTCCTCAAGTGCCTCCCGACGCTTGATGAGGCTAGTGTTAATGGCTTCAAGCCTTTCTTGGCAATCATCAGCCGCACTATTAGCTGCCTTGGCCTGCTCATAAATGGCCCAGGATTGAGTGTCGAGGGCACGAGTTAAGCTCACCCTATTATCCAATAATTTGCCCCAGTATTCCAGGCGGACCTTCTCCTGTTTGATCCACTCCTTGTCGTCTGCCAGCCTCGACTGCGCCAGCTTGGTCTCGAAGTAGAGCCGATTACGCCATCGCCTAAGGGTTTGACACTCCTCTTCAAGAGCCTTGCTGTCGTGGTAGAACGCCGACTGGACTTGACACAGACTGGAGCAAGCGTTGTCAATGGACAACGACAGGGGAATAGGGTCCGGACCTACTGGGGTCTCCTCTGCTGGTTCCAGCGGGTTCTCGCTTACAAAAATTGGGTCCCACTCCACAAGAGTGGTCCCCTGAGCCTCCACGGCACTAGGGTCGTCCTCTGGGATAGCCTCAGTCGCCACCGAGGAGGGTCCCGCAGAAGAAGTTTCGACCTCCGGAAGTGGTTCTGAAGGCCCTGCCGCCAAGTCTTCATTTGCCCCCTCAGGCACAGGGCCAGCGACTTCATCAGGGCAACCTGGCTCAGCAGCAGGCACCTCCGCCGTCATCACTTCCGGAGCAGGGGCTACTTCCGGCTCTGTCCTGGGCCCCTCCTCTGCTTGTGGCTCGGGTGTTGGTGCCTCGACCATCATGGGTTTGAGTGCTGATGCCTCCGCAACGACCGGCTCGGGCGCCAGAAGGTCAACAACAACCGGCCCTGAGGCCAGAGCTTCAACCTCAACCGGCTCAAGCGCCGGGAGGTCTTCAACAACAACCAGCTCTGAGGCCGGAGCTTCGGAGGTAGCCGGCTCAACCGCCGGGACTTCCTCAACATCCGACTCATTCGCCGGGACTTCAATAACCTCTGGCTCAACCGTCGGGGCTTCGAAAATTTCCAGCTCTGGGGCCGGAATCAATTCTTCCTCCGGCTCAGCGGCCGAAGCTTCCAACATCTCAGCATCAAGACCCGGGGCTTCAACCTCCGGGGCAGGTGCTGCTGGCGCATCTTCTCTCCTGTGGTCCGGCGCTACCATGGGAGTCTCGGGGGATGAGTCGAGGTCCATGACCACGACACCTGGCGCTGGAGCTGCCGCAACTTCAACCACCACTGGGGGCGGCACCGGTCCAGGAGCAGAAGCCTCCACCCTCACAGCTTCAGAGCCACCATGTCGTACGCAGAAAAGTACGCCATATCGCCTACGTGCTCCTTCTCGAATGGGACCTTTCCCCCGGCGTGGATCAGGTGGTTGAAGAAGTCCGGGGACCACCCCATGAGGGCCCGGACCTTCTTTAGGTCACTTTCGGTCTTCAAGCGGCTCTTGCGGAGAACCAAATCCATCGCAGCACAGTGAGGCAAGGGAGGAAAAGAAAGCACAAGTTTGGGAGTTCGAGCGCAAGTTCAGATGAGAGGCGTAAAGAACCCCAGATGGTGCGCGCTTTCCTTCTTAAGTAAGCCCCACAACGCTTGGATGGAAACTGCAGGGAAGCCGAAGATACTATTCAAAAATTTCACCCTGCTGATGACAAGAGGGCCCGGGACCACCCCGACGATCAAGTCGAGGTTCTTACACAGGCGAACGGTTGTCATCATGAAAGGCGGGAAGCCCGAAGGCGGCGGCCTGACAAGGTGCGCGGAACAGATACGATTTTCATATCGGGAACCGGCGACCTTCAATTGCGTGAGATCCACATGCTAAAGATCTCATTTGCCGCACCCGGGATATGCCACGCAGCGAGAGTTTAACTCCAAAACTATCGCCAACAGCACATCTGAAGACCTTTGAAGACTCGGCTCAAAATTTGAAGGATGGACCCACCTCCGGCGGAATGAATTCACCCAAGGGGTCTTCCTGAGAGGTGGGCCCAGGGGGCCACTGTCGGTATCCTGAGTACCGTATACCCCTTGAGATTGCAAAGATCTCAAGGAAATGTCATCTACTTGATTTGAAGACCTTCAGAGGCCCACATGTCAGACATAACCAGACCTGCTTCCCCAAGATGGTTAGTCCCAGGGTCGCCACGTGTACCATCAAACCGGAGCTACCACCCACAAGGGGGAAGCTCCAGGCTATGTACCATAACGGCACCCCCGGACCTAACCCCAGACCGAGGGAAGCTCCAGAACTGACACGTGTCTGCTGGCACCGGACCTATCTGTTCCCCACAGTATGCTCTGGAGCTGCCATGTGTCCAACTGTCGGATCTTCAACCTCAAACCTCCGGTAGAATCCACAACGGCTCCGGATCATCAAAGGGGAATCAAGGACTTCAAGACCCGATTAAGTGTCATTAATACTATGTTAATGACACACGATCGGACGACCCTTATTACCAGTAACGACGCTGTCAAAGCCCGTAACTCGGTCATTAAGGGTAATTAAGCGCATCAAATGTGTATCAATATTAGTAGCCACCGGGGCCACATGTCGGGCCAGGCCAACTTGTAACGGCCTGTCCTTGTACTATAAAAGGACAGGCCGACGATACATAGAGAACATCTGGTCTGATCGGCTCACACGCGCTCTCAACTCACGTCACCTGAGTTGAGTTCATACATCCAATACAACACCAACACACCCCGTGGAGTAGGGTATTATGCTCAGGCGGACCGAACCACGTAAATCTTTGTGTCTCCTATGTCATTTTACATTTCACCTTCTTGAATCTCCGCGCGCCCACACCGAACTTCAAACTCTGCAAACACTTTTAGTAGTATCGGGAAATCTGCCGGATCAAAACCACTGACAAATTCATTTACCATCTCCATAAAATTTCAATATTTTTGGAGTTAATCTTCTATTTTTAAATGAATATTTAACTTTACTGTTGGAGTCTGACTGACATGTGGGCCCCACAGGTCAGCCACTGCTGAACGGATCAGCTCGACCGCCTGCCATCTCTGCACCGGAGCTCGCCCGCTCGACAGTGCACGCGCATGCAAGGTCCAGCGAGCTGCTTTCTTGCTTTCCGCGGCGCTATAAATGGACTGGCCGCCGCTTCGGTGTTTCCCTTCCCCGATCGGTTTTCCCCCTCTCGCTATTTATTCTCCGTCGCGCACCATCGTTGCTGCTCACCTCTTCTCCATGGTGTGCTGCCGTTTCACGCAGTTTCAAGCCACGATCCTAAATGATTAAAGGTGCGCCTAGTCAAGCTCTAACTCGCGGTGCAAACCGTTTCCTTTTTCATTGAGAAATGAGCAAGTTATCAGTCTTCTTCTTTCCGGCCGATGTGAGGAAGCTCGCTCGGTTTCCGTTCCAATTCCGTTTCTACAAGTAAATATTCTTTGCAATTGCTTAGAGATAGTTTCTATAGGTCCTAGCACTCCTACCTGAGCAAAAACCCCTAAAAGTTATCGAGCAACGGCCGAGGAAATCGAGTTTTGCTCGCCGCTGGTGAGGAAGCCTCGGTTCACCGTCGAGCTCATAGTTTTAGATTGTTTCCTCCTCTCCCACGTCCAGTTCCTTGATCTACATTGTCCCAGGAAGGTTCTGAAGAAGGTCCCGAGTGGTTTGAGCTATTCTGGAGCGAGTTCCAGGTTGCCCGAGCGCTCATCGCCGCCGCCGTCGTCGCACAACCATTTCTGGCGAGTTTCTGGTCCCATCGACTTCACCGTCGTGCTCAGCGACTCCAAAACCCCCAGGCGGCGAGTTTGGGCAAGTTTGGCCCGTCGGTTTAGCCGGCGGTGAACTCGCCGGCGAGTCACCGCCGCGAGCGCCGCCTCGCGCGGGCGTTGGCCCGAGGTGGGAGACAACCCCGTGGGGCCCACCTGCCAGTAGCTGCGGGATCACGGTGCGGCTGGGATTCCATGCGGCTGCGCGCAAGAAATCTGTGGACCGCGGTGTTGCATTGACCAGAGCACGCCACGTGGCCCATGGAACCCACCCGATTGAATTTGAATTCTGGCGCCGATATTTTATTAAATTAATTCCAGAAAATTGTTCAGACTTCTAAGTTGAATACCTTTCTGTAGGATGCTCCAAAATTATTCAAACAAATTTTGTTTGAAAGCACTTTAGCTCTTTTTTCTGTCAGTGCCAATTACGTTCTGTGAAACAAAAAGTTAAATTCTGTAGAGAATAATCTTTCCAAATGCTAATACAATTATTCCAGATAAGATAGCACCTGGAAAAATCCCCAAAATTCACATAAAATTTAGTGTCCTATTTCTGACTACCACAAAAAGTTTGGGAACCATTGCCCCTGTTTAACCCTCTGTATAGTTCAATTACCATTTTCAGTTATTGAATTTTCGCAGATGTTCAGGTTCTTTATTATGTCCCAAATTTGGACTGAGTCTTCCTTTAGTCATATACTAGTTCCTGTAAACATCTTGGATTTAATTGACCTACTATCCTAGTCCTAGTTCAGTCGCAAACTGAATATTGAGTAAAAGGTTAAAAATTCAATTACAAGATAATTCCAGAAATTCTTGCCAACTTAGAAATTCAATAACTCCTTCACCCAAGCTTAGAAATTTATGAAGCAAATTTTGATAGAACCAGGACAATTTCCTCTATCTTGTTATCAACTGTTAGCTATGATCAAGCTACAATTTCCTCTCTAGAATTTTTGGAAGTTGATTGCTTGCCATAATTTTGGAGACCACAATCTACTTTGATCATCTCCTGTTCTTTGCAAGAGCTTCTATCATATTCCCTAATACCTACCTTCAAAGTTCCAAAGCAAATTAAGTCATTATCACATAATGGTCACCATAAATTAAATCATGGTCTTGGTAATAATTATTTTTCAAAGTCATTCATATACGTATTCTATGCACATCGTATAGTGACCGAAGTCGAGGAGGAGCCAGAAGCCTTAGAAGAGCACCTTCCAAATATTAACTCAGACTCTGACCTGCAACAAGGCAAGCCCCGATTTGCATTTAAGTCGTTTATAAAATTTTACTTTATCATTATGATGAGTAGTATATGAATTGTGCATTACGTTTAGTATGATTGATACCCCACATGCATGACCCAAAAATCCTAGGGATTGGTTGGAATGAGTTACAGTTTGACCTGTAGTATCTGCTTTGCTAATGCATAGGAACTCCGATAGAAGTCGAGTAGTTGGAATCTACTCGCGAGAGATGTAGGACATATCTCACAGGATTGGTTAGATAGAAAATGGCATAATATAATGAAATGGAGACCAGGCAGGGAATGGATAGGAAGCGGCGAGAATTGAGTCTCGATCGCATAGCCCTGCCTGTGTCGATTAAGGCCCGTCTGTATGCGACCCCTTCGGACAAGCATGAATTGTACCGGCGACATAATGGACATATGGAATCCAATAAACTGATGTAACTCGATAATTGGGGTGTCGAGGCCCATTAACTCACCATCGATAGGTGTGGGTTGAGGACAGTAAGGTGTAAATCGATCGGCGGACACATGAGGTGTTCCGTGCGGAGACCTTCTGTTTGCGGAGGTGAGACGGGCTCGGCGTTCGGGTTTCTTGTGAAAGGTGGACATATACGCCTAGTACTGATGTGTTATGTAGGTACAGGTGTGCTTGCTGACACTTCCGAATGACGTATGTGTCGTGTTGTCCGGGTGTGTCCTGATTGCAATCACCGTCCCTCGCGGAAATAGAGTACCACTTGTTCATTGAGCGGTGATGTAGCAAATACTGAAGAAGTAAGAGAAATAAATGCTATTGAAGTATAATTGTTTTGCAACCTTGTATGATTTAGAGATAGTCACATTAAAAGTTTACAATTTCCCCATACTTTAGCTGTAATAACATTATGTGCTATGGGCATGTCATATCATCGGTAAAGTGTTTCTTGTTTGATTGTGGAGCCCATGATGTGTCGTGCCTGGAGAATGTCATTTGCTACATAAAACCTGATTATAAGGATCCATTTGTAGGCGAGTCATTTATGCTTCACCTTACCTATGTTTAGTGTCCCCTTGCATATGTCTAGTGAGACGGTTTAGTCTTGCTGAGCCTTATGCTCACGTTTGCAGTTAACAATTTTTTGCAGGTTATATCATGGATGAAGGGTTTGATGATGACGCTGCACCCCCTCCAGGGTGTACAGCCGAGTGGGAACCCTGCACGCCGCCGTAATTGAGTGTTGCTAGTGCAAAGTATCCAAGGCATGGATAACTTTGCTTTTGCATAGCTAGTGCTGAGAGCGTAGCTATGATATATATGTTTCTTTCCTTACACTAGTATTGTAAAATTTCTGCTGTATGATAAATAAAAGACTTTGTCTTGTACTTTATTCAGGTTCTATTCTTGTATACTGTTGGGTGTCGCAGCGCAGGACACCACCCAATGAGATCCTCGGATGTTGGGATTTCGGTCCCCACAACATGCATGTGAAATAACATGCATGTTTTTAAAAGCAAGATATAGTGTTTCCTCAAGAAAAATTTTATAAGAGATTGGGCGCACAAGCACAAAAGCTAGAACTTGAGCGATGCACCTACGAGTTCCATATGCTGGGATGATCGACGGCAGCCGATATGCAAACTCATTGATAAGATCAATAGTCGCTGGAGAGCAGCTTGCGGCCAACCTCGAAAGAGACGAAGGCGTCGATGCACACATAGCTGATCTGCTCGCCAGAGAGATTGTACGCGTCCCAATTGCTCGTCCTCACCCCGTAAGGCTTCTCCATGCCAGTGCCCATCACGGCGCTTGCGATGTCCTTCAGCCCCACACAGTGGAGGCTCGGGCGATCCATCTCCTCGGCCGCAAGCTCGACCAGGTCCACCATTTCGGCCACCTTCAGCTACCAGTCCTTGCAAAGTATGTCGGCGTCACCCTCCATGCCGACGCCAATGAAGCGGTAGTCGGAATCGCCGAGGAAATCTTCCAGCTCGTCGGGGAAGTTGTCAGCATGGATGACCTGGAAGATGAGGCAGTGGCGGCCGACGTAGAGCTGCAGAACGGCGACGGGGTTCTGGTCGGTGGAGTAGCTGGGGCGCCACTCGATGTCAAGCCCGACGACGAGCTTGTCAAGGAGAGGACCTCGTCGAGCCAGTCCTCCACGGCCTTGCCGCGGGACGTCACGGTGGTGTTGATCACGTCTTCCTCGAACGTCACGTTGTACACCTGAGTCCCCACCATTGGGTCTCTCTCCTTGTCGTCCCTACGGTTGCCGTCTGCGGCGGCGCAGCGCAACTCTCTCTCTTGTGCAAAACCTTCGTCTACACCTTTAGTTTGGATTTTAATTGGAAACGGGCCTGGATATCTAACCGATGCAGTTATGATATGAGCGGAGGAGTTTCCGAATTTGACGGGGACGAACCCGGAGTAAAGAGAGTAATGAAGATTTTTGAATCTTATATACTCTTTCTAATTTTTAATTCTTATCATTATCACCAAAAGTTGCATTGTCTCAACCTAACACCACGTACAACAACAATATTTCTCAGGAGCCCACCCACTGGATATGCCGGGTGGTCCACGGGATACCCTGGGTCTAGTCACCAGAGAGTAGCTAGTGTAAATACATGCTGTAGAGATCAGCGGAATCGGGAACTGGCCAATGAAGATGGATGTCAGCAGTGTAACGGTTCATGTATCGACACACGTGCCATCCATTTTCTTCTTCTCCTTTTTCTTATAAGTTCATATTATTTTCCACCAATCTTCTAAGAGCATCTCCAACCCGTTTGCTATTTTAGTTTGCTATTCATTCAAATAGCAAATATGCTATCCACATTTAGCATCTCATTCTATGAACATCTCCAACCCGTTTTCTATATGATGTGCTATATCAAAAAATTTCATATTTTATTAATATGTAATAATTATTTTAAAATTCGAATAACATTGTTGCAACGGCTATATTGTGATGTTTGTATTTCAAACGGCTATTTTTCAATGGTTATATTTCGAACGACTATTTTTCAACGGTTGTATTTCCAACAGTTAATTTTCAACAACTATTTTACAACAGAAACGACAATAATGTAGTAGAAATTAGGGATAGCAAACCGGATTGCATTTGCTACTAGTAGCACACCGAGAGCTCCATATAGCAAATGGCTAAAAGTAGCAATCCTGATAGCAAACCGGTTGGAGATGATTTTTCCTCTAAATTTGCTAAATAATAGGATATCACACACCGTAGGTAATGGCTAAAATAGCATCTCCAACCCATTAGCTATATGATGTGCTATCCTATTATTTAGCAAATCCAGAGAAAAAATCATCTCCAACCGGTTTGCTATTAGGATTGCTACTTTTACCATTTGCTATATGGAGCTCTCGGTGTGCTACTAGTAGCAAATTCTATCCGGTTTGCTATTCCCGATTTCCAGTACATTATCGTCGTTCTGTTGCAAAATAGTCGTTGAAACTTAGCCGTTGGAAATACATCCGTTGAAAAATAGTCGTTAGAAATATAAACATTGAAAAATAGCCGTTATAAACACAACCGTTACAATATAGCCATTGCAACAATGTTATTTGAATTTTAAAATAATTATTATATACTAATAAAATATGAAAAAAATTTAATATAGCACATCATTTAGCAAACGGGTTGGAGATGCTCATGGAATGAGATGCTAAATGTGGATAGCATATTTGTCATTTGAAAGAATAGCAAACCAAAAATAACAAAGGGGTTGGAGATGCTCTAACCCTCCTTTATTTGAAGTTGTACGGTTGGATCAGGATACGTGGCCGGCGTACACTTTATGACACACTAGTGAAAGTAAAACACCCGATACATTTTATGACACACTTGTGAAAGTAAAATACCCGATACATTTTATTATTATGGAAGTCTATAACTAAGACTCAATCCAAATCGGGCAAAAATTTCGATGACCCTGACTTCTAGTTTGTTTTGGCAAGCCATCCGGAATCAAGTCTTTTTTGTCTTCACCCTTTGCAATGACGCCCACGAGCATCTAATCTGGGCTCAAGTTGATACGTACTCCAGAAACTGTTGTTGTGTTTTTTGTGATTTACTACGTGCTTTGCTATTTGATTGCTCATTATGTTGGATCCATGTTGGGTTTGAACAGAGAGTGGGCTTCTCTCTGCTGGTCTTCTGAGATAAACTAGTAGGTGATAGTCACTTTCTGGATCTCCAACTCAGTAGAGTTGGAAGTGGAAATATATTCCATTCTAAAAAATAAAAGAGATAAATAGTCCACTAGTTTAACGTTAAAATAGCAACATTAGAACTATTTTTGTGCAACAACGTTAAATAGTCCACTAGTTTAACAATGAACACTAGTTCATTACCTTAAGATACATTACAAACAAGAAAAAAGAAAAACGCAAACTACAAACAAGAAAAGATAAACAACACAACTAAGAACAAGTAAAAAACTACTTCTCCACCTCGCTCCACCTACTTCTCCTTCTCCTCCTCCTCCTTGGGCTCCTGGCTGGGCGAGGGCGCCTCCCGTGGCGGAGACGGGAAGCCCAGTTTCCTGGACGTCGCTGCCACCAGGTTGTCGCGGCCGGCGACGCCGAGCTCATCCTCCATCGTCTCCCAGAGGTCGTCGAGGCGACCGGCCAAGTGCATCATGCCGAAGACGTAGTGGCTCATTGACCCCATGGCAGCATACTCTAGAAGGGGACCAAGCCCAAGGCAACACATGGAGCACGATGTATTGTCAAATACATCGCACGCCATCTTGCGGAGAGCACACTCCATGTCCGGAAGGGGGGGTCCAGTCGGGGACGCTTCTCCCTGGCGTCAATTGGCGGGCTTGGCGGTGGTGTTGTCTTGTCAGCCATGGTGTTCTTGGTGCAGTTTTGGGAAGAGAGGAAGAGTGGCTGTGCGGAGAAGACGACGGCGTGCCCGGGTGATCTTATAGTGTAGACGAAATCCCCTGCAGTAACTGCACTGCAATTACTGCAACTGAGTGGTGGGGCCTCTGCAGTAGTACAGGTGCAGTAGAGGTGGCTGACATGTGGGTCCCACACCATGTGGGGCCCTCATGTCAGCCATCTTACTGCACCTGCAGTACTCCAGGGGATTCGAACCCGCCTGGTTGTTCGTCTCTCGACGCGCGCAGTAGTGGTGATGGGACACGGAGCGAATCCAATTGAATTCAAAGATGCGCATGCGCTGCGCGCGTTTAAGGCACCTCGGTGACTGGCGCGCACGTAAGCTCGGTGCGCCCGGTCGCATAAGCTGTCTGTACAAATGGCTACGGCTTGAACGAAGGACCAAACCTTCTGTGGCAAACAGCAATGTATAATACTTCCTCTGCACCAACTCAACTCTATTTCTGTTTTGGTCGAACTAATTACCTTTGACCAATGATTTATATGGAATTTATTAACTTCAATAACATGTAGTACTAGATTGTATATTATGGAAATATTTTCATGGTGAATCTAAAAGTACAATTCTTGTATTGTTAAAACAGATCAAAATTGCATAAATCTCAATGATAGATTTGACGAAACCTAAGACTTCCCTTTGAAGAAGTTTTATACTTTACATTAGTTTTACACATGTAATATGCACATAGGATATATCACTAAATAGTTTTGCAAAAAAAACCTGGAGGAGAAATATGTATATCCCTTATGCTACTACTACGTAAATTAGGGGTGGGAAAATAAACCGAGACCGAAAAACTGAAACCGATAAAACCGAGACTAGAACTGAAAAGATCGAAATATCGGGTTTATGTTACTTTTCGGGTAGCAAATATAAATAACTAAAAAATAAATGTCGGGTTCGGGTACCACTCTCGGGTAACTGAAATAACCGAATAGTCGGTCCATCAAATAATAAGTTAAATTATGCGTGTTAAACTATGAACAATTCAAATTTAGATATTTTATTTTCATGTTGTGATGTGTGAAGTTGTTGGATTTAAACGTTTATTTTTTATTTTTCAATTTCTAATAAATGACCTCATGGGATTAAATTTATCAATCATATTAAATTTGTGCAAACATGACATGGATATAATGTATAATTCGGATATATCAGGTAGGACCAAAGACCAAACTGGAATTTTGGTACCCAAAATGTTCGGGTACCTAATATTATAACAACAATTGGGGTAGTGGTTTCAAGAAACCAAATTTCGAAAAAGACCGTAATACCCGAACCAAAATATCGGGTAGACCGAATGCACACCCCTTAACGTAAATCCATCCGAAATAATTAGCTAGTTTGAGGATGAATGAATTTGAGCTTGCGAGCTTGATGAGCACCGTCATTCTTTTGAGCAGCGATTAATTTATGGCATCATCAAATCTGAAGTAATTTTTGTAGATCATTTGGGGCCGAAAACTTAGTTAACACGCTATATATGAGGAGAAAGTTTAGGATATGCTACCTATTGATTGTGTTGAATAACCCTGCGTCATGGACAACATATATCCGACACTTCATTCTGGTCGCCAGGATCATTCTGCCCTAGGGATGAAAACGGTACGATAAATTCCCGAACCGTCCGACGCCGTTTTCAAAAATTTCCGATGCGATAACCATTTTCGACAATTTCCGAAATTTTCGATCCGATTACCGTTTTTATCGGACATTGAGATTTTGTAAATGGAATAGAAATGATTTAGACTGATTTCCGATCGAATCGTCAGAATACCATATTTTAATGGAAAATTTCCGAACAATAACCGAATACTTTCCAAATATTAGGTTGGGTCTAATGGGCTGACATGTACTCTCTCCATCCCTTGGAATAGAGGATTTTTAAAGGAAACTTCAAAGGAATTCATTCCTACATTGTGCTTATGTCACAGGAGTTTGGAACACAGGAATCATATTTCGTTTCTTGTAGAAAGACTTCCTTTCCTATGTAAAATGGGGGAATGAAATAATCCAGTCCAAGTTCTTTGTGGTCTGCTGGTTGGCTATGGAGGGAATATATAGGGTGCTAAAAGTCAAATTAAATAACCTAATGTTTTGCATGGAATAATTATTTCTTTTTTGAATCAAGGGAATAATTATTTCTGAGCTACTGCAATGCAATAGACGTTTTGATGTTAGAAATATAGGAATGAAGTTGTTTATGAAGCAAACCGGTAGCTCATTTTGGCAAGAATTTATGACTTTGATTTATATATTACAAATAATGATAGTTAAGATTCTAAAGAATTTTGTTCATAGTTGCTCACTTTCTTCGTTCCTGCATTTTTTCTATTCCTATGTTTTTTCCAATTCCTGTGATTTGGATTCCTACGTTCCAAACGGGGCCGTAGTAAATATCGCTTTGTAGTTTATTTTTGAACTACAAAGCGACAAGTATAGAGAGACGGAGGGAGTAATAAGCTCAATTCTTTAAATTTTTTATTCAGACACGAGTTTCAATAAGGAGTTGTCAAAGGTAATAAGCTCAATTCCGATCGTTTTCATCCCTATTATGCCCCAAGTCATCTGGGGCAGCAGGCAGAGGACCTTGATGATCAGTAAAAGGACCAGGCAAGAAATCATTGATCAAATGTAAGTTTGACCAAAGCTAAAAATAGAGTTTAGTTGGGGAGGAGGGAGGAGTATTTTTTTACAGACCGCTTTGCAGGCCCCGCTGCGGGCGATATCCTGCCCGCTGACAACTCCAGCGGCTAAAGTAGCGTACAGTGTCACTTTAGAAGCCATAACCCCAGTTTTGCAAGTAGAATTCCAAACAGTGCACTTTAGAAGCCATAACCATCACTGCGCACGTCTCATCGTCTTCTCCGCGTGTACTAATAAAGACACACCACCCTCTTCTCTGCAACACACATAGGCCATCCTCTTCTCCTCGCGTACTCTTCCTTTTTGTCCCCGTCGCGCGCGCCCTCATTGGTTCCCTTCGAAGCCCATGGAGTCCCCCATGCCGCACGATATTGCAATCCTGATCGCGGGGTGGGTCGCCGCAACCTCCCCACAGCCCATCGACGACCTCTCCAGTCTACGCGCCACCTGCAAGGCCATGCACGCGGCATGCCGGGATCGCGCCGTGGGCAGGCACGTGGCGCTGGAGCGGATGAGCATATGGAAGTATAACCGGAGCTACGACCGCCTCGTGGAGCGTATGGCAATCATTGGAAACCCTCATGCGTGCTACGTCACCGGGTTCGACCTCGTCTTCCTGCACGGTCGCGCACAGCCGGGCACCAAGTTCCTTGCTCGGGCGGCCGCGAACGGCCAAATGGTGGCGGCCTACATCCTCGCCATGCTCCGCTATGACGCCAACCGCGGGCCCACGATGCCTTCGAGTATATCTGGCGGGTCGAAGGTGAGGCCCACGTCCGCTACAACGTGGCCGGGTCCATCGCCATGAAGTGGACCAACAAGGAGTGTTGCCATTGTCGGCGTGAAGCCATGAATAGTATCGATCGTGTCGCCTGGAGGTTCCTGGGTAGGCCTCGTCCAGAAGCGCCGCCGGTGGCGGTGCCCAACATTGATGATGACGCTTGGGGCTGCTCAATAGCGGGGAACCAGGGAACTGCCCGCTGCGGTAGGCCTACGTGGGAGAAGTGGACAGTCTTCTGTACAGAGAACTGTAGGATTAAGCATGAGCATGACCTGTTCTGTCGTCTGTCATTGTACTATATGGGTTATATTCCCTCCATTCCCATTTGGATGCACCGCTAGTTCTCCCAACGCCAATTAAAAGAGAACAAAGGGAGTATATAAAATAGACTTGTACTAGTATATGTGTTTCCCCTATGCCCGCTCGTCTCTGATGAATGTTGCACTTGTTGTGTTTCCCCTATGCGCGCTCGTCTTATGTTTAGCCCTGTTTGCATCAAAGGATACTCACGGGACAGTTTAAAGAAATGGATTCTTCAAAAAATGAATACATTCAATCATACAGTAGTTTGTAACGAAGGAAAGGCAACGACTGCTGTGCAATCTGGGCTCCTGTGCAAGCGTGCAATCCACGATTCTCAGTCGTGTGATGGACATCCAAGGGTGTCGTACTTTTTGCATATAGATCCCTCCACCTGCTTGTGCACTTTTTACACATTTATATGTAAAAGGTGCAGCCACCCTTGGATGTCTATCAAACGGCTAAGATTCGCAGATTGCACGCTTACATAGAAGTCCAGATTTCATAGCAGTCGGTGCCTGAGGGAAATCAGTGTTCCCTTCTCTCTGTTCATTGTCTCCACTTTTCATTCCAGTTGTCGCTAATCGACAGAACTAGCTATTACATAGTCCCCAATAAACACAAAATAAACTAATCGGCACATCTAGTCCACAACACTTCCCTTGAAGCAGTGGTAATAACTTCTGGCCGCGTATAGGAGTAGTGATAATGATTACACCGCGTATAGGGGCATAGGGCTAGTGGTACGTTGGAGTTCTTCCTATGTTTTTCTAACATTTTTCGTGTCCTTTCTTTTCTTTTCTCTCTGTTGATTGTCTCTACTTTTCTTTCCAATCATCGCTACCTGCTAGTATTGTATACTACTTTAGAGACCGCTTTGCAGGCCCCGCTGCGGGTGATCTCCTGGCACCTCTAGTGGCTAAAGTATCATACAACCAACTTTACAAATGAGCTTACTCAAACTTTTCGAGATTGAGCTCATCAAGCTGGAAATACTCAACTTCATCCTAAAACTTTCAATCCAAACTATGTTTGGTCCTTCAACTTTCAAATGGGTCGATTATTTAGTCCATCAACTTCAAAAAACCGTTTCACTTTGATCCTTACTCTGAGTTGGACATCCACACATTGGCATGGCACATAAGATAGTTAATCCTGTTAATTTGTGATAGAAGTTTGTTTTATGTAAATGTTTAATGTATGCATCATTATATGCATGTAAACTATTTCTCGTGTTGAAGCAAGCAGGCATGAGTGTAAGAAACGATTTGAATGGACCCCTTAGTTGGATAGCTGGGAAGTACAACCGTCGGATCAAAACAAATGGTGGATGCAGCCTTTACTACACGCATGTAGCAAAATGTCGCTCCATCAGGCGATCCTGGTCCAGGCAGGTATGCTCTGATTCCTGTCCTCCAACTCCATCTAGGCATCCGATGACGCAGGTGGTTCACCACCAGACTGTAGAAAGGATAAGCACGCACACATGTAACAGTCATTGTTGACTGCGTTGGTCTAACGTCATTGTTTGACTACGTAGGCCTATGTTTAGTCATTAACGCTATCTTTTGAATCTGTGTAGTGCGAAAGGGTTTTGTTTTGGTTTCACACTACACTATCTAGACTATATAAAGTGTATCTGTGTTCTCTGATGAATACACAACAAACATTCTCCATACAGAATGAAACTTGCATGCCGCTTTCTTCTGCCGGAGGTTCAAAGGAAACTACGCGGCTCGTCCGGTACACGTACGGTACGGGTGTGCCGGTGTACCTTAACCCCCCGTACGTCGTCTGTCCCCGGTGGTTGTTGGGAAGAGCCTTACAGGTATGCTCTGATTCCAGACCTCTTACTCCATCTCTAGGTTTATGATGATGCAAGCGGTTCACCACCAGGCAAACAAAAAAAGGTTGAGTGGCATGCAAGTTTTTTGATGAAAAACTGACTGCAACCCGCTGACTGTGGCCTGTTGACGCATCCATCTCTAGTTTTTTGATGACACTCTCGCTGACATGTCATCATATTATTTGTTGTCATGGTATGGTAGTTAAACTAAGCATTAATAAAGGGACCAATAACATTTTGACACATCAGCGGGATGACACATGGGAGGACAGAACAGGAGGGACACGGCTTGCAGCCAGTTTGTCATCAAGAAATTTGCATGCCACTCTCATCACCGAGGCTTTTCTGGTGTGTCTTGTGGTGAACCGCATGCGTCATCGGAAACCTTGATGTAGTTAGAGGACAGGAATCAGAACATACCTGCAGGGGTCTTCCAACCACCACCGGGGACGCACGACGGGGGTTAAGGTACACACCGGCACACCCGGACCGTACATATGTGCCGTTGAAGATGAACGGTGTTCCGGCTGTGGAAGCACCTGCATGGCTTCCGTTGGAAGGTGACCGACTCGCGGAAGATGTGCGAGGTCGACTGCGCCAACATTATTTGTTGTGAAGGTATGGTAGTTAAACTAAGCATTAATAAAGGGACCAATGACATTTTGACACATCAGAGGGATGATGCATGGGAGGACAGAACGGGAAGGACACGGCTTGTATACTCCCCTTTAGTGCTTCCATGCATGCTCCTACTTAAGTGTCATGATTTTATTGGCCCTTTCATTTACCTAACATAATGCCTGATTTAACTTCAACCAATTAGATGATGACACATATGCGGGAGTACGCATGGAAGCACAAACAGGAGCAGCGAAGTTGCATCCAAACGGGAGGACACGGCTTGTATACTCCCATTCAGTGCTTCCATGCGTACTCCTACTTAAGTGTCATGATTTTATTGGCCCTTTCATTTACCTAACATAATGCCTGATTTAACTTCAACCAATTAGATGATGACACATAAGCGGGGGTACGCATGGAAGCACAAACGGGAGCACCGAAGTTGCATCCGAATGGGAGGACACGGCTTGTATACTCCCATTCAGTGCTTCCATGCATCCTCCTACTTACGTGTCATGATTTTATTGGCTCTTTTATTTACCTAACATAATGCCTAATTTAACTTCAACCAATTAGATGATGACACATAAGCGGAAGTATGCATGGAAGCACAAACGGGAGCACTGAAGTTGCATCTAAACGGGAGGCCCCCACAGCCAGTTTGTCATTAAGAAATTTGCATACCGCTCATCACCAAGGCTTTGCTGGTTTGTCTGGTGGTGAACCGCATGCGTCATCGGAAACCTATATGTAGCTATAGGACAGGAATCAGAACATATCTGCAGGGGTCTTCCAACCACCAGCGAGGATGCACGAGAGGGGTTAAGGTACACACTGGCACACCCGGACCGTACATATGTGCCGGTGAAGATGTATCTCAATGGTGGTGGCCAGTTCCCGATTCCGCTGAGTCATTGTTGTTGTATGTGGTGTTTGGTTGAGACAATGCAACTTGTGGTCATAACGATAAGAATTAAAAAGAGGAGTGTATCAAATTCAAAAATCTTCATTACGCCAGGTCGTATGATGGCTGGACACTCTCCAATCCACTTAGATTGAAGTGGAACCACTCCTACCCAAACGAGGAAAAAAATTTATGGATACAGTATTCATATCCAAGGTTGTGCATACCGTTCCACATTTGTGACATGTGTCCACATGAACGGACGCGCGCAGTAGTGGTGATGGGACGCAACGCGGTTCCAATTGAATTCAATGATGCGAATGCGCTGCGCGCATTTAAGGTGCCTCGGTGACTGGCGCGCACGTAAGCTCGGTGCGCCCGGTCGCATCAGCCGCCTGTACAAATGGCTACGGCTTGAACGAAGGATGAAACCTTCTGCAGCAAACAGCAATCTATAATACTTCCTCCGCACCAACTCAACTCTATTTCTGTTTTGATCGAACTAATTACCTTTGACCAATGATTTATATGGAATTTATTAACTTCAATAACATGTAGTACTAGATTGTATATTATGGAAATATTTTCACGGTGAATCTAAAAGTACAATTCTTGTAATGTTAAAACAGATCAAAATTGCGTAAATCTCAAAGATAGATTTGACGAAACCTAAGACTTCCCTTTGAAAAAGTTTTATACTTTACATTAGTTTTACATATGTAATATGCACATAGGTTATATCACTAAATATTTTGCAAAAAAACATGGAGGAGAATTATGTATATCCCATATGATACTACTACGTAAATTAGGGGTGGGCAAATAAACCGAGACCGAAAAACCAAAACTGATAAAACTGAGACCGGAACCGAAAAGACCGAAATATCGGGTATCGGGTACTTTTCGGGTAGCAAATATAAATAACTAAAAAATAAATGTCGGGTTCGGATGGATGAAGCAGTTCCACATTTGTGTCATGTGTCCACATGAACGGACGGATGAAGTAGTTGCATGACTGTGACATGTGTGCACATGAACGAACGAGGTCGTATGATGGCCGGACATGACAGGGATAACACCAAGGAATCATATCCTTTTAAAGCATAATTTTTCCCCGCATACGATGGGCCCTTCGCGTCTCAAATTAAAAATTTCTCCTTTTATCGAAAAACAGCTCCTTTAACGATGCCAAGTTTCGGTACATGGGCTCACGCGTACATGGGGACGAACACCAAGTGTTCCAGCGCAGTTTCGGCCTACGAATAACAAGCGGCCTAGCGTAGTGTTGGGCCTACTCTAATAGCTTCACTTACGCTTTCTCATGGCTGCCTCCCCGCCGGACCCTTCGATCCACAACGGCCCCCTCTCCTATTTGCAAGAAACGCGCCTGGAGGAGCATCTGCCGGCCACCATGCTCTTGGAGGAGCATCCGCCGACCGCCACACTCTTCGAAGAGCATCCGCCGTCCACCACCATGGAGGATCATCCAATGGCCACCGCACGTGGAGGAGCAACAGCGCTAGGTACAATTGATCACATAATGTTATTGTAGTTCAATCCTCTTACGGATACGCTAATTGAATTGTAGGAAGCGTTGTCAGAAGATAAGACATGGATGGGAAAAGACAGGCGTACGAAGGAGTGGCAGGATGGAATGAAGTCATTTTAAATTTAGCATTCCAGGGCACTCGTGAAGAAGAAACTAAGCCTTGTCCTTGCACGAAATGTCATAATATTTGCCACGGGAGACGCAAGGAAGTTCATCTTCACTTGCTTAGTAATGGGATGTCATTTGATTATACTTGTTGGGTACACCATGGAGAAAAACGAGTTGAGAAAAAAATTGCTGAGCAATCAGCAAATAATGAGGAGATAATTTCTGATGATGCTGCTATAGAAAATATGTTGTCCAACCTTCTTAGAGGCACTAGTGATCATGGTGGTACTTCAGCAGGTGTTGATGATCCAGAAAATGATATAAACCAGCAGGAGCCAACTGGGTGTGCAAAGGCATTCTCTGACTTATTAAATGATGCCAAAAAGGAGTTGTATCCAGGTTGTGAGAAGGTGACCCAATTATCCTTCATTGTCAGGTTGTACCAGATAAAGTGTTTAACTGGTTTGAGCAAAAAAAGCATGTGAGTTCATCCTTGAACTATTCTCATATGTGCTTCCAGAGGGCCATTGCATTCCTAATACACTTGATAAAGTTCAGAAGGTTGTTCCTGACCTCGGGCTGAGCTACGAAAAGATTGATGCATGTGTCAATGACTGTGTGTTATTCAGGAAGGACTATTCTCTGCTATATCGATGCCCAAAATGTTGTGAATTAAGATGGAAAAATAGTACTGGTGGGGATGCAAGAGAGGCTTTACCTTGTGGAAAAGCCAAGAAGCTTGTAGCATGCAAGATTCTATGATACTTCCCTCTTATTCCCCGTCTTCAAATGTTTTATATGGCAGAATCAACAGCATCAATCATGCACTGGCACAAAGAAGAACGTATTGATGATGGAATATTACGCCATCCTGCAGATTCGAAAGCATGGAAGCATTTTGATAGCATTCACCCAAATTTCTCGTCTGATGCTCGCAACATAAGACTTGGGCTAGCATCTGATGGTTTCAATCCTTTTGGAGTAATGAATGTTTCTTACAGTACATGGCCTGTGATTCTAATCCCTTATAATCTACCACCTTGGTTGTGTATGAAGCAGCCTTATTGGTTGATGTCAATGATAATTCCTGGACCAAAGTCACCTGGAAACAACATTGATGTGTATCTGTAGCCTTTCATTGATGAGCTACTGAAATTATGGTCTCATGGTGTTGAAACATATGACAGTTGAAAGAAAGAGACATTTCTCATGTGGGCTTCTATATTGTGGACAATAAATGATTTTCCAGCATAGGCAATGCTATGTGGATGGAGCACAAAAGATAGGCTAGCATGTCCATACTACCATGTAAACACTAACACCTTGTGGTTGAAACATGGACGAAAGTATTGCTACATGGGTCATCGTCGTTTCCTACCTCAGGATCACCGGTGGCGTCGGGACAAAGCTTCTTTCAACAACAAAATAGAGAATAGAGAGGCTCCAACATCACTCTCTGGTCACGAAGTACTCCAACAATACGAGACTTTTGATCAAGTGAGTTTTGGAAAGACGAATAATATGAGAAAGCGCACTGAGGAAGATAGGTGGCATAGTTGGAAGAAGAAAAGTATATTTTTTCAGCTCCCGTATTGGAAGACATTGCTAATAAGGCATAACTTGGATGTCATGCACATTGAGAAAAACATTTGTGATAGCATATTGGTTACATTGCTTAATATGGATGGTAAAACAAAAGATAGTCTACAAGCTCGTTTTGATATGCAGGAAATGGGTATACGACCAAAGCAACATCCGGTGGGTATGAAAGTGAAGTATGATTGTCCACCAGCATCATATACTTTGCAAAAAGATCAGAAGACCACCTTGTGCAAGTTTTTGGCGGATGTGAAGATGCCCGATGGTTATGCCTCAAACATCAAGAGAAGTGTGTACATAACAGCATGTAAGGTATCAGGTCTAAAAACTCATGACTGTCATATTATATTTCAGAAGCTCCTTCGTATTGCAATACGTGACATAATGCCTGAAAAGGTTGTTGAACCTTTAATTGAGTTTAGCAGATTCTTTTCTGGAATTTGTTCTAAAGAATTGGCAGAACCAGATTTGGATAAGATGATTGAACAATTTCCTGAAACAATTTGTAAGCTTGAGATGTTGCTTCCTCCCGCTTTCTTTGATTTCATGGTACATCTTCCAATCCATCTTGGCGAAGAAGCTCGCTTGGGTTGACCTGTTTCTTACAGATGGATGTATCCAATTGAGAGGTACCTTGATACATTGAAGAGGTATGTACGTAACAGAGCTCACCCGGAGGGTTCTATAGCTGAGGGATATATTATTGAAGAATGTATGACTTTTTTAGCCAGTTTTTTGATCAAATCGGCACCAAGCTCAATAGGCCAGAACGTCATGAAGCTGCAGCTAGGAATGAACCTTCTCTCGAGTCTAATATATTTACAGAAGTTGATAATTCTAAAAAAGGGTTTAAATGAGGCGAACTTACTATGGTGGAACTACATAACATCAGGCATTATATTATTTCTAATTTTGAAGAGGCCGCTCCATGGATCAAGTATGTATAACACTCAGATTTTCTATACTATATTAGTGGATCATGCTTATTGTAGATGGCTAATTTAATTTTGTACCCTTTTCACTGAGCATTTTGAAGAGCTGAAAAAGATTCATTCTCGTGATGTTGAAAAACGCCATAAAGATGAGTTTGTTTATTGGGTTCAGAAATGAGTAAGTACATGCATGTTTTTACTTTGATGAAATATTGAAGAAATATCTATTTTGAAGTTGGTTTATCGATGACCCCT
This sequence comes from Tuctoria greenei, assembly GCA_036927565.1. Taxonomy (NCBI): domain Eukaryota; kingdom Viridiplantae; phylum Streptophyta; class Magnoliopsida; order Poales; family Poaceae; genus Tuctoria; species Tuctoria greenei. The sequence continues at coordinate 112,147,339 of JAYESD010000001.1, forward strand.
TTTATACTAATTAATGTGTATAGATTACGATTACACAAAGAAGGCAAAGTAACCGATTATTTGTATGCATTATCTAGAGGACCTGATCGTCGAACTTCTTCTTTCGAACAGCAGAGGTGGAAAAAGATTTACGGATGCAAAACAGTGGTGTTGTTGTTCGGGATGGTGATCATGAGTGGTATGGAGTAATCAACAAAATGATTTCTGTTGATTTCAAAAAAAATCAAGAGGTTCTTTTATTTGAATGTGAATGGTTTGATCAGCCTTGTTCCGGTCCGAGCCAAAGCAGAGGCTACAAAATGGATCGATACGGAATGATAGATGTGGACACTACTATTTCTCAATTAAAGTATGAGCCTTACATTCTAGCCACCCAAGCAGAACAAGTTTTTTACGTTAGAAGTTTGAAGCAACCTAAATTGGCTACAGTTGTTAAAACGATGCCAATAAACCTTTTTGCCATGCCCCCTGGAGACAGTGAAAATAATGTCACTAAGGCGGTGGAGGCTGAGACATTATTTGATGATCGACGACTTACTGATATAAATGAGGATATGACCACATGGATAGGAATGACATTGATGGAGCAACCGGTGATACTTCCGCTCTTTCAAATGAAGATGACGACGGCGATGACCACGACGATGACGATACGTATATCAATGATGGTATTGTACTTGCAATACGAGGGAGGACAGCAAAGATGATGATTTTTTCATATAGGTATTGTGTGAGCTAGCTGTACGTGAACACTATATGTAATGCAGATTGTGTTTCGTGGTGATAGTCTTAACGGCACCAACCGGTATTTCGTTGCAATGGATCCTAATACAACGATTTTGTTTCGTGACGATAGATACTATTGCCACGAACTTGTGAATCATGGCATAAGTTCGTAATGCAACGTTTGTGTTTCGTGGCGATAGATCCTAACGCCATGAACTGGTGAATCGTGGCAAAAGTTCCTAATGCAATGATTGTGTTCTGCGGGGACAGATTCTAACGCCACGAACTATTGAATCGTGGCAACATATAATAATGCAATGATCGCGTTCTGTGGCGATAGATGCTAATGTCACGATCTAGTGAATTGTGGCAACAGATTCTAATGCAACGATTGTGTTCCGCGGTGATAGACGCTAATGCCATGAACTATTGAATCGTGGCAACAGATCCTAATGCAATGATCGCGTTCCGTGGCGATAGATGCTAATGCCACGAACTAGTAAATCGTGGCAACAGATTCTAATGCAACGATCGGGTTCCATGGCGATAGATGCTAACGCCACGAACTATTGAACTGTAGCAACAGATCCTAATGCAATGATCGGGTTCCGTGGTGATATATGCTAACGCCACAAACTATTGAATTGTAGCAACAGATCCTAATGCAACGATCCTGTTCCGTGGCGATAGATGCTAATTCCACGAACTAGTAAATTGTGGCAACAAATTTGTGGCGATAGATCGTAATGCCACAAACTAGTGAATCGTGGCAACAGATCCTAATGCAATGGTCGTGTTCCGTGGCGATAGATGCTAATGCCACGAACTAGTGAATCGTGGCAACAGATGCATGGCGATAGATCCTAATGCCATGAACTAGTGAATCGTGGCAACAGATCCTAATGCAACGATCGTGTTCGTGGTGATAGATGCTAATGCCACGAACTAGTGAATCGTGGCAAACGACCAAGCTTACTGCAACGATTTAGCATTTGTTGCAGTACAATCGTTGCAACAGGGTGGAATCCTTGTAGTGACAAGACCGCTGGACTTGTTGAAGTAGCACGTGACGTAGTGTTCGATGAAACTAATGGCTCTGAAGAAGAGCAAGTTGATCCATGTGTGCTAGATATAGAAGAAGCTCCATATCAAGCATTGAGAAGAATGGCGTTGGGCGATACTCGACCACAAGCGCCACCTCCAAATGCAAATGAATAAGATGAACCACAAGTGGAGGTAAACGATCAAGGGGGAGCTTCCACACAATATCAACATCAAGAAGACAAAGATGATCAACAAGTCAATGAGGGCAACCATCTAGGGGGAGTAGAAGATGATCATGAAGACTCAAGATCACAAGTGCCACACCCAAGAGTACACCAATGCATCCAAAGAGATCACCCCATCGACAACATAATCGGGGACATCCAAAAGGGAGTAACTACCAGATCTCGAATTGTTATTTTTTGTGAAAATTACTCTTTTGTATTCTTTTTGGAACCGCGCTGGATTGAGGATATGTTGAAGGATCCGGATTGGGTGGTGGCGATGCAAGAATAACTTAACAACTTCAAACGGAATGAAGTGTGAGAACTCGTCAAAAGACCCAAATTCAACATCGTCGGCACCAAATGGGTCTTTCGCAACAAACAAGACGAACACGGGGTTGTGACAAGGAACAAGGCGCGACTTCTGGCCAAAGGGTATTCACATGTCTAAGGTTTGGATTTCAATGAAACCTTTGCTCCCGTAGCTAGGCTTGAGTCGATTATAATATTACTTGCATATGCTACTCACCATGATTTCAAGCTCTATCGAATGCATGTGAAAAGCGCCTTCCTCAATGGACCAATCAAGGAGGAGGTGTATGTGGAGCAACCCCCCGGTTTTGAAGATGAAGAGTTCCCCAACCACGTCTTTAAATTGCGTAAGGCTCTCTACGGCCTCAGACAAGATCCTAGAGCTTGGTATGAGTGTCTTAGAGATTTCTTAATTGAAAATGGTTTTAAAACTGGCAAAGCAGATTATACATTATTCAAGAATCATTTTGATAATGATCTCTTTGTTTGCAAAATTTATGTTGATGACATAATCTTTGGTTCAACTAACAAATCCTTTTGTGAAGAATTTAGTAAGATTATGATAGATAGGTTTGAAATGTCTATGATGGGAGAGCTGAAATACTTCTTGGGACTCCAAGTGAGGCAACTAGAGGAAGAGACGTTCATAAGCCAAACTAAGTATACTCAAGACATACTCAAGAAGTTTGGAATGGACAATGCGAAGCCTATAAAGACTCCCATGGCAACAAAGGGACACTTGGATCTTAATGAAGACGGACCAAGCATGGATCAAAAGGTATATTGCTCCATGACTGGATCTCTACTTTACCTATGTGCATCTAGGCCAGACATTATGTTGAGTGTATGTTTGTGTGAAAGGTTTCAAACCAACCCAAAAGAGTGTCATTTGACTGCCGTAAAACGAATCTTGCGGTATTTAGTTCATACACCCAACCTAGGCCTTTGGTATCCTAAAGGTTCCAAGTTCAGTCTCATTGGATACTCCGATGCACATTATGCTTGATGCAAAGTAGATAGTAAAAGTACCTCCGGTACATGCCAATTTCTAGGTAGATCCCTAGTTTCTTGGTCCTCCAAGAAACAAAACTCCATTGCCTTATCCACGGCTGAAGCGGAGTATGTTGCAGCCGGGAGTTGTTGTGCACAACTCCTTTGGATGCGACAAACTCTAAGGGATTACGGTTGCAATATGAGCCGTATTCCACTCCTCTGTGATATTGAGAGTGCTATTAAGATTGTCCATAACCCTGTTGAGCACTCTAGGACCAAACATATAGACATCCGGCACCACTTTTTGAGAGACCACTCAATGAAAGGAGACATAGCTATTTCCCATGTCAACACCGAAAAACAACTAGCGATATATTGACCAAGCCACTTGATGAAAAACGTTTTTGCGAGCTCCGAAATGAACTCAATATCTTTGATGCTCGGAATGTTGCTTGAAAAGTTGCATACCTGTATGGACTCTTCAAAATATATTGTCTGACTTGCGAAAATCATCTTTCTCAATTTTATCCAAAAACTATTTAAACTACTTGATCTTGATGTATTATGATCATTGCTTGATTGTTGTATACTTACTGATCATATTCGTCAAGATTACTTGATTGTTTTGGCCCCCATGTTTTCTTTATAAGAACCTTTGAATATATACAAATGGGATAATTTAATTTGTTCTGGTGACCACGGACTAGTCAGCACACTGCAGACTAGTCCCCTGAGTGTCCTGTAGTCTGGACTAGTCCGGCCAACCACGGACTAGTCCGATTTTTCGACTCCAAAACCCTAGCCGCCGCCAAGACCTAATCTTCTTCATCGTCACAACTTGCCCCACGCTCTCTTCTCGCTCGAGTGCTCCCAAGGCGATTTCCTCCGTTCTCCATTGAATCCCTTCAAGTTTGGGTGGAAAATGATCTCCATTGCATAGGGATTGAAGTCTACGGACTTGTCCGCACCTTCAATCCATCCATCTCCAAGAATCAAGGATTTTTGGTAAAATTTCCTCCCAAACCCTAGAAATCGTGATTTTCTCCATTGTTGACTAAATAGCCTAGTTCCTTCGGTTAATACATGCCTCCTTGTTGTATTACATTTACCTTGAACTAGTTTTGCATTGGGAATCACAATTTGTCGTGTAGTTAGGGTTTGAGATGATGAACATCGGACTAGTCTAGTCCATGTACGGACAAGTCCGGTACTCCCAGACTGGTCCATACCTGTACACCGAACAAGTCCATTTTTTTCTGAACTCAACCCTAATTTCTCATTCCTCAATGCACTTCCTTGTCATAAATTCTTATCCATAGATTGTGTAATGCTCTATCAGGACGATGTCGCACGATAACATCTCTTATCCATACTTAGGGTTTCCTTCACGCTGCACACAAGACTAGTCTGGACCCTCGAAACCCTAACGGTAACTTTTGGAAACACCATATAAATAGAGGTGCATGGCCCTACTTTCAACCACCTCGACTCCCAGCGCCGTCACACCCTCCATGAGCTTAGAAAACACATCTCTCCACGCAATCCAATGCAAGAAAGATCAAATCCTTGAGAATTCATCTTGTAACAAAGGAGAGACACGATTCACACGTTTAAGCTCTTGGGTTTGATCTCTAACACACTCCTATTGTTTCATTGTTGATCTTAAGAGTGTGTTCTTGGTGGTGTTCGATTTGTAATCTTGGGGAGCCCTCAACATGTGAGAAGGCCCCTTGAACTTGGTGATTTACCCTTGTAATAGTGGAATAGAATTGGCCTTCGTGGCGATTCGACGAGGTTAGGGTTGGTGAAGACCCGGTCCATTCGTGGGCTCCTCAACGTGGACGTAGGTTGCCTTTGTGGGAACCGAACCATGGGATAAAATTCATGTGTCTTAACTTTGTGCATTTTGTTCTTACTTTTGTGGATATCTAGGGTTTTACTTGACCTTGTTCATATTTCACTAAAACATTGAATATAAGATTAACTTGTGCAACATCTAGTTTCATATAAGTATTACACTCTAATTACAAGTATATTTCCGCTGCATAGAGTCTAGGATCGAGATAATCGATCAAACTTGATCGATCTAGTCCGCACGCACCGGACTAGTCCGCACTCTACTGGACTTGTCCGATTTCCTGGTATTTGATCAAGTTGCTAAGTGTTGTAGGTTCCAACTAAAATTCAAAAAGGCCTATTCACACCCCCCTCTAAGCCACATTCAACAACAATTTGCTGACATTTTTACAAAACCTTTGGATTTCACTCGTTTTTATTTCGTTCATAGTGAAATAGGTGTTATGCATCCCCATGGCTTAAGTTGAGGGGTAGTTTTGAAACTTGGGAATTGAGGGGGGGGGGTTTGAAAAATGTGTGAATCTGAAATTAAAATAATATTAGCATAGTATTTCATATATATATATATATATATATATATATATATATATATATATATATGACTTTGTGATTCCTTTTACATGCTGAAAGTTCTTACTACATCATTCGTGTTATACGTTTTATAGTTTTTGCCATGACTAGTTTTTCATTCCTGTTACAGTAAATCTGGTCATGATCAAACTTTCTTGCTGTTTTAAACTTGTTGCATGCTCACAAGTGCTTTTAATAATGAAAAATTAATCAACCAACTATCCACATGTTGATCTTTTATGATCAAATGAAAAATGAGAAAAGATCAAGGGAATATGCATGCATCGCACTTCTTCTTTTGAGATGGCTTGTCATTGCACTTAGATATGAACTTCGAAGAAGTTGTTTATGACTAAAACCATGTCCTTAAGCTTCTAATTGTCAAATGACAGAGGTTTGGCTTGGCTGGTTAGACTAAGGTTGATGCGACATCTAATCTCTTGCAAATGTCATAAGATGAATTTTGTTCCTTAAAAGAAAATAAAAATGCAGAAACAAGCGGAATCCTTTTGGGTCTTGAAATAGTAAGCTTGTGAGATCATGACTTTCTTAAATTGAAAATTCACTTGATCTCTAGCATGGATTACACTACTTTATGTATCTCTTTGATGTGATATTGTAAGTTACTTGATAGTATGACTTGGATGAGCATTGTTTTATATGTGTATGTTATAATATGCTCATAACTATTGAAATTTCTCTTTTCAACCTTGCTGAATACATTGTCAAAGGGGGAGAAATATGTATAGGGGGAGAATTTGTTTTTGAAATTTATTTCTCATTTGATTTTAAAAAGGGGGGAAAACTACTTTCAAAACTTTTCATGTGAATAAGCCAATGTTCAGATTTAATTGGTGTTGCCAATGCATTCATCAAGGGGGAGATTGTGATACCTATGTGTGCTGAATACAATGGCAATTATGTTAAACATGAAGGTTTACATGCAATGTTTTGAATATACATGACAAATACACTTCGCACTGTTCGAACTTTCTATGTGCTGAAATAATTGTGTGGCTGCTATGTTTTTCATTTGCAATGTTTCAAACTTGCTTTACACTTATGCGAAGATTTAATCAGCATTATTTTACTATGTTTTTGGTGTGTTTTAGTGGTTATGGCTGATATCATCTTGCTAGGTTTGCAACATGCTTATGTGATGTGCTCTTATAAGGTGTTGTGGTTATCGGACTAATGTGAGTCAAGTGGAGGACTTGTGCTCGGAAAAATTGGTTGTTTGCTCATGTGCAAGTGTCGCTTGAGGTCAAGACATAGCTGGTGACAGGATCAATTGAACTAGTCCTAGGAAGAAGATGAGGTTCAACAACCAAGTTCGGGAGGAATTGTGGTTGAGTTGATCGGGAGGTCACACAACATGTTTGGATCAATACTAATGCAGATGAAGGTATCATGGACGTCATTGGAAGGTGTTTGCACGTGTGTAAGGAGTGCATGGGCGTGGCAACAGGTTCCTAGGCGTGATGAAGAGAAGTGGACGTAAAGAATTGATCAGAAAGGTCCAACCGGCTGGATTATGTCTCAGGCTGCAGCTGAGGTGGTTATGGTTAGTTTATGGCAAGTTTGGAGTTTGTTTTGGTTAGATTTTGTGTGGGTCACAAAGTTGAGTTGTTTTAGGAATATGGAATACGTTCCTAAGATGTTTGGAAGTCTTAAGATTGCTTCTATCAGCGTTTGGAAGAGTCTTGAGCAGTTATGGAAAGTTTCGGTGGAAACTAAGTAGGATTAGAGTCCTAGTTAGGATTGGATTGGTTATATAAGCAATGGAGGCGTGAGCTCGTGTAGAGACAACTTTTGGTTGTTCTGTTATGTTTTGATCAATAAAATTCAGAGTTTAGAGGAGCTTTTATGCCTTGTTCGTCCGGCTTTTTGAGACAAATTTTTCTCGTCAAGTTTCTGCACAGGACTACGTTCCTTTCGTGTTTTTATCATAACTCGAGTTTTACAGATCCAATTGATGTGACAACTTGATTATCTGTCATCTATGAAAATTTCACGATCATTGGATTTGTGGTTTATAATCTACACGAGTTTCTTTGCGGTGTTGTATATCTGGTTTTACTCGGGTAGAAAAGATTGACCCTTGTTCGATTTTTCGATCATAACTTGAGTTGTTATCGATGGTTTTCGTGATTCTTGATATGAAATATATGTGACTTGATTATTTACAATATATACCACTTAGGTCACAGTTGAACCCGTTTAGATTAGTTGGTCACATTGTTTCTTCATCAGATTGTTTTTCTGTCGAGGGGTTTTGTAGATTCCGCTGAAAAGTTTTAATCTACCATTCACCCCCCTCAGGTTGATTTTCACGTCCTCTTCGATTCTACAGATGCTATATAATGTAAGTAAGGATATACTAATAGTGCACATGTACTTTATATTAGATTTACATTATGAGCCTTTCCACTTTAGCATCTAATGTTTCATGATTAGGGGGACGGTTAAGTCTTGTTGAGCGTAAGCTAACAGTTTGTTGATTTATTGTTTTGCAGGTAATGTTGCATTCAGCAACATTAATAATGGGTAGTCCGAGTGTGTAATCATCCTATGAGGATTATTAAACTCACTCCAAGCCCTGCATGCCGTCGTGACCTTAAGTGTTGCTATAGTGGAGCTTCCGAGGGTCGGATGACTTCACTCATGCTTAGTATAGGCTATAGGGCGTGAGTTGTATCTTATCTTTCCGCTGATTGTACTTATATACATTACTTTGTAAACTGAACAATACTATCGAATAAAGACCCAATGTATCGTAAATGTTTGTTCTATGTGTTGCGCTGTTGGGTGTCGCATTGTACGATACTACCCAATGCGATTCCTGGAATGTTCGGACTGGGTTCCCCACCTGACAACATGTGTGTCTTGAGAGTCATGGCTGCTAGTGTGGGGAAGCCATGGTAGGCTTGTCGTAGGCCTGCTAGGTGTGTCCTTCCGTCCTCCGGGCAATGCAACGTCATTCACGTTCATCTCGGTCGGTCCCGCGATGTGGCTCAGAGGATCTTCTGATGCCTTCAGCAGACTTGAAGACGTCTAAGATGGAGCATGATTGAGGTCGCACCAGATGCTGACTCCTGCCTTGGATGCTTCGCCAGATGGAAGTGTCATCATCGTCAGGGCCCGCCCCAGCCATACTGCTTGCACAATAGGGCCAGTTGAATCATGGAATCCATAGTGATTAACCTCTGGGTCCAGGGATCGTCATCTTGAGGTAGGTGTAGGTTGAGACCGCCATGAACTTGGCGTAGCAGAATTTTCCAATGATGGTGTGGTAGGATCCAGTCAGGTCGGCGACTTCAAATGTCAGGATATTTGTGCGGGAGTTTGTCTAGCTCCCGAACGTGACTAGGAGGTCGATGCACCCGAGGGTGTGAATCGTACCCCAGGCATTATCCTCAGGAAGGGTCCCCGTGGAGTACAGAGCTAATAGCGTGGGATCTTTATTAGGTCCAGAGTGGCAACGTATTTGATGTTGAGGCTGCTCCCACTGTCCATCAACACTCGGGTGAGACGTGTAGGCACTATGACCAGGTCAACCACCAGAGGGTATCGCCCGGGATGGGGGATGGAATCAGGATAGTCTAATATGTTGAAAGTGATCGCCATTTTGGGCCATCGGAGGTAACTTGCAATACCTGGATCAGTGGGCCCTATCCTCAGGAGTGCCTTCTCTAGCCCGCAATCATGAAGCGCGGAGCTGTCTTCATGGATCATTTAGCAGCCGGTGTCCTCGTTAGGGGTAGATTCTACTGACTCGAAGCCGGGCGGCTAGCTCCTTCCTCCCGCTGCCTGGAGCATCGAGCTTCCCCTCGAGGAAACGTCGGAGGAGGATGCATTCCTTTTGTGTATGCTTTGTCGAGAAGGCATGATGATTCCAAGGTTTCTGGAGAATCTTCTCAAAGTGGCAGATTGGTCGATTGGCCGATCTCCTGCCTTCGTGTCGATCGGTGATCGCAGCCACACCGGAGGCCCACATCTATGGGCTGCCTTGGTTGGGGCCAACCTTCCTCCCTCTTACCTTTAGAAGAGCCGTCAGGCCCCTCCTGGTCTCTGGTCCATTGAACCTTGATTTTTGCGCGTCTGTGCCGCCCCCGCTGTCCCCTCACCTAGGGTGGCACAAGAGGCGACGTCGAACAGTTCTGGCATGGCGCGACCGATCTTTGACGTTGAGGTCTCGCAGGCCACCCCCGAAAGGAACACTCTGTTGATGTCAGCATCGATGGCATCAGGGAACTTGCTGCACTTCTCAGAGAAGAACCATATGTTTCATCCGGACTCCGACGGCATCCTTCGAGTCTCCTCAAAAGTCATTCTTGCTGGAGGTAGTCTTGAGATTGGCCTCGCTCTATGCGGGGCTTGGGATTCGGGCCCCACTGTCATTGTAGCCGCTTCCCTGGTTGCGTCGTGACAGCTTGGAGGGAAGTCGCAAGACCCCCTTTCGAGCAATGTTTCAGACGCCAAGGGCCAGGTGAATATCAAGAATTGCTTCTTGTGTATGGGTCGCGAAAGACGAGTTGGTGGATGACTCGATCCCATTGGTGACTCTTGTTTGGGTCGGGGCTCTTTCCCCAATCGTTGAAGGTAGTTGATAGTGTAGTGCTTTTAACGATGCCCGTCAGCGTCCTCACAGGCAGTGCAGTTGTGAGACCTATGTGTGCTGAATACATTGGCATTGACGATAAAAGTTTTGAATACTACCAAAACATCTTTTTATCAAGATTTGACGATAGGTCGGGCATGTTTTGGTTGGCTTTTGCAAGGTTCGAAGCTTCATCGCAGTGGTTCTGATTTTATCTTGCAATGTTTCAATCTTGCTTTACATTGTTTGGAAAGATTCCTTAGTATTCATTTTCTATGTTTTTTGTGTGTTTTGGTTGATATGGCTGATATCATTTTACTGTGTTTTTGCAACATGCTTATATGAGGTGCTCACGTAAGGTGTTGTGTTTGGAACTAATTTGAGTCAAGTCGCAAACATGGGCTCGTACATATTGGTTGTTTATTCATGTGCAGGTGTTGCTTGAGTTCAAGACATGGCTGGTGATGGGATCCATTGAACTAGTCTTAGGGAGGAGATGAGGTTCAACAACCATGTCCAGGAGAAATTGTGGTTGAGTTGATCGGGAGGTCGCGCATCATGTATGAATCAACTACAATGCATATGAAGGTATCGTGGACATCGTTGGAAGATGTTTGCACATGTGAAGGAGTGCATGGACCTTTGGCTACATGGTTCCAAGGAGTAATGAAGAGATGTGGACATAAAGAATTGATCAGAAAGGTCCAACCGACTAGGTTCTGGACTCAGGCTGCGGCTGGGTCGTGTTTGACTCAAATATGGAATGTTTTGAGTTGGTTATGATAGGATTTCGTGTGAGTCATGAATTTGCGTTGTTTTATGAATGTGGGATACGTTCCTAAGGTGTTTGGAAGTCTTAAGATTGCTTCTATCTGTGTATAGAAGAGTCCTAAGCAGTTATGGAAAGTTTCGATTTGTGAATTGAGTAGGATTAGAGTCCTAGTTTGAGTTTAGTAGGTATTCGGGCTGGTTATATATACAAGGGAGACCAGAGCTCGTGGTAGACGACTTTTGGGATGTTCCTCTTGTGTTCTATTGAATAAATATCGTAGTTTAAAAAAACTTTTGTGCCTTGTTCGTCTGACTTATTCCAAACAAGTTTTTCTCGGAGTTTTCTGCACATCGCTACCTTTCTTCGGTGGTTTTATCATAAAGACAGTTTTACAGATCCAAGTTATGTGATTCTTTTTGGGTTGTCTTCACAACTTGATTATCTATCAACTGTCAAAATTTCACGGTCACTGGATTTGTGGTTTTAATCTACACGAGTTTCTTTGCAGTATTGCAAATCTGTTTTTACTCGGTAGAATAGATTGACATTTGTTTGATCTTTCAATCGTAACTTGAGTTTCTCTTGAAGGATTTGAGTGATTATTGTTGTTTCGTCTTCGTGACATGATTCTCTATGATATCTATCACTTTTTTCATGGTGAAATACGTTCAGATTAGTCTCACACATGATTTCTTTAACAGATCATTTTTCTGCAGAGGAGTTTTCATTGCTTCCGCTGAAAAGGTTTAAATCTACCATTTACCCCCCATCTAGTAGCACTTCACGTTCTCTTCCATCCCACAATTGGTATCAGAGCCACGGTGCTCTAATCTTTATGATTTGCACGTGTTTTTGACTAATCATGATGGAGAAATACTCCGCCAAACCTTGTGTGTTTAGTGGTATTGATTTTCAGATTTTGAAGGCACGTGTGGAAGCTTTTATCCAGACACAAGGCTTCACAATATGGGAGAAGCTATACAAGCCCTATGAAGTGTCGTCAAACGGTCAAGTTATAGCTACAAATCTGAGAGATGTCGACAACAACAACAAGGCTCTGAACTTGATCATACAAGGATTAACTCAAAGCGACTTTGACCGTGTTGCACACCTACGATCTACATACGATGTGTGGAAAGCACTTTGCGACTACCACGGAGGATCTAACACGATCAAGGAGGTGAAACAAGATATGTTCAAAAAGGAATACATGCGTTTTGAGATGCAACTCGGTGAGTCAATTGACGATCTCTTTGCTCGTTTTAACAAAATTCTCAGCAACTTGCGTAGTGTCAATGTTAATTTTTCAGATGCTAAAAATGCTAGGGAATTACTAAGTGCATTAGACATGTCAATTTGGGAGATGAAAGACACATCCATTCATGAATCTACTGTCATGAGTACACTTACATTAGATGTTCTTTATTCTAAATTGAAACTCATGAAATTGACATAATTTCACGTAAGAACCCCAACAAGCCTCTTGCATTTGTTTCTCAACATGATATGCATAGACGGCTAGCACATGTTGGTATGAGGAATCTTCAAAAACTCTTTAAGGGCGATAACATCCGAGGTTTAAAGGATGTTGTTTTTGAGAAAGATAGGCCTTGTAGCGCGTGCCAAGCCGGGAAGCAAGTAGGAGCACTTCATCTTGCGAAGAACATCATGACTACAACAAGACCGCTCGAGCTAGTTCATATGGACTTGTTTGGTCCAAATGCCTACATAAGCATCGGTGGTAACAAATATGGCTTAGTGATTGTTGATGACTTTTCGTGCTTCACTTGGGTTTTCTTTTTGCATGATAAGACTGAAACTCAAGGAACCCTCAAGAAGTTTCTCAAGCGTGCCCAAAATGAGTTCTCATTGAAGGTCGAGAACATACGAAGCGACAGCGGCACAGGGATCAAGAACACTCAAGTTGAGGAGTACCTAGACGAAGAAGGGATAAAGCATGAGTTTTCAGCACCTTATTCCCCTCAACAAAACGAAGTTGCCGAAAGGAAGAACCGAACCCTCATAGATATGGCGAGAACAATGCTCGATGAATACAAGACCTCAGATCGGTTTTGGGCAGAAGCGGTTAACACCGCTTGCCATGCCATAAACCGACTCTACCTTCATCGACTACTCAAGAAAACATCATATGAGCTACTCACGGGTAACAAGCCTAATATTTCATATTTATGAGTTTTCGGTTCTAAGTGCTATATTTTGAACAAAAAGCCTAGGACTTCAAAGTTCGCTTCGAAGTACGATGAAGGTTTCTTGCTTGGTTATGATTCGAACTCTTATGCCTATCAGGTCATCAACAAGACCTCCAGACTTGTTAAAGTAGCATGTGACGTAGTGTTTGATGAAACTAACGGCTCTCAAGAAGAGCAAGTTGATCCATGTGTGCTAGATAGAGAAGAAGCTCCATATCAAGCATTGAGAAGAATGGAGTTGGGTGATATTCGACCACAAGCGCCACCTCCAAATGCAAATGTAGAAGATGAACCACAAGTGGAGGTAAACGATCAAGGGGGAGCTTCCACAAAATATCAACATCAAGATGACGAAGATGATCAACAAGTCAATGAGGGCAACCATCTAGTGGGAGTAGAAGATGATCATGAAGACTCAAGATCACAAGTGCCACACCCAAGAGTACACCAATGCGTCCAAAAAGATCACCTCGTCGACAACATAATCGGGGACATCCAAAAGGGAGTAACTACTAGATCTCGAATTGCTAATTTTTGTGAACATTACTGTTTTGTATTATTTTTGGAACCGCGCTGGATTGAGGATGCGTTGAAGGATCCGGATTGGGTGGTGGCGATGCAAGAAGAACTTAACAACTTCAAATGGAACAATGTGTGGGAACTCGTCAAAAGACCCAAATTCAACGTCGTCGGCACCAAATGGGTCTTCCGAAATAAACAAGACGAGCATGGGGTGGTGACAAGGAACAAGGTGCGACTTGTGGCCAAAGGGTATTCACAAGTCGAAGGTTTGGATTTTGATGAAATCTTTGCTCCCGTAGCTAGGCTTGAATCTATTAGAATATTACTTGCATATGCTACTCACCATGATTTCAAGCTCTATCAAATGGATGTGAAAAGAGCCTTCCTCAATGGACCAATCAAGGAGGAGGTGTATGTGGAGCAACCCCCCGGATTTAAGATGAACAGTTCCCCGACCACGTCTTTAAATTGCGTAAGGCTCTCTACGACCTCAAACAAGATCCTAGAGCTTGGTATGAGTGTCTTAGATATTTCTTAATTGAAAATGGTTTTAAAATTGGAAAAGCTGATTATACATTATTCATGAAGCATTTTGATAATGATATCTTTGTTTGCAAAATTTGTGTTGATGGCATTATCTTTGGTTCAACTAACAAATCCTTTTTTGAAGAATTTAGTAAGATTATGACAGATAGGTTTGAAATGTCTATGATGGGAGAGCTGAAATACTTCTTGGGATTCCAAGTGAGGCAACAAAAGGAAGAGACGTTCATAAGCCAAACTAAGTATACTCATGACATACTCAAGAAGTTTGGCATGGACAATGCGAAGCCTATAAAGACTCACATGGCAACAAAGGGACACGTGTATCTCAATGAAGATGGACCAAGCGTGGATCAAAAGCTACATCGCTCCATGATTGGATCTCTACTTTACTTATGTGCATCTAGGCCAGATATTATGTTGAGTGTATGTTTGTGTGCAAGGTTTCAAGCCAACCAAAAGAGTGTCATTTGACCGCCGTAAAATGAATCTTACGGTATTTAGTTCATACACCCAACCTAGGACTTTGGTATCCTAAAGGTTCCAAGTTCAGTCTCATTGGATACTCCGATGCAGATTATGCCGGATGCAAAGTAGATAGAAAAAGTACCTCCGGTACATGCCAATTTCTAGGTAGATCCCTAGTTTCTTGGTCCTCCAAGAAACAAAAATCCATTGCCTTATCCACGGCCGAAGCGGAGTATGTTGCAACTGGGAGTTGTTGTGCACAACTCCTTTGGATGCGACAAATCTAAGGGATTACTGTAACAATATGAGTCGTATTCCATTCCTTTGTGATAATGAGAGTGCTGTTAAGATTGCCCATAACCCTGTTGAGCACTCTAGGACCAAACATATAGACATTCACACCACTTTTTGAGATACCACTCAATGAAAGGAGACATAGCTATTTCCCATGTCAACAACGAAAAACAACTAGCCGGTATATTTACCAAGCCACTTGATTAAAAACGTTTTTGCGAGCTCCGAAATGAACTCAATATCCTTGATGCTCGGAATGTGGCTTGAAAACTTGCATACCTGTATGGACTCTTCAAAATATATTGTTTGAGTTGTGAAAATCATCTTTCTCAATTTTCTCCAAAAACTATTTCAACTACTTGATTTTGATGAATTATGGTCATTGCTTGATTGTTGTATACTTACTCATCATATTCATCAAGATTACTTGATTGTTTTGGCCCCATGTTTTCTTTATAAGAACCTTCGAATATATACGAATGGGCTAATTTAATTTGTTCTGGTGACCATGGACTAGTCTGTGGTTATACGAACTAGTTCACATACTGCAGACCAGTCCACTGAGTGTTTGGTAATCTGGACTAGTCGGCCAACCACAGACTAGTCCGACTTTTTGACTCCATAACCCTAGCTGCTGGCAAGACCTAATCTTCTTCATCGTCACAACTTGCCCAAGCTCTCTCCTCGCTCGAGTGCTCCCAAGGCGATTTCCTCTGTTCTCCATCGAATCCCTTGAAGTTTGGGTGGAAAATGATCTCCATTGCATAGGGATTGAAGACCACGGACTTGTCCGCACCTTCAACCCCCCCATCTCCAAGAATCAAGGATTTTTTGTAAAATTTCCTCCCAAACCATAGAAATTGTGATTTTCTCCATTGTTGACTAAATAGCCTAGTTCCTCTCGGTTAATACATGCCTCCTTGCTGTATTACATTTACCTTGAACTAGTTTTGCATTGGGAATCACCATTTGTCTTCTAGTTCGGGTTTGAGATGATGAACACCAGACTAGTCTAGTTCATGTATGGACAAGTCTGGTACCCCCGGACTATTTCATACCTGTACACCGGACAAGTCCGATTTTTCCTGAACTCAACCCTAATTTCTCATTCCTCTATGTACTTCCTTGTGATCAATTCTTATCCATACATTGTGTAATGCTCTCTCAGGACAATGTCCCACGAGAACATATGTTATCCATACTTAGGGTTTCCTTCACGTTGCACACCGAATTAGTCCGGACTCCACCACGGACTAGTCCAAACCCTCGAAACCCTAACGGTAACTTTTGGAAACACCATATAAATAGATGTGCACGGCCCCACTTTCAACCACCTTGACTCCTAGCGCCATCACACCCTCCATGAGCTTAGAAAACACATCTCTCCACGCAATCCAACACAAGAAAGATCAAATCCTTGAGGATTCATCTTGGAACAAGGGAGAGACACGATTCACACGTTTAAGATCTTGGTTTTGATCTCTAACACACTCCTGTTGTTTCATTGTTGATCTTAAGAGTGTGTTCTTAGTGGTGTTTGATTTGTATTCTTGGGGAGCCCTCAACTTGTGAGAAGGCCCCTTGAACTTGGTGATTTACCCTTGTGATAGTTGAAGAGAATTGGCCTTCGTGGCGATTCGACGAGGTTAGGGTTGGTGAAGACCCGGTCCTTTTGTGGGCTCTTCAACGTGGACGTAGGTTGCCTTTGTGGGAACCGAACCACGGGGTAAAAATCTTGTGTCTTCACTTTGTGCATTTTGTTCTTACTTTTGTGGATATCTAGGGTTTTACTTGATCCTGTTCATATTACACTAAAACATTGAATATAAGGTTAACTTGTGCAACATCTAGATTCATAGAAGTATTACACTCTAATTACAAATATATTTCCACTGCATAGAGTCTAGGATCGAGATAATCGATCAAACTTGATCGATCTAGTTCGCACGCACCGGACAAGTCCGCACTCTACTAGACTAGTCCGATTTCCTGGTATTTGATCAAGATGCTATGTGTTGTAGGTTCCTACTAAAATTCAAAAAGGCCCGTTCACCCCCCTCCCCTCTAGGCCACATTCAACAACAATTGGCTGACATTTTTACAAAACCTTTGGATTTCACTCGTTTTTATTTCGTTCATAGTGAAATAGGTGTTATGCATCCCCATGGCTTAAATTGAGGGGGATTTTGAAACTTGGGAATTGAGGGGGAGTTTTGAAAAATGTGTGAATCTGAATTTAAAATAATATGAGCATAGTATTTCATATATATATGACTTTGTGATTCCTTTTACGTGCTAAAAGTTCTTACTACATTATTTGTGTTATACGTTTTATAGTTTTTGCCATGACTAGTAATTGGAATAATTACTTACACTAAATCTGGTCATGATCAAGCTTTCTTGCTGTTTTAAACTTGTGGCATGCTCACAAGTGTTTTTAATAATGAAAAATTAATCAACCAACTATCCACGTGTTGAGCTTTTATGATCTAATGAAAAATGAGAAAAGATCAAGGGAATATGCATGTATTGCGCTTCTTCTTTTGAGATGGCTTATCATTGCACTTAGATATGAACTTGGAAGAAGTTGTTTATGACTAAAACCATGTTCTTAAGCCTCTGATTATTAAATGACATAGACTTGGCTTGGCTGATTAGACTAAGGTTGATGCGGCATATAATCTCTTGCAAATGTCATAAGATGAATTTTGTTGCTTAAAAGAAAATAAAAATGCAGAAACAAGTGGCATACTTTTGGGTCTTGAAATAGTAAGTTTGTGAGATCATGACTTGCTTAAATTGAAAATTCACTTGATCTCTAGCATGGCTTACACTATTTTATGTATCTCATTGATGTGATAGTGTAAGTTACTTGATAGTATGACTTGGATGAGCATTGTTTTATATGTGTATGTTATAATATGCTCATAACTATTGAAATTTCTCTTTTCAACCTTGCTGAATACATTGTCAAAGGGGGAGAAATATGTATAGGGGGAGAATTTGTTTTTGAAATTTATTTCTCATTTGATTTTAAAAAGGGGGAGAAAACTATTTTCAAAACTTTTCATGTGAATAAGCCAATGTTCAGATTTTAAGTGGTGTTGCCAATGCATTCATCAAGGGGGAGATTGTGATACCTATGTGTGCTGAATACAATGGCAATTATGTTAAACATGAAGGTTTACACGCAATGTTTTGAATATACTTGACAAACACACTTCACACTGTTCGAACTTTCTATGTGCTGAAATAATTGTGTGGCTGCTATGTTTTTCATTTGCAATATTTCAAACTTGCTTTACACTTATGCGAAGATTTACTTAGCATTCTTTTACTATGTTTTTGGTGTGTTTTAGTGGTTATGGCTGGTATCATCTTGCTAGGTTTGCAACATGCTTATGTGAGGTGCTCTTATAAGGTGTTGTGGTTATCAAACTAATGTGAGTCAAGTGGAGGACTTGTGCTCGGAAAAATTGGTTGTTTTCTCATGTGCAAGTGTTGCTTGAGGTCAAGACATGGTTGGCGATGGGATCAATTGAACTAGTCTTAGGAAGAAGATGAGGTTCAACAACCAAGTTCGGGAGGAATTGTGGTTGAGTTGATTGGGAGGTCACACAACATGTTTGGATCAAGACCAATGCAGATGAAGGTATCATGGATGTCATTGGACGGTGTTTGCATGTGTGCAAGGAGTGCATGGACGTGTCAATAGGTTCCAAGGCGTGATGAAGAGAAGTGGACAGAAAGAATTGATCAGAAAACGTCCAACCGGCTGGATTATGCCTCAGGCTGCGGCTGAGGTGGTTATGGTTAGTTTATGGCAAGTTTCGAGTTTTTTTTGTTAGATTCCATGTGGGTCACAAATTTCAGTTGTTTTAGGAATGTGGAATACGTTCCTAAGGTGTTTGGAAGTCTTAAGATTGCTTATATCTGCGTTTGGAAGAGTCTTGAGCCGTTATGGAAAGTTTCGGTTGAAACTGAGTAGGATTAGAGTCCTAGTTAGGATTGGATTGGCCTGAGGGCTGGTTATATAAGCAATGGAGGCTTGAGCTCGTGTAGAGACAAATTTGGGTTGTTCTCTTTTGTTTTGATCAATAAAATTCGTAGTTTAGAAGAGCTTTTGTGCCTTGTTCGTCCGAATTGTTTCAGACAAGTTTTTCTTGTCGAGTTTCTGCACAACACTACGTTCCTTCAGTGTTTTTATCATAACTTGAGTTTTACAGATCCAATTGACGTGATTCTTTTTGAGTTTTCTTCACACTTGATTATCTGTCATCTATGAAAATATCACGATCATTGGATTTGTGGTTTCAAATCTACACGAGTTTCTCTGCAGTGTTGTAGATCTGGTTTTACTCAGGTAGAAAAGATTGACCCTTGTTCGATTTTTTTTATCATAACTTGAGTTTTTATCGATGGTTTTTCGTGATTCTAGTTATGACATCTTCGTGACTTGATTCTTTACAATCTATACCACTTAGGTCACAGTTGAACACGTTTAGATTAGTTGGTCACATTGTTTCTTCATCAGATTGTTTTTCTACCAAGGGGTTTTGTAGATTCCACTGAAAAGTTTTAATCTACCATTCACCCCCCTCAGGTAGATTTTCACATCCTCTTCGATTCTACAAATTCTATAAAATGTATGTAAGGATCTACTAATAGTGCACATGTACTTTATATTAGATTTACATTACGAGCCTTACCACCTTAACATTTAATGTTTCATGATTAGGGGGACGGTTAAGTCTTGTTGAGCATAAGCTGACAGTTTGTTGATTTATTGTTTTGTAGGTAATGTTGCATTCAGCAACATTAATAAGGGGTAGTCCAAGTTTGTCATCATCCTATGAGGATTATTAAACTCACTTGAAGCCCTGCACGCCATCGTGACCTTGAGTGTTGCTATAGTGGAGCTTCTGAGGGTCGGATGACTTCACTCATGCTTAGTATAGGCTATAGGGCGTGAGTTGTATCTTATCTTTCCGCTGATTGTACTTATGTACATTACTTTGTAAACTGAACAATACTATGGAATAAAGACCCAATGTATTGTAAATGTGTATTCTATGTGTTGCACTGTTGGGTGTCGCATTGTACGACACTACCCAATGCGATTCCCGGAATGTTGGCACTGGGTTCCCCACCTGGAAACATGTATGTCGTGAGAGCCATGTCTGCTAGTGTGGGGAAGCCATGGCAGGCTTGTCATAGGCCTGCTAGGTGTGTCCTTCCATCCTAAAGGCGATGCAGCGTCATTCGCGTTCATCTCGGTCGGTCCCGTGATGTGGCCCATAGGATCCTCTGATGCCTTCAGCAGACATGAAGACGTCTGGGATCGAGCATGATTGAGGTCGCACCAGATGCTGACTCCTGCCTTGGATGCTTCGCCAGATGGATGTTTCATCATCGTCGGGGTCCGCCCCAGCCATAGTGCTTGCACAATAGGGCTAGTTGAATAGGGCTAGTTGATTGGTGGAATCCACAGGGATCGTCATCCTGAGGTTGGTGTAGGTTGATACCCCCATGTACTTGGCGTAGAAAATTTTCACATGATGGTGTGGTTGGATCCGGTGAGGTCGACGACTTCAAATTTCAGGATCTCTGTGCGGGAGTTTGTCTAGCTCCCGAACATGACTAGGAGGTCGATGCGCCTGAGGGTGTGAATCGTACCCCACGCATTATCCTCTGGAAGGGTCCTTGTGGAGGACAGAGCTAATGGTGTGGGATCTTCATTAGGTCCAATGTGGCAACGTATTTGATGTTGAGTCTGCTCCCACTGTCCATCAGCACTCGGGTGAGGCGTGCATGCACTACGTCCAGGTCAACCACCAGAGGGTATCGCCCGGGATGCGGGTTGGAATCAGGATAGTCTGATCTATCAAAATTGATCTCTATTTTGGACCATCAGAGGTAACTTGCGATACCTAGATCAGTGGTCCCTATCCTCCGGAGTGCCTTCTCTAGCCCGGGATCATGAAGTGTGGAGCTGTCTTCAGGGATCATGAAGCAGCCGATGTCCTTGTTAGGTGTAGATTCTACTAACTCAAAGCCTAGGGCGGCTGGCCTCTTCCTCCTGCTGCCTGGAGCATCGAGCTTCCCCTCGAGGAAACGTCACAGGAGGATGAATTCCTTTTGTGTATGCTTTGTCGAGAAGGCGTGATGATTCCAAGGTTCCTGGAGAATCTTCTCGAAGTGGCTAATTGGTCGATTGGTCGATCTCTTGTCTTCGCGTCGATCAGTGATCGCAGCCACACCGGAGGCCCACGTCTGTGGGCTGCCTTGGTTGGGGCCAGCATTCCTCCCTCTTACCTTTAGAAGAGCCATCAGGCCCCTCCTGGTCTCAGGTCCATTGAGCCTCAATTTTGGCGCGTCTGTGCTGCCCCCACTGTCCCCTCAACTAGGGCGGCACAGGAGGCGACGTCGAACAGTTCCTTCACACTCCTTGGCTTGGCACGACCGAGCTTTGATGTTGAGGACTCGCAGACCACCCCCGAGAGGAACACTCTAATGATTTCAGCGTCGATGGCATCAGAGAACTTGATGCACTTCCCATAGAAACACCATATGTTTCATTCGGCCTCCGGTAGCATCCTTCGAGTCTCCTCAAAAGTCGTTGTTGCTGGAGGTAGTCTTGAGATTGGCCCCGCTCCATGCGGGGCTTGGGATTCGGTCCCCACTGTCATTGTAGCCGCTTCCCTGGTTCCGTCGTGACAGCCTGGAGGGAAGTCACATGACCCCCTTCCGAGCAATGTTTCATACGCCGAGGGCCAGGTGAAGATAAAGAATTGCTTCTTGCGTATGGGTCGCTGAAGACGAGTGGGTGGATGACTCAATCCTGTTGGTGACTCTTGTTCGGGTTGGGGCTCTTTCCCTGATTGTCAGAGGTAGTTGATGGTGTAGTGCTTTTAACGATGCCCGTCAGCGTCCTCACGGGCAGCGTAGTTGTGATACCTATGTGTGCTGAATACATTGGCTTTGACGATAAAAGTTTTGAATACTACCAAAACATCTTTTTATCAAGATTCTACGATAGGTCCGGCATGTTTTGGTTGGCTTTGGCAAGGTCCAAATCTTGAACACAGTGGTTCTGATTTTATCTTGCAACGTTTCAAACTCGCTTTACATTGTTTGGAAATATTGCTTAATATTCATTTTCTATGTTTTTGGTGTGTTTTGGATGATATGTCTGATATCGTTTTACTCTATTTTTGCAACATGCTTATGTGAGGTGCTCACGTAAGGTGTTGTGTTTGGAACTAATTTGAGTCAAGTCGAGGACTTGGGCTCGTACGTATTGGTTGTTTATTCATGTGCAGGTGTTGCTTGATTTCAAGACATGGCTGGTGATGGGATCCATTGAACTAGTCTTAGGGAGGAGATGAGGTTCAACAACCATGTTCGGGAGAAATTGTGGTTGAGTTGATCGGGAGGTCGCGCAACATGTATGAATCAACAACAATGCATATGAAGGTATCGTGGACATCATTGGAAGATGTTTGAACATGTGGAAGAAGTGCATGGATGTGTGGCTACATGGTTCCATGGTGTAATGAAGAGATGTGGACATAAAGAATTGGTCAGAAAGGTCCAACCGACTAGGTTATGGACTCAGGCTGCGGCTGAGTCGTGTTTGACTCAAATATGGAAAGTTTTGAGTTGGTTATGATAGGATTTCGTGTGGGTCACGAATTTGGGTTGTTTTAGGAATGTGGGATACGTTCCTAAGGTGTTTGGAAGTCCTAAGATTGCTTCTATCTGCATATAGAAGAGTCCTAAGCAGTTATGGAAAATTTTGGATTCGTGAATTGAGTAGGATTAGAGTCCTAGTTTGAGTTAAGTAGGAATTCGGGCTGGTTATATATACAAGGGAGGCCAGAGCTCGTGGTATACATCTTTTGGGCTGTTCCTCTTGTGTTCTATTGAATAAATATCATAGTTTAAAAGAACTTTTGTGCCTTGTTCGTCCGACTTGTTCCAGAAAAGTTTTTCTCGGAGTTTTCTGCACAGCGCTACCTTTCTTCGCCAGTTTTATCATAACAAGAGTTTAACAGATCCAATGGACGTGATTCTTTTGTCTTCACAACTTGATTATCTATCATCTATCAAAATTTCACGGTCATTGGATTTGTGGTTTTTATCTACACGAGTTTCTTTGCAGTATTGCAGATCTGTTTTTACTCGGTAGAACAGATTGACTTTTGTTCGATCTTTCAATCATAACTTGAGTTTCTCTTAAAGGATTTAAATGATTCTTGTTGTGTCGTCTTTGTGACTTGTTTCTCTCTGATATCTATCACTTTTGTCATGGTGAAACACGTTCAGATTAGTCTCACACATGATTTCTTTAACATATCGTTTTTCTGCCGAGGGGTTTTCATTGCTTCCGCTGAAAAAGGTTTAAATGTATCATTCACCCCCCCCTCTGGTAGATTTCCACGTGCTCGCCTATCCTACAATTGTTATAAGAGCCACAGTGCTCTAATCTTTATGATTTGCACGTGTTTTTGACTAATCATCATGGAGAAATACTCTGCCAAACCTTGTGTATTTAGTGGTATTGATTTTCAGGTTTGGAAGGCACGTATGGAAGCTTTCATCCACACACAAGGCTTCGCAATATGGGAGAAGGTATACAAGCCTTACGAAGTGCCGTCAAACAACCAAGTTACAGCTACAAATCAGAGAGATGTCGACAACAACAACAAGGATCAAAACATGATAATACAAGGATTAACTCAAAGCGACTTTGACAGTGTTGCACACATACGATCTGTATACGATGTGTGGAAAGCACTTTGCGACTACCACGAAGGATCTAACATGATCAAGGAGGTAAAACAAGATATGTTCAAAAAGGAATACCTGCGTTTTGAGATGCAACCCAGGGAGTCAATTGACGATCTCTTTGCTCGTTTCAACAAAATTCTCAGCAACTTGCGTAGTGTTAATGTTAATTTTTCAGATGCTGAAAATGCTAGGCAATTACTAAGTGCATTAGACATGTCAATTTGGGAGATGAAAGTCAAATCCATTCGTGAATCTACTGTGATGATTACACTTACATTAGATGTCCTTTATTCTAAATTGAAACTCATGGAATTCACATAATTTCACTTAAGAACCCCAACAAGTCTCTTGCATTTGTTTCTCAATATGATATGCCTAACTCCAGCCAATCTTCATCTTGTTGTACACTTGCTTTGTTGTCCTCTCTAACCCATGAACACATTGAGGAGTTTCTAGAGATGGAGCTAGTACTTCTCTCTACTAGGTTCTCGAAAGCATTGCAAAATGTGAGAACTAGAAGGAGAGGAAGCTCCGGACCTCAATGATGTTTCGAATGTGGTAAGACAGGACATCTTCGTTCAGATTGCCCTAACCTTTCAGGTCCTACTTCCCTAGATGAAAAGCAAACAAGGAAAAAGCACTCCTCTACAAAAAGATATGAAGAAAAGGAAGGTTTTTACAGGACGTCAATTGGTGAGCAGTTTTATCTCCGCACTTCAAGAACTTGGCTCAAGCGATGTGGACATTGAAAGTGACGAAGATGAAGATGATTTGGCAAACTTGTGCTTCATCGCGGGAAAGTCAAGATCAAGTATGGAGGAGGCGGAACACAACAACTACAATGAAGAGGTATGTCCTACTTGCAAAGAAATGTGTGATGCTATTTCTCGTGCCACAGTTATAGTTAAGAAAATGGACAAAAAGATTAGGGACAATGCTGTTAAAATTGAGTCACTAGAATCAAAAATTAATCGTTTTAAATCCTTGATTCATAGTGATGATTCTTGTTCCTCATGTGATTTAATATATGAACAATTATCCTCATTAAGAAGTGCGCACACCTCCACACTTGATAAACTTGAGACAGAAACTGAAAAGAACAGAGAGCTTGCTGCACTTAATGATAAAAAACTTGAAAGATGCTAGCTGTTCTACAATTGATTTGCATTGTTCTTCTTGTGATGACCTTGATAAGAAACTACTAGATGCTATGAATGAAATATCTATATTGAACAATGCTTTACGTTCTCATGAAGTTAAATATTGTTCCAATTGCAAATTAAAAGGAAAAACTTCATATGAAAATTGTCTTGATCTGTCCAATAAACTTGATTTCATGCATAGGACATTAGATCGGTTTTGTCTAAGGCACATCCACCTAAAATTGTAAAGTCCTTAGGAAGTGATTTGATTCAAACAGTTCCTAATCAAAAAGAAGTGGTTTTCAAATCTACAAGAGTGTTTTCTCATTCGGTTTCAAATAAAAATGTTGCTTGCTCATCTAGACATGAACACAAAGTTAAATTTCATTGTACCTACTGTGGTAGAGATGGTCATGTCATAGATTTTTGTTGTAGTCTAGCTAAACAACAGAAAAAAAGAATGATTGCTAGATCACATAACTTTCATGCAAAATTTGCTGCACTTGCTAAACCGAATGATAGGAACAAGCAATCTGCTGTAATGAGTCGAAAACACGCAAAGTTTGCTCCTAAACCTACTATTTTTTGTGCTACACATGTAAAATCTCGCAGGACAGTAGTAGGGTACAAAAATCCTCAAGCTTTGGCTCATAAACCTGCTGTTTTATCTCTGCTTTCGCGTGTTATTCTTGCTGGACGTCGTGTGACTCGGTAGTGGATTCCTAAATGCCTTTTGACTAACCCCAGTATTGAGTCATCGACGTATTGTGCTTCTATGTAGGTTACACACTTGAGGAAGAAGAACATTTGGATTGTGAATTCAGGTTGCTCACGCCACATGACCGGTAACAAAGAATGGTTCTCCTCCCTCTCTTTTGTGTCACGTGTAGAGAATGTTACTTTTGCCGATAATTCTTCAACTCCTATAATTGCCAAGGGTTCGGCTAGAGTAAATGATCAGTACACTTTGAAGGATGTGACACTTGTTAAAAATTTGAAATACAACTTGCTTTCTGTTTCACAACTGCTAGATGAAAATCCGTAAATTATTTTCACTAAAAATTGCTGCAGAGTTGTAAATTCAAACAGTGATCTTATTTTTAACATGTCACGGTCTGGAAGAGTTTTAAAAACTGATTTTGATATGTCTTCCTCTAAGCATAGGTGTCTAGGTTCTAATCATTCAAAAGACTTATATTCTTGGCATCGTAGACTTGGTCATGTAGGCTTTGATCATCTAACGCGTGTTAGTGCTCTTGATCGCATACGTGGGCTGCCTAAACTTAAAGGGGACAAAGAAATAGTGTGCTCTTCTTGTATACATGCTAACATGGTTGCAGGTTCACATACTCCTCTCACAATGATCATGACAACTGAACTGGGTCAACTTTTGCACCTTGAGACCGTAGGACCTTCACGTGTTCAATCCTTCGGAGGTAAATTGTATGTTCTTGTGATTGTTGATGATTATTCTAGATACTCTTTGGTTTACTTTATGACATCTAAGAATGAAGCTTTTAGTCACTTCGGAACTTTATTTCTTAGATTATCAATTGATCACCCAGGATCTTTGAAAATAATTAGAAGTGATAATGGAACCGAATTGAAAAAACAATTGTTTGATCACTTTTGTGCTGAAAATAGAATAGATCATCAATTTTCTTCACCATATGTACCTCAACAAAACGGTGTTGTAGAAAGAAAGAACAGAACCATAGTTGAGATGGCTAGGACTATGCTTGATGAATATCAAACTCCTAGGAAATTTTGGGCTGATGCGATTGCAACCGCTTTTTATGTCTCAAATCGTATTTTCTTACATGCTAAGCTAGGAAAAACACCATATGAACTTCAGTCTGGACATAGGCCAAGTCTTACACACGTTCGGGTCTTTGGTTGCAAATGCTTTGTTAAGAAACATGGTAATCATGATAACTTTGAACCTAGATCCATTGATGGCATGTTTCTTGTTTATCCATCTCAGACTAGAGGCTACCGTGTGCTTTTACTTGACACTAACAAAATTGTGGAGACTTGTGAAGTGTCTTTTGATGAAGCTAGCATAGGTACTAGCTCAAACATTGCAGGTCCAGATCCATATCCGCAGGCGAGAGCATTTTCGTTGAAGATGAGGAAGAAGTGGTGCTGCTGCCCAAAAATTCAGCAGCTAATGACATTGTCTCATCTCCTGATTTTGATTGACAGCCATCACTGACGACCACCAATGCTGGTCCGGATCCTCCTCAAGTCACAAGCTCATCGATTTGTGATGAACATGAAGAAGAAGAATCTTGTGAAGTGTCCAGTCCCCTCCAGGTTCTCAAAAGTCATCCTCCACAACAAATTATTGAAAGCTTGCACGAACGAGTCACACGGTCCAGGTTTTGCGATCCAAAGTCTCATGCTCATTCTGCTTTTGTTGCTTGTTTTGAACCCAAAGATATATCACACGCACTCACTAATGAGTCTTGGATTATTGCCATGCAAGAAGAGTTAGAAAATTTTAAAAGAAATAATGTTTTGAAACTTGTACCTCCACCTCAAGGTCACACTTTAATTGGAAATAAATGGGTGTTTAAAAATAAACAAAGTGAGGGTGGTGTTGTGGTTAGGAATAAGGCTAGGTTGGTTGCTCAAGGTTTCACTCAAGTTGAAGGTCTAGATTTTGATGAAACTTTTGCTCCTGTTGCTAGATTAGAAGCCATAAGAATTTTGTTAGCTTTTGCTGCATCTAAAGGTTTTAAGCTATATCAAATGGATGTTAAAAGTGCTTTTCTTATTGGCTTCATAGATGAGGAGGTTTATGTCAAACAACCACCGGGTTTTGAAAATCTAGATTTTCCTAATCATGTTTACAAACTGTCCAAAGCCTTGTACGGTCTCAAACAAGCCCCTAGAGCATGCTATGAATGGTTAAAACATTCTTACTTAAAAAGGGGTTTACCATGGCCATCGTTGATAAAACTCTTTTTGAGCATAAGCATGGCAATGACTCATTATTCGTTCAGGTTTATGTGGATGATATTATCTTTGGTTGTGCTTCTCATGATCTTGTTTCCAAGTTTTCAGCTATGATGAGTTCAGAATTTGAGATGAGTATGATGGGAGAACTCACATACTTTTTGGGGCTGCAAACCAAGGAGGGCACCTTTGTGCATCAAACGAAGTATACAAAAGACCTCCTAAGGAGTTTCAGCATGGACAAAAGCAAGCCTCTTCGTACACCAATGGGAACAGCAACAATACTTGAACTTGATGAAGATGGTGAACCCATGGATCATAAAGAATATAGAAGCATGATCGGATCACTTTTGTACCTCACATCATCAAGACCGGACATACAATTCAGCGTATGTCTTTGTGCATGGTTTCAAGCCTCCTCACGTGCTTCACATCGTCAAGCCCTCAAAAGGATTCTTAGGTACTTACATGGAACTCAAGAATTTGACATTTTTTTTCCTTCTTCCTCAACCGTTACTTTGAAAGTTTTTTGGATGCTGATTTTGGGGTTGTAGGATTGATAGGAAAAGTACTTCGGGTGCTTGTCATTTTCTTGGTAATTCACTTGTTGCTTGGTCCTCTAGAAAACAAAGTTCAGTTGCACAATCCATAGCCAAATATGAATATGTAGCTGCTGCTAGCGCTTGTTCACATTATTTGGACTGTTCAAACACTTAAGGACTATGTGGTTGATCTAGATAGTGTTCCACTATTTTGTGACAAAACTAGTGCTATTTGCATTGCTAAAAACCCCGTGCAACATTCAAAAACAAAGCACGTTGACATTAGGTATCACTTTCTCCGTGATAATGTTCAAAAAGGAAACATCGTGCTGCACCATGTAGATACCGAACAACAATTGGCTGACATTTTTACAAAACCTTTGGATTTCACTCATTTTTGTTACATTCGTAGTGAAATAGGGGTTATGCATACTCATGGCTTACATTGAGGGGGCGTCTTAAAACATGGAAATCTATGTGTGAATCTGAAATTAAAATAATATGAGCATAGTATTTCATACATATATGACCTTGTGATTCTTTTTACATGCTGAAAGTTCTTACTACATTACTCATGTTATACATTTTGTAGTTTTTGCCATGACTAGTAATTAGAATGATTACTTACACTAAATCTAGTAATGATCGAACTTTCTTGCTGTTTTGAGCTTGTTGCATGCTCACAAGTGCTTTTAATCATACAAAATTTATCAAGTAATCAACTCACATGTTGAGTTTTTGTGACCAAATATAAACTGAGAAAAGATCAAGATAATATGCATGCATCGCACTTCTTCTTTTGAGATGGCTTATCATCGCACATAGATATGAACTTGGAAGAAGTTGTGTATGACTAAAATCATGTTCTTAAGCTTCTAATTGTCAATGACATAGGCTTGGCTCGGTTGGTTAGAATAAGGCAGATGTGCATATAATCTCTTACAAATATCATATGATCTAAATTTGTGCTTTCAAAAATAATAAAATGCAGCAACAAGTGTCATGCTTTCAGGTCTTGAAATAGTTAAGTTTCTGAGATCATGACTCGCTTAAATTAAAAATTACACTTGATCTCTAGCATTGCTTACCCTAATTTATGTATCTCATTGATGTGATAGTGTAAATTACTTGATAGTATGACTTGGATGAGCTTTGTTTTATATGTATATGTTATAATATGCTCATAACAATTAAAATTTCTCTTTTGTACCTTGCTGAATACATAGTCAAAGGGGGAGAAATTGATCACACATTGTACATATTCACAAGCAAGTGTTTTTGGCACGATTGCACAATTCTTCTCAGGGGAGAAGTATGCAAGGGGGATAAATATGTATAAAGGAGAGAAATTGTTTCTATCTCATTTGGTTTTCAAAAAGGGGGAGAAATTGTTTTAACTTTTCATGTGAATAAGCCAATGTTCGGATTTTAAATGTTGTTGCCAATGCATTCATCATGGGGGAGATTGTGAGACATATGTGTGCTGAATACATTGACTTTGACGATAAAAGTTTTGAATACTACAAAAACATCTTTTTATCAAGATTCGACGATAGGTTCGGGATGTTTTGGTTGGCTTTGGCAAGGTTTGAATCTTGATCACAATGGTTCTAATTTTATCTTGCAATGTTTCAAACTTGCTTTACATTGTTTGGAAATATTGCCTAGTATTCATTTGCTAAGTTTTTGGTGCGTTTTGGTTGATATGGCTGATATCGTTTTACCGTGTGTTTGCAACATGCTTATGTGAGGTGCTCACGTAAGGTGTTGTGTTCGGAACTAATTTGACTCAAGTCGCGGACTCGGGCTCATACGTATTGGTTGTTTATTCATGTCCAGGTGTTGCTTGAGTTCAAGACATTGCTAGTGACGGGATCCATTGAACTAGTCTTAGGGAGAAGATGAGGTTCAACAACCAAGTTCGAGAGGAATTGTGGTTGAGTTGATCAGGAGGTCGCGCAACATGTATGAATCAAGAATAATGCATATGAAGGTATCGTGGACGTCGTTGGAAGATGTTTGCACGTGTGCATGGAGTGCATGGATGTGGCTACATGGTTCCGAGGCATAATGAAGAGATGTGGACATAAAGAATTGATCAGAAAGGTCCAACCAACTAGGTTATGGACTCAGGCTGCGGCTGAGTCGTGTTTGACTCAAATATGGAAGGTTTTGAGTTGGTTATGATAGGATTTCGTGTGGGTCACGAATTTGTGTTATTTTCGGAATATGGGATACGTTCCTAAGGTGTTTGGAAGTCTTAAAATTGCTTGTATCTGCGCATAGAAGAGTCCTAAGCAGTTATGGAAAGTTTTGATTCGTGAATTGAGTAGGATTAGAGTCCTAGTTCGAGTTGAGTAGGCTTTCGGGCTGGTTATATAAGCAAGGGAGGCTAGAGCTCGCGGTAGACGACTTTTGGGCTGTTCCTCTTGTGTTCTATTGAATAAAGATCATAGTTTAAAGAAACTTGTGGGCCTTGTTCATCCGATTGTTTCATACAAGTTTTTCTCGTCGAGTTTTTTGTACAACACTACCTTTCTTCGGTGGTTTTATCATAACTCGAGTTTTACAGATCCAATTGATGTGATACTTTTTGGGTTTCCTTCACAAATTGATTATCTATCATCTGTCCAAATTCCACGGTCATTGGATTTGTGGTTTTTGATCTCATAAGTTTCTTTGCAGTATTGGAGATCTGTTTTTACTAGGTAGGACAGATTGACTTTTGCTCGATCTTTTGATCCTAACTTGAGTTTCTCTTGACGGATTTGAGTGATTCTTGCTGTGTTGTCTTTGTGACTTGATTCTCTCTGATATATATCACTTTTTTCATGGTGAAACATGTTCAGATTAGTCTCACACACAATTTCTTTAACAGATTGTTTTTCTACCGAGGTGTTTTCATTGCTTACGCTGAAAAATGTTTAAATCTACCCTTCACCCCCTCTCTGGTAGCCTTTCATGTGCTCTCCGATCCTACAGCAGTCCGTAGGGATTTGGGGTCCTGACGGGTCGATCGAACTTGTTTCGGCCAGTAAGGGTGTGGCACGCCATGAGGAAGCCGTTGTCGTAGTGCTTTGGCTTATCCACTTGAAGTGGGGGGCGTCGGCTGTGCCAGTGGTGGCGGCAATCTAGACAGAATGCGTGTAAGGGAGCACCGTGTCTGGACCGACTTGGTGATAGAACTTGGTTTGGAGTGGAGTCCTGCCTAGGTTTGGGCACGTCTGCTCGGAATTGAGCGGGATGTGCTCTGAAGGGAAACGGTCATTGAGAACGAGACCGCTTGCAGGTTCCATTCCTAGCTTCTAGCATCGTGTCTGCCACTGTGGGGACGCAAACCATGGGAGTTCTCCTACACCGCTGTGGGTGTTCGTGGCACTCTGGGCTGTCTGCTCAAAGCGTGGGGTGTCGGCATTCGCGGTGCCAGTGGTGGCGCCGGTCCATGCAGAACGCGCGTGAGGGCGAGCTGTGTATGGATGGGTGTGGTGACGGAACTTGGTTCGGAGTGAGTTCTCACCTAGGTTTTGGCGTGTCTACTCCGAATCAATCCTGGCATGCTTTGCCTTGAAACGGTTATTTGGGACGGGACCATGTGCAGGTTCCTTTCAACCTCCTAGCGCCGCGTACCTCGTTGTGGGCACATGGGCCGTGAGAGTGTTCGTACGCTGCCGCATTTGTTTGTTGGGCAGCATTTCTAGTGAAAATGATCACTTACCTCGGTTCTAGAGTTAGAGCTGGGATAGCAGCCAACAGTATCATATAGAATCTCGAAGAGGGATGGTGACATGTCGTCGTCCATTCATTTGAAGGGTGCTTTCCGAGCATCATCGGTGATGTTGATGTTGTTGAGCCCTCGGGGGCCACTGGCATCGCTCCACCATGTCGATGAAGCCATGACGAGGATGATGAGAATGTGCAATAGCGTTCTCTTTCCTGGTGGGCCACTTGACAGCTTTTCGGAACCAACTAGTAAATTAATATTGAATCACATTAGTCTTCTCATGGCTAGCTGCAAAGAATAAGAGATTTATCCTGGTTTGATCAAAAAAGGCCCAACGTTGAGATGGAGACTTTTGTGATCTTTGATAGCTTAAAAGGCGAGAGAACAGATTACAAGCGGGCCTTGTCTGAGTATATGAACTCTAAGAAAGTAAAAACTTTGTATGGAAGTAATGAATGAGCAAAAATGCACATGTGCGTATGAAATGTATGGCACGGAGCAAGTACGTCAAAGGAAAAGTGTGTAAGAGCACCAAAGGAAAAGTTCGTAAGGTAAATGTGTAAGTAAATGTGTATAGTAACCGTGAATAAAGAGTGACTTCGCCCCCCTCGCAGAAGGCCTTGGGGATCCTTTTATAGGGTAGCGAGCTGGCCCTATCTATCTGACATTCCTCATAGTGATGCCAATTTTACAGTGTTAGTTCTATGCATCCAGTATGTCCAATGAGCAGAAGCTTTGGTCTTGACTTCTTCTTGTTCTCCAGGGCAACGTCTTGTTGGTGAGGTTACCGCCCTTCTGACGATGGATGGGATGGATGGAAGGCTTATCCTGCAACGGGTCACATCACGGGTTCATGCCCCCTTCCGGAGTTACTACGCCCACCGTCCGTCGTAATGCCCCAGACTACCCGCCTCTCCCGGGTTCGAGCCTTGGAGGAATCGGCCGCCCGACCTCTCAGTTGGGACTTGGGCAAGCTGAATACCCCGACCTCGAACGGTTGTGACATTGGTGGCGGGCCCCTCCTCGAACGGAGGGTAGCTTCAGTCTGTAGCTGTGTAGTGGTCACGTACTGTCGGGTCCTGTATGTTTGGTACCCCGAATACACAACTCCTTCACAAAGGCAAGAGAAAGGTTCCCAGTGAGTCCTCAAGCTCTAAGCCTAATACAAAGGGCAAATCTGGCCCTACTCTTGGTAATGAATGTGACTTCAGGTATAAGAACATTGGTCTAGAAACTGCAAGAAAAACATGGAGGATCTAAAGAAGAAGAAGAAGGAAAGCGGGACTTCTACTTCATGTATAAATGCCATAAAAATTAATATTTATGCATCGTTTAGTGTCATGGGTATTTGATGCTGGATTGATGATTCACACTTCCAATCGTTTTAGGGATTGAGTGACACTAGAATATTTGCAAAAGACGAGTCGGATGGTCGTGTCGATAACGGAGCAAAGCTTGCGGTAATAGCTATCAGGACTTACATTTGTCATTACCCTTATGATTAGTTTTTGAACTGAATAGTTATTGTTGCATCCCTACTTTGAGTAAGAATATTATCTCTTATTCATGTTTAGAAGATTGTTATGAGATTGTAATAAAAGAACAAACATTTTTCTATTTATTATAATAATATTTTCTATGCTCATTGTCCATTGGCGAATGGATGATATGTCATTGATCTTGATGATAAGTCTGTCTGTAAAACTAATATAGGATCGAAGAGCACGTGAAAATATACCAGAGGGGGTGAATGGTAGATTTAAAAACTTTTGAGCAGAAGTTATGAAAACCCCTCGGCAGAAAACTAATCTGATAAAGAAACTGTGAGTGCGACTGATCCAAATGAATTCAACCATGACAAAAACTAGTATAGATTGTAGATAATAATTTCACAGAGACATCACAACAAGAATCAAGAGAAATTGCCAAGTAAAACTGATGTTATGACCAAAACCCTGAGCGAAGTCAATCTATTCTAACAAAGAGCAAACAGATCTATTATGCTGCAAAGAAACTTGTGTAACTCAAAAACCACAAACCCAAAGACCGTGAAATTTTCACAAATGATATAAAATTGAGTTGTGAAGACAACACAAGAAGAATTACGTCAACTGGAGTAGTAAAACACATGTCATGATCAAAACACTGAAGAAAGATCGGGCAACACAGAAACTCGATGAGAAAGAATCGACGAAAACAAGTCGGACTAACAAGGCATAAAATCTCCTCTAAACTACAAATTTTATTCATAAAAACACAAGATGAACAGCCCCAAAGTCGTCTACCAACAAGCTCTGGCCTCCCTTGCTTATATCACCAGCCCTAAGGCTAACCCAATCCTAACTAGGACTTTAATCCTACTCAGTTTCAATCGAAACTTTCCATAACTCCTCAAGACTCTTCTATACGTGGATAGAAGCAATCTTGAGACTTCCAAACACCTTAGGAACATCCTAAAAATTCCCAAAAAACTCAACTTTGTGACCCATATGAATTCTAACCAAAACAAACTCTGAATTTTCCATAATCGAATCATACCCACCTCAGCAGCAGTCTGATGCATAATCCAGCCGGTTGGACCTTTTCGGCCATATCTTTAAGTCCACATCTCTTCACCATGCCTTGGAACAATGTAGCCACGTACATGCACTCTTTGCACACATGAAAACACTTTCCAAAACGTTCACGATACCTTCATATGCATTGTTCCTGACCCAAACATATTGTGTGACCTCCCGATCAACTAAACCACAATGCCTCTCGAATTTGGTTTTGAACCTCATCTTCTCCCTAAGAATAGTTCAATGGATCCTATCACTAGCCATGTCTTGACCTTAAGAAACACTTGCACATGAACAAATAACCAATACTTCCAAGCACAAGTCCTTGACTCGACTCTCGTTAATCCAAAAAACACAACACCTTATGTAAGCACCTTACATAAGCATGTTGCAAACCATAGCAAAATATTAACGACCATAATCAGCCATAACACATAAAAAACTTAGTAAGAGTATACTAAGAAAACTTTCCATATGTCAAAAGCAAGTTTGAAACATTGCAAGTTAAAAACAGATTCGCCGCTCAATTATTTCAGCAAATAAAATCATTGAATCGACTAAATATAGCGCTGCAATATAAAGTCAAAATATCGGACATTCCAATCAGAAACTCACATGAAAATCATGTGTTGGAAAGTCCGAACAGTCCTAACAAAGTAAAGAATAAATGTTACTCCTGAAAACACATTTGTAAAGATCAACCTTTTTGGCTCACGTGTGGCTCACATGACTAAAACTTTGGACAATCCGATGTGAGAAACATTTGGGAGTCACGTGAGGAAAAGTTCGGACAATCCAAAACCATCAAGGGTAACGTTACTCCCAAAAACACATTGAAAAGTTTGGACAGTCTGAAACTATCGAAGGTAATGTTACTCCCAAAATTTACTGATACAAGTTCGGACAGTGTATATCGGGGTGTATCGTGGTGTAACGGTGTAAGCTCAAAACTTTGAATGTAAACTTTCACTTTAATTCTAATTGCCAATATATTCAACACCTAGATCTCACAATCTCCCCCTTGATGAATGCATTAGCAACACCACCTAGAATCCGGACATTGGCTTATTCACATGAAACATTTTGAAAGAAAATTTCTCCCACTTTTCCAAAATCAAAAATCAAATGAGAAAGAAATTTCAAAAATGAATTCTCCCCTGAGAAGAGCGTGTAAAAACTCGTGAATGTGCAATGAGTGACACTTTTCTCACCCTTTGACAATGTATTCAACAAGGTTCAAAAGAGAAATTTCAACTGTTATAGCATATTATAACATATACATATAAAACAAAGTTCATCCAAGTCATACTATCAAGTAACTCACACTATCACAACAATAAGATACATAATGTAGCGTAAGCCATGCTAGAGATCAAGTGTATTTTTCAATTTAAGCAAGTCATGATCTCACAAACTCAACTATTTCAAAACTTGAAAGCATCACACATTTTGCAGTCTTTTATTTTTCATTATCGTTTAAAGCACAAATTTTGATCATATGACATTTGTAAGAGATTATATGCCGCATCAGCCTTATTGTAACCAACCAAACCAATCCTATGTCATTCGACAATCAGAAGCTTAAGGACATGGTTTTAGTCATACACAACTTCTTCTAAGTTCATATCAAAGTGCAATGATAAGCAGTCTGAAATGAAGTGTGATGCATGCATATTCTCTTAATATTTTGAGATTTTTATTTGATCATAAAAGCTCAATATGTGGACTATTGATTGATTATTTTTTCATGATCAAAAGCACTTGTGACCATGCAACAGGTTCCAAACAGCAAGAAAGTTTGATCATGACCATATTTAGTGTAAGTAATTATTCCAATTACTAGCCATGGCAAAAACTACAAAATGTATAACACGAGTAATGTAGCAAGAACTTTCAGCATGTAAAATGAATCACAAAGTCATGTGTGTATGAAACACTATGCTCATATTATTTTAAATTCATATTCACACATAGACTTCCCAATTTTCAAAACTCCCCCTCAATTTAAGCCACGAGGATGCATAACCCCTATTTCACTACAAATGAAACAAAAACGAGTGAAATCCAAATGTTTCGTAAAAATGTCAGCTAATTATTGTTCGGTATCTACATGGTAAAGCACAATGTTTCCTTTTTTAACAATATCACGGAGAAAGTGATACCTAATGTCAATGTGCTTTGTTCTAGAATGTTGTACAACTTTTTTGAAATTAAAATGGCACTAATGCTATCAAAAAATAGCAGAACACTATGTAAATCAACCCCATAGTCCTTAATTTTTTGAACTATCGAAATAATTTGTGAGCAAGCGCTAGCAGAAACTACATATTCAGATTCTGTCGTGGATTGTGCAGCTGAACTTTGTTTTCTAGAGGACCAAACAACAAGTGAATTACCAAGAAAATGACAAGCACTCGAAGTACTTTTCCTATCAATCCTACAACCCACGAAATCAGCATCGAAAAAAGTTTTCAATATAACGGTTGAGGAAGAAGGAAGAAAAATGCCAAATTCTTGAGTACTATGTAAGTACCACTACGTAAGAAACCCAGATAGGAGATAACGATCAGAGACAAGCTCAAAGGTGTCCCTCTCTGATTAGGAAAAACAAGACATGCCTGCATCAGCGAGGATTAGATCTGCCTTAGCTGAGGGTAGAAGGAGATGGTCTGCTTTAATGAGCATCTCAGTTAAGTAAGTATCCGAGACGCGCCTGCTTCTTTGACAAAAGGGATACGAGCATAACTAGAGTGCAACTCATATTAACAAAGTAAAGGAGATGGTTTTCCTTAGCGTTCGTCTCCTTTTATCATTGAAGTGGGTGCGTCTCCCATATCCACCGATCGGGCGCGTCTTCTTTTTTTCATGGAAGTGGGCTCGTCTCCCATTCCCTCTATAGAGAGATGAATGTTAGAAAGGCTTGTCTCATTTTCCTATTGTCCTTATACGAGCCACCAGCTATGGCAGAACAAGTGGCTGCCATATATGCCCTGTTCACTTTGCATGTGCTTTTCTAAAAATCTTGCGGTGATTATTAGTGACCCTTAAAACAAAGGGTTAGTCCTCTTCTCCTTCCTGTTCTTTACTATTTTTACCCCTTTAGATCTTGGCTATCAGTGGCTTCAAATTTCTTTGATTTAGCTCTTCTTTTCTGTACGTAGATGTCTTCGGATCGAAGTTGGATGTATGGGCCGCGCCTTTGCAATGAGTATATCAAAGGGATAGATGAATTTATCGATTTTGAAAAGAAAGACATGCTGGAAAACACTAGAGGGAATATTTGTTGTCCTTGCAAAAAGTGCAGGAACGAAAAGAGATCGCACAGATAAAGTGTTGAGGTCCTTTTGATCACACATGGATTCATGGTGGATTATTGATGTTGGAACAAACATGGAGAGGAGGGGATCAATGAAGCAGAGATGAGAGATTCATATCTGGAGAGGGAGGTCCCTACCAGTGCCAAAGAAGATCACGATGACGTTGTGAACGAGTCAGATATATCAGGGTTCACCGATGACGACATTGAGTTTCAGGTGCATAACATAGAGGAGATGGTACACAATGCCGAGAGACATGGTGACGATAATCAGTATAGTAATGGTGAACTTGAAAATTACAAGAAGATGATCAAAGACTCGAAGAAGGCATTGTATCATGGTTGTGCAGTTAACTACACAAGAATGTTTTTGATGATAAAACTTTTCTAGTTGAAGGCGAGCAACGAATGGAGTGATTGTAATTTTATGGAAGTGTTGATGCTCCTTAAGGAAATGTTACCCCAAGTCAACGCAGTCCCTACGACAGTTTATGAGGCAAAATAGATAATCTGTCCACTGGGTTTGGAGGTGTAGAAAATCCACGCGTGCAAGAATGATTGCATTATATATCATGGACCCGAGTGTGAAAACCTCGAGAAATGCCATATTTTTGTACTCGACCAATTCAATCGTAGGAAAGACAACGGTGATGACGAGAACTGCAATAGAAGAAAAAGGGGCCTAAAAAGGTGTTTTGGTACTTTCCTATTATTCCCCGTTTGAAGTGTTGGTTTGCAAACGAGAAGGAGTCAGGATTGTTGTGATGGCACAAAGAGAAGCATAAGAAGGATCCTGGAATGATTTGTGTGACACCCAGTTCTGAAAAACAAACCAAGTGCAGTGTATGTATGACAAAGATGTTGCTTCACACATACAAATCAACATCACAAAGGATAATCATAATTTAACCATATCATGAATAATAAATATACCTTGATTCTATTGCAGCAGAAAATAAACTAGCGTAGGCGACTCCAACTCCACAGGCACTGGACAGTAGTACGCACGCCTAGTGCTTGACATTATCTTCAAAAATATCTCTTGTAGCTGAATTAATTGTGGGAATAGCAAGGGTGACTACATGTCGTACGGAGCAAGTGTGGGAAATTATGACATGTAGCTAAAAACAAGGATGATAATAAATGGCTAATTGTAGAAAAGTACATTTCAATTCACAATTATATAAAAGCGGCTTAAAATGTCTATGTGAATTTAATTCCTGTCATATCCCAAGCAAATATCATAATACATATCCACCATTCTCAATTACCATCATAATTCAATTATAACTGGTCAACAACCAATATCATAACCATATGCCAATTTTATCTCTTCGCATAACCAACCATACTCGTATGACATAAACAATCCTATACCGAACCATCCCAAAACCCAAGTCCAATTCTAATCATGGAAGTTGCCCAAGTGCTCATGACCGGTAGCACGGCTATCATGATAGTTCTACACTCTGCAGATGTTGTACCACTATACCCACATGTTCGTGATTTCATCACCTTTCAGTGACTAAGAACCTCTATGGTGCCCTATCACACTTTCGTTTGTGTGCATCCAAGATCACAAAATAGCTTTTCAAAAGGGAATACTAGTATGTACAAACCCTCTAAGATTTCACCGGCAGGCATGATGCCATTCTCCCACCCACGGGCCCCATCGTGTGCCATGCAGATCCCAGGATAGCCCTACTCGACTCCCATTTCCCACCCCATCCAATGGTCTATACAATACTAGCAGCACACCTAATTATTCGGCTATGCCGCACCCATACTTGGCCTTGTGGTGGCACTGCTCTCTTGGCATATATTCTCACATGAACCAGTCCTTAGATCTAAAGCAAGCAAACCACCATATCATCCAATCTTATCCGTAAACCATGCTTGCCTAAATCTCCCAAGTCCCATGTTACCAATTATCCATGTTCATCAATTCTCATCATCCGTAAGTATATTAATTCATAATTAAGCCATTTGGTTATTCTCCCATCCCAACTAATTAGAGCAAAGCAAAAAGGTAAAAATGACCTTCACGACTCTCTGCTATATATTCCAAACGATAAGGATGGTAAAACAAGACTAGTAAACACCTATCATGGGTTTTCCATCAATTTGACACAAGCATGCAGTTTTACAAAGAAAACATTTAAAAACAGGATCAAAATGGTCAAGGACACTTGCCTTTATGTTCCATAATCCGTCAGGCAAATCAAAGGCTTGCACACGAAGATCCTTGCATATTCTCTTCTCGATCGTAACTTCTTAAGCTCCCCGTCTACTCGTAATCAAGCATATACACATACAAACATACAAATAAATGCTTAGCAAATACTAACCGATATACAAAATATTGTTGCATGCAGAAAATATGTTTGCATTAATGCTAAATAAATTTCTATAGCTCTTTAATAATTTTTGATAATAATTTCATATTTATTTGAGCAAGTTTCGAATTAATTACAATTAATTCAGAGGTATAATAATTATTCAGAACATTAAATATGCTTACAATATTGGTAATAACTTACTATAATTTATTCTACATTTTCTGGAATTTTTTTGATTTATTTTGGTACTTTATGAGTTGATTAGCCTAAAATCCTTTTTTTAAATCTAGAAAACAAATTAAAAGAACTAAAAATATAAATTTGGTCAAATCTTCAATAACATATTGATCTAGTGGAATTGATATAACTTGCAAGTTTTAGGTTGGTTTATGATGATCTGGTGATGATTAATGGACACATGAATAAATTAAACCCTATACATTGTATAATTTTAGTATTAGATTAATTCTTGTCTTTTAGATCTAAACCGTAAAACCTACCATGTGCATGGCTAGTTTCGACGGTCGTGGAAGCGCGGTGATGTGGTGTGTCTCCGGGGTGCAGTGTTTCGTTGACGAGAAGGACGACGGCATGACATAACTGAAGAAGACGACGATCAGACGTTGACGAAGAAGACGACGACAACATAACAATCTTGCACGAAGAACAACGACGTCGTGACGATCCACGACGGGAACAGCGGCTCCTCCCTTTTCTTCTTCCTCGCTTTTTGTTCGCGTCGTATCTTCTTTTTTTTTTTACTGGCGGCTAGGGTTTGTTTTTCTTGTGTGGTTGATTGCGGAAGTAAAGCATACGGGAGTTACATAAGGCAAAGGATACGGGACTTGGAGTCCCACTCGGTGCAACAGCCGAGCGCCTCCGGCGCCTCAGGCGCGCGCACGGAGAGAAAGCCCCGCTCGGCCCCGTAGCTTGGCCTGGGCTGGCAGGCTGAGTTGACTTTTTTGCTTCCTTTTCTTTTTATTATCTTCTTTTTTCTTTTCGTTGGTGCAGCCACGGTTCTGGCCAGCATCCACGTGAGGTTTGGGCACGACCATG
The DNA here is from genome assembly GCA_036927565.1 of Tuctoria greenei. Classification (NCBI taxonomy): domain Eukaryota; kingdom Viridiplantae; phylum Streptophyta; class Magnoliopsida; order Poales; family Poaceae; genus Tuctoria; species Tuctoria greenei. The sequence goes on from JAYESD010000001.1 coordinate 112,188,905, forward strand.
GTTGCCTTTCCTTTTTTTACTTCTTTATTCATTTATATTTCTATTTATTTATTTTAGTTATTTTCTTTTATTTCTTCTATTCTTATTAATTATTATTTTCTATTTGTTTATTTTTTATATTTTTTGTATTATACTTATTTTTTATTATTATCTTTTATTTTCATGTTATTTGTTACTTATATATATATTATTTTTATTTATTTATTTATTTATTTATTCATAGTTATATCTTTTTTCTTCCTTTATTATTTGTTATTTATATTTTTTGAATATTTTTTTGTTAGTTTCTTTTTTCTTTATATCTTATTTTATTTTATTATTCTTATTAACTATTGTTTATTTCTTTGATATTAAAATTTCTTTTCTTTTACTTTCCTTCTTCCATATTCGTTATGCCACGTTAATTATTTTTAACGTATTTATTTTGGTAATAAGTTTAAGTACCGGAGGATGAATGCAAATGCAATATGAGATGCATATATTTTATATTTTTTTATAAAATAATTTTCTTTGTAGTGTTTAAATTCTAACTTCTTATTCAAATTTTAATTTGCCCAAGTTTGAAAATCGGGATGTTACAATTCTACCCCCTTAATATGAATCTCGCCCTCGAGATTCGGGTGGACCCAGGAAGAGATTTTGAAATAAAACTGTAGATTCTTATTTATATTTTATTTAGCCAAATTTTGGAAATTCGGGATGTTACAATCTACCCCTCTTAACAGGAATCTCGCCCTCGAGATTCAGATAGATTAGAGAAGAGATAAGAAAAAACATTATCTTGATGCCGTCTTCATACTCTCATGTACCTTCCTCCGGAGTAGTGATTCCTCTAATTGTGTCCATCTTCCATTGAGGTAGAGGTCGAACGAGATACAAAAAAAAAGATAGAAGGAATCCTAACCTATATGCATGCATCAAGGTATATGATCCTAAATTAATGCATTATCTATATAACAGATGAGGATGTGAATAAATTCTGAAGTGTTCCACAACTCACATCAATGCACACACACAAGCAAGCAAACATACAACCATCACACCAAACATAAGCAAGCACACTAGCGAACTAAGCGTTTATTACAACTTATTCAAGGGTAAACTTAAATCCTGATTAGAAAACGCAACGTTTTCGTAGCTAAAGAATGGTGAAAGCATCCTTATGGGTTGACTGTTCAGGTTCTATGTGTTTTGATGTAGGATGTCTAATATGGTATCCTCAAATATGTTTACGAATATTTGTTTGATGGTGGCCATCTATAACGTGAACAAGAGAAACATTAGAAGAGAGAGGTATTATGGCCTGAAAGTTGCAGCAGCAAGAAAAGACAAGTAAAAAGAATGTTGCAGCGGCAAAAAAAAACAGAAAAATCAAATCCAGCGCACCAGCAAGTCACATGTGTACATAAGAAAAATATTTAGTGGACAGTGTGTTAAAATGCAGCAGCAAGGAGAAGGAGAAACAGCGGGTGTGCAACAACAATAGAGGGGGGGGGGGGGGAGAGCGAAATACAACAGCGAGTAAGAAGCAAATTTTTAAAGCATTGCAGCAGAAAAACACATACATTTTTCAAGGAGATAATAGTAAAAAAACATAGTAAACGCAGCAGCAAAGTTACATGGAAAATAGCGTGTGCAGCAATCCTAAAAGGAGAGAAAAAAGAGAGTATGCAGCAGCAAGCAAGAAGCGAATATATAAAATAAGGCAGCAGCAAGACATATATATTTTAGCAAGAACGCATTTATAAGAAAGTGCATAAAAATTTAGCAGCAAAGCACATTTTAACGTGGCTGCGTCGACAGAAGAAAATTGCAGCAGCAAGTATTGTTTTTTTAGCGGCTGAATTTATAAAAATAAAGGTGTGCGGCTAAGAGATAACAAAATAGCTCTTCATAAGGGACTACTAGTATGTACATGCCCACTAAGATTTCACCGGCATGCTTGAATCCCCATTCTCCCACCCACGGGCTCCCTCGTATGCCATGCGGATCCCAGAATAGACCTACTCGATTTCCATTCCCCACGCCATCTAATGGTCCATAAAATACTAGCAACACAGCTAATTATTGAGCTACGCTGCACCCATACTTAGCCTAGTTGTGGCACTGTTGTCCTGTCATATATTCTCTCATGAACTAGTCCTTAGATCTAAAACAAGCGAACCACCATATCATCCAACCATGTCCACAAACATGACTTGCCTTGATCTCCCAAGTCCTATGTTACCAATTATCCATGTTCATCAATTCTCATCATCCATAATTTTATTAATTCATAATTAAGCCATTTGGTTGTTCTCAAATCCAAAATAATTATAACGACACAAAAAGGTAAAAATACCCTTCTCGACTCTCTACAATATATTCCAAGCGGCAAGGATTGTCAAACAAGACTAGTAAACACCTATCATGAGTTTCCCATCAATTCGACACAAGCATGCTGTTTTACAAATAAAACATTTAAAAACAGGATCAAAATGGTCAAGTACACTTTTCTTTATATTCCACAATTCGATGGTCAAGCGAATCAACGGCTTGCACACGAAGATCCTCGCATATTCGCTTGTCGATCGTAACTTCTTGAGCACACCTATCTACTCGTAATCAAGCACATACACATACAAACATACAAATAAATGCATTTCAAATACTCGATATGCAAAAATATGGATGCATGCAGAAAATATGTTGTGTATTAATGCTAAATAAATTTCTATAGCTTTTTAATATTTTTCTGATAATGATTTCCTATTTATTTGAGCATGTTTACAGTTAATTACAATTAATTGAGAGGAAAAATAATTATTTCAGAACTTTAAATATGCTGAAAATATTATTAATAACTTACTAGAATTTATTCTACATTTTTTGGATTTAATTTGGTACTTTATGACTTGATTAGCCTTAAATCCTATTTACTAAATCTAGAAAACAGATTAATAATACTGAAAATATAAAATTTGGTCAAATCTAAAATAACATATTAATCTTGGTGGATTTGATATAACTTGCAAGTTTTAGGTTGATTTATAATGATCTAGTGATGATTAATGGACACATTAATAAATTAAACCCTACACATTTAATAATTTGAGTATTAGATTAATCCTTGTCTTTTAGATCAAAACAGTAAAACCTACCGTGTGCATGGCTAGTTTCGACGGTCGTGGAAGGGCGGCGACGTGGCGTGAGTCTCCGGAATCTACAATTTCATTGATGAGGAGGACGATGACATGATGTAGATAAAGAAGACGACGATGAGACTTTAATAAAGAAGACGACGACAACGTAACAATCTCCCACAAAGAACGATGACTTCGCGTCGATCACGACGGGAACAACGGCTCCTCCCCTTTCTTCTTCCTCGCTTCTTGTTTGCGTCGTCTTTTCTTTTTACTGGAGGCTAGGGTTTGTTTTTCTTGCGTGGCTGATTGCGGAAGTAAGGCTTACGGGTATTACATAGAGCAGGGGATACGAGAGGCTCGATATTTTTATAGGCGGAGGCCAGCCACTGTACGGGACTTGGGAGTCCCACTCGGTGCAACAGCCGAGCACCTCTCACGCCTCAGGCACGCGCACACGGAGAGAAAGCCCCGCTCTGCCCTGTCGCATGCGGATGCATATCCTCTGCAGTACTGCAAGTGCCGTAACAGTCACTGACATGTGGGCCTCACGGCTAGCTGGGCCCACATTTTAGTGGATGTTACTGCACCTGCAGTTCTCCAGGTGATTTCAACGCGTCGCTTGCCTGTGCTGGCAGGTTGCATTGACTTTTTTCTTTCTTTTTTTTGCTTCGTTTTCTTTTTATTATCCTTTTTTCTTTTCCTTCGTGCAGCCACGGTTATGGCCAACATCCACGTGCGGTCAGGCCACGACCATGGTTGGCTTTCCTTTTTTACATCTTTATTCATTTATATTTTTATTTATTTATTTTAGTTATTTTCTTTTATTTCTTATATTCTTATTAATTATTATTTCTATTTTTTTATTATTTATATTTCTTTTTTGTATTATACTTATTATTTTATTATTATCTTTTATTTTTATGTTACTTGTTATTTATATATATATTTTTTTATTTATTTACTTATTTATTTAGTCATAGTTATATCTTTTTTCTTCCTTTATTATTTTTTATCTATATTTTTTTATTGTTTCTTTGTTATTATCTTTTTTCTTTATATCCTATTTTATTTTATTATTCTTATTAACTAATGTTTCATTATTTCATATTAAATTTTCTTTCCTTTTATTTTCTTTCTTCCATATTCGTTATGCCATGTTAGATTTTTTTAATGCATGTATTTTGATAAATAAATCTCAATACCAGAGGATGAATGCAAATGCAAGATGAGATGCATATATTAATATTTTCTTTTATAAAATAGTTTTCTTTCTAGGATTTAAATTCTATCTTCTTATTCAAATTTTAATTTTCCCAAGTTTGAAAATCGGGATGTTATAATAAGACATCCTGCTGATGTCACACATGGCGAAACATTGATTCACGAAATCTTGAATTTGCCATTGATCCGAGGAATACTAGGATCGCCGAAGACATGAATCCTTATTTAACAGTAGCACCATAGCAGATGGCCAATTGTGCTAACAATTTTGAACCTTCCTCCTTGATTGTGCAACAAGCGGAAATATATTATGATGTCAGGACTGATACCGGGGCCACAACAACCTTGGAATGACATCGACTGTTACTTCAGGCCTCTAGTTGAAGATCTAAAGCAGTTGCTGTACAACAACAGAGTGCAAGTCTGAGATGACCACAAGCATTAGTATTTTGCTCTCAAAGCCATTTTACTCATGACTATTAGTTATTCTTCAGCGGCACGTAACTTGTCTGGATAGAGTAAGAAAGAATGTGGTCGATGTCCACATTGTTTGAGAGAAACAGACTCATAGTATTTGAGCTAGTCACGAAAAATAGTGTACATGAGACATCGATGCTACGTTCTAATGAAGCACCCGTTTCGGAGTATGAAAGGATAATTTCAATGGTAACACTGAGGAAAGGCATCCTCCACCCAATCTCACGGGTCCTGAAGTCTATGAAATGGTCAAGGATATTGATGTTGTCTTTGGTAAGCGGAAGAGGACTGGCAAAAATACTGGTGAAGATGACATGTGGAAGAAGTAATCGATTTTTTGGGAGCTACCTTCTTGGAAAACTTAGACGTCTATCATTCGATTGATGTGATGCACGTTGAGAAGAATGTGTGTGAGAGCCTACTCAATACATTGCTTAACAAAGATAGGAAAACAAGGGACCATGGACATGCACGAGCAGATCTAAAAATGGGAATTAAGCCTGGGTTGTGGCTCGGTGATTCGGTTAAAGGAACGAAACTACCCACATCATGCATCACCCTTTCAAAAAATGAGAAGAAAGAGTTTTGTGGGTTCCTGAAGAATTTGAAAGTACCATCCGTCTACTCGACAAACGTGTCAAGGATTATTTCATTTCCAAATCTAAAAGTAGTTCCTGGTGTGATGTCTCATGATTATCATGTATTGCTTACGCATATGATTGCTGTTGGAATTTAGAATATCCTACTGACCAATGTTCGGGAGGCTATAATGAACTTTTCTTTTTTATTCAATGCAATTCGTCAAAAAATACTATGTGAAGAAGATATAGAGTCATTGGAAGAAAAGGCACTATGAAACTTTATGCTTCCCTGAGATGTATTTTCCACCTGCCTTTTTCGACATCAGCGTCTATTTCACAAATCATCTTATTAAGGAGATCAAGCTACTTGGCCCCGTGTTCCTTCACCAGATGTATGCGTACGAGAGATTCAACGGCATACTGAAGTCCTTTGTTAGAAATTGAGCTTACCTTGAGGGCAGCATGGGACAAGAATATTGTATAGAGGAAGCTGTGGTGGGGGTTCTAAACTACATGACCCGAGTAACCTGATTGATGTGCCCAAGTCTTGTCATGAGGGGAGGCTCACAGGAAAAGGCACTATTGGGAAGAAGGCTATAACTCCAGATGCACATTTATTCTTTTGTGCTAATGTCCACGTGCTGCAACAGATGTCCATTGTGTCGAAGTACTTCGTTGAGAACAAGGAGGTGCTGCTTAGAGACAACCCTGGTTGCAATGAATCACGGTTAGCAAATGAACTTGGGATAAAATTCATTGGCTGGCTCCGGGATCAGATTTCTCACTCATCGGATACTCAAACAAGTGAATATCTGAAAAAGTTGGCTCGTGGTCCTATATTCGCAGTTATTACATATCAAGGGTACAACATAAATAGATACATGTTCTATACTGTAGAACAAGATAAGAAAAGCATATATCAGAATAGTGGTATCTGTGTTGATGCTTATGATGCTACGGGCCAAGACAAAAATGTGACACCTAGTTCCGAAAATGAACCAAGTGCGACGTATATGTGTGCTCAGGATGTTCAACACACATACACGAGTACACCACAAATGATATACAAAAAAGTACCATCGAACAAATTAATTAAGAAGTTACTTTTATTACAATATTCCAATAATCCTCAAATTACAAACTCTAATGATCAATATTAATAATTCTGCAACAAAAATAATCTAAACATCAAGCTAAGCAACTAGGCAAGCTAAGCATAGGGGATAGCGCGACTCCAAGCAAACCACAGGCAAGTCGACGGCAGCACACAACCTAGTACTCCGCATTATCCTCACAATACTCCCAAACATCACCTGAAAGTATTGGTGGGGGAATTGCAAGGATGAGCACATGTCGTACACAACAAGTGTGGGAAAATAATGATACGTAGCTTAAACAAGGAATGATAATAAATAATTGCTTTTTGATGAAAAGTACATTTAAAACATTTGAAAGCATACTAATATGTCTATGTGAATTAATCCCATCATAACCCAAACAATTAACATAATGTGAATCCATCATCAATTATCCATCTATATACCAGATTATTACCATCATCACCAACCAGGTCCATTTATCATAACTCAATCCATATCCAAAACCAAACCATCCCAATTCCCAAGATCCACTCTAATCATGGAAGTTGTCCAGGTGCTCATAATCGGTAGCACGGCTATCATGATATTTTTTAACACTCTGCAGAGGTTGTATGACTTTACCCACATGTTCGTGATTTTATAAACTCTCGGTGACTAAGAACCTCTATCATGCCTTATCCCACTTTTGTTGTGTGTGGTCAAGAGATCACAAAATAGCTTTTACAAAGGGACAACTAGTATGTACAAACCCACTAAGGTTTCACCAGCAGGCTTGAATCTCCATTCTCCCACTGACGAGCCCCCTCATGTGCCATGCGGTTCCTAGGGTAGCCCTCCTCGACTCCCATTCTCCGCACCATCCAATGATCCATACAATACCTGCAGCACACCTAATTATTCAGCTACGCCGCACCCATACTTGGCCTTGTGGTGGCACTGTTGTCTTGGCATATCCTCGCATGAACCGGTCCTTAGACCTAAGGCAAGCAAAACCACCATAACATCCAACACAGTCAACAATCCATGCTTGCTTAGATCTCCCAAGTTCCATATTACCAATTAACCATGTTCATCAATTCACATCATTCATAAGTGCATTAATTCATAATTAAGCCATTGGGTTGTTTTCCCATCCCAATTAATTAGAGCAAAGCAAAAAGGTAAAAATCCCTTCCGACTCTCTACGTAATATTCCAAGCGAAAGGATGGTTAAACAAGACTAGTAAACACCTATAAATGGCTTTCCCATCAAATTGACACAAGCATGCAGTTTTGCAAACAAAACATTTAAAAACAGGATCAAAATGATCAAGGACACTTGCCTTGCTCTTGAGATAGATTAGGGTCAAAATCTTTGAAGTTCTGGTGCTAGAGGTCCTCGACAGCACCCTCTAGAGCAACACCTTATATTCCGTGCAATAGACATACAAAAAACATTACAATCAATAAATGCTCTTATATTACTCAATATGCCACGACATGTATGATTAATGCAATTATGTGGTAATGCATGTTATTAGGTTGACATCATTGCTTACTAGCTAGTTACAAATAAGTTTTACATGTGGGAACAAGTTCAAAGCTATTTTGAACAATATTAAAGAAGTTCCAGGAATTTCCAGATTTGGTGGGCCAGTCTAGTCTGCACAAAAACCAGGCAAGCCCATTCTGGTAGAGAAAGAAAATTGGACTAGTCCGCACAGGGGACGAACATGTCCGTTGGCTAGAGGTTTTGGCGAATTTCCAACTAGAGCATAGTTTGAGTTGAATTATGGGACCAGGATTGACGTAGAAAGATGATCTAAGGTAATTACCATGAATTCAACAACTCAAGGGTTGAGAATTCGATGAAACTCGAGATCTTGACGTCTAGATCCAAAGAAGATGAAGAATTTGTGGAGAATTGACGATTATGTCAATGAGTTGACGAAGACCGATCTTGCTTGATCCTTCTCCTTCCTCCTTCTCTTCTCCTGGCTGCCGTGAGCTCCTCTTGATGGCGGCTCCCACGAACTAGGGTCAGGGGTTTCTTCAACTGTGACAAAGGGGTGAGAGGGTGGGTGTTGGGGTGTTTATATAGGGGTGGAGGTGGTAGGGTTTTGATGGATCTCTATTTTAAGGCAGTGGAGGTTGGGTGGGGTCCCACATGGACTCCACAGGGGTTGGACACGAAGTTCATAGGCCGATTTAAGGCAAAAACTCAATAACATGTATTGGAGGAAAAGATTGAATCCAAGGCGGTCACACCGGACAGGTCCGCTAGGGGCCGGACAAATCCAATCAGAAATAGAGACTTGAATAGACAAGTCTAGTGGGATCCGAACAACTATGATAATGATCAGAAAGGAAAAGGTTGCAGAAGCAGAGGGTTTCCGGACTGGAATTTCGGCAAGATCGGACTAGTCCGTAGAGAGGTCGGACAAGTCTCACAAAGATTAGAAGCTAAATCGTACTAGTGTGTGCATTGTGCTGGATAAGTCTGGGTTCTGAAAATCTGAGTTTTCTGAAACAGAAAAGGGATACCGGACTAGTCCGGAGTGGAGGCCAAACAAGTCCGCACCCTGATAGAATTAAATTGTTGATTAGTCCTAAATTCATTTTAATCTCGTTCCTTTTTATGTTGCTTGATATTAAACATGTATATGAATGTATGCAATACATGATGGGTGAAAATGAGGGTGTTACAAACCTACACCCCTTAAAATGAATCTTGGCTCGAGATTCGATGTAGAAGAGAAGAGATGGGAAAAATTCTCTCTTTAGGTCTTCTTCCTGCTCCCAAGTTGCTTCTGATTCTGCATGAGACTTCCATTGTACTTTGCACCATCGAATCACCTTGTTTCTGGTGACTCTCTCCTTGGTTTCTAAAATTTTAACAAGTTGCTCAGCATAAGTCAAATCTGCATCTAATTTCGATTCTTCCATTTGTACTTGTTCTTCTGGTACTCTTAAGCACTTTTTGAGCTGTGAACTGTGAAACACATCATGAACATCAGAAAGATGTGCTAACATCTCCAACTTATATGCCACTTCTCCAGATTTGCCCAAAATCTTTAATGGCCTAATATAGCAAGGTGCCAACTTGCATCTAACATTAAACCGCTTATGACTTCGCATAGGTGATACTTTGAGGAATATGAAGTCTCCCACTTCAAAAGCTAAGTTTCTCCTCCTATTATCTACATAGCCTTTTTGTCTTGATTGATCAACCCTGAAATTTTTGCGGATTATTTGAACTTGCTTTTTAGCTTCTTGCAACACATCAGGTTCAAATACTTGGTTCTCTCTTGTCTCATTCCAAAACAAGGGTGTACTACACTTCCTTCCATATAGTGCTTCATATGGCAACATTTTCAAGTTGGCTTGGTAACTGTTATTGTAGGAAAACTCAGCATACGGCAAGCTCTTGTCACAGCTGGGTCCATGCTTCAAGGCACAAGCTCTCAACATATTTTCCAATATTTGATTTGTCCTTTCGGTTTGTCCATCCATTTGAGGGTGATATGCAGAGCTGAAATTTAACCTTGTACTTATAGCTTCATGCAGTTTCTGCCAGAACCTAGAGGTGAATTGAGAACCTCGATCAGACACTATTTTCTCGGGTACTCTGTGTCGGCATACAATTTTCTCCATGTACAACTCAGATAACCGTGCAATGGTATACTTGGTCTTCACAAAAATGAAATGAGCTAATTTGGTCAACCGATCCACAATAACCCATACTGAGTCATAACCGGACTTGGTTCCTAGTAATCCAACTATGAAGTCCATACCAATTTCTTCCAACTTCCATTCTGGAATCTTCAATGGCTGCAACAATCCAGCTGGCCTTTGATGTTCAACTTTGACTTGTTGGCACACATCACACAAGACAACATATTCAGCTATGTCCTTTTTAATCCTATCCCACCAATAGCAAGTTTTCAAGTCTTTGTACATCCTCGTACAACTGGGATGAATGGAGTAAGGCGAGTCATGTGCCTCTTTTAATATATTTTCTCGAATATGCTTTACATCAGGCACAACAATTCTTTTCCCAAGCCATAGAGTGCCTTGGTCATCCTCATCAAATCTGAATTCTCTCCCTTCTTGGGTTCTTTCCTTAATTTCCTTGATTTCCTCATCCTCGACCCGACTTTCCCGAATTTCTTGTTTTAAGGTCGGATTTAACTTCATTATCCCCATCTCATTCACAATCCAATATTCAACCGTTCAAACTCCATGCATAGATCGGATGGAAAGTCTCGAACCGTAAGTTGGTGGCTTACTCCTTTCCTACTCAAGGCATCGACCACTACATTGGGTTTCCCTAGGTGATAGTTGATTCCCACATCATAATCCTTTATGAGATCCAACCATATTTGTTGCCTCAAATTTAGGTCCATTTGTGTGAAAATGTACTTGAGGCTCTTTGTGATCCATGTAGATCTCACACCTATGACCAAGAATGTAGTGTCTCCATATCTTCAAAGCATGCACTACGGCTACAAGTTCAAGATCATGTGTAGGATAATTCTGCTCATGTTTCTTCAATTATTTGATGCATAGGCTACCACCTGACCTTCTTGCATGAGCACACATCCAAGCACTTGTCTTGCTGCATTATAATAAATATCAAAGCTTTTGGACACGTCTGGCAATACCAACACAGGTGCGGTGGTTAACCTCTTCTTTAGCTCCTCAAGGCTGTTTTGACAAGCTTGAGTCGATTAGAATGTTTTTCCCTTCATTAATAATTCAGTCATTGGCTTGGCTATTTTGGAGAAATCCTTGATGAACCGATGGTAATAATTCAGCCATTCCTAGAAAGCTCCTAATTTCCTTCACATTCTAGGCCGGTTCCCATTTTAGAACATCCATCACTTTTCCTGGGTCAACCGATACTCCTCCAGAGGTGATATGGCCCAAAAACGATACCTCCTTTAACCAAAACTGGCACTTGCTGAATTTGGCATATAATTGGTGTTCTCTCAATTTTTGCAATGTGAGCCATAAATGCTCCTCATGCTCCTCCTTGCTCCTCCAGTAGATCATAATGTAATCAATGAACACACCACAAAAAATTTATCCATGTATTCCATGAAGACCTTATTCACGAGGTACACGAAGTATCAAAGTGCATTTGTCAATCCAAAGGACATAAAGGACATAAGAGCCATATCGTGTACCAAAAGCTGTTCTGGGTATATTCGATGGTCTAATCTTCATTTCAAAGTAACCTGACCTCAAGTCAATCTTGGAGAAAACACAAGCACCATTCATTCGATCGAACAAATTCTCTATACGGGGCAATGTATACTTGTTCTGGATCGTCACCTCGTCGAGAGCTTAGTAATCCACACACATCCTTTGGGATCCATCCTTTTTGTACACAAAAGCATTGGTTCTCCCCGGGGCGAAGAGCTTTGGCAAATGAAACCCTTATCTAACTTCTCTTGAATTTGCTTCTTAAGGTCCGCTAACTCCATAGGAGGCATCCTATATGGCCTCTTAGCTATAGGTGTAGTTACAGGTATCAAATCAATAACAAACTCAATATCATGATCAGGTAGCATACCTGGCAACTCATACGAAAATGCATCTGTATACTCGCGAACAACCAAAATGCTCTCCAATGTCACACCTTCCACATGACTTAGCGTTGCTTTATCCGTTGCAGGTTGGGATGTATCAATTTCAATATAGGTGCCATGCTCACTTGTCAACAGCACAATCCTCTCGGCACTCTGAATTACTCCATTATACTTGCTCAGCCAATGCATACCAAGTACTATCCCTTGGGAATCCAGGACGATGAGATTTGCAATAAAGTCTACCCCCCTTATTTTGATGTTTACTCTCGGACACACTATATTTGTCCTGATCTCTCCTCCAGGAGATTTTAGCAACATAGTGTGTTTCAAATAAGCTATAGGCATATTATACGTGGCAACATACTTTGATGATATGAATAAATGAGATGCTCCAAAATCAAATACAATGGTTGTGGGGTTGGAGTTGTCAAGGAACTTACCGATGATGACGTCATCCGCTTGTTGGGCTTCCTCAGTAAAGACGTGATTCACAATGCCACGGGTGACATTCTGCTGTCCATGGTTGCCTCGTGGCACTCCTCCATTCGGTCGTGCGTTCTGCCTTGGTGCATTGTAAATTGGTACATACCTTCTCTTGGGGCACTGACTTTCAAAGTGTCCAGTCACTCCACAAACATAGCATGTCTTGCTGCCCGAAGTACCAGGGAAACTAGAGCTTTGCTGATTCTGAGAGTTAGCCACCATATTAGGATGCAATACAAACGGTGTAGGCTGGTGTGGCGCTTGCATAGCAGGCGCTGTTGCTGCTGGTTTGGACATGGAGGGTAAGCAGCTCGATAAGCAGGAGCAGAGGGGTTGTAATATGGCGCATTTGGTGGCGCAAGGCGAGGATGGACATTGCTCCATTGCGGCTGCCCTTGGTATGGCATCATCCTCTTATTGTCTTGTTCCATCTCGCGAATCTTGTTTTCAACCACAATGGCCTTGTCCACAAGCTTCTGGAAATTGGCATAATCACAATTGAGCAATTGGACTTCAATCTCATTATTTAGGCCTGTCAAGAACAAATATTGATTGCGGCTATCCCGTTTGACATCCTTTGGAGCATACCTTGAGAGTTGAGTGAATTTAAGGGGCATTTGGTACACTTTCAGATTCACCCAGAATCATAAACAGTTTTGGTTTCAATTTGAAACAATTTCAGAACATGAAACAAAATCCATTAAAAACCGTTTGGCTAATTTTTCTGATTCAGTTTCAGCGGAGAGGTGAGAAGAGCTGAATTGACCAATTTACCCTGGTATGTTTGTGTTACATATTTATAATTAGTAGCCGTTCATCACTGACATATTAAATATTGTTTCTGTCACTACAAATTTCATGTGTATTAACCATATTTAAATATACTGATAACTTAAGGCAAGGAATGAACATGGTTATGGCAGGTAACAGGCAAGTCCCTGGCTGTAATACGAGCTTCGAGAGGCTTCGTCGAGTGGGTCCTTATGCTGCTGAACCTCATGGTCATGGTGATCATGTTGGCCATGGTGGAAACGGTGTCTACCTGCTCGTGGTGTGGATACATGTGCAGATGTGCTGCTGACTCCGGCGCCATTGTTGCCCCCGTCGGTGTCACCAGCATCTGTGGCTCCCGGTGATAAGCTGTTGCAGCTCGGGAGGCCACTACTTTTCCTTGATCTGTTCCTGACTGATGGAACATCGGAGAGGTTCTTGGACTCCTACGAGGAAAAAGAAAGGGACTCTTGCGGCGCCGGGGAGAGCGAGATGAGACGGGGGTGGCGACTCCTATGGAGGGTATAACGAAGGGACTCCTGTGGCGCGTTCTGGCTTGGGAGTTTTCCATGGCAGTGTGCGTAAATTCCATGGAACATCCGGCCGAGGTACAAAGAATTTCACCGATTCGACCTGCAGAACACCTTTTAGTTGGTTTTGACTCCGCAGTTCATTTTAACGGATTGTTCTGCTTGGTTTCTGCTTGAGAATCGTTTCACAATATACGCATTTGGCACTGCTTCCTTCGATTCGGATGAGAATCGAAACGGATTCAAGCATCCAAATGGGCCCTTATTGAGGTACTCACTCACACGACTTTCCCTACCTTAAGTTCTGAAATTCCTGCCTCTTCAAGATCATAACACCTTTAGCAACAATGTCAAAACGGAAATTCTCCTTGAATTCGGCCCAACTGATCTTCTTCTGATTTTCACGGGCATTGCATAGCGAGCTACCAATCTGCAGTTGCTCCAACTAGTTAATGTAAAGCAAAGAGAACCTTCAAATCCGCTGCTCAATTATTTCAGCAAATAAAATTATCGAATCGACTGAAAATGATGCTGCAATATAAAGGCAAAAGATAGGACATTCCAATCCGAGACTCATGTGAAAATCATGTGTCCGAAAGTTTGGACAACCCTAACTAAGTAAAGAGTAAATGTTACTCCCAAAAACACATTTGTAAAGATCAACCATGTCGACTCACATGCAGCTCACGTAACCGAAAGTTCGGACAATCCGAAGGGAGAAACACGTGTGAGTCACGTGAGGAAAAGTTTGAACAATTCGAAACCATCGAGGGTAATGTTATTCCCAAAAACAAATTGAAAAGTTTGGACAGTCCAAAACTATCGTTAATTCCAAAATGTACTGAGACAAGTTCGGACGGTGTGTGGGTGTATCGTGGAGTATCGGTGTAGGCTCAAAACTTTGAATGTAAATCTTCACTTTAATTCTAATTGACAATGTATTCAGCACCTAGATCTCACAATTGATACAAAACAGGCTCAATGAAACATCTAAATCCCACTTTTTTTGGCATTATCACTTAGGTCATATGCATGAGAAATACATTGAGAAACTCCATGAAGATGGTTTACTAAGTTCATTTGATTTTGACTTACTTGACACATGCGAGTCTTGTTTGCTTGGGAAGATGACTAAAGCACCTTTCACTGGTCAAAGTGAGAGGGCAAGTGACTTGTTAGTACTTATACATACTGATGTATGTGGACCAATGAGTCAATAGCTAGAGGTGGTTTTCAGTATTTCATTACTTTTACCGATGAATTTAGTAAAGATGAATATATCTATCTAATGAGGCACAAGTCTGAATCGTTTGAAAAGGTCGAAGAATTTCAGAATGAAGTATAAAATATATTGGGCAAGACAATTAATCTTCTACGGTCTGATCGTGGAGATGAATATTTGAGTACTCAATTATATGATCATTTAAAACAATATAGAATTGTTTCACAGTTGACTCCATCTGGAACGCCTCCATTGAATGAGGTGTTCGAGCAGAGGAACCGGACCATGTTAGACATGGTTAGGTCGATGATGAGCCAAATTGATCTTCCACTGCCCTTTTGGTGTTACACTCTTGAAACTGTTGTAAAGACCTTAAAATTTTAGAGTACTTTTCATGTGTCATTTAAACACTAAAATGGTGATTTCAAAAGCAAAATTTATTTCTCCTAATAAAACATGCCAAACTCCAAATTCTAATTCACTAATGTGTTTCTTATGATCCAAACACTCTACCTGTCTAGTTTGATAAATTTTTTAACTCCATTAGAATGTTATTTGAAGCACTCAATAGGATAGCATTCGAATTCAAATTCAAATTCTATTATCAACTTCCTCAAATACCAATTTCGAATTCTAATATGAAATCTACATAGTGGAATTGTCCTAGCTACCAAATAGTAGATTTTTCTGAGCATATTCATATGGTGGAGAAAATCAACAGAGTTAAAAATTGGTTGACGCTACTGGGCCACAACAGTTAGCCTCTCATCCTTCTCCTCTGTTTCTCTGCCTCATCACATAGCGCCAACACATGTATGCATTTTCCACCGAGGAGCTTGCTTCTCTCCGTGAATCCAGCTGCAAACAGAACACCCAAGCTTCCTCCTCATCCTCATGTAAACACCAGAGTCAAAACACACTTGCTCTGCTTTGTTGCTTCATGCCACAGCTCGAGCTCATCGTGTTTCTTCCTCTATGACCAAAATCAACCAAGGGAACTCGGTTTCGATCAATTCTCTTTGCACCTTGTTACTCCTCAACCCTTTGCATAGCTACGTGACCATTTTCTTGCGCAGCTAGGGCATCCCCGAAGGTCCCTGAGGTGAGATCGCGACCGCCAATCTCTGTTCTCAAGTTGTCATCCTCTGCTCTGCAGAACTCATCTCATCCCCTTCCTTGAGACAAAAAGGTGCGCATACACACACCATAGCTGCTGGTAAAGTTTCACACCATGGCATGGACCGTGGCCTCCCTATTTTGAGTTTTCCAATGAGTTTAGTGTATGAACAGAGCCAGATCATGAGTTAAATTCCATTTTCTTGTTTGGTTATTCTTCATGTCCATGAGATTTTACCTTCTACACGACCAGGTGCATCCATTACAAGAAAACCTATCAAGAACCATCGAGTATAGGCTCGGGAAATCGGGATTTTTTAGCCATCGGCCTAAACAACCCACTTCACCGTTGAAATCTTGTTTCAAGGGGTTTTCACCACATTTAGCACCCTCATCCATGCTCCCTAGATTTCCTGGAAGATTTTGGAAGTTTTCCCGTGCAAAATCATGCACCAGAGGGGCCGAGTGACATGGCCGGAAACCTAGTTCCGTCCACCTTGTCGGGGACCACATTCTGGCCATCTACCCCATCGTGCACTGTAGTAGTGTTTTCCCAGTAAAAACATAGGTGGAGGCGGTGAGTTTCAAGGGCCAAGGTGGCTTGGCATTAGCGCTGGAGAGAAGTCGCCGTTAGGCACCGCTGAGCGTCGCCCTGGCACCGCCGTCTCGAGGTGGAAGAAAGCCCCTCGTGGGCCTCGCCTGTCAGCCTAATGGTTGCACATTGGTTTGTTGCCTCGTGTGCCCCAGACCTATTGGAGGATTTGAGAACTGTGGGCCCAATTGATTAATTCAAATATTTACATTCAAATTTAATTTCAGATTTCGTTCAAATTTGGAAATTCAATATGTCCTAGGATATTTGGCTAAAAATTCTAGAATAGTTTTTTTTTTTGAAACTAGGGTAATCTATACTTTCCATTGGAGCACATTGATTTATATGAAAAGCCGAGAAATTTCCTTAACAATTCCATGAAACAAAATGCTGTTGGAATTAATTCCTGATGCTCTATTCATTAAAAAAATTCCAAATTTGGCCAGATCATTCTACGTAATTCTCTTGAGACCCAGTAAAAATTTCAAATCCATTTGAGCTATTTGGATTGTCAAATTGTGTCCCAACCTGTATGAACATGAAAAATGTCAAAATGTCCACAAACATTTTCAGGAAATTGTCCAAACTTCTAAAATCAATATACCCTGTAGAATGCTTACAAAATTATGAAACCAATTTTTTTATCTCTCTTGACCTCTTTTAAACATAAAACCAACACTTGACCATGTTAAAGCACCATATTTTTCATAATGCTCAATTTTGGCCAGAACCACATCACTATTCCTTAGTGTCCACTATAAAAATATCAACAGCATTAGATTTTGATATACTATACTTAAATGTGTTTTGAATCACTTTGTTACTATGTCACTATTAATCCCAATTGCATTTTTCTTTGCATATCGCGTAGTTGCCGAGCTCGAGGACTCCGGAGGCTATCGAAGCTATTCCTCTCGAGATTAACAGTGACACCATCTCGTGGCCAGGCAAGCCCCAGTTTGCATTAGCAACATTTTGAACATTGATTTTTATCACAATATATGGGTTGGCATGATATGTGCATTAAGTCTAAGTTTCTTGCACTTTTCCACTTGCATTACCATAAAACCCATGAGAGCAGGATAGATGGTTAACTCTTTAATGTGTCCATGCTATGATTAATGCTATAGTTGCTTCGGTAGAAGTCAAGTTGTTGGAATCTACTCGTGAGTTCAGGAATTTGGTTCACATGGGTTTGGTTCGAGTGAGAGGATCACCATTTAAAATATGAGATCGAGCATGGAGTAGGAGCAGCAGGACACAGGGGGCATGTGAGCTTTAGTTGTGTCTGTGTCGATCAAGGACCAATTCATGTGCGGCCCTGTTGAGCAAGTTTGAATGTACCAAAGGCATGCTGGATATATGGAACCCAGTAAACTGATGTAACTTGTTCACCTTAGCGTCAAGGCATAACCCACTGCCTTATAGGTGTGGTTGAGAGCAGCAAGGTGTAAACCTGCCAGTGGGTACGTTTGTACTACGTGTGAGGCCCTCCTGCTCGTAACGGTGGGAACAGTTCGGCGTGTACATAGTGGGTGAATGGTTGTCGCGTAAAACATCAGTAGTGTGACATAACCGATATCATAACCATATGCCAATTTTATCTCTTCGCATAACCAACCATACTCGTATGACATAAACAATCCTATACCGAACCATCCCAAAACCCAAGTCCAATTCTAATCATGGAAGTTGCCCAGGTGCTCGTGACCGGGAGCACGGCTATCATGATAGTTCTACACTCTGCAGATGTTGTACCACTATACCCACATGTTCGTGATTTCATCACCTTTCAGTGACTAAGAACCTCTATGTTGCCCTATGACACTTTCATTTGTGTGCATCCAAGATCACAAAATAGCTTTTCAAAAGGGAATACTAGTATGTACAAAACCCTCTAAGATTTCACCGGCAGGCATGATGCCATTCTCCCACCCACGGGCCCCCTTGTGTGCCATGCGGATCCCAGGATAGCCCTACTCGACTCCCATTTCCCACGCCATCCAATGGTCTATACAATACTAGCAGCACACCTAATTATTCGGCTATGCCGCACCCATAATTAGCCTCGTGGTGGCACTGCTCTCTTGGCATATATTCTCACATGAACAGGTCCTTAGATCTAAAGCAAGCAAACCACCATATCATCCAATCCTGTCCATAAACCATACTTGCCTAAATCTCCCAAGTCCTATGTTACCAATTATCCATGTTCATCTATTCTCATCATCCATAAGTCTATTAATTCATAATTAAGCCATTTGGTTATTCTCCCATCCCAACTAATTAGAGCAAAGCAAAAAGGTAAAAATGCCCTTCCCGACTCTCTACTATATATTCCAAACGATAAGGATGGTCAAACAAGACTAGTAAACACCTATCATGGGTTTTCCATCAATTTGACACAAGCATGCAGTATTACAAACAAAACATTTAAAAACAAGATCAAAATGGTCAAGGACAATTGCCTTTATGTTCTGCAATCCGTCAAGCAAATCAAAGGCTTGCACACGAAGATCCTTGCATATTCTCTTCTCGATCGTAACTTCTTAAGCTCCCCGTCTACACGTAATCAAGCACATACACATACAAACATACAAATAAATGCTTAGCAAATACTAACCGATATACAAAATATTGTTGCATGCGGAAAATATGTTTGCATTAATGCTAAATAAATTTCTATAGCTCTTTAATAATTTTTGATAATAATTTCATATTTATTTGAGCAAGTTTGGAATTAATTACAATTAGTTCAGAGGTATAATAATTATTTCAGAACATTAAATATGCTTAAAATATTGATAATAACTTACTATAATTTATTGTACATTTTCTGGAATTTTCTGGATTTATTTTGGTACTTTATGAGTTGATTAGCCTAAAATCCTTTTTTAAATCTAGAAAACAAATTAAAAAAACTGAAAATATAAATTTGGTCAAATCTTCAATAACATATTGATCTAGTGGAATTGATATAACTTGCAAGTTTTAGGTTGATTTATGATGATCTGGTGATGATTAATGGACGCATGAATAAATTAAACCCTACACATTGTATAATTTGAGTATTAGATTAATTCTTGTCTTTTAGATCTAAACAATAAATTTACCATGTGCATGGCTAGTTTCGACGGTCGTGGAAGCGCAGTGATGTGGTGTGTGTCTCCGGGGTGCAGTGTTTCGTTGACGAGAAGGACGATGGCATGACGTAAATGAAGAAGACGACGATGAGACGTTGACGAAGAAGACGACGACAACGTAACAATCTCGCACGAAGAACAATGATGTCGTGACGATCCACGACGGGAACCGCGGCTCCCCCCTTTTATTCTTCCTCGCTTTTTGTTCGCGTCGTATCTTCTTTTTTTACTGGTGGCTAGGGTTTGTTTTTCTTGTGTGGTTGATTGCGGAAGTAAAGCATACTGGAGTTACATAAGGCAAAGGATACGGGACTTGGAGTCCCACTCGGTGCAACAGCTAAGCGCCTCCGGCGCCTCAGGCGCGCGCACGGAGAGAAAGCCCCGCTCGACCCCGTAGCTTGGCCTGGGCTGGCAGGCTGAGTTGACTTTTTTGCTTCCTTTTCTTTTTATTATCTTCTTTTTCTTTTCGTTGGTGCAGCCATGAATCTGGCCAGCATCCACGTGAGGTTTGGGCACGACCATGGTTGCCTTTCCTTTTTTTACTTCTTTATTCATTTGTATTTCTATTTATTTATTTTAGTTATTTTTTTATTTCTTCTATTCTTATTAATTATTATTTTCTATTTGTTTATTATTTATATTTTTTGTATTATACTTATTTTTTATTATTATCTTTTATTTTCATGTTATTTGTTACTTATATATATATTATTTTAATTTATTTATTTATCTATTTAGTCATAGTTATATCTTTTTTCTTCCTTTATTATTTGTTATTTATATTTTTTAAATATTTTTTTGTTAGTTTCTTTTTTCTGTATATCTTATTTTATTTTACTATTCTTATTAACTATTGTTTATTTCTTTCATATTAAAATTTCTTTTCTTTTACTTTCCTTCTTCCATATTCGTTATGCCACGTTAATTATTTTTAATGTATTTATTTTGGTAATAAGTTTAATGCAATATGAGATGCATATATTTTATATTTTTTTATAAAATAATTTTCTTTGTAGCATTTAAATTCTAACTTCTTATTCAAATTTTAATTTGCCCAAGTTTGAAAGTCAGGATGTTACAATTTTACCCCCTTAATATGAATCTCGCCCTCGAGACTCGGGTGGACCCAAGAAGAGATTTTGAAATAAAACTGTAGATTCTTATTTATATTTTATTTAGCCAAATTTTGGAAATTCGGGATGTTACAATCTAACCCTCTTAATAGGAATCTCGCCCTCGAGATTCAGATAGATTAGAGAAGAGATAAGAAAAAACTTTATCTTGATGCCGTCTTCATACTCTCATGTACCTTCCTCCGGAGTAGTGATTCCTCTAGTTGTGTCCATCTTCCATTGAGGTAGAGGTCGAACGAGATACAAAAAAAATATAGAAGGAATCCTAACCTATATGCATGCATCAAGGTATATGATCCTAAATTAATGCATTATCTATATAACAGATGAGGATGTGAATAAATTCTGAAGTGTTCCACAACTCACATCAATGCACACACACAAGCAAGCAAACATACAACCATCACACCAGACATAAGCAAGCACACTAGCGAACTAAGCGTTTATTACAACTTATTCAAGGGTAAACTTAAATCCTGATTAGAAAACGCAACATTTTCGTAGCTAAGGAATGATGAAAGCATCCTTATGGGTTGACTGTTCAGGTTCTACGTGTTTTGATGTAGGATGTCTAATATGGTATCCTCAAATATGTTTACGAATGATTTGTTTGGTGGTGGCCATCTATAACGTGAACAAGAGAAACATTAGAAGAGAGAGATATTAGGGCCTGAAAGTTGCAGCAGCAAGAAAAGACAAGTAAAAAGAATGTTGCAGCAGCAAAAAAACAGAAAAATCAAATCCAGCGCACCAGCAAGTCACATGTGTACATAAGAAAAATATTTAGTGGACAGTGTGTCAAAATGCAGCAGCAAGGAGAAGGAGAAACAGCGGGTGTGCAACAACAATAGAGGGGGGGAAAGAGCGAAATGCAACAGCAAGCAAGAAGCAAATTTTTAAAGCATTGCAGCAGAAAAACAAATACATTTTTCAAGGAGATAATAGTAAAAAAACATAGTAAATGCAGCAGCAAAGTTACATGGAAAATAGCGTGTGCAGCAATCCTAAAAGGAGAGAAAAAAAAGAGAGTATGCAGCAGCAAGCAAGAAGCGAATATTTAAAATAAGGCAGCAGCAAGACATATATATTTTAGCAATAACGCATTTAGAAGAAAGTGCATAAAAAGTTAGCAGCAAAGCACATTTTAACGTGGCTGAGTCGACAGAAGAAAATTGCAGCAGCAAGTATTGTTTTTTTAGCGGCTGAATTTATAAAAATGAAGGTGTGCGGCGAAGAGATAACAAAATAGCTTTTCATAAGGGACTACTAGTATGTACATGCCCACTAAGATTTCACCAGCATGCTTGAATCCCCATTCTCCCACCCACGGGCTCCCTCGTGTGCCATGCGGATCCCAGAGTAGACCTACTCGACTTTCATTCCCCACACCATCTAATGGTCCATAAAATACTAGCAACACAGCTAATTATTGAGCTACACTGCACCCATACTTAGCCTAGTAGTGGCACTGTTGTCCTGTCATATATTCTCTCATGAACTAGTCCTTAGATCTAAAGCAAGCAAACCACCATATCATCCAACCATGTCCACAAACATGACTTGCCTTGATCTCCCAAGTCCTATGTTACCAATTATCCATGTTCATCAATTCTCATCATCCATAATTTTATTAATTCATAATTAAGCCATTTGGTTGTTCTCAAATCCTAAATAATTAGAACGACACAAAAAGGTAAAAATACCCTTCTCGACTCTCTACAATATATTCCAAGCGACAAGGATTGTCAAACAAGACTAGTAAACACCTATCATGAGTTTCCCATCAATTCGACACAAGCATGTTGTTTTACAAATAGAACATTTAAAAACAGGATCAAAATGGTCGAGGACACTTTTCTTTATATTCCACAATTCGATGGTCAAGCGAATCAACGGCTTGCACACCAAGATCCTCGCATATTCGCTTGTCGATCGTAACCTCTTGAGCATACCCATCTACTCGTAATCAAGCACATACACATACAAACATACAAATAAATGCATTTCAAATACTCGATATGCAAAAATATGGATGCATGCAGAAAATATGTTGTGTATTAATGCTAAATAAATTTCTATAGCTTTTTAATATTTTTTGATAATGATTTCCTATTTATTTGAGCATGTTTACAGTTAATTACAATTAATTGAGAGGAAAAATAATTATTTCAGAACATTAAATATGCTGAAAATATTATTAATAACTTACTAGAATTTATTCTACATTTTCTGGATTTAATTTGGTACTTTATGACTTGATTAGCCTTAAATCCTATTTACTAAATCTAGAAAACAGATTAATAATACTGAAAATATAAAATTTGGTCAATTCTAAAATAACATATTGATCTTGGTGGAGTTGATATAACTTGCAAGTTTTAGGTTGATTTATAACGATCTAGTGATGATTAATGGATGCATTAATAAATTAAACCTTACACATTTAATAATTTGAGTATTAGATTAATCCTTGTCTTTTAGATCAAAACCGTAAAACTTACCGTGTGCATGGCTAGTTTCAACGGTCGTGGAAGGGCGGCGATGTGGCGTGAGTCTCCGGGATCTACAATTTCATTGATGAGGAGGACGATGACATGATGTAGATGAAGAAGACGACGATGAGACGTTAATAAAGATGATGACGACAATGTAACAATCTCCCACTAAGAACGATGACTTCGCGTCGATCCCGACGGGAACAACGGCTCCTCCCCATTCTTCTTCCTCGCTTCTTGTTTGCGTTGTCTTTTCTTTTTACTAGCGGCTAGGGTTTGTTTTTCTTGCTTGGCTGATTGCGGAAGTAAGGCTTACGGGTGTTACATAGAGCAGGGGATACGAGAGGCTCGATATTTTTATAGGCAGAGGCCAGCCACTGTACGGGACTTGGGAGTCCCACTCGGTGCAACAGCCGAGCACCTCCCGCGCCTCAGGCACGCGCGCACAGAGAGAAAGCCCCGCTCTGCCCTGTCGCATGCGGATGCATATCCTCTGCAGTACTGCAAGTGCCGTAACGGTCACTGACATGTGGGCCTCACGGCTAGCTGGGCCCACATGTCAGTGAATGTTACTGCACCTGCAGTTCTCCAGGTGATTTCAACGCGTCGCTTGCCTGTGCTGGCAGGTTGCATTGACTTTTTTCTTTCTCTTTTTTTGCTTCCTTTTCTTTTTATTATCCTTTTTTCTTTTCATTGGTGCAGCCACGGTTATGGCCAGCATCCATGTGCGGTCAGGGCACGACCATGGTTGGCTTTCCTTTTTTACATCTTTATTCATTTATATTTCTATTTATTTATTTTAGTTATTTTTCTTTTATTTCTTATATTCTTATTAATTATTATTTTCTATTTTTTATTATTTATATTTATTTTTTTGTATTATACTTATTATTTTATTATTATCTTTTATTTTTATGTTACTTGTTATTTATATGTATATATATTATTTATTTACTTATTTATTTAGTCATAGTTATATCTTTTTTCTTCCTTTATTATTTGTTATCTATATTTTTTTATTGTTTCTTTGTTATTCTCTTTTTTCTTTATATCCTATTTTATTTTATTATTCTTATTAACTAATGTTTCTTTATTTCATATTAAATTTTCTTTCCTTTTATTTTCTTTCTTCCATATTCGTTATGCCAAGTTAGATATTTTTAATGCATGTATTTTGATAAATAAATCTCAATACCGGAGGATGAATGCAAATGCAAGATGAGATGCATATATTTATATTTTCTTTTATAAAATAATTTTCTTTCTAGGATTTAAATTCTATCTTCTTATTCAAATTTTAATTTTCCCAAGTTTGAAAATCGGGATGTTATAATAAGACATCCTGCTGATCTCACACATGGCGAAACATTGATTCACGAAATCTTGAATTTGCCATTGATACGAGGAATACTAGGATCGCCGAAGACATGAATCCTTCTTTAACAGTAGCACCATAGCAGATGGCTAATTGTGCTAACAATTTTGAACCTTCCTCCTTGATTGTGCAACAAGCGGAAATATATTATGATGTCAGGACTGATACCGGGGCCACAACAACCTTGGAATGACATCGACTGTTACTTTAGGCCTCTGGTTGAAGATCTAAAGCAGTTGATGTACAACGACAGAGTGCAAGTCTGAGATGACCACAAGCATTAGTACTTTGCTCTCAAAGCCATTTTACTCATGACTATTAGTTATTCTTCAGCAGCACGTAACTTGTCTGGATAGAGTAAGAAAGAAGGTGGTCGATGTCCACATTATTTGAGAGAAACAGACTCATAGTATTTGAGCTAGTCACGAAAAATAGTGTACATGATACATCGATGCTACGTTCTAATGAAGCACCCGTTTCGCAGTATGAAAGGATAATTTCAATGGTAACACTGAGGAGAGGCATCCTCCACCCCATCTCACGGGTCCTGAAGTCTATGAAATGGTCAAGGATATTCATGTTGTCTTTGGTAAGTGGAAAAGGACTGGCAAAAATACTGGTGAAGATGACATGTGGAAGAAGTAATCGATTTTTTGGGAGCTACCTTGTTGGAAAACTTAGACGTCTGTCATTCGATTGATGTGATGCACGTTGAGAAGAATGTGTGTGAGAGCCTACTCACAGATAGGAAAACAAGGGACCATGGACATGCACGAGCAGATCTAAAAAATGGGAATTAAGCCTGGGTTGTGGCTCGATGATTTGGT
Organism: Tuctoria greenei; assembly: GCA_036927565.1. Lineage (NCBI taxonomy): Eukaryota > Viridiplantae > Streptophyta > Magnoliopsida > Poales > Poaceae > Tuctoria > Tuctoria greenei. The sequence continues at coordinate 112,214,669 of JAYESD010000001.1, forward strand.
TAAAGGAACGAAACTACCCACATCATGCATCATCCTTTCAAAACATGAGAAGAAAGAGTTTTGTGGGTTCTTGAAGAATTTGAAAGTACCATCCGGCTACTCGACAAACGTGTCAAGGATTATTTCATTTCCAAATCTAAAAGTAGTTCCTGGTGTGATGTCTCATGATTATCATGTATTGCTTACGCAGATGATTGCTGTTAGAATTTAGAATATCCTACTGACCAATGTTCGGGAGGCTATAATGAACTTTTGTTTTTTATTCAATGCAATTCGTCAAAAGGTACTATATGAAGAAGATATAGAGTCATTGGAAGAAAAGGCACTATGAAACTTTATGCTTCCCTGAGATGCATTTTCCACCTGCCTTTTTCAACATCAGCGTCTATTTCACAAATCATCTTATTAAGGAGATAAAACTACTTGGCCCCGTGTTCCTTCACCAGATGTATGCGTACGAGAGATTCAACGGCATACTGAAGTCCTTTGTTAGAAATTGAGCTTACCTTGAGGGCACCATGGGACAAGAATATTGTATAGAGGAAGCTATGGAGGGGGTTCTAAACTACATGACCCGAGTAACCTGATTGATGTGCCCAAGTCTTGTCATGAGGGGAGGCTCACAGGAAAAGGCACTATTGGGAAGAAGGCTATAACTCCAGATGCACATTTATTCTTTTGTGCTAATGTCCACGTGCTGCAACAGATGTCCATTGTGTCGAAGTACATTGTTGAGCACAAGGAGGTGCTGCTTAGAGACAATCCTGGTTGCAATGAATCACGGTTAGCAAATGAACTTAGGATAAAATTCATTGGCTGGCTCCGGGATCAGATTTCTCACTCATCGGATACTCAAACAAGTCAATAGCTAAAAAAGTTGGCTCGTGGTCCTATATTCGGAGTTATTACATATCAAGGGTACAGCATAAATAGATACATGTTCTATACTGTAGAACAAGATAAGAAAATATGTATCAGAATAGTGGTATCTGTGTTGATGCTTATGATTCTACGGGCCAAGACAAAAATGTGACACCTGGTTCCGAAAATGAACCAAGTGCGACGTATATGTGTGCTCAGGATGTTCAACACACATACACGAGTACACCACAAATGATATACAAAAAAGTACCATCGAACAAATTAATTAAAAAGTTACTTTTATTACAATATTCCAATAATCCTCAAATTACAAACTCTAATGATCAATATTAATAATTTTGCAACAAAAATAATCTAAACATCAAGCTAAGCAACTAAGCAAGCTAAGCATAGGGGATAGCGCGACTCCAAGCAAACCACAGGCAAGTCGACGGCAGCCCACAACCTAGTACCCGCATTATCCTCAGGATACTCCCAAACATCACCTGAAACTATTGGTGGGGGAATTGCAAGGGTGAGCACATGTCATACTCAACAAGTGTGGGAAAATAATGATACGTAGCTTAAACAAGGAATGATAATAAATAATTGCTTTTTGATGAAAAGTACATTTAAAACATTTGAAAGCATACTAATATGTCTATGTGAATTAATCCCATCATAACCCAAACAATTAACATAATGTGAAGCCATCATCAATTATCGATCTATATACTAGATTATTACCATCATCACCAACCACTACAGAAAACGCGATCATTTGCGACGGCCAACCCTAGCGCCATCGCAAATAAGTAGCCGTCGCAAATAAGGTGTTATTTGCGACGGCTCCAAAAAGTGCCGTCACAAATAAACCTAATTGTGACGGCCGCGGCCTGACGCCGTCACAATTAAGAAAGCTGTCGCAAATAAGGACTTCTATCTGCCACCCCCGACCCCGACGGTTCATTCAACTCCACACCGCCTGCCTCGCCCCCGCCGCACTGCCGCGACTCCGCCGCCGGCCCGCCGTCGCCGCCCCGAGCCGCCCCCGTCGCCGCCCCGAGCCGCCCCCCCCCCCCCCCCCCCCCCCGCCGCCCCGAGCCGCCTCCGTCACCGCCCCGCCGCCCCGAGCCGCCCCCACCGCACTGCCGCGGCCCCGCGCGCCGCCCCCGTCGCCGCCCCACCGCACTGTCGCGGCCCCGCGCGCCGCCCCCATCGCCGGCCCGCCGTAGCCGCCCCGCCGCCGCCGCCCCCGTCGCCGCCCCCGTCGCCCCCGTCGCCGCCCCGAGCCACCACTGCCCCGCCCCTACAGCGCCGCCCCACCGGCCGCCGGCCCGCCTTCACTGCCCCGTCGCCGCCTGCCCCGCTCCTGCAGCGCCGCTCCTCCGGCCGCCGACCCGCCTTCACCGCCCCGCCGCCGCCTGCCCTGCCCCTGCAGCGCCGCCCCTCCGGCCGCCGGCCCGCCGTGCCACCGGCTCTGTGAACTAGCCTCGGACAGCTGCGCCGCCATCCCTCCGACACCGCCGGCCGCCGACCTCCTCCAACGCCGTCTCCTCCAACGCTGCCGTCCCTCAACGCCTCCAGCGACTAGGTATGGGAATGCATTTGAATGATGGAATGTGACGATGAGGCAATGTTTAGATGATGGATGTTTGATGCAATAGTTAAATTTTCAAGTTATGTTTGGTAATGCATGATGGACATTTGAATGATGGAATGATTAGATGATGCAATGTTTAGATGATGCAATGTTTATATGATGCCATGTGGTAATGTTTAGATGATCCTACTTTATTGCTAGTTATGTTTAGATGATGCAATGTTTTAAATTGTGCATGCTCATATACGTGCTCATATATGATCATACATTGCTAGTTATGTTTAGATGATCCTGCTTCATTGCTACTTCATTGCCAATGATCATACACATGCTCATATAACATATTGTCTATTGTTTGATATTTATTTTTTTATTGGTGCTTATTGTTTATTGATATTTAATGTTTTTGAGTGACTACTTAATATATGTAAATAAAGGTGTTTTGGTCCAGCTCGCACCAACCCGGAAGGGCACGACATGCAATAAGTGTGATCGTGTCGTGTAGACCATAGTAGTAGGCGACATGGAAGCGAAAGGGTTGGTAAGGACGTCAAAGACCCGCGATTGCGTGGACGATGGAAATGGATGTGGAATTGTCATCTGAGACCAACTTTCCTCTCACTCTTTCTCTAGTTCTTTCCTCTCTCTTAAATGACCTGAAAATGAAAATGAGCAACGTAACCTATAGCATTTATATTCTAACTCTAAGTTTCATTAATTGCAGGGATCCGCGATGGCTGCACAAACGCCGTCGCCGTCGCTACCGCCACCTGGAATGAGGCGCGACGAGGACTTCGACTTCGGAGGTGGCTCCGGAGGTGGCTCCGGAGGTGGCTACGGAGGTGGATACGAAGGTCAAACCGGCGAGTGAGCCCATGTTTAGTTTGTTGATGTTGATGCGATGTTTGTGCGATGTGTTTTGAAACTGTTGTGATGTGATGTGTTCTGTGAATCTGTTCTGTGAATCTGGCCATCGAGCCGGTTAGTGTTTTCTGTTTTTAAAAAAAAATAAAAAACCTTATTTGCGACGGCTTTTTCTACAGTACCGTCGCAAATAAGGTACAAAGCCGTCGCAAATAAGCCACTGCTATTTGCGACGGCCTGGCCATCACAAATAAGTTTTAATTGCGAAGGCCGGGCCGTCGCAAATAGCGGAGTGGGTCCCGGAGGAGGACATGTGGGCCCTGCCCACTGAACTTATTTGCGACGGCTCAGCCGTCGCAAATAGAAGCACTTAATTGCGACGGCCTGGCCGTCGCAAATAAGCTTTAATTGCGATAGCCCGGCCGTCGCAAATAATGCTGCGGGGCCCACCGGCCCGAGGCAATAACTTGCGACGGCCAATCCTAGCTGTCGCAATTAAGCTTATTTGCGACGGTGGCCGTCGCAAATAAGCTTAATTGCGACGATTTAGTTGCGACGGCTAAAAACCGTCGCAAATAAGGAAAGCCGTCACAAATAGCTTATTTGCGACGGCATATGGCTTATTTGCGACGGCCTTGGCCGTCGCAAATCGTCGGGATTCCTGTAGTGAACCAGGTCCATTTATCATAACTCAATCCATATCGAAAACCAAACCATCCCAATTCCCAAGATCCACTCTAATCATGGAAGTTGTCCAGGTGCTCATAATCGGTAGCACGGCTATCATGATATTTTTTAACACTCTGCAGAGGTTGTATGATTTTACCCACATGTTTGTGATTTTATAAACTTTCGGTGACTAAGAACCTCTATCATGCCTTATCACACTTCTGTTGTGTGTGGTCAAGAGATCACAAAATAGCTTTTACAAAGGGACTACTAGTATGTACAAACCCACTAAGGTTTCACCAGCAGGCTTGAATCTCCATTCTCCCACTGACGAGCCCCCTCATGTGCCATGCGGTTCCTAGGGTAGCCCTCCTCGACTCCCATTCTCCGCACCATCCAATGATCCATAAAATACCTGCAGCACACCTAATTATTCAGCTACGGCGCACCCATACTTGGCCTTGTGGTGGCACTGTTGTCTTGGCATATTCTCGCATGAACCGGTCCTTAGACCAAAGGCAAGCAAAACCACAATAACATCCAACACAGTCAACAATCCATGCTTGCTTAGATCTCCCAAGTTCCATATTACCAATTAACCATGTCATCAATTCACATCATTCATAAGTGCATTAATTCATAATTAAGCCATTTGGTTGTTTTCCCATCCCAATTAATTAGAGCAAAGCAAAAAGGTAAAAATCCCTTCCGACTCTCTACATAATATTCCAAGCAACAAGGATGGTTAAACAAGACTAGTAAACACCTATAAATGGCTTTCCCATCAAATTGACACAAGCATGCAGTTTTGCAAACAAAACATTTAAAAACAGGATATAAATGATCAAGGACACTTGCCTTGCTCTTGAGATAGATTAGGGTCAAAATCTTCGAAGTTCTAGTGCTATAGGTCCTCGACAGCACCCTCTAGAGCAACACCTTCAATTCCGTGCAATAGACATACAAAAAAACATTACAATCAATAAATGCTCTTATATTACTCAATATGCCACGACATGTATGATTAATGCAATTATGTGGTAATGCATGTTATTAAGTTGACATCATCGCTTACTAGCTAGTTACAAATAAGTTTTACATGCGGGAACAAGTTCAAAGCTATTTTGAACAATATTAAAGAAGTTCCAGGAATTTCCAGATTTGGGGGGCCGGTCTAGTCTGCACAAAAACCAGGCAAGCTCATTCTGGTAGAGAAAGAAAATTGGACTAGTCCACACAGGGGACGAACATGTCCGCTGGCTAGAGGTTTTGGCGAATTTCCAACTAGAGCATAGTTTGAGTTGAATTATGGTACCAAGATTGACGTAGAAAGATGATCTAAGGTAATTACTGTGAATTCAACAACTCAAGGGTTGAGAATTCGATGAAACTCGAGATCTTGACGTCTAGATCCAAAGAAGATGAAGAATTTGTGGAGAATTGACGATTATGTCGATGAGTTGACGAAGATCGATCTTGCTTGATCCTTCTCCTTCCTCCTTCTCTTCAACTGGCTGCCGTGAACTCCTCTTGATGGCGGCTCCCACGAACTAGGGTCAGGGGTTTCTTCAACTGTGACAAAGGGGTGAGAGGGTGGGTGTTGGGGTGTTTATATAGTGGTGGAGGTGGTAGGGTTTTGATGGATCTCTATTTTAAGGCAGTGGAGGTTGGGTGGGGTCCCACATGGACTCCACAGGGGTTGGACACGAAGTTCATAGGCCGATTTAAGGCAAAAACTCAATAACATGTCTTGGAGGAAAAGATTGAATCCAAGGCGGTCACACCGGACAGGTCCGCTAGGGGCTGGACAAATCCAATCAGAAATAGAGACTTGAATAGACAAGTCCGGTGGGATCCGAACAACTATGATAATGATCAGAAAGGAAAAGGTTGCAGAAGCAAAGGTTTTCCAGACTGGAATTTCGGCAAGATCGGACTAGTCCGTAGAGAGGTCGGACAAGTCCGACAAAGATTAGAAGCTAAATCGTACTAGTGCGCGCATTGTGCTGGATAAGTCTGGGTTCTGAAAATCTGAGTTTTCTGAAATAGAAAAGGGATACCGGACTAGTCAGGAGTGGAGGCCAAACAAGTCCGCACCCTGATAGAATTAAATTGTTGATTAGTCCTAAATTCATTTTAATCTCGTTCCTTTTTATGTTGCTTGATATTAAACATGTATATGAATGTATGCAATACATGATGGGTGAAAATGAGGGTGTTACAAACCTACATCCCTTAAAATGAATCTTGGCTCGAGATTCGATGTAGAAGAGAAGAGATGGGAAAAATTCTCTCTTTAGGTCTTCTTCCTACTCCCAAGTTGCTTCTGATTCTGCATGAGACTTCCATTGTATTTTGCACCATCGAATCACCTTGTTTCTCGTGACTCTCTCCTTGGTTTCTAAAATTTTAACAAGTTGCTCAGCATAAGTCAAATCTGCCTCTAATTTCGATTCTTCCATTTGTACTCGTTGTTCTAGTACCCTTAAGCACTTTTTGAGCTAAGAACTGTGAAACACATTATGAACATCAGAAAGATGTGCTGACATCTCCAACTTATATGCCACTTCTCCAGATTTTCCCAAAATCTTTAATGGCCCAATATAGCAAGGTGCCAACTTGCCTCTAACATTAAACCGCTTATGACTTTGCATAGGTGATACTTTGAGGAATACGAAGTCTCCCACTTCAAAAGCTAAGTTTCTCCACCTATTATCTGCATAGCCTTTTTGTCTTGATTGAGCTACCCTGAAATTTTCGCGGATTATTTGAACTTGCTTTTCAGCTTCTTGCAACACATCAGGTTCAAATACTTGGTTCTCTCTTGTCTCATTCCAAAACAAGGGTGTACTACACTTCCTTCCATACAGTGCTTCATATGGCAACATTTTCATGTTGGCTTGGTAACTGTTATTGTAGGAAAACTCAGCATACGGCAAGCTCTTGTCCCAGCTGGGTCCATGCTTCAAGGCACAAGCTCTCAACATATTTTCCAATATTTGATTTGTCCTTTCGGTTTGTCCATCCATTTGAGGGTGATATGCAGGGCTAAAATTTAACCTTGTACTTATAGCTTCATGCAGTTTCTGCCAGAACCTAGAGGTGAATTGAGAACCTCGGTCAGACACTATTTTCTCGGGTACACCGTGTCGGCATACAATTTTCTCCATGTACAACTCAGCTAATCGTGCAACGGTATACTTGGTCTTCACAAAAATGAGATGAGCTGATTTGGTCAACCGATTCACAATAACCCATATTGAGTCATAACCGGACTTGGTTCCTGGTAATCCAACTATGAAGTCCATACCAATTTCTTCCAACTTCCATTCTGGAATCTTCAATGGCTGCAACAATCCAGTTGTCCTTTGATGTTCAACTTTGACTCGTTGGCACACATCACACAAGACAACATATTCAGCTATGTCCTTTTTAATCCTATCCCACCAATAGCAAGTTTTCAAGTCTTTGTACATCTTCGTACAACTGGGATGAATGGAGTAAGGCGAGTCATGTGCCTCTTTTAATATATTTTCTCGAATATGCTTTACATCAGGCACAACAATTCTTTTCCCAAGCCATAGAGTGCCTTGGTCATCCTCATCAAATCTAAATTCTCTCCCTTCTCGGGTTCTTTCCTTAATTTCCTTGATTTCCTCATCCTCGACCTGACTTTCCCGAATTTCTTGTTTTAAGGTCAGATTTAACTCCATTATCCCCATCTCATTCACAATCCAATATTCAACCGTTCAAACTCCATGCATATCTCGGATGGAAAGTCTCGAACCGTAAGTTGGTGGCTTACTCCTTTCCTACTCAAGGCATCGAGCACTACATTGGGTTTCCCTGGGTGATAGTTGATTCCCACATCATAATCCTTTATGAGATCCAACCATATTTGTTGCCTCATATTTAGGTCCGTTTGTTTGAAAATGTACTTGAGGCTCTTTGTGATCCATGTAGATCTCAAACCTATGACCAAGAATGTAGTGTCTCCATATCTTCAAAGCTTGCACTACGGCCGCAAGTTCAAGATCATGTGTAGGAAATTCTGCTCCTGTTTCTTCAATTATTCGATGCATAGGCTACCACCTGACCTTCTTGCATGAGCACACATCCAAGCACTTGTCTTGCTGCATTACAATAAATATCAAAGCTTTTGGACACGTCTGGCAATACCAACACAGGTGCGGTGGTTAACATCTTCTTTAGCTCCTCAAGGCTGTTTTGACAAGCCTAAGTCGATTAGAATGCTTTTCCCTTCATTAATAATTCAGTCATTGGCTTGGCTATTTTGGAGAAATCCTTGATGATCCGATGGTAATATCCAGCCATTCCTATAAAGCTCCTAATTTCCTTCACATTCTAGGGCGGTTCCCATTTTAGAACATCCCTCACTTTTCCTGGGTCAACCAATACTCCTCCGGAGGTGATATGGCCCAAAAACGATACCTCCCTTAACCAAAACTGGCACTTGCTGAATTTGGCATATAATTGGTGTTCTCTCAATTTTTGCAATGTGAGCCTTAAATGCTCCTCATACTCCTCCTTGCTCCTCGTGTAGATCATAATGTAATCAATGAACACACCACAACAAATTTATCCATGTATTCCATGAAGACCTTATTCATGAGGTACACGAAGTATGAAAGTGCATTTGTCAATCCAAAGGACATAAAGGACATAAGACACATATCGTGTATGGAAAGCTGTTCTGGGTATATTCAACGGTCTAATCTTCATTTCAAAGTAACCTGACCTCAAGTCAATCTTGGAGAAAACACAAGCACCATTCATTCGATCGAACAAATCCTCTATACGGGGCAATATATACTTGTTCTGGATCGTCACCTCGTTGAGAGCTTAGTAATCCACACACATCCTTTGGGATTCATCCTTTTTGTACACAAAAGCATTGGTGCTCCCCGGGGCGAAGAGCTTTGGCAAATGAAACCCTTATCTAACTTCTCTTGAATTTGCGTCTTAAGGTCCGCTAACTCCATAGGAGGCATCCTATATGGCCTCTTAGCTATAGGTGTAGTTACAGTTATCAAATCAATAACAAACTCAATATCATGATCAGGTAGCATACTTGGCAACTCATCCAAAAACGCATATGTATACTCGTGAGCAACCAAAATGCTCTCCAATGTCACACCTTCCACATGACTTAGCGTTGTTTTATCCGTTGCAGGTTGGGATGTCTCAATTTCAATATAGGTGCCATGCTCACTTGTCAACAGCACAATCCTCTCGGCACTCTGAATCACTCCATTATACTTGCTCAGCCAATGCATACCAAGTACTATCCCTTGGGAATCCAGGACGATGAGATTTGCAATAAAGTCTACCCCCCTTATTTTGATGTTTACTCTCAGACACACTATATTTGTCCTGATCTCTCCTCCAGGAGATTTTAGCAACATAGTGTGTTTCAAATAAGCTATAGGCATATTATACGTGGCAACATACTTTAATGATATGAATAAATGAGATGCTCCAGAATCAAATACAATGGTTGTGGGGTTGGAGTTGTCAAGGAACATACCAATGATGACATCATCCGCTTGTTGGGCTTCCTCAGTAAAGACGTGATTCACAATGCCACGGGTGACATTCTGCTGTCCATGGTTGCCTCGTGGCACTCCTCCATTTGGTCATGCGTTCTGCCTTGGTGCATTGTAAATTGGTCCATACCTTCTCTTGGGGCACTGACTTTCAAAGTGTCCAGCCACTCCACAAACATAGCATGTCTTGCTGCCTGAAGCACCAGGGAAACTCGAGCTTCGCTGATTCTGAGAGTTAGCCACCATATTAGGATGCAATACAAACGGTGTAGGCTGGTGAGGCGCTTGCATAGCAGGCGCTGTTGCTGCTGGTTTGGACATGGAGGGTAAGCAGCTCGATAAGCAGGAGCAGAGGGGTTGTAATATGGCGCATTTGGTGGCGCAAGGCGAGGACGGACATTGCTCCATTGCGGCTGCCCTTGGTACGGCATCGTCCTCTTATTGTCTTGTTTCATCTCGCGAATCTTGTTTTCAACCACAATGGCCTTGCCCACAAGCTTCTGGAAATTGGCATAGTCATAATTGAGCAATTGGACTTCAATCCCATTATTTAGGCCTATCAAGAACAAATATTGATTGCGGCTATCCCGGTTGACATCCTTTGGAGCATACCTTGAGAGTTGAGTGAATTTAAGGGGCATTTGGTACACTTTCAGATTCACCCAGAATCATAAACAGTTTTGGTTTCAATTTGAAACAATTTCAGAACATGAAACAAAATCCTTTAAAAACCGTTTGGCTAATTTTTCTGATTCAGTTTCAGCGGAGAGGTGAGAAGAGCTGAATTGACCAATTTACCCTGATATGTTTGTGTTACATATTTATAATTAGTAGCCGTTCATCACTGACATATTAAATATTGTTTCTGTCACTACAAATTTCATGTGTATTAACCATATTTAAATATATTGATAACTTAAGGCAAGGAATGAACATGGTTACGACAGGTAACAGGCAAGTCCCTGGCTGCAATACGAGCTTCGAGAGGATTCTTCGAGTGGTTCCTTATGCTGCTGAACCTCATGGTCATGGCGATCAGGTTGGCCATGGTGGAAACGGTGTCTACCTGCTCGTGGTGTGGCTACATGTGCAGATGTGCTGCTGACTCCGGTGCCATTGTTGCCCCCGTCGGTGTCACCAGCATCTGTGGCTCCCGGTGATAAGCTGTTGCGGCTCGGGAGGCCACTACTTTTCCTTGATCTGTTCCTGACTGATGGAACATCAGAGAGGTTCTTGGACTCCTACGAGGAAAAAGAAAGGGACTCTTGCGGCGCCGGGGAGAGCGAGATGAGACGGGGGTGGTGACTCCTATGGAGGGTATAACGAAGGGACTCCTGTGGCGCGTTCTGGCTTGGGAGTTTTCCATGGCAGTGTGCGTAAATTTCATGGAACATCCAGCCGAGGTACAAAGAATTTCACCGATTCGACCTGCGGAACACCTTTTAGGTGGTTTCGACTCCGCAGTTCATTTTCACGGATTGTTCCGCTCGGTTTCTGCTTGAGAATCGTTTCACAATATACGCGTTTGGCACCGCTTCCTTCAATTCGGATGAGAATCGAAACGGTTTCAAGCATCCAAACGGGCCCTTATTGAGGTACTCACTCACACGACTTTCCCTACCTTAAGTTCTGAAATTCCTGCCTTTTCAAGATCATAACACCTTTAGGAGCAAAGTCAAAACGGAAATTCTCCTTGAATTCGGCCCAACTGATCTTCTTCTAATTTTCTTGGGCATTGCATAGCGACCTACCAATCTGCAGTTGCTCCAACTAGTTAATGTAAAGCAAAGAGAACCTTCAAATCCGCTGCTCAATTATTTCAGCAAATAAAATTATCGAATCGACTGAAAATGGTGCTGCAATATAAAGGCAAAAGATATGAAATTCCAATCCGAGTCTCATGTGAAAATCATGTGTCCGAAAGTTTGGACAACCCTAACTAAGTAAAGAGTAAATGTTACTCCCAGAAACACATTTGTAAAGATCAACCATGTCGACTCACGTGCAGCTCACGTGACCAAAAGTTCGGACAATCCAAAGGGAGAAACACGTGCGAGTCACGTGAGGAAAAGTTTGAACAATTCGAAATGATCAAGGGTAATGTTATTCCCAAAAACACATTGAAAAGTTTGGACAGTCCAAAACTATCGTTAATTCCAAAATGTACTGAGACAAGTTTGGACGGTGTGTGGGTGTATCGTGGAGTATCGGTGTAAGCTCAAAACTTTGAATGTAAATCTTCACTTTAATTCTAATTGCCAATGTATTCAGCACCTAGATCTCACAATTGATACAAAACAGGCTCAATGAAAGATCTAAATCCCACTTTTTTTTTGGCATTATCACTTAGGTCATATGCATGAGAAATACATTGAGAAACTCCATGAAGATGGTTTACTAAGTTCATTTGATTTTGACTTACTTGACACATGCGAGTCTTGTTTGCTTGGGAAGATGACTAAAGCACCTTTCACTGGTCAAAGTGAGAGGGCAAGTGACTTGTTAGTACTTATACATACTGATGTATGTGGACCAATGAGTCAATAGCTAGAGGTGGTTTTCAGTATTTCATTACTTTTACCGATGAATTTAGTAAAGATGAATATATCTATCTAATGAGGCACAATTCTGAATCGTTTGAAAAGGTCGAAGAATTTCAGAATGAAGTATAAAATATATTGGGCAAGACAATTAATCTTCTAGGGTCTGATCGTGGAGATGAATATTTGAGTACTCAATTATATGATCATTTAAAACAATATAGAATTGTTTCACAGTTGACTCCATCTGGAACGCCTCAATTGAATGAGGTGTTCGAGCAGAGGAACCGGACCATGTTAGATATGGTTAGGTCGATGATGAGCCAAACTGATCTTCCACTGCCCTTTTGGGGTTACACTCTTGAAACTGTTGTAAAGACCTTAAAATTTTAGAGAACTTTTCATGTGTCATTTAAACACTAAAATGGTGATTTCAAAAGCAAATTTTATTTCTCCTAATAAAACATGCCAAACTCCAAATTCTAATTCACTAATGTGTTTCTTATGATCCAAACACTCTACCTGCCTAGTTTGATAAATTTTTTAACTCCATTAGAATGTTATTTGAAGCACTCAATAGGATAGCATTCGAATTCAAATTCAAATTCTATTATCAACTTCCTCAAATACCAATTTCGAATTCTAATATGAACACTACATAGTGGAATTGTCCTAGCTACCAAATAGTAGATTTTTGTGAGCATATTCATATGGTGGAGAAAATCAACAGAGTTAAAAATTGGTTGACGCTACTGGGCCACAACAGTTAGCCTCTCATCCCTCTCCTCTGTTTCTCTGCCTCATCACATAGCGCCAACACATGCATGCATTTTCCACCGAGGAGCTTGCTTCTCTCCGTGAATCCAGCTGCAAACAGAACACCCAAGCTTCCTCCTCATCCTCATGTAAACACCAGAGTCAAAACACACTTGCTCTGCTTTGTTGCTTCATGCCACAGCTCGAGCTCACCGTGTTTCTTCCTCTTTGACCAAAATCAACCAAGGGAACTCGGTTTCGATCAATTCTGTTTGCACCTTGTTACTCCTCAACCCTTTGCATAGCTACGTGACAATTTTCTTGCGCAGCTAGGGCATCCCCGAAGGTCCCCGAGGTGAGATCGCGACCGCCAATCTCTGTTCTCAAGTTGTCATCCTCTGCGCTGCAGAACTCATCTCATCCCCTTCCTTGAGACAAAAAGGTGCGCATACACACACCATAGCTGCTGGTAAAGTTTCACATCATGGCATGGACCGTGGCCTCCCTATTTCGAGTTTTCCAATGAGGTTAGTGTATGAACAGAGCCAGATCATAAGTTAAATTCCTTTTCCTTGTTTGGTTATTCTTCATGGCCATGAGAGTTTACCTTCTACACGACCATGTGCATCCATTACAAGAAAACCTATCAAGAACCATCGAGTATAGGCTCGGGAAATCAAGATTTTTTAGCCATCGGCCTAAACAACCCACTTCACCGTTGAAATCTTGTTTCAAGGGGTTTTCACCACATTTAGCACCCTCATCCATGCTCCCTAGATTTCCTGGAAGATTTTGGAAGTTTTCCCGTGCAAAATCATGCACCAGAGGGGCCGAGTGACATGGCCGGAACCCTAGTTCTGTCCACCCTGTCGGGGACCACATTCTGGCCATCTACCCCATCGTGCACTGTAGTAGTGTTTTCCCAGTAAAAACATAGGTGGAGGCGGTGAGTTTCAAGGGCCGAGGTGGCTTGGCATTAGCGCTAGAGAGAAGTCGCCGTTAGGCACCGCTGAGCGTCGCCCTGGCACCGCCATCGCGAGGTGGAAGAAAGCCCCTCGTGGGCCTCGCCTGTCAGCCTAATGGTTGCACATCAGTTTGTTGCCTGTGTGCCCCAGTCCTATTGGAGGATTTGAGAACTGTGGGCCCAATTGATTAATTCAAATATTTACATTCAAACTTAATTCCAGATTTCGTTCAAATTTGGAAATTCAATATCTCCTGGGATATTTGGCTAAAAATTCTAGAATAATGTTTTTTTTGAAACTAGGGTAATCTATACTTTTCATTGGAGCACATTGATTTATATGAAAAGCCGAGAAATTTCCTTGACAATTCAATGAAACAAAATGCCGTTGGAATTAATTCCTGATGCTCTATTCATTAAAAAAATTCCAAAATTGGTCAGATCATTCTACGTAATTCTCTTGAGACCCAGTAAAAATTTCAAATCCATTTGAGTTGATTTGGATTGTCAAGTTGTGTCCCAACCTGTATGAACCTGAAAAATGTCAAAATGTCCACAAACATTTTCAGGAAATTGTCCAAACTTCTAAAATCAATATCCCCTGTAGAATGCTTACAAAATTATGAAACCAATTTTTTTATCTCTCTTGACCTATTCTAAACATAAAACCAACACTTGACCATGTTAAAGCACCATATTTTCATAACAATTCTAAACAGAGACTGCCATGATCATTGCTCAATTTTGGCCAGAACCTCATCACTATTCCTTAGTGTCCACTATAAAAATATCAACAGCATTAGATTTTGATATACTATACTCAAATGTGTTTTGAATCACTGTGTTACTATGTCACTATTAATCCCAATTGCATTTTTCTTTGCATATCGCGTAGTTGCCGAGCTCGAGGACTCCGGAGGCTATCGACGCTATTCCTCTCGAGATTAATAGTGACACCATCTCATGGCCAGGCAAGCCCCAGTTTGCATTAGCAACATTTTGAACATTGATTTTTATCACATTACATGGGTTGGCATGATATGTGCATTATGTCTAAGTTTCTTGCAGTTTTCCACTTGCATGACCAGAAAACCCACGAGAGCAGGATAGATGGTTAACTCTTTAATGTGTCCATGCTATGCTTAATACTATAGTTGCTTCGGTAGAAGTCAAGTTGTTGGAATCTAATCGTGAGTTCAGGAATTGGGATCACATGGGTTTGGTTCGAGTGAGAGGATCACCATTTAAAATATGAGACCGAGCATGGAGTAGGAGCAGTAGGACACAGGGGGCATGTGAGCTTTAGTTGTGTCTGTGTCGATCAAGGACCAATTCGTTTGCGGCCCTGTCGAGCAAGTTTGAATGTACCAAAAGCATGCTGGATATATGGAACCCAGTAAACTGATGTAACTTGTTCACCTTAGCGTCAAGGCATAACCCACTGCCTTATAGGTGTGGTTGAGAGCAGCAAGGTGTAAACCTGCCAGTGGGTACGTTTGTACTACGTGTGAGGCCCTCCTGCTCTTAACGGTGGAAACAGTTCGGCGTGTACATAGCGGGTGAATGGTTGTCGCGTAAAACATCAGTAGTGTGCCTTCGCAGCTTCGAGTGTGGGTGTATGTTTCATGCTATTTGGGTATCCTTGCAGGTATATATCGGTTTGAGTCGCCGTCCCTCACGGTTATTGAGCACCGCTTATTCACTGCATCATGATGTAGTTAATAATTGTAGTTAGAATTATTGAATCATGCTTTATGAAAGAATCTTTTATTGAACTTGCAATGCTATAGATAGGTTGCTCATTAAATTTACTTTCCACGAAGCCTTAATTTTCTTCTAGAACTGAAAATAAGGATGAACTTGTCGGGGGGCTGTTTTATGCAAGCTGCTATCCTATGCTATATATGTCTTGAACATAGAGTTTCATGTTCAGTAGAGACAGTTAAGTGTTGTTGAGCCTTCATTCCCATGGTTGCTATTTTAAATTTTGCTGCAGATGATGGCTATAATGAAGGGTTCATCGGAAGGCGTTTCCTCGTCAGGGTACACGGCCGAGTGGGAAACCTGCACACTGTCGTGATATCTTGTGTGTGATGCTATTATGACCATTCGAGGGTTGAATGGATCACTTTTGCATAGCTTAGGTTTGAGAGTCATGAGCTATGAACTCATCTGTCGCTGTAGTGTATTTTCAAGTATATTAATTGTAAAAGACAAAGCTTGTATAACACTATGTGTTTTATGTAATACGGTGTACATTTTTCTGTGTGTTGTTGGGTGCTGCATCGCATGACACCACCCAATTGCGATTTCTATAATGTTGGGACATGAGTCCTTACAACTGCTGCATTTACACATAATAAGGTTCCAACTAACTTCGTTGAGAAGACACCACCTGGGATGTAGATCCAAAAATGTCCCATATTGTCTTTTCTCAAAGTTTAGGGATGTGAGGCTTATGTCAAACATTTGACGTCAGACAAAGTCTTTCTCAAATCAGAGAAATGCTTCTTTCTGCGATATCAAAGGGAACCAAAAGATATTATTTTTATACTAAAATGGTGGGTAAAGTGTTTATTGCTTGTAATGGTGTCTTCTTAGAGAATGAGGTTGTCTCAAAACAAGTTAGTGGCAGCAAGGCGCATCTTTACCTAAAATTTTTTCAGCGCCCAATGATCTTATACATGATGTACAAGATGTTGTACAACCTACTGATTAAACATTAGCCCCACGAAGGTCTACGAGCGCACGTTGTGCGACTGAAAAGTTAACACACCTAACCACGAAGCAGTATGCATGTTATTGTTGGACAATAATAAGCCCATGACCTATACCAAATTAATGGTGGGACCTGACTCTAAGAAATGGTTTGGAGCCATAAAATCCGTGATAGAATCGATGCATGAGAATCAAGTTCAGAACTTGGTTAATCCAATGAACGTTGTAAGATCCATCATTTGCAAATGGATTCTTAAGAAAAAGACTGGTATAGATGGAAAAGTTTGCATCTATAAAGCATGATTGGTGGTGAAAGTGTAGGATAAAAGAGCATGTGAAAAGCTAGCAGAGGGGCGTGAATGGTAGATTACAACTTTTTCAGCGGAAACAACAAAAAACCCATCGGCAAAAAATCGATCGATTAAGAAATCCTATGTGCAATTGATCAAAACGTGTTAAACTGTGAAAAAAGTACCATATATTATAGAGAATCAAGTCACGAAGACACAAAAACAAGAATCATGGAAAACCGTTGCAAAAAACTCAAGTTACGATCGAAAGATTGAACAAAGGTCAATTTGTTCTACCCGAGTAAAAACAGATCTGCAACACTGCAAAGAAACTCATGTGGATCAGAAACCACAAATCCAATAACCGTGAAATTTTTAAAGATGATAGATAATCAAGTTTTGGAAACAACCAAAAAAGAATCACGTCATTTGGATCTGAAAAACTCGAGTTATGATAAAAACACCGACGCAACATAGTGTTGTGCAGAAACTCAACAAAAAAAACTTGTCTGAAACAAGTCGGACAAATAAGGCACAAAAGCTCCTATAAACTACGAATTTTATTGATCAAAACACAAGAGGAACAGGCCAAAGTTGTCTCTACACGAGCTCCGGTCTCCCTTGCTTATATAACCAGCCCTAAGGCCAACCCAATCCAAACTAGGACTCTAATCCTAATGAGTTTCAACCAAAACTTTCCATAACTGCTCAAAACTGTTCTATATGCAGATAAAAGCAATCATAAGACTTACAAACACATTAGGAACGTATCCCACATTCCTAAAACAACTCAACTGTTGGACCCACATAAAATCTAACCAAAACAAACTCGAAACATTCCACAAACGAACCATAACCACCTCAGCCGCAGCCTGAGGCATAATCCAACCGGTTTGACCTTTTTGGCCACATATTCACGTTCACTTCTCTTCATCACACCTTGGAACAATGTTTTCATGTCCATGCACCCCTTGCACACATGCAAACACCTTCCAACAACGTCCACAATGCCTTCATATGCATTGTTCTTGACCCAAACATGTTGTGTGACCTTCCGATCAACTCAACCACAATTCCTCCAGAACATGGTTCTTGATGAGGACATCACTCCTATGCATATGCACAACACTCCATTCAACATACAAGATGCAATCAATAGAATTCACACACACCAATTAATTTCAGAGGTGAGCTCGTTCTTATATGTTTCCTTATATATTTTTGAGAATAGATTGCTACCTAATGATTTAATTGTGATTAGGATACATGTATAAGTTAAAGGAATAATTGGAGGAAGATTTAGGGGCGTGGAGGACCATAGGATACGTTCAAAGAGGATGGAAACCGACACCAACTCAAAATCATGTCCAACTCGGAGTCCAGGAGCAGTACGCACTAAAACAGACGTCCACAACGCATAAAAAATCTATTTTGGACGTTCTACATATGCACGGAAAGGGGAGAGGATAACATTCCCAATTGCACTGGTCCTATGTAAAAATTCTTCTGGAATCGACAGGAATCGTTGAAACAAAATAAAATTCAGAATCTGTCAGGGTGCTGTGCCATCGTATTGGACCATTGGGTCTTGTATCAAGTCTAAGTCCATTATTTTCGTGTATTAGGGTTAGGTCATGACTTCAACACCCCCTTGGACGTCCTCGCACCTATATATACTCCATAGTAGCCGCCATGAACAATTGGGTTTTGCTTAGATTAATAATATCGCCGTTCAACGGTTTGTGAAACCCCAATTTCGCAATTTTAGATCGTGTCTTCTACGTTCCTTCTTGTGTTCTCGATTGCACTTGCAGTGATTAGCCATCTCGGCGAATTCAATCATCTGAAGCATGGTTGATAACCAACAGAGCGGTGGTGTAGTGATTGCAGGAGTTTTTCGTGTTCTACTCGAGAGCCTCGGATCATCAATGTCAAGATCTCCATAAATCGACTTATCCATTACCTTTCGGAAGATCGGGCCTAAACCTACTCATCAATTGGTATCAGATTTCTAGGTTTCCCGTAAGGTAATTCATCTATACATTACATTAGTTTTGTTTTCATACCTAGAGTCTACAAAAGAGCCACAAAAAAGACTTGCAGTTTAGTAGATCTGTTCATTACTTTGTCCAAACCACATTGAGCCTGTACAACTTTGTTATTCAGTTTGGTTTTGTTGAGTTTGTGTCCGTGGTTGATTCATATTGCTGTTTTAGAAGTGTTTTTGTCTTAGTTTGAGTTTTGCATTGTGTTGATTCATTCTTTTGAAACACGTCATCACGTACAGATTAGATTCATCTCTGTCCAGTTTAGTATTTTCATCATATCTCGCTCATATGAACTCGGATTTTTGTGTTTCTTTATTTTCTGGAAGTATTAAAAAGTTCTCTACAACTTTCATATTCATATGTTTTCCAGAAAACGGAGTTATCATGGTCAAAAGTGCATTAGATCTAAATTTTTTGTCGACCTAGAATTTCTGAACAGTCTGTGTTTCGGGTGCAATATCTCCTATTGTTCTTGTCAAAAATAGTTCTTCCATATATCAAAATTAAGAAGGAGAGATATATATGCAATCTTGCTGTTTTAAGTTGTTTTATTTGGAGCCTCTAAGTATGCCTATTTGTCTTTAGACGATTGAATAGAAAATCTGAGATAGACCCACGAGATATCATTGATTGCTTTTTATTGTGTTCTTCTTTTACAACACATTTTGAAAAAAAGAAAAAAAGGTAAGTGCAAAAAAAGATACAAAAGCCGCACAAGAAAAGAGAAAAAAACAACAAAAAAAAAGTGCTTGCATTCTTTGTGTCATCTAGTTTTGTTTCATGTCTTGCTAGCTTGAACTACTAGGAACACATTTAGGCCAACAACTTGGATAAGTACTTTGGACACTTATTCAACTTTACTATCTGATTGCATTATTGCTAATCCTTGCTACATATAAAGTGTCATCCAAGCTACACCTTACTCTTGAGCAGAATCGATACACCTTTGCAGTCATCCCACGCTTTATTGGTTTCTTCCTACTGTCCACCGTTTTCCAGCTGCAGTGTCGGTAAGAACACTTGTAAGAGCATGGTAAGACGCTTGAGAGTGTGTGATTCGACTTCCACTTAGCCATTATCCTTTGTAGTCATAGAGATAACATATTTTTTATTGTCTTCTGTTTGCTACTAACAATGTCAGGTAAAAGCAAGAATCGTGCATTAAATGCTGAGATGATTGACATGATGAAGAAGACGATGGAGTTGCTCAGTAAAAAACGAACATCAACCAAGGATTCACATGACATTCAGACCACCTTTACAACACCTTATACAAAAAGTAATTACATTCTCCCATCTCTTCCTTCCTATGATGGTTTTTGTTACGATGAATATATTGCTAGGGAAATAAAGTTGGATAAATTTTTAGACAATGGCATATGTGTGAGAGGAGAAAGATTAGAAATATTGCTAGTGCGTTAGTTGATTGTGCATTAACTTGGTGGGACAACTTGAGCGATTCATAAAAACCTCGAACATGGAAAGATATGAAAATTCTTATGCGAGAAACTTTTGCTAATGTATCTAATTGCAAAGATGAAATACATGAACTTGAGAAGAATTTTCTTGTTGTACCTCCTCCTATGCCTAACCTTTTGTAGGAACATGAACAAATAAATGTAGATGCAAATAAGAATGAGGTGTTGAACAACTTATCTGAATCTTTTGATGAATCAACTCATAATGCAAGAGTAATGTGAATGGACAATGCTCTACAGTTAACCAAGGTATGACATTTTTAGATGTGCTGAATTTTTCGACCAATCACGCTGTTGTAGAGCATTAACTTATGAAAGATTTTATAGATTTACCTTTGTCCCAAGTTAATTTTCCTACTAGTCTTTGTGATAAAGAGAAGTTCGGTGTTGATAATTTTGTTATACCTATGCTACAACAAGTGAATGAGCTTGATACGTTATCACCCACATGTTCTAAAATTAAGCATTTGATTCCCATTACTTGTGAAAATGATGAACTGAAATTGTGGTCTTCTCTAAATATCGTGGGATATATTGAATTCGATACTCTTTGTTATCTAGGTATTGTAGAGAGGAGAATATTTTCCCAATCTGAGTTGCCCTTCTTAAGTAGAAATATTTTTCATGCTATAGGAAACTATGAAGATAGTGGTGAATTTATGGCGCATAAAGTTTACATATGCTCAAATGAGAAATCCCATTTTATGCTGCAACAACATGGTGAAATGAATGGATGCACTGACACTAATAATTTTTTGTCAAGTTTTTCTAGTATTTTTTTCTTGCAGCAGGGACAACATATAATAGAGGAGCATTGTTCGTTGCGGTTGTGCAATATGGACAGTGCTAACTCTATCCCCAAAAGCCTCTTTGCTGGACCTACGAGCAAGCCGAGGACGGCTTGTCATCAAGAAGGGGAGGTCAAGCACTTTGTCATTGCACATACAAGCATGGCACAATGTTTATTTGTTTGGGATCCTGGCTCAAGTCACTGTGCATGCGTATTTGATGAAGAACACGGAGATGGTGCACTATGTCGTCCACCACCTTGGCCTCCTCCTTTGATGAACAAAAGAGGATTTGATGGTGTTACACATATGGACCCACGCATGAGAGAAGATGAACTTGAGTCGAGGACGACTCCAATTCAGGAAGGGGGGGATGATGAGGACATCACTCCTATGCATATACACAACACTCCATTCAACATACAAGATGCAATCAATAGAATTCACACACACCAATTAATTTCAGAGGTGAGCTCGTTCTTATAAGTTTCCTTTTATATTTTTGAGAATAGATTGCTACCTAATGACTTAATTGTGATTAGGATCCATGGAGAAGGTAAAGGAGTAATTGGAGGAAGATTTAGGGGCGTGGAGGACCATAGGATACGTTCAAAGAGGATGGAAACCGACCCCAACTCAAAATTGTGTCCAACTCGGAGTCCAGGAGCAGTACGCACTAAAACGGACGCCCAAGACGCATACGAACTCCGTTTTAGACGTTCTACATTTGCACGGAAAGGGGAGAGGATAAACTTTCCAATAGCGCAGGTCTCTTGTCAAAATTCCTTCGGAGTCGATAGAAATAGTCGAAACAAAATCGAGTTCAGAATCTGCCAGGGTGTTGCGTCATCATAATGGGACATTGGGCCTCGTATCAAGTCTACGTCCATTATTTTCGTGTATTAGGGTTAGGTCACAACTCCAACACCGCCTTGGATGTCCTTGCACCTATATATACTCCATAGTAGCCGCCATGAACAATTGGGTTTTGCTTAGATTAATAATATCGCCGTTCTATGGTTTGTGAAACCCCAATTTCGCGATTTTAGATCGTGTCTTCTACGTTCTTGCTTGTGTTCTCAATTGCACGTATAGGTATTAGCCTTCTTGGCAAGGTCAATCATGTGCAGCACGGCTGATAACCAACGGAGCGGTGGTGTAGTGATTGCAGGGGTTTTTTGTGTTCTACTCAAGATCCTCGGATCATCAATGTCGAGATCTCCATCAATCGACTTATCCATTGCCTTTCGGAAGATTGGGCCTAAACTTCCTGATCAGTTCTTGGACCTCATATTCTCCGTAAGACTAGTTCAATGGATCCCGTCACCAGCCATGGCTTGACCTCAAGCAACACTGCACATGAACAAACAACCATCCTTTTGCGAGCCCTAGTCCTCAACTTGACTCTCGTTAGTTCAAAAACCACAACACCTTACGTGAGCACCTCTAGTAAGCATGTTGCAAACCACAATAATGTTTAACCATCATAATCAGCCAAAACACATCAAAAACATAGTCCAAAAGTACTAAGCAAATATTCCCATAAGTGTAAAGCAAGTTTGAAATAGTGCAAGTTAAAAGCATAACCATTGCGATCTTGCACTGAATCTTGCCAAAGCTAACGGGACCTTGCACTGGACCTAGTCAAAGCTAACCAGACCTTGCGAAAGCTAACCGGACCTTGTGCCGGACCTAGTCAAAGTTTGTTGGACCTTACAAAAGCTAAACGGACCTTGCGCCGGACCTAGCCAAAGCATGTCGGACCTGCAGTGTCGGTGAGAACACTTGTAAGAGCGTGTTAAGATGCTTGAGAGTGTGTGATTCCACATCCACTTTGCCATTATCCTTTGTAGTTGATAGGGATAACATATTTTTTTATTGTCTTTTGTTTGCTACTAACAATTTCAGGTAAAAGCAAGAATCATGCATTATATGCTGAGATGATTGACATGATGAAGACGACGATGGAGTTGCTTACTAAAAATCAAACCTCAACCAAGGATTCACATGACATTCAGACCACCTTTACAACACCTTATACAAGAAGTAATTACATTCTCCCATCTCTTCCTTCTTATGATGGTTTTGGTTACGATGAATATATTGCTTGGGAAATAGAGTTGGATAAAAATTTTAGACAACGGCATATGTGTGAGAGGAGAAAGATTAGAAATATTGCTAGTACGTTAGTTGATTGTGCATTAACTTGGTGGGACAACTTGAGCGATTCACAAAAACCTCAAACATGGAAAGATATGAAAATTCTTATGAGAGAAACTTTTGATAATGTATCTAATTGCAAAGATGAAATATATGATCTTGAGAAGAATTTTCTTGTTGTACCTCCTCCTATGCCTAACCTTTTGCAGGAACATGAACAAATAAATGTAGATTCAAATAAGAATGAGGTGTTGAAAACCTCGTTTGAATTTTTTGATGAATCAACTCATAATGCATTTGAATTTCTTGCTGAAAGTGAGAGTAATGTTAATGGACAATGCTCTACAGTTAACCAAGGTATGACATTTTCAAATGTGTTGAATATTTTGACCAATCACGCTGTTGTAAAGCATCAACTTATGAAAGCTTTTATAGATTTACCTTTGTCACAAGTTAATTTTCCTACTAGTCTTTGTGATAAAGAGAAGTTCGGTGTTGATAATTTTGTTATACCTATGCTAGAACAAGTGAATGAGCTTGATACGTTATCACCCACATATTCTGAAATTAAGCATTTGATTCCCATTACTTGGGAAAATGATGAACTGAAATTGTTGTCTTCTCTAAATATCTTGGGATATATTGAATTCGATACTCTTTGTGATCTAGGTATTGTATAGAGGAGAATATTTTCCCAATCTGAGTTGCCTTTCTTAAGTAGAAATATTTTTCATGCTATAGGAAACTATGAAGATAGTGGTGAATTTATGGTGCATAAAGTTTACATATGCTCAAATGAGAAATCCCATTTTATGCTGCAACAACATAGTGAAATGAATGGATGCACTAACACTAATAATTCTTTGTCAAGTTTTTCTAGTATTTTTTTCTTGCAGCAGGGACACAAAAGATAGGTAGGAGAACCATTCTTTGTTACCGGTCATGTGGCGTTAGCAACCTGAATCCACAATCCAAATGTTCTTCTTCCTCAAGTGTGTAACCTATATAGCAGCACAATACGTCAATGACACAATACTGGGGTTAGTCAAAAAGCATTTAGGAATTCAGTACTGAGTCACACGACATCCAGCAGGAATAACACGCGAAAGCTGAGATAAAACAACAGGTTTATGAGCGAAATTTTGAGAATCCTTGCATCCAACTACTGACCTATGAGGTGTGTTATGTGTAGCTCGAAAAACAGTAGGTTTGGGAGCAAACTTTGCATGTTTTTGACTCATTACAGCAGGTTGCAAATGTCTAACATTCAGTTCAGCACGTGCAGCAGATTTGTCTTGATTGTTACATGATCTAGCTAGCATTCTTTGCTTATTTTCTTGTTTAGCTAGTCTATAACAAAAATCTATGACATGGCCATCTATTCCACAATAGGTACAATGAAATTTTACTTTGTGTTCTTGTCTAGATGAGCAAGCCATATGTTTATTAGCAACCAAATGCGACAAAATTCCTGTAGACTTAAAAACCACTTCTTTTGTTTAGGAATTGTTTTAATCAAACCACTTCCTAATGACTTAACAACCTTAAGTGGGGGTGCCTTAGCATGATTATGAGTATCAAAACCTAAACCAGTTTTATCATTGCAAGACTTAGAAGAATTCAATAGCAAGTTTAGGTTCTTATTTCATTACAAAATCGATCTAGTGTGCTATGCATGTCATCAAGTTTAATGGACAGATCAAGTCAATTTTCACATGAAGTTTTTCCTTTTACTTTGCATTTAGAACAATATTTAACTTCATGAGAAAGTAAAACATTTTTCAAAATAGAAATCTCATTCATAGCATCTTGTAGTTTCTTATCAAGGTCATCACAAGTAGAATAATGCAAATGAATTGTAGAACAGTTAGCATCTTTCATGTTTTTATTGTTAAGTGCAACAAGCTTTTTGTTATTTTCAATTTATAGTTCAAGTTTATCAAGAAAGGAGGTGTTTGTACTTCTTAAGGCGGACAATTGTTCATATATTAATTCACATGAGGAACAAGAATTATCACTAGGAATCAATGATTTTAGACAATTAATTTCGGATTCTAGTGACTCCATTTTAACAGCATTTTCCCTAAGCTTTTTGTCCTTTCTGTTAAGTATAACAGTGGCACGAGAAATAACATCAAACATTTCTTCACAAGCGGGACATACCTCTTCATCGTTGCTGTTGTGTTCTTCTTCCTCCATACTTGATCTTGAGTTACTCACCATGAAACATGTATTTGCCAAATTTTCATCTTTTTCATCACTTGTGATGTCCACATCCCTCGAGCTGAATTCTTGAAGACAACACTGTTTACCAATTGGTGACCTGTAAAACCCTTGTTGTTGTTGTTGTTGTTGTTTGCGGAGGAGGACTTGAATTTTTTTTTGCCTCTCATTATGGTGGGTATCACCTGAAAGGTTAGGAAAATTTGTACAAAAATGTCCAAACTCACCGCATATGAAGCATTGTTGAGGTCCACCACTTCCTCTCCTTCTAGTTCTCACATTTTGCAATGCTTTCGAGAATCGAGTAGAGAGAAGTGCTAGCTCCTCCTCTATAAATTCTTCAATATGTTCAAGGGTTAGAGAGTACAGCAAACCAAGTCTACCACATGATGAAGACTGGCTAGAACTAGGAATGTCACTTGTGAAACAAATGCAAGAGACTGATTGGGGATTTTTTATGATATTATATCAAGTTCATGAGTTTTTACTTGGAATATAGCACATGTAATGTAAGTGTACTCATTACAGTAGATTCAAGAATATATGTAACTTTCATCTCCCTAATTGACGTGTCTAATGCACCTAACAATTGTCTATCATTTTCAGCATCTGAAAAATTAACATTGACAGTACGCAAGTTGCTGGGAATTTTATAAAAGCGAGCAAAGAGATCATCGATCGACTCACCAGGTTGCATCTCAAAACACATGTATTCTTTCTTGAACATATCTTGTCTTACCTCCTTGATCATGCTGGAGCCTTCGTGGTAGTCGCAAAGTGCTTCCCACATGTCATACGCAGATCTGAGGTGTGCAACACGGTCGAAGTCGCTTTGAGTCAATCCTTGTATCATCAAGTTCCGCGCCTTGTTGTTGTTGTCAATGTCCTTCAGTTTGACAACCGTGACTTGATCTTTTGGTGGCATGTCGAAAGGCTTGTATGCCTTTTCCCATATGCTAAGCCTTGCACTTGTATGTAAGCCTCCATACATGCCTTCCAAACCTGAAAATCAATGTCATTGAACACACAAGGTTTTGCGGAGTATTTCTCCATGTTGATTAGCAAAAACACGTGCAAATCAATAAATTAGAACACCGTGGCTCTGATACAAATTGTAGGAACAAAGAGCACATGAAAAGCTACCAAAGCGAGGGTGAACAGTAAATTTAAAAACTTCTGAGCGAAAGCTATGAAAACCCCTCGATAGAAAACCAATCGGATAAGGAAACTGTGTGTCCAACTGATCTAGATGAGTTCAACTGTGACAAAACTAGTATAGATTCTAGATAATCAAGTCACGGCGACACCACAACAAGGATCAAGAGAAATCGTCGAGTAAAACTCAAGTTATGACCAAAACCCTGAGTGAAAGTCAATCTGTTCTAACAGAGAGCAAACAGATTTGTTACGCGGCAAAGAAACTCGTGTAACTCAAAAGATACAAATACAATGGCCGTGAAATTTTGACAGATGATAGACAATTGAGTTTTGAAGACAACACAAGAAGAATGACATCAATTGGAGTGGTAAAATGCGAGTTACGATCAAAACACTGAAGAATGGATGAGCAGCGTAGAAACTCGTCAAGAAAGACTTGACGAAAACAAGTCTAACAAATAAAGCAAAAAGGCTACTCTAAACTACGAATTTCATTCATCAAAAAACAAGAGGAAAAGTCTCAAAGTCGTCTAACCATGAGCTCTAGCCTCGCTTGCTTATATAACCAGCCCTAAGGCCAACCCAATACTAACTAGGACTCTAATCTTACTCGGTTTCAACCGAAACTTTCCATAACTGCTCAAGACTCTTCTATACGCAGATAGAAGCAAACTTAAGACTTCCAAACACCTTAGGAACGTCGTAAACGTTCCTAAAAAACTCAACATCGTGACCCACATGAAATATAACCAAAACAAACTCTAAACTTTCCATAATCGAACCATAACCTCCTCAGCCGCAACCTAAGGCATAATCCAGCCGGTTGGAGCTTTCCGACCATATCTTCAAGTCCACATCTCTTCACCACGCCTTGGAACAATGTAGCCACGTCCATGCACTCCATGCACAGGTGCAAACACTTTCCAAAACATTCACAATACCTTCATATGCATTGTTCTTGACCCAAACACGTTTTGTGACCTCCGATCCACTCAACCACAATTCCTCCCGAATTTGGTTGTTGAACCTCATCTTCTCCCTAAGACTAGTCCAATGGATCCTTTGACCTCAAGCAACACCTACACATGAACAAACAACCAATTCTTCCAAGCACATGAAAAATACAACACCTTATATGAGCACCTCACATAATCTTGTTGCAAACCATAGCAAATTATTAACCACCATAATCAGCCATAACACATCAAAAACTGAGTAAGATAATTCTAGCAAACCTTGCATAAGTCAAAAAGAAAGATTCAAAATTTGCAAGTTAAAAACAGATCCGCTGCTCAATTATTTCAGCAAATAAAATTATCGAATCGACTGAAAATGGTGTTGCAATATAAAGGCAAAAGATTGGACATTCCAATCTGAGACTCTTGTGAAAATCATTTGTCCGAAAGATTGGACAACCCTAACTAAGTAAATAGTAAATGTTACTCCCAAAAACACATTTTTAAAGATCAACCATGTTGACTCGCGTGCAGCTCACATGGCCGAAAGTTCGAACAATCCGAAGGGAGAAACACGTGCGAGTAACGTGAGGAAAAGATCGGACAATTCGAAACCATCGAGGGTAAAGTTATTCACAAAAACACATTGAAAAGTTTGGACAGTCCAAAACTATCATTAATTCTAAAATGTACTGAGAAAAGTTCGGATGGTGTGTGTGTGTATCGTGGAGTATCGGTGTAAGCTCAAAACTTTGAATGTAAATCTTCACTTTAATTCTAATTGCCAATGTATTCAGAACCTAGATCTCACAATTGATACAAAACAGGCTCAATGAAAGATGTAAATCCCACTTTTGTTTGGCATTATCACTTAGGTCATATGCATGAGAAATACATTGAGAAACTCCATGAATATGGTTTACTAAGTTCATTTGATTTTGACTTATTTGACACATGCGAGTCTTGTTTGCTTGGGAAGATGACTAAAGCACCTTTGACTAGTCAAAGTGTGAGGGCAAGTGACTTGTTAGGACTTATACATACTGATGTATGTGGACCAATGAGTCAATAGCTAGAGGTGGTTTTCTGTATTTCATTACTTTTACCGATGAATTTAGTAAAGATGAATATATCTATCTAATGAGGCACAAGTCTGAATCGTTTGAAAAGGTCAAAATTTCAGAATGAAGTACAAAATATATTGGGCAAGACAATTAATCCTCTACGGTCTGATCGTGGAGATGAATATTTGAGTACTTAATAATATGATCATTTAAAACAATATAGAATTGTTTCACAGTTGACTCCATCTGAAACGCCTCAATTGAATGGGGTGTTCGGGCAGAGGAACCGGACCATGTTAGACATGGTTAGGTCGATGATGAGCCAAACTAATCTTCCACTGCCCTTTTGGGGTTACACTCTTGAAACTGTTGTAAAGACCTTAAAATTTTATAGTGCTTTTCATGTGACATTTAAACACAAAAATGGTGATTTCAAAAGAAAAATTTATTTCTCCTAATAAAACATGCCAAACCCCAAATTCTAATTCACTAATGTGTTTCTTATGATCCAACCACTCTACCTGCCTAGTTTGATAAATTTTTAACTCCATTTGAATGTTATTTGAAACACTCAATAGGATAGCATTCGAATTCAAATTCAAATTCTATTATTAACTTCCTCAAATACCAATTTCGAATTCTAATATGAAATCTACATAGTGGAATTGTCCTAGCTGCCAAATAGTAGATTTTTCTGAGCATATTCACATGGTGGAGAAAATCAACAGAGTTAAAAATTGGTTGACGCTATTGGGCCACACCAGTTAGCCTCTCATCCCTCTCCTCTGTTTCTCTGCCTCGTCACATAGCGCCAACACATGCATGCATTTTCCACCGAGGAGCTTGCTTCTCTGCGTGAATCTAGATGCAAACAGAACACCCAAGCTTCCTCCTCATCCTCATGTAAACACCAGAGTCAAAACACACTTGCTCTGCTTTGTTGCTTCATGCCACAGCTCGAGCTCACCGTGTTTCTTCCTCTCTGACCAAAATCAACCAAGGGAACTCGGTTTCGATCAATTCTCTGTGCACCTTGTTACTCCTTAACCCTTTGCATAGCTACGTGACAATTTTCTTGCGCAGCTAGGGCATCCCTGAAGGTCCCCGAGGTGAGATCGCGACCGCCAATCTCTATTCTCAAGTTGTCATTCTCTGCGCTGCAGAACTCATCTCATCCTCTTCCCTGAGACAAAAAGGTGTGCATACACACACCATAGCTGCTGGTAAAGTTTCACACCATGGCATGGACCGTGGCCTCCCTATTTCGAGTTTTCCAATGAGTTTAGTGTATGAACAGGGCCAGATCATGAGATAAATTCCTTTTTCTTGTTTGGTTATTCTTCATGGCCATGAGAGTTTACCTTCTACACGACCAGGCGCATCCATTGCAGTAAAACCCATCAAGAACCATCGAGTATAGGCTCGGGAAACTGAGATTTTTTAGCCATCGCCCTAAACAACCCACTTCACCATTGAAATCTTGTTTCAAGGGGTTTTCACCACATTTAGCACCCTCATCCATGCTCCCTAGGTTTCCTGGAAGATTTTGGAAGTTTTCCCGTGCAAAATCATGCACCAGAGGGGCCGAGTGACATGGCCGGAACCCTGGTTCCGTCCACCCTGCCGGGGACCACATTCTGGCCATCTACCCCATCGTGCACTGTAGTAGTATTTTCCCCATCAAAAGATAGGTGGAAGCGGTGAGTTTCAAGGGCCGAGGTGGCTTGGCATTAGCGCCGGAGAGAAGTCGCCGTTAGGCACCGCTGAGCGCCGCCCTGGCACCACCGTTGCGAGGTGGAAGAAAGCCCCTCGTGGGCCTCGCCTGTCAGCCTAATGGTTGCGCATCACTTTGTTGCCTCGTGTGCCCCAGACCTATTTGAGGATTTGGAAACTGTGGGCCCAATTGATTAATTCAAATATTTACATTCAAATTTAATTTCAGATTTTGTTCAAATTTAGAAATTCAATATCTCCTAGGATATTTGGCTAAAAATTCTAGAATAACTTTTTTTGAAACTAGGGTAATATATACTTTCCATTGGAGCACATTGATTTATATGAAAAGCCGAGGAATTTCCTTAATAATTCCATGAAATAAAATGCCGTTGGAATTAATTCCTGATGCTCTATTCATTAAAAATATTCCAAATTTGGCCAGATCATTCTACGTAATTCTCTTGAGACCCAGTAAAAATTTCAAATCCATTTGAGTTGATTTGGATTGTCAAACTGTGTCCCAACCCGTATGAACCTGAAAAATGTAAAAATATCCACAAACATTTTCAGGAAATTGTCCAAACTTCTAAAATCAATATCCCCTGTAGAATGCTTACAAAATTATGAAACCAATTTTTTTATCTCTCTTGACCTCTTCTAAACATAAAACCAACACTTGACCATGTTAAAGCACCATATTTTTCATAACAATTCTAAACAGAGAATGCCATGATCATTGCTCAATTTTGGCCAGAACCTCATCACTATTCCTTAGTGTCCACTATAAAAATATCAACAGCATTAGATTTTGATATACTATATTCAAATGTGTTTTGAATCACTGTGTTACTATGTCACTATTAATCCAAATTGCATTTTTCTTTGCATATCGCGTAATTGCCGAGCTCGAGGACTCCGGAGGCCATCGAAGCTATTCCTCTTGAGATTAACAGTGACACCATCTCGTTGCCAGGCAAGCCCCAGTTTGCATTAGCAACATTTTGAACATTGATTTTTATCACATTGTATGGGTTGGCATGATATGTGCATTAAGTCTAAGTTTCTTGCAGTTTTCCACTTGCATGACAAGAAAACCCATGAGAGCAGTATAGATGGTTAACTCTTTGATGTGTCCATGCTATGCTTAATGCTATAGTTGCTTCGGTAGAAGTCAAGTTGTTGGAATCTACTCGTGAGTTCAGGAATTGGGTTCACATGGGTTTGGTTCGAGCGAGAGGATCACCATTTAAAATATGAGACCGAGCATGGAGTAGGAGCAGCAGGACACAGGGGGCATGTGAGCTTTAGTTGTGTCTGTGTCAATCAAGGACCGATTCGTGTGCGTCCCTGTTGAGCAAGTTTGAATGTACCAAAGGCAAACTGGATATATGGAACCCAGTAAACTGATGTAACTTGTTCACCTTAGCGTCAAGGCATAATCCACTGTCTTATAGGTGTGGTTGAGAGCAGCAAGGTGTAAACCTGCCAGTGGGTACGTTTATACTCCAGGTGAGGCCCTCCTGCTCGTAACGGTGGGAACGGTTCAGCGTGTACATAGCGGGTGAATGGTTGTCGCGTAAAACATCAGTATTGTGCCTTCGCAGCTTCGAGTGTGGGTGTATGTGTCATGCTATTTGGGTATCCTTGCAGGTATATATCGGTTTGTGTCGCCGTCCCTCACGGTTATTGAGCACCGCTTATTCACTACATCATGATGTAGTTAATAATTTCAGTTGGAATTATTGAATCATGCTTTATGAATGAATCTTGTATTGAACCTGCAATGCTTTAGATAGGTTGCTCATTAAATTTACTTTCCACGAAGCCTTAATTTTCTTCTAGAACTGAAAACAAGGATGAACTTGTTGGCGAGTTGTTTTATGCAAGCTCCTATCCTATGCTATATATGTTTTGCATATAGAGTTTCATGTTCAGTAGAGACGGTTAAGTGTTGTTGAGCCTTCGTGCCCATGGTTGCTATTTTAAATTTTGCTGCAGATGATGGCTATAATGAAGGGTTCATCGGTGAGGCGTTGCCTCGTCAGGGTACACGGTCGAGTGGGAAACCTGCACGCTGTCGTGAGATCTTGTGTGTGCTGCTATTGTGACCATTCGAGGGTTGAATAGATCACTTTTGCATAGCTTAGGTTTGAGGGTCATGAGCTATGAACTCATCTGCCACTGTAGTGTATTTTCATGTATATTATTTGTAAAAGAAAAAGCTTGTATAATACTATGTGTTTTATGTAATACGGTGTACATTTTTCTGTGTTGTTGGGTGCTGCATCGCACGACACCACCCAATTGCGATTTCTAGAATGTTGGGACATGAGTCCTCACAACTGCTGCATTTACACATAATAAGGTTCCAACTAACTTCGTTGAGAAGACACCACCTGGGATGTAGATCGAAAAATGTCCTGTATTGTCTTTTCTCAAAGTTTAGGGATGTGAGGCTTATGTCAAACATTTGATATCGGACAAAGTCTTTCTCAAATCAGAGAAACGGTTCTTTCTAGGATATCCAAGGGAACAAAAAATATTATTTTTATACTAAAATGGTGGGTAAAGTGTTTATCGCTTGTAATGGTGTCTTCTTAGAGAAAGAGTTTGTCTCAAAACAAGTTAGTGGGAGCAAGGCGCATCTTTACCTGAAAATGTTTCAGCGCCCATTGATCTTATACATGATGTACAAGATGTTGTACAACCTACTGATGAAACATTAGCCCCACGAAGGTTTACGAGCGCACGTTGTGCGACTGAAAAGTTAACACACCTAACCACGAAGCAATATGCATGTTATTGTTGGACAATAATAAGCCCATGACCTATACCAAAGTAATGGTGGGACCTGACTCTAAGAAATTGTTTGGAGCCATAAAATCCGTGATAGAATCGATGCATCAGAATCAAGTTTGGAACTTGGTTGATCCAATGAACGTTGTAAGATCCATCATTTGCAAACGGATTCTTAAGAAAAAGACTGGTATAGATTGAAAAGTTTGCATCTATAAAGCATGATTGGTGGCGAAAGTGTAGGATCAAAGAGCACGTGAAAAGCTACCAGAAGGGGGTGAATGGTAGATTACAACTTTTTCAGCAGAAACAACAAAAAACCCATCGGCAAAAAATCAATCGATTAAGAAATCCTATGTGCAACTGATCTAAACCTGTTAAACTGTGAAAAAAGTATCATATATTATAGAGAATCAAGTCACGAAGACTCGAAAACAAGAATCATGGAAAACTATTGCGAAAAACTCAAGTTATGATCGAAAGATTGAACAAAGGTCAATTTGTTCTACCCGAGTAAAAACAGATCTGCAACACTGCCAAGAAACTCATGTGGATCAGAAACCACAAATCCAATATCCGTGAAATTTTTAAAGATGATAGATAATCAAGTTTTCGAGACAACCAAAAAAGAATCACGTCATTTGGATCTGTGAAACTCGAGTTATGATAAAAACACCGACGCAACATAGTGCTGTGCAGAAACTCAACAAAAAAAACTTGTCTGAAACAAGTCGGACAAATAAGGCACAAAAGCTCCTATAATCTACGAATTTTATTGATTAAAACACAAGAGGAACAGACCAAAGTTGTCTGTACACGAGCTCCAGCCTCCCTTGCTTATATAACAACCCCTAAGGCCAACCCAATCCAAACTAGGACTCTAATCCTACTGAGTTTCAACCAAAACTTTCCATAACTGCTCAAGACTCTTCTATACGCAGATAGAAGCAATCTGAAGACTTAAAAACACATTAGGAACGTATCCCACATTCCTAAAACAACTCAACTTTGTGACCCACAAAAAATCTAACCAAAACAAACTCGAAACATTCCACAAACGAACCATAACCACCTCAGCCGCAGCCTGAGGCATAATCCAGCTGGTTGGACCTTTCTGTCCACATATTCACGTTCACTTCTCTTCATCACGCCTTGGAACAATGTTTTTATGTCCACGCACCTCTTGAACACATGCAAACACCTTCCAACAACGTCCACGATGCCTTCATATGCATTGTTCTTGACCCAAACATGTTGTGTGACCTTCCGATCAACTCAACCACAATTCCTCCTGAACATGGTTCTTAATGAGGAAATCACTCCTATGCATATACACAACACTCCATTCAACATACAAGATGCAATCAATAGAATTCACACACACCAATTAATTTCAGAGGTGAGCTCGTTCTTATATGTTTCCTTATAAATTTTTGAGAATAGATTGCTACCTAATGATTTAATTGTAATTAGGATCCATGGAGAAGTTAAAGAAGTAATTGGAGGAAGATTTAGGGGCGTGGAGGACCAGAGGATACGTTCAAAGAGGATGGAAACCGACACCAACTCAAAATCTTGTCCAACTCGGAGTCCAAGAGCAGTACGCACTAAAACAGACGAACACGATGCATAAAAAATCTGTTTTGGACATTCTACATATGAACGGAAAGAGGAGAGGATAACCTTTCCAATGGCGCTGGTCCCATGTTAAAATGCATCCGCGGTCAATAGGAATCATCGAAACAAAATCGAATTCAGAAACTGTCACGGTGCCGCGCCATCATATTGGGCCATTGGATCTTGTATCAAGTCTAAGTCCATTATTTTCGTGTATTAGGGTTAGGTCACGACTCCAACACCCCCTTGGACGTCCTCGCACCTATATATACTATACAGTATCTGCCATGAACAATTGGGTTTTGCTTAGATTAATAATATCGCCGTTCTACGGTTTGTGAAACCTCAATTTCGCGATTTCAGATCGTGTCTTCTACGTTCTTGCTTGTGTTCTCCATTGCACTTATACGGATTAGCCTTCTTGGCGAGGTCAATCATGTGCAGCAAGGCTGATAAACAACTGAGCGGTGGTGTAGCGATTGCATGGGTTTTTCGTGTTCTACTCGAGAGCCTCGGGTCATCAACGTCGAGATCTCCATCAATCGACTTATCCATTACGTTTTGGGGGATCGGGCCTAAACGTCCTCATCAGTTCTTGAACCTCATCTTCTCTGTAAGACTAGTTCAATAGATCCCGTCACCAGCCATGGCTTGACCTGAAGCAACACTGCACATGAACAAACAACCATCCTTTTTCAAGCCCAAGTCCTCAACTTGACTCTCGTTAGTTCAAAAACCACAACACCTTACGTGAGCACTTCTCGTAAGCATGTTGCAAACCACAATAATGTTTAACCATCATAATCAGCCAAAACACATCAAAAACATAGTCCAAAAGTACTAAGCAAATCTTCCCATAAGTGTAAAGCAAGTTTGAAATAGTGCATGTTAAAAGCAGAACCATTACAATCTTGCACTGAACCATTCCAAAGCTAACGGGACCTTGCGCTGGACCTAGTCAAAGCTAACCAGACCTTGCGAAAGCTAACCGGACCTTGTATCGGACCTAGTAAAAGTTAGTTGGACCTTACAAAAGCTAATCGGACGTTGCGCTGGACCTAGCCAAAGCATGTCGGACCTGAAGTGTCGGTAAGAACACTTGTAAGAGCGTGGTAAGACGCTTGAGAGTGTGTGATTCCACTTCCACTTAGCCATTATCCTTTGTAGTAATAGGGATAACATATTTTTTTATTGTCTTTTGTTTGCTACTAACAATGTCAGGTAAAATCAAGAATCATGCATTAAATGCTGAGATGATTGACATGATGAAGATGACGATATAGTTGCTCACTAAAAAACGACTAGCAACCAAGGATTCACATGACATTCAGACTACCTTTACAACACCTTACACAAGAAGTAATTACATTCTCCCATCTCTTCCTTCTTATGATGGTTTTGGTTACGATGAATATATTGCTAGGGAAATAAAGTTGGATAAAAATTTTAGACAATGGCATATGTGTGAGAGGAGAAAGATTAGAAATATTGCTAGTGCGTTAGTTGATTGTGCATTAACTTGGTGGGAGAACTTGAGCGATTCACAAAAACCTCGAACATGGAAAGATATGAAAATTCTTATGCGAGAAACTTTTGCTAATGTATCTAATTACAAAGATAAAATACATGAACTTGAGAAGAATTTTCTTGTTGTACCTCCTCCTATGCCTAACCTGTTGGAGGAACATGAACAAATAAATGTAGATGCAAATAAGAATGAGGTGTTGAACAACTCTTCTGAATTTTTTGATGAATCAACTCATAATGCAAGAGTAATGTTAGTCGACAATGCTCTACAGTTAACCAAGGTATGACATTTTCAGATGTGCTGAATTTTTCGACCAATCACGCTGTTGTAGAGCATCAACTTATCAAAGCTTTTATAGATTTACCTTTGTCCCAAGTTAATTTTCATACTAGTCTTTGTGATAAAGAGAAGTTCGGTGTTGATAATTTTGTTATACCTATGCTAGAACAATTGAATGAGCTTGATACGTTATCATCCACATGTTCTGAAATTAAGCATTTGATTCCCGTTACTTGTGAAAATGATGAACTTAAATTGTGGTCTTCTCTAAATATTGTGGGATATATTGAATTCGATACTCTTTGTGATCTAGGTATTGTAGAGAGGAGAATATTTTTCCAATCTGAGTTGCCTTTCTTAAGTAGAAATATTTTTTATGCTATAGGAAACTATGAAGATAGTGGTGAATTTATGGTGCATAAAGTTTACATATGCTCAAATGAGAAATCCCATTTTATGCTGCAACAACATGATGAAATGAATGAATGCACTAACACTAATAATTCTTTGTCAAGTTTTTCTAGTATTTATTTCTTGCAGCAGGGACAACATATAATAGAGGAGCATTGTTCGTTGCGGTTGTGCAATATGGACAGCGCTAACTCTATCCCCAAAAGCCTCTTTGCTGGACATACGAGCAAGCCGAGGACGACTTGTCATCAAGAAGGGGAGATCAAGCACATTGTTATTGCACATACAAGCATGGAACAATGTTTATTTGTTTGCGATCCTGGTTCGAGTCACTGTGCATTCGTATTTGATGAAGAACACGGAGATGATGCACTATGTCATCCACCACCTTGGCCTCCTCCTTTGATGCACAAAAGAGGATTTGATGGCATTACACATATGGACCCACACATGAGAGAAGATGAACTTGAGTCAAGGATGACTCCAATTCAAGAAGGGGAGGATGATGAGGATATCACTCCTATGCATATACACAACACTCCATTCAACATACAAGATGCAATCAATAGAATTGACACACACCAATTAATTTCAGAGGTGAGCTCGTTCTTATATGTTTCCTTATATATTTTTGAGAATAGATTGCTACCTAATGACTTAATT
Organism: Tuctoria greenei; assembly: GCA_036927565.1. Lineage (NCBI taxonomy): Eukaryota > Viridiplantae > Streptophyta > Magnoliopsida > Poales > Poaceae > Tuctoria > Tuctoria greenei. Next base: position 112,252,386 of record JAYESD010000001.1, read on the forward strand.
GTGATTAGGATCCATGGAGAAGATAAAGGAGTAATTGGAGGAAGATTTAGGGGCGTGGAGGACCATAGGATACGTTCAAAAAGGATGGAAACCGACCCCAACTAGAAATTGTGTCCAACTCAGAGTCCAGGTGCAGTACGCACTAAAACGGACGCCCAGGACGCATACGAACTCCGTTTTAGACGTTCTACATTTGCACAGAAAGGGAGAGGACAACCTTTACAATGGCGCTGGTCCCATGTCAAAATTCCTTCGGAGCCGACGGGAATAGTCGAAACAAAATCGAGTTCATAATCTGCCAGGGTGTTGCGTCATCGTATTGGGACATTGGTCCTTGTATCAAGTCTAAGTCCATTATTTTCATGTATTAGGGTTTGGTCACGACTCCAACACCCCCTTGGACATCCTCGCACCTATATATACTCCATAGTAGCTGCCATGAACAATTGGGTTTTGCTTAGATTAATAATATCACTGTTCTACGGTTTGTGAAACCCCAATTTCTCGATTTCAGATCGTGTCTTCTACGTTCTTGCTTGTGTTCTCAATTGCACTTATAGGTATTAGCCTTCTTGGCGAGGTCAATCATGTGCAGCATGGCTGATAACCAATGGAGCGGTGGTGTAGTGATTGCAGGGGTTTTTTTGTGTTCTACTCGAGAGCTTCGGATCATCAACGTCGAGATCTCCATCAATCGACTTATCCATTACCTTTCGGAAGATTGAGCCTAAACTTCCTCATCAGTTCTTGAACCTCATCTTCTCCGTAAGACTACTTCAATGGATCCTGTCACCAGCCATGGCTTGACCTCAAGCAACACTGCACATGAACAAACAACCATCCTTTTGCAAGCCCAAGTCCTCAACATGACTCTCATTAGTTCAAAAACCACAACACCTTACGTGAGCACCTCTCGTAAGCATGTTGCAAAGCACAATAATGTTTAACAATCATAATCAGCCAAAACACATCAAAACCTTAGTCCAAGAGTACTAAGCAAATCTTCCCATAAGTGTAAAGCAAGTTTGAAATAGTGCAAGTTAAAAGCAGAACCATTGCGATCTTGTACTGAACCTTGCCAAAGCTAACGGGACCTTGCGCTGGACCTAGTCAAAGCTAACCAGACCTTGCGAAAGCTAACTGGACCTTGTGCCAGACCTAGTCAAAGTTTGTTGGAACTTACAAAAGCTAACCGGACCTTGCGCCGGACCTAGCCAAAGCATGTCGGGCCTTGCCGAAGCTCGGACCTAGAGTCGAACCTTATTAAAAAGAGTGTTTTGACAATATTCAAAAGTTTTATCGAAATAGCCAATGTATTCAGTGCACATAGATATCACAATCTCCCCCTTGATGAATGCATTGGCACCACCACTTAAACTTCGAACATTGGCTTATTCACGTGAAAGTTTTGAATACAATTTTCTCCCCCTTTTGAAAATCAAATAAGAAAGAAATTTCAAAAATATACCCCCCTATACATATTTCTATACATATTCCCCCCCCCTTTGACAATGTATTCAACAAGGTTCAAAAGCAAAATTTCAATTGTTATGAACACATTATAACATATACATATAAAACAAAGCTCATCCAAGTCATACTATCTCATGAGTAAGTTTAGGTCCGATCTTCCGAAAGGTAATGGATAAGTCGATTGATGGAGATCTCGACGTTGATGATCTGAGGCTCTCGAGTAGAACATGAAAAACCCCTGCAATCCCTACACCACAGCTCCGTTGGTTATCAACCTTGCTTCACACGATTTACCTCGCCAAGAAGGCTAATCCCTGCAAGTGCAACCGAGAACAAAAGCAAGAACAAGGTAGACACGATCTGAAATCGCGAAGTTGGGGTTTCACAAACTGTAGAATGGCGATATTATTAATCGAAGAAAAACACAATTGTTTGTGGTGGCTAATATGGAGTATATATAGGTGGGAGGACGTCCAAGGGGGTTCTGGGTCGTAACCTAACCCTAAGATATGAAAATAATGGACTTAGACTTCATACAAGGCCCAATGGCCCAATACGGTGGCGCAGCACCCTGACAGATTCTGAACTTGATTTTGTTTCAACGATTCCCGTCCACTCCGAAGGGAATTTGATATGGGACCAGCGCCATTGGAAAGGTTATCCTCTCCCCTTTCCGTGCATATGTACAACGTCATAAAAGGAGTTCGTATGCGTCCTGGGCATCCGTTTTAGTGCGTACTGCTCTTGGACTCTGAGTTGGACACTTTTGAGTTTGGCTCGGTTTCCATCTTCTTTGAACGAATTCTCTGGTCCTCCACGTCCCTAATACTTCCTCCAACTACTCCTTGAACCTCTCCATGTATCCTAATCACAATTAAATCATTAGGTAGCAATCTATGCTCAAAAACATATAATGAAACATAAAAGAACGAGCTCACCTCTGAAATTAATTGTTGTGTATGAACTCTATTGATTGCATCTTGTATGTTCAATGGAGTGTTGTTTGTATCCTTACAAGTGATCTCCTCATCGTACTCCCCTTCTTGAATTGGAGTCTTACTCGACTCAAGTTCATCTCCTCTCATGTGTTGGTCCAAATGTGCAACGCCATCAAATCTTCTTGTATGCATGAATGGAGGAGGTCAAGGTGGTGGACGACATAGTGTGACATCTTGATCTTGTCCATCAAATAAGAGTGCAAATTCTCTTGAGCCAAGATCCCAAGCAAATAAACATTATGTCATGTATGTAGGTGCAATAATAATGTGCATGATCTCATCATTCTCCCCTTCTTTATGACCAGCCATCCTTGGCTTGCTCGTATGTCCAGCAAAGAGGCTTGCTTTGGAGGTAGAATGAGCGTTGTCCATGTTGCACAACCGCAGCAAACAATGCTCCTCTTTTATATATTGTCCTTACTGCAAGAAAAAAATGCTAGAAAAAACTTGGCTATACATTATTAGTGTTAATGCATCCATTCATTTCACCATGTTGTTGTAGCACAAAAGGAGTTTGCACATTTGAACATATGTAAACTTCATGCACCATAAACATGCCACTACGTTCATATTTCCCTATAGCATGAAAACTATTTTTTGCCAACAAAGGTAATTAAGTTTTAGAAAATATTCTTCTCTCTACAATATCTAGATCACAGAGAGTGTCAAATTCATTATAACCCAAAGTATTTAGAGAAGACAACAATTTCAGCTCATCCCATTCACATGTAATTGGAATCAAATGCTTAATTTCAGCACATGTTGGTGATAAAGTATCAAATTCATTTGGTTGTTCTAGCATAGGTACAATATAATTATTAGCACACAACTCATTTTTAACAGAAGGATCAGCAGGAAAATCAACATGTGGCAATGGTGTATCAATAAAAGATTCCATGAGTCGCTCCTCGACAATAGCATGATTTGTGAAAAAATTCAGAACATCCAAAAACTTCTCACCTTCAACAAGTGTGTTGTGATATTCGTTACCTTTATTCTCATTTTCAGCAGTAATTGTGGGTGAAAAATGAATTGATAGATCTGAATTTTCATAGGAGTTGTTGAACACCTCATTCTCTTTTGAATTTTCTACATTTATTTTTTCATGTTCCTGCAAAAGGTTAGGCATAGGAGGAGGTACAACAAGAAAATTTTTCTAAAGTTCAATTATTTTATCTTTGCAATTAGATATATTGACAAAAGTTTCTCGCATAAGAATTTTCATATCTTTCCATGTTCGTGATTTTTCTAAATCACTTAAGTTGTTCCACCAAGTTAATGCACAATCTACTAATGCACTTGCAACATTTCTAATCTTTCTCCTCTCACACATATTACATTGTCCAAAAATTTTATCCAGTCTCAAGCGTCTTACCACGCTCTTACAAGTGTTCTTACCGACACTGAGGTGGCAAACGGTGGCCGGTATGAAGAAACCAATGAAGCGTGGGATGATTGCAAAGGTGTATCGATTCTGCTCAAGAGTAAGGTGTAGATCTGATGACACTTTATATGTAGCAAGGATTAGCAACAATGAAATCATATAGTAAAGTTGAATAAGTGTCCAAAGTACTTGTCAAAGTTGCTGGCCTAAATGTGTTCCTAGTAGTTCAAGCAAGCAAGACATGAGACAAAACTAGATGACACAGAGGATGCAAGCACTTCTGTTTTTTTTTTTTTTGTTTTTTCTCCTATTTTTTTGTGCGGCTTTTGTATCTTGTTTTGCACTTGCCTTTTTCTTTTGTCTTTCTTTTCTCAGAATGTGCTGCCAAAGAAGAACACAATTAAAACCAATCAAAGATATCTTGTGTGTATATCGTAGATTTTTTGCTTAATCTTCCAAGGACAAATAGGCACACTTAGAAGCTCTAAATAGAAAAACTTACAACAGCAAAATTGTATATATTTCTCTCCTCTTTAATTTCAATATACAGAGGACCTATTTTGAACAAGAATAATAGAATATATTGTCCCCGAAATACATACTGTTCAGAAATTCTAGGTCGAGAACAGAATCCGATCTAATACACTTTTGACCAAGATAGCTCTGTTTAATGGGAAACCTATGAAAACTAAAGTTCTAGATAACTTCTTAATCTTTCAAGAAAGTACAAGAACTCTAAAATCGGAGTTCGTATGAGTGAGATATGATAAAAATACCAAACTGTACAGAGATGAATCTAATCTAGACGTGATGACGTGATTCAAAAGGTTGAATCAACACAATGCAAAACTCAAACTAAGACCAAAAACACTTTCTAAACCAACAATATGACTCAACAATGGACACAAACTCACCAAAACCAAACTGGATAACAAAGTTGCTTAGCGCTCAATGGTGGTTTGGACAAAGTGATGAACATTTCTACTAAACTGCAAATTTTTTGTGGCTTTTTTATGGACTCTAGGTATGAATAACAAAACTAATGTAATTGATAGATGAATTACCTAACATGCAACCTGGAAATCTGATACCAGTTGATGAGTAGGTTTAGGCCCGATCTTCCGAAAGGTAATGTATAAGTCGATTGATGGAGATCTCGACGTTGATGATCCGAGGCTCTCGGGTAGAACACGAAAAACCCCTGCAATCACTACACCACCGCTCCGTTGGTTATCAACCGTGCTTCACACGATTGACCTCGCCAAGAAGGTTAATCCCTACAAGTGCAACCGAGAACACAAGCAAGAACAAGGTAAACACTATCTGAAATCGCGAAGTTGGGGTTTCACAAACTGTAGAACGGCGATATTATTAATCTAAGCAAAACCTAATTATTTGTGGTGGCTAATATGGAGTATATATAGGTGGTAGGACGTCCAAGGGGGTGTTGGGTCGTAACCTAACCCTAAGATACGAAAATAATGGACTTAGACTTGATACAAGGCCCAATGGCCCAATACGGTGGTGCAGCACCCTAACTGATTCTGAACTCGATATCGTTTCGACAATTCCCGTCTACTTTGAAGGGATTTGACATGGTACCAGCGCCATTGGAAAGGTAATCCTCTCCCTTTTCCGTGAATATGTAGAACGTCCAAAACTGAGTTCGTATGCGTCCTAGGTGTCCGTTTTAGTGCGTACTGCTCTTGGACTCCGAGTTGGACACGATTTTGAGTTTGGCTCGGTTTCCATCTTGTTTGAACGAATTATCTGGTCCTCCACGTCCCTAATACTTCCTCCATCTACTCCTTAGCTCTCCATGGATCCTAATCACAATTAAATCATTAGGTAGCAATCTATGCTGAAAAACATATAAATAAACATATCAGAACGAGCTCACCTCTGAAATTAATTGTTGTGTATAAACTCTATTGATTGTATCTTGTATGTTCAATGGAGTGTTGTTTGTATCCATAGAAGTGATGTCCTCATCACTATCAAGTAACTTACAATACCACATCAATGAAATACATAAAGTAGTGTAAGTCATGCTAGAGATCAAGTGAATTTTCAATTTAAGCAAGTCATGATCTCACAAACTTACTATTTCAAGACCTGAAAACATGACACTTGTTGCTTCATTTTTATTTTCTTTTATGGTATAAAATTCATCTTATGACATTTGCAAGAGATTATATGCCGCATCAGTCTTATTCTAACCAACCAAACCAAGACTATGTCATTTGTAAATCAGAAGCTTAAGGACATGATTTTTGTCATACACAAATCCTTCCACGTTCATATCTAAGTGCAATGATAAGCAATCTCAAAAGAAGTAGTGTGATGCATGCATATTCTCTTGATCTTTTCTTATTTTTTTCATTTGAACATAAAAACTCAACATGTGAGTTCATTACTTGATTAATTATTCGTGATTAAAAGCACTTGTGAACATGCAACAAGTTCAAAACAGCAAGTAAGTTTGATCATGATCATATTTCATGTAAGTAATTATTCCAATTTCTAGTCATGGCAAAAACTACAAAATGTATAACATGAGTAATGTAGTAAGAACTTTCAGCATGTAAAAGGAATCACAAAGTCATATATGTATGAACTACTATGCTCATATTATTTTAAATTCAAATTTACACAAAGACTTCCCAAGTTTCAAAACTCCCCCTCAATTTAAGCCATGAGGATGCATAACCCCTATTTCACTATGAATAAAACAAAAACGAGTGAAATCCAAAGGTTTTGTAAAAATGTCATCCAATTGTTGTTCGGTATCTACATGGTGAAGCACAGTGTTTCCTTTTTCAACATTATCAAGGAGAATGTGATACCTAATGTCAATGTGCTTTGTTCTGAAATGTTGCATGGAGTTTTCAGTAATGCAAATGGCGCTAGTGTTATCGCGAAATAGCAGAACACTACCTAAATCAATCCCATAGTCTTTAAGTGTTTTAACAATCCAAAGAATTTATGAGAAAGCGCTAGTAGCATCTACATACTCAGATTCGGCGGTGGATTCTGCAACTGAGTTTTGTTTTCTAGAGGACCAAACAACAAGTGAATTACCAAGAAAATGACAAGCACCCGATGTACTTTTCCTATCAATCCTACAGCTCCCAAAATCAGCATCAGAAAAAGCTTTCAAAGTATGGTTGAGGAACAAGGAAGAAAAATGTCAAATTCTAGAGTACCATGTAATTACTTGAGAATTCTTAAGAGTTTGATATTCATCAAGCATAGTCCTAGCCATCTCAACTATGGTTCTGTTCCTTGTCTCTACGGCACCATTTTTTAGGTACATATGGTGAAGAAAATTGATGATCTATTCCATTTTCAGCACAAAAGTGATCAAATGATTGATTTTTAAATTCGGTTTTGTTATCACTTCTAATTGCTTTTAAAAATCAGGGGTGATCAATTGATAATCTAAGAAATAAAGTTCTAAAGTGATTAAAAGCTTCATTGTTAGTTGCCATAAAGTAAACTCAAGGATGTCTAGAATAATCATCAACAATCACAAGAACATGCCATTTACCTACAAAAGATTGAAACGTGAAGGACCTACGGTGTCAAGGTGCAAAAGTTGTCCCGGTTCAGTTGTCATGATCATTGTGAGAGGATCATGTGAACCTGCAACCATCTTAGCATGTCTACAATAAGAGCACACAATATCTTTGTTCCCTTTAAGCTTAGGCAGCCTACGTATGCGATCAAGGGCACTAACACGCGTGAGATAATCGAAGCCTACGTGACCAAATCTACGATGCCAAAAATATAAGTCTTTTGAATCATTATCAACTAGACACCTTTGATTAGAGTATGACATATCAAAATCAACTTTAAAAACTCTTCCAAATTGAGACATGTTAAAAATAAGCTAATTATTTGAATCTACAATCTTACAGCAATTTTTGTAAAAATAATTTCTAGATTTTCATCTAGCAATTGTGAAACAGAAAGCAATTTGTATTTCAAATATTTAACAAGTGCCACATCCTTCAAAGTGTAGTGATTATTTACTATAGCCGAACCCTTAGCAATTATAGGAGTTGAAGAATTATCGGCAAAAGTAACATTTTCTACACATGACACAAAAGAGAGGGAGGAGAACCATTCTTTGTTACTGATCATGTGGCATGAGAAACCTGAATCCACAACCCAAATGTTCTCTTCCTAAAGCCTGTAACCTACATAGAAGCACAATACGTCGATGACTTAATAATGGGGTTAGTCAAAAGGCACACAGGAATTCAGTATTGAGTCACACGACATGCAGCAGGAATAACACACGAAAGCTGAGATAAAACATCAGGTTTATGAGCCAAAATTTGAGGATTTTTGTACCGAACTACTGACCTACGAGGTGTTACATGTGTAGCACTAAAAATAGTAGGTTTGGGAGCAAACTTTGCATGTTTTTGACTCAATACAGCAGGTTGCATGTTTCTAACATTCCGTTAAGCATGTGCAGCAAATATTGCATGAGAGTTATAATATCAAGCTTGCATTCTTTCCTTTTTATGTTGTTTATCTAGTCTATAACAAAAATGTATGCCATGACTGTCGAAGTGTGGACTAAGACACTTCCTCCGGTACTACTAAATCATAGTCCGCGGAGGTTCGTATTCGGTTGGGGCGCGCGTAAGATTATGAGCGAGACGGTGACACAACGGATTATTACGTGGTTCGGGCCTCCTGAGCGTAATACCCTACTCCACGGGGTGGTTGTTGATGAGTTTGTGTGTGTAGTATGCGTGTGAGCTTGGTTGGACTTGTCTCTACCGTGCAGTGCAACCCTTTTATATGCTAAGGACTGGCTATTACATGGTTCGTTTGGCCCGACAGGTGGCCCCGGCTATATTGAACACCCTATACACGATCTACTGGCGTTACAGATGATTAACAGTGTAATAACACGTATTAATAACAGTTTTAATGATATTGACAATCCTCTAATTGTGTGTCATTAATATATCAGTAATGACGTGTTAACCAGGTCTTGTAACCATTGTTTTAGTAGCCCCATGAATATCTGTGCCGTTAGAGATCCAACAGTCTTCCCGTTGCTGGCTTAGATCCGGAGGCTCGACACGTGGCAGCTACATAGATTCCCCCCGTGGGAGGCAGGTTCGGAGCTGCTGAACACATGGCAGTACTAGAGCTTCCCTCTACTGGGGGTTCGGTCCGGATTCACTCGACACGTGGCATGACTGGAGCTTTCCTATGCTGGGAGTTAGGTTCGGGGTCACTAGACACGCGGCATGAGCTGAGCTTGCCGATGGAAAGAGTTAGGTCTGGTCCTGCGATACACGTGGCAGCGCCAGAGCTACCCAACCGAGGGAGGCAGGTCCAGTGCAGCGAGACGTGTGGAGCCTTCAGAAGTCTTCAACTCGGATAGGTAGAACTCCGTAGTTTTAATCATGGTAAGAATGGGTACCTGGTATCCAGAATACCGATAGTGGCCCCCGGGCACACCTCTGGGAGAGATTTCCATACCTGAGGTGGGGCCATTATCAATTTCCATGTTGCAGCTTCAAAGGTCTTTCCTGGGTTGTTGGGGCGACAGTCTGGAGTTAAACCATCGCCTCGTGGCCACTCTTGGTATAGCGGGTGAGAACCTAGCGTGCACATCTCACGCAATTGAAGGTTGCCGGTTTCCAATACGAAAAAGGTATCGATTCTGAGTGCAAACTCTGCAGCCCTGTCAGGCCGCCTCCCTCATGTTTCCAAGTTCCTATCATGACAACAGTTCACCTGATGCAACTTCTTCGCCATAGTGGAGTCGGGCCGCTTATCATTGATAGGGTAAATTTTTGGAATGAGATTTTGATCCCGTTGCAGTTTCCATCCAAGCGTTGCGGAGACTTACTTAAGAAGGAAAGCATGCACAGTTAGAGGACTTTTTACGCCTTCATTCGAACTTGTGCTCAGAATCTCTCCGCCCTTGCATAGCTTTTCCAACTTTTGCTCCGCTTTGCCACGATGGAGTTGGGTCTTCTCTGCCGCAAGATCAAGAGCAACGAAGATTTGTCGATGGTCTGGTCCTACATGCGGTGGTCCTGCGCCTCCTTCAACAACTCGATCCGCTTCGGCAAGCTTCCCTTCAAGAAGCAAAGCACCGGAGAGATAGTCTTCTTCTCAGCGTACACCATGGTAGGGCTGGTCCCACCTTTTTCAAGCTTCCTCCTGATGTTGTTGGACTTCTACGGGCTCCAGCTTTGTCACCTCGGCCCTCACTCATTCTTGCTACTGGCGACTTTCATCCACTTCCGCGAGATGTGGGTGAGTGTGCCGCTAAGCATCGGTCTCTTCCGGATCTTCTTCACGGTCCACACTATTGGATAGGGGAGTGAGTTGATCAGCTTCTATTACTTCGTGAAGTGTAGGAACTGTCCCTTCAAGTACTTGAAAACCTTCCCTTCCGGGAAGTGGGACAACTGGGAGAAGGACTGGGTGGTCATGACGGTGGATCATCACGACAAATTGGAGTTGCCTAAGAGCCTCCCCAATGTCGACACAGGCACCTGTAATGCAGCTCCAGTATTGTCTGAAGCATACAAACCTGTCCTGACAAGGATCCAGCAATGTGTGGAGGGTGGAGTGTCCCCTCAGATGGTCTTCGGTAACTTCCCGTCAATAGGTGGGCTCCGCTAAATATGAGGGAGTGGCCCACATGGGCTTTCAACACTGAGATGGATCACAACCGGATCGAAGCTGGTTTTCGTACTAATTTGGATGATGAGGCTTTGAACCTCCATCTCCAGAAGCTTCAACATGGAGCCCACACCCAGGATGTCCTGACTCCACCAGCAGACTTCCTCCCTCTGAATGTGGTTCCTGAGTTCAGGTGGGGGAGCTTCGAAAGGGGATGCCGGAGTTGGACGACCTCGGCTTGGTGGAGAAGCATGGGACCTCCGAAATTCAATTCCTGGAGCTTTGGAAAGAAGAGCTCCCACTACTCCAAGCCAAAGGGTCAACGACGCCAACAAGGGCAAAGGCAAGGAGTCTACCGAATCTTCCAGCCAGAAGAGGAAGCTGAGGCATGTTGATGGGATATCCATTAGATCGGCTCCATCCCCAGCTGCATCTTCCCCCTGACCAAGGCGAACTTCGGCAGCCAAACGTTCTTCGGAGCCAGCATCCATGAGGGGCTCTAGCTTCATCAAATCGACCCCAATCCCAGTGCTATCTACGAACTCCAGGTTTGGGGGTCCTTCCCAGCTGAGGGAAGTCTCGGCTGAGGCGACTCCAACTCCTACGCTAAGCTCCCGGCCGAGGTCCGAAGTCTTTACCTCACCAGGTTTGGTGAGCTCTAACTCCGAGCCACAGGAGAAGAAGTTCCGCAGCAGCTGGAGTGGAAGCCTCCCAAGGTAAGCATTGTCTTCTCACGTTGATTTGCTATTTTTATCTTTACCATGTTTTGATTTTTTTGATCTGTTGTTTCCAGGGTGTTGAAAAAGAAAACTGAAGCTTCGTCCCTTGCTGCAGCAACTGAGGTTGTGCAGGCAGAGGCTCCTACTTCGACCCCTGTGCCTCCCCCAGTGGTGGCTGAGGACATGAGAGATCTGACGCCAGCTATCGTGGAAACAAGTCCAACAACAAGGCCAGAAGTTCCCTTGGTAGCGCCGGACCACGAGGAAGAGACTCGTGATGAAGCGCCAGCTGTCTTAGGGCTAGCGGCTCAGACTTCGGCATCGGAGTCGGAGATGGCAGAAGCTCCAGCATTTGAGTCGGAAGTAACTGAAGCTCCAGCAGCTGAGCCGGAAGTAGCTAAAGCTCTGGCGTCTGAGCCGAAGATGGCTGAATCTCCGGCGTCTGAGCTAGAGGTGGCTGAAGCTCCGGCGTCTAAGCCGGAGGTGGTGGGAGCCCCGGATGAAGCTACAATGCCAGCCCCGGATGTGATTATGTAGGATCGAAGAGCACGTGAAAAGCTACCAGAGGAGGGGGTGAATGGTAGATTTAAAAATCTTACGCAGCGGAAACAATTAAACCCCAAACCATTTTGGCAGAAAAACAATCTATTAAAGAAATCGTGTGTGAGACCAATATAAACGTTTTTCACCGTGACAAAAGCGATAGATATCAGAGAGAATCAAGTCATGAAGACAACACAAAAAGAATCACTCAAATCCGTCGAGAAAAACTCAAGTTATGATCGAAAGATCAAACAATGGTCAATCTGCCCTACCCGAGAAAAAACAGTTCTGTAATGCTGCAAAGAAACTCGTGTAGATCATAGACCACAAATCCAATGACCGTGAAATTTTGACATATGATATAAAATCAAGTTGTGAAGACAACCCAAAAAGAATTACGTCAATTGGATCTATAAAACTCGAGTTATGATAATACCACCAACGAAAGGTAGTGCTGTCCAGAAACTCGACGAGTAAAACTTGTCTGCAACAAGTCGGACGAACAAGACACAAAAGTTCCTTCAAACTACGAATTTTATTCAATAGAACACAAGAGGAACAGCTCCAAAGTCGTGCCCCACGATCTCTGGGCTTCCTTGCTTATATAACCAGCCCTTAAACCAACCCAATATCAACTAGGACTCCAATCCTACTCAGATCATGAATCATAACTTTCCATAACTGCTCAAGATTCTTCTATACGCAGATAGAAGCAATCTTAAGACTTCCAAACACCTTAGAAATGTATCTCACATTCCTAAACAACTCAAATTCTTGACCCACACGAAATCCTATCATAACCAACTCAAATCTTTCCATATTTGAGTCAAACCCGACTCAGCCGCAGCCTGAGTCCATAACCTAGTCGGTTGGACCTTTCCGACCAATTCTTTACGTCCACATCTCTTCATCACGCCTCAGAATCATGTAGCCACGTCCATGCACTCCTTGCACACGTACAAACATCTTCCAATGACATCCATGATACCTTGATATGCATTGTTCTTTATTCAATCATGCTGCGCAACCTCCTGATCAGCTCAACCACAATTCCTCCTAAATTTGGTTGTTGGAACCTCATCTCCTCCCTGAGACTAGTCCAATGGATCCTGTTACCAGCCATGTCTTGAACTCAAGCAACACCTGCACATGAATAAACAACCAATCCATACGAGCCCAAGTCCTCGACTTGACTCAAGTTAGTTCCGAACACAACACCCTACGTGAGAACCTCACATAAGCATGTTGCAAAACCACAGTAACACGATATCATCCATATCAACCAAAACGCACCAAAAACTTAGCAAATAAATACTAAGCAATCTTTCCAACAATGTAAAGCAAGTACGAAACATTGCAAATGAAAAGCAGAAGTATTGCGGTCAAGATCCAGACCATCCCACAGCAAGCCGGAGCTTGAGCCGGAGCTTACCAAAACTAGTACAATGAAGCACCTGCCGGAGCTTACCAAAACTAGTACAATGAAGCACCTGCTGGAGCTTACCAAAACAAGTACAATGAAGCACCTAATGGAGCTTACCAAAACTAGTAGATCCTAGCACTGGAGCTTACCAAAAACTAGTCAAAACTAGTCAACCCAAAACCAGAGCTAGACAAAGTACGTCGGAACTTAGCGAAAGCATTCCGGAGCTATCAAATATATGTCGGAGCTATCAAAGACATGCCAGAGCTAAAGATAAAGCTCACCGGAGCTAACCAAAGCTGGTTGGACCTTACCAAGAAGTCGGACCTAGCATCGAACGTAACCGGAGCTACTCAAACCAAGACGGACCTACCGTTGGACCTTGCTGTAGATCAGAGCTAGACTCGGACCTTGATAAAAAGGTGTTTTGGTGATATTCAAAACTTTTATCGTCAAAGCAAGTGTATTCACTACAAGCCAATGTATTCAGCACATATAGGTCTTACAATCTCCCCCTTGATGAATGCATTGGCAACACCATTTAAAATTCGAACATTGGCTTATTCACATAAAAGTTTTGAAGACAATTTCTCCCCCATTTGTAAATCAAAAATTATCCCATATTATCTCTCCCCGTTTTGTTATCTCTCCTTATGCACATATTCTCATGCTTATCTCTCCCCCTTTGACAATGTATTCAGCAAGTCATGAGCATATAAACAAATTTTCTCTCCCCCTTTAGTTGTTATGGGCATATTATAACATATACATATAAACAAAGCTCATCCAAGTCATACTATCAGGTACCTTACATTATCACATCAATGAAATACATAAAGTAGTGTAAGCCATGCTAGTGATCAATTGTAATTTTCAATTTAAGCAAGTCATGATCTCACAAACTTAACTATTTCATAACTTAAAAGCATGACACTAGTTTCTGCATTTTATTATTTTTCAAAACACAAATTTAGATCATATGATATTTGCAAGAGATTATATGCGCATCTGCCTTATTCTAACCAACCAAGCCAAGCCTATGTCATTTGACAATCAGAAGCTTAAGGACATGGTTTTAGTCATACACAACTTCTTCCAAGTTCATATCTATGTGCAATGACAAGCCATCTCAAAAGAAGAAGTGCAATGCATGCATATTCTCTTGATCTTTTCTCAATTTATATTTGTTCATAAAAACTCAACATGTGAGTTGATTACTTAATGAATTCTTAATGATTAAAAGCACTTGTGAACATGTAACAAGTTCAAAACAGCAAGAAAGTTCGACCATGACCAGTTTTAGTGTAAGTAATTATTCCAATTACTAGACATGGCAAAAACTACAAAATGTATAATACGAGTAATGTAGTAAGAACTTTCAGCATGTAAAAGGAATCACAAAGTCATATATGTATGAAATACTATGCTCATATTATTTTAATTTCAGATTCACACATAGACTTCCCAAATTTCAAAACTCCCCCTCAATTTAAGCCATGAGGATGCATAACCCCTATTTCACTACGAATGTAACAAAAACGAGTGAAATCCAAAGGTTTTGTAAAAATGTCAGCCAATTGTTGTTCAGTATCTACATGGTGAAGCACAATGTTTCCTTTTTCAACATTATCTCTGAGAAAGTGATACCTAATGTCAATGTTCTTAGTTCTAGAATGTTGCACGGGGTTTTTAGCAATGCAAATGGCACTAGTGTTATCACAAAATAGTGGAACACTATCTAGATCAACCCCATAGTCCTTAAGTGTTTGAACAATCCAAAGAATTTCTGAGCAAACACTAGCAGCAGCTACATATTCAGATTCGGCTGTGGATTGTGCAGCTGAATTTTGTTTTCTAGAGGACCAAGCAACGAGAGAATTACCAAGAAAATGACAAGCACCGGAAGTACTTTTCCTATCAATCCTACAACCCCCAAAATCAGCATCCGAAAAAGCTTTCAAAGTAACCGTTGAGGAAGAAGGAAGAAAAATGCCAAATTCTTGGGTTCCATGTAAGTACCTGAGAATCCTTTTGACAGCTTGACGATGTGAAACACGTGGGGAAGCTTGAAACCGTGCACAAAGACATACGCTGAATTGTATGTCCGGTGTTGATGCCGTGAGGTACAAAAGTGATCCGATCATGCTTTTATATTCTTTTTGATTCATGGGTTCACCATCTTCATCAAGTTCAAGTGTTGTTGCTGTTCCCATTGGTGTCCGAAGAGGCTTGCTTTTGTCCATGTTGAAGCGCCTTAGGAGGTCTTTGGTATACTTCGTTTGATGCACAAAGGTACCCTCCTTGGTTTGCTTGATTTGCAGCCCCAAAAAGTAAGTGAGTTCACCCATCATACTCATTTCAAATTCGGAACTCATCATTGCTGAAAACTTGGACACAAGATCATGAGAAGCACAACCAAAGATAATATCATCCACATACACTTGAACGAATAATGAGTCATTGCCATGCTTAAGCACAAAAAGAGTTTTATCAACCTTGCCCATGGTAAACCCCTTTTCAAGTAAGAATGTTTTTAACCTATCATACCATTCTCTAGAGGCTTGTTTGAGACCGTATAAGGCTTTGGACAGTTTGTAAACATGATTAGGAAAATCTGGATTTTCAAAACCCGGTGGTTGTTTGACATAAACCTCCTCATCTATGTAGCCATCAAGAAAAGCACTTTTAACATCCATTTGATATAGCTTAAAACCATTAAATGCTGCAAAAGCTAACAAAATTCTTATGGCTTCTAATCTAGCGACAGGAGCAAAAGTTTCATCAAAATCTTGACCTTCAACTTGAGTGAAACCTTGAACAACCAACCTAGCCTTATTCCTAACCACAACCCCTTCCTCACTTTGTTTATTTTTAAATACCCATTTGGTTCCAATTAATGTGTGACCTTGAGGTGGAGGTACATGTTTCCAAACATTATTTCTTTCAAAATTTTCTAACTCTTCTTGCATGGCAGTAATCAAAGATTCATTAGTGAGTGCATGTGATATATCATTGGGTTCAAAAGAAGCAACAAAATCAGAATGAGCATAAGAGTTTGGATCGCAAAACCTGTACCGTGTGACTCGTTCGTGCAAGCTTCCTATCATCTGTTGTGGGGGATGATCTTTGTAAAAATGTAGGGGAACAAATGTCTCACAAGCTTCTTCTTCATTAGGTTCATCATAGATTGATGAGCTTGTGACTTGTGGACGATCAGGACCAGCATAGGTGATAGCCGGAGCTTGTTCAATGTTCGGAGCTGGACACGTGTCAACTTCGGAACTACTAGGCAGTATCACCGGCTCTTCTTCATCTTCGAAAATACCCTCCCCCTGAGGATACGGATCTGGTCCTGCAACATCGAAACTAGTACCTCGGCTAGCTTCATCAAAAGACACTTCACAAGTCTCCACAATTTTGTTAGTGTCAAGTAAAAGCACACGGTAGCCTCTAGTATGAGATGGATAACCAAGAAACATGCCATCAATGGATCTAGGTTCAAATTTATCAAGATTACCATGTTTCTTAACAAAGTATTTACAACCAAAAACCCGAAAGTGTGTAACACTAGGCCTATGTCCAAACCGGAGCTCATATGGTGTTTTACCTAGCTTAGCACGCAAGAAAACACGATTTGAGACATAACAAGCGGTTGCTAACGCATCAGCACAAAATTTCCTAGGAGTTTGATATTCATCAAGCATAGTCCTAGCCATCTCAACTAAGGTTCTGTTCTTTCTTTCTACAACACCGTTTTGTTGAGGTACATATGGTGAAGAAAATTGATGATCTATTCTATTTTCAGAACAAAAGTGATCAAAAGATTGATTTTTAAATTCAGTTCCATTATCACTTCTAATTGCTTTTAATGATCCTGGGTGATCAATTGATAATCTAAGAAAAAAAGTTCTAAAGTGACTAAAAACTTCATCCTTAGACGCCATAAAGTAAACCCAAGAGTATCTAGAATAATCATCAACAATAACAAGAACATACCATTTACCTCCAAAGGATTGAACACGTGAAGGTCCTACGGTGTCAAGATGCAAAAGTTGACATGGTTCAGTTGTCATGATCATTGTGAGACGAGTATGTGAACCTGCAACCATCTTAGCATGTCTACAAGAAGAGAACACAATTTCTTTGTCCCCTTTAAGCTTAGGCAGCCCACATATGCGATCAAGAGCACTAACACGCGTTAGGTGATCAAAGCCTACGTGACCAAGTCTACGATGCCAAAAATATAAGTCCTTTGAATCATTAGCAACTAGACACCTATGCTTAGAGGAAGACATATCAAAATCAGATTTAAAAACTCTTCCAAACCGAGACATGTTAAAAATAAGATCACTATTTGAACCTACAACTTTGCAGCAGTTTTTATTGAAAATAATTTCTAGATTTTCATCTAGCAATTGTGAAACAGAAAGCAAGTTGTATTTCAAATTTTTGACAAGTGCCACATCCTTCAAAGTGTAGTGATCATTTACTCTTACCGAACCCTTAGCAATTATAGGAGTTGAAGAATTATCGGCAAAAGTAACATTCTCTACACGTGACACAAAAGAGAGGGAGGAGAACCAATCTTTGTTACCGGTCATGTGGCGTGAGCAACCTGAATCCACAATCCAAATGTTCTCCTTCCTCAAATGTGTAATCTACATAAAAGCACAATACGTCAATGACTCAATACTGGGGTTAGTCAAAAGGCATTTAGGAATCCAGTACTGAGTCACGCGTCGTGCAGCAGTAAAAACACGCGAAAGCTGAGACAAAACAGCAGGTTTATGAGTCAAAGTTTGAGATTTTTTTTTCTTGACTACTAACCTATAAGGTGTTACTTGTGTAGCACAAAAATCAGTAGCTCCGGAGGAAAAAACAGAAGGTCTGGAGGTAAACTTTGAATGTTTTTGATTCAAAATAGCAGGTCGTACATTCGGTTTAATATGTGCAACAAATTTTGCATGAAATTTATGAGATCTAGCAACCATTCTTTCCCTTTTATAATGTTTAGCTAGTCTATAACAAAACTCTATGACATGACAATCTCTACCACAGAAGGTACAATGAAATTTAACTCTGTGTTCATGTCTAGATGAGCAAGCAACATTTTTATTTGAAACCGAATGAGGCAACACTTCTGCTGATTTGAAAACCACTCCTTTTTGTTTAGGAACTGTTTGAAACAAACCACTTCCTAATGACTTTACAATTTTAGGTGGATGTGCCTTAGCATGAGCATGAGAATCAAAACCTAAACCAGTTTTATCATTGCGAGACTTGGAAGAATTCAGCAGCAAGTTTAGGTTCTTATTCCCATTACGAAACCGATCTAATGTCCTATGCATTTCATCAAGTTTATTGGATAGATCAAGTCAATTCTCACATGAAGTTTTTCCTTTTAGTTTGCAATTTGAACAAAATTTAACTTCATGAGAACGTAAAGCATTGTTCAATATAGAAATTTCATTCATAGCATCCTGTAGTTTCTTATCAAGATCATCACAAGTAGAACAATGCAAATCAATTGTAGAACAGCTAGCATCTTTCAAGTTTTTATCATTAAGTGCAGCATGCTCTTTGTTCTTTTCAATTTCTAACTCAAGTTTATTATGTGTGGAGGTGTGCGCACTTCTTAATGAGGACAATTGTTCATATATAAAATCACATGAGGAACATGCATCATCACTAGGAATCAAAGTTTTTAAACGGTTGATTTCAGATTCTAGTGATTCAATTTTAGCAGCACTGTCCCTAAACTTTTTGTCCTTTTACTTAACAATAATAGTGGCACGAAAAATAGCATCACACATTTCTTCGCAAGTAGGACATACCTCTTCATTGTCGTTGTTGTGTTCTGCCTCCTCCATATTCGATATTGACTTGCCCGCCATGAAGCACAAGTTTGCCAAATCATCTTCATCTTCATCACTTCCAATGTCCACGTTGCTTGAGCTGAACTCTTGAAGCGCGATGGTGAAACTATTGATCATCTTGCATTCTATGGTACCTTTCTTCTCCTTGTTGGAATTTCCAGAGGAGGTCCGAACCTTGCTTTGTTTTTCTTCCGGGGTGGTCGGGCCTGAAAGGTTAGGGCATTCTGTACGAAAGTGTCCTGTTTTACCACATTCAAAACAACGTTGAGGTCCGGAGCTTCCTCTCCTTCTAGTTCTCGCATTTTGCAGTGCTTTTGAGAATCTAGTAGAGATGAGTGCCAACTCCTCTTTTGGAAATTCTTCGATCTGCTCCAGGGTTAGTGAGGACAACAAAGCAAGAGTATTGCAAGATTATGATTGGTCGGAGCTAGACATATCACGTTGTGAAACAAATGCAATAGACTTATTAGGGTTCTTACGTGAGATTATGTCAATTTCATGAGTTTTTAACTTGGAATATAGCACATCTAAAGTACGTGAACTCATGGCAGTAGATTCACGAATAGATGTGACTTTCATCTCCAAAATTGACATATCTAATGCACTTAGCAATTGCCTAGCATTTTCAGCATCTGAAAAATTAACATTGACACTACGCAAGTTGCTGAGAATCTTATTAAAGCGAGCAAAAAGGTCATCAATAGAATCACCGGGTTGCATCTCGAAGCGTATGTATTCTTTCTTGAACATGTATTTCCTTATCTCTTTGATCGTATTGGATCCTTCGTGGTAGTCACAAAGTGCTTTCCACACATCATATGCAGATCGGAGGTGTACAACACGGTCGAAGTCGCTTTGTGTTAATCCTTGTATGATCAAGTTCCGAGCCTTGTTGTTGTTGTCGACATCTCTCATATTTGTAGCTGTAACTTGATCGTTTGATGGCACTTCGTAAGGCTTGTATACCTTTTCCCATATTTCAAAGCCTTGTGCCTGCATGAAAGCCTCCATGCGTGCCTTCCAAACCTGAAAATCAATACCAGCGAACATACAAGGTTTGGCAGAGTACTTCTCCATGATGATTAGTCAAAAACATGCGCAAATCACAAAGATTAGAGCACCATGGATCTGATACCAATTGTAGGATCGAAGAGCACGTGAAAAGCTACCAGAGGGGGGGGGTGAATGGTAGATTTGAAAATCTTACGCAGCGGAAACAATTAAACCCCAAACCCTTTTGGCAGAAAAACGATCTATTAAAGAAATCATGTGTGAGACTAATCTAAACGTGTTTCACCGTGACAAAAGTGATAGATATCAGAGAGAATCAAGTCACGAAGACAACACAAAAAGAATCACTCAAATCCGTCGAGAAAAACTCAAGTTATGATCGAAAGATCAAACAATGATCAATCTGCCCTACCCTATAAAAAACAGTTCTGTAATGCTGAAAAGAAACTCGTGTAGATCATAGACCACAAATCCAACGACGGTGAAATTTTGACATATGATAGACAATCAAGTTGTGAAGACAACCCAAAAAGAATCACGTCAATTAGATCTAGAAAACTCGAGTTATGATAAAACCACCGACGAAAGGTAGTGCTGTCCAGAAACTCGACGAGTAAAACTTATCTGGAACAAGTCAGACGAACAAGGCACAAAAGTTCCTTCAAACTACGAATTTTATTCAATAGAACACAAGAGGAACAGCCCCAAAGTCGTGCCCCACGAGCTCTGGGCTCCCTTGCCTATATAACCAGCCCTTAGGCCAACCCAATATCAACTAGGACTCCAATCCTACTCAGATCATGAATCGTAACTTTCCATAACTGCTCAAGATTGTTCTATATGCAGATAGAGGCAATCTTAAGACTTACAAACACCTTAGGAACGTATCTCACATTCCTAAACAACTCAAATTCGTGACCCACACGAAATCCTATCATAACCAACTCAAATCTTTCCATATTTGAGTCAAACCCGACTCAGCCGCAACCTGAGTCCATAACCTAGTCGGTTGGACCTTTCCGACCAATTCTTTATGTCCACATCTCTTCATCACGCCTCGGAACCATGTATCCACGTCCATGCACTCCTTGCACACGTGCAAACAACTTCCAATGACATCCATGATACCTTCATATGCATTGTTCTTGATTCAATCATGTTGCGCAACCTCCTGATCAGCTCAACCACAATTCCTCCTGAATTTGGTTGTTGGAACCTCATCTCCTCCCTGAGACTAGTCCAATGGATCCCATTACCAGCCATGTCTTGAACTCAAGCAACACCTGCACATGAATAAACAACCATCCATACGAGCCCAAGTCCTCGACTTGACTCAAGTTAGTTCCGAACACAACACCCTACGTGAGAACCTCACATAAGCATGTTGCAAAACCACAGTAACACGATATCATCCATATCAACCAAAACGCACCAAAAACATAGCAAATGAATACTAAGAAATCTTCCCAACAATGTAAAGCAAGTACGAAACATTGCAAATGAAAAGCAGAAGTATTGCGGTCAAGTTCCGGACCATCCCACAGCAAGCCGGAGCTTGAGCCGGAGCTTACCAAAACTAGTACAATGAAGCACCTGCCGGAGCTTACCAAAACTAGTACAATGAAGCACCTGCTGGAGCTTACCAAAACTAGTACAATGAAGCACCTGACGGAGCTTACCAAAACTAGTAGATCCTAGCACCGGAGCTTACCAAAAACTAGTCAAAACTAGTCAACCCAAAACCAGAGCTAGACAAAGTACGTCAGAGCTTAGCAAAAGCATTCCGGAGTTATCAAATATATGTTGGAGCTATCAAAGACATGCCGGAGCTAAAGATAAATCTCACCGGAGCTAACCAAAGCTGGTCGGACCTTACCAAGAAGTCGGACCCAGCATCGAACGTAACTGGAGCTACCCAAACCAAGCCGGTCCTACCGTCGGACCTTGCTGTAGCTCAGAGCTAGAGTCGGACCTTGATAAAAATGTGTTTTGGTGATATTCAAAACTTTTATCATCAAAGCAAGTGTATTCACTACAAGCCAATGTATTCAGCACACATAGGTCTTACAGATTACTCCGGAGGTGTCCACGTACGAGCTGGAGCACCCAGAAGAGGCGGTTGCGGGTCCTTCTCCCACCAAGGCAACAATTGAAGATCCGGCGTGGGGACCTTCCTCATTACCACCGAGTATTATGGAGGTGGAGGAGCTTCTGACGATCGGTCCAGCCAACATGGAGTTGATGGAGAGGGAGCTAGCACCTTGGCGCCCCTTAGTCGTCTTGGAGGACCTGCTGGAGCCGGCGGAAGAGATCCAGGCTGGTCCGGAGCCAATTCATTTGGTGTTGTCTATAGACAACACCTGTTCCAGTCTCTGTCAAGTCTAGCTTGCCTTCGACCATGACAGCAAGGTCCTCGAAGAAGAGCACCACACCCTGAGGCATTGGCGCAACGAACTTTACTTCGAGACCAAGCTGACGCAATCAAAGCTTGCGGATCAGCGGGAGTGGATGGACAAGGAGAAGGCCCAGCTAACGACGTGGGACCGCTTGCTGAATGAGCATGAGGCTTCCTTAAAGACTATCGATGAGAAGACTCGAGATATTTTAGCATGCTATGGAAACCAATGAGGCAGCTGATAAACGCTTGGGCCGCCTCAACAAGTTAAATGACATACTCCTCAAGCACTGGGAAGCCCTCGATCAAAGGGAGGATAAGCTCCTGGAGAAAGTGGAAGACCTCAAAAGAGGGAGTAGGAGCTTGAACAGAGGTTGTCCCTGGGAGAGCAGAGTTTGGCTGATTGCACAAAAAAGTTTGAGCATTGGTGTGTTCAAGAGAAAGAGAGGATTTGGCAGGTGAGAAAAGATGTCTCCAAGAGAACGACTGACATCTCCACCAGAGAGGAGAGAGTGAAGGGAGGGAGAAGGACCTCGTGGACCGTTGGAACCACATACACCTCCTGGAGTCAGAGCTTGCTGACCGTGAACAGCAGCTGGCCGAAAGTATCCAGCAGCATGCTAAAGAGATCGAGCGCTTCACTCGGGAAGGTTTAGAGCTTGCGGCTACCAGAAGGTCACTGGAGGAATTAAGGAGCTCGAGAGCATTTGAGTCCCAACGAGTCTGGGATTTCCTAGGGCAAGCTAAAAAAGATCTGATGGCACTTGGCTTCAGTCCGATACGTCCGGATGACCTGGAGCTGGAGCTGGACAAGGCATTGGTGGCGTTGGGCTCTGCCAGTAACAAAGTTGATGCAATAGGTGACATCATAGTCGATTAGCTGGAGATGGAGGGGAAGTTCTTGGCCAAGAACCTCGACGAATATGTGCTGACGTGTTTCAAAAGCCAGGACCCCCATCTGTCTCTAGATCCGGTAGTCGAAGGACCCGTTGTTGAAGAGGAGGATGCCATCAGGGTCAGTGTTCAAGAAGCTGCCCAAAAAGTTGCCTCGTTCTTCAATAGGACCTCCAGTAGATAGGGCTTTTTTCTTCTTCCTTGACTTGTAATTCTCCAATTTTGAATCAATGAAATCCAATCTTTTGAATGAATGAATTCCATTTTCCCATTTTGTATATGTCTTCAATGCATTGCCCTATATATTTTTAGGCCCCTGGTAGATGTGCATAATTTGATTGCGGACATGTACCAATAAGGATTTGACGATGACTTGATGACTTGATCACTCCGAACTTGTGGTTAGGACGTTAGCTCTTAGGTCCGAAGTTCACTTCCGACACCTCCAAAGGCCCTTTGTGGCGTTGACGGTGGGCCTCCTAGGAGTTGTCGGAGCTTCCTAGCTTCGACGACACCCATTGTCAACGAGTAGAACGTTGACAGCGGACCCTCTTGGGGTTGTCGGAGCCTCATGGCATCGACGGTGCCCACTATCAACATATAGAACATCGACGGCGGCCCCCTGGGAGTTGTTGCAACTTCCTAGATTCGACAGCGCCCACTGTCATCGCGTAGAACATTGACAGGGGTCCCCCTAGGGGTTGTCGGATATCTGTATCTTCTACGGTGCCCACGGACAACACGTAGAACATTGAAGGCAGGCCTCCTAGAGGTTGTCGGAGCTTTGTAGCTTCGATGGTGCCCACTATCAACTTATAGAACGTCGATGGCGGGCCCCCTGGGAGTTGTCGGGAGCTTCCTAGCTTCCATGATGCCCGCTGTCAATGCGTAGAACGTCGACAGCCGGCCCCCTGGGGGTTGTCGGAGCTTTGTAGCTTCGACGGCGCCCACTATCAATGCATATAACAATGACGACGGCCCCTGGGAGCAGTCAGAGCTTCCTATCTTCAACGGTGCCCACAGTCAATGCGTAGAACATTGACGGCGGGCCCGATGGGGTTGTCGGAGCTTTGTAGCTTGGACGGTGCCCATATTAATGCGTAGAAACTTGGCGATGGGCCCCCTAAGGGTTGTCAGAGCTTCCCTGCTTCAATGGTGCCCTCTGTCAACGTATAGAACGTTGACGATGGGCCCCCTGATTGTTCTTGGAGCTTTGTATATGTGACGGTGCCCACAATCAACATATAGAACATCGACGGCGGGACCCCAGGGAGTTGTCGGAGCTTCCTAGCTTCGACAGCGCCCACTATCAACGTGAAGAACATCGACGACGGGCCCCCTAGGAGTTGTCAGAGCTTCCCAGCTTTGACAGCGCCCACTGTCAAAATATAAAACATCGATGACGGGCCCCCTGGGGGTTGTTGAAGCTTCCCAGCTTCGACGGCGCCCACTGTCAACGTATAGAACATCGACGGTGGGGCCCCTAGGGGTTGTCAGAGCTTCCCAGCTTCGACGGCGCCCACTGCCAATGCATAGTTCGTCGACGGTGGGGCCCCTTGGGGTGATTTCTCAGCCATCTTTGTTTAGGTTGTTTGTAATTGTTCATGTCAACAGCGGGCCTCCAGGGAGTCGTCGGAGATTCTTAGCTTCAATGCCCCCTGCTGTCAACGTATAGAACGTCAACAGCAGGCCCCCTGAGGGTTGTCGGAGCTTACCAGCTCCGGCATCGTCCACCATCGCCATGAGTTTTCATTTATCATGCATATTAAAGACAAGAAAAGCAGTAAAATTCATCCTCTTGTCTATAATTTGCTTGTGACATACTATTCTTATTTGAATTCTAGATCCAAAGTAATTCAAGCATGATAACAAGTATATTGATGCAATCTCTTTAGATATGAATGCCTTCCGGAACCGCCCTACTGGGACCTTCCAGGATATAGGTAGAGTGGCGTACTTAGGTTGCCTGACCAGTCTAAGTCGATAGCACACTCCGGACCTGTCATTGGCTTTGGTTTTCAAGCGAGTAGACCATCTAGCAATGCTAAGATCGGAATGAAGAATAACAATATAACTTATATACCACGTGAATCACCTGGACTAAATTTCAAGAAGAAATGCACAACTTACTTATAAACAAGAAGGAAAAGATATAAAAGTAAGGAGCATGTACAAATTAATGCACGTGGAGTCTACTTTCACACAAATATGTTTTTTATTATAGGTCCAAATTACAGGGGAGACAAGGACACACTTAGAGTACGGAACCAAGCTAAGTGTGCTATTCTTCTTGTTGAACCCAGGGTAGGTAAGCTACACATAAAGTATAATGACCAAGTTAAGTGTGCTTTTTGTCTAGGACCTACCCAACTCTGTCCATAGACTCTATAATTTACATTATGTGTCAGTACTTTCTCACCTCTGTGAAACTAAGCATAAAACTTATGGAGGTGCTCGATATTCCATGGATTGGGAAGCGGGGTCCCATCCTCTGTTGTCAAGCGAACGTATTCGGGGTGGGAAACTTTGATAACTCGGAAGGACCCTCCCAGCCTGGGGAGAGTTTGTTCATCCCTTCTTGAGTCAGTAGTCTCCACAGCACCAGATCGCCTTCTTCTAGATGTTGGTTGCGCATGAACCTTTGATGATAGCGATATAGAGCCTGTCAGTATTATGCATTCCGAACAGCTGCTTGGCACCTTCCCTCGTCAACGAGGTCTAGGTCTTCACGCCGAAGCTTGTCCTGCGTGGCTTTGTCGAAGGTCCGGACCTAGAGTGATCCCATGGTGATCTCTGGAGGAAGGACTGCTTCACCTCCGTACACAAAGAAGAAGGGTGTCTCTCCAGTTAGCCGGTTAGGTTTTGTCCTCCTCGCCCATAGTGCAGACGGAAGCTCTTCTATCCAGTTGGCACCGTGTTTCTTCAAGCGCTCATATGTGCGTGTCTTGAGTCCATTTCGTATCTCTGCATTTGCTATCTCCGCTTGGCAATTACTTGTCGGGTGAGCTACTGATGCGTAGATGACTTGTATGCAAAGATCATCGTAATACTCTTGTAATGTTGCACTTGTGAATTGGGTTCCGTTGTCAGTTATGACTCTGTTCGGAAATCCAAATCTGTAGACTATGGACTTCAAGAACTTTAGAGTACATTTCTTGTTAATTGTCACAACTAGAGTAGCTTCATGCCACTTAGTGAACTTGTCGATGGCGACATAAAGGAACCTATAACCTCCAATGGCTTTTGGGAAAGGTCCCAGAATGTCCATCCCCCACACATTGAATGGCCATGTAGGAGGTATCATTTTTAGTGACTTAGTCGGTGTGTGATTTTGTTTCGAGTGGAACTGGCATGCTTCACAATTTTTTACCAGCTCAGTTGCATCCTGGAGTGCTATAGGCCAGTAAAAGCCATGCTGGAAGGCTTTACCAACCAACGTTCTAGAAGACGCGTGGTTCCCACACTCGCCTCCATGGATTTCCGCGAGAAGCCCACGGCCTTCTTCCGAGGCAATGCACCGCATTAGAATGCTGTTGGCACCACGCTTGTAGAGATCCCCTTCTACCAACGTGTATCTTTTAACCAATCTAACGATTCGGTTAGCGGAAGCACTGTCTTCAAGAAGGATGTTATCTTTCAAGTAGCTATGGATCTCTGAGATCCATGCATCAGACCTAACTTGAGCTTCTGGATATTGCACGTTGGGTTGCTCAGAGCTTCTTGAAGTGCCTACAATCCTTGGTGGACACCATGGTAATAGATCCAGCGGGACGACCAGGTTTTGGGTGCTGGTCTCGCCCCCATCACCCAGTTCGGCAGGCTGAGTAGCGGGTCCTGACAATCTCCTGACAAAAACTTCGTCGGGAGCTTGAGCTCCGGTTGAAGCTTTCGTTGAGAGTTCATCAGCATCAGCGTTATTGAGATGTTGGACATGGCAGAGGTCTAAGACATCGAAGTCCTTATGAAGCTTCTAGACTTCAAGGAGGTAAGCAGCGAGTTGACGGTTGTTGCAACTGCATTCACCTTTGACTTCTTTGATGATGAGTTGCGAGACACCCTTCACCATCAACTACTTGACGCCATATGATAGCGCCACCTTGAGTCCGTAGATGAGAGCTTCATACTCTGCCATGTTGTTGGTTGCCTTGAAGTCAAGGTGTACCATGTACTTGACCTTCTTCTCGGTTGGAGCGAGAAGAAGGATTCTAGCTCTGACCCCCTGCTTCTACATAGAGCCATCGAAATACAGAGTCCAGTGAGGCACAGTGAAGATCGGGACCTTGGGTTCCGGCTTCTACTCACTGTGGCCCCCTAGATTTGATGAAGAAGGGGTCCACTCCGCTAGAATGTCAGCCAATCTCTCACTCTTGATAGCATGTTGAGGTGAGAATTCAAGATCGAACTTTGCCAGCTATGGAGCCAACTTTGCAATATTTCCCATGGAGTTGGGGTTATGCAATATAGCACATAGTGGATAAGAAGTTACCACTAATATTTTGTGGGCTTGGAAGTAATGATGAAGCTTCCTTGAGGCAATAAGAACTGCATAGAGCAGTTTATGCACCTCAATGTACCGAGTCTTGGCATCGTGCAGTACTTCACTAATGAAGTACACTAGCTGCTAGACGGTCCGGACCTTGCCGAAAGCGCTCGGAGCTTCTTCTACATCAATCCGGACCCTCCGGAGGCATCCGGACCTTCTTCCTGAGCTTCCCGGACCCTCCTGAGGGGTTCCGGATCTTCTTCTTGATCAGTCGTGAGAACTCTCTAGGATGAGTGAGGTTGATCCTCGGGCAGTTTGCTTTTAGGATCCTCGCCTTGGGGCTGGGACCCAAACTCGCCTTCAAGTATTTCCGAACCCTCCTGGAGGGATCTGGACTCCTGAATTGAAGATGGTTCTGGTCTCTCCGCAACCAAGACCATGCTGACAACCTCCATAGTTGCTGAAATGTAAAGCAAAAGAGGCTCATTGGGATCCAGAGCTACCAATATTGGTAGTGTGATGAGGAGCTGCTTGAGCTCCTGGAACGCCTTTTCTACTTCTTCGGACCAATGGATTGGCCCTGACTTCCTCAATAGCTGTAAGAAGGGAAGTGCCCCCACTGCCAATCTTGAGATGAACCGGCTGAGCACATCTAGACATCCAGTTAGCTTTTGGACATCCTTGACGCGGGCTAGGGGCCGCATCTCTTCAATAGCTCTGATCTTTGCCGGATTTGCCTCAATTCCACAGTGAGTCACCAAGAATCCAAGGAGCTTCCCGGAGCTAATCCCAAAGACACATTTGTCTGGGTTTAGCTTGGTGCGCGTTATGCACAGCTTGTCTAAGACAGCTTGCAGGTTATCAAGGAGTAATTCCTTGTTCTTCACTTTCATGAAAATGTCATCGATGTAGACTTCCACCAAGTCCCTAATGAGCTCTCCAAATGTTTTGTACATGGCTCGCACAAAAGTTGAAGCGGCGTTTTTGAGACCAAAAGGCATAGTAGTATAACAATACAACCCATCTACTGTAATGAAGGCAGTATGCTCTTCATCTTCCCTAGACATTTGAATCTGATGATATCCAGAATATTCATCTAGGAAACACAATATTTCACATCCAGAGGTGGAATCCACTATTTGGTCTATTCTAGGTAGCGGAAATTGGTCTTTTGGGAATGCCTTATTTAGGGTGGTGTAGTCGATGCACATCCGAAGCTTCCCGTCAGCCTTTGGTACGACGACTGGGTTTGCCAACCACCGAGGATGATGAACCACCCGGATGAAACGAGCTTCGAGCAGCTTCTTGATTTCTTGTTTGAAGAAATATTACTGCTCAACTGATTTCTTCCGGGGTTTCTGATGTACTAGCCATGCATCGGGATATATCTTCAGGTTGTGCTCAATAACGTCCCTAGGGATCCCAGGAATCTGTGGTGGTTGCCATGCAAACATCGACATTCGTCCAGAGGAAAGTGATGAGCGTGAGTTCCTATTTGTTGTCTAGACCTCCCGATATACGGGTGGTCTGGGCAGCATTAGAACCGATTTGGACGACTTTGATGGGAATGTCGATGTCGTCACTTGGTTGCACGCGTGGTGTAGAGGTTGAGACTCTTTGACGAGAGCTCATAGAATGAGCAGCTTGCTCCTTACTGGATCCTTCCTCCTGCGATGTTGCGAGTGCATGGAGTTCTTCCAGCGCAGTGACTCCAGTAGTACGATCCCCACGGATTCGGAAGATGCCAGAAGGAGTTAACATCTTCAACACCAAATCGCCATAATGAGCTATGGCCACGAACCTATACGGGTTGGCCTGCCTAGCATGCCGTTGAGGGGAAGGCTGATGTGCACTACATCGAAGACTAGCTTCTCGAACCTATAGTTGTCCCTAGTCCAAAAAGTCACTAGGAGTGTAATTGATCCAAGAGGAGTGATATCTCCAGGACCTACCCCAGAGAAAGGACGTGAGGGACAAAGGTCTGAGAGGCTGATCTAGAGCTTCACGAACACTGCATAGCTGAGGAGGTTGAGCGTTGCTCCTCCATCCACCAGGACATGGTACAGCTGGATGTTGTTGATGGTAGGAGAAACCATCAAGGGTAATTGACCATCTCCGGTCATATTCTTCGGGCGATCTGAAGCATCGAAGGTCATGGCTGAATCCATCCACTTTCGATATGGTTCTGCCTTGGCAGTAAGAGTTACAGCATTCATCTCCCAATGCATCGTTTTGAGGAAACGCCGGGAGGTGATATCACAGAACCCTCCATATATCATATGGAGAGTCTTCTGACGTTCAATGTCAAAGATGTTGGAGTCATCATCGACGGTATTGTAGACGGCCTTCAGGACCTACTTGGGGTCCTGGAAACCTAGCTTCTGATCAGTCGGAGCTTCATCGAGCTTCTGTTTCCCTTCCCGTTGGCAAAAAGGGGCTTTGTATTATGGATCAACTTTCTGCATTCAATTAGCCGCTGAACCTCGCGACAGTCTTCAAGGTTGTGGGGTGTTTGTATTGTGAATCAAACACCACATCTTCTCACCATCACCTTCCTCATTCTACGGTCCGGGTCATTTTTCGCGTCGTGGCCCCCGACCACCATGAGCTGCAGCGATAGGTGTGCCGGCTGACGGCTTTTTCTTGCCGTTAGACTTCTTCTTCTCTTTTCCACTATCGAAGGCAGCAGCTTCAGCCTTGGAGGAGGATTTACCAGCCTCTGGAGCTGGCCTGGAGTGCATCTCCTGGCCCTCTGCAGCCCTAGCACATTTGTCGGCTAGGTTGAGGAGCTCCGTGACACTGCTGACTTTTTTTGTTGCCAGGTCCTCCAGCATCTTCTTATCTCTAACTCCTTGTCAAAATGCGAC
Organism: Tuctoria greenei; assembly: GCA_036927565.1. NCBI lineage: Eukaryota > Viridiplantae > Streptophyta > Magnoliopsida > Poales > Poaceae > Tuctoria > Tuctoria greenei. Next base: position 112,283,121 of record JAYESD010000001.1, read on the forward strand.
AACGATAGAAGCGTTGGAGATAGAAGGTATAGTGTTCCGTACCTGAGAAAACCGTTGGATGTATGATCCAGCGATTCTCCTGCCTTCTGTTGTACGGTGAACAGATCCAGTTCTGTGCCAGGTCGGGTGTAGGATCTCCCAAAGTTGGCAGTGATGTGGCGACAAATTTCCCCCTAACTGAAGATGGAGTTAGGAGGAAGACTCATGAACCCGTATCTTGTTGTCGCAGTTAGATCCACAAGAAAGTAGTTGGCCATCACAGCCTCATTGCCTCCAGCCGCAAGGATGGCGGTGGAGTAAATTTGAAGAAATTCGACGGGGTTGACTGTCCCGTCATATTTCTCCGACAGATAAGGCTGGAACTTGGGTGCCGATTGGACATGCGAAGATGCATGGCAAGGGTTGAACAGCCACGTCCCACTCCCAAAAGAGAATAGTTTTCTCGAGCTTCCAGCATCTCATGGGCGCGCTTCATGAGGATGCGGCCATCTTGCCTCATATACCGGCGTCGAGCTCCAACCAGAGATCATGCATCAAGAGCCTCGATGCTGTATGAGTTCGGAGTGCCCCGGAGGGCAGTGAAGTCACTTGCTAGGAGGGAGAACACCTCCTATGTTGTGACGCCTGAGGACCAAGTCTACCAGACAAGGTCTCGTTTCTTGATGGTGCCTGCCTAGCAGTGGACAGTCATTGGTTACTAATGGCATTGGATGCAGGTGCAACCAAGTGATCCCCATCAGTGCGCTATTGCTCCATCGCGCCCCGAGGAGGTCCCAGCGCTAGAGGACGCTGAAGAAGAGTCTGCGGTGCGTTCAGCATGTTCTCAAGGTTGTTCCTCGATGCAGTGACCGAAGTGAACACACCATCTTGCTGCGATGGGGGTGGAACAACATCCGCTGGGACAACAACATTGTTTGGCTGCTGCATAATAGAGGGATTTCCTCCAGCAGGCTGCTCAGCATGGCCGTTGGACGATGCTACGACGGAATTCACCATATCAAAATCACAGGCGCCCCCCCACTACCTGGTGCGCCAAATGACGAAGTGTGGACTAAGACACTTCCCCCGGTACTACTAAAGCATAGTCCACAGAGGTTATTATTCAGTTGGAGCGTGCATAAGATTATGAGCGAGCGGTGACACAAAGAATTATTACGTTGTTCGGGCCACCTGAGTGTAATACCCTACTCCACGGGGTGGTTGTTGATGAGTTTGTGTGCGTAGTATGCGTGTGAGCTTGGTTGGACTTGTCTCTATCGTGCAGCGCAACCCTTGTATTGCTAAGGATTGACTGTTACATGGTTTGCTTGGCTCGGCAGGTGGCCCCAGCTATATTGTGATGAACCCAACGGGTACAGGGGATGCCCTATCTTTTGATGAGTGATGTTGGTGGTGAACGAATTTGGTGGAGGTCGACGTTGCCTGCCTGACTACCACAACCCGAATGGTGTGGCGCCTTGAGCGACAGTTATACCGTCTCCTGATAACTACAATTTGCATGGAGGTCAACGTTGTGCTACCCGACTACAACAACCACAAGGGTGCTGTGCCTTAATGATAGTTACACTGGCTCCTATTGTTGCTGTTCTTGCCGTGCCAAGAACAGCCTTGAACCTGCAAGCAATCGAAGAACAAGCAAGAACAAGATAACAAGCAAACACTCATGGGTGTGATAAGTTGGGGTTCAGATTCAAGTAATCAGAAGGCCTTGTCGACACTTGCGTTACAAGGAAGCAGCAATGGCTAAATTTACAGAAAACGAAACCCAAGTTCTTCCTATGGTTGCTAGTTGCTTATATATAGGAGGAAGACTAGAACTCACGATGGAGTCACGAGTCTTGTTCTGCCTTTTCTGGGAAGCTCAAATGTCATCTGCCTTTGATTCTCGATCCAATGGAAAGTAGACGAAGAGACCTTTCCAGCAAGTACTTCTTTTCATTAAACAACCTTGGAAGTTGAACGGTATGCCTCTTTTAAGCTGGTACTTGCTGCAGTTACGAGGACGGCTCGAGTGGAGCAGTCTTCATTGCATTAATCCCTCAATTCCTCCTAGCTGGATCTATCCCCAAGCACCTAATAATAACAAGGTCATCACAAGGCTTTAATAGTTCTTCATTTGAAGGATAATTAGTTTGAACATCTAGGAATGAATTCACCTGATAATTAAGTTCACGTGCACAAGCGCGTGTCATTGGACCTTGATTAGCAGCAAGTGGTGAATGGGTTGTTGTTGTGGTTGTATCAATGGTAGCCATGTCCTCATCATATTGAACACCCTATACACGATCTACTAGCTTTACGGGTGATTAATAGTGTAATAACACATATTAATAATAGTGTTAATAGTATTGACAGTCCTCTGATCGCGCGTCATTAATATATCATTAATGACATATTAACCAGGTCTTGTAATAGTTATTTTAATAGCCCCTTGAATATCTGTGTCGTTAGAGATTCAACAGTCTTTGCATTGCAGGCTTAGATCCGGAGGCTCGACACGTGGCACCTCCAGAGCTTCCCTCTTCGGGGAGGCAGGTTCGGAGCTACTAAACACGTAGCAGCACCGGATCTTCCCTCTACTGGGGGTTAGGTCCGGGGTCACTGGACACGTGGCATGACCGGAGCTTCCTTACGCTGGGGGTTAGGTCCGAGGTCACTGTACACATGGCATGACCGGAGCTTCCCTATGGAGGGAGTTAGGTCCAGTCCTGCATTACACGTGGCAGTGCCGGAGCTACCGAACCGAGGGAGGCAGGTCCAGTGCAGCAAAACACGTGGAGCCTTCAGAAGTCTTCAACTTAGATAGGTGGAACTCTATAGTTTTAATCACAGTTAGAATAGGTACCTGGTATCCAGGGTACCGACAATAACCATGTCTACCACAGCAGGTATAATGAGATTTAACTTTGTGTTCACGTCTAGATGAGCAAGCAACATGTTTATTAGAAACTGAATGAGACAGCACCCCTGCAGATTTGAAAACCACTTCTTATGTTTAGAAACTATTTGAATCAAACCACTTTCTAACCACTTTTTAGGTAGATGTGCCTTAGCATGAGCATGAGAATAAAAACTTAAACCAGTTTTATAATTGCAAGACTTGGAAGAATTCAGCAGCAAGTTTAAGTTCTTATTCCCATTAAAAAACCGCTCTAGTGTCCTATTCATATCATCAAGTTTCTTAGACAAGTCTAGGCAGTTTTCAAATGAAGTTTTTCTTTTTAGTTTGCAATTAGAATAATATTTAACTTCATGAGAGCGTAAAGCATTGTTCAATATAGAAATCTCATTCATAGCACCGTGTTGTTTCTTGTCAAGATCATGACAAGTAGAACAATGTAAACAAATTGTACAACAGCAAGCATCTTTCAGGTTTTTATCAATAAGTGCAGCAAGCTTTTTGTTCTTTTCAATTTCTGGTTCAAATTTATCAATTGTGGAGGTGTGCACACTTCTTAAAGAGGACAATTGTTCATATATAAGCTCACATGATGAAAAAGAATCATCACTAGGAATCAAAGATTTTAAATGATTAATTTCATATTCTAGTGATTCAATTTTAACAGCATTGTCCCTAGGTTTTTTGTCCTTTTTCTTAAATATAACAGTGGCACGAGAAATAGCATCACACATTTCTTCGCAAGTGGGACATACCTCTTCATCATCATTGTTGTGCTATGCCTCCTCCATACTTGATCTTGAGTTGCCCACCATGAAGCACAAGTTTGTCAAATTCTCTTCATCTTCGTCACTTCCGATGTTCACATCGCTCGAGCCAAGTTCTTGAAGTGCAGAGATAAAACTGTTCACCAATTGGCAACCTGTAAAACCCTTCTTATTATTGTTATCGTTTGCAGAGGAGTGCTTCATCCTGTTTGCTTTTCATCACAGAAAGTAGTACCTGAAAGGTTAGGGCAATCCATACGAAAATTTCCTGTCTTACCACATTCAAAGAATCGTTGAGAACCAGCACTTCCTCTCCTTCTAGTTCTCACATTTTGCAATGCTTTTGAGAACCCAGTAGAGATGAGTGCAAGTTCCTCCTCTAGAAATTCTTCAACCTGTTCAAGGGTTTGAGAGGACTACAAAGCAAGTGTACCACCTGATGAAGATTGGCTAGCGCTAGGGGTCTCATGTTGTGAAACAAATGCAAGAGACTTGTTGGGATACTTACATGAGATTATGTCAATTTCATGAGTTTTCAACCTAGAATATAGCACATCCAAAGTAAGTGTACTCATGAAAGTAGATTCAAGAATAGAGTAACTTTCATCTCCCAAATTGACATATCTAATGCACTTAGTAATTGCCTAGCATTCTCAGCATCAGAAAAAATAACATTCACACTATGTAAGTTGATGAGAATTTTATTAAAGTGAGCAAACAAATCATCGATAGATTCACCTGGTTGCATCTCAAAGTGCATATATTCTTTATTGAACATATCTTGCCTTACATTCTTGATCATGTTGGATCCTTTGTGGTAGTCGCAAAGTGCCTTCCACACATCGTACGCTGATCGAAGGTGTGTAACACGATCGAAGTCGCTTTGAGTCAATCCTTGTATAATCAAGTTGTGAGACTTGTTATTGTTGTCGACATCTCTCATGTTCGCAGCCGTAACTTGATCATTTGCCAATGCATCATAAGGCTTGTACACCTTTTTCCATATTGCAAAGCCTTGCGCCTGGCTGAAAGCCTCCATATGTGCCTTCCAAACTTGAAAATCAATGCCACTAAACACGCAAGGTTTTGCGGAGTATTTCTCCATGATGATTAGTCAAAACACGTGCAAAATCACAAAGATTAGAGCACCTTGGCTCTGATACTAATTGTAGGATCAAAGAGCACGTGAAATATACCAGAGGGGGGTGAATGGTAGATTATAACTTTTCTAGCGGAAACAACAAAAAACCCCTCAGCAAAAAATCAATCGGTTAAGAAACCGTGTGTGCAACTGATCTAAACGTGTTCAACCATGACAAAAGAGGTAGATATTATGGAGTCTCAAGTAAGAAATACAAAACAACAAGAGTCACATAAAACCGTCGAAAAAACTAAAGTTGTGATCAAAAGATCGAACAAAGGTCAATCTGTTCTACCCGAGTAAAAACAGATTTGCAACACTGCAAAGAAACTTTTGTAGATCAGAACCCACAAATCCAATAACCATGAAATTGTCATAGATGATATATAATCAAGTTTTGAAGACAATAAAAGAAGAATCACGTCAATTGGATCAGTAAAACTCGAGTTATTACAAAAACACTTACGCAACATAGTGTTGTGCAGAAACTCAAGAGAACAACTTGTCTGAAACACGTCGGACGAATAAGGCACAAAAGCTTCTCTAAACTACAAATTTTATTGATCAAAACACAAAAGTAACAGCCCAAAGTCGTCTTTACATGATCTCTGACCTCCCTTGCCTATATAACCAGCCCTAAGGTCAACCCAATCCAAACTAGGACTCTAATCCTACTCAGTTTCAGGCGAAACATTCCATAACTGCTCAAGACTCTTCTATATGCAGATAGAAGCAATCTTAAGAGTTCCAAACACCTTAAGAACGTATCACACATTCCTAAAACAACTCAACTTCCTGACCACACAAAATCTAACCAAAACAAACTCGAAACTTTCCATAGATGAAACATAACCACCTCAGCCACAGCCTGAGGCATAATCCAGTCGAATGGACCAGCCACATCTTCACGTCCACTTCTCTTCATGACACCTTGGAACAATGTTGCCACGTTCATGCATCCCTTGCACACGTGCAAACACCTACAACAACGTCCACGATACCTTCATATGCATTGTTCTTGACCCAAACATGTTGCATGACCTTCCGATCAACTCAACCACAATTCCTCCTGAAATTTGGTTCTTGAACCTCATCTTGTCCCTAAGACTAGTTCAATGGATCCCGTCACTAGCCATGTCTTTACCTCAAGCAACACCTGCACATGAACAAACAACCATCCTTTGCGAGCCAAAGTCCTCGACTTGACTCTTGTTAGTTCAAAAACCACAACACCTTACGTGAGCACCTCTCGTAAGCATGTTGCAAACCACAGTAATGTTTAACCACCATAATCAGCCAAAACACATCAGAAACTTAGTCCAAAAGTAACCATTGCAATCTTGTACCGGACCTTTCCAAACCTAACTGGACCTTGCACCGGACCTAGCCAAAGCTAAACAGACCTTCCGAAAGCTAACCGGATCTTGCGCTGGACCTAGACAAAGCATGTCTGACCTATTGTTGGACCTTGTGAGAGCTACCCAAAAAATGTCGGACCTATTGTCGGACCATGCCGGAGCTCGAACCTAGATTCAGACTTGTTAAAAAGAGTGTTTTGACAATATTCAAAACTTTTACCGAAATAGACAATGTATTCAGCACACATAGGTCTCACATAAATGTTTCGACCAAATTCAAGGTGTTGATTATGATGATACATTTTTGTCCATCGTAATGCTAAAGTCTGTTCGGATTCTCCATGTGGTTGCTACAAATTATGATTATGAAATATGACAGATGGATGTCAAAACAGCCTTTCTCAGTGGAAGTCTTAGTGAGGATGTGTTCAAAAAATAGTCTGAGAGTTTGTCGATCCTAAAAATGTTGGGAAAATACGCAAACTTCAAAAGTCTATCTATGGATTGAAGCAAGCATTTCTGTGACACCCGGTTCCGAAAATGAACCAAGTGAACGCATATGTGTGCCCAGGACATTCAACACACATACACGAGTGGGATATACAGAAAATTACCACAGAACATGATTAATTAAGCACTTTTATTACACAATTTATAATATCCTCAAATACAAGCTCTAATGAATATTAATGACAAGTTGAACTAATGCAGCGCAAATAAACTAACTAAGCAAACTAAGCAGTTAAGCAAATAAGCATAAGGGATAGAACAACTACAATCAATCCATAGGCAAAGTTGAAGGCACACACGGCCTAGAACTCCGCATTATCATCATTATACTCCCAATCCTGACCTGCAACTGTTGGTCGGGGGATTGCAAGGGTGAGTACATGTCGTACTCAGCAAGTGTGAAAAGTATGACATGTAGCTGATTCAAATGACAAATGTAATAAAGGCTAAGTGCTGAAAAGTACATTAAAACATTTGAAAAGCAATATATTATATGTAGGTGAAATAAACCTGTCATAAACCATAATGATCAACATAGTACAAGTCCATATCCCATATCCATCACCATTATACCAGATTTCACAATTACCATTAACCATATCCATTGCCATAAACCATAATACCATCCCATAACCAGTACCAACCATATTATCAATCGTAACCCTATTACCAACCATAACCATCCCAAATCCCACGTTTCTCTCTAATCATGTGAGGGTCCAGGTTGCTCATAACTGTAAGCACGACTATCGTGATAGATTTTAGACACTCTACAGAGGTTGTACCACTTAACCCACGTGTTTGTGATTTCATCACCTTTCGATGACTAGAACCTCAATTATGCCATCTCACTCTTCCGTTGGTGTGTGGCCAAGAGATCACAAAATAGCCTTTACAAAGGGACTACTAGCATGTACGAACCCACTAAGGTTTCACCGGTGGCGATGTCTCCAACTGAGCACATCTTCAACAAAGGGCCCCCTCTTGTGCCATTCGGATCCGAGGGAGTCCTGCCAACGATATCCAAACCCAATCCGACTCCCCTTCCCCGATGCGTTGAATGATCCGCTCAATACTAGCAATAACCTAAATAATCAGCTACGCCGCTCCCATACTTCGCATCGTGGTGGCACTGTAAATTGTGGATGGTCGCTCCACGAACCGGTCCTTAGATCTAAAGCAAGTGAAACCACCATAACATCAAACCCATCCACATACCATGCTTGCTTAGATCACCTATTACCATGTCATATTGATCAATTCATATTAATCATAATCTCATTAATGTATAATTTAATAGTATAGTTGTTTTCCCATCCCAATTAATTAAGCGAAACAAAAAGTTAAAAAGCCCTTCCTGACTATCTACCATGAATTCCAGGTGACAAGTGTGGTTAAAGAAGGCTAGTAAAATTCCTGTCATAGGATTTCCCATCAAATTGACACAAGCATGTAGTTTTGAAAACAAAACATTTATTATCGAAAAGGATCAATATGTTCAAGGACACTTGCCTTGCTCTCGCGCTCGGTTTGGATCAAAGACTTCAAACTCCTGGTGCTGGAGATCCTCCGCAGCAGTCTCTAGCGCAAATCCGTCTAAACCGCGCAATAAACTTACAAGACAAGAATCACAATCAATAAGTGCACATATATTACTCAATATGTCATGACATTCATGATTAATGCAAATGCAAAGCAAAACTAGTTAATGAGTTGTTAATGATGTTTACTAACTAGTTCTAATAGTTTTTAACAAGTTTAGACAGGTCTGGAATTTATTCGAACCAATATAGACTTATTTCAATAGGAAATAGATCGCAAAATCGGACAAGTCCGCAGGGACCGAACTAGTCTGCCCTTCGTAGGAACAGCGAACTAGGGTTTTCTAGGTCGATGTGAATTTGGAGAAACAGGGTTGAATTCACGTGAGAAATAGAGAGTAGAAGGTATACCGGGTGTGTAGAACTCTAATGAATCAAGAGTCTTGGAGGCAACACTTGGATTTTGACGATTAGGGGTTGATGAAGAACTTGAAGGTGAATTGTTGATGAAGAACGAAAACTTGGTGGAGATCTTGATCCTCTTTCATTTCTTCCTCTTCTTCTTCATGCTTGGGATCTCCTTCTCCCTCCATGATGGTGACTCTCCACGAACTAGGGTTTGGGTGGACTTTCAATTGAGGCAAAAGGATGTTAAGTCAAGGGGTGGGGTTGTTTATATAGAGGTGGAGGCTAGAGTTTAAATGGATTCGAGTTTATGGTGGGTTGAGGCCTGTTTGGGTTCCCACCTGGGCTCCAAAAAGATTTAGACACGACGTCCTTAGGCCCACATAAGGAAAAACCCAAAAACATGTCGTGAAACAACAGATCAATTCAGAAACACGATTTATCGGACAAGTCCGCAGGGGGCTGGACTAGTCCAAAGTTAGATCAAGAGATATCGAACAAGTCTGGACGATATCAAACAAGTCTGAACTTGGTCAGAGGGAAATCAGACAAGTTTGGCCAAAACCGGACAAGTATGATTTTAGTTAGAGGGAAAATGGACAAGTCCACTGGAATACCAGATAAGTCCAGGACTTTGCAAAATTTCAATGATCTAGAATATCGGACTAGTCCAAAATGGACCGGACAAGTCCAATAGTGTCCAGAGACAAAAACAGACTAGTCCGCGGCAAAACGGACTAGTCCGATGAAGGTCAGAGAGAAATCGGAGTAGTCCGCACCAAAAACGGACTAGTCCGCACTTCCCAAAATTCTTAAGTGTGATTTTGCTCTAAATTCATTTTAATATTGTTTATTTTTATGCTACTTAACATTAAACATGTATAAGAATGTATGCAATGCATGATAGATGAAAATGAGGGTGTTACAAACCTACACCCCTTAAAATTAATCTCGCCCTCGAGATTCAATGCGGAAGAGAGAAGATAGGGAAATTCCTGCTTGAGATCATCCTCTAGCTCCCAAGTTACCTCTGATTCCGTGCGATGCTTCCATTGTACTTCGCACCATCAAATAGCCTTGTTCCTTGTAACCCTCTGCTTTGTTTCCAAGATTTTGACCGGTTGTTCAGCATAAGTCAAATCTGCCTCTAGTTCCAATTCTTCCATTGGCACCTTTTCTTCCGGTACTCTCAAACATTAACTGAGTTGTGAAACATGAAACACATCATGTACATCTGAAAGATGAGCTGGCATCTCCAACTTATATGCTACTTCTCCTCTTTTGTCCATAATCTTGAACGGTCCAATATAGCGAGGTGCTAGCTTGCCTCTTATGTTAAACCTCTTATGACCTCTCATTGGTGATACCTTGGGGTAAACAAAATCTCCCACTTCAAATTCTAGTTCCTTCTCCTATTGTCCGCATAGCCTTTTTGCCTTGATTGAGTGGCTCTCAAATTGTCGCGAATAACCTGAACTTGTTTTTTAGCTTCTAGCAACACATCCGGACCAAATACTTTAGTTTGTCATGTCTCATTCTGGAGCAAAGTTGTCCTACACTTCCTTCCATAAAGTGATTCATATGGTGACATCTTCAAACATGATTGGTAACTATTGTTCTTTGAAAACTCTGCATATGGCAAGCTCTTGTCCCAACTTCTTCCATGCTTCAAGGCACACACACTTAACATGTCCTTTAAAGTCTGATAGGTCCTCTCAGTTTGTGCATCCGTTTGAGGGTGATATGCTGAGCTGAAGTTCAACCTTGTTCCCAACGATTCATGCAATGTTTGCGAAACCTGGAGGTAAATTGAGAACCTCTATCCGACACTATCCTCTTTGGAACTCCATGCAAACATACTATTCTTCCCATATACAGTTCAGCCAACTTCTCTCCATTAAAGATGGCCTTGACGGGAATAAAGTAAGCTGACTTAGTTAACCGATCCACAATTACACATATAGAGTCATAATCGGACTGGGTTCGTGGTAAACCAACTATGAAGTCCATTCCAATCTCTTCCCACTTCCATTCCGGAATCTTCAATGGCTACAATAATCTAGCTGGCCTTCGATGTTCCGCCTTGACCTGTTGGCACACATCACACAACGCTACAAATTCAGTTATGTCTTTTTTCATGCTAGCCCACCAATATCATTTCTTCAAGTCTTTGTACATCTTTGTACAACCGGGATGAATTGAGTACGGCGAGTCATGTGCCTCTTTTAGTATTGTCTCCCGAATATGCTCATCATTGGGCACAACAATCCTTCTTCCAAGCCATAAAGTACCATGTTCATCCTCATCAAACTTGAATTCCCTCCCCTCTTGGGTCCCATCCTTGATCTCCTAAATTTCCTCATCCTTTGTCTGATCCTGTCAAATTTCTTGCTCCGAGGTCGGATTTAACTCCAATATCCCCATCTCATTTACAAATCCAAGGTTCAACCATTCAAACTCCTTACATAACTCGGATGGCAGCTTTCGAACCGTGAGTTGATGACTTACTCCTTTTCTACTCAAAGCATCGGCCACTACATTGGCTTTTCTCGGATGATAATTGATTCCCACATCACAGTCCTTGATGAGCTCCAACCACCTTCGTTGCCTCAAATTCAAGTCCGTTTGTGTGAATATGTACTTGAGACTCTTATGATCCATATAAATTTCACACCTATGTCCAAGGATATAATGTCTCCAAATATTCAATGCGTGTACCACGGCTACAAGTTCCAAATCATGTGTTGGGTAATTCTGCTCATGTTTCTTCAATTGTCTCACTGCATATGCAACCACTTGACCTTCTTACATGAGCACACATCTAAGTCTTTGTCTCGATGCATCACAATAAATATCAAACTCTTGCTCACATCTGACAATATCAAAATTTGGGTTGTTGTTAACCTATTCTTCAACTCCTCAAAACTATCTTGACAAGCTTGAGTCCATTGGAAAACTTTCCCCTTCATTAGCAATTCCGTCATTGGCTTGGCTATTTTGGAAAAGTCCTTGATAATCCTACGGTAATATCCAGCCATTCCAAGAAAACTACAGATTTCCTTTACATTTTGCAGCGGATCCCATTTAGCACATCCCTCACTTTTCCTGGGTGAACCGATACTCCTCCTCCTGAGATGATATGACCCAAAACTGAACTTTTCCAACAAAAATTGGCACTTGCTGAACTTGGCATACAATTGATGTTCCCTTAAGTTTTGCAACGTAAGCCTCAAGTGTTCCTCATGTTCCTTCTCACTTTACGAGCAGATCATGATATCATCAATGAACATGACAACAAACTTATCCAAGTACTCCATGAAGACCTTATTCATGAGGTACATAAAGTAGGTAGGTGCATTTGTCAATCCAAAGGACATCACGGTGTACTCATAGGATCCATACCGTGTCCGAAAAGCTGTCTTGGGTATGTCCGATGGTCTAATCATCATTTGAATGTATCCCGACCTCAAATAAATCTTGGAGAAAACACAAGCACCCTTCATCTGATCAAACAAGTCTTCTATGCGTGGCAAGGTGTACTTGTTCTTCATTGTTACCTCGTTGAAAGCTCGGTAATCTGCAAACAACCTTTGGGATCCATCCTTCTTGTGCACAAACAGCACGGGCGCTCCCCAAGGTGAAGAGCTTGGGCGAATAAAAACCTTCTCTAGTTGCTCTTGAATCTGCTTCTTGAGCTCCGCTAACTCCTTAGGAGGCATCCTATATGGCCTCTTAGTTATAGGTGCAGTTCTAGGTATTAATTCAATAACAAACTCAATGTCTCGATCAGGTGGCATACCTAGCAACTCATCTGGAAACACGTCCAAGAATTCACACACCACTGCAATCTCCTCAATTACGGCACCGTCCATGTGATTCAGCTCCAATTGCTTCGGTGCATGTTGAGATGTTTCAAATTCTATCGTGATCCCTTCCTCATTGGTCAACTTCACAGTCTTCGTGGCACATTCAATGACTCCAGTGTGCTTCCTCAACCATTCCATACTGAGTATAATGTACTATCCTTGAGAATCCAAATTGATGAGGTTGGCAAAGAAGTTTACCCCCTTATTCTAAGGCTTACTTTTGGACATACTATATGTGTCCTCATCTCTCCTCCAAGAGACTTAACCAATAGGTTAAACTTCATATTAGAGATAGGCAAACTATACTTGGCAACATATTTTGATGCAATGAATGAATGTGATGCTCCATAATCAAATAACATAGTCGTCGGGTTGGAGTTTGCGAAAATCATACCGATCACCACATTATCCGCTTGTTGAGCATCCTCCGTAGAGACATGGTTCACGTTGCCACCAGCAAAATTCCACTGTCCATGATTTCCTTGTGGCTGTCCTCCATTGGGTCTTGGGTTTTTCTTAGCACATTGCTTCCTTGATCAAGGCCTGACTTAGGACATTGATGCGCAAAGTGTCCTGCTTCTCCACATGTATAGCACTTCCTAACCACACCCGAATTATTGGGACGAACTTGATTCTAAACATTTGCACCAAAGAAGTTGGCATGAGGTGCATGAGGCATTGGAGGCCTAGGTACTTGCATGACAAGGCGCTACTACACGAACTGAGCTGGGCGCGGTGCATAACTAGGGCGTGAGCAGGCACGGAAGAGCTATAATAAGGCGCATTTGGTGGTGCAAAGCGAGGGCGCACATTACTTCCTTGTTGTTGTCCTTGATACGGCACCTTCCTCTTGTTATCTAGCTCCATCTCTCAGACCTTGTTCTCAACAACAATAGCCTTTGTCCACAAGCTTCTGGAAGTTGGCATAATCACAATTCAACAATTGTACTTGGATCTCATTGTTCAACCCCCTCATGAACAAGTATTTCTTTCGGCTGTCCCGACTGACATCCTCGGGATCATATCTTGAGAGTTGGGTGAATTTATTAAGACATTCACCCACACTCGATCTTTCTTGCCTCAGGTTCTCAAATTCTTTCCTCTTCAAAATCATAACACCCTCGACACATAATGAGAACGGAAGATCTCCTTGAACTCAGCTTAAGTGATTCTCTCTTGGTTCTCATGAGCATTGCATAGCGAATCCCACCAATCGACAGCTGCTCCAACAAGTTGATGAGATGCGAGTAGCACTTTCTACCAGTCACTGCATTGGACTATATCTAGCTTCTTCTCGACAGCCTTAAGCCAATCATCGGCATCCATAGGGTTAGCAGCTTGAGCAATGGTCGATGGCCTAGTCCTCATGAACTCTCCCAATCGGTTATTAGGAGGTGGGGGTGGCGGTGGAGGCATGTAGGGCTGATTGTTGTTGTTGCCAGCCTGCAACTGTCCCATAGTTTGTATCATGGTCTACATGAGCTGGTTTTGCATCACCAAAAGCTTCTCAATATTGATAGTTCCCTGAGCAGGTCCTTGTCCATTGTTGTTCTGAGGTGCTCCGTTGTTCTCATCCTCATCATTGCCATCCCTCTGGTTGCGAGTCCTCACCATCTGAAGAAAAGAAAGAGATAAGAATTTAGAAAACATCCCCAACTATATGCATCAAGGGATATGAAACTAAGCAACTACCTATAATAGCCTACGTGGACATGGCAATGCCAAAGCATCCCAAAATCCTCTACTAAGCACATAAGCAACCAATATGTAGCAAACAGCGCACCAAACAAAAACACATCGATTCCTGAGTGCTCCTATGTGCTCTAAAGTGTCCATTCTATCTAAGCTGCATCCTACAGTCAACCTGTGGCTCTGATACCAATTTGTGACACTCGGTTCCGGAAATGAACCAAGTGAACACATATATGTGCCCAGGACGTTCAACACACATACAAGAGTGCAATACCAAAGGATATACAAAAAATTACCACATGATAGGATTAATTAAGCACTTTTATTACACAATTTATAATATCCTCAAATACAAACTCTAATGAATATTAATGACAAGTCGAACTAATGCAGCAGAAACAAACTAACTAAGCAAATAAGCATAAGGGATAGTGCAGCTCCAATCAGTCCACAGACAAAGCTGACGGCGGACACAGCCTAGAACTACGCATTATCATCATTATACTCCCAATCCTGACCTGCAACTATCGGTGGGGGGATTGCAAGCGTGAGTACATGTCATACTCAGCAAGTGTGGAAAGTATGACATCTAGCTGATTCAAATGATGAATGTAATAAATCCTAAGTGTTGAAAAGTACATTAAAACATTTGAATAGCAATATATCATATGTAGGTGAAATAAACCCATCATAAACCATAGTGATCAACATAGTACAAGTCCATATCGCATATCCACCACCATTATTGTAAATGCCCCAAATTAAAAATGCAAAGTTCAGATGGTAGATATTGAAATTGGAGTGAAAAAAGAAATCAAATTAGAATCTGAAAAATTCAAACCAATTTAAACCTCAATTGAGAGAATTCAAAAAATTCGAATTTAGCTCATGTTCAAACTCTACCAAAATAAAAATCTTAGCTCACCATTAGCTTCCAAATATTCCAAATAGCACCCCTAGGGGAATTGAAGTTCCAGAGAGGATTGACTTGAAGGGGCAGTGGGACCCACTAGTCATAGAGGCATTACTGTGACTGCTCTGTTTCCCTGACTCCCCGCCGTTCAACGCCGGGAGGGCACGTCACGGCGAAAAGGACATGCACAGCCAAGCAGCTGTGTGGCTAGATGAGTCCTCCACCTTCTTAAGGCCCTGCGGCGCCCCACCGACGAATACTCCACTCTCTGTTTCAGCAAAACAAATTCCCGTCGCCATTTTCGCCGCCTTCTCTCCCTCCCGGGTGAGCACCATAGCCTTGCCTCATTTCCTTTCGATGCGAACAGCAAAGATGGTGCCAAGACTGTGGTCTATCATCTACGCCAGTTGGCTCATTTTTTTACTCATTGTGTTGGCCGTAGTTTGAAGTTCCGCGGACGCCACCAGAGTTGGGGACGAACATCGCCTCTGCTCCTCCGTAGCCAGCCCTCAACAAGCGGTGTCACGCCTCGACTCCATCAGCAAAAGGGATCGCCATCACGAGCACTTTCTCATGGTAATAGTCATGCCTCCTTTCCTTCAGTATCGAGCGCATGGTTTGAGTTTTACTGACGCTTGTTCATTTGGAGATTCATAGGTAATCAATTTAATTCCATTTCTAAGTGCAACGATTCTTCAATCCAATGAAGGATTATATTCTATACCTCCTAGCGCACCCCTCTGCCAAGAATCAAGGGAGATAACAAAGTTAAGGTGGAGCGATTCAAGTTTCCCCCGCCGCCAAAAAAAACCTGTCGGTCCACCATCGAAGTCAACTTTGCCGGCAATTTCATTCCTTTTTCTCCCCTACTCATCTTCCCCATGCTTCCAGTAATGTTCCCAACCTTTTCCCGAGCTTCTTGCACCATTCTTGAGCCATTCCTAGAAGCAGTGAGACCCCCTCTACCATAATCAACCACTGGTGACTATGGCAAAGCTACAGATTTAGTCCCAAAATTCAGAGAAGCCTTTTAATTGTTTGAATTTTAGAGACAATAAGCTTCCTTGAACATCTCCAATTTTTTGGTACAGATCTTCCTCATAAATCCTAGTGTCCACTATAAAAATCCCAAACCCAATTAAAATCATTTACATACCTTATCAGTATTTATAAAATCTTCTCTATAGTTTCTATATCACTCTTGTACTTTATATATTGCATATAATATAGTGACTGAGATCAAGGAGGACCCTAAGCCCTTGGAGACTCTACTTCCAGAAGCTAACTTCCCCTCTGACTCATAGTCAGGCAAGCCCCGGTTTGCAAATAAGTGCTATTTCAAATTTTCTATTTGTATCACTTATGTCTAGTATGAGTTTTGTGCATTAGGGCTAAGGTGCTTGTTAGTCCACTTGAATGACCCACAAATCCCGTGGAGTATTGAGTAGGTCTAGAGCTTCATGAGTAGACAATGCCATGCTAATGTTTATAAGAATCCTGTAGAAGTCGAGTAGTTGGAATCTACTCGCGAGATATGATTTTATCACACGGGATGAATTGAATCAAAGAATGGTTTAGAAATGTGAACTTGAGACCGAGCAGCTGGTACGATGCAGCAAGACGTGGTCTCATGTGCGTATCCCTGCTTGTGTCGATTGAGGACCGATTCGTGTGCGGCCCTGTTGGACAAGTTTGAACAGTACCGGATGCATACTGGGCATATGGAACCCAGGAAACTGATGTAACTTGATAACATGGATGTCGAGGCATGGCCCATTGTCGACAGGGATGGGCTGAGGGTAATAAGGTGTAATTCACTGGTGGGCACAGACACGCTCCGTACGGGAACCTTATGCCCGCGATGTTGGGACCGGTTTGGCGTTTGAGTTCTCTTCTGAAAGGTTGTTGCGTATGGCGTGGTGAGGAGCGCGGCACGCTCCTTAGGCACGGGTGTATGTGACATGTTATTTGGGTGTGTCCTAATTGCAATCACCGTCCCTCGCGGTTATTTGAGTACCGCTTGTTCACTGTGTTGTGACGTAGCAAATATTGAAGAAGTCAGTTGAATACAACGTATTGAAATATAATTGTTTTGCCACTATGTTGCTATAGATTATGCTCATTAAAGTTATATTATTGAACATTTAAGCTGCTGCTATTAACTTGTAAAATGATGATCAATTTATATGCGTATTTCCATTCCTATGTTAAGTATCGATGCATATAGAGTTTCATGTTTAGGTGAGACGGTTAAGTCTTTCTGAGCCTTTGTGCTCACAGTTGCTATATTAAGTTGTTCGCAGGTGAGACATATGAGGAAGGGCCCGAGGATGAGGCGATGCCCCCTTCGGGGTATACCGCCGAATAGGAGCCCTGCATGCCGCAACAAATTGTGTGTGGCTAGTGTGCAGCGTCCGCAGCCTGGACGGTTGTACTTTTGCATAGCTAGGCTGAGAGTTTAGCTATGAATATTATCTTCCGCTGTATATTAAGTATTGTAAAAGACTTCCGCTGTTTATATAAATAAAACTTTGTATTTTGTCGTATTCTTTTCGTGTGTGCTGTTGGGTGCCGCATCGCACGGCACCACCCTTTACGATTCCTGCAATGTCTGGACTCGGTCCCCACAGCCTGGTATTAGAGCCGCATTGGGAATAGCACGCTCGAAAAGAGCCTATTTTTGAAAACTTAAGAGTAATCGAGTGAGGATTAGTACTATGCCCACATAAAGTCTATGATAGTATTAGTTACTTAAGGTGGCAAGCTAACTTATGTGTCACTAAATTCTGTAACGATGCTCTGACGTCAGGTAAGAGGTAGGGTACGCCACCGCAAGCGGATCAATTGCAGTAAGCTCACCATGCGAGATGTGGCATGTGGTTGTTTCCGTGGCTTCACACGGAAATGTTAATATGAGTCTCTGAAACTTTACACGTGTTCTAAGAACATATGACACGCAGTACCCCTGCGTGCAACAAAATTAGTGGGAGCCCCCGTCAGGTTGGACATAACCTGATGCGCCCCCAACTGGTGCAGCACTATGGAAAGACGTGGAACCCCGTCGGGTAGTAGAAAACCCGGTCATGTACATCGAGACGTGACTTCGCTCGAGGCGGCCCGTATGGAATGATATGGGACGAATGTTTTTACTTTCATATATATTATTGTGAACTGTTCGCCCATGCGGGCTGTGCCTTATGGCACTGTTTGATCTATCGTTTGTGTGTAGATGTAGTACACTAACCACGTTTCAGTAGCTCGAGTAGAAAACATTTGCGAGTGAACGTCATTACTGCCACCATTGAGACGTATGCCAGAATCCACCTTAGGATTTTCTTTGGTGAGGGCGTAGTACCGGAATTGCATTCGAGTTTCATAAGGCATGTCAACGACATTATCCGTGCTGGTGTTGTGACTCGACAACGTGTATAAATTCCCAACATAGGACTAAGGTTCAATTTGTAATCTCTGTTTTAGAGCATGCTGGTCAGATTTAAAATTAATCATGGTGTCACTGCGGTATGCAGGCCTGCGATTTGACAACTTGAGGAAGTCCTCCACAAGTTTCATTTTCAGCTCCAAGGCATATTTCAAGATTTAAAACTTGAAAACTTTATTTGAACTTAAAGTAACCAGTTCTTGTTCAAACTGTGAAATGGACAGAAAATTGACTAAGTTTGGAACAGCATAACTTCCTGTATATTTCACCCCTATAGGTATACCATAAATGGTTGGCAAGTTTAGAGAGTCCTCTAAAACTCTTATGTTCAACTCCAGATCAGAATCCCCCTGTAAACTAGTGAAAATTCAAATTTCCAAATTCTGTCAAATCTAGACAGAGACTGGATAGTTTTTGTATTTTGTCACTGCCTCGATCATATCTCCGCATAGAATCAACAAATGACTTCATGTAATGCATTTTTGTAATCCTGATGATATATAAAACAATGTTGTAATTTATGATTTTTGCATATATTGATGTTTTGTATCTGGAAAAATGTGGACAAAATCAGCCTTAAACAGAGGAGATGCTATCAAAATTTTTCCAGAAACATTGTCAATTGAAAAAATACATTCTCCTTATAAAGGAATGATCTGGGGGCAAATAAATACATTCTGGAAAGCTAGCTGAGTGTACTACAACTTTGTAGTTGAACTAAAGTTCTGAACGTGCCTCTATCTGGATGCCAATTTCATGTTTCTCCAGACTGGTCGGATGGAACAGAACTGTGACAGAATTCCAGTGTTATGTTTCATTTGACATTTGAATTTGAATTCACTTTCATAATTAAATTTTCGCATCCCTGATCTGTTTATCAACAAATTTTGTTGAATTTGAGTATTTGAATAATTCATGTACTTCTTTTATAGATGACGGATGTGATGCTATTGCCGGACGGTTGGGTTTTCTCCACATGCGCAAATCGTCCGGGCTTCCCGAGCATGCGACGGGAGGTGCTCCAACAGTTTGGCTTCATCGAGATGCCATGCTATTGGGGTCGAGAGATGATTGACAGAGGCGTACTGTCATGTACTGTCCTGGTCGACATCCCAGCTAGTCCGCGTTTTTATGGATAGGCTCCATTTTCGGTCACGATCCAGGGAGCTCGTTTGGAGGACACGTGTGCCTTTGCAGCGGGTGAAGCATTTATGAGGCTTTGCGAGCTTCATCAAGATGCCATGGCTGGGACACAATTTGCTCTTCTCCCGGTCCGTGGTGATGCTGATTTTGAGTGGCAACGTCATATGGTTGCGGCCTACCGACCGTATGATGACACAACCTCGACAACACTTGGGACATTTGCCGCTGCATCCAGCATGGTGGTTCTTGCACAAGGTGCAATCCTGCAGGAGCAAGTCGAAGCCTTGAGACAAGCGACTGAACCGGGAGACACTCTTGATTATATCAATGATGAACTACATTCGTTCCTGGCTCCGATGAATCACCGACTAAAGCAATGCGAGGATAAATTGCATCACAATCGCACTAGATTGCGGAAGGCTCGTGCCGAACTGCGGCAAGCTCGCAAGGATCTGCAGCAAACTCGTGATGGGCTGCAGGCGGGTCAGTTGGAGGTGCAACAAAAGAAAGGGCAGCTGTTGGTAGTCACCGAGGCACGAGACGAAGCCATCGAGGAAGCTCAAAATTGGGAGTACGAGGCAGAGCAACTTCAGGATAATTTGATTGAGACCGAAGCACAATTTCAACCAGTTGTGTATCCAGCAGCTCAGGACATACAGCTGAACATGGGTGAACAAGTACGTTCAGATCCAGAGGAAGAGGAAGATCCAGAGATAATCGAGTACGCCGATGACAATGCATTGGAGTAGGATGGGGCAGCACTACTGCTATCACGGGGCAACGGATAGTTACTAGTTGCTCGTGTTTATTTTTTGGCCATGTTTGTGTCATATTATAAATAGTAGTGGGTGTGTAGAGGATGACAAGTTGTGTATGACGACTCATGTAGACCAAGTATAGTTGAGATGCACTTCCATAGAGGGAGTATGTCATTTTGGAAATCACTATTCTAAACATGGTCATGAGATAATATATCTTGTATAAAGTTTGTACTTTATCAATATATGTTAATGTTATGCAATTATCACATTGTCATTACTCGCACTACTATGGTATAAAATAGATGATGAAAACAAACCTGTTGCTGAATTAAATCATGTGAATGCAGAATGGTGCGTACGGGCTCTACGCCCGAGATGGGAGGATGTAGTCGTGGTCGTGAGGATGAATCTCTGACCCGGGAGCAAACCGCGACACCACAGAAACAAGTCCCTCCACCACCACCACCTGAACCTCCGAGGACACTCGCGGAGGTTCTGGCCGCAGTACTCGGCTCGCGCGATGAGCAAACCGAGTTATTGCGGATGTTAGTTCAAAATTCGTCCCGTCAAGGAGGACGACAAGACAATGGGCCGCACCAGCCCCAACAAAGCTCGTATTCAGATTTCTTGGCGACACATCCACCGGTCTTTACGGAGGCCGAGGAGCCTCTGGAAGCGGACAACTTTATCTGCACTCTTGAGGCAAAGTTCGGTTTGCTGTGATGCACCGAACAGCAGAAGGCGCTGTTTGCAGCGCAACAGCTTCAAGGATCCGCCGGTTCTTAGTGGGCAAACTTCATCGCGTCACTGCCGGCTGGTCATGCGGTCACGTGGACCAAATTCCGGGAGGCGTTCCGCGCCTACCATATCCCTCCCGGAATAATGAAGAGGAAGCTTCAAGAATTTTTGGAGCTGAAGCAAGGCGGGAGGAGTGCCCATGAATACTCCCACGCTTTCAACCATCTAGCGCAGTACACGCCGGATTATGTTGGGACGGAGGACAGGAAGCGAGACATCTTCTTCCGGGGTTTGAACCATAAGATGAAGGTCCAACTCGCACAATGCAACCGCGGCACCTTCAACGACATCGTCAATGCCGTGATTGTACAAGAGGATGCTCAGTGCGAGCTCGTTGCTGATAAGAGGAAACGGAGCGCCCATCGAGCAGAAGCGGGGGTGGTCCGCAGAAGTACCGCGTTGTGTATTGCTCACCATCCGGTCAGCGATGGCAGCCACCGATGCGACCGCAACAATTCCGCGGTCGATCTTTCAACGCCCCGCGTTTTCAACCGCCATCTCCACAACAGCAGCAGCAGCAAAGAATGATCCTATGTGCATATCCACCTCCACCACGTGCACCGGGATTCTGTCCGCAGATCGGTGGGAACCCAACACAGTACATGTGCTATACGTGTGGCCGTATCAGGCATTTTGCGAGGGACTGCCCTGAGCAGCGTCAAGGCAGCGGGCAAGCACCATATCAGGGAGCCGTTCAACCCCACAACCAGCCCAAGAAACCAGCACCAAAACCCGGCAACATCCATCACATAGATCTCGAAGACGTGCCGGAAGGCGAACCCATTCTCGCGGGTATGTTTTCTCTACTCCAAAATCCCATAGTCATATTATTTGACTCCGGTGCCACCCATAATTTCATTAGCCAATTTTATGTTGTCAAGCATCAATTATCTATCACTCAGGGCAACTTAAGATGGGTGGGAAAATAGCAGCGGACATGAATGTCCATAAAGCACAACTTAAGATGGGTGGGAATATCTATCTGACTTCTCTAATTATATTAGAGGGTCAAAAGCCTGATGTCATCTTAGGGATGTTGTGGCTGCACCGTCATGGTGCTGTTCTCGACATTGTTCCACGTGTGGTCCATTTGAATTCTCCACTATATGAACCGCATGCAATCATTCTAGACCGCCTTATCCAAGAAATTCCAGTCACCTACAACACGGAAGCCACAAAGCTTGAGGACATTCATGTGGTCCGTGAGTATTCGGATGTGTTTCGCGATGAACTTCCGGGGTATGCCACCGGATAGGGATATCATGTTCAAGATTGAACTCATTCCGGGAACCACGCCTATTTCCCGAAGGCTGTACAAGATGGCACCCAATGAATTGGAGGAATTAAAGGAGCTTTTGAAGGACCTGCTGGACAAATGTCTCATATGCCCAAGTTCATCACCTTGGGGCTGCTCCGCATTATTTGTAAAGAAGAAGGACAAAGCGTTACGTCTATGTGTGAACTATCATCCACTGAATGCCGTGACGATCAAGAATAAGTATCCGCTACCGCGCATTGATATCTTATTCGATCAACTAGTGGGTGCTAGAGTATTCTCAAAGATGGATCTTTGTTCCGGATATCATCAAATACAATTCCGACCGGAGGATATACCGAAGACGGTATTCTCGACGAGATACGGGCTCTATGAATATCTCGTCATGTCGTTGGGCTTACCAACGCGCCAGCTCACTTCATGTACCTAATGAATTCTGTTTTCATGCCGGAGTTGGACAAGTTTGTCATGGTCTTCATCGATGACATTCTGGTGTATTCAAAATCAGAGGAAGGACACGCCAAACACTTGCATATCGTGCTCCAATGATTGCGAGATCACAAGCTTTATGCAAAATTCAGCAAGTGTGAGTTTTGGATCAAACAAGTACCATTTCTTGGTCACATTATTTCAGCGGAGGGCATCGCTGTAAATCCAAGCAAAATTGTACAAGTGCTGACATGAAAGTCTCAACCGTCTGTCCACGAGGTTTGCAGTTTCCTCAGGTTAACGGATATTATCAGAGGTTCATTCCGAGCTTCTCAAAAATTTCTAAACCGATGACGGAGCTGCTGAAAAAGGGGACTAAATATATTTGGAGCAAGGCATGTGAGGATGCATTCCAAGCATTGGTGAAACATCTCACAACAGCCCCAATGCTAGCTCAGTTGGATACGACAAAATCTTTTGACATTTATTAGGATGCGTCTAGTATTGTTCTCGGCTGCGTGTTAATGCAAGAAGGCCACATGATCGCGTATGGATAATGGCAGCTCCGAAATTATGAGCAAAATTACCCAACTCATGACCTTGAGCTCGCTACCGTGGTGCTCCTTTTGGAAATGTTGAGGCATTATTTTCTCGGAAATCTAGTGCACCTCTGCACCGATCACAAGAGTTTGAAATATACTTTCACTCAGAAGGAACTGAATATGCAACAGCGAAGATGGTTGGAACTAATCAAATATTATGAGAATGAAATTCATTACCATCCCAGCAAGGCGAATGTAGTTACCGATGCATTGAGCCGCAAGTCTCACGTTAATAATCTGTCCATCACTCCAGTGGAAGAGGATGAGCTGAGTTTATACTTGGATCCATATGGAGCACTATATAATCTTGCTCTCATCCCTACCATACGAGAGGAGATTATGGAGGCTCAAAAGAAAGATGTGGGTATCTCGCACATTCGGAGGAGAATGAAGAATGGGGAAGTGATGTGCTTTCGATGTGATGAACATGGTACCCTGTGGTTTAAGGACCATATCGTGGTACCTCATGACATGACACTTCAGAAGAAAATCTTGGATGAAGCTCACTTATCCAAGTACTCTATTCATCCGGGCAGCAACAAGATGTACCAAGATTTGAAAACCAGATTTTGGTGGACATGGATAAAGAGAGAAATTGAAATGTACGTATCGGAGTGTGATACATGTCGGCGGGTGAAAGCCGACCACATGAGGAAAGCCGGACAGCTGCAACCATTAAAAACTCTGGCGTGGAAATGGGAGGATATTAGTATGGATTTTATTGTCGGATTACCTCTCACCTTCCACAAGCATGATTCGATTTGGGTGATAGTCAGTCGACAAACTAAATCAGCTCATTTCATCCCTGTACATACAAACTACATTGCTAAGAAGTATGCGTAATTGTATATTGCAAGAGTCATGTGCTTGCACAGAGTTCCCCGAACGATTATTTCCGATCGCGGTGCGCTGTTTGTTGCTCGTTTTTGGGAGCAGGTGCAGGCATCATTGGGGATGAAACTGATCCGAAGATCCGCATATCACCCACAAACTGATGTTCAAACTGAACGGGTGAATCAAGTTTTGCAATATATGTTACGCGCTTGTGCCATCCACCACGGTCAAAATTGGGATAATCATTTACTGTTGGCGGAGTCTCATATAACAATAGCTATCAAGCTAGCATCAATATGGCACCAAATGAAGCTCTCTACGGCCTGAAATGTCGCACACCACTCAACTAGTGTGAACCGGCGAGCGGGTTATATACGGAATTGATCTTGTAAATGAAGCCAAAGAACGAGTACGAGTGTCCAAGCCAATCTCAAGGCTGCTCAATCTCGTCAGAAGAGCTATGCGGATAAAATACGTCGAGCTCTCCACTTCGACATCAGAGACCACGTTTATTTTCGTGTCTCTCTGACATCGTTTCGGAGTGAAGGGAAAACTTGCTCCACGATTCATCGGTTCATTTGCCGTCACTGAAAAATGCAGACCCGTGGCCTATCGTTCCACATTTCTCAGCTGCAGAAATGCCTTAAATCCTCCGCTGAAATCCGCACCAACGATATTGGGGATCTCCAACCGGATCTCAATTATTCTGAGTATTCAATCCGGATTATCGATGAAAAGACTCGCACCACTAGAAACCAGACTTTGTACTTCTACAAAATCTTTTCGAGCAACCATACCACTGAGGAAGCGACATGGGAAAGCGGGGACTATCTCCAATCAAACTATCCGGAGTTATTATCATCGCATATCCGGTAATCTTTTACCTCCGTCTCTTTTATTGTAATCTCAAACCTAGATTCCTTTAAGGGGGAGGAATGTAAAAGCCCTAAATTAAAAATGCAAAGTTCAGATGGGAGATATCGAAATTGGAGGGGAAAAACAAATCAAATTATAATATGAAAAATTCAAACCAATTTAAACCTCAATTGAGAAAATTCAAATTTATCTCATGTTCAAACTCTGCCAAAGTAAAAATATGAGCTCACCATTAGCTTCCAAATATTCCAAATAGCACCCCTGCAAATTTTCATAATATTTGGATCTCAAATTCAATTAAATTCAATGGGTAACATTGAATTCTATTCAAATTGAAATTTGAATTTCAAATCCATCTGAAACTGAATCAATTGTGAAATCAAATTCCAGATTTTGATTCTACACATCTGAATTGACTTCTACACAAAAATCTGGAATTTTTGGACAAATTTAGGTAGGGGAATTGAAGTTCCAGAGAGGATTTACTTGAAGGGGCAGTGGGACCCATTAGTCATAGAGGCATTACCGTGACTGCTCTGTTTCCCTGACTCCCCGCCAGTCAACGCCGGGAGGGCACGTCACGGCAAAAAGGACATGCAGAGCCAAGCAGCTGCGTGGCTAGATGACTCCTCCACCTTCTTAAGGCCCTGCGGCGCCCCACCGATGAGTACTCCACTCTCTGTTTCACCAAAACAAATTCCCGTCGCCATTTTCACAGCCTTCTCTTCCTCCCGGGTGAGCACCATAGGCTTGCCTCATTTCCATTCAATGCAAACAGCAAAGATGGCTGCAAGACTGTGCTCTATCATCTATGCCAATTTGCTCATCATTTTACTCATTGTATTGGCCGTAGTTTGAAGTTCCGCGGATGCCACTGGAGTTGGGAATGAACATCGCCTCTGCTCCATCGTAGCCAGCCCTCATCAAGTGGAGTCACGCCTCGACTCCAACAGAAAAAGGGATCGCCATCACGAGCTCTTTCTTACGGTAAAAGCCGTACCTCCTTTCCTTCAGTATCGACCGCATGGTTTAAGTTTTACTAACGCTAGTTCATATGGAGATTCCTATGTCATTGATTTAATTCTGTTTCTACGTGCAACGATTCTTCAATCCAATGAAGGATTATATTCTATACTTCCTAGCGCACCCCTCTGCCAAGAATCAAGGCAGATAATCAAGTGAAGGCCGAGCGATTCAAGTTTTCCCCGCCGCCAATAAAAACCAGTCGGTCCACCATTGAAGTCGACTTAGTTGGTGATTTCATCCCTTTTTCTCCCCCTAGTCTTCTTCCCCATGCTCCCAGGACCGTTCCCAACATTTTCCCGAGCTTCTTGTGCCATTCCTGAACGATTTCGGCCATCGCCGAAACCCTAGCTCCGCCACCGTCGTTGCGCCACCATCTCCGGCCGTCACCGCCACGATTGGACCCCAGCATCGTCTTGCGCAGTCGATTTTAGGGTTAGGGGGTGAAGACTGGGCCGGGAAGAGGTCGAGGCAATGATTTCTGGCGTGCGCCGCCGCTGCTCCGGCGAGGAGTGCCGCCCCCTGGCACGAGGTAGACGAAGACGTCGGGCCCCGCATGTCAGCGACGTTTCCACCGAGCGGATCAGCTGTGACACCGGATCAGGTGCGGCTACGCGGGTTAACCCCATGGCCCTCGATGCGGCCCAGTGCTGATTAGCCCAATTCAAATAAGTGGGGCCAGCCACTTTATTTAAACTTTCCAATTGGAAAATAATTCCAGAATTCAATCAAACATCTAAAATCTATTACTCCTAGCATATTTGCTCAAAAATTTCCAAATAAATTCTGGTAGACTCCTCTTGATTCCAACTTTGCAGTGGTGCAATTTGTTGGACATGAAACTACCAGAATTTTCAAAATTAATTCCTTTGAGCTAATTTCTTGGGAAATTAATTACTCCTGTTCTTTAATTGGAAAATTCCCAATCCTGGTCAGGACACTCATAAAAATAAACTTGATACCCAGTAAAAATTTCAAGTTCATTGGACTTCATTTACTGGGATGATCAGTGTTCCAAATCTTTATGTAGTTGAAAATTGGAAAAAGTACAGTAACCATTTCAGAATTTCTTGCAAACTTGTAGAATCAATTTCTCCCTGTAGAAAGCTTATAAAATTATGAAACAAACTTTCCTATAACCAATGAGACCCCATCTACCATAATCAACCACTGGTGACCATGGCAGAGCTACAGATTCAGTCCCAAAATTCAGAGAAGCCTTTTAATTGTTGGACTTTTAGAGACAACAAGCTTCCTTGAACATCTCCAATTTTTGGTCCAGATATTCCTCATAGATCCTAGTGTCCACTGTAAAAATACCAAAGCCAATTAAAATCATTTACATACCTGATCAGTATTTATAAGATCTTCTTTATAGTTTCTATATCACTCATGTACTTTATATATTGCATATCATATAGTGACCATGATCGAGGAGGACCCGGAGCCCTTGGAGACTCTACTTCCAGAAGTTACTTCCCCTCTGACTCGCAGCCAGGCAAGCCCCGGTTTGCATTTAAGTGCTATTTCAAATTTTCTATTTGTATCACTTATGTCTAGGATGAGTTTTGTGCATTAGGGCTAAGGTGCTTGTTACTCCACTTGCATGACTCACAAATCTTTTGGAGTATTGGGTAGGTCTAGAGCTTGACGAGTAGACAATGCCATGCTAATGTTTATAGGAATCCGGTAGAAGTCGAGTAGTTGGAATCTACTTGTGAGATAGGATTTCATCACATGGGATGAATTGAATCAAAGAATGGTTTAGAAATGTGAACTTGAGACCGAGCAGCGGGTAGGATGCAGTGAGATGTGGTCTCACGTGCGTACCCCTGCTTGTGTTGATTGAGGACCGATCCGTGTGCGGCCCTGCTGGACATGTTTGAACAGTAACGAATGCATATTGGGCATATGGAACCCAGGAAACCGATGTAACTTGATAACTTGGATGTCGAGGCATAGCCCATTGTCGATAGTGGTGGGCTGAGGGCAGTAAAGTGTAAATTCGCTGGCGGGCACAGACATGCTCTGTGCGGGAACCTTATGCCCGCGATAGTGGGACCGGTTCGGCATTTGAGTTCTCTTGTGAAAGGTTGTTGCGTATGACGTGGTGAGGAGCACGACACGCTCCTTAGGCACGGGTGTATGTGACGTGTTATTCGGGTGTGTCCTAATTGCAATCACCATCCCTCGGGGTTATTTGAGTGCAGCTTGTTCACTGTGCTATGATGTAGTAAATACTGAAGAAGTCAGGAGAATACGATGTATTGAAATATAACTGTTTTGCTGCTATGTTGCTATAGATTATGCTCATTAATGTTACTATTGTCGAACATTTAAGCTGCTGCTATTAACTTGTAAAATGATGATCAATTTATATGCGAGTCATCTACTGCTATACCCATTCCTATGTTAAGTGTCTCTGCATATAAAGTTCAATGTTTAGGTGAGATGGTTAAGTCATGCTAAGCCTTCGTGCTCACAGTTGCTATATTTAGTTGTTTGCAGTGAGACATATGAGGAAGGGCCCGAGGATGAGGCGATGCCCCTGTTATACCAAATTTCACCATAACCATTAACCATATCCATTGCCATAAACCATAATACCATCCCATAACCAATACCAACTATATTATCAATCGTAACCCAATTACCAACCATAACCATCACAAATTCCAAGTTTCCCTCTAATCATGTGAGGGTCCAGGTTGCTCATAACCAGGAGCACCACTATCATGATAGGTTTTAGACACTCTGTAGAGGTTTTACCACTTTACCCACGTGTTTGTGATTCCATCACCTTTCAATGACTAAAACCACTATTATGCCGTCATACACTTCCGTTGGTGTGTGGCCAAGAGATCACAAAATAGGCTTTACAAAGGGACTACTAGCATGTACGGACCCATTGAGGTTTCACCGGTGGCGATGTCTCCAACTGAGCACATCTTCAACAAAGGGCCCCCTCTTGTGCCATTCGGGTCCCAGGGAGACCCGCAACCATATCCAAACCCAATCTGTCTCCCCTTCCCCGGTGCGTCAAATGATTCGCTCAATACTAGTAATGCCCTAATTAATCAGCTACGCCACACCCATACTTGGCCTCGTGGTGGCACTATAAATCCTGGATGGTCGCTCCACGAACAGGTCCTTAGATCTAAAGCAAGCGAAACCACCATAACATCCAACCCATCCAAATACCATGTTTGCTTAGATCACCCATTACCATGTCATATTGACCAGTTCATATTAATCATAATCTCATTAATGCATAATTTAATAGTAAAGTTGTTTTCCCATCCCAATTAATTAAGCAAAGCAAAAAGGTAAAAAGCCCTTCCCAACTCTCTACCATGAATTCCAGGTGACAAGGGTGGTTAAACAAGGCTAGTAAACTTCCTATCATAGGATTTCCCATCAAATTGACACAAGCATGCAGTTTTGAAAAACAAAACATTTATTATCGAAATAGGATCAATATGTTCAAGGACACTTGCCTTGCTCTCAGGCTTGGTTTGGATTAAGGACTTCAAACTCCTGGTTCAGGAGATCCTCCACACCACACTCTAGCGCAAATTCGTCTAAACCGCGCAATAAACATACAAGACAAGAATCACAATCAATAAGTGTACATATATTACTCAATATGTCATGACATGCATGATTAATACAAATGCAAAGCAAAACTAGTTAATGAGTTGTTAATGCTGTTTACTAACTAGTTCTAATAGTTTTTAACAAGTTTAGACAGGTTTGGAATTGATTCGAACCAATTCAGATTCAGTTCAACCGAAAATAGATCACAAAATCGGACAAGTCCGTAGGGGATCAAATGAGTCCGCCCTTTGCAGGAATAACAGACTAGGGTTTTCTAAATCGACATGAATTTGGAGAAACAGGGTTAAATTCACGTGAGAACCAGAGAGTAGAAGGTATACCAGGTGTTTAGAACTCCAATGAATCAAGAGTCTTGGAGGCAACACTTGAATTTTGACGATCTAGGGTTGATGAAGAACTTGAAGGTGAATTGTTGATGAAGAACGAAAACTTGGTGGAGATCTTGATCCTCTTTGGTTTCCTCCTATTTTACTTTTTGCTTGGGATCTCCTTCTCCCTCCTTGATGGTGGCTCTCCACAAACTAGGATTTGGGTGGACTTTCAATTGAGGCAAAATGATGTTAAGTCAAGGGGTGGGGTTATTTATATAGAGGTGGAGGCTAGGGTTTAAATGGATTTGAGTTTGGGGTGGGTTGAGGCCGGTTTGGGGTCCCACCTGGGCTCCAAAAAGAGTTAGACACGACGTCCTTAGGCCCACATATGGCAAAACCTAAAAACATGTCGTGAAACAAAAGATCAATTCGGAATCACGATTTACCGAACAAGTCCGTAGGGGGGCGGACTGGTCCGAAGTTAGACGGAGAGGTATCAATCAAGTCTGGACTACATATGACAAGTCCGAACTTGGTTAGAGGGAAATCAGACAAGTCTGGCCAAAACCGGACAAGTCCGATTTTAGTTAGTGGGAAAACGGACAAGTCCACTGGAATACCTGACAAGTCCGGACAAGTCCAGTGACTTAGCAAAATTTCAATGATTTGGAATACCGGACTAGTCTGCAATGGACCGGACAAGTCCGAAAGTGTCCAGAGAGAAAAACAGACTAGTCCGCGGCAAAACGGACTAGTCCGACGAAGGTTGGAGAGAAATCGGACTAGTCTGCACCAAAAACAGACTAGTCCGCACTTCTCAGAATTATTAAGTGTGGTTTTGTTCTAAATTCATTTTAAACTTGTTTTTTTATGTTGCTTAACATTAAACATGTTTAACAATGTATGCAATGCATGATGGATGAAAATGAGGGTGTTACAATTTCAGAGATGGAATCTACATTTCATGAAGTGGTCAAAGAGTTTGGTTTCATCAAGCATGTTGAGGAACCTTGTATTTACAAAAAGTTCAGTGGGAGCACAATTGTATTTTTGGTCCTATAGGTAGATACCATATTGTTGATCGAGAATGATATTTTAATGCTTGATGCTGTTAAATCTTCATTAATAAAGAGCCTTGTGACACATAGTTCTGAGATTGAACCAAGTGAACCGCATATGTGTGCTCAGGATGTTCATCACACATACACGAGTGCATCACAAACGATATTCATATGATAACCATGTAACGAATAGTAAATAGTACCTTATTACAATAATCCAAATAGTCTCAAATGACAAACTCTAACAATACTTCAGCAGAAAACTAAGCAACTAGCGAACTCCAGCTCCACGGGCATTTGACGGTAACACGTATGCCTAGTTCTCCTCGTGATCCTTAGCATACTCCAAAGTGTCACCAGCTGCTTGTGGGGACTGATGTCTTGACATCTAAGGATCTCATTGGGTGGTGTCGTGCGATGTGACACTCAACAGTATACATGAAAAGAACGAGACAAAATTTTAAACCAAAATCTTTTATTTATAAACCCAACGGAAGTTTTACAAAACTAAGCGTAGGAAAGAAACTTTACATCATAGCTACACTCTCAACTCTAGCTATGCAGAAGCAAAGTCATCCATGCCCTAGGATTCTTCACACTAACAACACTCACATTCATGAACAATGTGCATGGCTCCCACTCGGCCGCGAACCCGGATGGGGGTACAACATTGTCGTCATGCCCTTAATGAAATGTACAACCCGCAAAACTCATTAACTGCAAACGTGAGCATAAGGCTCAGCAAGTCTGACCCATCTCACTAT
The DNA here is from genome assembly GCA_036927565.1 of Tuctoria greenei. Taxonomy (NCBI): domain Eukaryota; kingdom Viridiplantae; phylum Streptophyta; class Magnoliopsida; order Poales; family Poaceae; genus Tuctoria; species Tuctoria greenei. The sequence continues at coordinate 112,315,148 of JAYESD010000001.1, forward strand.
CTATAGACACTACATGTAAGGTATAGACTAAGCATAGGTAGGATATAGGAATATAGACTCGCCTACAATTGGATCCTTATGTCAAGATTTAAGTAGCACATGACAATCCATGGGCACGGCCCATCATACACTCCACAATCAAACAAGAAATGTTTTGCCAATGATAAGACATGCCCAGAGCACATAATCCTATTACAGATTAAGTGTTTGGAAACTGTAAATTTTAATTGTGCTATCTCTGAGCCATACATGGTTGCAAACACAGTATTATAAGCATTGCAGCAAATTTATAACATGATAACTACCCTAGATTACTACGTCACAACACAGTGAACAAGTGGTACTCTATTACCGCGAGGGACAGTGATTGCAATCAGGACACACCCGGACTGCACGACGCATACACCCGCTTGGATGACCTTACGTCCTCTCCACATTGCATTGTATGCGACCACCTTTCACAAGAGACCCCAATAACGAAACAAGCCTTCAACCCGAGCAAGAGGTCCCATACACAGACACGTCGAAGTTGCCCGCTACAAAAGACATCACCTTTTGCCTTCTCAACTCCATTCAAGGATGGCAGGCAAGATTCGACAACACATTCGTCAAGTTACATCAGTTTATTGGGCCCCATTAACCCATTATGCAACCGGTACTGTTCAAACTTGCCCAGTGGGGCCGCGCATGGATTGGTCCTTAATCAACACAGACAGGGCTATGCACCCGAGACCACGTCTCGTCGCTCCCTATCCAACCCCTGCCCGTTCTCCAATTCAGGTTCATCTCTCGAGTGTTTTCTATGTCATACCCATGTGAAATGTCCTACATCACTAGCAAGTAGATTCCAACAACTCGACTTCTACCGGATTTCCTATACATTAGCATGGCAGTTACTACAGGTCAACAATCAACCGTTCCAATCAACCATTGGGATTTGTGGTCATGCAAGTGGAGCGTCAATCACCTTATATGTAATGCACATATCAAACATAAGATGTAAGGTGATAAAGACCGTAAAACTTTGTAAAGCTTTTAAATGCAAACCGGGGCTTGCCTTGGTTTGCGACTCGATTACTGTCAACTGTTAGTGGCTTTCTCCGGAGACTCCACCAAGGACTTCAAGTGGACACCCTGACCTTATCCTCCAAGAGACACTCCTCATCGATCTCAATTACTACATGACAAGTATATAGAATATATATGAATGATTTTGAAAAATAATACAATTAGAGTTCATAAGAGTTTAACTAATGATCGTAGTAATTAAAATATCTTAATTAGCTTTGGGGTTTTTATGGTGGTTACCAGGTACTATAGGGAATATCTTGGAACATGATTGAAGATGATCAAGCAAGCTTGTTATCTCTAAATTTATAACAAGTAAAGAACTTGAAAGCATCTAGGCCCCATGAGGTACGGTTTCGGTGATTAATGACAACCATTCGATATTACTAATGAATTTGTGAATGCAAGGTCTCAATAACACTCAATCAAATGAAATCAAAACTACATTGGAGACCCATATAAAATCAACGAATGAGATCAAATCAAATCATATGAAGACAAGAAGTGAAAGCTCTAACTTGATATAACTCAATGCTTGAAGACAATCAAAACAACATTTCAAACAAGTATCAAAGAGGTCATAAGTTCAAATTCCAAAAGAACAACTCAAAACAACTCGAAGTCAACAAGTTGAACACACCGGATCATCCGATGGTCTTTGAGTTGACACACATCGGTCGAGTTGGTTCAACTGAAGAAGAAGACCTCAGACAAATGCACTCACCGGATCATCCGATGTGAGTGGCTCAGTGACATCGGTCCATCATCACAGATTGCAATACCATTGGACCAAGTGAAGCACCAGATCATCCGATGTGCAGACTTACACACATCGGTCGATCACTCCAGTGAGCCTCAAGATCAAGCAAAATTCTGGAGGAAGAGCCACCGGATCATCCGATGAGAAGACAGATCAACATCGGTCTAACAACGGTCATATCTGACACAGTGACATCAGCTAATTTGGCTTCGACCGATGTTAACTGAAGGGGAGACATCGGATCATCCGGTGTTCGCAGAGAAGTGATGTCAGCCTACTTTTCCAACGGCTATCTCGTGGAGGCTGGCTATTTATACCCCTTCAACCTGTCAAATCGACAAGACTTGAAGCCCAGACATACTCTACACATCCTAGAGCATTCAAGCAATAGAGCTACCACTTTCACATCATTTGTTCATCATTTGTACACCAAGAGATAGGCTAGAACTAGCTAGAGATAGTGCTTGGGTGCCTCCATTCTTGGTGATTGGAGTCTCTAGTGTAGTGAGAGCCCTAGGGGAGTGTCCCTTGGTGTGTGCAACTTCCGGAGCTTGCCAAGAAGATTGTGGAAGCCCGGAGGATCCCAAAGTGTACAAGGCTTGAGCTCCACCTTGCCGAGGTTGGCGAACGGAGAAGAATAGTGAAGAACCCCCTTGTCTCGGTGACTTGGGAGTGGCAAAACCCTTCGGTGGGTGCCACAACGTGGATGTAGGAAGATCCTTGTGATCTTACCGAACCACGGGATAAACTCCGTGTCCCTTGAGCGTTTGCATCCCTCTCCCTTTTACTCTTATGCAATCTTCATTCCGCAACTTTAATTTACATTGATTGCATAGTTTAATTGCATAGGGAATTGGGCTTGAGGTCGTTAATCTTAATTGCTTTAAAAATTGAAAGAAAGCCCAATTCACCCCCCCTCTTGGGCATTTCGATCCTTACAATTGGTATCAGAGCAAGGTTGCTCATAGGATCATTCTAGCTTCACCGCTAGAGAGCTTAAATGGCCAAGAATGGGGGTTCGGTTCCTATCTTCGAGAGCAAGAACTTTGCCTATTGGAAAGCACGCATGCGTGCCTACCTAGAGGCTATTGCTCCCGAAGTTTGGGAAGCGACCCATGCGGGATTTGGAGATCTCAATTATGTTGGTGATCAACTAAAATGGGATGCTAAGGCTAGAAATGCCATCTATGAGTGCATAAGTCAAGACGTTTTTGCTAGAATTGCTAGTAAAGAGAAAGCTTGTGAAATTTGGGCATGTCTAATTGAAATTCATGAGGGTTCATCTCGTGTTAAAGAACTCAAATATCACTTGCTAAAATCTAAGTATGATGAATTCAAAATGCTTCCTCATGAGAATGTTAACCAAATGTTTTCTCGCTTAAATGTGCTCATTGAGGAGATTAACGCACTTGACATTGCTTCTCTTGGTAAGGGCCTTATCAACCGCAAGATCCTCATGCTTCTACCTAAGCCCAAGTACAACATTATCAACTCAATGCTCCAAAAGGAATCACTTGACAACATTGAAGTCTCGGAGCTCATTGGAGAAATTCATGCTCATGAGATGAGCGTACTTGGAATGATGGAGGAGTCATCGTCAAAAACCATTGCTCTCAAGGCTTCAACCAAGAAAACAACTCCCAAGAAAAAGAAAGTGGTTGAGCCTAGCTCAAGCGAAGAAGAGCAAGCAACAAGCGAAGATGACGATGATGAGCTTGCGTTGATGATGAGAAAATTCTCACGTCTAAACTCCAAAATCGCAAAGAAGGGATACTCCTTTGATCCAAAGAAGAAAGCCTTCCTCCCAAGAAAAGACGAAAACAAGACATGCTACAATTGTGGTGATCAAGGCCACATATCATATGATTGTCCAAGACCCGACAAGAGGAAGGACAACCACAAAGGAAATTATAGAAAGCTAGAAGAAAGTGAAGAAGATGAAGAAGAGGTCAAACCCAAGCGCTCCTTTGGAAAGAAGAAATTTGACAAGGGCAAGAAGACCAAGCTCTTTCCAAAGAAGAGAAGAGGGCCTCAAAAAGTCTTCATGTGTGAGGCAAATGAGTGGATCACGGATGAAGAGTCAAGCGACGAAGAGAGTGAAGATGAAGAAAACTTGGCGGGCCTTGCCATCGTCGACAAGGACAACTCACCTCTTCGCCCACCTCCTATGTGCCTCATGGCTAAAGGTAACACTAAGGTGAACTACAAAGCCGGAGGAAAACATTGGGTACTCGATAGCGGGTGCACTCAACATATGACCGGCAATGATGGTATGTTCACCACCATAGAGAACCCCGATAATCATGAACAAGTCACCTTTGGTGACAACTCAAAGGGGAAGGTAATTGGTTTAGGTAAAATTGCTATTTCGCATGATTTGTCCATTTCTAATGTACTATATGTTAAGTCACTTAGTTTCAATCTACTTTCCGTTGCACAACTATGTGATCTTGGACTAACGTGCACCTTTGACAAGAATGGTGTTGTAGTAACTAGTGAATCAAGCAAAGAACTAATCTTCAAAGGATTTCGGCATGGACATCTTTACTTGGTGGACTTCTCCAACAAGGATGCTAGCTTGACCACTTGTCTTTTCACTAAGACAAGCTTGGGTTGGCTATGGCGTCGACGCATTGCTCACATTGGGATGAGCAAGCTTAAGAAGTCGTTCAAGCTTGGGATGGTGACCGGCGTGAAGGATGTCACGTTTGAGAAGAACAAGCTTTGTAGTGCTTGTCAAGCCGGGAAGCAAGTTGCTTCACACCACCCAATGAAGACAATGGTGTCAACCTCCAAGCCACTTGAACTACTCCACATGGACCTCTTCGGACCGTCCACATACCAAAGTCTTGGCGGTAACTTCTATTGTCTTGTTATAGTTGATGACTACTCTCGCTATGCTTGGACTCTATTTTTAGGTGACAAGAGTGAAACTCCGGAAGTGTTCAAGACCTTTGCCAACCGCGCTCAAAGGGAATTCCAACATCCCATTATCAAGGTCCGGAGTGACAACGGCACCGAATTCAAGAACTACAACATTGGGGAGTGGTGTGACCGTGAAGGCGTGAAGCATGAATTCTCCGCCACGTACACTCCTCAACAAAACGGTGTTGTTGAGAGGAAAAACAAAACTCTCATCACTCTTGCAAGAGCCATGCTTGATGACTACGGCACGTCGGAGAAGTTTTGGGCCGAAGCAATCAACACGGCGTGCCATGCCGCAAATAGGGTCTATCTTCACCGACTACTCCAAAAGACCCCATATGAGCTCCTCATTGGGAGAAAGCCCAACATCTCCTACTTTAGAGTCTTTGGGTGCAAATGCTACATCTACCGCAAGAAAAGGCTCGGTAAGTTTGAAAGAAGATGTGATGTTGGCATTTTTCTTGGTTATGCATCAAACTCAAAAGCATATCGAGTATTCAACCAAACCTCTGGTCTAGTTGAAGAAAGTTGTGATGTTGAGTTTGATGAGACTAATGGCTCCCAAGAGGAGAGTTTTGGTCATGATGAAATAGATGATGAGCCTCTACGAGAAGCCATGAAAAACATGACCATTGGAGGCATCAAGCCGGAAGTTGAAGAGGGCCATGATCAAGGGGGAGCATCAAGTTCCAACATCAACACCTCCATGATGCCTCAAGTTGATGAAAAAGAAGAAGAGAAAGATGATCCATTGCCAATGCAAGATTCACAAGCCACACAACACCAACAACAAGAAGAAGTCCATGATCAAGTCCAACCACAAGAGGAACAACAAGCTTCACCACCGCCAAGTGCCTCACAACCACTTATGAGGCATGGACGCATCTCCAAGACGCATCCAATGGACCAAATCATTGGAAGTCCTTCAAGGGGCGTAAGTACTCGTTCCCGCCATGTCGCCTCATTTTGTGAGCACTACTCTTTTGTTTCGTGTGTAGAACCCACTCATATAGAGGAAGCACTCCAAGATCCAAATTGGGTAATGGCCATGCGAGAAGAACTCAATAACTTCACCCGCAATGAAGTTTGGGTATTGGAGGAGCGACCCAAGGACAAGAACGTCATCGGTACGAAGTGGGTATACCGGAACAAGCAAGACGAGAATGGCGTCGTGGTCCGCAACAAGGCAAGACTTGTGGCCAAGGGTTTTTCACAAGTTGAAGGACTAGACTTTGGAGAAACATTCGCTCCGGTCGCTCGGTTAGAGGCTATTCGCATACTCCTTGCCTTTGCTTCACATCACAATATAATGCTTTATCAAATGGATGTTAAAAGTGCCTTTCTCAATGGCTATATTAACGAACTTGTTTATGTTGAGCAACCTCCCGGGTTTGAAGATCCGAGGAATCCTAACCATGTGTATAGGTTACACAAGGCGCTCTACGGGCTCAAGCAAGAACCTAGGGCGTGGTATGAACGACTAAGGGATTTCCTAGTCATGCAAGGATTCAAGATCGGGAGGGTGGATACTACACTCTTCACCAAGGACATCAATGGAGATTTATTTCTTTGTCAAATTTACGTCGATGACATTATTTTTGGCTCAACTAACAAAGCTCTTAGCCATGAGTTTGGCAAAATGATGTCTAGGGAATTCGAGATGTCAATGATTGGAGAGCTCAACTTCTTCCTTGGATTCCAAATCAAGCAACTTCAAGATGGTACCTTCATCTATCAAGAGAAGTACACAAAGGACCTCTTGAAAAAATTTGAGATGGGAGATTGTAGCTCAAGAAGCACTCCAATGGCGACAAATTGCCATCTCGACGCGGACATGGACGGTAAACCTATTGATCAATCTCATTATCGTTCTATGATTGGCTCATTGTTATATCTTACTGCATCTAGGCCCGATATTATGTTTAGTGTGTGCTTGTGTGCTCGCTTTCAAGCGGCACCTAAAGAATCGCACAAGAAGGCGGTCTTTAGGATACTTCGGTATCTCAAGCATACCTCTAGTGTAGGTTTGTGGTACCCCAAGAACGCTAGTTTCCATCTCTTGGGATACTCGGATTCGGACTTTGCCGGATGTCGTGTGGATCGCAAGAGTACCTCCGGTGGGTGCCACTTACTTGGGCGTTCCCTAGTATCTTGGTCGAGCAAAAAGCAAAATTCCGTGGCTTTGTCCACCGCGGAGGCAGAGTATATAGCGGCCGGTGCATGTTGTGCCCAAATTCTATATATGAAGCAAACCCTTTTGGACTTTGGAATTAAAATTGGTTGTGTGCCTCTCCTTTGTGACAATGAAAGTGCGGTTAAGATAGCTAGAAACCCTGTTCAACACTCCCGCACTAAGCACATTGATATTCGCCATCACTTCTTGCGTGATCATGAGGCTAAAGGAGACATCTCTTTGCAAGGTGTTAGATCCGAAGAACAATTGGCGGATATCTTCACAAAACCACTTGATGAGATAAACCTTTTCCAACGGCTATCTCGTGGAGGCTGGCTATTTATACCCCTTCAACCTGTCAAATCGACAAGACTTGAAGCCCAGACATACTCTACACATCCTAGAGCATTCAAGCAATAGAGCTACCACTTTCACATCATTTGTTCATCATTTGTACACCAAGAGATAGGCTAGAACTAGCTAGAGATAGTGCTTGGGTGCCTCCATTCTTGGTGATTGGAGTCTCTAGTGTAGTGAGAGCCCTAGGGGAGTGTACCTTGGTGTGTGCAACTTCCGGAGCTTGCCAAGAAGATTGTGGAAGCCCGGAGGATCCCAAAGTGTACAAGGCTTGAGCTCCACCTTGCCGAGGTTGGCGAACGGAGAAGAATAGTGAAGAACCCCCTTGTCTCGGTGACTTGGGAGTGGCAAAACCCTTCGGTGGGTGCCACAACGTGGATGTAGGAAGATCCTTGTGATCTTACCGAACCACGGGATAAACTCCGGGGCCCTTTGAGCGTTTGCATCCCTCTCCCTTTTACTCTTATGCAATCTTCATTCCGCAACTTTATTTTACATTGATTGCATAGTTTAATTGCATAGGGAATTGGCTTGAGGTCGTTAATCTTAATTGCTTTAAAAATTGAAAGAAAGCCCAATTCACCCCCCCTCTTGGGCATTTCGATCCTTACAGAACTTCATAGAACTTTGAAGTTAAATATATAGCTCTAACATAGCTAACAGTAGATTATAATGATAGAATAGGTTGTCAAGGTTCTAGCAAAACTGGTTTAATAATTTTCTAAGCATTAGAGAGAGAGGTATTGAATTTTTAAGTTGCTATTAATTTCTGGAATTGTTTTATAGTTAAATTTGCATTTTCCATAAGTATACAGGCTTGCAACTGAATTTGGATCATAAGATGATGTTCATTAAATTTGAAAATTTTACAGTAAATCAGGGATATACATAAGAGTAACCTGTAAAAATTTGGAAGACACATACTGCATTGAACAGAAAAAACAATTCAATGAATTAATTAGCTCATTTGAATTAATTATATAGGTTCTTTCAGTTTCTGATGATTTGGCCAGAACAACTTCAAATTATGGACCATGGGGATTATACAGGAATTTATTTGGTATTTTTGGATCTGTTCTACCAAGAGAAGTCAATTTTGAAGTTGAAAACAATTTCTGGAAATTGAATTTTTAGTATATTTGAAACGGCAGAGAGACATTTGAACCCTGGGAATTCTATACAGGTCCAATAGTAATAAAATTTTTACTGGAGCTCAATAACATCTCAAAGGAATTTCTGGGAATTTTTGGGATTTTGCCACTGGAAAGATAAGCTGTAATAATTCCATAGATGTTTGTATAAAATGTATTATACAGAAATTAAAATAAATTGTCATGAGAAACAATTGGCACTGCCAGAAACTATAGATCATAAGCTTTCTAAAAACATTTGTTTTATGATTTTTGGACATTCCTACCAGGAGATATTGAATTTTGAAGTTGGGCAATGTTTCTGGAATTAGAAAAGTAGAATTGAATCACTGACAGTGGGAAAATTGCTCCCCACGTCCTGGAACACGCGCTGCCCACCGGCGACCAGGAAAGATGAGTGGAATGTCGCTGGCGATGGTGGCAGCGGCGGTGGCGGAGTTGGCCCCATAGAGCATTGCGGGGAAATTGTGTAACAAACCTATATTTTGATCCTAAACAACCATTGGACCATGTGGAACTTGGATCTACCCTTTAATTGTGGAGAAACGAAGTGTAAAGTGGGGTTCCTCGATGACCTATGTTGACAATCGGCTGCTACAAAAATTGGCGTTCCGGCTTCACCATGCCATAAAAATTTAATTCCTTGCAGGGAAGTCGAGAGGAGAGTGTGGGGACCGGAATCCCGACATCCGAGGATCTCATTGGGTGGTGTCGTGCGATGCGACACCCAACAGTTATACAAGAATAGAACCTGAATAAGTACATGATGAAGTCTTTTATTTATCATACAGCAAAAGTTTTTACAACACTAGCGGAAGTAAAGAAATATATATATATATATATATATATCATAGCTACACTCTCAGCACTAGCTATGCAAAAGCAAAGTTATCCATGCCTTGGATACTTTGCACTAGCAACACTCAATTAGGGCGGCGTGCAGGGTTCCCACTCGGCTGTACACCCTGGAGGGGGTGCAGCCTCATCATCAAACCCTTCATCAACTGTGTAACCTGCAAAAACTCGTTAACTGCAAACGTGAGCATAAGGCTTAGCAAGACTAACTCGTCTCACTAGACATATGCAAGGGGAACACTAAAACATAGGTGAGGTGAAGCGTAAATGACTCGCCTACAAATGGATCCTTATAATCAGGTTTTATGTAGCAAATGACATTCTCCGAGCACGGCACATCATGGGCTCCACAATCAAACAAGAAACACTTTACCGATGATATGACATGCCCATAGCACAAAATGCTATTATAGCTAAAGTATGGGGAAACTGTACACTTTTAATTGTACTATCTCTAAATCATGCAAGGTTGGAAAGTAATTATAATTCAATACAATATGATTTTCTGGCTTCTTTAGTATTTACTACGTCACCGCTCAGTGAACAAGTGGTACTCTATTACTGCGAGGGACAGTGATTGCAATCAGGACACACCCGGACAACACGACACATACGTCATTCGGAAATGTCAGTGAGTACACCTGTACCTACATAACACTTCAGTACTAGGCGTATATGGCCACCTTTCACAAGAAACTCGAACGCCGAGCCCGTCTCACCTCCGCGAACAGAAGGTCTCCGCACGGAACACCTCATATGTCCGCCGACCGATTTACACCTTACTGTCCTCAACCCACCCCTATCGATGGTGAGTTAATGGGCCTCGACACCCCGGTTATCAAGTTACATCAGTTTATTGGATTCCTTCTGTCCATTATATTGCCGGTACAATTCAAGCTTGTCCGAAGGGGCTGCATACGGATGGGCCTTAATCGACACAGGCAGGGCAATGTGACCGAGACTCAATTCTCGCCGCTTCCTATCCATTCCCTGCCCGGTCTCCATTTCATTATATTATGCCATTTCCTATCTAACCAATCCTGTGAGATATGTCCTACATCTCTCGCGAGTAGATTCCGACTACTCGACTTCTACTGGATTTCCTATGCATTAGCAAAGTAGTTACTACAGGTCAAACTGTAACTCGTTCCAACCAATCCCTGGGATTTTTGGTCATGCATGTGGAGTATCAATCATTCTAAACGTAATGCACAATTCATGTACTACTCATCATAGTGATAAATTAAAATTTTATAAACGACTTAAATGCAAACCGGGGCTTGCCTTGTTGCAGGTCAGAGTCTAAGTTAATATTTGGAAGATGCTCTTCCAAGGCTTCTGGCTCCTCCTCGACTTCGGTCACTATACGATGTGCATAGAATACGTATATGAATGACTTTGAAAAATAATTATTATCAAGACCATGATTTAATTTATGGTGACCATTATGTGCTAATGACTTAATGGGCTTTGGATCTTTGAAGGTAGGTATTAGGGACTATGATAGAAGCTCTTGCAAAGAATAGGAGATGATCAAAGTAGGTTGTTGTCTCCAAAATTATGGCAAGCAATTATCTTCCATAACTTTTATAGAAGAAACTGTAGCTTGAACATAGCTAGCAGTTGATAATCAAGATAAAGGAAATTTTCCTGGTTCTAGCAAAATTTGTTTCATAATTTTCTAAGCTCTGGCGAAGGAGTTATTGAATTTCTAAGTTGGCAAGAATTTCTGGAGTTATTTTGTAATTGGATTTTTAACCTTTTACTCAATATTCTGTTTGTGATTGAATTAGGACTAGGATGGTAGGTCAATTAAATCCAAGATTTTTACAGGAACTAGTGTATGACCAAAGGAAAATTCAGTCCCAATTTGAGACATAGTAAAGCAACTGAACATCTGTGAAAATTCAATAACTGAAAAAGGTAATTGAACTATACAGAGGGTTAAACAGGTGCAATGGCTCTCAAACTTTTTCTGGTAGTCAAGAATGGGACACTAAATTTTATGTGAAATTTGGGGATTTTTCCAGTGGCTATCTTGTCTGGAATAATTTTATTTGCATTTGGAAGATTATTTTCTACAGAATTTAACTGTAGGTTTCACAGAACCTAATTGGTACTGACAGAAACTAGAGCTCAAGGGATTTCAAAAACAAATTTGTTTGAAGATTTTTGGAGTAGCCTACAGAGAGATATTCAATTTAGAAGTTTGAACAATTTTCTGGAATTAATTTAATGACCCATTGGCGCCAGAATTCAAATTTCAATCGGGCGGTTCCCATGGGCCACGTGGCGTTCTCTGGTCAAGGCAACACCGCGGTCCACAAATTTATTCGTGCGCAGCCGCACGGAATCCCAGCCGCGCCATGATCCCGTAGCAACTAGCAGGTGGGGCCCTACGGGGTTGTCTTCCACCTCGGGCCAAGGCTTGCGCGAGGCGGCGCCCGCGGCGGTGGCTCACCGACGAGCTCGCCGCCGGCTAAACTGACTGGCCAAACTCGCTCAAACTCGTCGCCTGGGGGTTTTTGGAGTCGCTGAGCACGACGGTGAGGTCGGTGAGACCCGAAACTTGCCGGAAATGGCCGTGCGACGGCGGCGGCGGCGGTGAGCACTCGGGCAACCTGGAACTCGCTCCAGAGTAGCTCAAACCACTCGGGATCTTCTTCAAAACCTTCCTGGGATGATGCAGATCAAGGAAATGGACGTGGAAGAGGAGGAAACAATCGAAAACTATGAGCTCGACTATGAACCGAGGTTTCCTCACCGGCGGCGAGCAAAACTCGATTTCCTCGACCGTTGCTCGATAACTTTTAGGTGTTTTTGCTCAGGTAGGAGTGCTAGGACCTATAGAAACTATCTCTAAGCAATTGCAAAGAATATTTACTTGTGGAAACAGAATTGAAACGGAAACCTAGCGAGTTTATTCACATCGGCTGGAAGGAAGAAGACCGATAACTTACTCATTTCTCAATGAAAAGGGAAACAGTTTGCACCGAGAGTTACAGCTCGACTAGGCGCACCTTTAAGCTTTTGGGATCGAGGCTTGAAACTGCGCGGAACGGCGGCGCACCACGGAGCAGAGGGGGGGGCAGCGACAATGGCGCACGGCGAAGAAGAACCAGCGAGAGGTGGAACACCGATCCGGGGAAGGGGAAATACCGGAGTGTCGGCCGACCTTTTATAGCGCTGCGGCAAGCAAGCAAGCAGCTCGCTGGAGCTTGCATGCGCGTGCTCTGTCGAGCGGGCGAGCGCCGGTGCAGAGATGGCAGGCGGCCGACCTGACCCGTTCGGCAGAGGCTGACCTATGGGGCCCACAGGTCAGTCAGACCCCAACAGTAAAGTTAAAAATTCATTTAAAAATGGAAGATCAACTCCAAAAATCATGAAATTTTGTGGAGATGGTAAATGAATTATTCTGAACACAATGGTGAACTCAAATATTATGTTAAAAGAAGTTGGAAAAGAATTTAAAATTCAGATTTGAATTTGATTCAAATTTGCTAAGCGCCTCAAATAAAATAGCAAATGAGTTCCTAAAACCTTGACATTTTGCAGGCAAGCTATTGAGAATATTAGAAGGTCAAGGAAAAATTTAGAGCCTCTAATTTGAATGTTTTTGGCAGGGCCAATTAGTACTGCACTTTAAATTGCCTTAATAAACTTCATCCAAAAAAAATTCTAAAATTTGAAGAGGTGTGAATAGAATCATTCTAGAATTAGTGGTGAAGTCAAATACTCATGTTAATAAAATTTCAACATGAGTGCAAGAAAGGTTTGGATGGTATTAAGTTCATGTGTACCACTATATTGGATCTTTAATATAGTTGATCACAAAACTCATAACTGAATTCACATGCCATAAAAGTGGGGCTTTTACATTCCTCCCACCGTAAAAGAATCTCGTCCAGAGATTACCAAAAAAAGGCAAAAGGAAAAGATCTAACGAACATATGCCGCTAACAAGTCCGGATAGTTCGTTCTAAGATACTCCTCGCTTTCCCACGTGGCTTCTTCAGCACTGTGGTTGCTCCACCAGACCTTGTAGAAACGCAAGGTGCGGCTTCTTGTGGTGCGAGACTTCTCATCGACGATCTGAGTTGGATGCTCGGAATAAGTGAGATCTGGTTGGAGAGCTTCCAAATCCTCAAAACGTATATTCGCTGGGATTTTGAGACATTTCCGCAACTGAGAAATGTGAAACACATTATGGACCCCTGCCAGCAATGGCGGTAACTCCAATTGATATGCCACAGGTCGGCATCTTTTGATTATTGTGAACGGCCCAATAAAATGTGGAGCTAGCTTCCCTTTCACTCCGAATTGATGGATACCTTTCATAGGGAATACCAGGAGATAAACTTGATCCCCAACCTCGAAGTGAAGAGGTCGACGTCGTTTTTCCGCATAGCTCTTCTGACGAGATTGAGCGGCTTTGAGATTTGTTTGAATAAGGCATACTTGCTCTTTGGCTTCTTTTATTAAGTCGATGCCATATACCACTCGTTCACCAGATTCGCACCAGTTCAAGGGTGTGCGACACTTCCGGCCATAAAGAGCTTCATATGGCGCCATCTGGATGCTAGCCTGGTAACCGTTGTTGTACGAAAATTCTGCCAATGGTAGATGATCATCCCAACTCCTACCATGGTGGATGGCACAGGCACGAAGCATATCCTTTAGCACTTGATTTACCCGTTCGGTTTGTCCATCAATCTGAGGGTGATAAGCCGAGCTTCGAATCAGTTTGGTACCCAATGCATTGTGGAGATGCTCCCAAAAGCGAGCAACAAAAATAGATCCACGATCTGAAATGATAGTACGGGGTACTCCGTGTAGACACAAAATTCTGGAGATATAATGTTCTGCATACCGCTTCGCATCATAATCCACACTGACCGGTATGAAATGAGCTGATTTGGTCAATTGGTCAACGACCACCCAAATTGAGTCGTGCTTATGGAGGGTGGAAGGCAACCCAACAATGAAATCCATGTTGATATCCTCCCATTTCCAAGCTGGTATGCTTAAAGGTTGAAGATGTCCTGCTGCTTTCATATGGTCGGCCTTCACTCGCCGGCACATATCACACTAAGATACGTATTTAGCTATTTCCCTCTTCATCCAAGTCCACCGGAATTTCTTCTTCAAATCCTGGTACATCTCCCAGATGAATGGAATACTTGGACAAATGAGCTTCGTCCAATATCTTCTTTCTATGCTCCAAGTTTCGTGGTACCACTATACGGTTGTTAAACCAGAGGGTGCCTTCATTGTCACATCGGAAACATTTCATCTCCCCCTTTTCCATTCTTTGCCGAATGTGTGACATTACTTTGTCTTCCTTCTGAGCTGCTACGATATCCTCCCTGATGGTAGGAATGAGAGCGAGATTGTAGAGTGCCCCATATGGAACCAAGTAGAGACTCAGTTCTTCTTCTCTGTCCATTGCGGTAATGGAAAGATTGTTGACATGGGACTTGCGGCTCATAGCATCTGCGACTACATTCGCTCTGCCTGGATGGTAGTGGATCTCAATCTCATAGTCCTTGATCAACTCTAACCATCTCCGTTGTTGCATATTCAAATCCTTTTGGGTGAAGATGTATTTAAAGCTCTTGTGATCAGTGTAGAGGTGTACTAGATTACCCAGTAAATAATGCCTCCACATCTTCAATGCCAGGACCACAGCAGCGAGCTCGAGATCATGAGTTGGGTAGTGCTGTTCATGGTTCCAGAGCTGTCGTGATCCATACGCGATCACTCTTTGCTCTTTCATCAATACACAACCCAAACCAATCACAGATGCGTTGCAATAGACATCAAATGATTTGGTTGTGTCTGGTTGGGCTAAAACTGGTGCCGTTGTAAGGTGTTTCACTAATGCTTTGAAACCTGCCTCACATGCCTCAGTCCATACATACTTCTGCCCTTTCTTCAGAAGTTCTGTCATTGGTTTAGTTATCTTGGAGAAATTGGGTATAAACCTCCGGTAATATCCCGCTAAACCTAGGAAAATTTGGACTTCATGTACAGACTTTGGAGACTCCCATTTGAGGACATGCTTGATCTTGCTTGGATCAACTGCAATCTCTTCTGCTGATATGATGTGCCCTAAAAATGGCACTTGGCTGATCCATAATTCACACTTGCTGAACTTAGCATATAGCTGGTGGTCCCGTAATCGTTGAAGCACGATACGCAAGTGTTGAGCATGTTCTTCTTCGAATTTTGAATACACAAGTATGTCGTCAATGAAGACTATGACAAACTTTTCCAATTCAGGCATAAACACCGAGTTCATGAGATACATGAAATGAGCTGGTGTGTTGGTCAATCTGAAGGACATAACAAGGTACTCATACAGTCCATTCCTCGTTGAGAATGCTGTCTTTGGTATATCTTCTGGTCGGATCCAAATCTGATGATAACCAGAACGAAGATCCATCTTCGAAAATACTTTAGCACCCACCAATTGATCGAAGAGAATATCAATGTGTGGCAGTGGATACTTGTTCTTGATAGTGAAAGCATTAAGTGGATGATAGTCTACACACAGTCTCAAGGTCTTATCTTTCTTCTCTACGAACAGTGCTGAACAACCCCATGGTGATGAACTTGTACGAATGAAACCCTTGTTCTCAAGTTCGGTTAACTGCTCCTTAAGTTCTGCAAGTTCCTTGGGTGCCATCTTGTAGGGTGGTCTTGAGATTGGTACTGTTCCCGGTGCAAGTTCAATCTTGAACTCTATATCTCTTTCTGGGGGCATACCAAGAAGAACTTCGGGAAACACGTCCGGGTATTGACATACTACCCGAATATCCTTAAGTTCTATAATCTCGGTATTGTGAGTATATGAATTCACTAGAATGGCTTTCTCAAGATTGAGGACTTGAGAGGGATGGAGTGGAGAATTTAGATATATTTTTCGAGGGACCAGATCTAGAATAGCACCATGGTATTGTAACCATGCCATTCCCAAGATGACATCAAATTTCTGATGCTCTAGTATCAGAAGTGAAGTAAGATATATTGTTCCATCTAGGTTAAGTGGTATCCCAGGAACCAATTCATTTGTTACTGTTTTCCCGGCTGGAGTTCTAATCACATATGGAGTTTTGGTGGAGATAACAGGAAATTGACTTTTAATGACAAAATATTTACTAATGACATTGTGTGAAGCTCCGGAGTCAAAGAGTATGACTATGGAATGATTGAAGATAGAGAACATACCACTGAGCATGGGTGCGCCTTCCGGAACATTCTCGATGGCGAGGTGGTGGACGTTGCCGGGTCTGGTGGCTGGCTTCTTGTGCTGGTTGCGGGGTTGGTTGGGCCCCTGGTAGGATGATTGCCCTCCGCCTTGTCGATACTGCAGACAGTCCTTGGCGAAGTGCCCTGTGCGCCCACACGTGAAACACATGTACGGGGTTTGGCCAATACGAATGGGAGGATGGAAGCCCGGTGCACGTGGTGGAGGTGGAAGTGCACGTGGAACCATCCCCTGTTGTTGTTGCGGACGGGATCCGGAGTTGCTGAACTGACGACCACTGAACATTGGTGGTCGTGATGGTGGTTGCCACCTCTGGCTGGATGGTGATCGATACACCATACAGTACTTCTGAGGAGCACCACCTCCGCTGCCCTGCGGAGCACTCCTCTTCTTTTTATCCGAGGACAGCTCGCGCGTAGCGTCCTCCTGCATGATAGTGGCATTAACGATGCCGTTGAAGCTGCCGCGATTGAACAGGGCAAGCTTGTCCTTCAACTTGGGGTTCAAACCCCGGTAGAAGCATTCGCGCTTCCGATCTTCAGTGTTCACTTGGTCCTGAGCGTATTTGGCCAAGTGGTTGAATGATTTGGAGTACTCGTATGCACTCCTTCCTCCCTACCTTAGCTCCAAGAACTCTTGAAGCTTCCTCCTCATAATCCCGGGAGGGATGTGGTAGGCGCGGAACGCCTCCCGGAATTCGGCCCAGCTTACGACATGGCCTGCGGGGCGTGCGGCAAGGTAATTGGCCCACCATGCACCGGCAGACCCCTGCAGTTGCTGTGCTGCAAACAGCGTCTTCTGCTGTTCGGTTACCTCGAGTAAACCGAACTTTCTGTCAATGGTGCGGAGCCAATTATCTGCCTCCAATGGTTCATCGGCCTCTCTGAAGACCGGTGGATGTGTCGATGAGAAATCAGAGTAGGAACTCTGATATTGCTGACGCGGTCCATCATCATGTCGTTCCCCTTGACGGGACGAGCGCTGCACCAGAGTCCACAGTATCTCGGTTTGCTCGTCGCGCGAGCCGAGTGCTACAGCGAGAACCTCCGCGAGACTTCTGGGAAGTGTGGGTGGAGGTGGTGGAGGTGGTTGCGTTTGAGGCGTATTCTGTCTCGGGGGTGGTGTGTCATCCCCCTAACCTCCACTGGAACCTCCCCCATCTTGACTTGTACGAGTACGCACCATACTGCAATACAACGATTCATACCATAAGTCTCATTGCCTCAAGTTCATCCTTCCATATAAATAGTAATGCGGTAGATAACAATAGATGATGCATAACATTCACATATATTGATAAAGCACAATCTTTATACAATCTATATTATCTTGGGCCCAAGTTTACAATAGATCTCCAAAATTAGACAGACTTCATCTAAAGAAGTCGTCTCATCTATGCTTGGTCACCACAAGTCGTCATGCCATTGTACACCCACCTCGCTACTATTTACAACAAGACTCAAAAAGTCGCAAAATACGCGTGGTGTTTACTACACATCATAACACTCGCCTAAACTGATAAGTACATCAACACTGCCCTCTACTCATAAAACTCGACCACCTGAGGATCTTCTTCTTCCTCGTCATCCTCAGGATTAGGCACCACTGGTGTGGGTGCTGGAGCAGAAGATGATGCCTCACTCAAAAGCGACGTCCTTTTGGCCATCTTGGCTTGCCAATCTATCTGTATCATAAACATCCTCTAGGCCTCGTTCTCCTGCTGAGCCTCCTCACAGCTGGTCTTCTAGCTCTGAGCCTCCAGTCTGGACTGATCCCGATCTGTAGTCACCGTGTTCAACTGTGTGTCCCTCTGGTGTCCATAGAGTAGGCTTGCCTCCAAGTCAATTTCCATCTCTAGAGTCTCCTGGCGAGACGCGGCTAAATCCATAACAGCGTCATGCCATTGATTCTCCCTAAGGTTCAAACGATGGTTGAGAGGAGCCATCATATCCCTAAGTCTGTCATTTGCCCACTCAAAGTGATCCGCTCGAATCATGGCTTGCTTCAGATTGTCCGTCAATTGTTTTATGCATGCCCTTTCATTACCCTTCTCGCGATGTGATGCGGATGCATACACCGCTAAGGCTGTTGCGGATGTATCACCGTGCTCATCCACCTTCGCAAGCAAGCGGGTTGCCCAGGCTTCAGAAGCCCTGCCATTAACTGGAAAGAACTCATACGGAGTACCCACCAGATTACGGTAATGAAGTTTGCAAAACCTCCCTATGGCAACACTTGCGGCGTAGCTCCATGTTTCCTCTAATATCAACCCTTTGATCTTGATGGAGTATGGAGCCCATCCGAGGTGCGGTGGACCAGCAGGCACATCGACGTAGATGGTGCAACTCCACATACCGCTTTCCTGGAACTTCTTGCCCCAATAGCTAGGCAACACTAGGTAGCCAAACTGGCGAAGCAACCTAACAAACACGTCCGGGAAACCGGCTTGCCCGGTGCATGTTGAGAACACCCATCCATTAGGCAACTGAATTCTTGGTGCTGCCATCTGTGGACAAACATACCCGGATGTCACTACACAGTATAGGTATCAACTCAATCAATGATAATGTTGGAAAAAAGAAAATATCCATAATCAATTGATCCAAGAAAATCTGCAAACTGGAAGTGATCACAGTTCTGGTTCAGCTGACCTTCCTGTATCAACCCAAAAGTTTCATACAGGAAATGCCAGAATTAAGAGTTAAGTTGAATACAAAAGTTGTAGTGTACCTCAAAACCTTTCCATATTGTACTCATACAGCTCCAGGTAAACTAATATGAAGAATCTATACAGGTTCTAAGTTGACTCAAGTTTTCTGGAAATTTTGACAGAACCTCCCCTGTATATGGGCTTACCTCCACATTCTATACAGGTTTATCATGATAAGATATTGAGGTAATGACAAAATAATCATTGTATAACATCGCGGTAACAATCCATAAATAAAAGAGTTCCACCCTAAAAACTTTGTTATACGGGTATCGCGCACAAATTCACAACCCTGTGCAAACTGTTCCATGTTCTGGACTGCAAGAACCAAGTTTGCGACAAATGGAATTAGGCATAGCTACACCCAGCTTCCGGTCAGGAGTGACAAATAAAGTTGATAGAGGACTTCCTATGCTTTCCAGAAATGTACATATGTGACCATGTCACTATTCTGGATTAAGAGCTATAACTAACCAAACTTAACAGTTGAACTGACTGGTTTGCACCAGCAGTCCGGCAGTTCATTGTGTTGACTCCCCAATTTGGTTTAACTCCAACCCAAATCAGGAAAAACCTCCCATAACAAACTTGTAAATCACCTCCTACCCTTTCCAAACATGTATTACAATATGGCAGTGGATTTTTCTACAGAAAGTTATGGCAAAAATACAGAGACTGGTACAATGGTAAGGTCATCTGGAGCAGTTACAATACACCCCAGATTTCAACAGATTATCAAGTTTTTCATTCTTTATGGTCAACAGAAAAGTTTTAGAGATCTTCACGATCTTTCCATCCATATATGGTACTTCTATACTATCTATTAAATAACCAAGATTACAATCCGGCGAAGTCGAGCCAACTTCTGCCAGAAAACAAGAATCTTGATTCTATTTATTCTATCGAGTCGGAACCCTTTTTGCGGAGGCCAAACCTACCAGCACCTGATAGTCGGACTTTCCAAAGCATTATGCATCCACTCTGTCGGTGGGGATGGTCTAGTATCATGTTTGATACTGACGGTACTACGTATCTCGCCAAAGAAAATTCTATCCGGTATTTCCGGTTACGTCTATAGGTGGTTCCTATATCGTTCTCTCGCAAACAGCTTCTACACGGTCTTCTACCGTAGTTGATGCTGCAAAAGACAAACAATCCCCTTTCACACCTTCACACCTTAAGGGTGGCACGGGGAAACACGACAGGCAGTCACAATAATATATATGAAAATAAATGCATACGACTCTGGTGTGAGTCGTCCTCGAGCGAGGTCATGTCTCGAGGTACATGGCTGTAAATACGTATGTACAGCAAAGACTCCCGTACGATCCGGCTTATACACACTCGGGCATACGTGTTTCACATGCTCCCATAGAACATGGATAGTTCTAGAGATGCATAATATCAGGTTATACACCACCCGATGGGGGCGCACACTAACTTTGAAGCACGCTGGGGTACCGCGTGTCATAGGTTCTCAGAAACATTGAGAGCTTCAGAGACTCCTATTAACTTCCCGTGCCAAGCCACGAAAATTTCACATACCACTCCTCGTATGCTGAGCTTACCGAGATTGATCCGCTCTCGGTGGCATACCTTACCTCTTACCTGACGTTGGGGCGTCGTTACAGAATATAATAACACATAGTTTACCACCTGTACACCTTATACTAATAATACTCCTTATAAGGGCATATAGCTAAATCCTCACTCAAGTCCTAATTTTTTAAAATATGTTCCTTTCAAGTACACTGTTCCCAATGATGCTCTGATACCATGTCTGTGGGGACCGGAATCCCGACATCTGAGGATCTCATTGGGTGGTGTCGTGCGATGCGACACCCAATAGTTATACAAGAATAGAACCTGAATAAGTACAAGATGAAGTCTTTTATTTATCATACAGCGGAAGTTTTTACAATACTAGCAGAAGTAAAGAAATATATATATATATATATATATATATATATATATATATATATATATATATATATATATATATATATATATATATATATATATCATAGCTACGCTCTAAGCACTAGCTATGCAAAAGCAAAGTTATCCATGCCTTGGATATTTTGCACTAGCAACACTCAATTAGGGCGGCGTGCAGGGTTCCCACTCGGCTGTACACCCTGGAGGAGGTGTAGCCTCATCATCAAACCCTTCATCAACTGTATAACCTGCAAAAACTCGTTAACTGCAAACATGAGATAAGGCTCAGCAAGACTAACCCGTCTCACTAGACATATGCAAGGGGAACACTAAAACATAGGTGAGGTGAAGCGTAAATGACTCGCCTACAAGTGGATCCTTATAATCAGCTTTTATGTAGCAAATGACATTCTCCGAGCACGGCACATCATGGGCTCCACAATCAAACATGAAACGCTTTACCGATGATATGACATGCCCAGAGCACATAATGCTATTACAGCTAAAGTATGGGGAAATTGTACACTTTTAATTGTACTATCTCTAAATCATGCAAGGTTGCAAAGTAATTATAATTCAATACAATATGATTTTCTGGCTTCTTTAGTATTTACTACGTCACCGCTCAGTGAACAAGTGGTACTCTATTACTGCGAGGGACAGTGATTGCAATCAGGACACACTCAGACAACACGACACATACGTTGTTCGGAAATGTCAGCGAGTACACCTGTACCTACATAACACTTCAGTGCTAGGCGTATATGGCCACCTTTCACAAGAAACTCGAACGCCGAGCCCGTCTCACCTCCGCGAACATAAGGTCTCTGCACAGAACACCTCATATGCCTGCCGACCGATTTTGTGACATCCTGGCTCAAGGCTGAATAGGATTGATAGAATACTCATACCACTAAGGTATACCTTCTTTTCCGGAAGCTCACCTGCAAAGAACTATGAGGTTAAGTGTGCTTGGCCCGGAGCAATTTGTGGATGGGTGACTGACCGGGAAGTTTTCCCGGGTGCGCACGAGTAAGGACAAAATGCGCACAAAAGACTAGTGTTGGTCTGTGGGGCTAGTCGGTGATCCTATAGAGCTGCCAGAAGTAACGACCGTTAGTCCAGTAGTGGATGGGGTGTCACAGAATGGTATCAGAGCCGACCCTCGCGGTTTCACGGGTGCATACGGGTCAGGGACGTGGATACATACGCATGACGCATGGGTCCTCTTGGAGGGACACGTTATGGTACGTATGCCAGTACTAAACCTATGGACGTGGCCAAGAGGGAACATTCCTGGCTTGAGAGTTGACCGACGAGGACGTCAGTCTTCTAAGGGGGGTGGATTGTGACATCTTGGCTCAAGGCTTAATAGGATTGATAGAATACTCATACCACCAAGGTATACCTTCTTTTCCGGAAGCTCACCTGCAAAAACTCTGAGGTTAAGCTTGCTTGGCCCGGAGCAATTTGTGGACGGGTGACTGACTGGGAAGTTTTCCCGGGTGCGCACGAGTGAGGACAAAATGCGCAGAAAAGACTAGTGTTGGCCTATGGGGCTAGTCTGTGATCCTATAGAGCTGCCAGAAGTAACGATCGCAAGTCCAGTAGTGGATGGGGTGTCACAGATTTACACCTTACTGTCCTCAACCCACCCCTGTCGATGGTGAGTTAATGGGCCTCGACACCCCAGTTATCAAGTTACATCAGTTTATTGGATTCTATATGTCCATTATATTGCCGGTACAATTCAAGCTTCTCTGAAGGGGCTGCATACGAACGGGCCTTAATCGACACAAGCAGGGCTATGCAACCGAGACTCAATTCTCGCCACTTCCTATCCATTCCCTGCCCGGTCTCCATTTCATTATATTATGCCATTTCCTATCTAACCAATCCTATGAGATATGTCCTACATCTCTCGCGAGTAGATTCCAACTACTCGACTTCTACCGGATTTCCTATGCATTAGCAAAGCAGTTACTACAGGTCAAACTGTAACTTGTTCCAACCAATCCCTGGGATTTTTGGTCATGCATGTGGAGTATCAATCATCCTAAACGTAATGCACAATTCATGTACTACTCATCATAGTGATAAAGTAAAATTTTATAAATGACTTAAATGCAAACTGGGGCTTGCCTTGTTGCAGGTCAGAGTCTGAGTTAATATTTGGAAGATGCTCTTCCAAGGCTTCTGGCTCCTCCTCTACTTCGGTCACTATACGATGTGCACAAAATACATATATGAATGACTTTGAAAAATAATTATTACCAAGACCATGATTTAATTTATGGTGACCATTATGTGCTAATGACTTAATGGGCTTTGGAACTTTGAAGGTATGTATTAGGGACTATGATAGAAGCTCTTTTAAAGAACAGGAGATGATCAAAGTAGGTTGTTGTCTCCAAAATTATGGCAAGCAATTATCTTCCAATATTTTAGAGAAGAAACTGTAGCTTGAACATAGCTAGCAGTTTATAATCAAGATAGAGGAAATTGTACTGGTTCTAGCAAAATTTGTTTCATAATTTTCTAAGCTCTGGCGAAGGAGTTATTGAATTTCTAAGTTGGCAAGAATTTCTGGAGTTATTTTGTAATTGGATTTTTAACCTTTTACTCAATATTCTGTTTGTGATTGAATTAGGACTAGGTTGGTAGGTCAATTAAATCCAAGATTTTTACAGGAACTAGTGTATGACCAATGGAAAATTCAGTCCAAATTTGAGACATAGTAAAGCAACTGAACATCTGTGAAAATTCAATAACTGAAAAGGGTAATTGAACTATACAGAGGGTTAAACAGGTGTAATGGCTCTCAAACTTTTTCTAGTAGTCAATAATAGGACTTTAAATTTTTTGTGAATTTTGGGGATTTTTCCAGTGGCTATCTTGTCTGGAAAAATTTTATTAGTATTTGGAAAGAATATTTTCTACAGAATTTAACTGTGAGTTTCACAGAACCTAATTGATACTGACAGAAACTGGAGCTCAAGGGATTTCAAAGACAATTTGTTTGAAGATTTTTGGAGTAGTCTACAGAGAGATATTCAATTTAGAAGATTGAACAATTTTCTGGAATTAATTTAATAACCCATTGGCGCTAGAATTCAAATTTCAATCGGGCGGTTCCCATGGGCCACGTGGCTTTCTCTGGTCAAGGCAACACCGCGGTCCACAAATTTATTCACGCGCAGCCGCACGGAATCCCAGCCGCACCGTGATCCCGTAGCAACTGGCAGATGGGGCCCTACGGGGTTGTCTTCCACCTCGGGCCAACGCCTGCGCGAGGCGCACCCGCGGCGGTGGCTCGCTGGCGAGCTCGCCGCTGGCTAAACCAACGGGCCAAACTCGCTCAAACTCGCCGCCTGGGTGTTTTTGGAGTCGCTGAGCATGACGGTGAGGTCGGTGGGACCAGAAACTCGCCGGAAATGGCCGTGCGACGGCGGCGGCAACGATGAGCACTCGGGCAACCTAGAACTCGCTCCAAAGTAGCTCAAACAACTCAGGATCTTCTTCAAAACCTTCCTGGGATGATGCAGATCAAGGAAATGGACGTGGAAGAGGAGGAAACAATCGGAAACTATGAGCTCGACGGTGAACCGAGGTTTCCTCACCGGCAGCGAGCAAAACTCGTTTTCCTCGACTGTTGCTCGATAACTTTTAGGGGTTTTTGCTCAGGTAGGAGCGCTAGGACCTATAGAAACTATCTCTAAGCAATTGCAAAGAATATTTACTTGTAGAAACGGAATTGAAACGGAAACCTAGCGAGTTTATTCACATCGGCCGGAAGGAAGAAGACCAATAACTTGCTCATTTCTCAATGAAAAGGGAAACGGTTTGCACCGAGAGTTAGAGCTCGACTAGGCGCACCTTTAAGCTTTTGGGATCGAGGCTCCAAACTGCGCGAAACGGCGGCGCACCACAGAGCTGAGGGGGCGGGGGCGACGATGGCGCGCGGCGGAGAAGAACCAGCGAGAGGTGGAACACCGATCCGTGGAAGGGGAAATACCGGAGCGTCGGCCGGCCTTTTATAGCGCCGCGGCAAGCAAGCAAGCAGCTCACTGGAGCTTGCATGCGCATGCGATGTCGAGCGGGCGAGCGCCGGTGCAGAGATGGCAGGCGGCCGACCTGACCCGTTCGACATAGGCTGACCTGTGGGGCCCACAGGTCTGTCAGACCCCAACAGTAAAGTTAAAAATTCATTTAAAATGGAAGATCAACTCCAGAAATCATGAAATTTTGTGGAGATGGTAAATGAATTATTCGGAACAGAATGGTGAAATCAAATCTTATGTTCAAAGAAGTTGGAAAAGAATTTAAAATTCAGATTTGAATTTGATTCAAATTTGCTAAGCGCCTCAAATAAAATAGCAAATGAGTTCCTAAAATCTTGATATTTTGCAGGCAAGCTATTGAGAATATTAGAAGGTCAAGGAAAAATTTAGAGCCTCTAAATTGAATGTTTTTGGCAGGGCCAATTAGTACTGCACTTTAAATTGCCTTAATAAACTTCATCCAAAAAAATTCTAAAATTTAAAGAGGTGTGAATAGAATCATTCTAGAATTAGTGGTGAAGTCTAATACTCATGTTAATAAAATTTCACCATGAGTGCAGGAAAGGTTTGGATGGTATTAAGTTCATGTGTACCACTATATTGGATCTTTAATATAGTTGATCACAAAACTCATAACTGAATTCACATGCCATAAAAGTTGGGCTTTTACAGAGAGCCTCACAAACCTTATGACATGCTTGGCCCGGTTGGAGAGTGGGTGTGATGACCGTGCGACGTGGAGGCGCGGCGGCGGCCGAAAACCAAACTGTGTGGTTAAGTGTACTCACTGCTCCACGATGAATTGGAGAGGCACCAGCTGAGCTCGCTGAGGAAGTGGAGGAGGACGTCGTGCGTTGCTTGTTGGCCATTGCTGGTGCGACCACACAGCCAGGAGCAAAGGCGCCGTGGTCCTGCACGGTGCAGCACGGCACACCAGAACAAAAGAAAGAAATGAGCTGGGAAAATAACAGGAAGAGGGAGGAGACTAGTGTGTCTGCTTGGGGAGAAAGATTTAGAGAGGATAGGGATGCACGGTGGTTCTGTGATCAACCAAGCACACAGCTAGCTGTGTGGACATGCAAGCTGTTGCGGTGTCCCCTGGTAAGGAAATGACGATAAGATCAACAGCTCAGAGGCGGTTCAGCATCTTAGTGACACTTACAGGTGGGTCCCACCCTCCCTCATTCTCCTTTCCAATTTCAAATAGAGCTAACAAACATGCTTCAAAAACAATTTTGGCCCAATGAATAAATAAAATGTGAAGAATTTTATGGTGCAATCAGATTTCAGAACTGAGCAAGTTTAATTTTTAACTCGGGTTTGAATTTGAATTCAAGCGGTGATACTTGACTCAACGAAATAAATAGTAAATTAGGTTCAAAAATCCTCAAACTTTGAAGTCAACCTTTCTGAACCGTAAGCGACCTCGAGAAAATTTGGAGTTTATTTGGACAAGGTTAAGTACAAAGTTTAAATTTGAAGTCGACGTTGATTAATATCTCAGTACGTGTCTAAATAAATGAAAAACATGCTCCAAAATTTTGAAACTTTACCGAGAGTCTATTTGGAATATTAGAAGACCATAGAAAAATTTATAGCTTTTACTCTGAATAGTTTAAACATGGTTATTTGAAATAGTCTAAAATTTGATTTACCGTACAAGAAAATTATAAATCCCAAAGGGTGTTTTAATTATGCACCACACTTGCATAAGTGTTATGCACACTAATTTAAACCACATGATGAAGAAACATTCTCATGTTCACTTGTGTGGACATGATAAAACAAAGTTCTTTGTGCTTCCTCATTCTCCTGTGTATTTAACAATTCATGTGACACATAAACCTCTCTCTTCATAACTAGCATGTATAAGCATGTGATAAGTGTTTACAAAACTTAGGGCTTTTACATTCCTCCCCCCTTAAAAGAATCTCGTCCCGGGATTTCAAAAGAAACACAAAGGAAGGAGATCTACTGAACATATGCCGCTAACAGGTCCGGATAGTTCGATCTAAGAAAATCCTCACTTTCCCAAGTCGCTTCCTCAGTGGTATGGTTATTCCACAAGACTTCGTAAAAGTGCAAAGTGCGGTTTCTTGTGGTGCGAGTCTTCTCATCAATGATCTTGACCGGATGCTCAGAATAAGTGAGATGAGGTTATAGAGCTTCAAGATCTTCCGTGCAGACTTCACCTAGGGATTTGAGACACTTCCGCAACTGAGAGATGTGGAATACATTATAAACTCCTGAGAGAGATGTCGGTAACTCAAGATGATATGCCACAAGTCCGCATTTCTCAGTGATAGCGAACGGCCTGATGAATCGTGGAGCCAGCTTTCCCTTCACTCTGAAACGATGAATTCCTTTCATTGGAGATACACAAAGGTAAACGTGATCCCCAATGTCGAAGTGAAGAGGTCGACTTCATTTATCCGCATAGCTCTTCTGTTGAGATTGAGCAACTTTAAGATTGGCTTGGATTACTCGCACTCATTCTTCAGCTCCACTCACCAGATCAATGTCGTAAATCACTCGTTCACCTGACTCACAACAATTCAATGGTGTGCGGCATTTCCGGCCATAAAGAGCTTCATATGGTGCCATCTGGATGCTAGCTTGATAACCATTATTGTAGGAAAACTCCGCCAACAGTAGATGATCATCCCAATTCTTACCATGGTGGATGGCACAGGCACAGATCATATCCTCTAGCACTTGGTTCACTCGCTCAGTTTGACCATTAGTCTGAGGATGGTAAGCCGAGCTTTGAATCAACTTAGTACCCAATGATGCGTGGACTTGCTCCCAAAATCGAGTAACGAATACTGCTCCACGATTTGAGATGATGATGCGTGGTACTCCATGTAGGCACATGATTCTAGCAATATACAACCCTGTGTACTTCAATGCATGGTAGTTGATATTGACGGGTATAAAATGAGCTGACTTGGTCAATCGATCAACTATCACCCAAATGGAATCATGCTTACGGAATGTGAGAGGCAATCCAACGATGAAATCCATGTTGATGTCCTCCCATTTCCAGGCCGGTATGCTTAAAGGTTGTAGCTGTCCGGCTATCCTCAAATGATCGGCTTTCACTCGCCGACATGTATCACATTATCATACATACTTCGCTATCTCATTCTTCATCCGGGACCACCAGAATTTCTTCTTCAAGTCCTGGTACATTTTGTTACTTCCCGGATGAATAGAATACTTGGACAAATGAGCTTCGTCCAATATCTTCTTCCGAAGTTCCATATTACGGGGCACAACTATGTGGTCTTTGAACCAGATGGTACCATGATCATCACATCAGAAACACTTCATCTCCCCCTTCTTCATTCTTCCCCGAATGTGCGACATGCACTTGTCTTCCTTCTGAGCCTCTACAATATCTTCCCTGATGGTAGGAATGAGAGCCAGATGGTAGAGTGCTCCATACAGAACCAAGTATAAACTCGACTCATCCTCTTCCATTGAAGTAATCGACAAATGATTGACATGAGACTTGCGGCTCAGCGCATCTGCAACTACATTTGCTTTGCTAGGATGGTACTGGATCTCAATATCATAGTCTTTGATTAACTCGAACCATCTTTGTTGTCGCATATTCAAGTCCTTTTAGGTGAAGATGTATTTTAAACTCTTGTGGTCCGTGTGGAGATGCACTAGATTTCCCAAAAGATAGTGCCTCCACATTTTCAATGCAAGCACCACAACAGCGAGCTCAAGATCATGATTCGGATAATGCTGCTCATGGTTCTGAAGCTGCCTTGATCCATAAGCGATCACCCTTCTGTCTTGCATCAATACACAACCCAAACAAATCCCAGATGCATCACAATAAATATCAAATGGTTTGGTTGTGTCCGGTTGAGCTAATACTAGTGTTGTTGTGAGGCGTTTCACCAATGCTGGAAAAGCTCCCTCACATTCTTCAGTCCACACATATTTCATCCCCTTCTTCAGCAGCTCTGTCATTGGTTTGGCTATCTTCGAGAAGCCCGGAATGAACCTCCAATAATAACATGCCAAACCTAGGAAGCTGCGAACTTCATGTACCGACTTTGGACATTTCCACTTAAGCACTTGTTCAATTTTGCTTGGATCAACTGCAATGCCTTCAGCTGAGACGATGTGCCCAAGAAATGGCACTTGGCTGATCCAAAACTCGCATTTGCTAAACTTTGCATATAGCTTGTGGTCTCAATAACTTGAGCATGTTCTTCCTCCGATTTAGAATACACAAGGATGTCATCGATGGAGACCACAACAAACTTGTCCAACTCTGGCATGAACACCAAATTCATGAGATACATGAAGTGAGCCGGTGCGTTGGTCAATCCGAAGGACATGATGAGATACTCATACAGCCCATACCTCGTCGAGAATGCTGTCTTGGGTATATCTTCTGGTCGAATCTTAATATGATAATACCAAGAATGAAGGTCCATCTTCAAGAATACCTTAGCACCCACCAATTGATCGAATAGAATATCAATGTGTGATAGTGGATACTTATTCTTGATCGTGGAAGCATTGAGTGGACAATAGTCCACACATAGTCTCAATGTATTGTCCTTCTTCTCCATGAAAAGAGCAGAACAACCCCAAGGTGATGAACTTCGACGTATGAAACCCTTGTCCATAAGTTCATTTAGTTGCTCCTTGAGTTCTGCGAGTTCCTTTGGCACCATCTTATACGGCTTCCTTGAGATTGGTACAGTTCCACGCACAAGTTCAATCTTGAACTCGACATCCCTTTTCGGTGGCATGTCTGAGAGATCATCAGGAAACACATCCGGGTATTCACAGGCCAATGGATTTTTCCACTGGAAAGATAAGCTGTAATAATTCCCTAGGTGTTTGTATAAAATGAATTATACAGAAATTAAAATAAATTGTCATGAGAAACAATTGGCACTGCAAGAAACTATAGATCATAAGCTTTCTAAAAACATTTGTTTTAGGACTTTTGGACATTCCTACCAGGTGATATTGAATTTTGAAGTTGGGCAAAATTTCTGGAATTAGAAAAAAAGAATTGAATCACTGACAGTGGGACCCACTGTCAGGTTCATCTTCTACCTCCAGCCAGACCCGAACTGGGAGCCATACAGTGACTTCGCGCGGCCGTTCCCGCTGCTAGAATCATCAAAAGGCAACGACACAAAAAGAAAATTGCTCCCCACATCCTGGAACACGCGCTGCACAACTTGGCGGCCAGGAAAGGTGAGTGGAATGTCGCTGGCAATGGTGGCAGCGGCGGTGGCGGCCTTGGCCCCATAGAGCATTGCGGGGAAATTGTGTAACAAACCTATATTTTGATCCTTAACCAATATTGGACCATGGGAAACTCGGATCTACCCTTTAATTGTCAAGAAACGAAGTGTAAAGTGGGGTTCCTCGGCGGCCTATGTTGACAATCGGCTGCTACAAAAATTGGCGTTCCGGCTTCACCGCGCCATACAAAATTAATTCCTCGCAGGGATGTCGAGAGGAGAGCCTCACAAACCTTATGACGTGCTCGGCCCGGTTGGAGAGTGGGTGTGGTGACCGTGCGACGTGGAGGCGCGGCGACGGCCGAAAACCGAACTGCGTGGTTAACGTTGCTCACTGCTCGATGATGAATTCAAGAGGCACCATCTAAGCTCGCTGGGGAAGTGGAGGAGGACGTCGTGAATTGTTTGTTGGCCACTGCTGGTGCTACAACACAGCCAGGAGCAAAGGCGCCGTGGTGCTGCACGGTGCAGCGCGGCGCACCAGAACAAAAGAAAGAACTGAGCTGGAGAAATAACAGGAAGAGGGAGGAGACTAGTGTGCCTGCTTGGGGAGAAATATTTAGAGAGGATAGGGATGTACGGTGGTTCTGTGATCAACCAAGCACACAGCTAGCTGCATGGACATGCAAGCTGTTGCGGTGTCCCCTGGTAAGGAAATGACAATAAGATCAACAGCTCAGAGGCGGTTCAGCATCTCAGTGACACTTACAGCTGGGTCCCACCCTCCCTCATTCTCCTTTCCAATTTTAAATAGAGCTAGCAAACATGCTACATAAATATTCAATTTTGGCCCAATGACTAAATAAAATTTGAAGAATTTTATAGTGCAATCAGATTTCAGAACTGAGCAAGTTGAATTTTTAACTCAGGTTTGAATTTGAATTCAAGCGGTGATACTTGACTCAATGAAATAAATAGTAAATTAGGTTAAAAATTCGCAAACTTTGAAGGTAACCTTTCTGAACCATAAGCGACGGCGGAAAAAATTTGGAGTTGATATGGACAAGGTTAAGTACAAAGTTTAAATTTGAAGTCGACGTTGATTAAACTCTCAGTATGTGTCTAAATAAATGGGAAACGGGCTTCAAAAATTTTGAAACTTTACCGAGAGTCTATTTGAAATATTAGAAGACTATAGAAAAATTTATAGCTTTTACTCTGAATAGTTTGAACATGGTTATTTGAAATAGTCTAAAATTTGATTTACCGTACAAGAAAATTATAAATCCCAAAGGGTGTTTTAATTATGCACCACACTTGCATAAGTGTTATGCACACTAATGTAAACCACATGATGAAGAAACATTCTCGTGTTCACTTGTGTTGACATGATAAAACAAAGTTCTTCGTGCTTCCTCATTCTCATGTGTATTTAACAATTCATGTGACATATAAACCTCTCTCTTCATAACTAGCATGTATAAACATGTGATAAGTGTTTACAAAAGTTAGGGCTTTTACACTGCTGAATTAATGTTGGAATAGCAAGTGTGAGCACATGTCGTACTCAGCAAGTGTGGGAAGGTATGACATGTAGCTTAAAAAAGAATGATATAAATGGCTCATTGCAAAAAAAAAAACAAATTTTCATTCTCAAAAGTCAAAAAGCAACTTAATATTTCTAAGTGAGGTCAGACATAACCCAAATAACCAGCAATTCCATATCCAGGTCCATCAATTACCATTCTCAACCATTAAATAACCATTCAACTAACCATAACCATTAACATTTGACCATAATCATCCATATCCAATTAACCAAAACCCAATACATAAACCATTCCCAATTCCAACCAATATCCAACAGTCAAGTTCATAGTTCTAATCATGTGAGGGTCCAAATTGCTCATGACCAGGAGCACGGCTATCATGATAGTTTTGCACACTCTGCAGAAGTTGCACCACTTTACCCACAAGTTTGTGATTTCATCACCTTTCAGTGACTAAGGAAACTCATTTATATCATCGCACACTTCCATCGGTGTGTGGCCAAGAGATCACAAATTATCCTTTACAAAGGGATTACCAACATGTGCAGACACACTAAGGTTTCACTGGATATGATGTCTCACAACTGAGCACATCCATCCAAGGGCCCCCTCTTGTGCCATTCGGATCCGAGAGCAATCCTGCCACTATTGCAAACACAACCGACTCACATTCCCTGATCCTCCAAATGATCCGAATAGTACTGGCAATACACCTTATTAATTGGCTAAGCCACTCCATAATGACCCTCTGGTGGCACAGTCGAATCATAGGTGGTTGCTCCATGAACCGATCCTTAGATCCAAAACAAGCAAAACCACCATAACAACCAACCCATTCTGCATAACTGGCTTGCTTAGATCCCTAGGTTCTATGTTGCTAAGGGTCATTATCAACATTTCACATAGTTCTCAATAACAAGTTCATAATTAGGTTATTTAGTTCTTCCCATACCCAATTAAGCAAAGCGAGGCAAAACTATAAAATACTCGTCCCGACTCTCTTTACTACATCCCAAGCAACAATGCCGGACAAAAATGTCTAGTAAACTCCTACTCAAGGGTTTTCTCATCAAATTGACACAAGCATGCAAGTTTGAAATAAAAAAATTCAAAAACAAGATCAAAATGTTCAAGGGCACTTGCCTTGCTCCGGTGGCTGGTTTGGATCGAGTGTTTCGAAGTTCTAGTGTTGAAAATCCTCATAAGTACCCTCTAGAGCGTTTCCTTCTATTTCGTGCGGCAAACATGCGAAGCAACATTGCAATCAATGAATGCTCATATATTAAACAATATGCCATGATATGCATGAATGAGGCAATTATGGTGTAACACATGTTATTAAGTTACTACTATTGCTCACTAATTGGGTTACAACTAGGTTTTACGTGTTTACGTAGGTTTTGGGTCATTTCTGGAGAATTGGTGGAAGTTTGAGGGATTTCTGGAATTCAGACACCGGACTAGTCCGCACTGGCACCAGACATGTCTACTGCTAGACTGGACTAATCCCCAGTGGTCTAGGGTTTGGCAAAATTTCCTGCTAGGGCATGGCTTGATTCGAGTAGGGGGCCAAATATTACGTGGAAAGTTGGATCTAGGGTATTTATCGTGATTGTAACGGTTCAACAATCATAGATTGAGCGTAGCATGCGAATTGGATGTCTAGATCTTTTTGATGACGAATCGGCAGCCAGACGTAGATAGAGATGATGTTGTTGAAGGCTTGATGAAGAAGAACGCAGCAGCGTAGAAGCGACGAAGATCTTGCTAGTTCCTCCTTCTTCTTCCTTCCCTTCCTTCTTCCCTTCCTCCTTCTTCCTCTTTGCGACTAGAGCTTTCTCACTCGAACGGTGGCTCATGATGCAATGCATGGCGGTGTGGATTTTCTCACGTAGGCAGGAGTTAGAGGAGGGATTTGGTTTCTTATATAAGGAAGGAGAGGTGGGGTTGGGGTGGAATCCCATTGGGACTCGGTGGGAATGGGTGTGGCCTTGGTGGGGTCCCACTCGGGCTCCTTGAGGGTGGGGCACGATGTTCTTGGGTCTAATTATCTCAAACACTAATAAAACCACCGTGGAGGAAAATTTGAATCCGAGTCAAAACCCTAAATACCGAACTAGTCCATTTTACACCTGACAAGTCCGATTTCTATTTGTGCGCACAACAGAGTAGTCCGTTGTGGAGTGGACAAGTCTATTGTCCTTATGCAAGAAAGGGTATTCGGACTAGATTGAAAATCTTTGGACAAAGTCTGCAGTTGAACATTAGCATTATTAGACTAGTCTGAACAAAAACAGACAAGTCCACTGCTCAGAAGATAATGATTTGAGTCTGTGCAGGTTGGGTTCACCGGACTTGTCTGGGGTTGGAGCGGACAAGTCCATGACCTGGATCAGTCTTGACATGTTCTATTGCCTTTAACATCTTTTAATTCTTGTTCATTTTTGTATTGTTTCATGTTTACCATTTATGGGGATGAATGAAATGCATGATAATGAAAAATGAGGGTGTTACAAACCTACCCCCTTAAAATTAATCTTGTCCTCGTGATTCGATGAAATAGATAAAAGATGAGGGAATTCCTTCTTGAGATCATCTTCACGCTCCCATGTGGCTTCAAACTCAGTGTGGTGGTTCCATTGTACTTTGCACCATCAAATCACCTTGTTTCTTGAGACCCTCTCTTTTGTATAAAAGATTTTAATAGGTTGCTCAATAGATCAATTCCTTTTTAAGTTCCAATTCGTCTAGGGGCACTCATTATTCCGGCACTCTTAGACACTTCTTGAGTTGAGACAGGTGGAACACATCATGCACATCAGAAAGTTGTGCCGACATCTCCAGTTGATATGCTACTTTTCCATGTTTGTCCAAAATCATGAATGGTCTAATGTAGCGGGGTGCCAACTTGACTTTAACATTGAATCGCTTGTGGCCTCGAATGGGCGATACCTTGAGATACACGAAGTCTGCCACTTCAAAAGCTAAGTCTATTCATCTATTATCCGCATAGCCTTTTTGATTGGACTGGGCAACCTTCAAGTTCTTGCGAATTATCTAGAGTTGTCTTTTGG
Organism: Tuctoria greenei; assembly: GCA_036927565.1. Classification (NCBI taxonomy): domain Eukaryota; kingdom Viridiplantae; phylum Streptophyta; class Magnoliopsida; order Poales; family Poaceae; genus Tuctoria; species Tuctoria greenei. The sequence continues at coordinate 112,350,268 of JAYESD010000001.1, forward strand.
CATCCTGTATCACATCAGGTCTAAATACTTGGGTTTCTCCTATCTCATTTCTAGAACAGGGGTATCCTACAACTTCTTCCATACTTTTCATAAGGCGACATCTTCAGACTAGCTTGGTAGTCCTTATTGTATGTGAATTTGACATATCTCAGACTTTTATCCCATCTTTTTCCGTACTTTAATACACATTCTCTCAACATGTCTTCCAATATCTGATTTGTCCTTTCGGTTTGTCCGTCCGTTTGGGGATGATATGCAGAACTAAGTTTATTTGGGTTCCCATGTACTTGTGCAATTTCTACCAAAACCTAGAGGTAAATTGATAACCTCTATCGTATTGTAGGATCGAAGAGCACGTGAAAAGTTGCCAAAAGCGGGGTGAATGGTAGATTTAAAAACTTTTGAGCGGAAGCTATGAAAACCACTCGGCAGAAAACTAATCTAATAAGGGAACTGTGTGTGCGATTGATCTAAATGATTTCAACCATGAAAAAACAATTATATATTGTATATAATCAAGTCACGAAGACACAACAATAGGAATCACGAGAAATAGTCGAGTAAAACTCAAGTTATGACCAAAACCCTAAGCGAACGTCAATCTGTTCTAACAGAGAGTAAATATATCTGTTACGCTGAAAGAAACTCGTGTAACTAAGAAACCACAAATCCAATGATCGTGAAAATTTCAAACATGATAGACTATTGAGTTGTTAAGACAACACAAAAAAATCACGTCAATTGGATCTGTAAAACTCGAGTTACGATCAAAACAATGAAGAAAGGTTAGTAGGACGAGATAAATTGACGAAAACAAGTCGGACGAACAAGGCACAAAAGCTCCTGTAAAGTACAAATTTTATTGATCAAAACATAAGAGGAACAGCCCCAAAGTTGTGTACGACGAGCTCTGGCCTCACTTCTTATATAACCAGCCCTTAGGCCAACTCAATCCTAACTAGGACTCTAATCCTACTCAGTTTCATCTGAAACTTTCCATAACTGCTCAAGACTCTTCCATACGCAGATAGAAGCAATCTTAAGACTTCCAAACATTTTAGGAACATCTCAAACATTTTTAAAATAACTAAACTTTGTGCTCACCATGAAAATTAACCAAAACAAACTCTAAACTTTCCATATACGAACCATAATCACCTCAGCCGCAGCCTGAGGCATAATCCAGCCGGTTGGGCCTTTCCGGCCACATCTTCATGTCCATATTTCTTCATCACGCCTTGGAACAAATTTGTCACGTCCATGCACCCCTTGCACACATGCAAACAATTTCCAACGACCTCAACGATACCTTCGTATGCATTGTTCTTGACCCGAACATATTGCGTGGCCTCCCGATCAACTTAACCATAATTCCTCCCGAACTTGGTTATTGAACCTCATCTTCTCCCTATGACTAGTTCAATAGATCTTGTTGTCATTCATGTCTTGAACTCAAGGAACAACTGCACATGATCAAACAACAAATCTTTGCAAGCCCAAGTCCTCGACTTAACTCTGGTTAGTCCGAAAAATACAAAACCTTAGGTGAGCACCTCAAATAAGCATGTTGCAAACTATAGCAATGTAATACCAGCCTTAACCACCAAAATACACCAAAAATATATTAAGAGAATACTAAGCAAACATTTTATAAGCCAAAAAGTAAGTTTAAAGGATTGCAAATTAAAAACAGATCCACCGCACAATTATTTCAGCCAATAAAACTATCGAATAGATCAAAAGCGGCGCTGCAATGTAAATGCAAAAGATAAAATATTCCAATATGAAACTCATGTGCAAATCACGTGTCGGAAAGTTCGGACAGTCCTAACCATGTAATGAGTAAACGTTACTCCTGGAAATACTCCCACCCGCTGAGTCACGTGAAGCTCATGTGAGTGAAAGTTCGGACAACCCAAAGCGTGAAACACGTGCAACTCAAGTGAGAAAAGGTTTGGACAATTCAAAATGGGTGTTTCAACAATATTTAAAACTTTGAATGTAAACCCTCATTTTTATTCGAATTGCCAATGTATTCATCACACATAGGTCTCACAATTTCTGCCTTGATGAATGCATTGGCAACACTATTTGGAAACCGAACATTGGCTTATTCACATGAAATGTTTTGAAAACAAATTTCTCCCCCTTTGTAAATCAGAAATCAAATGAGAAGAAACCGAAAATTCTCCCCCGAAGGATGTACACCCCCCTCAGAAGAATCATGTCAAAATACTCGCGAATGTGCAATGTGTGATCAATTTCTCCTCTTTGATAATGTATTCAGCAAGATACAAAAGAGAAATTTTAATTTGTTATGAGCATACTATGACATACTATGACATATACATATAAAACAAAGCTCCAAGCCATACTATCAAGTAACTTGCACTATCACATCAATGAAATACAATAGTGTAAGCCATGCTAGAGATCAACTGCAATTTTCCAAGTTATGCAAGTCATGATCTTACAAACTCAACTATTTCAAAACTTAAAAGCATGACACATGTTTTTTTATTTTTAAGAACAAATTTTGATCATACGATATTTAAAAGAGATTATATGCCGCGTCAGTCTTATCCTAACCAACCAAGCCAAACTTATATAATTTGACAATCAGAAGCTTAAGGACATGGTTTTAGTCATACACAACTCTTTTCAAGTTCATATCAAATTGCAATGATAAGCAGACTCAAAAGAAGAAGTCCGATGCATGCGTATTCTCTTGATCTTTTTAGATTTTTATTTGATTATAAAAGCTCAACATGTGGGATATTGATTGATTATTTTTTCATGATTAAAAGCACTTGTGAGCATGCAACAAGTTCAAAACAGCAACAAAATTCAATCATGACCATATTTTGTGTAAGTAATTATTCGAATTACTAGTTATGGCAAAAACTATAAAATGTATAACACGAGTAATGTAGTAAGAACTTTCAGTATGTAAAAGGAATCACAAAGTCATATATGTATGAACCACTTATGCTCATATTATTTTTAATTTCAGATTCACACATAGACTTTCCAAGTTGCAAAACTCCCCCTCAGTTTAAGCTATGAGGATGCATAACTCCTATTTCACTATGAATGAAACAAAAACGAGTGAAATCTTAAGGTTTTGTAAAAATGTCAGCTAATTGTTCTTCGATATCTACATAGTAAAGCAGAATATTTTCTTTTTCAACATTATCATGGAAAAAGTGATACCTAATATTAATGTGTTTTGTTATAAAATGTTGCACGGAGTGATGTGATATGTGGGCCGTTGGATCGGGAGGCATCGGACGGTGGAGTTCTGAGTCCGGGGAGCGATATGTGGACGAGGCAGCAAACCAATCAGGATCGACCAAACGGGACACTAGCAGCTGGAGAAGTGCTTTTATTTTTTGTTGAGCATACAACATTATGGGCCATTTGCTCGGTGGCCAGCGAGAGGCCCACACACTCGTAATGTGAGATCAGATGAGATGCAATGGCCATGAGCCCATCGGGAAGGAAATGGGCTGTCAGGCCATCAGGAAGGTAACAGACCTGTATTCAGGGTCCAAAATGCCAAAACAGGCTCATACTGAATACAAGTGGCATCTTATCCGCACACGTACTCGTGTCTATAGGCACGCGAACACCAGTATCGCCTCGCGTCAAGGAAAAAACACATGAGTGAATATGGGGAGAGAGAACCATCAACGAGAGATTCACATAGCTCCCGACCCAGATCTGCGGAACGCAATCCAACCTCATCGGCAGCGGAGGCGCAGACCACCGTGCCTTCGAGCGTGCGGGTGTAAGTAATAGTCAATTGATTCCGGAAATCGATCACTCTCCAACGATAACTACGACAGAAATCTGGACAACAATCGTACACACGAAGATCAGCGGGAAAACGAAATCAACACAAGGAATAGATATGCAGAACCGGACAGAGGATCCCGTGTTCGTATTTCTCTCAGGCACCAACTTGTTCTACAAGTTCATTTGGGAAGAAGAAGTAGGGAGAGAGGAGATGGAGGTGGGAATAACAGAATGATTCTTCGCTACTCATCATGGCGCGCTTCCTTGCCTCTTATACCTGCCAGGGCCTTGGGCTTCTTCTGAATTTGAATTACTCTTCATGGGCCGGCCCATTTCCTCCTGCGTTCTCCTCTTCACTCCGAGTCGCGCCTTTGTCTGAGTTGTTACAGGACCCCCTCCTGAAGAGTCAGCTTGTCCCCAAGCTGTAGCCGCCGGAAATGGTGCCTTGACGACGTGGAAATCCTCCCAGGTGGCCATATCAGTAGGTAAGCCACACCACTGGATCAAAACTTGAGTGATAGCAGAATTTCACTTTTTAACCAAGCAACGGTCCAAGTTTTTCAGAGGAGTGAGATCCTTCACATCTGACTCAGGAATCACCGGCAGAGTAGAATAGACAGGAGTATAATTTGGAGTGAAATCCTTCAGTTGAGAGACATGAAACACCGGGTGGATCTGACTTGAGGCTGGTAAATCGAGGTGATAAGCAGCAGAACCCACCTTCTTGAGAATAGTGAAAGGGCCATAATAGTTATAAGCTAATTTGGGGCAAGAAAGATTAACCAATGAACTCTGGGCATAAGGTTGAATATTGAGAAGTACTTGGTCTCCAACCGAGAAAGAGCGTTCAGATCTGTGGCGATCAGCAAACAATTTCATTTTGTTTTGAGCCTTCAGTAGTTGCTCTCGTAATAAAGCAGAGAAGATCTGACATTCCTTAAGTAATTCCATGACATCTAGACTATCAGCAGAACTCACAGATGGGCATCCCATAGCAGGAGGATCAATACCATATAAGGCTTTGTAAGGTGAACACTGCAGTGATGAGTGAAAGGAAGTATTATACCACAATTCAGCTAGAGGAAGCCATTTGTTACACTTGTTTGGCGTATGATGCACAACACAACGAAGAAACATTTCTAAACATTGGTTGACACGTTCAGTCTGGCCATCACTTTGAGGATGATAAGCCGAGCTCAACTGCAGACCAACATTTAACATCTTGAACAATTGAGACAAAAACTGACTTGTGAAGATCCTGTCTCGGTCAGACACAATTGTTCTTGTGATGCCATGGAGCTTGACGATATTATCCAAAAAGACTTGAGCCACTGAAGCAGCAGTGAATGGATGTTTCAGGGAAATGAAGTGGGCATATTTGGTTAAACGGTCCACCACTACAAGAATGACAGTGAATCCCTGAGACGATGGAAGGCCTTCGATAAAGTCCATGGAAATATTAGACCAAGCCACTGAGGGTACAACCAATGGTTCAAGAAGTCCAAGATACTTGCAAAGCTGGTGTTTGGCCTGTTGACACACCGTGCATTGTTTCATAATGGATTCAACATCTGCAAACATAGTATGCCAGTGAAACAGTTTCTGCAGGCATTGGAATGTAGCTTGAATACCGGAGTGACCTCCCATCGCAAAGGAGTGGAACACTGCAATCAGTTTGGTCTGAACCGCAGTATTGTTGCCCACCCACACTTTATTTTTGAAGCGAATAATACCATCCATCAAAGAATATCCTTTCGAATTTGGACTGACCACCGAGAGTTCAGTAAGGAGTGATTGAGCCACAGCATCATTGTGATAAGTATTGACAATTTCCTGTACCCACACAGGTAACACTGCAGACATAGCAAAGTGGTGGCCTACACGAGACAAGGCATCAGCAACCTTGTTGTCTGATCCTTTCTTATACATAAACAAAAGTCAGACCAGCTAACTTCCTCATGGCCTTCTTTTGCAGCTCAGTAGATAAACTCTGGCTTTGGATATGACAGAGGCCCTGGTGATCTGTTTTAATAACAAAAGGCTTTCCCTGAAGATAATGACACCATTTGTCCACAGCTAATAAGACTGCTAAAAACTCATTTGCATAAGTGGATAGTTTTTGATGTGCAACACTAAGGCCTTTGCTTAAGTAAGCCACCGGATGTCCCTCTTGGACCAAGACTGCACCTACCCCTAAATCACAAGCATCTGTTCCAACCAAGAAGTCCTTGTGAAAGACAGGAAAAACCAAAACAGGGGTTGATGCCATAGCAGTTTTCAGACTGTCAAATGCCTGCTGTGGCTGCTCAGTCCAAGAGAATGTTTTATGATGAAGGAGATTAGTCAAAGGTTTAGCTATGATACCATAGTGTCTGACAAACTTACTATAGTAGCCAGTAAGGCACAAGAATCCTCTCAGCTCAGTGAAATTTTGTGGTACAGGCCACTGTAACATAGCAGCAGTTTTGGCTGGGTCAGTAGCCACTCCATGTTCAGAGATAATATGCCCTAAGTAGGACAGTTGCTTCTGAGCAAAGGAACATTTCTTCAGCTTCACACACAGCTTGTGGTGCTGCAACCTCTGAAAAATGAGCTCCAGATGTGAAAGATGATCTTCCATCGATTTACTAAAGACCAATATATCATCCATGAAAACCAATATAAACTGCCCCATATAATTAGCAAATATATTGTTCATAAGACACTGGAAGGTGGCTGGGGCATTGTTGTAACACCCACTATTTTAGAGAGGAAAAAAAAATTGTAAAATGAAATTTTCAAGAGATAAAATCATTTTCTTGGGAATAAAATTCATATAAGTCAAGTTGCATCATGTTTGAATGATTGTGTGAATTTTTGAAAATTCAAATCTGCTAGAAATTTGGTTATCATATTCAAAACATAAAAGAGAAGAAAAAGAAAACAGAAAAGAAAAAGAAAAAGGAAAAGAAAATCAAAAACCTTTCCCTGGGCCGAATTCCCCAATCTGGCCCATTTCCCTCCTCTCTCCCGCGCCGGCCCACGCCTCCCCTTCTCTCTCTCTCTGTCACCTGGGCCGCGCGCGCCAACCCACTCCCTGTGCCGCTCTCTCTCTCTTCCCCTCACTGCCAGCCGGCCCCGCCTGTCAGACCCGTCGCCCACCTCCCGCACCCGCGAAGTAACGGCCGTGCGCCCTCACCGCGCCGCCCATTCCCCCCCCTTTTCAATGTCGCCTGTTACCCCAAATCAATCACCCCCGTCGTACCCATCATGGCCGCCGCCCGTTACTCAGCCAAAGCCCTATAAAAACCCGGCCGATCCTCCTCAATTTCTTCACCCGACGATCGAAACCCTAGCCGCCGGCGAGCTTGGTAATGGCGCCGATGTTCCCATCGATTCCCCCAATGTCTCACCCCGAAACCTTGCCTAACACCTTTGTCGTGTCCTCAGGAGACCGCCGATCATCTTCGTTGGGGGACATCGTCTCTGCGTCGCCGACTTCGTCGGGCGCCAAGGAGCGCCGCCGCCATTCACCGTCGCTGACCCACCTCCGTCCAATTTCCAGTCGTGCGACGACCCTCAATAAGTTCCCCCACTCCTCCTCTACCTTTTGCGCTAGCTAGTTGTGTCTCGTGGCCATTGTAGCGCGTTTTTGGTCATCTCCGGGGAGCTCGCCGCCGCGCGCGCATTGCCGCCGCCGCGCGCCGCCCCTGCGCCGTCGCTCCCGCCTATCAGGGTGACGTGGCTCCCTCTCAACCGTTCATTTTGAACGGGTGGCTGAGATTAGAACCCAACATACCGCTTCGGTATATAAAATCCACGCCGTTCATTTTAAATCCGACGGCCCAAGTTCAATCCACTTTTCCCGCCATCAGTTTTGCGCCCAAGCCCCTGGAATCATGCAAGCTACTCCCTGAGTACTTCTAAAATTCAAGTCTAACCCCTGTAAATGTTAAACTAGCCCCTAGACTTTCTAGAAATAAGGAAAATAATGGTAAATTGAATAAAAAGTGTTTTTAAGCCGAGTATTATAAAATAGCAAATAAAATCTGAAAAATTGTAGAATAATCCCTAGACTTAATAAAAATTATTTTTAGCCACTGGAATAGTTCTGTTTTTACAGAAAAGCCCCTGTTAGTTCTAAAAATTAAATAAAAGTCCTTAATTTGTATAAAATAACAATAAAAATAGATTTAAGTATGTTTGATTTATTTTCATTTCTATATTATTTTATTTAATTCATTTAAATTGTTGAAATAGTCATAATAATATTTTTAAGTATATTTAATTCACAAAAATTGTTTTGCACAAAAATATAAAGTAAAAATTGTAAAATTTACATTATTGATTATAAATCTATTTTAAGCTTATTTTGAAGGACAAAAATTTCTAGAAAATAATTTTAGGTTTATAATAAATATAAAAATGGTATAAAAATAGTTAAAAATATGTATTGTCCAATATATTTCATTTAACTCTAATTTCTCATCAATAGGTTTTTGCCCACATTTGAAGTCAACCTAAAAATCACTTTTGAGTAGGAAATTTATGTATAATCGAAATGGTTGCAATATATTGTGTTCTTATTGTATGTTATTTTTCGTGCATCATCGTAATTTAGAGTCGGGGCCAGAACCCACCTTTAACCTTCAAGAGCAACAGTTTCCCGACGACCCCGAAGCACAATTTGGAGGCAAGTTCCTTGACCATCTTGCACACTTTTTGTTAAGTTTTAGTTAGTTGCATGCTAATTAAAATAGGAATCCTATGTTATGTTTTCCTAGATTTTCCACAATATTCCTTGCCAACATGGTTTGGGTGTTTTACTATTAAAAATTAGTTTACGCTTAGCCATGCTTAATTTAAAATATGATCTATTTATCTACAAGATTTCATTTGATGTATTACGATACATGAATTGATTGGCTATAATGGAATTTAGTAGATAGGAATCTGATAGGGGGTTTTGTATGGATTGGTGCATGCGTGCACAAGACCTTGGTTTGGGGTTTGACAGCTATCAGATTATAACGACCGGTTTATGGAAGAAGTTGCGAAGCCATTTAGTATCACCACATAATTGTATATGGGACAACTTGGTTTAGTATTTTGGTCTCTTCCGATGTAGCATAGGTAATTGAATAGGCGGGGAATGGGTTTTGCCTTGGGATCAGCATGGCTCAAGAGGGGGCTTCTCCTGGCGGAGGGAAAATAGACTCCAGGTACCGGAGCGGTAAAACCTTAGAGTACCCATTGCAAGTCGGGAGAACCATCGGAAACACCTCGTAGTGATCTTCTGGCCACACACCTACGGAAGTGTGTGTTGTGGTTAGCTACCACGGGCATCAGGGAGGTTTACCTTAGTCCACCTGGCAACAGGGGATGAAATCATGAACTGTGGGTAAAGGATACACACACTGCAGAGTTTTGTTGAACTGTCTAGACAGTCGTGCTCACAGACACGAGCGGCTTGGAAACCAAATTCATAATTAGCACATGGTTACTAAATGGATGGTTTGGGTTTGGTCTCACCTGGATTAAATTTTGGGATATTGGTTGGAATTTCACCTAGATGTAGGTGCTTAATAACAAATAAGAGTAGGATGTAACTGCTATAGTGCTTTACCTATAAATTGCCTTCCTTGCTGTGAACCACACATGTCATAACTTCCGAACTTGCGAGTACCGTTGGTACTCAAACTTGTTAGTTGCATATTCCCCCCCCCCCCCCAGTCTACGAAGACGCAGAGGTGGAGAACTAGGACTTCTACGGAGACCCCGAAGAGATGTTCTAGGCTGGCGCTCCCCCGTGCAATGCCTGTGTTGGAGCCCTTTGTTATGTTTTTCCGCTGCTTGTGTACTTTTATTTTAGACCTGGAGGGTCATTTATGTAATAAGGTGATGTACTCGAACATGGTACTACATTTGGTATTTCACTTTCGTCTACACATGTATGAGTTGAACTGATCCTGGCATACATGTGGAAAGCATCTAGTTGTCTTCTTATTACAAGGTGTGACAAAGTGGTATCAGAGCCATGTTGCCCGTAGGACGCAAGCCTAGATAGAAAAGGACGATTTAAGGACTTTACTATTTTCAAATATTATTAAATAAAAAATTTCTTTGTATTCTTTACCTTGTACTTGTTTCACTTACTCCTTAATTTGTTTTATTACTCACACTCTTCTGTTTCAAAATTTTAGATGGCCAACTTCAGGAGAACCGCTCGCATTTCCACTGGAGGCTATGTCCCTAACCGAAGGATTGCTGCCCGTCGTACCCCGCTCAACGATCCTCGACGTGCGGTGGTGATATGTACTGATGGGAGAGCTGCAGGACGACTCCGACATTGACTTCAGGCCATACTGCACGATGCCGGCTACAGGCACGAGAGACTGGCACTCACCTACCACTCCATCGGGATGCAGCGCCCCTACTGGATTGAGTGGTCATGCAAGCTATTTGTCTACTAAGGGGATGAACTACTCAAGGTGCACCGTACTCCTACCGCGAGGAGCTACAGATGTCACGCTGAGCAGGATGTGAGTTGGGAGGCCATCACCTTTTGGAGTCACACTTACCACTACCAGCTTCGAAACTCGGAGCACGCCTACACTCCCCAACGTCCCAGCAACAATGGCAACTTCGTCACCAGGTAAGTGGAGGGGCCCCTGACCCTTCCACAGAATCACCAGACGGTTGATGACGTGGAGCACCTCAGCATTCGCCTCCACAAGGCTCAGCAAGAAATTCAAGATGTCCGTGACCTTGCAGCTCACTATGAAAGGCAGGTGAGGAGGTACTGTCGGATCACCAACGAGGACCCAGATGGGTATGCTTCAGACACCTCCACTTGGATTCCAGACTCTCCTGATCGACGTGTCGGACGTGGTGACACTAACTCTCTGAACCAGTCTTCAGACGAGGAGCCAGATTCTGAGGAGCTTTCTGTACCGCAGCATCCAGCCAACTCTCCTCTGCATGGCAATGAGTCTCGTGGCAGCAACTCAGGATATGATGGAGATGATGATGAAGACCCGGACGAGGAGGAGGATCCCAAGGAGCGAAAGTAGACTCCGACCAGCCCTACGACTCAAGATTTAGACACTTACCCATGAGTAGTAATAAGAGCGATGTAGTAGCGACCCGTGTAATCTTGAGTTGTATGATTGTTTGCTTTGAGAACTTGATTATCCATGTTTGAGTTTGCTTAATGAAATGACCTTTATTTCTCTTACTCCTTATTGATGCATATAGTGGGAAAGTCGTAATGAACAACTTCTATCTTATCTCCTTATGCTATAACAACGCCCCAATCTCAGATGGCAGGAAGAGGAAGAGGACGTGGAAATGGTGTGCCACCCAATCAAGACAATGAAGTCCCGCTACCTCAATGGAATGGATGAGGTGCCCGTGGAGCACCAGCTGCAAATCAAATGCAACATATGATGGATATGCAGCTTCAAATGATGCAAAATTTAACACAAATTGTGAACAACATGCAACAGGCTCAGCAAACCCCACCACCACCTCCTCCACCCCCACCACCCCCACCTCCAAGGTTTTTCTTAAGAGACTTTATGAACACTCAACCTCCACGCTTTTCCAATGCCGTGGAACCTATGGATGCTGACGACTGGATTAATACAATCGAAAGTAAACTGAGGATTGTTCAATGTAAAGGAAGGGAAAGGGTGTTATTGGCATCACATCAACTCCATGGACCTGCAGCTGATTGGTGGACTGCTTATACGGCAGCCCATAATAACCCAGACAACATCACCTGGGAGGAGTTCAGAGAAAGCTTCCGCAATCATCACGTGCCTGAAGGAGAAATTCAAGCCAAGCGTCTGGAGTTCCTAGCACTGAAGCAAGGGAACATGAACATACGTGGGTATTTGAACAAGTTTACACAACTATCTCGGTACGCCCCTGGAGATGTTGACACTGATGCTAAGAAACAATTTTGTTTCAAGGAGGGACTGGACAAAGAGATACAGTTGATGATGTCTTCCAGTGACTATGCTAGCTTCCAACATCTGGTGGACAAAGCTTTTACGGTAGAAAGAAAGAAAAAGGAATGCGAAGGAGAAGACCGCAAAAGAAAGATGATGATGGGGCAGTATTCAAGCAACAATCGTCCTCGCTTCAACCCACAGCAGTCAGGACACATGAATCGTCCCATGGGCAATAGTAAAGGTCAACGGTATGTCAACAACTCTTCATTCAGACCCCAAGCTCAATATGCTCGTCCATAGTACCAGCAAATGCAACCGCAACACCCTCAGATGTATCAACAGCGTCCTATGACTTCAAACCCTCGACCAACTGGGCAATCACAACAAAATCAACAAAGAAACAAGGCTCAAGAGACCAGTACTCGGGGATCTTGCTACATTTGTGGTGACAAGGGACACTACTCCAACAACTGTCCGAAGAAGCCATCACAGCAGAACCAGCCCAGAGGAAGGGTCAATCATGTTGTGCTGGAGGATGCCCAAGACGGATCAGATGTGGTGATCAGTACGTTCCCTGCTGATTCCCATCTTTCTACAATATTGTTTGACTCTGGTGCAACACATTCATTCATAGCAAAAGAATTCATAAGAAGACATGGAATGAATGTTACATTAATGAATCAAGTATTAGTAGTCAACTCTCCTGGAGGAGAGATGCTGACAAGGAAAGTATGCCCTAATGTAAGCATGAGCATTAGGGGGTAGCATTCTTAGCAAACCTTATAGTACTGGAGTCACAAGGAATAGACATCATTCTCGGAATGGACTGGTTAACCAAGTACAAAGGAGTGATCCACTGTGCCACAAGGACAGTATTCTTAACTCATACAGGAGGCACAAACATGGAGTTTCATCCTGAGCAAGCACCAGTCCAGAAAATACGACTCAATCAAGTTGAAGGGGTACAAGAGATCAAAGTTGTTTGTGACTTTTCGAATGTGTTTCCTGAGGAACTACCGGGTATGCCCCCTGACAGAGAGATTGAATTCATCATTGAATTAGTGTCGGGTACATCACCATGGACGCTAAACAATTAGCAGAACTGAAGGATCATATCAGTGAGTTGTTAGCAAAAGGATACATTCGTCCAAGTTACTCACCTTGGCGAGCTCCAGTGATATTTGTGCCCAAGAAAGATGGCACACAGAGGTTGTGTGTGGATTATCGTGCACTCAACGCTGTAACTATCAAGAAAAAGTATCGTTTACCAAGGATTGAGGATTTGTTTGACCAGTTGAGAGGTGCTTGTGTGTTTTCGAAGATTGATCTGCGTTCAGGGTATCACCAATTGAAGATACGACCCTCGGACATACCCAAGACGGCATTTGTTTCGAGATATGGATTATATGAGTATACAGTCATGTCTTTTGGCTTAACTGACGCCCCAGCTTATTTCATGTACCTTATGAATAAGGTGTTTATGGAAAACCTAGATAAGTTTGTCGTGGTGTTTATTGACGACATTTTGATATTCTCCAAAAGTGAAGAGGAACATGAGGAGCACCTGGGACTGGCCTTACAAAAACTTCGTGAACATCAGTTGTATGCAAAGCTAAGTAAATGTGAGTTCTGGTTGAAGGAAGTGTCATTCCTGGGACATGTTATATCACAAGGAGGAATAGCAGTAGACCCTAGTAAAGTGAAAAATGTCCTGAATTGGAAGACACCAGAAAATGTTGGGGAAATCAGAAGTTTCTTTGGTATGGCTAGATATTATCGCCGGTTCATCGAAGGATTTTCAAAAATATCTCGCCCCTTAACAAAGTTACTTGAGAAGGGAGCTGTATACAAGTGGACACCAGAGTGTGAAGCCAGTTTTTCAGAGCTAAAGAAAAGGTTAACTACTGCTCCAGTGTTGATTATGCCTGATATGCAGAAAGAATTTGCAGTCTACTGTGATGCATCCGGACAAGGATTGGGATGTGTATTAATGCAAGAGGGACATGTAGTAGCCTATGCTTCACGACAACTCAGAAAGCATGAAAGAAATTATCCTACTCATGACTTGGAGTTAGCAGCTGTAGTGCATGCATTGAAATTATGGAGGCATTATCTGATTGGAAAAAGAACTAAAATTTATACGGACTATGAGAGTTTTAAGTATATCTTCACCCAACCAGATCTAAATCTCAGACAACGCAGATGGTTGGAACTTATCAATGATTTTGATGTCGGAATCAACTATCACCCTGGGAAAGCTAATGTGGTCGTAGATGCATTAAGCAGATCAGCTCAATGCAATAGCTTGACACTGCAAGGTCAACAACCGCATTTATGTGAGGAATTAGCAAGGCTAAACCTTATTATCGTAACTAATACTGAGGTAGTGTCTATGGAAGTAGATTCTACTTTGGAAAAGGATATTCGTGAAGGGCAAAAGAATGATAAGTGGATCCAGAAGACTAAGAAACTAATGAAAGAAGGAAAAGCACCGGATTTTAGAGAAGATGAACAGGGAACTCTATGGCTAGGGAAGAAAATATGTGTACCTGATATCAAGGAGATTCGAGAGCTGATACTGAGAGAAGCACATGATTCGTCATATTCTATTCATCCGGGGAGAAAAAAGTTGTATCAAGATCTAAAGGATCGATATTGGTGGCATGGAATGAAACGAGATGTGGCGGAGTATGTAGCTCTGTATGACACGTGTCAGAAGGTCAAAGCAGAACATCAAAGACCCGCAGGGTTACTTCAACCAATTAAAGTTCCTGAATGGAAATGGGAAGAAATAAGTATGGACTTTATTGTGGGATTGCCGAGAACTCAGTCTGGATACGACTCTATATGGGTCATAGTGAACCGTCTGACCAAAGTGACTCACTTTATTCTAGTAAAAGAAGGCTATTCTGGTTCAACATTGGCAGAACTATATATGGCATGAATTTAATGCCTGCATGGAGTGCCGAAGAAAATAATATCGGATAGGGGTACTTAGTTCACTTCCAGATTTTGGCAGAAGTTGCATGAGTCTATGGATACCCGACTCAATTTTAGCTCGGCATATCATCCGCAAACTGACGGTCAAACGGAGCGCACTAATCAAATTCTTGAAGATATGTTGAGAGCGTGTGCTTTGAAAAATAGTAGGAGTTGGGATAAAATTCTACCGTATGCCGAATTTTCTTATAATAACAGTTATCAAGCCAGTTTGAAGATGTCTCCGTTTGAAGCTTTGTATGGACAGAAGTGCAGAACACCATTGTTTTGGAATCAAACTGGGGGAAGAAGTATTTGGGCCTGAAGTGTTAAGAGAAGCTGAGAGACAAGTACAAGAAATCTGGAAGAATTTGAAGACGGTTCAGTCAAGGCAAAAGAGTTATGCAGATACTCGACGACGTAATCTCTCATTTGAAATCGGTGATTTTGTGTATCTCAAGGTGTCACCCGTGATAGGGTTAAGACGATTCAAAGTGAAGGGCAAGTTATCACCCCGATATATTGGTCCTTTCAAGATATTGGAGAAAAGAGGAGAAGTAGCCTATCGGCTCGAGTTACCATCTCACTTGTCGGATGTGCATGATGTATTCCACGTGTCGCAATTGAAGAAATGCTTAAGAGTACCTGAAGAATAGTTGCCATTGGAAGCAGTGCAAGAGGACTTGACTTATGCAGAACAACCTTTTAATATTCTCAAGACATCAGAACGAGTTACGAGAATAAAGTTACTCGTATGTGCAAAGTACAATGGAAACATCACTCAGAAGAAGAGGCAACGTGGGAAAGAGAGGAAGACCTCAAGGCGGAGTTTCCCAGTCTATTCTCTTAGGACGTCCAAATCTCGAGGGCGAGATTTCTTTTTAGGGGGGATAGAATTGTAACACCCACTATTTTAGAGAGGAAAAAAAATTGTAAAATGAATTTTTCAAGAGATAAAATCATTTTCTTAGGAATAAAATTCATATAAGGCTTTCACCTAACGCGTGTTAGTGCTCTTGATCGTATACGTGGGCTGCCTAAGCTTAAAGGGGACAAAGAAATTGTGTGCTCTTCTTGTAGACATGCTAAGATGGTTGCAGGTTCACATACTCCTCTCACAATGATCATGACAACTGAGCCATGTCAACTTTTGCATCTTGACACCGTAGGACCTTCACTTGTTCAATCCTTCGGAGGTAAATGGTATGTTCTTGTTATCGTTGATGATTATTCTAGATACTCTTGGGTTTACTTTATGGCGTCTAAGAATGAAGATTTTAGTCACTTTAGAACTTTATTTCTTAGATTATCAATTGATCACCCAGGATCATTAAAAGCAATTAGAAGTGATAACGGAACTGAATTTAAAAATCAATCTTTTGACCACTTTTGTGCTGAAAATGGAATAGATCATCAACTTTCTTCACCATATGTACCTCAACAGACCGGGTTGTAGAAAGAAAGAACAGAACCTTAGTTGAGATGGCTAGGACTATGCTTGATGAATATCAAACTCCTAGGAAATTTTGGGCTGATGCGTTAGCAACCGCTTGTTATGTCTCAAATCGTGTTTCCTTGCGTGCTAAGCTAGGTAAAACACCATATGAGCTCCGATTTGGACATAGGCCTAGTGTTACACACTTTCGGGTCTTTGGTTGCAAATGCTTTGTTAAGAAACATGGTAATCTTGATAAATTTGAACCTAGATCCTTTGATGGCATGTTTCTTGGATATCCATCTCATACTAGAGGCTACCGTGTGCTTTTACTTGACAGTAACAAAATTGTGGAGACTTGTGAAGTGTCTTTTGATGAAGCTAGCCCAGGTACTAGCTCCGGTGTTGCAGGACCAGATCCGTATCCTCAGGGGGAGGGTATTTTCCAAGATGAAGAAGAGCCAGTGATACTGCCTGGTTTTTCCGAAGTTGACACGTGTCCAGCTCCGGACATTGAACAAGCTCCGGCTATCACCTATGTTGGTCCTGACCGTCCACAAGTAACATGCTCATCAATCTATGATGAACCTAATGAACAAAAAGCTTGTGAGACATCTGTTCCCCTACGTTTTTACAAAGATCATCCCTCACAACAGATGATTGGAAGCTTGCACGAACGAGTCACACGGTCCAGGTTTTGCGATCCAAACTCTCATGCTCATTCTGCTTTTGTTGCTTCTTATGAACCCAAAGATATATCACACGCACTCACTAATGAATCTTGGATTATTGCCATGCAAGAAGAGTTAGAAAATTTTGAAAGAAATAATGTTTGGAAACTTGTACCTCCACCTCAAGGTCACACTTTAATTGGAACTAAATGGGTATTTAAAAATAAACAAAGTGAGGATGGGGTTGTGGTTAGGAATAAGGCTAGGTTGGTTGCTCAAGGTTTCACTCAAGTTGAAGGTCTAGATTTTAATGAAACTTTTGCTCCTGTCGCTAGATTAGAAGCCATAAGAATTTTGTTAGCTTTTGCAGCACCTAAAGGTTTTAAGCTATATCAAATGGATGTTAAAAGTGCTTTCCTTAATGGCTACATAGATGAGGAGGTTTATGTCAAACAACCACCGGGTTTTGAAAATCTAGATTTTCCTAATCATGTTTACAAACTGTCCAAAGCCTTATACGGTCTCAAACAAGCCCCTAGAGCATGGTGTGATAGGTTAAAAACATTCTTACTTGAAAAGGGGTTTACCATGGGCAAGGTTGATATAACTCTTTTTGTGCTTAAGCATGGCAATGACTCATTATTCGTTCAAGTATATGTGGATGATATTATCTTTGGTTGTGTTTCTCATGATCTTGTGTCCAAGTTTTCAGCAATGATGAGTTCCGAATTTGAAATGAGTATGATGGGTGAACTCTCATACTTTTTGGGGCTGCAAATCGGGCAAACCAAGGAGGGTACCTTTGAGCATCAAACGAAGTATACCAAAGACCTCCTAAGGCGCTTCAACATGGACAAAAGCAAGCCTCTTCGGACACCAATGGGAACAGCAACAACACTTGAACCTGATGAAGATGGTGAACACGTGGATCAAAAAGAATATAGAAGCATGATTAGATCACTTTTGTACCTCACGGCATCAAGACCGGACATACAATTCAGCGTATGTCTTTGTGCACGGTTTCAAGCTTCCCCACATGTTTCACATCGTCAAGCCGTCAAAAGGATTCTCAGGTACTTACATGGAACCCAGGTGAGCTTTATCTTTAGCTCCGGCATGTCTTTGTTAGCTCCGGCATGACTTTGATAGCTCCGGCATATATTTGATAGCTCCGGCATGTTTTTGCTAAGCTCCGAGTTGATTTTTTCTAGCTCCGGCTTTTGGGTTTACTAGTTCCGACTAGTTCTGGTTAGCTCCGGCGCTAGGTCCTGCTAGTTTTGTAAGCTCTGGCGGGAGCTTGGTTGTACTAGTTTTGGTAAGCTCCGGCGCTAGGTTCTACTAGCTTTTGTTAGTTCCGGCTCAAGGTCTGGGTTGCTCTGGCAAGGTCCGGAACTTGACCGTAGTACTCCTGCTTTTCATTTACAATGTTTCGTACTTGCTTTACATTGTTGGAAAGATTACTTAGTATTCATTTGCTAAGTTTTTGGTGCGTTTTGGATGATATGGATGATATCGTTTTGATATGTTTTGCAACATGCTTATGTGAGGTTCTCACGTAGGGTGTTGTGTTCGGAACTAACTTGAGTCGAGTTGAGGACTTGGGCTCGTATGGATTGGTTGTTTATTCATGTGCAGGTGTTGCTTGAGTTCAAGACATGTCTGGTGACGGGATCCATTGGACTAGTCTCAGGGAGGCAATGAGGTTCCAACAACCAAATTCAGGAGGAATTGTGGTTGAGCTGATCAGGAGGTTACGCAGCATGATTGAATCAAGAACAATGCATATGAAGGTATCGTGGATGTTATTGGAAGATGTTTGCACGTGTGCAAGGAGTGCATGGACGTGGCTACATGGTTCTGAGATGTGATGAAGAGATGTGGACGTAAAGAATTGGTCGGAAAGGTCCAACTGACTAGGTTATGGACTCAGGCTGCGGCTGAGTCGGGTTTGACTCAAATATGGAAAAATTTGAGTTGGTTATGATAGGATTTCGTGTGGGTCACGAATTTGAGTTGTTAGGAATGTGGGATACATTCCTAAGGTGTTTGGAAGTCTTAAGATTGTTTCTATCTGCGTATAGAGGAATCTTGAGCAGTTATGGAAAGTTACAATTCATGATCTGAGTAGGATTGGAGTCCTACTTGATATTGGGTTGGCCTAAGGGCTGGTTATATAAGCAAGGGAGCCCAGATCTCGTGGTGCACGACTTTGGGCATTGTTCCTCTTGTGTTCTATTGAATAAAATTCGTAGTTTGAAGGAACGTTTGTGCCTTGTTCGTCCGACTTGTTCCAAACAAGTTTTACTCGTCGAGTTTCTGGACAGCACTATCTTTCGTCGATGGTTTTATCATAACTCGAGTTTTACTGATCCAATTGACGTGATTCTTTTTGAGTTGTATTCACAACTTGATTGTCTATCATCTTTCAAAATTTCACGGTCATTTGATTTGTGGTCTATGATCTACACGAGTTTCTTTGCAGCGTTGCAGAACTGTTTTTTCTCGGGTAGGGCAGATTGACAATTGTTTGATCTTTCGATCATAACTTGAGTTTTTCTCGACGGATTTGAGTGATTCTTTTTGTGTTGTCTTCGTGACTTGATTCTCTATGATATCTATCACTTCTGTCACGGTGAAACACGTTTAGATTAGTCTCACACATGATTTCTTCAACAGATCGTTTTTCTGCCGAAGGGTTTGGGGTTTAATTGTTTCCGCTGCGTAAGATTTTTAAATCTACCATTCACCCCCCTCTGGTAGCTTTTCACGTGATCTTCGATCCTACAAATAGCTAATAAAATCTAAAAAATTGTAGAATAATCCCTGGACTTAATAAAAATTATTTTTAGCCACTGAAATAGTTCTGTTTTTACATAAAAGCCCCTGTTAGTTCTAAAAATTGAATAAAAGTCCTTAATTTGTATAAAATAACTATAAAAACAGATTTAAGCATGTTTGATTTATTTTCATTTCTGTATTATTTTATTTAATTCATTTAAATTGATGAAATAGTCATACAAATATTTTTAAGTATATTTAATTCATAAAAAATGTTTTGCACATAAAAATAATTAATAAAAATAATGTAAAAATTGTAAAATTTAAATTATTGATTATAAATCAATTTTAAACTTATTTTGAAGGATAAAAATTTCTAGAAAAGAATTTTAGGTTTATAATAAATATAAAAATGGTATAAAAATAGTTAAAAATATGTATTGTCCAATATATTTCATTTAACTCTAATTTCCCATCAATTGGTTTTTGCCCATAATTGAAGTCAACCTAAGAATCACTTTTGAGTAGGAAATTTATGTATAATTGAAATGGTTACAATATATTGTATTCTTATTGTATGTTATTTTTCGTGCATCATTGTAATTTAGAGTCGGAGCCAGAACCCACCTTTAACCTTCAAGAGCAATAGTTTCCCGACGACCCCGAAGCACAATTTGGAGGCAAGTTCCTTGACCATCTTGCACCCTTTTTGTTAAGTTTTAGTTAGTTGCATGCTAATTAAAATAGGAATCCTATGTTATGTTTTCCTAGATTTTCCACAATATTCCTTGTCAACATGGTTTGGGTGTTTTACTATTAAAAATTAGTTTACGCTTAGCCATGCTTAATTTAAAATATGATCTATTTATCTACAAGATTTCATTTGATGTATTACGATACATGAATTGATTGGCTATAATGGAATTTAGTAGATAGGAATCTGATAGGGGTTTTGTATGGATTGGTGTATGCGTGCACAAGATCTTGGTTTGGGGTTTGACACCTATCGGATTCTAAGGACCAGTTTATGGAAGAAGTTGCTAAGCCATTTAGTATCACCACAGAATTGTATATGGGACAACTTGGTTTAGTAATTTGGTCTCTCCCGATGTAGCATAGGTAATTGAACGGGCGGGGAATGGGTTTTGCCTTGGGGTCCGCATGGCTCAAGAGGGGGCTTCTCCTGGCGGAGGGAAAATAGACTCCAGGTGCCGGAGCGGTGAAACCTTAGAGTAACCATTGGAAGTCGAGAGAACCATCGGAAACACCTCGTAGTGATCTCTTGGCCACACACCTACGAAAGTGTGTATTGTGGTTAGCTACCATGGGCATCAGGGAGGTTTACCTTAGTCCACCTAGCAACAAGGGACAAAATCATGAACTACGGGTAAAGGATACACACTCTGCAGATTTTTGTCGAACTCTCTAGACAGCCATGCTCACGGACACGAGCGGCTTGCAAAACCAAATTCATAATTAGCACATGGTTACTAAATGGATGGTTTGGGTTTGGTCTCACCTGGATTAAATTTTGGGATATTGGTTGGAATTTCACCTAGCTATAGGTGCTTAATAACAAATAAGAGTAGGATGTAACTGCTATAGTGCTTTACCTATAAATTGCCTTCCTTGCTATGAACCACACATGTCATAACTTCCTAACTTGCGAGTACTGTTGGTACTCAAACTTGTTAGTTGCATATTCCCCCCCCCCCCCAGTCTATGAAGACGCATAGGTGGAGAATCAGGACTTCTACGGAGACCCCGAAGAGATGTTCTAGGCTGACGCTCCCCCGTGCAACGCCTATGTTGGAGCCCTTTGTTATGTTTTTCCGCTGCTTGTGTACTTTTATTTTAGACCTGGAGGGTCATTTATGTAATAAGGTGATGTACTCAAACATGGTATTACATTTGGTATTTCACTTTCATCTACACATGTATGAGTTGAACTGATCCCGGCATACATGTGGAAAGCATCTGGTTGTCTTCTTATTACCAGGTGTGACAATTGGTAAGCCCAAAAGGCATTACTCTTAACTGAAAATGCCCATGATGGGTCTTGAAAGCAGTTTTGGGCTCATCAGGTGGATGCATTCGAATTTGGTGAAATCCAGATGCTATGTCCAGGGTAGAGAAGTATTTAGCACCATATATCTCATCCAAAAACTCCTCAATGATGGGCATAGGAAATTTGTTCTTCATGGTGATGTTATTGAGCTTTCTATAATCCACACAAAATCTCCATGAACCATCCTTTTTTCACTAATAAGACAGGAGAAGCAAAGGGACTGAGACTAGGAACAATTGTGCCCGACTGCAACATCTCATTTACCTGTTTCTCAATCTCAGTCTTTTGTTCTGGAGTATATCTATAAGGCCTACAATTCACTGGTGTTGCTGAAGGAAGCAATGATATAGCATGATCATAGGTCCTAGATGGGGGTAAGGACTTAGGATCCTGAAAAATGGTAGCATATTTTGTTAACATGGTCTGAATGGCCTGAAGTAATGTATTCTGAAGAGGAATCTCTGTCAGACTTGAAGCACGCTCAATAACAACCACTGCACATAGCTGATTACTTTTGTGTCATTTAGTTAACTGCTCTCTAATTGCTTCCTGTATTTCAGATGGAGTTTGTTCCTTGATGCCAGATATCCTGATTAACTCATCATGATAATATAATTCCATCCACCTGTCCTTCCAATTACATGTCATTGGACTGAATTGCTGTAGCCAATCAATTCCCAAAACCAGATCATATGATCCAATGTCCAGTATCTTCACAGTGTGAGTAAAAGTTTTGCCCTGCATATACCAACAGAAGTCCACTACCTCTTGAGAGCAAGAAATAGATTGACCATTTGCCACCTTAATATTTAGTTCAGAGATAGAGGACAAAGGGCATTGTAACAAGGATGCAGTGTTAGCACTGAGGAATGTATGAGAACTGCCAGAATCAATGAGAATCAATAAGGTTTGATTACCAGCCAACCCTTGTAACTGAATAACCTTGTGTTGAGGTTGACCTGATAAGGCATATAATGACAACTGTCCTTTGTTGCAATATTCAGGCTCAGACTGAAGCTCCATAGTTTCCAACAAGTCGTCAGGAATAATACCACATCCATCACATGTGTCAGGCACCATCAACTGTAATTTTGGAGTCTGGTTCAGTTGACATGTATGAGTAGGGGAGTACTTTTCACCACATTTGAAACAATGATTATTAGTACGCCTGTAATCCTTCAACTGTCGAGCCTTCCATAATTCCATACCATTTCCATATACCCTGTTGTTAGATTTGACTGAAGGGGTTGGTTGTCTAAAATTCATTAGTCTGTTTCCATATACCCTGTTGTTAGATGTGACCGAAGGGGTTGGTTGTCTAAAATTCATTAGTCTGTAAGGTCTTAGCTTCAGTTTCTCGGACAGATGTTCCTGTACTGAGGCTAGAGTGGCAGCCTGAGCAACCGAATCAGGTTGATGCATCTCGACAACCATACGCAAATCGTCTTTCAGACCAGTAAGAAAATGAGAAAACAATAAGGTCTCACTGACAGCCTTATCATATAAACGCACATGGTAGACTAACTCTTCAAATGTCTTGCAGTATTTAGCTACTGAGGAAGTCTGTTTCAGACTCACCAGTTCCATGGACTTAGTCTTATGATTGTTAATATCAAATTCCTTCAGAACAGCTGCAACAAAGCCTGGCCAAGCATGCAATCTGATGGAATATTTAATTGACTAAAACCAATGAGATGTCTTATCTATCATATGCAGTGAAGCAGCTGTAACTTGGAAATTAGAAGGAATCTCAAACAGTGTGAAATAAGACTGACATTTATCAATCCAGACTCTGGGGTCAGTGCCATCAAATCTAGGGAAATAAATTTTAGGCGATCTCCTCCGAAATCTACCCTGATCACCAGTATCTACCATCCCAGGAGTAGTAATAGAAACAGCAGGAACCGTAGGGGGTAAGATGGGATCACAGTATACCGGAAGACCCAGAGATGAAGTCGGTGCGGCACCCAGTATGCTCTCTGTCACCGCAGGTGTGGAAGTGCTCGAAGCCTGCTTCTGAGATTGTGCCAGTTGTTGATGATCCTGCTGCAGAACATCAATGGACTTGAAGGCCAAATCCACTTGAGATGGCACCTTGTGGAGCTCGGAAGTAAACCACTCCTCGAACTCTGATGTGATCTTCTGAAACCCCGCCAACAATCGTGCCTCAGATTCCGCCATCTGCTCGACGATGAACCGAGCCTGAGGACCCGGCTTGTCCCTCTTCGCCGTTGTTGCTGATGAAGAGAATTGTCCCAACCTGGATCACGAGCGATTGCAACAGCAAACACCCGATTACCAGAAATTTACGGCAACAACTCAACGAATCGGCGCCTAAATCTGATACCAGTGTAAGTAATAGTCGATTGATTCTGGAAATCGATCGCTCCCCAACGATAAGTACGACAGAAATCCGGACAACAATCGTACAGACGAAGAGCAGCGTGAAAACGAAATCAACACAGGGAACATATATGCAGAACCAGGCAGAGGATCCCGTGTTTGTATTTCTCTCAGGCACCAACTTGTTCTACAAGTTCATTTGGGAAGAAGAAGTAGGGAGAGAGGATACGGGGGTGGGAATAACAGAATGATTCTTCGATACTCATCACGGCGCGCTTCCTTGCCTCTTATACCCGCCAGGGCCTTGGGCTTCTTCTGAATTTGAATTAGTCTTCATGGGCTGGCCCATTTCCTCCCGCGTTCTCCTCTTCACTCCGAGTCGCGCCTTGGTCTAAGTTCAGTGTCGCCACGCTGGCCTCCGTGGTGACAGCGGGGCTGTTCCTCGCCCCTGCGCCGCCTCCTCCGTGCCGGCGATGACGCGCCCTCCTCCCCTTCCGCCTGCTCTCATCGCCTCAAGCCTTGGTCTTGGCGTACCCAATCCTCCTAACGCCCTCCTCTCCCGCTTTCCGGTCTCCCTCGATCCTCTTTTCCCATTCCTTCATTTCTTCTAGTCCTTCCTACCTGCTTCTTCTGCTTTAGCAAGTCGGTCACTTCCTCTCTGGCGCGCTGACTTGTGTGCCGAGTTTTCTGAGCTTTTGTTCGGGATCGGATTCGTTGCTCCCTTTGTGAGCTGGAGTGGTGGTGTGCTGCTGGGAGTCAGTCAGGTAAAACCCATCCAGGATCTTACTTTACACCAACCTACCCGGGACTGATTTTCATACCCTTCATAATTCAATTTGTTTGCACTAAAAGTTGGTCTAACTGTCTCGTGTCCATCATACTTGGGATGGTAGATCCTTGTTTATATAGACCATACGGCACTGCAAATTCTCTCTAGTATTAGTATCTAGCTTCGTGTGCGTGTGATGTGACAAGGAATAAATAATATAACTCTTCTTTCCTTTTGCAGCATCATCGACGACGCAGCAGCGCGAATTGGGTTTTCACATTTGCAGTTTTAGTGTATCCTCACTGCTGCTAGGAATCAGCGTACTTGATGGACGGTTCCAGCGATAACATCAAGGGAGCACTGGGAGCGATACGCAGCGGTGTCTCTCCTGCCACCTCCATCTGTACCGATGATATTCCGCCCTCGTTGGAGAAACGATACGCTCCGGTTGGTGAAACTGGTGAAGAAGAGGCGGAGGAGAGTGGCGATGGTTCGTTGGAGACTCAGTTCTCTATGGATTTCTCCGTGTTGATCAGTCTGGAGGCCAATAAGGGCCTACAGAAGTCTTCGGCTTTTTCGACCACTGCTGGTGAGGTTGAACAGGACCATGGCTCGAGCCTCCATGCTGACGAGCTTACGAACACTACTACAAAAGGCTTCATCACAAGCGGCTCTAAACATATTATCACATAAGGTTTTAAAAACAGCATGTAACAAAGAGCCTGTGAAAATGATCGATTAGCACAGGCGGGGGCGAAATTCACCTGTAAAAATGCATTTTCACAGGCGGTTTTTTATTGCTGACCGCCTGTGAAAATGTATTATCACATACTGTATTTTTTACTGCCAACCACCTGTGATAATACATTATCATAGACAGTTTTTAGAATGTTGTGTATGCATTGTGTTTGTGACTAGTCGTAATTAGAAGGCAAGAAATGATAACATTTAGACAAAATTTACGCTAATACAATTTGATCTACAAAAGACTAAAAGATTTAGACAAAATTACATTGCTGAGATGCAATAAAAAAACACAACAGAAATTACAACGCAATACATCGCTGAAATTACAATCCATCACAACCATCACATGCAGCACCACATGCAGCAGCTCAACGCTATGAAGACAAGGATGCTGCCTTTGCAGCCGCTCTTCAATGCCTCCCCACAGAGCTCGGTAGCGCCACCTTCGTGCTAGCTCGACTTCCGGGCTACAAAAAAAATAACGATCGCGACTGGATCTGCGACTGAAGGTTGGATCTGCGACCCTCGGCATCAAGCAAGACACCTGCGGCGGACGAGGAGCATGGCTGCCGTGACGGCGAGGAGCGTGGTTGCCATGACGATAATGAGCATGAGTAGCACGGCTGCTATGACGGTCGAGGAGTGCGGTTGCGGCGTCGGCGAGGAGCGCGACCTCCGCAACAGGAGGATGGTGAGAAGGCGGAAGCGGGCTACCGACGCTTCAGCGATGAGGCGGAGCTGCGGTAGAGCGATGTTGAGGAGGAAGGAAAGAGAGGTGAGATTGGGGAGATGAACGGTGAGAGGCAAAGATTGGGGATAAGGATGTGAGGTGTCAGTGTTGCTGCTGTTATAGACACATATATTAGAGATGTCCTCTGTGAGTCGTTGGATCGATAAGTAGCGAAAGGCGGATATATGAAGTCCAAGAGCGATCCGTGAGATGAAGCAGCGGACCAATCAGGAGCCATCAGTATCATAGGTAGGCTTTTTTGTTACGGACCGCCTGTGAAAATCATTATATTTCACAGGCGGTTGTTTGTTACGGACCGCCTGTGATAATGACTATTATCACAGGCGGTTTTTGTTACGGACCGCCTGTGAAAATCAATACATTTTCACAGGCGGTTGTTTGTTACGGACCGCCTGTGATATTCAATTATTACAGGCGGTTATTAGCTCATTTGACATCACAGGCGTAAGTTTTAACGAACCATCTGTAAAAAAAATAAGGAGACGCCTGTGAAAATGCATTTTCTAGTAGTGGAAGGATGTTTCTGCTTATGAGCGCTCAACGTCCTTACCTGTGAGTACCTACCTCGTATTGTTTTACTGCCCTTGCAAAAATAATTTTAGACCTGGTCGTGTTTGCTTCAGGTTGTTCATGACATTCCTTGTGTAAACATTAAAATTAATACCTTGCCTATTATAGCCATGCATGTAGCGGATAATTGGCAGCTCAGACAACTGATAGCGCTTTTACGTTCTTGTGATCCAATTCGTTCATTGTCCATGCTATGTTGGCCTACTGTTTGCTCTGTGGAACTTTGTGAGCAAATGACAGTTAGGAATTGCTTTTGTGGTCCTTTGCTGCCGCGTAATGACTAATGTTTTAACGCCATCTTTCATATTATTGTGTTGCAACCAACTTTGAAGCTCATCTCTGTTATCAAAGGAAGCCGCCAAAATAATGGAATGGCACCAACAAACGAAAACCGCCACGTTAAATGGGCTCCTGATGTGTATGACCCCCCAGTGACGTCCGTGTGTCATTCAGTCAGTAGCAGTTATCGCTATCAGCGTCGATCCAGGCCTCGTAAGAAAGAGAAAATCAAGAAGGACAAAAACAAACAGAGGAAACAGAAGACAAAGTCCAAGAAACGCCACCAGAATTCTACTGTACTGCAAACTCCTGATCTTCGGTACGATCTTGCATTTCATCCCTGTTCTTGTATATGTAACTCATGGGCATGTGCATATGAAATTTTGCTCATATATGCCCTTTGAACCTCTTAGGTTAGAAGATGTTAGCACCTCACGTGGTCTTGTTGGCAAACGTGAGGCTGTGATGTTAGATTACAGCATTGGCAAAGAAGCTAAATGCGGAAGCAGCTTCCTGCATGAGTCTGTTGCAAAAATGCATTTCTCGATCACTGAGGCTTCCTGAGAAGCGCTCAAGTTCTGCCGATGCTCCGTTACTGTGTAAATATGATGGTTGTATATAAATAAATCCAGTTTGCTGTTCTCGTCATCTGCCCTGGTGCGTGTGAGGTGAATCAGAGCTTCCAGCCTGATGTGATTTTAGCAATAAGCATGACATTTGGAACATGTATAAGCGCTTCGTATGTTTCGGTGGACAAATCTTTCTTTGTTGCAGGAGACTGCAATTGATGCGTTACCGATGATTTGTTGATTACTTGTATCTTCTGTTTGTGGTTAAACTGTTTGTGGTTAAATATTGTGCTGGTTGATTAGATTGAAGAGGACGTGTTTCAAACAGTGTTCACCAGAACACTCTTTACAGTACTGTGCTCATCCATTTCCCAGTCGAGCAGAGGCAGCAAGCTTTATACACTTTAAATGGCGCCAGTATTGTCACAAAACAGCTCTACAGTTTTTAAGTGTTTGAACAATTTAAAAAATTTATGAGCAAGCGCTAGTAGGAGCTACATATTCAGATTCGGGTGTGGATTGTACGACTGAACTATATTTTTTAGAGGATCAAGTAACAAGTGAATTATCAAAAAAATAACAAGCACTCGAAGTGCTTTTTCTATCAATTCTACAACTCTCAAAATCAGCATCGGAAAAAGTTTTCAAAGTAACGATTCAGGAAGAAGGAAGAAAAATGTTAAATTCTTAAGTACCATGTAAGTACTTGAGAATTCTTTCGACAGCTTGACTATGTGAAACACGTGCGAAGTTTGAAATCATGCACAAAGACATACGCTCAATTATATGTGCGGTCTTGATGTCATGAAGTACAAAAGTGAACCGATTATGCTTCTATGTTCTTTTCGATCCACGAGTTCACTATCTTCATCAAGTTCAAGTGTTGTTGATGTACCAATTGATGTTCGAAAAGGCTTTCTTTTGTCCATGTTGAAGCGCTTAAGGAGGTCTTTTGTATACTTCGGTTGATGCACAAAAGTTCCTTCCTTCGTTTGCTTTATTTGCAGGCATAAAAGGTATGTGAGTTCTCCCCTTGTACTCGTCTCAAATTCTAAACTCATCATTGCTGAAAACTTGGGCACAAGATCATGAGTAGCACAACCAAAATAATATCATCCACATACACTTGAACGAATAGTGAGTCATTGCTATGCTTAAGCACAAAAAGAGTTTTATCACCCATGCCCGTGGTAAACCACTTTTCAAGTAAGAATGTTTTTAATATATCATACCATGATTTAGGGGCTTCTTTGAGACCGTACAAGACTTTGAACAGTTTATAAACATGATTAGGAAAATCTTGATTTTCAAAACCCGGTAGTTGCTTGAAATAAACCTCCCCATCTACGTAGCTATTAAGAAAAGCACTTTTAACTTCTATTTTATATATTTTGAAATCTTTAGATGTAGCAAATACTAATAAAATTCTAATGCCATCTAATCTAGCAACGGTAGCAAAAGTTTCATCAAAATCTAGTACTTCAACTTGTGTGAAACCTTGAGCAACCAACCTAACCTTATTCCTAATCACAACCTAATCCTCAATTTGTTTATTCATAAACACTCATTTAGTTCCAATTAAAATGTGATTTTGACGTGGAGGTACAAGTTTCCAAACATTATTTCTTTCAAAATTTTCTAACTCTTCTTGCATGGAAACAATCCAAGATTCATTAGTGAGTGTGTGTGATATATCTTTTGATTCAAAAGAAGCAACAAAAGTAGAATGAGCATGACAGTTTGGATCGCAAAACCTGGACCTTATAACACGTTTGTCCAAGCTGCCGGAAATTTGTTGTGGAGGATGACTTTTGAGGACGCG
This sequence comes from Tuctoria greenei, assembly GCA_036927565.1. Lineage (NCBI taxonomy): Eukaryota > Viridiplantae > Streptophyta > Magnoliopsida > Poales > Poaceae > Tuctoria > Tuctoria greenei. Next base: position 112,379,784 of record JAYESD010000001.1, read on the forward strand.
AAGGAGAGTAGACACTTCAAAAGCTCCTTCTTTTTCATGTTCATCACAAATCGAAGAACTTATGACTTGAGGAAGATCTGGACTAACAGTAGTGGTCGTTGGTGCTGGATGTGGAGCGGGATCAAGAGCTAGAACGTCATTGTTTATTTCCGATATTTCGGGCGGCAACTTCACCCCTTTTTCATCTTCAATGAAAATACTCTCCCCCCCCCTGCGGATATGCATCTTGACCTGCAGTAGTAGAGCTAGTACCTGGGCCAGCCTCATCAAAAGAAACCTCACAAGTCTCTACAATTTTGGTAGTGTCAAGTAAAAGTACACGATAGCCTCTAGTATGAGATGGATAGCCAAGAAACATGCCATCAATAGATCTAGCTTAAAATTTATCAAGGTTACCATGCTTCTTAACAAAGCATTTGTACCCAAAGATCCTAAAATGTGTGACACTAAGCCTATGTCCAAACCCAAGCTCATATGGTGTTTTTCCTAAGTTAGCTCTCAAGAAAACACTGTTTGAAACATAACAAGTTGTTGCAATTGCATCTGCCAAAAATTATTCATCAAGCATAGTCATAGCCATCTCAACTAATGTTACGTTCTTTCTCTCTACAACTCCGTTTTGTCGAGGTACATATGGTGAAGAAAATTGATGATCTATTTTTTTTTGCACAAAAGTGATCAAAAGATTGATTTTTAAATTCGGTTCCATTCTCACTTCTAATTGCTTTTAATGATTCTGGGTGATCAATTGATAATCTAAGAAATAAAGTTCTAAAGTGACTAAAAGTTTCATTCTTAGATGTCATAAAGCAAACACTAGAGTATTTGGAATAATCATCAACAGTTACAAGAACATATCATTTACCTATAAAAGATTGAATACGTGAAGGACATACGGTGTCAAGGTGCAAAAGTTGTCCTGGTTCTGTTGTCATGGTCATTGTGAGTGGAGCATGCGAACCTACAACCATCTTAGCATGTATACAAGAAGAGCAAACAATTTCTTTATCTCCTTTAAGCTTAGGCAGCCCACGTTATGCGATCAAGAGCACTAACACTCGTGAGATGATCAAAGCCTACATGACCAAGTCTACAATGCCAAAAATATAAGTCTTTTGAATCATTAGCAACTAGAAACTTATGCTTAGAGGTTGACATATCAAAATCATATTAAAGGCTCTTCCAATCCTAGACATGTTAAACAAAAGCTCACCTTTTCAATCTTCAACCTTGCAGCATATTTTAGTGAAGTCCACTTCTAAATTTTTATCTAGCAATTGTGAAACGAAAAGCAAGATGTATTTCAATTTCTTGAAAAGTGCCACATCTTTCAAAGTGTAGTGATTATTAACTCTAAATGAACTCTTAACAGTTATAGGAGTTAAATTATAGGCAAAAGTAACATTCTCTACATGTGACATAATAGAGAGGGAGGAGAACGATTGTTTGTTACCAGTCATGTGGTGTGAGCAACCTGAATCTACAAGTCAAAAGTTCTCCTTCCTCAAGTGTGTAACCTACATAGAAGAACAATATGTCGATGACTCAATACTGGGGTTAATCAAAAGGTATTTAGGAATCCAGTACTGGGTTACACAACGTCTAGCAGGAATAACACGCAAATGTTAAGATAAAACAACAATGTTATGTGCCAAAGTTTGAGAATTTTTGTACCCAACTACTGACCTCGAGGTATTGCATGTGGAGCAAACTTTGCAAGTTCTTGACTCATCACGACATGTTGCACGCTCCTAACATTCGGTTCAGCATGTGCAACAAGTTTTACTTGATTGTTACGTGATCTAGCTAGCATTATTTGCTTCTTTACTTGTTTAGTTAGCCTATACAAAAACCTATTACATGACCATTCTTACCACAGTAGGTAAAATGAAATTTTACTTTGTGCTCATGTCTAGATGAGCAAGCAACATGTTTATTAGCAACCGAATGAGACAACATTCCCGCAGACTTAAAAATTACCTCTTTTTGTTTAGGAATCATTTGAATCAAACCACTTCCTAATGGCTTAACAACTTTAGGTGGATGTGCCTTAACATGAGCATGAGAACCAAAAGCTAAACCAGTATCATTGCAAGACTTGGAAGAGTTCAGCATCAAGTTTAGGTTATTATTTACATTACAAAACCGATCTAGTGTCATATGCATGTCATCAAGTTTAATGGACATATAAAGGCAATATTCACATGAAGTCTATCATTTTAATTTGCTATTAGAACAACAATTAACTTCATGAGAATGTAAAGCATTGTTCAAAATAGAAATTTCATTTATAACATCATGCAATTTCTTATTAAGATCATCACAGTTGGAACAATGCAAACCAATTGTTGAACCGCTAGCATCTTTCAAGTTTTTGTCATTAAGTGCAGCAAGCTCTCTATCCTTTTCAATTTCAAGCTCAAGTTTATCGAGTGTGGAGGTGTGCGCACTTCTTCAAGTTCATATATTAATTCACATGACGAACAAGAATCATAATTAGGAATCAATGATTTTAAATGATTAATTTCAGATTCTAGATATTCAATTTTAATAGCATTGTCATTAAGTTCTTTGTCCTTTTTCTTAAGTATAATAGTGGCACGAGAAATAGCATCACACATTTCTTCGCAAGTGGGACATACCACTTCATCGTTGCTGTTGTGTTATGCCTTCTCCATACTTGATCTTGAGTTGCCCGCCATAAATCACATGTTTGCCAAATTCTCTTCATCTTCATCACTTCCGATGTCCACATCGCTCGAGCCAAGTTCTAGAAGTGTGAAGACAAAACTATTTACCAAATGACGACCTGTAAAACTATTCTTCTTCTTCTTGTTGTTTGCAGAGGAGGACTTAAACTTTGTTTGCCTATCATCACGAGGAGTCGAACCTGAAAGGTTAGGGCAATTTGTACGAAAATGTCCAAACCCACGACATTTGAAACACCGTTGAGGTCCACCACTTCCTCTCCTTCTAGTTCTCATATTTCACAATGCTTTTGAGAACCGAGTAGAGAGAAGTGCTAGTTCCTCCGCTAGAAACTCTTCAATCTGTTCAAGGGTCAAAGAGGAAAGAAGAGCAAGTGTACCACAAAGATGAAGATTAACTAAAACTAGGCATGTCACGTTGTGAAACAAATGCAAGACACTTGTTGAGATTTTTATGTGATATTATGTCAACTTCATAAGTTTTCAATTTATAATATAGAACATCCAAAGTAAGTGTACTCATTACAGTAGATTCACAAATAGATGTAACTTCAATATACCAAATTGACATGTCTAATGCACTTAACAATTGCCTAGCATTTCCAGCTTTTGAAAAATTAAATTTGACGCTATGAAAGTTGCTGAGAATTTTATTAAAGTGAGCAAAAAGATCATCGATTGACTCATCGGGTTGCATCTTGAAGCAAATATATTCTTTCTTGCACATATCTTGCCTTACCTCCTTGATCATGTTAGATCCTTCATGGTAGTTACATAGTGCTTTCCACATGTCATACGCAGATCGGAGATGTGGAACATGATGGAAGTCGCTTTGAGTCAATCCTTGTATGATCAAGTTGTGCCTTATTGTTGTTGTCAACGTCTCTCATATTTGCAGTTGTGACTTGATCATTTGGTGGCATGTTGAAGGGATTTTACACCTTTTCCCATATGGCAAAGCCTTGCGCCTGTATGTAAGTCACCATACGTGCCTTCCAGACCTAAAAATCAATGCCATTGAAACACACAAGGTTTTGTGGAGTACTATTTGGACTTCTTGCATTAATACACATCCAAGCCCGTGTCTTGAGGCATCACAATATACATTGAAGATTTTGCTCACATCTAGCGGTATCAATATCGATGCAGTGGTCAGCCTCTTCTTTAACTCCTCAAAGCTGTCGTGACAAGCCTGAGTCCATTTGAATGGTTTTCCTTTCATTAGTAGTTCAGTCATGGGCTTTGCTATCATAGAGAAGTCCTTGATGGATTGGCAATAATATCCAGCCATTCCTAGGAAACTCCGAATCTCCTTCACATTCTATGGGGATCCTCACTTCAACACATCTCTTGCTTTTCCTGGATCAACATATACTCCTCCCTCGGAGATCATATGGCCTATGAATGAGATTTCCCTTAACTAGAATTGACACTTGTTGAACAAGGCATACAACTATTGTTCTCGTAATTTTTGTAATGTTAGCCTCAAATGCTCTTCATGCTCTCCCTCATTTCTAGAATATACCATGCTATCATCAATGAACACTACGACAAATTAGTCCATGTGCTCGACGAAGACTTTGTTAATGAGATACATGAAGTAGGCATGCACATCTGTCAATCCGAATGACATGACAGTGTACTCATACGATCCATATCGTGTTTGAAAGGTTGTTTTGAGTATGTCCAGAGGTCTGATCTTCAGTTGGAAGTATCCATATCGAAGGTCAATCGTAGAGAAAATTCGAGCTCTTTTCATTTGATCAAACAAATCGTCTATGCGGGGCAACGAATACTTATTCTTGATCGTCAGCTTATTGAGAGACCTGTAATCCACACACATCCTTTATGATCCATCCTTCTTATCCACGAAGAACATTGGTGCTCCCCAAGACGATAATCTTGGGCGTATAAAACCCTTCTCTAGCTGCTCTTGAATCTGCTTCCTGAGCTCCACTAAATCATTAACAGGCATTTTATATGGCCTTTTAACCATAGGTGTCTCGACATTTATCAATTGCACCATTCTTGTGGCACACTGAATCACCTTATTATGTTTCTGGAGCTAGTCCATTCCAAGTATTATGTCCAATCCTTGTGAATCCAGAATAATGAAGTTGGCAAAAAGTCCACCCCCTTTATTTTAAGACTTACTTTTAGACATACTATATTTTTCCTCATCTCCCCTCCATTAGAACTAACCAACATAGTGTACTTCATGTGAGATATAGGCATACTACACTTGGCAACATACTTTGATGAGATGAATGAATGAGATGCTCTAGAATCAAATAATATAGTAGCAGGGGTCGAGTTTGCATGGAACATATCAATCAAGACATCATCAGCTTGTTGAGCCTCCTCAGTAGAGACATGATTCACCTTGCCACGAGCAAAATTCTATGGTCCACCATTGCCTTTGTGGCTACTCCATTCGTCCTGGGGTTTTGCCTTGGAGCGTTGTTCATCAGTCCTGGGGTTTTGCATAACTATGAGGCACTCAATGTTGCTTGCATCGGCTCCAAGGTTGGCATTCTCAGGGGCTCCGCATAGTCATCATCACCATTGGTGTTCCTCTGGTTGCGGGTTGCTCTTGGCATCTGTGGGTGGGAAAAAGCACGAGATAGAAGAATTCAGAATTGGAGGAAAAACATCGCCCAAGCTATATGCATCAAGGTATATAAGACTAAGCAACTCTTTTTATTAATATAACCCTATACGAGGATGTGGACAAGTGCCGAAGCATCCCACATCTCTCTACTATCTGTGGATGTGGAAAATCACCAAAGCATCCCACAACTCACACCAAGCACATAAGCACAATCACAAGCACACACTATAAAAAATTCAGCACACCACACTAGTTATAGCTATTACAATGCCATTGAAAACACAAAGTTTTGTGGAGTACTTCTCCAAAATGATTAGTCGAAAAAGTGCAAATCACAAAGAACATGGCTCTGATACCAACTATAGGATCGAAGAGCACGTAAAAAGATGCCAGAGGGGGGTGAATGGTAGATTTAAAAACTTTTGAACAGAAGCTATGAAAACCCCTAGGCATAAAACTTATCTAGTAAGTAAACTGTCTATGCGACTGATCTTGATGAGTTCAACCATGACAGAACTAGTATATATTGTAGATAATCAAGTCAGAGAGACAACACAACAAGAATCACGAGAAATCATCGAGTAAAACTCATGTTATGACCAAAACCCTAAGAGAAAGTCAATTTGTTCTAATAGAGAGCAAACAGATTTCTTATGCTACAAATAAACTAGTATAACTCAAAAATCACAAATCCAGTGACCATGAAATTTTCACATATCATAGAGTATTGAGTCGTGAAAACAACACAAAAGAATCACGTTAATTGGATCTGTAAAACTCAAGTTACGATCAAATCAATGAAGAAAGGTTGGGCAGCGCAGAAACTCGACGAGAAAGACTGGACGAAAACAAGTCGGACAGACAAGGCACAAAAGCTCCTCTAAACTACAAATTTTACTGATAAAACCACAAGAGAAACAGCCCCAAAATCGTGCACCACGAGCTCTGGCCTCTCTTGCTTATATAACCAGCCCTTAGGCAAACTCTATCCTAACTAGGACTCTAATCCTACTCAGTTTCAACCAATACTTTCAACAACTGCTCAAGACTCTTCCCTACGCAGATAGAAGGTTGTTTTGAGTATGTCCAAAGGTCTGATCTTCAGTTGGAAGTATCCATATCGAAGGTCAATCTTAGAGAAAATTCGAGCTCTTTTCATTTGATCAAACAAATCGTCTATGCGGGGCAACGAATACTTATTCTTGATCGTCAGCTTATTGAGAGACCTGTAATCCACACACATCCTTTATGATCCATCCTTCTTATCCATGAAGAACATTGGTGCTCCCCAAGACGATGAACTTGGGCGTATAAAACCCTTCTCTAGCTGCTCTTGAATCTGCTTCCTGAGCTCCACTAAATCATTAGCAGGCATTTTATATGGCCTTTTAACCATAGGTGTCTCGACATTTATCAATTGCACCATTCTTGTGGCACACTGAATCACCTTATTATGTTTCTGGAGCTAGTCCATTCCAAGTATTATGTCCAATCCTTGTGAATCCAGAATAATGAAGTTGGCAAAAAATCCACCCCCTTTATTTTAAGACTTACTTTTAGATATACTATATTTTTCCTCATCTCCCCTCCATTAGAACTAACCAACATAGTGTACTTCATGTGAGATATAGGCATACTACACTTGGCAACATACTTTGATGAGATGAATGAATGAGATGCTCTAGAATCAAATAATATAGTAGCAGGGGTCGAGTTTGCATGGAACATATCAATCAAGACATCATCAGCTTGTTGAGCCTCCTCAGTAGAGACATGATTCACCTTGCCACGAGCAAAATTCTATGGTCCACCATTGCTTTGTGGCTACTCCATTCGTCCTGGGGTTTTGCCTTGGAGCATTGTTCATCAGTCCTTAGCCATACTTTGGGCACTTATTAGCAAAATGTCGCACCTGACCACAAGTGTAGCATGTTTTGTTACCAGTCGTGCCAGAAAAGTTGGGGCGGGGCTGATTTTGAGCATAGGCACCCATTTTGGGACGGGGCGTAAACAACATCGGTAAGTGGGGTGCTCGCATGGGAGGGTGTTGCTGTGATTGATGGTTTGTGTGGGGTGGATTAGCTGGGCAAAAAACAGGAGCAGATGAGCTGTAATATGGTGCATTAGACGGTGTATAGCGGGGGCAGACATTGCTTCCATGTGGCTGTCCCTGATATGGAATTTTCCTTTTCCTATCTTGTTCTATCTCTCGGACCTTGCTCTTGTTCTATCTCTCGGACCTTGCTCTTGTTCTATCTCTCAGACGTTGCTCTCCACCACGATAGCCTTGTCAACAAGATTTTGAAAGTTTGCATAGTAACAATTGAGTAGTTGAACATGAATCTCATTATTCAGACCGCTCATGAACAAGTATTGTTTCCTGCGGTCTATATTGATGTTCTCGAGAGCATACCTTGAACACTGTGTGAATTTATTAATATACTCACTCACACTCATCCTTCCTTGCCTAAGACTTTCAAATTCTTGCGTCTTCAATATCATAACCCCTTCAGGCACATAATGCAAGTGGAAACTCTCCTTGAATTCATCCCAAGTGATTCTTTCTTGGTTAGCATGAGCATTGCAAAGAGATGCCCACCAACCTATAGCGGTTTCAACTAGCTGTTGTGATGCAAAAGGACCTTCTCTCCGTCACTGCATTTGACAATAGCGAGATTCTTCTCAACAGACTTCAATCAATCATCAGCTTCCATAGGATCATTGGCTTAAGCAAAAGTAGGCAACCTGGTCCTCATAAACTCTCCCAATCGGTTGTGAGGTGGCTGTGGCAATGGCGGTACAAGAATTTGGTTTTGGTGGTTGTTGTTGGCTTGCAACTATGCCAAGCATTGCATCATAGTTTGCATGAGCTGATTTTGCATAACTATGAGACGCTCAATGTTGCTTGCATCAGCTCCAAGGCTGGCATTCTCAGGGGCTCTGCATAGTCATCATCACCATTGTTGTTCCTCTGGTTGCAGGTTGCTCTTGGCATCTGTGGGTGGGAAAAAGCACGAGATAGAAGAATTCAAAATTGAAGGAAAAACATCGCCCAAACTATATGCATCAAGGTATATAAGACTAAGCATCTCTTTTTATTAATATAACCCTATACGAGGATGTGGACAAGTGCCGAAGCATCCCACATCTCTCTACTATCTGTGGATGTGGACAATCACCGAAGCATCCCACAACTCACACCAAGCACATAAGCACAAGCACAAGCACACACTATAGAAAATTCAGCACACCACACTAGTTATAGCTATTACAATCTAAACGTCTTCAAAACTTCTCAACTGGAGATATAAACTTTATTGTGAGAGCCATGACCGTTTTGGGTGTAAGGTGGAGAAGGCGACGGGGGCGGTGAGTCATACACGGGCGCACGCCAAGGTGAGTTGGCGGTCCATGTAGGTGCCAGCGAGGTTGCCACACCATTGGTCTCCACGCAGGCACGAACCTCTTCTTGCTCTTCCATGACGTACAGTCTCTTGCGGAGGTAGTGTATCTCTTCGATGGCATAATCATAATGATTTCCAGCTTCAAAAGTGTAATCTGAGATCTATCAATGGCGAGAGGGTTGGACTGAGCTCCTTCTTGTGGTCCGATGATCTCCCTCGTTCCACTCTTGCGACGCGGGTGTAGCGCGAAATAGTGCCTCCAAGCTGCTCACGGTAGGAGCAACACAGCCTAGTGAGTGCATCCCAAGCAACATCATCAATGGCTCGCTCCCTGGTGGATGTGGGCGCAAAGTGTTTGGTGACTACAACGTCCTTAGCGAGGATAGTAACTTGAGCCTTCGATTCTTCATGTCCAAAGCGAGGAATCCTCTTGACATAGTATTTTGGATGTAGTTTGCAAAGATCCAAAAACTCCTTCAATTCCTAGCTGCAGATCCTCCATCAGTTCCATCAAAACGGTATTCTTGAGCAAAAAGGAAAACTGGACCCTTATCCTTTTTTCAGCATCAACAGATGCGGGTTCTTTTTCCTGATCTGCAGGTTCATTCCCCTGGGTTGCGAGTTCACCTTCCTGGGCTGCTGGTTCATTTTCGTGGTCACCTCCTTGTGGCTCAACCTCATAGGGCTCCTCCTCTTGATCATCCTCATGTGGTTCATCTTCCTCATAAGACTCCATCTCTTACAGATCTTCCTCCATTCTGTTGGAGTGTTCATGTTCAACTTACTTCGCAGGGGAGTTCACTTCCTCCTCCTCCTCCTCCTGGGCTAGGTCCTTTGGATCCTCGTTTGGCCTAAGCTTGCTTCCAAGAGGCGACAAACGAGCTCTCTTACGTTCTGTTATCCTAGTGGTAGGCATCTATAGGAAAAACAAGAGATCATTAGAGAAGAGCGTAAATGTAAATCTGAAATTGTAGTAGCCATAAAACAAGGTAAGAATATATACAATAGCTCAAAAATGAGAGAAAAGTGGTAAAAACGCAACAGCGGCAAAACCACACATTTCTGACGAAATATGATTATTGAAGGCAAAATAAATGCATAAGACAAGTAAAATTTAAAAAGGAATAAATCGTAAGTGGTCTGTGGTATCCATTCTACCAGGCTTGCATCTTACGGTAAAACACGGCTCTAATACCAATTTGTGACATCCGGTTCCGAGAGTGAACCAAGTGAAGCGCATATGTGTGTCCAAGACGTTCATCACACATACACGAGTGCATCACAAACGATATTTAGATTATAACCATATCACAAATGGTAAATAGTACCTTATTAAAATAATCCAAATAGTCTCAAATGACAAACTCTAACAATACTGCAGCAGAAAACTAAGCAACTAACGGACTCCAACTCCACAGGCATTTGACGGTAACACGCACACCTAGTAATCCTCGTGATCCCCAGCATACTCTCAAGTGTCACCTGCTGCTGAATTAATGTGGGAATAGCAAGGGTGAGTACATGTCATACTCAACAACTGTGGAAAGGTATGACATGTAGCTTAAACGAGGATGATATAAATGGCTCATTGCAGAAAAAGTAAATTTTCATTCTCCAAAGTAAAAATGCAACTTAAGATTTCTAGGTGAGGTCAATCCCAATGTAACCCAAATAACCAGCAATTCCATATCCAATTCCATCAACTACCATTCTCAACCATCAAATAACCAACCAAAATAAATAACCATAACCATTCACATTTGACCATAACCATCCACATCCAATTAACCATAACCCAATAAATAACTCCTTCCTAACTCCAACCAATATCCAAAACTCAAGTCCACATCTCTTATCATGTGAGGGTCCAGGTTGCTCATGACCACAAGCACACCTATTATGATAGTTTTACAAACTCTGCAGATGTTGCACTACTTCACCCAAAATTATGTCATTTCATCACCTTTTAGTGACTAAGGAATCTCAATTATGCCGTCTCACACTTCTGTCGGTGTATGGCCAAGAGATCGTACAAAGGGATTACCAGCATGTGCAGACTCACTATGGTTTCATCGGAGGTGTTGTCTCACAACTGAGCACATCCATCTAAGGGCCCCCTCTTGTGCTGTTCAGATCCTATGGCTGTCCTACCACTATTTCAAACACAATCAACTCCCATTCCCCAATACTCCAAATGATTCGAATAGTGATGACAATACATCTAATTAGTTGGCTATGCCACTCCCATAATGGCCCTGTGGTGGCACTGTTGAATCATCGGTGGTTGCTCCACGAACCGGTCAGTATATATAAAGCAAGCAAAACCACCATAGCAGGTGGGCAGGAAGCCTTCAATGCGAAGTGGGCGCCGTCACAATCAAATCAGGTACACTCAAGTACGCTCTTGGCACGCTCTGCCAGACAACTTTGCATGCTTTACGCCCCGTCACATCCAATGATACGGCAGGTGCGCGTGCAGTATGACGTGCCTTGTACACCTTGGTACGGCTCTGTCCAGTGACAAGACGGGCACACGCGGGATGGCGACTTCTGCGCTCCGACCTCTTATTACCGAGGTATTCTGCGTGATATGTACCCTTGTAAATCGGATCTCAGTTATGAGGAGTCAGGGGTAGGTGTAGGATTATATAGGGCAGGTCGGGTGGCCTAGAAAGAGGGGTCGACGACCATCCCTGCCAGGAGAAGACTCTAGCTTGTAAGAGAACTTCTCCATTTTCAACAAAGAAGAGTGAGACATGAACTGGGCGTAGGACACTTTTGTCCGAACCAGTATAAACCCTGGTGTTTATAGTTAGTCACCTCGAAAACGAAAGCGCGACAAAATCTGTACTAGCCGAAAGTTCGAACATTGACAAAACCCCATGTGTTTGTGATGTTCTTCCCCCAATATTTAGTTGATGGTGCCGTGATACTATTTAAAGCTAGAATACAATCTTTCTTCAATAATTAATAACCGACTAAAGTAATATAATAACTTATAACTAAATACTATAGTAATTTCTTCAAAGTAGCCACGAGGTAACAAATTAGTTGGAACATATAAAAGATAAGAACTACCATTATAGTTTGTGGTAGACACCAATATATTTTTGGCACAATCAACATGTCAAACAAACAAAAATCATACACAAAATTTTCTTGTCCAGTTTATATATGCCACTCAAGTATACACCTTTCTTTTATAAATCTCTCTTATTCGTACCTGATTCATACAGTTGTAATATCTATTCATAAGTGTACTCACGCACACGCTCCAATACACACCCACACACAAAACTAGCCTCACAACTACGTAGTCAGGTTTTCAAACACAAGAAAATACCATTTATTTTCCTGGAGGCACACAAAAAAAAACTTTTGCCAACAAAAATAAATCATTTTTCTGCGTATACACGTAGTGTCCTTAAAAATCATCATATTCCTAATAATTTAGTACGTGACGAGAACTTTCTCATAATGATTTCACGCATGAGAAACTGTTACAGAAAATATCTATTATTCGGGAAAGGCCAAGTGCGAAAATGCGGTCGAGCCGGCACACGAACTCGGACGGTACGCGCTCCACCGAATCACGTTTTGAACTAACCGGTAACAAATAAAGAAAAATGAAAGGAGTATATTCAAAATGCAAATATAGATTATACAAAATAAGGATTTTCCATATATATAGAAGCAAAATGAGGATGGAGTCGAAAAAATGGAAGCCCATCCAGCCATCCATTTATCGATCATATTTTTAACACCAAATTTCTAAATAAAAAAATCCCATCTCCTCTAACCTCGCCCATCTTCGACTCGCCGCCAGCCGTTCCCAAACCCTAGTCACCGTCGCTGTCAGTTCAGACACTATTCTCTACGAGCAGAGGGAATACCATCGTGCATGTGGAATTCCGACGAATCTAGGAGAACCATTGTGAGATTGCCGAACTGACCTCTTGGGACGCCCGGTCCTGCGGCATCTGCAGGCTGTGCGATGGCGGCAAACGCCGACCCCTCGGGGTCCCTCGGCGGCCCCCACCATCACCTTCCCCCCATCGGTGCCCGCGCCGCTTCAGCAGCAGGGTGTAGCGGCTAGCACCGTGGCCGCACTGCGCCATGACGCCGGACTAGCCGTGCGGTGGTCGGCGGAGGAGCAAGCCCTGCTCCACAGTGAGATGGCCAAGGGAGTTGTTGATGCTATGATCTGCCAGAGCATTGAGGTCGTAACCCGATGATGGTGGGCCAGAGCCAGCAGCACCTATAACAGGCGGGGACCACCACGGTGGCTGTGATGTCAGGACAGACGCATCGTGGGTAGGTGGCCTGCCTCCAGTCGCCGGCGGTGGGGCCCGAGGGTGAGGAAGTGGGGCACCAGACCTGATCTCGACAGCAGCAACCCCCCAGGGCGGTGCCGTGGCAGCCAAGGACGGATGCGTGGCGAACCATGGCACCTGAGCAGGCCAGGCCGTGGCCAGCGGGGGGCCAATGATGGCGGGTGCGGTTGGGACAGGTGCTGGCACAGAGGCCGGAGCAGTCCAGGCTGCGGCAACTGCGGTCGGCGCAGGGGCAACGTCGGCCAGCGGCGAGCCGGCGGGTGCTGGGGAGGCTGCATGGCTGTGGGGGGCGGCGGATCCGGGCCCTGCGGTGGCGGCAGGGGATCCAGGGCCGAGAGGCGGCAGCGCGGCGGTCAGGGGCGGCGGCGCAGCGGCCATATGCGGTGGCGGTCGGCCCATCGGGAGGGGGAGGGAGAAGAGAGAGTACTACGCACTGAGCGGTTGCACCCAAAATCTTAAGCTTAACATGGTATCAGAGTCAGCGGTCTCGAGTTCAAATCCTGGCGGACGCAAGTCCACTCCTATTTTCCACGTTAGAGGTTCGAGGGAGCCTTACGTGAGGGGGAGTGTTAGAGTGTATAAGTAAATTGTCTATCCTTTCTCATCAGCTTAAACTTTTGGGTGCAACCTATCAGCACATAGTAGCTTAACATAACATCATGGTACCGCTCAATAGCCTTTTTTACTTTCTTAAATTATGTAGGCTGACATTTAATATCGTGCTGCCAAGGGTTAGGTATTGCTAGTTTGTGAAATGGCACAAAATGTGGAAAATAAAAGGAAAAATATGTACTTCTTATTCGAGTGGAGGGGATCACAGTTAATGTTAACAACGCATCGGATGTTCTAGGAATAGCTGTTTGTAGTTCTTCATTACTAATTTTGTTGATGCGCTTGTTCTGAGAATAAATGTTAGCAGGTCACTGCAGTTGTTATAAGATGCTAGAATTGTGAATTTATGATGTGTGTTTACCTGTTTCTAAACTAACTCGATTCCTTCAGTTGGAGGCAATTGTAGAGAAGTTGAACACGTACATCTTATTATGTGACTACACACTTTTGTAGGTATGTCGCCGACACATCCGTAGTTCGCTATCAAAAATTGCTATGAGTCTGCCAGGCAAGACAGTGCGAGATGTAGCCCTGCGCTGCAGATCGATGGCTGTAAGTTGGATGCTTAGACCGTATGCATCTATTGTTAAAAAATTTAATTTTCATGAATCCTGATGAAGATGAGAATATAGCTTTCAGTTAGTGCATGACATGTTGGGAACTGCATAGAATTTGGATATTTAGGCCCCTTTTGGCAAAGCTTCACGATGCTAATTCTCAGGCAGAATCAGTGAAGTTGTGCCAAATGCTATTTTTTAGGAGAAGTGATTCTTAGCTGATTTTGAAAAGTGATTCTCTGAAATGAACTAAGCGGTTGAGAGCTGAAAAAAGAAGGTTATCCTGATTCTGTGAAGTGATTCCCTATCCTGATTCTAAGAGTTCATTCTAGAAAATTATTGACAATCACATTCAGCCACAGAGTCACTTCATCGGAGAATGAGAAGTGAATTCGGAAAATTAAGAGCTAGGAGTTGTGCCAAAGGCGGTCTTAGATTTTACAGACGTACACTTTGAGTCTACATGCTTGCTTGTTGTTTTGATTTAGCTTATTGTTATACAGATTGCACTTGATGAGTCTACGTTTTTGTTTGGCATTTCCATTGCTATGAGCCTTAATTTACATTTATTTGTGTACTCTTATCTCTCTTGCTTTCTTTTACTTCCTTTTCTTTATAAAATATAATTGTTGGGTTTTATATGTAGCCTACCCAACGTGCTTGAGACAAAGGTTTTGATGATGTTGTTGTTGTCGGGTGATCCCTTGCTGGGCACCTAGTGCAGAAGCCCAGGACCAAAGTCCTAGTTGGACTCATGCAGGGGGAGCACTAGGGGGCAGCTGGAGTCAGAATAGGACTCCATCAGGGTGCTGTGCGGCAGGCACCAATAAGGGAGAATGTCTTAGGTAGAATAGGCCTCCAATTCTAGTAGGAGTCAACTAGTCATATATTATGTACTTATGACTCTTTTTTATAAATAGAATCTCCTAGTTCCTGGTTCAATATTGAATGTAGCCTAGAGGGGGTGAATAGGCTTTTTGAACTATTGTCAGATCCTGAAGCACTTAACAAATCGATCAAGCACAGTGAGATCAGACTAGTCCGGCACTATGCGAACTAGCACTACAGGAAAAGCGATCATTTGCGACGGCTATATTTATTTGCGGCGGTCAGCCGTCGCAAATAGAATAAATTGTGACGGCCCGCCCCTGGCCGTCGCAAATAACATGCCCCGTCGCAAATAATAACTTATTTGCGACGGCCAACCCTAGTACCGTCGCAACTAAAGCACCCGTCGCAAATAAGTGTTTATTTGCGATGGCTGCAAAATGGGCCGTCGCAAGTAACATTAATTGCGACGGCCACATGGTCGGGCCGTCGCAATGTAGCTGGCCGTCGCAAGTAAGGGCATTTATCCCGACCCGACCCTTCGTTCTCGTCCACTCACAACTCATCACCAACCAGACCCCGCCGCCTGCCCGCCGCGCGCCGTCGCCTGCCCGCCGTCGTCGCGCCGCCGCCGGCCCGCCGCCCTACCGTCGCCGCCCCGCCGTCGCCGCCCCGTCGCCGCCCCCGGTCCGTGGCGCCCCCGGCCTCGGCTCGCCGCGCCCCCGCCGCCCCGGCCCGTCGTGCCCCCGTTGCCCCGGCCTGCCGCACCCCCAGCGTCGCCGCCGCAGGCCCCACAGGCCCGAACCGCCGCGCCCCTGCTGCGCCCCTGGCCCCCGACGCCTCCGACGCCACTGAGGTCCGTGCTATTTCCGTGCTAATCCGTGTTACTCTTCTTTTTTCAGATCTAGCTAGCAATTTTGTTAACAAAGGTAGCAACAATTAGCTATAGTAGCCTAGAATAGCTGGTATAGCATACGAAGATCACAGCAGCTTATTCAGGAGCTGATAAATGAACATGCACTGGTATTTTACTGTTGATGACTTGGGTGAAGCCTCGGATGCCTATCATCTTTAGCATGCTCTAGGATCAGCACTAAGTGCAATAACCATAGACCATAGTTTATGTTCAAGACCGAGTTAGTTGATCTTTAACCCTGTATATGACGTTTTCAGTTGAAGTTAAACACCAGTTCTCCAGCATTCTGCGACCTCCATATCGGTTCCTGTCTGCCATCTAAATGGACCGCTAACTTAGATTTGTTATCCATGAAATGGCACCGCAGTTGTGCAGAGTTTGGTTAAACGAGATGTTTCTGATTGTCGTTTGCATGGTAATGTGCTTTATGTTTTCTGCTCCGGATACAGATCTTTAAAATTTCACAACAAATTCGTTGCCTCATCATAAGAAGCATGCACAAATAGATCAACGATGCCAAGCGTGTATGATCAAAACTGTCGGAAGAATGTTCATTGATCCCTGTACATTTATGCTCGCACATAATACTAACTGTGAGTTTGTGAATTTCGGAAGCATCTACGAGCTAAGAATGTTCAGCAGGGAAACCCTGCTTCGAATCAACCTCCTGAAAAGAAACTCAACACCATCTCCAAGTTCTCCCATGCTGCGCTCAAGTGATCACAGCTGCTGCTCCTCGCATACAACGACCTTCCTCGTTTGGAACCTCTTGGAGACAAGAGCCCATTTTCTTGCCCTCCTGCTAGAACAACCAATTTGCTTCGGCAAGAGCCGCAAGGTGGTTTCAAGTAGAGAGACAGCCATCTCTCTGGCCTCCGCCATTATCCTGACCACCCTGCAACCTTCACCACCACCACCACCAGCAGCGGCAGCTCTGCCGCAACTTGACTTCTTCACCGGCCTTTGCGCCTTCTTCGCCAGCCGGATAAAGGTGGCGCTAGAACTCCAGTACAGTATATCCCAATGAGTTCGGCGCTAGAATGATTTCATATTACAGGGTTCAATTTGCACATGCATTTGCTGTTACCAAATCTCGGAGAGCTCCAGGTCCCGCAGCAGGCCACCGACGAGCTCCACATGCTGCGCCAGCTGCCAGCACGCGTCCCGGTGGCGCCGCGCCGCCAGCGCGGCCTGCACGACCATGGACACTAGACTGAGAGCGTCCACGCCCACCAGCTGCACCACGTTCGACGCCTGACCGAGCGAGCTCCACAGGCTGCTCGAGCTGTCCCCAAGGGTCACCATGGCGCAGCGCCTCTCCACTCCAACTAGGAGGTTGGTCGCCGCCATTGACGGCAGCATTTATCAATTAGGGGAGTGAGAACGACGACTTTAATTAAGCATTGCTTTTGTGTGGACTTCACTTGTTGGCTTCTGTCTGCCAGGTTTCTTCTGTTGGGTGATGCTTAAATGGGCCGGCCTGCTTGGCCCATAAGCTCAGTAAGGGTTGACGCCGTGGGGGCGCAACGGTGGCGATCTGGGTTATTGAAAACAGATCGGTTTGGGTTGGGCTCAAAGGTAGATGTGGGTTGGGTTGTTTAGTTTCGTATGTTAATTTTACAGGCTGGGTTGGGCCGGGTTGATTGATACATAAAAAATGGATTAGGTTTGGGTTTAGTCCAGATCTTGGCCGGGTTGAGTCGGAGAATTAGATCCTAATTTGATACTAATTGTCATGCTTTGGTAAATATGTTTATTATGCAAGTTACTAGAATTAATAATTTTTTCTCTTGTTCTTTTGATTGCGTTAGTGTTTAGAATTAATAATTTTTTTCTATTCTGTTTAGTGTATGTTTGGACTTTAGTGCATTCAGATAATGTTTTTGAGTGACTACTTAATATATATAAATAATGGGGTTTTGGGCCGGCTCGGACCAACCCGGAAGGGCACGACACGAAATAAGTGTGGTCGTGCCATGTAGACCACAGTAGTCAAGGCGACATGGAAGCGAATGGGTTGGCAAGGACGTCAATGACCCGCGATTGCGTGGACGGTGGAAATGGATATGGAATTGTCATCTAAGACCAACTTTCCTCTCACTCTTTCTCTAGTTCTTTTCTCTCTCTTAAATGACCTGAAAATGAAAATGAGAAACGTAACCTATAGTAATGTATTACTCGTTTCGGATCGGCACGTCTCACATGCCATTGGCATGTGAGACGTGCAGGTTCGGAATTGTCCCCTTTTGGACAGCCTCGGAGTGACCGAGGGGGCGTGGCTTGTGACGAGATGCGGGTCCGGATTTGGACGAGATTTCGGTGGCGTAACCCTGTTGTTCTCTGCTGCACCATTTTTGGGCGTGCAGTGGAGAACAGCGGGGTTATGCTGTCGAAATTTCGTTCGAATCCGGATCACGTGTCTCGTCGTGAGCACGCTCCACTCGGTCACTCTTGGGTGGGTTTAGGATCTATCTGCCTTGGTTGTAGGGCCGTGACATAACACAACAATACATTAACGACAATTTCTTTCACGTTAAACTGCAGAGTCAAACATGGGTGAAGACCGCAGTTGGATGTATACTGGCTGGAAGAGCAGAACTGGTTGTCACTTCGATGAGTGGTTTATCAAGTTAGATCAATATTTGGATCGATCATTTTCGTTGTCAACGGAAGATATGGTGTGGTGCCCATGAACAAAATGCCGGAACACCATGTTTTTGAGAAGATTGGAGCTTTCGTTTCACTTATGTCGAAACGGTTTCACTCCACATTATGAAGTGTGGACCTTTCACGGCGAGACTAATTCTCGAGTCATAGCCGAAGTGGATGAGGATGATGATATAACAGAGGTTGATAGGATGGATGAAATGCTAGAAGCTCTAGAAGCGGAGGATTCTCTTACAAATGAGGCAGAGAAGTTCTTCGAGGAGCTGAAGAAATCACAAGAGCCGTTGCATGAACACACGGCTGTGACCATACCTGCTTTGTTGACCAGATTTATGGCAATTAAGTCCAAGTACTTTTTTTCCATCAACTGCTACAATGATCTCATGAAATTGATCTGCGATATCCTTCCACAACCTCACAAAGCGCCACCAGATATGTATCAGTCAAAGATCAAGATATCTGGTCTCGGTATGAAGTATGAGAAAATCGATGTGTGCCCAGACAACTGCATGCTATTCTGGAAAGAGCACGCCAATGAGAAGATGTGCTTGAAATGTGGTAAATCGAGGTATGTCGAAGTTGTTAATGACGATGGCGATAATGTGATGACAGATGTCGCACATAAGCAGCTTCGTTACTTGCCTGTGACACCTCGGTTGAAGCGGATGTTTCTTTCAAAAAGAACCGCAAGACACATGAGATGGCACAAAGAAGGTAAATGTGAGAACAAAGAATTCTTGACGCATCCGTCCGACGGTGATGTATGGAAGGCTCTAGACCGTTTCGATCCAGACTTTTCTCGTGATGCGAGGAATGTTTGCATCAGATTAGCGACAGACGGATTCTCACCGTTCAGTACGAACGTCATGCCATACTCATGTTGGCTTGTATTTGTCATTCCGTACAACCTGCCACCTGCTTTTTGTACGAAGAATGAGTTCATGTTTCTCATCCTCATTGTACCTGGACCTGATCATCCCGGGTCACGTCTCAACGTGATGTTAAAACCGCTGATTGAAGAATTGAAAGTCTTGTGGACAGGAGTCGAAGCGTACGACAGTTACAAGAAGCAGAATTTCAACCTTCGGGCTGCTTATTTGTGGTCCATCCATGATTTGCCGGCATATGGCATGTTTTTCGGATGGAGCACTCACAGTCGTCTGACGTGTCCGATATGTGCTTCAGACACGGATTGCATTCGACTAACTCATGGAGGCAAAATATCTTACTTCGATTGTTACAGAAGTTGGCTGCCCTCGAATCATATATTTAGGCAGCAGAGGCATGTCTTTCGAAAGAACACTGTTGTCACTAAAGGACCACCGAAGCATCTCAACAGGTCATAAATTTCTGATATGTTGGACAAACTGGTGCCTGATGAAGGTCGTCCTGGATATTTCGTAGGTTATGGAGAGGAACACAATTGGACTCACATATGTGGACTTTTGGAGCTACCATATGTGAAGTCGTTGATTCTAATTCACAACATTGATGTCATGCATCAGGAGCGTAATATGAGCGAAAGTATCATAAGAACTTGCATGGATATGCCTGGCAAAACGAAAGACAATTATAAAGCTAGACTAGATTTGGCAGACATTTGTCACCATCCAACTCTTGAAATCTCTGAAAGTGGTGGAAAGCCACGTGCTTCTTTCTGTCTTCGATCGAAAGAAAAGAAAGAAGTTATGAAATGGATGAAAACTTTGGAATTCCCAGATGGTTACGCAGCTAGCCTGAAACGAGTCGTAAATGTTAACACAGGAAACCTCACTGGGTTGAAGAGTCATGATTATCACATTATAATGGAAAGACTCCTACCTGTTATGTTCCGAGGCTATCTAGATGATTCGGTGTGGAAGGTTTTAGCCGAGCTCATCTATTTCTATAGATAGCTTTGTGCTAAAGAAATCAAGATCGGGATGATGGATAAGTTAGAGAAGGAGATACCCATACTTTTATGTAGGATGGAAATTTTTTTTCCACCGGGTTTCTTCAATCCAATGCAACATCTGCTTATCCATCTTCCATTCGAAGCTAAAGTTGGCGGTCCTGTGCAATATAGGTGGATGTATCACATTGAAAGAGCACTACGATATCTGAAACCAATGGTTGGCAACAGGGCAAGGGTGGAAGGGTGCATCGCTAAAGCATATGCTCTTAAGGAAGTAGGATACTTTTCAAGTGTCTACTTTGCGGAAGAAAACAATATCAATACTTCGGTGATGCAGTAGAATGTGGATGAAACACCCCTCTAAGCGACCTTTCCATTTTTCAAACGAGAGGCGCCACCGTTGGAAGCTACACGACCTACGTATCGTAGAGAGACATTGAGATGCAGTCCCCCCGAGAAACTGTAGAAGAAAACGAAAGGCGACATGAGGAGGAATGGAGGGAGGCGGAACGCCAAAGGATCGCGATGGTGGCCACGATCCAAACCCAGGCAGCAGCGTTGGCGTAGATGCGGGAAGCAATGGAGATAACAAAATAAAAACTAAAATTCTCATTAATTCAGCGTAAATGACTTACTAATAGGTAGCATTTAATGTTTGCAATGACAAGCCATGGCTCGGGCCCAAGGTCTCAGAATCCAGCTACCGGTACTACCACCGGTCCTTCCAAGAGATCCTTCTTCAGCGGGTCAGGTAAGTTTCTATGTAATCCTTCTTCTCCAGCGTAATAAGATTGAGATAGATGAAAGAGAGAGATAGTTAGATAGAAGAAAATGATTTAGATAGAAGAAAGATAGAGATAGAAGAAAGAGAGACATAAGAAAGAGTGAAAGGTAGATAGAGTAGGATGGGAATGAAGAGAGAGAGTAAGATGTAGATGGGGATAGAGAGAGGGGAAGATAGAGGGAGGGAGATGTAGATGGAGATGGATGGAAAATGATAGCAATAGAGAGATAGAGTGAGAAAGAAAGATAGAGTGAAAGACAAAGAGAGAAATGAAAAGAGAGAGCAAGAGAGGGGGATTCAGATGAAGATAGAGGGAGAGGAAGGGAGGGAGAGAGATGTTGATGCATTTATATTCTAGCTCTAAGTTTCATTAATTGCAGGGATCCGCGACGGCTGCACAAACGTCGTCGCCGTCGCTACCGCCGCCTGGAATGAGGCGTGACGACGACTTTGACTTCGGAGGTGGCTCCAGAGGTGGATATGGAGGTCAGACCGGCGAGTGAGCCCATGTTTAGTTTGTTGATGTTGTTGCGATGTTTGTACGATGTGTGTGATGTTTTGAAACTGTTGTGATGTGATGTGATTAATATTGTCTGTTCTGTGAATCTGGCCATCGAGCCGGTTAGTATTTTCTGTTTTTTTTTAAATAAAAAACCTTATTTGCGATGGCTTTTTATACAGTACCGTCGCAAATAAGGTTTCAGGCCATCGCAATTAAGCCACTGCTATTTGCGACGACCCGACCGTCGCAAATAAGGTTTAATTGTGATGTCCAGGCCGTCGCAAATAGCGGCGTGGGTCCCGGAGGAGGACACGTGGGCCCTACCCACTGAACTTATTTGCAACGGCCCGACCGTCGCAAATAGAGGCACTTAATTGCGACAGCCTGGCCGTCACAAATAACTTTTAATTGCGACGGCCTGGCCGTCGCAAATAATGTTGCGGGGCCCACAGGCCCGCGGCAATAACTTACGACGGCCTCTCCTAGCCGTCGCAAATAAGCTTATTTGCGACGATGGCCGTCGCAAATAAGCTTAATTGCGATGATTTATTTGCGACGGCCAAAAACCGTCGCAAATAAGGAAATCCGTCGCAAATAGCTTATTTGCGACGGCATATGGGTTATTTGCGACGGCCATGGCCGTCGCAAATCGTCGGGATTCCTGTAGTGTAGTCCGATATACGTGGACTAGAACGATCAACTTTGATCAATGATTTAACTTCTGATACTCTATACAAAGGAAAATAATTTGTAACTTGGAAGTATTACGCCATTAGACAAGGTGTGTCAAAGATTAACTTTAATATCAATGTTTCAACATAAGTTACACAAAATTAAGTAAACCCTAGAATGTGATGAACGATAAGAACAAAAGTATGCGACACAAGATTTTATCCCGTGGTTTGATTACCACAAAGGAAACCTACATCGACGTTGAGGAGTCCAAGGAGGGCCGGGTCTTCACCAACTCTACCCTCGTCGAATCGCCACGGATGCCGATTCTCTTCCACTAACCACAAAGGGGAAAATAACCATGTTCAAGGGGCCTTCTAACAAGTTGAGGGCTCCCCAAGATTTACAATGAAGAACACCACAAACACACTCGAAAGATATGCAATAAACAACAAGAGTGTGTGAGAGATTCAAATCCAAGAGCTCAAGATCATGTGGAACAAGTCTCTACTTTTGAATAATGCTAATCATCAAAGATTTGATCTTTATAGGGTTAGAATGTGTGGAGAGATGTGTATTTTGGGCTCTTGGAAGGTATGACGGTGCAGGTGTTCGAGAGAGTTGGTTGTAGGGTGGTACCTCTATTTATACTTGTGTTTCCAAAAGTTACTGTTACGGTTTGCGAGGTCCGGACTAGTCCATGGTGGACTCTGGACTAGTCCGATGTGCAGCGTGTGAGAAACCCTAAGTGTTCTGAGATATTGGACTTGTACGTAAATGTTTGGACTAGTCTGATCTGGGCTCAGGAGATGTTTGGACTAGTCCGTCATATATCGGACTAGTCCGGTGTGGTGAACCTTATGTAGAATTGAGAACAAGTCCACACTTGGAGGACTTGTCTGATTTTAGTGAGAGAGTTTTCGGACTAGTCCGTGGTGATATCGGACTTGTCCGGTGTCGTGAAAAATTGTGGGGCTAATGGACAAGTCCGGACTTGTAGGACATGTCTGAATTTAGTCAAAGAGATATCGTACTTGTCCGTTTGTTGTTCAAGAGTGAAGTGCTGAGGACTAGTCCGCACAAGAGGGGACTAGTCCGATCTTGGACAGAGAGATATCGGACTAGTCTTGTTTTCCTGTGAATTGTGCAGTGAATCAAATTGTTTGTTAATTCAGCTCTTGGGTGTGTTTCTCCAACACACTCCATACACAATGATCTACTCTTTTCAGCTCTTGAGCTCTTTTCCTTTTGATTCCACATTCTCCTTTCCTTTTGAGCTTTCCTCTTAATTTCTTTAAGAAACCTGCGCTCATCTCAACAATTTTGTTAGGATCTCATTTGTTTGTCATAAATCAACCAAAACCCACAAGGGATGCCTAGATGCACTTTCAATCTCCCCCTTTTTGGTGATTGATGACAACCAATTGAGGCTTACACAAATATGATAACAATTCAAATTTTCATAAAGTGTGCACATATGAACTTTGAGCAAAATAGGCAATGTAGACTTAAGACATATGTGCACCCTTTATGGTGGAGTGCTAAACTACGTGTGTGTGAGCAATGATCTTGATGTAATAATATAAAAGCATAATCATGACAAATTCAGAGGATAGAACATAGATAATAAGCATAACATAGTCATAATTTGACAGCACATGTACATAAGCATAATGAGAGCATAATCAAAGTTATACAGCACCAAAAGAAATACAAATAGAGCTCTCATCTCTCAACCTACTGCTAGGAGCTAAGACTCCCCCTCAATCTCTCCCCCTTTGCATCAAGGCACCAAAAAAAGGAGAGGAGGGATCTACTCGTCGTTGCAGGCTCACTCCGTGTTGTTAGTCCTCTCGTCGTCTTCATCATCAGGCTCAGAAGGATGAGGGTGAGAGCCACTCATTGTGCCCCCAGTGCAAAAGTAGGCAAGCTTAAAAGGTAAAGGGGAGGAAGCTCCGAGAAGTCAGAGGCGGAGTCCTCTGAGATGACTGGAGACCCAACAGGCTCAATCTCCAGCTTTTGGCATATTGCTTTGATATTGTCCTTCATGTACCGCATTTCCTCCTTTCTTGCCTTTTTCATCTTGTGAACTTTCACCTCAGTCTTGCGGCAAGAACCAAATATAGCTGCTAGGTACTTCATGATCCCACTGATTGATCCTTTGTTAGAAGGAGGGGCCCTAGTGCTAGGGGATGTCCTTGTATCTTCTTGAGCTTTTTCTGGATGTTGCTTACTTGAGGCAGGTGAGTGAGCTGCTGGGAGAGAGGCTTGAGTAGGCTTCTGAGGACTTAGAGGAGTATGCTCTACATTCTTCACAAACTCAATTCCTGTGACTTTTTCAATCATAAACATCAAGTATGGTGCATAGCCATAGGAGTGGTTTGGTGTGCAGGAAATCTTCACCATGTCATCCAGATGTAGTCAAAGATGTCAAACTTCCTCTTCTTGCTAATCACTTTCATCAAGGTTCTCAAGTAACCTTGGATACCTCTAGCATCACCATCCTTTGGAGCAATCGTCTTCTGGAGCACTCTATTAAGAACCATGAAGAAGGGCTTCATGTTCTTGGTCGAGGGAGGATTGTACTTGAGGCGAGGATCATAGAGAAAGTCCATCTTGTCCTTCTCCAAAACACCAATATTGTGAATAATGATCTCATTGCTACCGGCGTCCTCGAGGTGTAGCAGCCTAGCAAACTCATCATAAGTAATAGTGTACTTGGATCCATGTGTCATCCAAGTCACTCTCTCTTCTTCATCAATAGAAAAGTAGCAGGTCGCAAAGAATTGAGCTATGAGCTCATCATTCCAGTTATACCTGAAAGCAAATAGGTCCTTGAGGCCAAGTCTCTCTACAGCCTCTATCACTTCATCAAAGGCTTGACATCTCTTTCTCTCAAAGTGTGCCCAGTCGATCCATTGGCTGCGGAACACTGGAGTCTTCATCTGAAGGTACACGGTACTGTAGTAGTACGCGTGGAAGTTGCTCCAGAATCTAGGATCAACTGCCTTCATGCCATTGCTATAGGCATCAATCTTCCTCACTTTCCAAGCCACATCACTCTCTTTGCCATTGAGCTTTTCTTCCGAGGGGTCCCTATTTCCCTGATTTAGAGCAGTCATCTCGAGGGGGCCAATCGGGTCGGAGGCAATTCCTTTGCCTTTTCCCTTAGTTTGGCATGGAGCCGCCGAACTAGGTCCTACCACATTTTGTGCTCTTGAAGCAGGTTTCTTGGCTGGAACCTTTCGATGTACCCTAGGTGGAGTGGGCGAGGGGTCAGCGGTAAGATCTTGTCTCTTCCTGGCTTGGCCCATTGAAACACGAGGCAATGTCTCTTTATCCATTTTGACCTCAAAGTGAGAAATGTCATCGTTTGAGCTCGACATTCTCCTGATTAGAAGGTTATACATGACATAGGTAAGGATTAGTAGTAAGGAAAGGCATTGAGTTGAAGAAAATTCGGGTTTTGTTCAGCTAACAACGGACTTGTCCATTGCTCAGGTGCGGACTAGTCTGGGTTATCAGACTTGTCCGCACTGATAACGGACTAGTCTGATATTCAGCTGCTCGAACCCTAACTAACAGGATAATGGAGTAACTCAACGCAAAAACGGAGCAATGTAGGTGTACTACTACAAGGGAGCATGTATTGAAAGGCAGAACTAGGCTATTTGAACAAAAACAAGGAAAATCGAAGGTTCTAGGGTTTGGAGAGAATTTTACCAAATCCTTTGATTCGCGGTGTTGAAGGAGTTGTTGATGCAGACAAGTCAGTGGTCTTCGATCCAATTGAAGTGGAGATCAAATCCCACCAGAACTTGAGTGAATTTGATGGAGGGCTTGCCAAATCGCCTTGGAGCACTTGGGTTAGGAGAGAGAATGTGAGAGGAGTTGTGAGGAGGAAGGAGATCAGGGTCGCTCCGGCCCTAGGGTTATGGAGTCAAAAAATCGGACTAGTCTGTGGTCTGACGTGACTAGTCCAGTCTAGCGGACACTCTACGGACTAGTATGTAATGTGCGGACTATTCTGAAGTAACCACAGACTAGTCCGTGGTCACCAGGATAGAAACAAAAAGACCTTTCAAAAATATCCTAAGGTGCTTAAAAAAAATAGGGGGCAAAAACACACAAATATTCTTGATGAATATGGTTAGTAAACATACAACAATCAAGCTATGACCATAATTCACCATGATTAAGTAATTAACATAGTTTTTTAAAGAAAATAGAGAGAGATACCTTTTTCAACACAATCAACATGATTTTGAATGTGGCATACAGGTATGCAAGTTTTTAAGCCACTCCGAGCATCAAGGATATTTAGTTTATTTTGGTGCTCACAAAAGTGTTTTTCATCACGTGGCTTGGTAAAGATATTGGCTATTTGTTTTTTAGTGTTAACATGGGATGTGTCTATGTCTCCTTTCATTGAGTGATCTCTCAAAAAGTGATGCCGGATATCTATGTTTTTGGTTCTAGAGTGCTCAACAGGATTATGGGCAATTTTAATGGCACTCTCATTGTCACAAAGGAGTGGAATACGGCTCATATTGTTGTTGGATTGTGTTGAGTTATGTGTTTGGGCCTAGCTTGTATCCCGGCCCATCTATGTATCTATAAATATGTACCTAGACCTTTGGTTAATCAAGAATTCATTCTAGCCTTCTATCATGGTATCAGAGTGGGGATAGATGCCTGAAACATCAAGGAACGCATGACATCATTAGTGGTGCAAAGCATGCGCTCAGCCTTGCCATTCTGGGGGGATGTGTATGGACAAGACATGCGTAGATGTGTGCCATGTGTAAGAAGAAAGTCACGGAGTCGCGAGTTGTCAAACTCGCGTCCGTTCTCACACTGGAGAGCACGAACAGTACGCCAAAACTGTGTGGAAACCCAAGTGAAGAAGTGAGAGAGAGTATCAAATGTATCAGATTTCAGACGTAAGGGAAAAGTCCAAGAGAAATGCTAGAAATCATCAAGTACCACCAAATAATATTTAAAACCCAAGACACTGATAACAGGGGATGTCCACAAATCACAGTGAATAAGATCAAAAATGTGTTGCACATGAGACACAGAAGTGGGAAAGGGAAGTCGGACATGGCGACCAAGTTGACAAGCGTGACATAATGACTCATGTGTGCCCCTAGTACATGATATAACTGAACTACTAGACAACTTCGACATAGCATCAGCGCCAGGGTGACCAAGCTGGCGATGCCAAGTAGCGGACGAAGCTTTCATAGCCAGAGCAAATGACGGAGATGCAGCGGAAGTAGGAAGTCGAAGAGTGTACAGGGGCCCCGGACTATCACATCGAAGAAGAAGACGCTGGGTGGAAAGATCCTTCACAGAAAAACCAAAAGGATCAAACTCAACAGAAATATTGTTATCAGTGGTAAAACGACGAATGGAAATCAAATTTTGAATAATGTCTGGAGCAACTAGAACATTGTTAAGATGGAATGAACCCGGAGAAACTGAGTCACCTACTGAGGTGACTAGAAGAACAGATCCATTTCCAACAACGATCGATGAAGGAAACGAGGGATGAGGTGGGTGGGTTAGAAGAGAGAATACCAGCATCTGGGGTGGTGTGGTAGGAGGCGCCAGAATCAGCCACCCAATCAGTAGTCGGCGGTGTAAGGTGCATGGTGCTGAAAGAAGACGACAAGTTCTGACGGTCCCACCACTAGGCCGGCTCCTGGAGGGGTGCTGGCGGCTCCGAGTACTCAGCGGGGTAGGTAGCACCGCCGTAGGCTGGAGTTGGCGATCCATCCGCAGGGCGACCAAGTCCGCCATAGCCCGGATGGGCTACGTACGCCGCCTGAGGACGTGGCTGGCGCAGAGTAGAGGAAGTCGGTGGTGCCCGGAGACGGTCCATGCCACATAGAGATCTGGCCAGTCCACGGGTTGTACGGTGTGGGCCAGGGCGCACCTCCCTGGCCAGTGCCACTAGTACCACTACCAGTAGGAGCAGTGGACGTAGAAGTGCCGCCAGCACCCCGTCTTGTGCGCCTTCCGCCACGACGTCGACGAGTACCACTCAAAGAGCCAGCAGAGGCACCCGGGGCGGTAGGCGGAGTAGGTGGGTCGTGGTAGTGGTCCCCCGGAAGACGGTGGGCGTGAGGGCTGCCCAGAGCCATAGAAGGCTGTGGCAGACCCAGAAAGTAGCAGATCCACCAGACGTGATCTCCTCAAGCTCGAGATCGGACCAGACCTTCTCGAAGGTCGGTGGCGGCTCCATACGAAGAAGCCAGAAGCGAAGATGGTTGAAGCGCTCGATCAGGCCGTTAAGGACCCGAAGTACTAGGGTGCTGTCGGCAACCGGCTCGCCAAGGTCGCGCAAGGAGTCAGCCATGCCCTTCATCTCTCCACAGTAGGCAGGGATGGAGCGGTCACCCTGCACTGTAGTCTGGAACCATGCGTTAATGTGAAGAGCCCGAGTCGCACGGTTCCCCAAGAAGTGGTGCTCTAGGATCTGCCAAGCCCGGCGAGCGGTCCCCCCCCCCCCCCCCCCCCCCCCCCCCCCCCCCCCCGCGCTGTCCGACAAGCTTGTGCAGATCGTCGGCTAGAGTGCCAAGGATCCAGGCAAGGACCAGACTATCCATGCTGATCCAAGAGTCATCCCACGGGGCGTTGTCCTGCTGGACGTGGTCCGCAAGTTGGTACCGCTGCAACGTGAGGAGGAACTCGTTACGCCAGCGGGCGTAGGTGGTGGAGTGACAGCTCAGGACAGTCGGCACTAGTGTCCGAATGTTCTGAACTCCAGCAGCCTGGGCGTGTAGAGCGGCGGCGAGAGACGCCGAGTATGCGATGTGCACACTGGTGTCCGAGGTGGGATCGTACGTCGTGCTCAGCGGTCGGTGAGCGCTCTCCTGGATCTGGTGCGAGAGATCAGCCGCTGAAGCGCGCTCCTGCTCTAATGCAAGAGCGAGTGCCCGCTCACGCTCGCGAGAGGAGGCCAGAGCCACGAAGACACCGGAGGTGTCCGCGGCCGTCGTGGTGGTGCTGGCGACACCGTAGAGAGGATCAGTGGCCACACGAGGAGCAGTAGCAGTGCCAACAGCAGATCCAGAGCCCGTCATGAAGGCGACGGCAGTAGTGCCACCTAGTGATCCACCAACTGTCGGATTAGTCGCTGCGGCGGGCGCGTGCCGAGCCATGGAGACGAGTGGTGCGCCAGCTGCCAGACCAGTAGCAGGTACACCGGCGGGATGGGGCACACCGACCAGGGGGGGCGCCGGCTAGGAGGGCGCCGGCCAGAGGGGCGCCGGTCAGGGGGGGCGCTGGCCAGGGGGGGCGCCGGCCAGGGGGACGCCGGCCGAGGGGGAGCCGGCCAGGGGGCCGCCGGCCAGGGGGAGGGCTGCGGCGGCGAACAGAGAGGGGGGGGGGGGCGACGGCGGCCAGAGGGGGGGGCGGGCGACGGCGGCCAAAGGATGGGCGGCGGCGGCCAGAGGGGGGGGGGGGGGCGGCGGCCATGGAGGGGTCGCCGGCGGCGGCTAGGGAGGTGGCGGCAGCGGCTGCCAGAGGGGGGGCGCCGGCGGCAGCGGCCAGGGGGGGGCGCGCCGACGGCGGCGGCCAGGGGAGGGGCGCCGGCGGCAGCGGCCAGGGGGGGGGCGCCAGCGGCGGCGGCCAGGGGAGGGGCGCTGGCCATAGGGGGGTCGGTGGCTAGGGTTAGGGTTAGGGTGGTGGGTATTAGGGTTTGGCTAATGATACCAAAGGTCTTTGTACATATTCATAGATACATAGATGGGCCGGGATACAGGCTAGGCCCAAACACATAACTCAACCCAATCCAACACCCCCCCCCCCCCCCGAAGTCCCAACATCTAGCCACAATAGATGTTGAGACTGGACCGAAACTCAGAAAACAAAGTCGACGGGAGTCCCTTCTGAGCTGGTGGTCTACATCGACGCTGACTGGGCGGGGTGCCCTGATACCCGCCGCTCCACCTCTGGCTATGCCGTCTTCCTGGGGGGAATCTTGTCTCCTGGTCTTCGAAGCGACAGCCCGTGGTTTCTCGCTCCAGTGCTGAGGCGGAGTACCACACCATGGCTAACGGTGTAGCAGAGGCGTCTTGGCTCCAGCAGTTACTTCAGGAGCTCCACTCCCCTGTCGCCCGGAGCACGTTGGTCTACTGTGATAATGTCAGCACCGTTTACCTCTCCACCAACCCTGTCCAGCACCAGCGCACGAAACATGTGGAAATTGATCTTCACTTTGTTCGTGAGCGGGTTGCACATGGTGAGGTTCGAGTTCTCCATGTGCCGACGATGTCACAGTTTGCCGACATCTTCACGAAGGGACTCCCGTCGACTTTGTTTTCTGAGTTTCGGTCCAGTCTCAACATCTGTTGTGGCTAGATATTGGGACTGCGGAGGGGGGGGGGGTGTTCGATTGTGTTGAGTTATGTGTTTGGGCCTAGCCTGTATCCTGTCCCATCTATGGATCTATAAATATGTACCTAGACCTTTGGTTAATCAAGCATTCATTCTAGCCTTCTATCAATTGTAACCGTAATCCCGGAGTTTGTCGCATCCAAAGGAGTTGTGCACAGCAACTCCTGACAGCAACATACTCTGCTTCGGCGGTGGATAAGGCAATATAATTTTGTTTCTTGGAGGACCAAGAAACTAGGGATCTACCTAGGAATTGACAAGTACCGGAGATACTTTTTCTCTCTACCTTGCATCTGGCATAATTAGCATCGGAGTATCCAATGAGATTGAATTTTGAACCCTTGGGATACCAAAGGCCTAGGTTGGGTGTATGAACCAAATATCGCAAGATCGTTTCTACGGCTGTCAAATGACATTCCTTAGGATTGGCTTGAAATCTTGCACACAAACATACGCTCAACATGATATCAGGTCTAGATGCACATAAATAACGTAAGGAGCCATTCATGGAGCGATATATCTTTTTATCCACGTTTGGTTCATCTTCATTGAGATCCAAATGTCCATTTGTCGCCATGGGAGTCTTTATGGGCTTTGCTTTGTCCATTCCAAACTTCTTGAGAATGTATTGAGTGTACTTTGTTTGGATTATGAATGTCCTATCCTTTTGTCACTTTACATGGAATCCCAAGAAGTATTTCAGCTCTCCCATCATGGACATCTCGAATCTATCTGTCATAATCTTACTAAATTCTTGACAAAAAATTTGTTAGTTCAACCAAATATAATATTGTCAACATAGATTTGGTAAATGAATAGATCATTATCAAAATGCTTAGTAAATAAGGTGTAATCAGCTTTAAAACAATTTTCAATCAAAAAAATCTCTAAGGCACTCATACCAAGCTCTAGGAGCTTGTTTGAGGCCATAGAGAGCCTTACGCAATTTGTATACATGGTGGGGGAACTCTTGATCCACTTACACCTCCTCCTTGATCGGTCTGTTGAGGAAGGCGCTTTTTCGCGTCCATTTGATAAAGCTTGAAATCATGGTGAGTAACATATGCAAGTAATATACGAATCGATTCAATCCTAGCTACGGGAGCAAAAGTCTCATCGAATCCAAACCATCGACTTGTGAATACCTTTGGCCACAAGTCGTGCCTTGTTCCTTGTCACCACCCCGTGTTCATCTTGGTTGTTGCGGAAGACCCATCTAGTGCTGACGACGTTGAACTTGGGTCTTTCAACAAGTTCCCATATATTGTTTCTTTTGAAGTTGTTCAATTCTTCTTGCATTGCCACTACCCAATCCGGATCCTTTAATGCATCTTAAACCATGTGTGGTTCCAAAGAGGATACAAACGAGTAATGTTTACAAAAAATAGCTATACGAGATCGACTTGTTACACCCTTTTGGATGTCACCGACTATGTTGTCGATGGGGTGATCTTTTTGGATGCATTGATGTACTCTTGGATGGGGCACTTGTGATCTTGAATCTTCATGGTCATCATCTTCTACTCCCCCTGGATGGTTGACTTCATTGATGTGTTGATCACCTTGGTGTTCTAGAGGTTGATCTTGTGTGGAAGCTCCCCCTTGATCATTGTCCTCCACTTGTGGTTCATCTTCTTCATTCGCATTTGGAGATGGAACTTATTGTCGAATATCATCTAAAGCCATTCTCCTCAATGCTTTACATGGAGCTTCTTCTTGATCTATCACACATTGATCAACATTCTCTTCTTAAGAGCCGTTAGTTTCATCAAACACCATGTCACGTGCTACTTCAACAAGTCCGGAGGCCTTGTTGAAGACAGGATAGGCGTAGGAGTTCGAATAATAGCCAAGTAAGAAAACATTCATTGGACTTCGAAGCGAACTTTGAAGTCCTAGGCTTCTTGTTCAAAATAGAAAATTTAGAACCAAAAACTCGAAATTATGAAATATTCTGCTTGTTACCCGTGACTAGTTCATACAAAGTTTTCTTGAGTAACCGATGAAGATAGAGTTGGTTTATGGCATGACAAGCGGTGTTAACCGCTTCGGTCCAAAACCGGTCTGAAGTCTTGTATTCACCGAGCATTGTCCTCACCATCTCAATGAGGGTTCGGTTATTCCTTTCGGCTACTACATTTTGTTAAGGAGAACATGGTGCTGAAAACTCATGCTTTATCCCTTCTTCGTTTAGATACTCCTCATCTTGGGTGTTCTTGAATTCCTTTCCATTATCACTTCGTAGGTTCTTGATCGTCAATGAAAATTCATTTTGAGCTCTCTTGAGGAACTTCTTGAGGGTTCCTTGAGTTTCTTCCTTATCATGCAAAAAGAAAATCCACGTGAAGCGAGAAAATCATCAACAATGACTAAACCGTATTTGTTACCGCCAATGCTTATGTAAGAAATTAGACCAAATAGGTCCATGTGAAGGAGCTCGAGCGGTCTTGTTGTAGTCATGACATTCTTTGCGGGATGGGGATCTCCTACTCGCTTCCTGGCTGGGCACGCGCTACAAGGCCTGTCTTTCTCAAAAACAACATCCTTGAAACCTCAGATGTGATCGCCTTTAAGGAGTTTTTGAAGATTCCTCATACCAACATGTGCTAGCCGTCTATGCCACACCAACCCATGTTGTTCTTTGCAATCAAGCATGTGTCAAGTTTGGATTATTCTTTATTGAAGTCAACTAGATAAAGTTTTGCCTTTAACACACCCTAAAATGCAACCGACTTATCACTTCTTCTAGAGACAGTCACACCCTCATTAGTGAATAAACAATTATAATCTTTGTGACATAATTAAGATATAGACAAAAGGTTATAATCCAAGGAATCAACAAGTAAAACATGAGAAAGAGTATATTTTGATGAAATTGGAATTTTACCGGTACCAAGCACCCTTCTTTGACGTTTATCACCGAAGTAAATTCCTTCGCTTGGATCTTCATTTTCTTTATATTCCACGAACATTCTTCTTTCTCCTGTCATGTGATTGGTGCATCCACTGTCTAGAACCCGTTTAGATCCACCGGATGAATAGGACTGCAAAAGACAAATTATGCCTTGGTCTTTGATCCCCAAGCTTGCTTGGGTCCTTTGAGGTTAGTTACAAGTGATTTGGGCACCCACACATGAGACTTAGTGTTCCCATGGTGTGGCTCTACATGTTTAGCATAAACTCTACCAAGATTACTTTTCATAAGAACATGTGATGTATCAAAAGTTCTAAACAAGAGTTGTTGTTCATATGTGTTAACAATGTTACTTTTATCGACATTATTAAGTTGTCTAACTTGAGAGGTGTTTCCCTTGACAAAAGCATTGCGTTCCTTGTTATTCTTGTGGCTTCTAGCATTTTGCTTTTCACCATAAGAATACCCAATGCCATATTTGACATTAGGAGGTCTTGTGACCAAGTATGCACTGCGTGCATACTTGACCTTCTCCTTGTCAAATATGCCACTTCTGGAAGGATGCTTGTCCTTTTTCAAGTTTGACTTCTCCTTCAAGTTAGTGTCATTTATAGCACAGGTACAAGCAATAACAATATCAAATTTTATATGTTAAGAAGGTGAGCTTGAAGAGGATGAAGAACCACTTTGCTTGAGTGACTCAACTTGTACCTCAAGAATCTTGTTAACTTTGGTCAAGTTAGCAAGTTCATTCTTGATGGTGGCGTTTGAGTCGTTTTACTTCAAGCAAGCTTCCTTGCTTGAAGCTAACTCAAGTTCTAGTGATTTTCTTTGCTCCTTCTCAAGTTCAAGGTGCTTTTTGATCTTAAGATATTCTTGCTTTTGGACGATGATCATATCTTCTTGATGATCAACTAGCTCCTCCTTATAAACAAGCTTATCCATTAAAAATTTCATCTTAGCCGTAGTTTTCTTTTCTAAACCAACAAGCACATCTTCATCATCACTAGAGTTATCACTATCACTATTAAAAGAATGCGAGGAGGAAGATTTAGTCGTTACCTTTCTTTTACCTTCCTTGGCCATTAGACACATATGATTGGTGTCCTTCCATGGGCCGATGATTGGGAAGAGGGTGGATTTCTTGGTAGGCTTCATGACGGCTATGGTAGCCAACTCCTCTTCTTCTTCGGATGAGGACTCATCATTAGAGTCCCACTCCTTTCCCAAGTGTCCTTGACCATATTGTTTCTTTTTCATGAAACTTTTCTTAGGTTGAGGATTGTTGTCCTTCGTCTTCCTCTTTTTTTCTTCATGTGTGTAATCTACTATGAAGTGGTCATATTCTCCACAATTGTAGCATGCCCGTCTCATCTTGGTTCTTTCCTTGTACCTTTGTTTTCCTTCCTTTGCGCTATCACCTTGTCTTCTTCTCATCATTTTCTTGAATTTCTTCATGATGATCATATCTTCTTCATCTATATCACTGCTTTCATCGTCGCTGTCGTCTTCTCCATGAGTTTCCCGAGCTTCTTTTGATATGGGTTTGCAAGTTGACTTCAAAGCAACCCCTCTTCTTTGCCGAGCTAAGGTCGGCAATCTCCTTAACGTGCTTGGCTTGCTTCTCCATCATTTCAAAGTTGATAATCTTCCCAAGAAGCTCGTCCGGGGTCTTTTCCCGATACCCCAGACTTTCTCTAATCATGGAGCAAAGGGTTACGTTAAGTGTCATGAAAGATCTAAGTATCAACTTTACGACCTCATGATCACTCCACTTCTTGCTGCCATATCCTCGAACTTTGTTGATGAGATTCTTCAAACGGTTGTACATATCTTGTGGTGATTCATCTTCTTCTATAGCGAATCCTCCCAATTCGCCTTCAACCATTTCAATCTTGGCTTCACGTACATGACGATCACCTTCATGAGCAGTTTGTAGAGTGTCCCATATCTCCTTGGCAATTTCGTGTCCATCCACCTTGGTGAACTCGTCTCACCTCAGTGACGATGTGATAACAGTTGCAGCTTGAGCGTTCCTATGAATAGCTTGTTCTTGGCTTGGAGTCAGCTCTTCATCATCATCCAGGATATCTATGCCTGTACATACTATGTGCCACAAACTGGGGTTAAGAGATATGAGATGCATTTTCATATTTTGTCTCCACATAGAATAATCATTGCCATCAAATAAAGGTGCTTTCCCTAGAGGAATTGAGAAGTAATGATTATTGTTGGAATTTAACCAATCATAATTAAAAGGATATCAGGAGTAGTCGGTGTGACTACTCCCCTTCTTCTTTTCGTCCTCATTCTTCTTCTTCCCTTTTGGGGAGAGTGCCTTCTTCCTTAGGAGTGCCTTGAGTTCAAGCATCTCCTCATCATCGTCCTCACAATCCTGGATGGCGTCGAGGAGCATCTCTAGTTTTTGAGTTCTTTCTTCATCACCCTTCTCGTTGTTGATGTTCTTGTGTACATCCTTGACGCCCGACATCTTCTCTTCGAGCGGTGAGTCTTTTTTGAAGAGTCCTGCTCCGATACCAATTGAACTTCTCTAGTTTTTTAGTTCTTTCTTCATCACCCTTCTCGTTGTTGATGTTTTTGTGTACATCCTTGACGTCCGACATCTTCTCTTCGAGCGGTGAGTCTCTTTTGAAGAGTCCTGCTCTGATACCAATTGAATGTAGCCTGGGGGGGGTGAATAGGATTTTTGAACTTTTGTTGGATTCTGAAACACTTAACAAATCGATCAAACACAGAGAGATCGGATTAGTCCAGTACTGTGCGGACTAGTCGGGCATACATGGACTAGAACGATTGACTTTGATCGATGATTAAACTTTTGATACTCTATACAACAGAAAATAATTTGTAACTTGGAAGTATTACGTCAAAAAAACAAGGTGTGTCAAAGATTAACTTTAATATCAATGTTTCAATGTAAGTTACACAAGATTAAGTAAACCCTAGAATGTGATGAACGATAAGAACAAAAGTATGCGACACAAGTTTTTATCACGTGGTTCGGTTCCCACGAAGGAAACCTACATCCACGTTGAGGAGTCCACGGAGGATTGGATCTTCACCAACCCTACCCTCATCAAACCACCATGAACGCCAATTCTCTCCCACTAACCAGAAAGGGGCAAATAATTGTGTTCAAGGGGCCTTCCCACAAGTTGAGGGCTCCCCAAGATTTACAATGAAGAACACCACCAAACACACTTGAAAGATATGCAGTAGCAACAAGAGTGTGCGAGAGATCCAAACCCAGGAGCTCAAGATCGTGTGGAACAAGTCTCTCCTTTTGATCAATGCTAATCATCAAAGATTTGATCTTTCTAGGGTTAGAATGTGTGGAGATATTTGTATTTTGGGCTCTTGGAAGGTGTGACAGTGCAGGGATTCTAGAGAGTTGGTTGTAGGGCCGTACATCTCCATTTATACTAGGGTTTCCAAAAGTTACCGTTAGGATTTGTGATGTCCAGACTAGTCCGTGTTGGACTCTGGACTAGTCCGGTGGGCAATGTGTGGGAAACCCTAAGTGTTCTGAGATACCGGACTTGTCCGTAAATATCCGGACTTGTCCGATCTGGGCTCTGGAGATGTTCGGTCTAGTCCTTCATATAACGGACTAGTCCGATGTGGTGAACCTAATGTAGAATTGAGGACAAGTCCGTGGTGATATCAGAC
The DNA here is from genome assembly GCA_036927565.1 of Tuctoria greenei. Lineage (NCBI taxonomy): Eukaryota > Viridiplantae > Streptophyta > Magnoliopsida > Poales > Poaceae > Tuctoria > Tuctoria greenei. The sequence continues at coordinate 112,417,283 of JAYESD010000001.1, forward strand.
TTTTACGGTGTCATGAAAAATTGTGGGGCTAGTTGACAAGTCCGGACTTGGAGGACTTGTCCGAATTTAGTCAGAGGGATATCGGACTAGTCCTCTGGATATGGGACTTGTCCGTTTGTTGTGCAAGAGTGAAGTGCTGAGGACTAGTCCGCACATGAGGGGACTAGTCCGATCTTGGACAAGGAGATACCGGACTAGTTTGGTGTATATCGGATTAGTCTGGTTTTCCTATGAATTGTGTAGTGATTGAAACTGTTTTTTAACTTGGGCTCTTGGAGTGTGTTTCTCCAACACACTCCATACACAATGATATAATCTTTTCAGCTCTTGAGCTATTTTCCTTTTGATTCCACATTCTCCTTTTTTTTTTAGCTTTCCTCTTAATATCTTTAAGTAGCCTGCGCTCATCTCAACAATTTTGTTAGGATCTCATTTGTTTGTCATAAGTCAACCAAAACCCACAAGGGATGCCTAGATGCACTTTCAAATATTCCATCAGATCAATACAATCCCATCAGAATATTACCACCAGAAAAAACGTGCGCCCACGATTAACTCGTCTAATCAAGCCTTAGGCTCAGATCTCGGCTAGAACAGATTCTAGCCATGTTCCTGTACAATCTAGCGGAGCTCCCTGGTACTACTTGCCTAGTACAGGAGGTTTGGTGCTGACTTTTTTCTCTCCCTGTTCAGCCCAGGAACAGATCCCTTTACTCGCTGCTCTCATCTCGCAAGACTTTCTTCAGAGGTGCTGAATATCTGCGCAGACCTGTTCTAACCAGAACAGATCTGATAAGAGGTGTTCAGGACACTGGAATTACAACTGTTGTTGTATTTCCATCGCTATTTGCATTGTGCGTTATTGTTCTTGCATAAAGCAAACTTATCCTTTATCATGTAGCTGATGCTGATACATTAGCTTGCTCACTTTATTGGTACCCCTTGCTCGTTTGACCGATATTTTCTTCTTCTTTTTGTACCAAGCTGCTGTGGTGGCCATGCAGTCATTTAGAGGCATTTGACATGCATTTGTAGCAGCATCAGAATGCATATCAATACTTCCAAACAATGTTTTCAAGTCGCCAGACTAATCCGCGATTAGTCATCCATATTAGTCAGTGACTAGTTTGCTAGGCGATTAGTCGTCCGTTCAGGGCGATTAGCTGTCCGATCAGGAGGTTTAGCGATCTGGACGACTAGGTGGAAAAATTTTTGGGCCTCATCCGCTGGCCGGCAGCCCATTACGGTTCAACCGTTTTGCTGTGGATCGTGGTGGGCATAGTGTCATCAGAGTTGTGACGGATCCCCAGCCCGGTAACTGAAGGTAGGAACAACCTTACGTGAAAATTCCTTTATTCTTCGACGATCTGAATTACAATCCAGGGGGTTCCTTTTATAGGTCAAGGAACACCATATCTCTAACAGATCTATCCAACTTATCTCTAATAGATTTAACTACTTATCTCTAACATATTTATCTCTAGGAGATTTATTTGGTCTAATCTAAATAATCCTTCTAGAAGACTTCTTGCGCCTGGGCCTCCAGCTTGGGTTTGGCCTTGAATGGATCCAATCCACATCATTTCCTTCCTCTCCAACATCAGCTCATCCTTGAGTTGAGTCTTTAAGATGATGTGGTAGGTTGTAGTCTTGAGGATGTTCCTTCTGGCAAGGAAAGAAGCCAGGTCCCCTTGCTCGACGTGGAGCAGTCATAAGGACCAACAAGTCAGGTGCCAGTGGGGGTCGTGACTTGGACTTGGAGTGATCGTCAGGGATGACATAGGATTTGACGTAGTCATCAGATGTGCCGTAGGCGGAGGATCCCTTACCGCTGCGTGAGAAGGGAATGGAACAGAAGAAGTCAGGCCTGGGCTTGCTGGTCATGTGAAGGATGAACCCAGAAGTTCATTAGGTGAATGGTAGCTAGGCTGGGACGAGCTGATGTGATCTGATGTTAGTTTTTGGTCTGGTGAAGAAAGATGAGAGTTGTTCATGTGTTGGGCGTGCAGCAGAGAAAAAGAGCGTCATTATGGTCTCGTCGTGTGGGATGTCCTCAAGGAGATGTTCACGACACCAAGTACAACTCCATCACATATGCGATGCTGTTGGTTTGAGTCCCACTATGGTTGGGGGAGATTTTGGGTTCAAGTCCCATCACCGTCCTAGGAGGAGGCTTGGCACACGGGAGACGACAGACTGTGCATGAGGTCAACGAGCACGAGCGGAAGCGCAACAGCGAGCGCGCGATAGAGGTTGATCGAAGGCGGGGCAGCGGTTCGGATCGAGAGGATCGAGAGCACGCAGGACCTGACAGTCTTCTTCGACTTACGTCGGCTCAAAGACACAGGAGGCTCAATGCGAAGAAGGCTCATGACGGAGGTAACAGCGATGATATTACAATGACTCCAACCAGCAAGGGCTCGACTGTGGACACAACACAACACGTGAGACAAGCACAGGTGCAAAGATCGGAGAGAGTTTGTTGGATGGACCTGAACATTGTGGGTTGTGAGCATAGTTTGAATTGTAGGGAGTTGAGATCAGGAGGAGAATGTAAGGTGATCTCAACTATATATTAGGAAGGGTCCATATAAGACTAGGTTAGGAGAGTCCTAATTAGATGGGAGTTGAGTTAGAGTCCTAGGAGGAGAAGATTAAATGTAACCGGGCTATATATTGAGCCAAACCCCATTGTAATAGTACACCTACTAAAAGTGCATCTAGGAATCCCTTGTGGGTTTTGGATGATTTATGACAAGAAAATGAGATCCTAACTACTTTGTTGAGACGAGCACAGGTTGTAATGAGAAAATAAGCAAGGTGCCAAAAAAAGGGAGAATGAGGAGCAACGTGGAAAAGAGCTCAAGGAACAAGTGTAGTAGATCATTGTATATGGAGTGTGTTAAGGAAACACACCCCAAGAGCTCAAGCACAAATAATCACACACATTGCACAAGTTTATACAGGACCGGACTAGTCCGATTGAAACTGAACTAGTCTGATATCTTTCTGCACAAGATCGGACAAGTCCGATATCACCACAGACTAGTCCGATATCTCTCTGACTAGAATTGGACCAGTCCCCCTAGTGCGGACTAGTCCTCAAAACTCTTCACAAGCTGCACAAAATCGGACAAGTCTGGTGACACAACAGACTAGTCCGATATCATTCTGATGTAAATCGAACAAGTCCGATATTGGCACGAACTAGTCCAAAAAACCCTCTAACCCTCCAAGTGCGTGCTTGTCCCCAATTTACTTAGGGTTTCACTTTTCCGAAGAAGTCCAATATCCATCGGACTAGTCCAAAGATTTCCAGAAGCAAAATCGGACAAGTCTGCTTCTAGCCGAACTAGTCGGATATTTTGGGACACCTAGGGTTTGCTACACAAAACACACCGAACTAGTCTGGTGTCCACCACGGACTATTCAGATATTCCTAAAACCTAACGGTAACTTTTGGAAACACCATATAAATAGGTGTACACGGCCCATCATTCATATCTCTCGACCCCCTGCGCCGTCACACCTCCGAAGAGCCTCGAAAACACATCTCTCCATGAAATCAAAAGCAACAAAGATCAATCCCTTGAGGATACACCTTGGATCATTGGAGAGACATGGTTCATCACTCATTGAGCTCTTGGTTTGATTCCCTAACACACTCCTATGGTTTTCATTGTAATCTTTTGAGTGTGTTCTTGGTGGAGTTCTTGTTGTAATCTTGGGGAGCTCTCAGCGTGTGAGAAGGCCCCTTGAATTTGTTTATTTGCCCTTTGTGATAAGTGAAGAAGATTGGCCTCCGTGGCGATCCGACGAGGGTAGGGTTGGAGAAGACCCGGTCCTTTTGTGGACTCCTCAACGTGGATGTAGGTTGCCTCTGTGGGAACCGAACCACGGGATAATGTGCTTGTGTTCTTACTTTGCGCTCATCGTTCTTACATCATATCAATCTAGGGTTTCAATCAATCTTGCTTACTTTATGTTGAAACATTAAATATAAGATTGACTTGTGGTATATCCTAGTTCATATTTGTGTAACACTTCAATTACAAGTATATTTCCGCTGCATACATCCTAGAATCAAATTAATTGATCAAATTTGATAAACCTAGATGGTATACACCAGACTAGTCCGCACTCGACCGGATTTGTCCGACATCTTGAGATTTGATCTGGTTGTTAAGTGTTGCAGGTTCCAACAAAATTCAAAAAGGCCTATTCACCCCCTCTAGGCCACATTCAATTGGTATCAGAGCAAGGTTCTTCAAGAAGGAGACTAATCACTCGAAGAGATCATGTCGGACATGAAGGACGTACACAAGAGCAACAACCAAGAGAAGGTTGATGAAGACAAGAACCAAACATTGGAGAAGCTCCTCGAAGTCATTCAAGACTTTGAGGATGATGATGAGGAGACGATGGAACTCAAGGAGCTCCTAAGGAAGAAAACCCTTTCCAAGGGAAAGGTGAAAATCGAAGATGAGAAGAAAAAGAAGGGGAGTAGTCACACCAACTACTTCCTATATCCTTTTAATTATGATCGCTTAAATTCTAACAATAATCATTATCTATCTATTCCACTTGGAAAATCCCCACACTTTGATGGCAATGACTACTCAATGTGGAGGCAAAACATGAAAATGCATTTGATTTCTCTCAATCCAAGTTCGTGGCACATAGTATGCACAGGAATATATATCCCTGATGATGATGAGGAGCTCACACCTAGCCAAGAGCAAGCGATCCATCGGAATGCCCAAGCTGTTGCAGTCATCACTTCATCGCTCAGTCGTGATGAGTTTACAAAAGTAGATGGACTGGAGATCACAAAAGAAATATGGGATACATTGCAAACCGCACATGAAGGCGATTGTCATGTGCATGAAGCGAAGATTGAGATGATTGAAGGCGAACTGAGAAGGTTCACAATCGAAGAAGATGAGTCGCCATAAGAAATGTACAACTGATTAAAGACGCTCATCAACAAGGTGCGAGCATACGGAAGCAAGAAGTGGAACGACCATGAGGTAGTGAAGCTCATCCTTAGAGCCTTCATGCCTCGCAATGTCACCTTGTGCTCAATGATACGAGAAAGCCCCGAATACAAGAAGATGACCCTGGATGAGCTACTTGGGAAAATTATCAACTTTGAGATGATGGAAAAACAAGCCAAACATGTTAAGGAAATTGCCAACCTCACCTCGGCAAAGAAGAAAGGGGTCGCTCTAAAGTCCACCCTTAAGCCCTTGTCTAAAGAAGCTCGAGAAGCTCAACTAGAAGAAGACGGTGATGATGAAAGCAGTGACTTGGATGAAGATGACATGATACTGTTCATGAAGAAATTCAAGAAGATGATGAAGAAGATACAAGGTGCTAAATCAAGTGAAGGAAAGTACAAGGAGAGATCAAAGCAAAAATTGAGGCGGGCAAGCTATAATTGTGGTGAGTATAGCCACTTTATAGTTGATTGCCCATATGAAGAGAACAAGAAGAAGACCAAAGAAGCAAAGCCTCAACCCAAGAAATTCTTCAAGAAGAAGAAACAAGCCGAACAAGTGCATATAGGGATAGAGTGGGACTCAAATGATGAGTCCTCATCATCATCAGAAGAAGAGATGGTTAGCATAGCCATCGAGAAGACATCCAAGAAGTCCGATCTCTTCCCTACTCTCGGTGCATGTAAGGGGAATGGAACTTGCCTCATGGCAAAGGAAGGTAAACGCAAGGTAACAACAAAACCCTCTTCCATGCCCTATTCTAGTGATAGTAAAATTGCTAGCGATATTGAAGATATGCTCATTGGACTAGATAAGAAAACAGCCGCAAAAATGAAATTCTTACTTGATCAACTTGTTGAGAAGGAGAAGTTGATACATCGTCATGAAGACATGATTATCTCCCAAAAGGAGGAATATGTCGAACTTGACAAGCTTCTAGAACTTGAAAAGTAGTGAAGCAAGTCACTAGAGCTTGAATTAGCTTCAAGCAAGGAAGCTTGCTTGGAGTTAAGCGACTCAAATGCTACAATCGGGGATGAACTTGCTAACCTAATCAAGGTTAACAAGATCCTTGAAGTGCAAGTTGAGTTACTCAAGCAAGGTGACCCATCATCCTATTCAAGTTCACCTTCCCAACCCATTAAAACTAAAGTTGCTTCTACTTGTACATGTGGTAAAGTTGACAGCAGCTTGAAAGACAAGTCAACCTCTAACAAGGAAAAGCATCCTTCACAAAATGACATATTTGACAAAGAGAAGATCAAATATGCACGTAGTGCATACTTGGTCACAAGACCTCCAAATGTCAAATATGGCATTGGTTACTCTTATGGTGAAAAGCAACATGCTAGAAGCCATAAGAATAACAAGGAGAGAAATGTCTTTGTGAAGGGAAGAACCTCTCAAACTGGAAAATCCAAAATTAATGAATCCAACACGCATGATCACCGAACTAGTCCGGTCAGGATCCGGACAAGTCCGGTCCTCCAGACAAGTCCGATCTCCCAGACTAGTCCTGTGTATAAACTACAACAGTTGCTATTTAGAACTTTTGATGAATCTTATGTCTTAATTATAAGTAATTTCGGCAAAGTTTATGCCCATTATGTTGGGCCACGCCATGGGAACACCAAGTCTCATGTGTGGGTGCCCAAAGCCCTTGTGACTAACCTAAAAGGACCCAAACAAGCTTGGGTACAAAAAACCAAGGCATAATTTGTTTTTGCAGGCCTATTCCTACGGTGGATCTAAATGGGTGCTAGACAGTGGCTGCACCAACCATATGACCGGAGAAAGAAGGATGTTCGTTGAATATGAAGCAAATGAGGATCCAAGCGAGGGCATCTATTTTGGAGACAATAGTCAAGGAAAGGTGCTCGGTACCGGTAAAATTGCCATATCATCTAAACACACTCTTTCTCATGGATTACATGTTGATTCTTTAGATTATAACCTGCTGTCCATATCTCAATTATGTGACAAAGGTTATAATTGCTTGTTCACTAACGATGGTGTGACCGTCTCTAGAAGGAGTGATGGTTCCATTGCATTCAAGGGTATGTTAAAGGGAAAGATTTACCTTGTTGACTTCAACAAAGATAAAGCCAAACCTGACACATGCTTGATTGCAAAGACCAACATGGGTTGACTGTGGCATAGACGGCTAGCACATGTTGGTATGAGGAACCTTCCAAAACTCCTCAAGGGCGATCACATCCGAGGTTTGAAGGATGTTGTTTTTGATAAAGACAGGCCTTGTAGCGCGTGCCAAGTCAAGAAGCAAGTGGAGCACCTCATCACGCTAAGAACGTCATGACTACATCAAGACCGCTCGAGCTACTTCACATGGACTTATTTGGTCCAATTGCTTACATAAGCATCGACGGTAACAAATATGGTTTAGTAGTTGATGATTTTTCTCGCTTCACTTGGGTTTTCTTTTTACATGGGGTGGTAACAATGAACAAGGCACGACTTGTGGCCAAAGAGTATTCACAACTTGAAGGTTTGGATTTTGATGAAACCTTTGCTCCTGTAGCTAGACTTGAGTCTATTAGAATATTACTTGCATATGCTACTCACCCTGATTTCAAGCCGTATCAAATGGATGTGAAAAGCGCCTTCCTCAACGGACCAATCAAGGAGGAGGTATATGTGGATCAACCCCCCGGATTTGAAGATGAATAGTTCCCCGACCACTTATTTAAATTGCGTAAGGCTCTCTATGGCCTCAAACAAGCTCCTGGAGCTTGGTATGAGTGTCTTAGAGATTTCCTAATTGAAAATGGTTTTAAGATTGGTAAAGTAGATAATACATTGTTTACAAAGAACTTTGACAATGATCTCTTTGTTTGTCAAATTTATGTTGATGATATAATCTTTGGTTCAACTAACAAATTTTTTTAGTAAGGAATTTAGTAAAATTATGACAGATAGGTTTGAGATGTCTATGATGGGAGAGCTAAAGTACTTCTTGGAATTCCAAGTGAGGCATCAAAAGGAAGGGACGTTCATAAGCCAAACTAAGTACACTCAAGACATACTCAAGAAGTTTGGAATGGACAAGGCAAAGCCCATAAAGACTCCCATGGCAACGAATGGCCACTTGGATCTCAATGAAGATGGACCAAACGTCGATCAAAAGGTATATCGCTCCATGATTGGATCTTTACTCTACTTATGTGCATCTAGGCCAGACATTATGTTGAGTGTATGCTTGTGTGCAAGGTTTCAAGCCAACCCAAAAGAGTGCCATTTGACAGCCATTAAGAGAATCTTGCGATATTTAGTTCATTCACCCAACCTAGGCCTTTGGTACCCCAAAGGTTCCAAATTCAATCTAATTGGCTATTCCGATGCAGACTATGCCGGATGCAAAGTAGATAGAAAAAGTACCTCCGGTACATGCCAATTCTTAGGGAGATCCCTAGTTTCTTTGTCCTCCAAGAAACAAAACTCCATTGCCCTATCCATTGTCGAAGCGGAGTATGTTGCAGCCAGGAGTTATGATGCTCAACTCCTTTGGATGCGACAGACTCTAAGGAATTACGGTTACAATATGAACCGCATTCCACTCCTTTGTGATAATGAGAGTGCCATTAAAATTTCCCATAATTCCGTTGAGGACTCTAGGACCAAACACATAGACATCCGACATCACTTTTTGAGAGATCATTCAATGAAGGGAGATATAGCCATTTCACATGTCAACACTGAAAAACATCTAGCCAATATTTTCACCAAGCCACTTGATGAAAAACGCTTTTGCGAACTCCGAAATGAACTAAATATCCTTGATTCACGGAGTGTGGCTCGAAATCTTGTATACATGAATGCTATCTTCAAAATTCATTGATCGTGTTGTGAAAATCATCTCTCTCAATTTCTCCGAAAAACTATGTCAATTACTAGATCTTGATGAATTATGATCATTGCTTGATTGTTGTATGCTTACTGATCATATTCATCAAGATTATTTTATTTGATTTGCCTACCTATTTTCTAAATAAGTACCTTTGAATATATATGAATGGGCTAGGCATTTCTTCCCTGGTGACCACGGACTAGTCCGTGGTTACCCAGATTAGTCCGCCCCTGCAGACTAGTCCGCAGGGCGCCAGTTAGGCTGGACTATTCCGATATAGCCTCTAGAAAAGTTCGGACTAGTCCCATCATTTTTGGACTTGTCCGATATTTCGTGTCCATGACCCTAGCCGCCGCCAAACCCTAATATCCCTCACCCCACACTTGCCTCAAGCTTTCTCTCTCCACGCTCGAGCTCCCCAAGGTGATTCGACGATTTGTCCATCAAAAATCTCCAAGTTTTGGTGGAAATCAACCTCCTTCGCTTAGGGATTGAAGACCACAGACTTGTCTGCCCTTCAACCCCCTCTTATCCGAGATTCAAGCAATTTTTTGGTAATTTTTCCCCAAACCCTAAAAATCTCCATTTTCTTCGTTGTTGATCAAATAGCCTAGCTTCTGTCACCTAATGAAAGTGTCCTTGATGTATTACATTGCTATTAGGCTAGTTTTGCATTGCACAACTCAATTTGTCTCATAGTTAAGGTTCTTGAGGATGAATACCGGACTAGTCTGGTCCATGCACGGACAAGTCCGGTGACCCGGACTAGTCCGTGCCTGTACACCGGACTTGTCTAATTTTTCTGAACACAAACCCTAACTTATTTATCCCTCAATGCAATTCCGTGTCATTTATTCTCATCAATACCTTGTGGAATCCATTCTCCTGGCATATAAAACTCTCACGACGAAGTCTTCGACTTCGAGGCCGAGATGGACCACGAAGTTGTGCTTCGGTCCTCGACAAGCCTCGGCATGAAATGCCAAGAGCGACCTTCCGAGCAGACGTCCTCCCCCCCCCCCCCCCCCCCCCAGGCTCGAAGGGAAGTCCTCGCAAAAGTAGCCAGCATCCAAGGCTTCAGCTGGAGGTGGCCCTCGCAAAGCCAAGGGCAAAGGCAAGGGTATTGCGATGGGCCCGATTGGCCCTCTAAAGCTCTCTGCTCCAAGGGAAGGGGCCAGGGACCCCGCAGAGGAGAAATTCAACGGGAAGGGCAGTGACACGACTGCCAAATTCAGAAACATTGATTGTTACAGCCATCCGAAGCAAGCTACTGATGAAAGGTTTTGGAGCAACTTCCATGCAGACTTCTACAAGTCTGTATACCTCCCAATGAAGACACCCGCGGTGCGCAGCCAATGGATCAATTGGCCGCCTTTTGAGAAGAAGAGTTGCTCACTGTTTATTGAAGTGGTGGAGGCAGTCGAAATGCATGGATTGAGGGATCTCTTCTCCTTCAGGGACAACTGGAATGATGAAGTCATCACCCAGTTTTATGCTACTTGCCACTTCTTAAGTGATGAGGAAGAAAGTGTGACTTGGATGACTCATGGATCCAAATACAGCATAACTTATGAGGAATTTGCAAGACTGCTACACCTTGACACCTCGAGCAATGACAATGTAATCATCCACAACATTGGTTTCATCAAGAAACACAAAATGAAGTTCTTCTATGAGCCCAACTCCAAGTTCAACCCTCCTTCTACAAAGAATATGAAGCCTTTCTTTGTGGTGTTGAACAGTGTCCTGAGGAAGACAATTGCCCCGAAGGATGGGGATGCTGGGAGTGTGCAGGGGTATCTTAGTACCTTGATGAAGGTCATTAGCAAAGACAGAAGATTTGATGTCTGTGACTATATTTGGAATGACACGGTGAACATCTCCTGCACACCCAACAGGTCATGTGGCTATGCCCCTTATCTCATGTTTATGATTGAGAAGGTCACAGGCATAGAATTTTTCAAAGATATGTAGCACCTTCCTTGAGGCCCAAGATGCCTCAAAAGCCAAGTGTACAAACCGCTTCATCTCTGACCTCCAGCCCTGAGGCTCCAGCGAGAGCCAGTGCCGGTGCTAGGGCTGCTCCCGCCACTAGGGCCCCTCCTCAAAAGGGGTCCCCAAGTGGCATCTTCAAATACCTGGCAGCTATTTTTGCCTCCAGCAGAAAGGCCGAGGTGAAGGCCCACAAGCTCAACAAAAGAAGAAAGGATGACATGAGATATGTCAAGGAGAACATGAAGCAGATTTGCCAAAAACTGGAGATCGAGCCCATTGGATCTCCAGTAATTTCTGATGACTCCGACTCTGACTACACCGAGCTCGGGCCCTTGACTTCCTCCAAGCTTGCCTATTTTGGCATTGGGGGCTCGAGTGGCTCCGTTCCTCCTCCTCCTCCCGCTCATCAGCCAGAAGATGAAGATGAAGACGACGAGAGGACCGACAACGAGGCTTGAAGACTTTAGGTCCCTCCTCTCCTTCTTTTTGGAGTCTTGATGCCAAAGGGGCAGTGTAACACCCTCATTTTCATGCATCATGCCCTACATACACTCATATACATGCTTAACATTAACCCACATAAAGAGGAACAAGTTTAAAATTGATTTGGAACAATACCGCACTTAAAATGCTGAAAAGTGTGGACTAGTCCGATTTTAGTGAGGACTAGTGCGATTTCTCTATGACTAAAAATGGACTTGTCCATTTTTGCTGCGGACTAGTCCGATTTTGCCTCTGGAAACTTTTGGACTTGCCCGATTTTGTGCGGACTAGTCCGATATTCCAAGAATCCTTGAAAATTTGCTAAGTCCCTAGACCTTTCCGGACTAGTCCGGTGTTCCAGCGGACTTGTCCGTTTTCCTCTCTGACTAAAGTCGGACTTGTCCGATTTTAGGCCAGACTTGTCCAATTTTCTCTCTGGACAACTTCGGACTAGTCCGGTCCTTTTCGGACTTGTCTGATATTTTGCGACTCGGAGTTGATCTTTGGTTTTACGACTTGTTTCTTGGTTTTCACGTTAAGTGAGCCTAGTGATGTCGTGCCTAACTCTTTTAGAGCCCATGTGGGACTCTAAACCGGCCTCTACTCCTCTCAAACTCAAAATCCATCTAACCCTAGCCTCCACCTCTATATAAACAACCCCACCCCTTGGCTTGACATCTATTTGCCACTTTTCCACCCCACCCAAACCCTAGTTCGTGGAGAGCCACCATCAAGGAAGGAGGAGAAGATCCCAAGCAAGAAGAAGAAGAGGAGGAAATGAAAGAGGATCAAGAGCTGCATCAAGTTTTGTTCTTCATCACCAATTCACATCCAAGTTCATCACCAACCCTAGATCATCAAGATCCAAGTGTTACCTCCAAGTTTCTTGATTCATTGGAGTTGTAAACACTTGGTATACCTTCTATTCTCTTTTCCTTACGTGAATTCAACCCCTAATCTCCAAATTCACGTCGATCTAGAAAACCCTAGTTTGCTAGTTCTGCGAAGTGCGGACTAGTCCGACCTTCTATAGACTAGTCCGATTTTGCTTACTAAACTCTGTTGAATTAATTCTAACATTAGATCTAATCACATCCAAACATGTATAAACTTGTTAAAATCTATTAGAACTAGTTAGTGATCATTAAAAGCAATCTATTAACAAGTTCTACCTTGCATTTGCATCAATCATGCATGTCATGTCATATTGAGTAATATTTGTGCACTCTTTGATTGTGTTTCTTGTCATGTTTGTTATTGTGCGGATTTGACGAATTTGTGCTAGAGAGTGCCGCGGAGGATCTACAGCACCAAGATTTTGAAGGCTTTGACCCTAATCAACTGCAAGAGCAAGGCAAGTGTCCTTGAAGCATATTGATCCTGTTTTAAAATAAATGCTTTGTTTGAAAATTGCATGCTTGTGTCAATTAGATGGGAAATCCTATGATAGGATGTTTACTAGTTTTGTTGACCACCCTTAGCATCCGGAATATATGGTAGAGAGTCCGGAAGGGCTTTTTACCTTTTTGCTTCGCTTAATCAACTGGGATGGGAAAAAAACTATACCACTCAATTTAATTATGCATGGATGAGATTATGTTTAACATGAACCGGTTAATATGACATGGTAATGGTGATGTAAGCAAGCCCGGTATGTGGATGGGTTGGATGTTATGGTGGTTTTGCTTGCTTTAGATATATGGACCGTTTCGTGGAGCGACCATGCAGGATTTACAGTGCCACCACGAGGCCAAGTATGGGTGCGGCGTAGCTGATTAATTTGGACCATTAAGGATGCTCGAGGATGGGGTAGTCGGATTGGGTTTGTTGATGATTGGTGGGACTACCCTGGGATCCGAATGGCTCGAGAGGGGGCCCTTGGTTGAAGATGTGCTCGTTGGGAGACATTGCCACCGGTGAAACCTCAGTGGGGTTTAAATTGGCTAGTAATCCCTTTGTAAAGGCTATTTTGTGATCTCTTGGCCACACACCTAAGGAAGTGTGAGACGGCACAATTGATATTCTATAGTCATTGAAAAGTGATGAAATCACAAACACGTGGGTAAAGTGGTACCACCTTTGCAGAGTGTGTCTAAAACTATCATGATAGCCATGCTCCCGGTTATGAGCAGCCTAGACCGTCACATGATTAGAGGAAACTTGGTATTGGAATGGTATTTGGGATGGTTATGGTTTGGTAATGGTTATAGCTGGTTATGGATTAATTTCTTGTATTGAATATGGTTATTGGCAAATGGTGAAATCTGGAATTATTGATGACAGTAGTGAATTCAGACTGGTATTATGATATTACTTATGATTATGATGTGTTTACTTCACATACAAATAATACATTGCTTTTCAAATGTTTTAATGTACTTTTCAGCACTTAACCATTATTATATTTGTCATTTGCATCAAGCACATGTCATACTTTCCACACTTGTTGAGTATGACATGTACTCACTCTTGCAATCCCCCCCAACAGTTGTAGGTCAGGATTGGGAGTTTAGTGGCAATAATGCGGAGTTCTAGGCCGTGTCTACCGTCAGCTTTGCCTGTGGTGTTTTGGAGCTGCGCTATACTCTATTGCTTAGCTGCTTAGTTTGCTTATTTAGTTTATTTCCGCTGCATTAGTTGAACTTGTCATTAATATTCATTAGAGCTTGTATTCAAGGATGATATGGTTTGTGCAATAAAATTTGGATAATTAATCTTGTTTTGTGGTAATTTTCTATATATCCTTTTGTAAATGCACTCGTGTATGTGTTTTGAACATCGTGGGCACACATATGCGTTTGCTTGGTTCATTTTCGGAACTAGGTGTCACAGATTGGTATCAGAGCCACAGGTTGACCGTAGGACGCAAACTAGATAGAATGGACACTTTAGAGCACGTAGGAGCACTCAGGAATCGATGTGTTTTGTTTGGTGTGCTGTTGCTATATATATTGTTTGCTTGTGTGCTTAATAGAGGATTTTGGGATGCTTTAGCATTGCCATGTCCACGTAGGCTTGTTAGTTGTCTAGTTTCATATCCCTTGATGCATATAGTTGGGGACGTTTTCTAATTCTTACCTATTGCTTTCCTCCAAATGGTGAGGACTCGCAACTATAGGGATGGCAATGATGAGAAGGAGAATAATGGAGTGCCTCAGAAAAACATTGGACAAGGATCTACTCAGGGAGCTATCAACATTGAGCAGCTATTGGCTATGCAAAACCAGCTCATGTAGACCATGATACAAACTATGGGACAGCTGCAGGCTGGCAATAACAACAATCAGCCCCAGATGCCTCCGCTGCCACCCCCACCCCCTCATAATCGGTTGGCAGAGTTTATTAGGACTAGGCCGCCAACCTTTGCTCAAGCTGCTGACCCTATGGATGCAGATGATTGGCTCAAGTCCATGGAGAAGAAGTTATCTATTGTCCAATGCAATGACCGGGAGAAGGTGCTATTTGCTTCTCATCAACTCGTTGGAGCAGCTGCGGATTGGTGGGATGCTTATTGCAATGCTCATGAGAATCAAGAGAGAATTGGCGGAATTCAAGGAGAGTTTCCGTTCTCATTATGTGCCGGAAGGTGTTATGATTTTGAAGAGGCAAGAATTTGAGAACTTAAGGCAAGGAAGATCAGGCGTGAGTGAATATCTCAATAAGTTCACTCAACTCTCAGGATATGCGCCTGAGGATGTTAGTCAGGACAGCCGAAAGCAATACTTGTTTATGGGGGGCCTCAACAATGAAATCCAAGTGCAACTACTCAACTGTGATTATGCCAATTTTCAGAAGCTTGTGGACAAAGCAATCGTGGTTGAGAACAAGATCCGTGAGATGGAGCAAGACAACAAGAGGAAGGCGCCATATCAAGGACAGCAACAAGGGAGTAATGTGCGCCCTTGCTTTGCGCTGCCCAATGCACCTTATTTTAGCTCTTCTATTCCTTCTCAACGCCCTGGATTTGCACCGCGCCCAGCTCAGTTTGTGCAGCAGCGCTCTATCATGCAAGCACCTAGGCCTCCACTGCCTTTTGCCCCTCGTGCTAATTTTCATGGTGCCAATGCTCAAAACCAAGCTCATCCCAATAATCCTGGTGGAGTTAAGAAGTGCTATGCTTGTGGAGAAGCTGGACACTTCGCACATCAATGTCCTAAGTCAGGCCTTGGTCAAGGAAGAAATGCACCGAGGCAAAACCCAAGAACCAATGGAGGACAGCCACAAGGGAATCATGGACGGAAGAATTTTGCTCGTGGCAATGTGAAACATGTCTCTACGGAGGATGCTCAACAAGCGGATGACGTGGTAATTGGTATGTTTCTCGCCAACTCCAACCCCGCGATTATGTTGTTTGATTCTGGAGCATCGCATTCATTCATTGCATCGAAGTATGTTGCCAAGTATAGTTTGCCTATCTCTCATATGAAGTTTACTCTATTGGTTAAGTCTCCTGGAGGAGAGATGAGGACAAATATAGTATGTCCAAAAGTAAGCCTTAGAATAAGGGGGCTAGACTTCTCCACCAACCTCATTGTTTTGGATTGTCAAGTATTGGACATTATACTTGGTATGGAATGGTTGAGGAAGCACAATGGAGTTATTGAGTGTGCCATGAAGACGGTGAAGTTGACCAATGAAGAAGGGATCACCGTAGAATTTGAAGCATCTCAAACCACACCGAAGCAATTGGAGCTGAATCATATGGACGGTGCCACAATTGAGGAGATTCTGGTGGTGTGTGAATTTTTGGATGTTTTTCCAAACGAGTTGCCAGGTATGCCACCTGATCGAGACACTGAGATTGTTGTTGAGTTAATACCTGGAACTGCACCTATAGATAAGAGGCCATATAGGATGCCTCCTATGGAATTAGCGGAGCTCAAGAAGAAGATTCAAGGGCAACTAGAGAAAGTTTTTATTCGCCCTAGTTCTTCACCTTTGGGAGCGCCCGTGCTGTTTGTGGACAAGAAGGATGGACCCCAAAGGTTGTGTGTGGATTACCGACCTCTCAACGAGGTGACAATCAAGAACAAGTACACCTTGCCACGCATAGAAGACTTGTTTGATCAGATGAATGGTGTTTGTGTCTTCTCTAAGATTGATTTGAGGTTAGGATATTTTCAAATGAAGATTAGACCATCGGACATACCCAAGACATCTTTTAGGACACGGTATGGATCTTACGAGTAAACCGTGATGTCTTTTGGATTGACAAACGCACCGGCATACTTTATGTACCTCATGAATAAGGTCATCATGGAGTACTTGGATAAGTTCGTTGTGGTATTCATTGATGATATTGTGATCTACTCGAAGGATGAGAAGGAACATGAGGAACACTTGAGGCTTACATTGCAAAAATTAAGGGAGCATCAATTGTATGCCAAGTTCAACAAGTGTCAGTTTTGGTTGAAAGAGGTGTCGTTTTTGGGTCATATAATCTCGGGAGGAGGAGTATCGGTTGACCCCGGAAAAGTGAGAGATGTGTTGAAGTGGGAACTGCCACAAAATGTAAAGGAAATAAGGAGTTTCCTTGGGATGGCTAGATATTACCGTAGATTCATCAAGGACTTTTCCAAGATAGCCAAGCCAACGACAGAATTGCTAATGAAGGGAAAGGCATTCCAATGGACTCAAGCTTGTCAAAACAGTCTTGAGCAATTGAAGAAGATGTTGAGAACATCCCCAGTTTTGGTACTACCGGATGTAAGCAAGAGTTTTGACATATATTGCGAAGCATCAAGACAAGGACTTGGATGTGTGCTTATGCAAGAAGGTCAAGTAGTAGCCTATGCATCGAGACAATTGAGGAAACATGAGTAGAATTACACAACCCATGATTTGGAACTCACAGCCGTGGTACGTGCATTGAAGATTTGGAGACACTATATTCTTGGACATAGGTGTGAAATTTTACGGATCATAAGAGTTTGAAGTATATTTTCACACAAACGGATCTGAATTTGAGGCAACAAAGATGGCTGGAGCTCATCAAAGATTATGATTTGGGGATCAACTATCATCCGGGAAAAGCCAATGTAGTGGTCGACGCTTTGAGTAGAAAAGGAATAAGTCATCAACTCACAGTTCGAGAGTTACCATCCGAGTTATGTAAGGAGTTTGAATGGTTGAACCTTGGATTTGTAAATGAGATGGATATGATGGAGTTAAACCCAACCTTGGAGCAAGAAATTCGAGAGGCACAGACCAAGGATGAGGAAATTCGGGAAATCAAGGAAAGGACCCAAGAAGGAAGAAAATTCAGACTTTATGAGGATGAACATGGCAGTCTATGGCTTGGTAAGAGGATTGTTGTGCTTAATGTAAAGCATATTCGGGAGACAATATTAAAAGAGGCACATGACTCACCATACTCAATTCATCCATGTTGTACAATGATGTACAAAGACTTGAAGACTTGCTATTGGTGGGATAGCATGAAGAAGTACATAGCTAAATACGTAGCATTGTGTGATGTGTGCCAACGAGTCAAGGCGGAACATCAAAGGCCAGCTGGACTATTGCAATCATTAAAGATTGTGGAATGGAAGTGGGAAGAAATCAGTATGGACTTCATAGTTGGTTTACCACGTACTCAGTCTGGTTACGACTCAATTTGGGTAATTATGGATCGGTTAACTAAGTCAGCTCACTTTATTCCCGTCAAGACCACCTATAATGGAGAGAAATAGGCGGAACTGTACGTGGGAAGAATAGTATGTTTGCATGGAGTTCCGAAAAAGATAGTCTCGGATAGAGGTTCTCAATTTACCTCCAGGTTTTGGCAAAAGTTGCATGAAGCTTTGGGAACGAGGTTGAATTTTAGTTCAGCCTATCACCCTCAAACGGATGGACAAACTGAGAGGACCAATAAGATTTTAGAGGACACGTTAAGAGCTTATGCTTTGAAGCATGGGAAAGGTTGGGACAAGAGCTTGCCATATGTAGAATTTTCATACAACAATAGTTACCAATCAAGTTTGAAAATGTCACCATATGAAGCGCTTTATGGAAGGAAGTGTAGGACACCTTTATTCCGGAATGAGGTAGAAGAAACTCAAGTATTTGGTCCGGATGTGTTGCAAGAAGCCGAAAAGCAAGTCCAAAAAATTCGTGAAAACTTGAGGGCTGCCCAATCAAGACAGGAGGGCTATGTGTAAGACCTATGTGTGCTTAATACATTGGCTATAGTGGATACACTTGGCTTTCATGATAAAAGTTTTGAATTTCACCAAAACACCTTTTTTATCAAGGTCCGACTCTAGCCCTGAGCTACAGCAAGGTCCGACGGTAGGTCCGGCTTGGTTTGGGTAGCTCCGGTTACGTTCGATGCTAGGTCCGACTAGCTTTGGTCAGCTCCGGTGAAGTTTTGTCTTTAGTTCCAGCATGTCTTTGATAGCTCCGACATGTTTTTGCTAAGCTCCGAAGTTGATTTTTCTAGCTCCGACTTTTGGGATTACTAGTTACGACTAGTTCTGGTTAGCTCCGGCGCTAGGTCTTGCTAGTTTTGTAAGCTCCGGCGGGAGCTTGGTTGTAGTAGTTTTGGTAAGCTCCGGCGCTAGGTTCTACTAGCTCTTGTTAGCTCCGGCTCAAGCTCCGGGTTGCTCTGGCAAGGTCCGGAACTTGACCGAAGTGCTTCTGCTTTTCATTTGCAATGTTTCGTACTTGCTTTACATGATTGGAAAGATTGCTTAGTATTCATTTGCTAAGTTTTTGGTGCGTTTTCGATGATATGGCTGATATCGTTTTGCTATATTATGCAACATGCTTACGTGAGGTTCTCACGTAGGGTGTTGTGTTCGGAACTAACTTGAGTCAAGTCGAGGACTTGGGCTCATATGGATTGGTTGTTTATTCATGTGCAGGTGTTGCTTGAGTTCAAGACATGGTTGGTGACGCGATCCATTGGACTAGTCTCAGGGATGAGATGAGGTTCCAACAACCAAATTCAGGAGGAATTGTGGTTGAGCTGATCAGGAGGTTGCGCAACCGATTGAATCAAGAGCAATGCATATGAAGGTATCGTGGACGTCATTGGAAGATGTTTGCACATGTGCAAGGAGTGCATGGACGTGGCTACATGGTTCCGAGACGTGATGAAGAGATGTGGACGTAAAGAGTTGGTCGGAAAGGTCCAACCGACTAGGTTATGGACTCATGCTGCGGCTGAGTCGGGTTTGACTCAAATATGGAAAGATTTGAGTTGGTTATGATAGGATTTCGTGTGGGTCACGAATTTGAGTTGTTTAAAAATGTGGGATACGTTTCTAAGGTGTTTGGAAGTCTTAAGATTGCTTCTATCTACGTATAGAAGAATCCTAAGCAGTTATGGAAAGTTACGATTCCTGAACAGAGTAGGATTAGGTTCCTGATCTGAGTTGAGTTGGCTTTCGAGCTGGTTGTATAAGCAAGGGAGCCCAGAGCTCGTGGTGCACGACTTTGGGGCTGTTCCTCTTGTGTTCTATTGAATAAAATTCAGAGTTTGAAGGAACTTTTGTGCCTTGTTCGTCCGACTTGTTCCAGACAAGTTTTACTCGTCGAGTTTCTGGAGAGCACTACCTTTCGTCCGTGGTTTTATCATAACTCGAGTTTTACAGATCCAATTGACGTGATTATTTTTGGTTTGTCTTCACAACTTGATTGTCTATCATATGTCAAAATTTCACGGTCATTGGATTTGTGGTCTATGATCTACACCAGTTTCTTTGCAGCATTCCAGAACTGTTTTTTCTCGGGTAGGGCAGATTGACCATTGTTTGATCTTTCAATCATAACTTGACTTTTTCTCGACGGATTTGAGTGATTCTTTTTGTGTTGTCTTCATGACTTGATTCTCTCTGATATCTATCACTTTTTCATGGTGAAACACATTTAGACTAGTCTCACACATGATTTCTTTAACAGATCGTTTTTCTGCCGAAAGGGTTTGGGGTTTAATTGTTTCCGCCGCTTAAGATTTTTAAATCTACCATTCACCCCCCTATGGTAGCTTTTCACGTGCTCTTCGATCCTACAATTGGTATCAGAGCCATGGTGCTCTAATCTTTGTGATTTGCGCGTGTTTTTGACTAATCATCATGGAGAAGTACTCCGTCAAACCTTGTGTGTTCGCTGGTATTGATTTTAAGGTTTGGTAGGCACGCATGGAGGCTTTCATCCAGGCACAAGGCTTTGCAATATGGGAGAAGGTATACAAGCCTTACGAAGTGTCATCAAACGATGAAGTTACAGCTACAAATCTGAGAGATGTCGACAACAACAACAAGGCTCGGAACTTGATCATACAAGGATTAACACAAAGCGACTTCGACCGTGTTGCACACCTCTGATCTGCATACGGTGTGTGGAAAGCACTTTGTGACTACCACGAAGGATCCAACACGATCAAAGAGGTAAGGCAAGACATGTTCAAGAAAGAATACAAGCGCTTCGAGATGCAACCCGGTGAGTCAATTGATGATATCTTTGCTCGCTTTAATAAAATTCTCAGCATCTTGCGTAGCGTCAATGTTAATTTTTTAGATGCTGAAAATGCTAGGAAATTGTTAAGTGCATTAGACATGTCAATTTGGGAGATGAAAGTTACATCTATTCGTGAATCTACTGTCATGAGTACACTTACTTTAGATGTGCTATATTCTAAGCTAAAAACTCATGAAATTGATATAATATCACGTAAGAACCCCAACAAGTCTATTGCTTTTGTTTCTCAACGTGATATGCCTAGCTCCGGCCAATCTTCATCTTGTAGTACACTTGCTTTGTTGTCCTCTCTAACCCTTGAACAGATTGAGGAGTTTCTGGAGGAGGAGCTAGCACTTCTCTCTACGAGGTTCTCAAAAGCATTGCAAAATGTGAGAACTAGAAGGAGAGGAAGCTCCGAACCTCAACGATGCTTCGAATATGGTAAGACAGGACATTTTCGTTCAGATTGCCCTAACCTTTCAGGTCCTACTTCCCGGGATGAAAAGAAAACAAGAACGAAGCACTCCTTTGCAAAAGATACGAAGAAAAAGAAGGGTACCATAGGACGCAAGATGATTAATAGCTTCATCACTGCACCTCAAGAACTTAGTTCAAGTGATGTAGACTTTGAAAGTGATGAAGATGATGACGATCTGGCCAACTTATGCTTCATGGCGGGCAAAACAAAATCAAGATCAAGTCAGGAGGATGCATAACACAACAGTGAAGACGATGAGGTATGTTCTACCTGCAATGAAACGTGTGATGCTATTTCTCGTGCAACTATTATTGTCAAGAAAAAGGACAAAAAGCTTAGGGATAATGCTGCTAAAATTGAATCACTAGAATCTGAAATTAAACGTTTAAAAACTTTGATTCCTAGTGATGATGCATGTCCCTCATGTGACTTAATCTATGAACAATTGTCCACATTAAGAAGTGCACACTCATCCACTTTAGATAGACTTGATGAAGAAATTGAAAAGAACAGAGAGGTTGCTGCACTTAATGATAAAAACTTGAAAGATGCTAGCTGTTCTACAATTGATTTGCATTGTTCTACTTGTGATAATCTTGATAAGAAACTACAGGATGCTATGAATGAAATTTCTATATTGAACAATGCTTTACGTTCTCATGAAGTTAAATTTTGTTCCAATTGCAAACTAAAAGGAAAAACTTTATGTGAAAATTGCCTTGATCTGTCCAACAAACTTGATGATATGCATAGGACATTAGATCGGTTTTGTAATGGAAATAAGAACCTAAACTTGCTGCTGAATTCTTCCAAGTCTTGCAATGATAAAACTGGTTTAGGTTTTGATTTTCATGCTCATGCTAAGGCACATCCACCTAAAATTGTAAAGACATTAGGAAGTGGTTTGATTCAAATAGTTCCTAAACAAAAAGGAGTGGTTTTCATATCTGCAGGAGTGTTGCCTCATTCAGTTTCAAATAAAAATATTGCTTGCTCATCTAGACATGAACATAAAGTTAAATTTCATTGTACCTTATGTGGTAGAGATGGTCATGTCATAGATTTTTGTTATAGACTAGCTAAACAACAGAAAAGGGAAAGAATGGTTGCTAGATCTGATAACTTTCATGCAAAACTTGCTGCACACATTGAACCGAATGTACAACCTGCTGTTTTGAGTCAAAAACATTCAAAGCTTAACTCCGGACCTTCTGTTTTTGCCCCCGGAGCTACTGATTTTTGTGCTACACAAGTAACACCTTATAGGTCAGTAGTCAAGAATAAAAAACCTCAAGCTTTGACTCATAAACCTGCTATTTTGTCTCAGCTTTCGCGTGTTTTTCCTGCTGCACGTCGCGTGACTCAGTACTGGATTCCTAAATGCCTTTTGACTAACCCCAGTATTGAGTCATCGACGTATTGTGCTTTTATGTAGGTTACACGTTTGAGGAAGGAGAACATTTGGATTGTGGATTCAGGTTGCTCACGCCACATGACCGGTAATAAAGATTGGTTCTCCTCCCTCTCTTTTGTGTCATGTGTAGAAAATGTTACTTTTGCCGATAATTCTTCAACTCCTATAATTGCTAAGGGTTCGGTTAGAGTAAATGATCACTACACTTTAAAGGATGTGGCACTTGTCAAAAATTTGAAATACAACTTTCTTTCTGTTTCACAATTGCTAGATGAAAATCTGGAAATTATTTTCAATAAAAACTGCTGCAAAGTTGTAAGTTCAAATTGTGATCTTATTTTTAACATGTCTCGGTTTGGAAGAGTTTTTAAAGCTGATTTTGATATGTCTTTCTCTAAGCATAGGTGTCTAGTTGCTAATGATTCAAAGGACTTATATTTTTGGCATCGTAGACTTGGTCACGTAGGCTTTGATCACCTAACGCGTGTTAGTGCTCTTGATCGCATACGTGGCCTGCCTAAGCTTAAAGAGGACAAAGAAATTGTGTGCTCTTCTTGTAGACATGCTAAGATGGTTGCAGGTTCACATACTCCTCTCACAATGATCATGAAAACTGAACCATGTCAACTTTTGCATCTTGACACCGTAGGACCTTCACGTGTTCAATCCTTTGGAGGTAAATGATATGTTCTTGTTATTATTGATGATTATTCTAGATACTCTTGGGTTTACTTTATGGCGTCTAAGAATGATGTTTTTAGTCACTTTAGAACTTTATTTCTTAGATTATCAATTGATTACCCAGGATCTTTAAAAGCAATTAGAAGTGATAATGGAACTGAATTTAAAAATCAATCTTTTGATCACTTTTGTGCTGAAAATAGAATAGATCATCAATTCTCTTCACCATATATACCTCAACAAAACGGTGTTGTAGAAAGAAAGAATAGAACCTTAGTTGAGATGGCTAGGACTATGCTTGATGAATATCAAACTCCTAGGAAATTTTGGGCTGATGCGTTAGCAACCGCTTGTTATGTCTCAAATCGTGTTTTCTTGCGTGCTAAGCTAGGTAAAACACCATATGAGCTCCGGTTTGGACATAGGCCTAGTGTTACACACTTTCGGGTCTTTGGTTGCAAATGCTTTGTTAAGAAACATGGTAATCTTGATAAATTTAAACCTAGATCCATTGATGGCATGTTTCTTGGTTATCCATCTCATACTAGAGGCTACCCTGAGCTTTTAGTTGACACTAACAAAATTGTGGAGACTTGTGAAGTGTATTTTGATGAATCTAGCCTAGGTACTAGCTCAAACATTGCAGGTCCAGATCCATATCCGCAGGGGGAGAGCATTTTCATTGAAGACGAGGAAGAATTGGAGTTGCTGCCAGAAAATTCAGCAGCTAAAGACTTTAGTTTAGCTCCGGATGTTAATTCTCAACCAGCACCGGCAACCATCAATGCTGATTCAAATCATCCTCAAGCCAAAAGCTCATCGATTTGTGATGAACATGAAGAAGAAGAAGCTTGTGAGACATCTGTTCCCCTACGGTTTTACAAAGATCATCCCCCACAACAGATGATTGGAAGCTTGCATGAACGAGTCACACGGTCCAGGTTTTGCGATCCAAACTCTCATGCTCATTCTGCTTTTGTTGCTTCTTTTGAACCCAAAGATATATTACACGCACTCACTAATGAATCTTGGATTATTGACATGCAAGAAGAGTTAGAAAATTTTGAAAGAAATAATGTTTGGAAACTTGTACCTCCACCTCAAGGTCACACTTTAATTGGAACTAAATGGGTATTTAAAAATAAACAAAGTGAGGATGGGGTTGTGGTTAGGAATAAGGCTAGGTTGGTTGCTCAAGGTTTCACTCAAGTTGAAGGTCTAGATTTTGATGAAACTTTTGCTCCTGTCGCTAGATTAGAAGCCATAAGAATTTTGTTAGCTTTTGCAGCATCTAAAGGTTTTAAGCTATATCAAATGGATGTTACAAGTGCTTTTCTTAATGGCTACATAGATGAGGAGGTTTATGTCAAACAACCACCGGGTTTTGAAAATCCAGATTTTCCTAATCATGTTTACAAACTGTCCAAAGCCTTATACGGTCTCAAACAAGCCCCTAGAGCATGGTATGATAGGTTAAAAACATTCTTACTTGAAAAGGGGTTTACCATGGGCAAGGTTGATAAAACTCTTTTTGTGCTTAAACATGGCAATGACTCATTATTCGTTCAAGTGTATGTGGATGATATTATCTTTGGTTGTGCTTCTCATGATCTTGTGTCCAAGTTTTCAGCAATGATGAGTTCCGAATTTGAAATGAGTATGATGGGTGAACTCACTTACTTTTTGGGGCTGCAAATCAAGCAAACCAAGGAGGGTACCTTTGTGCATCAGACAAAGTATACCAAAGACCTCCTAAGCCGCTTAACCATGGACAAAAGCAAGCCTCTTCGGACACAAATGGGAACAGCAACAACACTTGAACTTGATGAAGATGGTGAACCTGTGAATCAAAAAAGAATATAGAAGCATGATCGGATCACTTTTGTACCTCACGGCATCAAGACCGGACATACAATTCAGCGTATGTCTTTGTGCACGGTTTCAAGCTTCCCCACGTGTTTCACATCGTCAAGCCGTCAAAAGGATTCTCAGGTACTTACATGGAACCCAAGAATTTGGCATTTTTCTTCCTTCTTCCTCAACCGTTATTGTGAAAGCTTTTTCGGATGCTGATTTTGGGGGTTGTAGGATTGATAGGAAACGTACTTCCGGTGCTTGTCATTTTCTTGGTAATTCTCTCGTTGCTCGGTCCTCTAGAAAACAAAATTCAGTT
The DNA here is from genome assembly GCA_036927565.1 of Tuctoria greenei. Classification (NCBI taxonomy): domain Eukaryota; kingdom Viridiplantae; phylum Streptophyta; class Magnoliopsida; order Poales; family Poaceae; genus Tuctoria; species Tuctoria greenei. Next base: position 112,442,837 of record JAYESD010000001.1, read on the forward strand.
GCACAATCCACAGCCGAATCTGAATATGTAGCTGCTGCTAGTGCTTGCTCACAAATTCTTTGGATCGTTCAAACACTTAAGGACTATGGGGTTGATCTAGATAGTGTTCCACTATTCTGTGATAACACTAGTGCCATTTGCATTGCTAAAAACCCCGTGCAACATTCTAGAACTAAGCACATTGACATTAGGTATCACTTTCTCAGAGATAATGTTGAAAAAGGAAACATTGTGCTTCACCATGTAGATACCGAACAACAATTGGCTGACATTTTTACAAAACCTTTGGATTTCACTCGTTTTTGTTACATTCGTAGTGAAATAGGGGTTATGCATCCTCATGGCTTAAATTGAGGGGGAGTTTTGAAACATGGGAAGTCTATGTGTGAATCTGAAATTAAAATAATATGAGCATAGTATTTCATACATATATGACTTTGTGATTCCTTTTATATGCTGAAAGTTCTTACTACATTACTCGTGTTATACATTTTGTAGTTTTTTCCATGTCTAGTAATTGGAATAATTACTTACACTAAATCTGGTCATGGTCAAACTTTCTTGCTGTTTTGAACTTGTTGCATGCTCACAAATGCTTTTAATCATAAAGAATTAATCAAGTAATCAACTCACATGTTGAGTTTTTATGAACAAATATAAATTGAGAAAAGATCAAGATAATATGCATGCATCACACTTCTTCTTTTGAGATAGCTTATCATTGCACTTAGATATGAACTTGGAAGAAGTTGTGTATGACTAAAACCATGTCCTTAAGCTTCTGATTGTCAAATGACATAGGCTTGGCTTGGTTGGTTAGAATAAGGCAGATGCGCATATAATCTCTTGCAAATATCATATGATCTAAATTTATGCTTTGAAAAATAATAAAATGCAGCAACTAGTGTCATGCTTTCAGGTTTTGAAATAGTTAAGTTTGTGGGATCATGACTTGCTTAAATTGAAAATTACATTTGATCTCTAGCATGGCTTACACTACTTTATGTATCTCATTGATGTGATAGTGTAAGTTACTTGATAGTATGACTTGGATGAGCTTTGTTTTATATGTATATGTTATAATATGCTCATAACAATTAAAATTTCTCTTTTACCTTGCTTAATACATTGTCAAAGGGGGAGAGATTAATCACACATTCAAAAAAGGGAAAAGATAATGTGCATGGGGAGAGATGATAAAGGGGGAGAGATATGTGAATTTTGAATTTTTGCAATTTTGCTTTTCTTCTCATTTTATTTCTGATTTACAAAAAGGGGAGAAATTGTCGTCTTCAAAATTTTTTATGAGAATAAGCCAATGTTCGGATTTCAAATGGTGTTGCCAATGCATTCATCAAGGGGGAGATTGTAAGACCTATGTGTGCTGAATACATTGGCTTGTAGTGGATACACTTGGCTTTGATGATAAAAGTTTTGAATTTCACCAAAACACCTTTTTATCAAGGTCTGACTCTAGCTCTGAGCTACAGCAAGGTCCGACGGTAGGTCCGGCTTGGTTTGGGTAGCTCCGGTTACGTTCGATGCTAGGTCCGACTAGCTTTGATCTGCTCTGGTGAAGTTTTGTCTTTAGCTCCGGCATGTCTTTGATAGCTCCGACATGTTTTTGCTAAGCTCCGAAGTTGATTTTTCTAGCTCCGGCTTTTGGGATTACTAGTTCCGACTAGTTCTGGTTAGCTCCGGCGCTAGGTCTTGCTAGTTTTGTATGCTCCGGTCGGAGCTTGGTTGTGCTAGTTTTGGTAAGCTCCGGCGCTAGGTTCTCCTAACTCTTGTTAGCTCCGGCTCAAGCTCCGGGTTGCTCTGGCAAGGTTTGGAACTTGACCGAAGTGCTTCTTCTTTTCATTTGCAATGTTTCATACTTGCTTTACATGATTGGAAAGATTGATTAGTATTCATTTGCTAAGTTTTTGGTGCGTTTTGGATGATATGGCTGATATCAATTTTCTATATTATGCAACATGCTTACGTGAGGTTCTCACGTAGGGTGTTGTGTTTGGAACTAACTTGAGTCAAGTCGAGGACTTGGGCTCGTATGGATTGGTTGTTTATTCATGTGCAGGTGTTGCTTGAGTTCAAGACATGGCTGGTGACGGGATCCATTGGACTAGTCTCAGGGAGGAGATGAGGTTCCAACAACCAAATTCAGAAGGAATTGTGGTTGAGCTGATCAGGGGGTTGCGCAACATGATTGAATCAAGAGCAATGCATATGAAGGTATCGTGGACGTCATTGGAAGATGTTTGCACGTGTGCAAGGAGTGCATGGACGTGGCTACATGGTTCCGAGACGGGATGAAGAGATGTGGACGTAAAGAGTTGGTCGGAAAGGTCAAACCGACTAGGTTATGGACTCAGGCTGCGGCTGAGTCGGGTTTGACTCAAATATGGAAAGATTTGAGTTGGTTATGATAGGATTTCGTGTGGGTCACGAATTTGAGTTGTTTAAAAATGTGGGATACGTTTATAAGGTGTTTGGAAGTCTTAAGATTACTTCTATCTGCGTATAGAAGAATCCTAAGCAGTTATGGAAAGTTACGATTCATGAACAGAGTAGAATTAGGTTCCTGATCTGAGTTGAGTTGGCTTTCGGGCTGGTTATATAAGCAAGGGAGCCCAGAGCTCGTGGTGCACGACTTTGGGGCTGTTCCTCTTGTGTTCTATTGAATAAAATTCGTAGTTTGAAGGAACTTTTGTGCCTTGTTCGTCCGACTTGTTCCAGACAAGTTTTACTCGTTGAGTTTCTGGACAGCACTACCTTTCGTCGGCGGTTTTATTATAACTCGAGTTTCACAGATCCAATTGACGTGATTCTATTCGGGTTGTCTTCACAACTTGATTGTCTATCATATGTCAAAATTTCACGGCCATTGGATTTGTGTTCTATGATCTACACCAGTTTCTTTGCAGCGTTCCAGAACTGTTTTTTCTCGGGTAGGGCAGATTGACCATTGTTTGATCTTTCGATCATAACTTGACTTTTTCTCGACGGATTTGAGTGATTCTTTTTGTGTTGTCTTTGTGACTTGATTCTCTCTGATATCTATCACTTTTTTCACGGTGAAACACGTTTAGATTAGTCTCACACACGATTTCTTTAACAGATTGTTTTTTTGCCGAAAGGGTTTGGGGTTTAATTGTTTCCGCTGCGTAAGATTTTTAAATCTACCATTCACCCCCCCTCTGGTAGCTTTTCACGTGCTCTTCCATCCTACACTATGCGGACCATAGGAGAAGGAAATTAACCTTTGAAGTGGGAGATTTTGTTTACCTCAAGGTGTCACCGATGATAGGTCATAAGAGGTTTAACATAAGAGGCAAGTTAGCACCTCGATACATTGGATCATTCAAGATTTTGGACAAAAGAGGAGAAGTAGCGTATAAGTTGGATATGCCAACTCATATTTCAGATGTACAAGATTTATTTCATGTTTCCCAACTCAAGAAGTGCTTAAGAGTACCAGAAGAACAAGTGCCGATGGAAGAATTGGAATTAGAGGTAGATTTGACTTATGCCGAGCAACCGATCAAAATCTTCAAAACCAAGGAGAGAGTCACAAGGAACAAGGTTATTAGATGGTGTAAAGTTCAATGGAAGCACCACATAGAAAAAGAAGCAACGTGGGAATTGGAGGATGATCTCAAGAAGGAATTTTCCTATCTCTTCTCTTTCGCGTCGAATCTCGAGGGCAATATTCATTTTAGAAGGGGTAGGTTTGTAACACCCTCATTTTCATGCATCATGCCCTACATACACTCATAAACATATTTAACATTAACCCACATAAAGAGGAACGAGTTTAAAATAGATTTAGAACAAAACCGCACTTAAAATGCTAAAAAGTGCGAACTAGTCCGATTTTAGTGAGGACTAGTCCGATTTCTCTTTGACTAAAAATGAACTTGTCCGTTTTTGCTGCGGACTAGTCCGATTTTGCCTCTGGATACTTTCGGACTTGTCCGATTTTGTGCGGACTAGTCCGATATTCCAAGAATCCTTGAAAATTTGCTAAGTCCCTGGACTTTTCCGGACAAATCCGGTGTTCCAGCGGACTTGTCCGTTTTCCACTCTGACTAAAGTCGGACTTGTCTGATTTTAGCCAGACTTGTCCGATTTTCTCTCTGGACAACTTCGGACTAGTCCGGTCCTTTTCGACTTGTCCGATATTTCGCGACTCCGAGTTGATCTTTTGTTTTACGACTTGTTTCTTGGGTTTCACATTATGTGGGCCTAGGGATGTCGTGCCTAACTCTTTTAGAGCCCATGTGGGACTCTAAACCGGCCTCTACTCCTCTCAAACTCGAAATCCATCTAACCATAGCCTCCACCCCTATATAAACAACCCCACCCCTTGGCTTGACATCTACTTACCACTTTTCCACCCCACCCAAACCCTAGTTTTTGGAGAGCCACCATCAAGGAAGGAGGAGAAGATCCCAAGCAAGAAGAAGAAGAGGAAGAAACGAAAGAGGATCAAGATCTCCATCAAGTTTTGTTCTTCATCACCAATTCACCTCCAAGTTCATCACCAACCCTAGATCATCAAGATCCAAGTGTTACCTCCAAGTTTCTTGATTCATTGGAGTCCTAAACACTTGGTATACCTTCTATTCTCTTTTCCTTACGTGAATTCAACCTCTAATCTCCAAATTCACGTTGATCTAGAAAACCCTAGTTCGTTAGTTCTGCGAAGTGTGGACTAGTCCGGCCTTCTGCCGACTAGTCCGATTTTGCTGACTAAACTCTGTTGAATTAATTCTAAAATTAGATCTAATGACATCCAAACCTGTATAAACTTGTTAAGATCTATTAGAACTAGTTAGTGATCATTAAAAGCAATCTATTAATAAGTTCTACCTTGCATTTGCATCAATCATGCATGTCATGTCATATTGAGTAATATTTGTGCACTCTTTGATTGTGTTTCTTGTCTTTTAGGTTATTGTGTGGATTAGACGGATTTGCACTAGAGAGTGCCGCGGAGGATCTACAGCACCAAGAGTTTGAAGGCTTTGACCCTAATCAACCGCAAGAGCAAGGCGGGTGTCCTTGAAGCATATTCATCCTGTTTCAAAATAAATGTTTTGTTTCAAAATTGCATGCTTGTGTCAATTTGATGGGAAATCCTATGGTAGGAAGTTTACTAATTTTGTTGACCACCCTTGTCACTCGGAATATATGGTAGAGAGTCGGGAATGGCTTTTTACCTTTTTGCTACGCTTAATCAACCGGGATGGGAAAACAACTATACCACTCAATTTAATTATGCATGGATGAGATTATGGTTATCATGAACTGGTTAATATGATATGGTAATGGTGAACTAAGCAAGCCTGGTATGTGGATGGGTTGGATGTAATGGTGGTTTTGCTTGCTTTAGATCTAAGGACCGGTTCGTGGAGCGACCATGCAGGATTTATAGTGCCACCACGAGGTCAAATATGTGTGCGGCGTAGCTGATTAATTAGGGCTTTGCTAGTGCTATTTGGACCATTAAGGATGCTAGGGGAAGGGGTAGTCGGATTCGGTTTGTTGATGATTGGTGGGACTACCCTGGGATCCGAATTGCTCAAGAGGGGGCCCTTGGTTGAAGATATGCTCGGTGGGAGACATCGCCACCAGTGAAATCTCAGTGGGGTCTAAATAGGCTAGTAATCCCTTTGTAAAGGCTATTTTGTGATCTCTTGGCCACACACCTAAGGAAGTGTGAGATGGCATAATTGAGATTCTATAATCATTGAAAGGTGATGAAATCACAATTACGTGGGTAAAGTGGTACAACCTCTACAGAGTGTGTCTAAAACTATCATGATAGCCGTGGTCCCGGTTATGGGCAACCTGGACCCTCACATGATTAGAGGAAACTTGGTATTGGAATGGTATTTGGGATGGTTATGGTTTGGTAATGGTTATGGCTGGTTATTGATTAATTTCTAGTATTGAATATGGTTATTGGCAAATGGTGAGATCTGGAATTATTGATGGTGGTAGTGAATTTAGGCTGGTATTATGATATTACTTATGATTATGATGGGTTTACTTCACATACATATAATACATTGCTTTTCAAATGTTTTAATGTTCTTTTCGGCACTCAACCATTATTATATTCTTCATTTGAATCAGCCACATGTCATACTTTCCACACTTGCTGAGTACGACATGTACTCACTCTTGCAATCCACCCAACAGTTGCAGGTCAGGATTGGTAGTTTAATGGCGATAATGCGGAGTTCTAGTCCGTGTCTACCGTCAGCTTTGCTTGTGGTGTTTTTGAGCTACGCTATACCCTATTGCTTAGCTGCTTAGTTTGCTTATTTAGTTTATTCCCGCTGCATTAGTTGAACTTGTCATTAATATTCATTAGAGCTTGTATTCGAGGATGATATGGTTTGCGCAATAAAATTTGGATAATTAATCTTGTTCTGTGGTAATTTTTTGTATATCCTTTTGTGAATGCACTCGTGTATGTCTGTTGAACATCCTGGGCACACATATGCGTTTGCTTGGTTCATTTTCGGAACCGGGTGTCACAGGGAGAGATTGAGGGGGAGTCTTAGGTTTTAGGTCTTATCTGTAGGATGTGAGGAGAGCTTCTTTTTGTGTCTTTTGTCTATTTCGTGGTTTGTAAAACGTTTAATATGCTCTTATGATACATATGGTCCTGTGATGCAATGTTTTGAACTGCTTATGAAGAAATTGATGAAATCTGTGTTTTTGCTATAAAAATGGCATATATGCTTATTGTTGACGTGTGATGTCAATTATGTCATTCTCATATAGATTATTGCTTCTATACACTTAGTGCTGCTTCCCCACCATAAAGAGTGCACATATGGATCATGCTCTCATTGCTTAATATGTTTTAAACTCATATGTGCACACTTTATGAAAATCTCAACTTTTTATCATATTTTGTAAAATCTCAATTGGTTGTCATCAGTCACCAAAAAGGGGGAGATTGAAAGTGCATCTTGGAATCCCTTGTGGGTTTTGGATGATTTATGACAAGCAAATAAGATCCTAACTACTTTGTTGAGATGAGCACAGGTTCTAATGAGAAAATAAGCAAGGTGCCAAAACGAAGAGAGAATGAGGAGCAATGTGGAAAAGAGCTCAGGAAACAAGTGTAGTAGATCATTGTGTATGGAGTGTGTTAAGAAAACACACCCCAAGAGCTCAAGCACAAATAATCACACACATTGCACAAGTTTATACAGGACCGGACTAGTACGACTGAAATCGGACTAGTCCGATATCTTTCTGCGCAAGATCGGACAAGCCCGATATCACCACGGACTAGTCCAATATCTCTATGACTAGAATCGGACTAGTGCTCCCTAGTGCGGACTAGTCCTTCAAACTCTTCACAAGCTGCACAAAATTGGACAACTCTGGTAACGCAACGGACTAGTCCGATATCATTCTAATGTAAATCGGACAAGTCTGATATTGGCACGGACTAGTACGAAAAACCCTATGACCTAAATCGGACAAGTCCTCCAAGTGCAAACTTGTCAACAATTCACTTAGGGTTTCACTTTTCCGGACAAGTCGATATCCATCGGACTAGTACGAAGATTTCCAGAAGCGAAATCGGACAAGTCCCCTTATAGCCGGACTAGTCTGATATTTTGGGACACCTAGGGTTTGCTACACACAGCACACCAGACTAGTCCGGTGTCCACCACAGACTAGTCCGATATTCCTAAACCCTAACGGTAACTTTTGGGAACCACATATAAATAGGTGTACACAACCCATCTTTCATATCTCTCGACCCCCTGCGCCGTCACACCCCCCAAGAGACTCAAAAACACATCTCTCCATGAAATCAAAGCAACAAAGATCAATCCCTTGAGGATACACTTTGGATCATTGGAGAGACATGGTTCATCACTCATTGAGCTCTTGGTTTGATTCCCTAACACACTCCTGTGGTTTTCATTGTAATCTTTTGAGTGTGTTCTTGGTGGAGTTCTTGTTGTAATCTTGGGGAGCCCTCAGCGTGTGAGAAGGCCACTTGAATTCGGTTATTTGCCCTTTGTGATAAGTGAAGATGTTTGGCCTCCATGGCGATCCGACGAGGGTAGGGTTGGAGAAGACCCGGTCCTTTTGTGCACTCCTCAACGTGGATGTAGGTTGCCTCTGTGGGAACCGAACCACGGGATAAAGTGCTTGTGTTCTTACTTTGCGCTCATCGTTCTTATACATCATATCAATCTAGGGTTTCAATCAATCTTGCTTACTTTACATTGAAACATTAAATATAAGATTGACTTGTGGTATATCCTAGTTCATAAATGTGTAACACTTCAATTACAAGTATATTTCTACTGCATACATCCTAGAATCAAATTAATCGATCAAATTTGATAAACCTAGATGGTATACACCAGACTAGTCCGCAGTCGACCGTACTAGTCTGATATCTCGAGGTTTGATCTCGTTGTTAAGTGTTGCAGGTTCCGACAAAATTCAAAAAGTCCTATTCACCCCCCCCTCTAGGCCACATTCACCTACTTGATTAACAATCCTGCGTGTTCCTAAATTTAGAGCCCCGGAATTACAACATTATGGTATCCAGAGCTTAGGTTCAGATCCTATCCGCTGACTCGGGGCGGCCCCTCCCGGAGGGAGGGGCGGCTTGGGACCGGGCGTGGGATTCCTCTGAGTGGCGACGAGAGTCGGGCGACAAAAAACACAGAACAGGGCGGGCAGGGCCGTCTTGAGCGGAACTAAAGGCGTCTTGGAATCAGACAATTCCGGCGAGGAGGGAGTATATCCAGATGGATTGACATGGATCTGCTCTAGCGCAGCGGTGGGACCGAGGCCCGGTCGCGTGCTGCTCGCGAGGGAGTGCGACTGACCAGGTGGAAGGTGCACGTGGATTGGGTGTGTCCAGCGGCAGAAATTGAACGGATCAAGTGTCGACAGGAAGGCAGGCAAAACCAGAGGAAGACGGCGTGCGGGCATTTGAATGACAGCTCAATAGAGGTGGTGTGTCGTGTGGTAGGCCTTGGGCATCGATATGTCTGGTCGGAAGTTGTCGCGCTGGTCCATCGGCGCGGACGCGCAGATCCAGCTGAGGTGGAAGCGCTCATGTGCAGCGTCGTGCAAGTGGGCAGAGAAGGTCAGCGGTAGATCCACATGCAACACATGAGAAGGGGCGGCGGCTCCCTTACCACTGCGTGAGAAGGGGATGGAACAGAATAAGTTAGGCTTGGGCTTGCTAGTCATGTGAAGGATGAACCCAGAAGTTCATCGGGTGACTGGTAGCTAGGCTGGGACGAGCTGACGTGATCTGATGTTAGTTTTTGTTCCGGTGATCAAAGATGAGAGGTCTTCACGTGTTGGGAATGCAGCAGAGAAAAGGAGCATCATTATGGCCTCGTCGTGTGGGATGTTCTCAATGAGAGGTTCACGACACCAAGTACAACTCTATCGCACATGCGATGCTGTGGGTTTGAGTCTCACTACAGTTGGGGAAGATTTCAGGTTCAAGTCCCATCATCGTCCTAGGAGGAGGCTTGGCACACGGATGATGGAAAACTGTGCATGAGGCAAACGAGCACGAGCAGAGGTGCACCAGCGAGCGCGTGATAAAGTTAGAGTCCTGGAATGAGAAGATTACATGTAACTGGGCTATATAATCAGTCCAACGCCATTGTAACAGTACACCTCCTCGATTAACAATTCTCCGTTCCTAAATTGAGAGCCACGGAATTCCAACAGGTACGGCAGACATCGTACCATCTCCTTGGCACTGAGCTTCTTTAGAGCCCCGAAGTGAGAGTGCCCGAAGCGCTCGTGCTACTGCCATACCTCGTCGTCTCGATGAGTAGCAAGGAAGACAGGTTGTGCTACCTGTACATTAAGGATGTAGAGTTGATTGGTACCTCTGGTTACCTTGGAAAGAAGGCGACGATGTCGATCCCAATTCCTCATGACTTCGTCCTTAATCTCCACGCGCGAACAGTTCTCATCCAGCTACCCCAAGCTGATAATAGAGTTTCTCAGCATGAGGATGTAGTAGACTGCGATGAGTAGCTTGTGCTCACCAGACTCAGTGGTAAGGATAACGAAGCCGACGTCCTTGATCTCCACGCAGGAGGCATCACCAAACATGACAGAGCCTCAGACATTGGGGTCAAGCTCGGTGAAGAACTCCTAACGACTGGTCATGTGATGGGTGGCGCTCGTGTTGAGGCACAACCCATAAGTCTTGTCGTTGCTGGAGCCGTCCCTGAAGAAGGCGTGTGCTCTTGGCTCATCAAGATGGAGGAGAGCCGCTGCAGTTGATGCCACTAGAGGTGCCTTGATGCTACCATGTGCTAGGAGCAGAGCTAGCTCCTCCTCCACCCTTGCGACGTGGGCCTGGCCACGTCATTGCTGTCGACACTCCCTGACCCAGTGACCAAGCTTGTCACAGTTGCGGCAAGTATTGTCTCACTTTGGGTTGCCGACGGCCCCACCCTAGGCGCCTCTGCAGGCGCCACCCTCAGCATGTCCTTGTGCCCCAACCTAGGCTCCTCCGCGCTCCTTGCGCGACTTGCCACGGTTGCGGCCACCTGTTGAGGATGAGGACTCCCCCTTCTTCCCGTCACCCTGGCCAGCCTCCCACTTCTCCGGAGTGAGGTGAAGCTTCCCGCCAATGGCGATAGGCCCCGAGAAAGGTTGTGGTATGTTGCTCTTGGCAACCTTGAGGTGATCTATTGCCTCTTCGATCGACATCGTGGAGAGGTCCAGCAGAGAGTCGATTGAGCGAGCGATCTTCTTGTACTTCTCTGGATGCAACAGAATAGCTTCTTTATGACTCTCTCCTCGTCATAGGTGTCGTCGCTGAACTAGACCAACTCTTGCAACAGAGTGTTGAGATGGAGAGCAAAGTCATCAACATCCTCGCCTAGCTTGAAGGCCATGTTCTCCCACTCCTTGCGAAGCGCCTGTAGTGTGGTCTAGCGAGCGCGGTCGCTGCCGATGCGTGCCACAGTGATGGCATCCCAAGCCTCCTTGGCAGTCCGCTTCTCGGGAAGCGAGAATTGCATCTTGGGCGGGACTGCAACAATGAGGGCATCAAGCGCCCCTCGATTCTCGTAGTAGTCAACGTCGCCGTACTGAATTGCTTCCCACATGTGCCGCACCTAGAACCGTACCCTTATCATCGCGACCCACTCGACGTAGTTGGTCTTGGTGAGGGTAGGCCAACCACCGTCGGGACCGATGTCCCTAACATGGCCTAGACCCCGTGGTGTTCATGGTACCTGTCCGGGGAGGGAGAGTCGCGCCACATGTAATGGTCGCGTTCTCCGTTGACCCGTCCGCCACCACCGGCACATCTGCGCCTGCCTGGGCTATCGCTGTCGCACCCATGGGGGTGCGCAACTACTCGCTTTGCCTCCTGTGCTCCTGCTGCCTCCCTCGCCAACCTGAGCTCATCGTCGACACCACCATCGATAGACACGTAGCCGCTGGAGCTACTGTCGTGCAGAGCCTCCAGCTCCGCTGCCGCCGCACGCACTGCTTCCACTTCCACCCTCGCTGCTGCCAGTTCCGCCGCTGCCAACCTTGCCACCCTTGTCGCCGCTCGCTCGCGCTCCAGTGTCGCGACAACCTCGTCCTGCGGTGCGCTCGAAGCTACTGAGCGCTGAGACTGTCCCTCGGACATGGCGCACTACTGGGGGGCTGCTGTTTGGGGAGGAGGCTGACTCAGACAAGCTGCTACTCATCTGTGCTGGAGAGGATGGATGAGCTGGAACAACCGGTGTTCCTGCTGTCGGTTGTGTACAAAGAGAGATGCGGGAAGGAGATGAACATAAGATGTTTAGGCTGCAGGATAGAATGGTTTTGATACCAAGTGTTAGTAGCTGAATTCTTACTCATCTAAAGAGAGGATGACATTCGGAGTTGGGACAGTTTTTCTAGTTTATTTGTCACAAAATGTCATGCTCAACCTAGGGGCTGGGGTTATATATTTATAGCTGCCAAGACAGCCAAACATATGCCAAGATGCTAGCTTAAGATGCTTAGATGCTAGTCTAATATTATGTCCTTGTTATCCTAACACTCCTTAAGATGCTGTCCTAATGTCCTTAACATGTTGTCCTAGTGTCTTTAAGATGCTGTCCTAATTGGGGCTACAAGGACCATGCAAAAATTCTAAGGTACACAAGACCACAAAGACCATACAAAGATGCTAAAGTACACAAGACATATTCCATCATCCTCTAAAATTCATGTAAAAATCATCAATCCACACAATATTCTCCCAGTTTTCTTCTCTTCCGCCCAAACTTTTTTCCGGTGCGCACCACCAAAGGCTGACGCATCTGCTATTTATGTTCTTGTGCACACACAGTACAAAGCAGTAGTAGTACAGAGAATATTTCCTTCCAGTTTTCTCCCTGCGCAAGCTCTCTCCTGCATGTAGCACATGTCTCCTGCCTGCAGTTGCATCTGCTATTGCCTGCCTTGTTCCTATGACATCTTCTGGTCTCACGTGAGGAACTGCAGCACCCAAGTCTTCTTTTGAGTTGCTGCAGTTCTTTAACTGTGACCAGAACAGTAGTTTCAGTGTGCGTAGCACCGGAATTGCAACATTATATCAGTGTTATTGAGACATCACCTAGGTGACGCATAGGAGGCGCCTAGTCATCGAGTCGATCCTCCGCGGACACCATGGGTCCTCGCCTCACCTGGACCGAGCATGGTGCCCGCCTGGGATAGGGAGGTGTCGCCGTGGCGCCTAGGCATCATGCCCAGGCGGACGCCTAGAGCGACAAGTGCGTCGGGCGAGCCTGAGGCAAAGGCCAAGAGGCGGCGGCTGGCTAGATCGAGCAAGTGAAGAAGCGACAGCTCGAGCAGCGGAGGAGGAGAAATCAGGCGGAGGCGGAGGAAGGAAAAATCGGGGAGAGGGAGGTTGAGGCTAGGGCGGACTGTGCATGCAGACATTAGGGTTAGAGGCAACTGAACTGGGGACGTTGGATAAAAAATTAAGGGTTCTGCATTAATTGGGCCAATTGGTTTAGGTGAATCACGGTTTCTAAGAGATAAAGGAGATTAGGGGCGTGCAACTCCGTGACAGGTGGTTGAGGTAGAGTCCAAGTTAAGATTAGAAGAGTTCAAGTCATGTTTAGGGTTGAGTTTTATCTCTAATAGGCTATAAATATTCAAGCTTTCTCTTGGAATAAACAGGGCAATTGACCCCGGAATCCCAACAATTTGCATCAGAGGCGGTTTAGATCGTGGAGGAGAACGACGAACAGGGAAACTCCTGGGCGCGTGGAACGCGGCACGGATCTGGCAGCCCACGACGGAAGCGCGATGTCAACGGGTGCGCATTAGAGGCGCGATCACCGTTGAATCGTGTGGATTCGAGGCTTCATCGGATCTCGTAGGGGCGGCTCAATTCGGTGGCACGGTTGAGGCTCTCATGCGGAGAGGACGAAGGTGCATTGGCGAAGCGGTGCGGCGTCGGTCAGGCAACTGTATACATTGGTGAATGGCGGGCGGCCAACTTTGCATCTGGGCGGCAGCGTTCCCTCAGTGCGAGAGCTAGGGTTGAAGGGGAGAAAGGAAGATTGGGCAGTTGTTCTCCTCCGCAGTGGTCCGAAGGTACTGTATTCGGTGGAAGACCGACTGGGCATGGTCGGCTATGAATTTTGCTAGGTGCACCCAAAAGTGAATCAAAGTTCACGCTCCAGTTGCTAGAAATACATAGGAGGAAATAACCGGAGGTGTAGACACAACATGGAGAGTAAAATGGCGTTGCAGTATCCTCTGCTAAAAAAGACTAATTATATAGCGTGGGTTATTAAGATGGAAGTATTTTTGAAGGCGCAAGGGGTATGGAAAGTAGTAGATGCGAAAGAGGAAGACAATGTTGATCCAAAGATGGATCAGATGGCTCTTGCGGCCAACTATTAAGCTATTGATGAAGCCACTCTTATGCGGATTTCTAAGAAGAAGACGACAAAAGATGATTGAGAGATGATCAAGACAATGTTCTTGGGTGAAGAACATGTGGTTGAAGGAAGAATTCATACTATCTAGAATGAACTTGATGTGTTGCTCATGAATGGGGGAGAATCCATCGACGATTTGGCACAAAAGTGATGATAATCGTGACAAAGATCGTGGTCTTCTTGGAGGAGTTGAGAAATTTATATTGTGAAGAAATTATTGTGTGCTCTGCCTTCGAAGTTTCTCCATATTGCATCTACTATTGAACAGTTTGTTGATCTAAAGATGATGACTATGGAGGAGCTCGTTGACAGACTCAAGGCACATGAAGAACGAGTGCATGGCTTCAACAATCAGGAGCATGAAGAGAAACTCTATTTAATAAAGGAGGACTGGAAAGAAAGAGAGTCATAGGAGAATAAGAAGAACAAACTTGACAAATCGAAATTCAGTGCTTCATTGTCACAAGTATGGACATTTTTCTGATGAGTGTTCCAAGAGCAAGAAAGATGAAAGCGCTTCTGGCGTATGAAAGAGATTTGTTTTGATCTCAAATGATCAAATGTGTGTGTTTGAGGTGTAGTGCCCACCCCAAAGGGTTGTAGTGTCCAACCTAAATTTGTGTCCGGGATGTAGTGCCCGTCCCTTAGTGTGTGCAGGATGATGACCATCCTGGGGATGTAGAGTCCACTCTAAGTGTGTGTAGGATGAAATATGTGTTTTCATCCTACAGTAGTGTGTCCTATAAAACGTGACTAAAGGGATGATTGTTAGGTGAATCACAATTTCTAGGAGATAAAGGAGATTAGAGGTGGGAAAATCCATGAGAGATGGTTGAGATAGAGTCCAAGTTAAGATTAATAGAGTTCAAGTCATGTTTAGGGTAGAGTTTTATCTCTAATAGGAAGGCTTTCCCGAGGAATGAACAAAGCAATTGACCCTGGAATCTGAACAGATTGGGCCTTAAATGTACCTAACCCTAGCTGGCAAGCTTCGCCCTTTCTTCTCCTCTGCGGCCGCGCACCGCTGCATCCTCCCGCGCTCGTCCCTGGCTCCCTGCCTCCGCCTTGGACCATGGTCCGGCAACTCCGATGTCCAGCCTGCCCCCACCCCGCCTCCCCCTGCTCCAGGTGCGCGCTGGCCTCCTGGTCCTCTCCTGCCTCATCTCTGAGGTCTGGAACACACGATTGTTGCTTCACCTGCCACCTAGGCGAACACTTAGACGTCAAGGCGCCTCGGCGTCCAGGCACCATTTTAGAAAACTGCATTATATATTAGCAAAGTATAAACTGGTGATGTTTCTGAATCTCACTACAGGAATATCGATCAATTACGTCGGCCAAAGCCGACGTAATTAAGGCCTAAACCGACGTAAGTAAGTTAATTACGTCGGTTTTTCCTTAATTACATCGGACATTGGCCGACGTAGCGGTTTGGACGTAATTAAGGTAACTTACGTCGGCCATCGACGTAAGTTAACTTAATTACGTTGGTCTGCAGCAGCCGACGTAAGTGAAGTGGTGGGATGGGCCGTGGGCTGGGCCGGAGTACTTACATCGGCCACAACATGCTGACGTAAGTTATGTGCCCTAACTTACGTCTGTTGCTCCAAACCGACGTAAGTTAAGTGGTTTAATTTACGTCGGTATGGTCTGACCGACGTAAGTTAAACTGGGCTAACTTATGTCGGCCATGCCATAGCCGATGTAAGTTATGTTTTCGAATTTCTTTTTTTAAAAACAGAAACTGACTACCTCGCTCGATGGCGAGAACACAGAACAGATTCACAATAGATACAGATACAAAACAACAGTCTCAAAACATTATTCAAACATCGATAACACACAATTCCACCGGGCTACACGCTGGCCCCTCCACTACCTCCAGGATCTTCTCGGCGCGTTCCCGAACCCTGCAGAAGAAGCATACTCAATTGACAACATGAAATCAACATAAATTCACTTGTACCTAAAGTATTCCTTCGTATAACTTTATGGTGCGAAACAACTAGTTGATCCTAATTAGAAGTCCATAAACTATTTCCAGTTTCTATCCATTTTGACATTTTCTGAAACTGAACTTTAATTTTGACTTTTTGACAATCCACAAACTTAACTATCCATAAATTGAAACTTAACTTTAATTAGGATAAACTGAAACTGACATTTCTATCCATAAACTGAACTTTTGACATTTCTACCCATTTTGATATTTGTATCCATAAACTGAAACTAAAGTGAAACTGACATTTCTATCCATAAACTGATACTGACATTTGTAGACATAAACTGAATCTGAACTGAACATCAAATTTAGAATGCTAAAGCTTTTTGACTACTACAAAAACTATTTCAACGGAGCTAAAGGAATATTGAAATGAATTTGACAATATTACCTGCTCCGGTGTATGCTGCGGCGGAAGCGTAGGAATCTCTATATCCTGACCGCTATGTCGAGCAAGAGCCTGCCATTGCAAAATAAAGATATATGTTATTGAAGTGCTGTAAAATTTAACTACGGTACTTTAAATTACTTACTGCCACCGCTGCTTGCATCTGAGCCATCAATAAGGCCGTCCTCTGCTGCTCCTCCCTTGCCTCCGCTCTCGTCCTCTCCAGCTCTGCCTGGGTTTGCGTCAGCATCTCCCTCATGGCCTGGAGCTCCAGCTGGGTCTGCGAGAGACGACCACTGGTCCCAAGGGTCGAAGCCTGCGATGATGAAGCGCCTCTTAAAGGTCACGTCGACCTCGAGTCGACAACTCCATCAAAAATGGCAAACCTGCAAAAGAATGAAAACACTAAGTAGAAGAATATTAATTGAAAAAGAAATGAAACACACGAAGAACTCACCGTCTGTGGGACTTCACGCCTCCGCTTGCGTACGCGGCTTGGGGGTCGATCGGCGCGCTTTCCCAATCATAATCCGCACCTTGTATCTTTGGGACCTCCTGCGCGTACTTTGTCTACAAAACAAATAAATCTTGTAAGCATGTCAATAATAGTATTAGTTATAATGAAATTGATGAATTTCGAAAACTTACCAGTCGGTCGGCTGCGACCTGACTACACTGCCCTGGCTGAGAAGGGTCACTTCCCTTGTGACCTCTCTTCCAAACCTGGGTCGGGGTCAGCTCATGACCCATCTCTCGCTCCTGTACAGCCATGTTAGTGAGATAAATAATATATTAGGAACACATAAATAAAATGAAAAGGTACTTACCATGCGTTTAGCCAAATGCAAGTAGCCATCGCCGCCATAGTTGTGCTTGCCCTCGGACCCCATGCGGCATTGTCTAGCCTTCGTGGACTTATTGATGAAAGCATCGCTAGCCCAGTACCGACAGAGAGCTAAGTATGCCTCCATATTACCCTGTAACCAGGAAATACTACCTGCACATATTTCATTTTTTATAAACGTAGTTAACATACGTAGATATTGTAAATATTTAACAATATTGAAAACTTACCTCCGCGTACTGCTCCTCTGTCAAGTACGAGTCGGAGTCCTTCCTAAATACACCCCTTTGCTGCTCCTGCTCCTGCTCTCGGGGGTGCCGCTTGTAGTACGCGTTGACGGCCTGAATCCGGGCGTACAACAATGCCGCTGTCGTGAGCTTCTGAGCGTTGTAATGGAACACGCGTCTCGCGTGGTCCTCCATGCCCGGTTCCTCTACTTGGTACCTCAGCTTTAAGCAAACAAATATTTATGTGATATAAATTAACAATTCAAACGAGTTGAAAAAATAGAAGAGTTAAACTTACCATAAAATCGTGCCACACGACTCCCTGAACCGTGCCGTGGACCGGGTGAGAGACACGAGCGTAGTCATCCCACGACAGGGCAGGAAAACCGTCAATCACATCGGGGTAGTGCAACTTCACGATAGCACCCAGGACACTGTTAACCTGCCTGTGGTGCTTCTCGGCCCCCGTGAACGAAAAGTCTTACCAACATCTACAAAATATATTAAATCATTAAGTAAAGGAAAACAACATCTAATATTTAATATACTATATACAATATTTACCTGTATCCAACAGGGCGGATCATGGTCCGCTGAGTAGTAACCGGAGGAGGAGCCGCAAAGTGGGTCCGCCTCGTCCGTCGCCTCTGCTGCGACGCTGCCGCGTCCTGTGACCGTGAAGGCTCTGCGGAACCACCAGAGTCTCCAGGAAGGCTAGTGGTAGCCGGCTGCACAGGGAGGCTAGCGCTAGCCGGCTCTGAAGGGAGGCTAGCACTATAGGGATCCTGTAGTGGCCCCCTAGCCTCTTAGTCGGGCTCCTATAGCGGCCCCCTAGCCTCTAACTCTGACTCTGACTCAGAAGTCTCTGAGTCAGACTGCACAAAAAGAAAAGATTGACAATAAATAATTAATAACAACTACAATTTCAAAAATAACTTTATTGTAACTAAATCTTACCTCAGTCCGCTGAAAGCACACGACAATTGAGGGTGGAGCGTGTGCCAGAAAGAGGGAACGTCGACTAGAAAGGAACGAGGTCCCTGAGCAAGGGTCTCGTGGCGGCTCAAAGCCTCTCACTGGCTTCCCCTTCCCCTACCCCTTTGACGACATCCTGTTACAAGGAATAAATGATTAATATGCAAATATAATATACACAATTAATGTTAAATTAGTGAATAAAACGTTACTTTAAAATTCATCAACATCACGATCATGCACCCTACTCCTTAAACCAGCCCATAGATCTTATTCTTCCACATATCGTTTTCGTTTGGGCAAATCAGCAGGTTCGACTATGTCATAGATATCTTTAGTTTCGGATTCTGATTCTGTTTCCGCTTTGGTGCTAGCCTCGATATCTTGAGCGTCTCCAACTAAGTCATCGAGTCCTACACCGGGCTCAACTGAGAAGGAGTCTGGCAACTCTTCCTCTTGGTAGACACAATCAACCTCAGCTTCGTCGTGGTAATCATCATCTCCTGGAGCGTATAACCGCTCACGAGGATTCACCTTATGTACCACCCACCAAGATTTGAATTTATTGCATGGATAAGGTAGATAGTACACTTGCTCTACTTGGTGTGTAAGAACTAATGAATCGAATCCTTTCAACCGTTCCTTGTGTTTTACTTCGACCATGCCAAATTCGTTTACTCGAATTCCACGAATGGAATCAAACCATTCGCAGTCAAAGAATACCGCTCAAATTGGCTTGTTTGCGACAAAAGTGAATTCAAGGATTTTTTTTAATAATCCCGTAGTACTGCGTTTCATGATCTTGCGAACCGATTGCCCTCATCACAACTCTAGTATTATATGTTGCCGCGACAGGACGAAGAGATTCAAATTGAGTTGTACGGAATCGAAAGCCATTGACGTCATATCGACCATAGCATCTAACATTAACCACTCCACGGGATAGTTGTCGCAAATCTTCTTGGACGTTGGCATCTTTTTGGCACTGTCCAAGATATGGAGTTATTAGAAAACGTAAGCATTCTTAAGTCGAATATGATCTCGAAACGTAAGCATTGGAGTGATTAGTTATCGAGAAAACGTTACATGATCTCGAAACCAGGAGAGAAAATTAGATCCCTCGTTTATTCCTTCCCGTCGAATATGTTCTATTTGCTTGCTCGTGGGTTGATGTCTATGTCTCCAATTTTGCTTGTCGAACATACTACACGAATAAGAGAACCTTTTAGAATACAGGTGTCGGAAAAGATGGTGAAAAGCATAAGTGTAGGAGAAACACTTAGTTGAAATATTCATTCATTTCTTCCATATTAGCGTACATGTAGAAGAATGCAGCACGCCTTTCTTTTTCGCTAACATCATACAAAGTGTAACTACCAACAATAGTGCCTCTTGTTGCAAAAATGGAGAGATCGCTACAAGGTGGTTGCTCATCTATATTGTATCGCATTACCGAAGTATTAACATTGTTTTCCTCTGCAAAGTAAACACTTGAGAAGTATCCTACTTCCTTAAGAGTAAAAGCTTCGGCGATGCAACCTTCAACCCTTGCCCTGTTACCAACCATTGGATTCAGATATCTAAGTGATCTTTCAATATGATACATCCACCTATATTGCACGGGACCGCCCACTTTCGCTTCAAATGGAAGATGAATTAAGAGATGTTGCATTGGATTGAAAAATCCTGGAGGAAAATTTTTTTCCATCTTACACAAAAGTACCAGAACCTCCTTTTCCAAATTAGTCATCATCTCTGGCGTGATTTCTTTAGCACAGAGTTGCCTATAGAAGTGGCTAAGCTCGGCTAGCACCTTCCACACTGCATCGTCAAAATAGCCTCAAAACATAACAGGCAGAAGTCTTTCCATGATTATGTGATAATCATGACTCCTCAACCCAATGAGCTTTCCCGTTTTCACATTCACGGCTCGTCTCAGACTACCTGCATAAGCATCTGGGAATTTCAACCTTTGCAACCATTCAAGAACTTCTTTTTTTTTCTTTAGGTCGAAGACAGAAAGGAGCGCGTGGTTTACCACCATTTTCGGAGAGCTCAAGAGTTTGACGGTTACAAAGCTCGGCAAGACCCTTTCGAGCCTTTAAATTGTCTTTTGTTTTGCCCGTCATGTCCATGCATGTGCTTATGATACATTCGGCCATGTTACGCTCTTGATGCATAACATCAATGTTGTGCCTTACAATCAACGACTTCACATACGGTAACTCCCAAAGTCCACATATGTGAGTCAAATTGTGTTTGTCTCCGTAATCTTCGAAATATCCAGGACGACCTTCATCTGGCACCAATTTGTCCAACATATCAGATATTTCTGACCCATCAAGACGTTTCGGTGGTCCTTTAGTGACAACGGTGTTCTTTCTGAAGACATTCCTCTGTTGTCTAAAAAAGTGATTCGGAGGCAGCCAACATCTATGACAACCGAAGTAAGATATCTTGCCTCCATGGGTAAGTTGAAAGCAATGGGTATCCGAGGAACATATCGGACATGTCAACCGACCATGAGTGCTCCATCCAGAAAACATGCCGTATGCCGGAAAATCATGAACGGACCACAAATAAGCAGCTCGGAGGTTGAATTTCTGTTTCTTGTAACAGTCGTACGCTTCGACTCATATCCACAACATTTTCAACTCTTCTATCAACGGTTTCAACATCATGTTGAGACGTGACCCAGGATGATCTGGCCCAGGTACAATGAGGCAAAGAAACATAAACTCATTCTTCATGCAAAAAGCCAGTGGAAGATTGTACGGAATGACAAAGACGGGCCAACAGGAGTATGGTGCGGCGTTTGTGCTGAACGGCATGAACCCATCTGTCGCCAACCGGATGCGAAATTTTCTCGCTTCACGAGCAAATTATGGGTCGAACCGGTCCAGCACCTTCCATGCCTCACCATCGAATGGGTGCATCATGACTCCATTGTTCTCATGCTCACCTTCTTCGTTCCATCTCATGTGTCTGGCCGTTTTTTTCAAAGGAACAGCCACTTCAACCTCGGTGTCACAGGTATGTAACGAAGCTGGTTACGTGCGACTTCCGTCGTCACAGTATTACCATCGTTATTAACAACTTCTACAAACCTCAGTTGACCACATTTCAAACATTTGTTCTCATTGGCATGCTCTCTCCAGAAAAGCATGCAGTTGTTCGGACACACATCAATCTTTTCATGCTTCATCCCGAGACCGAAAAGAATTTTCTTCGAGTTGTACATATCCTTAGGCACTTTGTTGGGTTGTGGAAGGGCATCTTTGAACAAATCGATGAGCATGTTGTAACAATTGTTAGAAAAGAAGAACTTAGACTTAATTGCCATAAGTCTAGTCACAAAATTGAGGATTGACATTTTAGTGTGTTCATGCAGAGCCTCTTCTGAATCTTTGTGACGTTTGAAGAACTCTTTAACCTCTGTTGTTTGAGTATCTTCTGTAAGCTCTGGTCGTATAGCTTCCAGCATCTCATCTATCATATCAACCTCTTGAGCATCATCATTGTCCGCTTCCACATCTTGTACACCTTGAGAAGCTGTCTCGCCGTGGAAGTTCCACAACTCATAATGTGACACGTAACCGTCTCGACACAAGTGCAACGTAAGTTCCACTTTTTCCAAAAACGTTCCGTTTCGGCATTTAGTACATGGGCACCGCGCCTTATCGCTATTTGACAACGAAAAAGCTCATTCTACAAAAAGCTTCTATCTTGGCGTACCATTCATCTGAGTGACCACCAGCTCTGCTCTTCCAGCCAGTATACATCCAACTGCGGCCTTCACCCATGTTTGGCTCTGCAGTTTAACGCGAAAGAAATTGTCGTTAATGTATTGTTATGTTATGTCACAGCCCTACAACCTAGGCAGATAGATCCTAAACCCACCCAAGAGTGACCGAGTAGTGCGTGCTCATGACGAGACGCGTGATCCGGATTCGAACGAAATTTCGGCAGCATAACCCCGCTGTTCTCCACTGCACGCCCAAAAATGGTGCAGCAGAGAACAACAAGGTTATGCAACTGAAATCTCGTACAAATCCGGACCCGCATCTCCTCACAAGCCACGCCCCCTAGGTCACTCCGAGGCTGTCCAAAAACGGACAATTCCGAACCTGCACGTCTCACATGCCAATGGCATGTGAGACGTGCCGATCCGAAACGGGTAATACATTGCTATAGGTTACGTTGCTCATTTTCATTTTGAGGTCATTTAAGACAGAGGAAAGAACTAGAGAAAGAGTGAAAGAAAAGTTGGACTTAGATGACAATTCCACATCAATTTCCACCGTCCACGCAATCGCGGGTCAATGACGTTCTTAAGGCGGTAAGGCGACTTAAGGCGACGGATCCCCTGCTCTCGCGGCGCCAGCTTTCCCCGCCACTGCCGGCTTCCCTGTCCGCTGTCGCCGCCTTACCCTAGAAAACAAGGCGAAAGGGACGCCTTACGGTGCCGGAGCGCCTTACCGCTTTAGCGTCGCTTTACCGACGCTAAAGCGACACCTTAATAAATATGTTCAACGACAAAATATACCGCATTTCTCAGTTCACCGCCGGCGCGAGCTTCTTTTGCGTGCCGCCCACCGCCTCGAGCTCCTCCGCCGGCGCGAGCTCCTCTTAGTGCGAACTCCTCCGCATGCTGCATGACACACCAAGCTGCACCGCCGCCCCGATCTCCTCTGCTCACCCCTACACACGACCCCACCTCCTCTCTCTCTCTCTATTGGAGCTACCGGCGACGCCGTAGCACCCGACAGTCGGCCACCCCAGACGCTGCCCTCCTCATGGTGCAATTAACCACTTAAGAATAAATAGATAAACCACTTGAGCATAATTAAACGCATAAGCAAATTAACAACTCAAATAAACCACTTAAGCATAATTAAACAAATTTAAGCAATTTAAGCATAATTAAACATAATTAAATAAACCACCTAAGCATAATTATGCAAATTAAGCAAAAATAAGCAAATTAAGCATAATTATGCATAATTAAGCAAATTAATCATAATAAAATAAACCACTTAAGCATATTTAAGCAAATTAACCACTTAACCATAATTAAATAAACAATTAAGCAATTTCAGCAAAATTTAAAAAATTTCAAATTCAAAATTGAATTTGATTTCAATTAAAATTGAAATTTGACTTTCAATTTGGGGGGGGGGGGCTCGGGGAGCAGGGTGAGGGTGGGGGGGAGGCAGGGAGCAGGGTGAGGGTGGGGGAGGGGGGCCAGGGAGGGGAGGTCGAGGGGGAGGGGAGGAGGAGGGGGGGCTCGGGAGGACAGGGGAAGGGGGGGCGGCGCTCGGCCGTGGAGGGGAGGGGGAGGGGAGGTGGAGGGGGAGGGGATGGGGAGGCGGACGGCGGCGGTCGGCCTGGCAGGGCGGCGCTCGGGGAGGGGGCAGGGGGGGGCGGTCGGGGAGGGGAGGGGAGGAGAGGAGAGGAGGGGAGGGAAGGAGTACCTTGTGGCGGCGGCGTCGGTTGGCGGCGAACGCGGCGGCGGTGAGCGACGGCGTCGGGCGCGGCGAGCGCGGCGGCGGTGAGCGGCGGCGTCGGGCGCGGCGGCGGGGGGGGGGGGGGGGGGGGCGGACAGAAGAAAGCGGCGCGCGGCGGGTAAGGAAGAAAAGGGAAGGCGCGCGTGGGGGTAGGTTAAAATATGTAACTTACGTCGACTAAATAGTAAACTTACGTCGGCCGACTAAACTTACGTCGGCCAACCCCACAGCCGACGTAAGTTAAGCCTAACTTACGTAGGTCTTTTATTTACGTCGGCTAGTTGCTCAGACCGACGTATGTTCACATTTACTGCTGTCGGTCTGCTGACTTACGTCGGCCGCCGACGTAAGTTAGTTTAACTTACGTCGGTTTTCTTGACCGATGTAAGTTAGTTTATTTACGTCGGCTGGCCGACGTAAATTAAGCTGGCCGACATAAGTGTTAGCATTTCCTGTAGTGTCTAAACTGATATATGGCTGTTTCTAAATTGTTGCTATTTCTGAACTAATTTGCTTCTGAATTTTTTGTGTTCTAATTTTATGTATTTTTCTTAATCAAATAAATTAATTAAAAAGAGAAATCATAATTCAGAATTTTCTAAAGTAAAGTACAAATTTAACTTCACAAATATGCACTTTATATACATAAGAACCCCTCTGCAAGTTCATGCGATTTTTGGAGGTCCCCAACTATTTATATATAATAAAGGAAGAAGTGGGCAGGAAATAAAAAGAAATCTGAAAAAGAAAAAACCCTGCAGGCGGGCAGCTGCTCCCATGTAGAGCAACACAAAAGCACCTCCGTGGCTTCACGTGCGCGCATTCGATGGAGGAAATATAAGGAGCTCTTTGCTCTTGCCGCTCCTCGCTTCCCTCTCCCGTTCTCTCTATCCGCTCCCGTTCTCACCTTCTCCATTAAGCCGTGTCTCGGTTGTCGCGCGCGTGTGTGTTTGTGATGATATATTCAGCCTGACTAGAAACTGCCACCAGGAATAGAGAGGACGACTAGAACTCTGACTAGTCATCCTAGTCAACCTGATCGGTGGTCAGGCGACTAGGATCTACTAGACGACTTGAAACATTGCTACGAAAGCAGTTTTATGCATTGTTCTCTAATGTCACTATATTTCTGCTGCCTTGCAAACTAAACTGTGAATGCTCACCTAGGTTTTTGTCTCCTGCAGAGAAAAGAGAGTAACAAGAAAAAGGAGTTATCTAAGAAAAGTATAGAAAACAAGGTTTTCATTTCTTGCGAAACTTCTCCTACCCGTCTTTCTTGTCCTGGATATATCATTTTCCTTGATAATTCCCATTGATTATTATAGTAAATGAGGTGCACAAGCTGATGTTTTATACAAGTTTGATGTTTGTTAATTTAGCTCTAAGGAAAATTAGAGAAGTATAGTTCAAATTTTTTTCATTTGCATAGGAAAATTGAGCTGGGTTTACCTAAATTCAACAGCAGCAATGACCATTATTCACATATATGTTCAGAAAGAAGTTAACTAATTGATATTGCAAACACTTTTACTTTAGATCATATTCCATTTTGTTTTTGATATTCTATGCTTGCCATGATTGAAGTTTTTTTAATCTCCTTGCCAAACATTTAAATTGTAGGAAAAAGCTGGTGACTCTTCATCAAAAGGTCCTGCACACCTGATAGCTCAACCTAACGCCCCATCGTATACTTTTCTTGTTCTCCCTATGGATGATGATGATGTCTCATACAAGGGTATATGTATATGTTTTTCAGATGAAGTTCCATACTGTGTGTTTTTTGTAATGTTTAATGTGTTAGTGATTCTTTGCTGTACGATAGTGTTGGCCCTTGATCCTTGGCAACAACAACAACAACCAAGCCTTTGTCCCAAACATGTTGGGGTCGGCTAGAAATGAAACCCAACAATTTTTGAAGAGAAGTAATATAAAATAAGATGAGAGTAAAAAAATACAAATAAATTAAGATTCTAAATTTTATTTATTTTAGAATGAATTAATAAGAAAGAAGATAAAAGTAACAAACTACGAATAAACTAGGATTCTAGCACATGAATTGCTAATTTCCATGCAGTCCTATGATGGGCCAAATCTCTAGGTATGTCACACTCTTTTAAGTCTCGTTTCACCGCCTCCCGCCATGTCAAACTTGGTCGACCTCTACCTCTCCTAAAATTTTCTCTACTCTTTATAATCTCACTGTTAACTGGTGCTTCTGGGGGTCTCCGCTAGATATGCCCAAACCACCGCAGGTGATGTTGGACAAGCTTCTCCACAATCGGTGCCACCCCTACCCTATCACGTATCATCTCATTCCTAATTTTGTCTCTTCTGTGTGACCGCACATCCACCGTAGCATGTGCATCTCAGCAACACTCATTTGTTGGACATGTTGCCTTTTAGGTGGCCAACATTCTGCTCCATACAGCATCGCAGGTCTGATCACCGTCCTATAGAATTTTCCTTTTATTTTTTGTGGAAAATTCTCATCACATAAAATTCTAAATGCTTGCCGCCACTTCATCCACCCGATCTTGATCCTGTGGCAAACATCTTCACCAATATCATCATTGCTTTGTAGCATTAATCCTAAATATCGAAATGTGTCCCTCCTAGGTACTACTTGTTCTTATAAACTAACTTTTCCCTCTCCGCACCCGACACCACTAAAGTTGCATCTCATATACTCGGTCTTGGTTCTACTAAGTCTAAGCCCCTTGGACTCTAAGGTATGCATCCATGGCTCCAATTTTCTATCAACATCATCCCTTGGTCCATCTACCAACACTACATCATCAGCAATGATCATACACCAAGGGATATCCTCTTGTATATCATTCGACACCTCATCCATCACTAAGGAAAAGATGTATGGACGTAAGTCTGATCCTTGGTGTAGCCCTATTGTGATAGGGAAATTATCGGTCTCACTGTCCCTTACGTGGACACTTGTCACCATATTATCATACATATCCTTGATAAGGTTATTGTACTTTGTTGGGAGTTTGTGTTTCTCTAGTGCCCACCACATGACCGGCCTTGGTACCTTATCGTATGCCTTCTCCAAGTTAATTATCACCATATGTAGGTCCCTCTTTCGCTCCCTATATCTCTTAGTAACTGGCAGAGTAAGAAAATCACCTCCATAGTAGACCTTCGAGGCATAAAACCAAACTGGTTTTTAGTGACATTGGTCACTTTCCTCAAGCAGTGTTCAATTACTCTCTCCCAGAGCTTCATAGTATGACTCATAAGATTAATTCCTCGGTATTTAGTACAACTTTGAGCATCTCCTTTATTTTTGAAGATGGGTATTAAATACTTTTCCCCCACTCTTGAGGCATTTTGTTTGACTGAAAAATGCGATTGAATAGTTTAGTGAGCCATACTATTGCTACATCCCCCAGACATCTCCACACCTCAACGGGGACATCATCAGGGCCGAGGGTCTTTCCTCCTTTCATCCTTTTAAGGCCTCTCTAACCTCGGACTCTTGTATCCTCTGCACGAATCGCCTGTTGGTGTCAACAAATGAGTCATCCAACTCGAACCTAATGCTCTTATTACCGTCATTGAATAGTCCATTGAAGTAGTCCTGCCATCTGTTCCTAATCACTTCATACTTCAATAGAATTCGATCTCACTATGCCCTTGATCCTTGGGTATACCTTTTTTTACATGAAATCCTTCTGGTCATACGTTGTACTACATTTTTGCATCATCATTTCAGGTCTCTTAAATCTGTTATTAATGAAGAATTGTTTTCACAGACAGCCGAAGTTGCTCCAGAACCTCTATCAAGTCAAAATATTTTTGAATTGTAAGATAATATGCAAATTGATTTTTCTAGATGTATCCAAATAGCTCTGTAGTAACATACATTGTTTTTATTGTTTGTTAACTATGATAGAGACATCATTCATAAAAAGTAATAATGAAAGTGATGCACTCTAATATTCTTTACATACGTAGAAAGAAGAAAACTGTTCACTATTAAGCTAGTAATTCTGTTTTTTTCTTATGTCATACATAGTGATTCTTTTATTGCAGCAATTGGAGGCCCAACTGGACAGCTTCTAGAGCACAATGCACAGATCCTAAATCAAATCTACACAAACATTTCAAACATGGAGGTTCTGCTTCTGCACGTGTTCTGTTTAGCATTCTCAGCATTCATTTTTTTTTCACATAAAAGATTGTATTTACTATTGTTCCTATTTTAATCTATTGATGTAGTTTTAATTCGGAAGTCATTAAATTTACGGGTTTTCAGTTGTGCATTGTTGCCTTTAGATTATTTTATATCATATTCATGCTGTCAATATTTCCTACATAGTAGAATTGTAAGTTGTTATGAAGGAGAAAAATTGATGTTACTTTATGGGGGAATTGTTTAGGTCTGCTTTTGAGTAAGGGAATTGATTAGTTCCTCATGCCCACGGAGTCAACATTTTAAAACTCCAAAATATTTACAGAAGTGTCAATACTTGATCAAATGATTCATTTAGGATAATCCACCATTTGATCTAGAAGGCATCCTCTAGATTCTCATTGGCATGATTGCCGCTTTTCAGTGACCCCCATGTCGCAAAGGATGAGGTAGGGTTGCATAGGGGTGCGCAGGAGGTCCTCATAAAGTCATAATGTGTTAAAATTGATGTAGTATTGTGTATTGCGTATTCTTTCCCATCAACTTAAGCTTTTGGGTGCAATCGGTCAGCGCATAATCGCTGACCTTCAGCGTATTAGAGCTAAAGGTCTCGAGTTCAAATCCTGTTGAGTCCTTTTTTTTTAAAGAAAAATAGTAGGGGAAGCCCTGACTGTGATGTGTATTGAAACAATGATAACCACATGGGTTACCAAGTAAGTTACAGAGGATTAGTTACAACAAACTCTTATGGCTGGGACCGGAAAATCATGGTACTCTTGAGCTAAAGGGTGGTGAAGTTTAGCCCGGATACCCAGTCCATCATCTCAGAACAAAGGGTAGGGGGAATCTATTACTCTGCAGTACTAGGAAGAGTGCAAATTTGATTTTCCAGTTGGCCAGGGTGGGTTGGTTTCCTCTGAAGATCAGATCATAACGTTGCTTTCAGATTTTCCGAGCTGTTGTTATGAAGACTTCCATGAAAAGTGTGGCTATCCAATTTGCTTTAGCTGTCCAGATCATTTCGAAGAATGACAGGCCATGGTCCCATTCTAGTGCAAGGGCTGTCCAGAAGACGAAACATTAAATGAGCATTGGAAGAAGAGATGGTATGTGAGCTCTTCTATGCCAACTTGACAGAGCACGCAAGAGTAGTTGTCATCCTGTATTTTGTAGTTCTTCCTCTTTTACAGGTTCTCAGAATTCAACCTGTCCAGGAACAGTAGCCAACAGAAGATCTTCAGGTTTTTGGTGAGCTTTTGTTTTTCAAATCCAACCAATGGGGCTCAGAGGGATAATGTGCATGTAGGTCAGGTTGTACACCATTTTTTTATGAGAAAAATTTTGTAGAGTGTTTGCAAATCTAGATATCTGGTTTCTGTCTTGTGTCTGCCTCCTGTATAAGTACCTATAGGCACCCTATTCTTCCATGGCATGCGCTGACAGTGGTGTTTGGAATGTGCTATATATGACATGTTGTTCCTGCAACGGATATGTCAGGATTCCTTGCAAAGGTGTATGTCGAAGTGTGCTAAGACACTTCACCCAGACATGCTAAGAAGCAGCCCGCGAAGGTTCTTTTTTAGGAGGCGCTAGTCCTCAGAAGCTCGCGCATATGAAAGATGGTGAACACGGGGTTTTACGCAGTTCGGGCTGCGGGACAGTAACAACCTACATCTACGGGAGTGAGTTGTATTGCTTGAGTGTTGTGAGCTATGAGAGCTTGTGAGAGTCTAAGAAAGCGTGTGAATGGAGATTTTCTAGTAAACGTGGCTGATCGGTCCTTTTATAGTCAAGGCCGGACTACTTACAAGTGGGGTCTGGGACCGACTGGTGGCTCCGGGGTGGTCTTATGCCTGTACAAGATCTAAGGAAATATGGCTGCCCGCTGCCTCTGACCGTGGCTTGAAAACACGCCGTTTTGCTGTGTGAGTAGCCAAAAGCTAGGCATAGTTGTTGGTGATGGCAGAGGATGTCTTATCTATTGTATCACCGTAAGCTACCTCGTCAGCAGCGTGAGGTAGCTCTGCGGCGCCTTCACTGTGATGTGATTGGACCCAGTGGCACCTGACATGTGCGTGCACCGCACCTATGAGCCTTGTAAAGGCGCGTGCCTTCAATGCTTGGCTTCGACCAGGGCAAGTTGCCCTTTACTCGCGCAACCTACCACCCGGTGTCCGTTGCAGGACATGTAGCAGCATTGGAGCCCGCTACCGCGGGTGAGGACGAGTCTAGTGCCGCGAGCCACAGGGTAGCCTTGGAGCCCAACTCTGAGGAGAGCTGGGGGGTCTGACGCTGTTGGACACGCGGTGACTCCAGAGCCTACCTCAGCTGGGGAGGCCAGCTAGGATCCCCTTGCCACGTGGTGGCACTGGAGCCCACTCCTATGGAGGAGCGGGATCCTGTCCCGCTGGACACATGGTGGCCTGGGAGTCCACCTCTGCGGGGGAGCTGGGTCTTGAGCCGAGGTCCACAAGACCGGATCCCGCTCCGGAGGAGGGACGAGGTCTGAGCCTGCTGGACAGGTGGCTCCTTTGGGCCCTGCTTCAACGGGGAGGCATGGCACTTAGGGGTTTTCATCCTGTGCGCGGGAGTACGCGATATGCACGATATCAACAGTGGCCCATGTGTCCACCTCGGGGGAGGCGATGAGCCTGCAGGTGGGTCCTTCACCATCTCTTCCCGTGCTGCCTTTTCGTTTTTGTCTTGAGCAGTTGAAGGGGCAACACGCCTCTGCCGCCGTGGCCACGTATCAACACATGGTTGGCGGGTCATGGTGACGTGATTTTTGACTGTTGCACGGCTTTAAACGCGACGGTTCCTGATGTGACCGTTGTGCATCCGCAGCTCTGCCTTCTCGGGAACCACTGAGTTGTCTTCTTGGATGGTTGAACGATTGGGCTAGGTCTTCTAATAGGCACTTAGGCCCTGTTGTCATCGGCGCTGCGGGTTGGGCAGCGCGTGCCGGGCCTAGGTGGCCGGCACAATGTACTCCAGGCATCGCGGGGGTGAGTAAACGGAAACCTTTGGGGCTGAAGGTAGTTCCTTCTTCATTCACCCCCTTGTGCTCGAGCCTTCGTCTTCTCCCTTAGAGCCCGAGCCTTCGCCTCTTTGCCAAGTTCTCGCCTCACGCCTGCTCCAATGGCGTCAAGCTTGCCCCTTTCTCGCCTCTCGAAGAGTGAGCACTTGGAGCCAATGAATCGACTGCTCGGCTAGGAGGATGAGAAGCGGAAGCATTGGATCCACCTTGGATCCCTCCCACTCAACCTGGAGGCCGAAGAGATCGTGCTCTTCACCGCGTACTCACTGGACGGGTTCATGCCCCTGTTGTATTCCTTCCTGGCCGCGCTGGTGGAGGTCTTCGGACTCCAGTTTTTAATCACTTGTCGCCAAACTCCATTGCGGTGGCGGCGCTCTTTGCGCACTTCTACAAGATGTTCCTGTGGGTTTACCGGCAGTGTTGCTGTTCCAGCAGTTCTTCGTGCTGAAAACGACCGGGAACAACAAGACGATCTTGTTGGGAGCCTACTACTTCCAACAACATATCAAGGCCCCGCACAAGTACATCACCCCCTTTAGCGCTAAAGGTGGGATAACATGAGGGGTGATTGGGTGATCGTGAAGGCCAACACACACAATCGCATGTCCCTACCGATCGGCAGGCCGACCTCTGTGCGAGATTCCAGGGAGGTGTGTCTAGAGTTGGAGAAGGAGTATGCTCTGGTACTGAAGAGGATCCAGGTACTGGTGGACCACGGCCTGACGTTGTTGATGGTGTTGGCAGACATCGTGTCCCGACACATGGCACCTCTATAGCATTGTGACCACCCTACATGGTACAACACCGGGCTGCAGGACTGCACCCAGCTGGTGACTGGTCCTGACTCGGAGCCAAGCCAAGAGGAGGTGTTCGGGACGCTGGCGACTGTTGACCATCGGCTCGACCGCCGCTCCGGCATCTTGTCGTCTGCTCTTTGAGGAATAGGCATTTAGGATGAAGATCTTGAAGAAGATGTCAAACCTAGAAGCCCTCGGCCTCGCACCGAGGAAATGTTGGAGACATGAACTGGGGGTTAAGCATCTCCGACGTGTAGCAGGAGCCTGCGCCCGTCCCGTGCTCCGACTTGCGGGTGGAGGAAGACCCGACCCCCGCCAGTGGGAAGGGGAAGGCGCTGGTTCCCGATATGGGAAAGAAAAAAGAGCAGGTCGTCGAGATCGTGACGAGGAAGTGTCCTAGTTCTCCACTAAGGGTTGCCTTCGATCCGAGCCAGCATCCCGAAGAGCGCCCGTGACCAGCATATGGGGGTGGCAGTTTTTGAAGCAAGGACACCACCCTCCCCGTGAAGGGTCGGCTGTTGCATGCAGATGATACTTCAGTCTTCTCATGCCGATCTAAGGAACTCCGATCGGCTGACGTCTCTGCCGTCGCTGTAGACCTAAGTGCCAGCAGGGGAACCAGGAGCGCCGCAGTCGTATAGCCCAAGGCTAAGAAGCCTCGGGCCATGAGCACCCCTGCAGCGGGTGCGGCAACGAACAGCGGCAACGGCGTCCCAGGCCACGAGCACACCATCATCTGGCGCGACAAACAACATTTCCAGGGGTCTCAACGGAGGCCTGATGAAGGGTACCACAGCGATGCCAGCGGAGGAGTGGAGACGAATGCCCGTTCTAGCAGAGGCACAATCGGATACGCGCCAATTGCTGCATCGTCGGCGCATTTCCCGCCCCTCCGGTGCTACCAAAAGTCCAAGTCCGCTGAAACTTCCGGGGTCCTCAGTAAGGCACTCTCACTGAGGCATTACATTGTTGCTTACACTATTCTCTTATTTGATCAGCTCCGAGCTCCACCGCATAGGTTTTCGCTGGTCGACGTGACGCCCTTGCCGTAGGAAGCTGCGGGGAGGAGCAGCCGCAACTCCAGGGGCACTAAAGGCACGACTCGGAGCAAGCCCCCCAAGCGGCCCGGGAGGCCGTCCGTCCGGCTCCTACGCCGGGTGCAATGGCGGAGCCTTCGACTTCTGGTGGCGATGCTGCTCCTCCGAGTGGTGGACAACCTCCAGCATTGGCGGGGATGCCAAGTGTTGCACCCATGTCAAAGCTTGCCACAATGCCTGCTCCTGAGCGCTCCGTGGGAACTACACCGAGGGTGATGCAGGGTGCATCTTCGGCAAAGGGCTGGTTGATGCCCTTGCTCTGGAGTGTCCCACAAGTGGTGCAGCGCCCACACCCGACAGCACCGAGGGTTCACTACCGTAGGCTATTGCTTCGCGGGTGGTGCTAGAGCCATCGCAGGGCACTGATGTCTCAGCTCTCAAAGCCGTTGCTTTGGTAGGCAGGGCCGCATCGGGTGGCAGCGCTGCCACTCCAAGCAGTGCAGCGACCTTCGCCTGGGCCTTGTTGACTAGGTCTAAGGCATTGGCGGAATTGTCGACCTCGGCGGTGGATGAAGAGGAGCCCGAGACGATTACTGGGCGGCCTTCCATGGCGTCGACTGAGCGATTCCCTTTCCCTGATGCCATCGACTTGGTTCAGTCCAGCCTCTGCCAGGCGCAGCTTGCACTCGATGTGGAGTGGGAGAATCTGCGAGCAGAGGACAAACCTCTCTGGGCCTGGGATAACCTACTGGAGTTCAAGATCGGAGAGGCAAAAAAAGAGGATCTGGAGGGAGGATAAAAGGGTGAGGGAGGAAGAGGAGGCCCTGGAGAAGCAGCATCACTTGGCAAGGGCGCTGAATGCCAGGTCTAAGGAGATTCTGGCGGAGACCCAGGTTGCCTACCATGCTGCCAACAACCGCCTCCACAGCCTCCAGGATTTCCAGTAGGAGCTCCAATGCCAAGAAGCTGCCATCGCCGAGCGAGAGAAGATGGCCCAGAAGAGAAGGAGCAGTCGGGGTAGGCCTCCCGCAAGCTGCAGCAGGACCGGGATGAATTAATATCCTGCATTGCAGATCTCGAGCTTCGTGAGGGTGACCTGGCGCGGGATCAGGAGCACCACTTGGAGGAGCACCAGGCCCTCCTGGAGCTCGAGCTCGAGCACCACTTGTATCTAGGGCTCGTACCCTCCTTGTAAATAATCCTTCATCTTGCGCTTCTCAACTTGTTTGCCACGGGGTACTTAGCAGCGTAAGTGTCCAGAAAAAATTTGTTGATCTTGTTGGTTTTAGGCACCAACAATTGCGCACTTGACGTAGGCAACTCTGCGCCGTTTGTTGCGAACCATGGCAACTTCAACGTCCTACCTATGGAACCCCTTAGTGGCCCCCTGGTAGATGTGGCCAATAGGTTGGGCACACCTATCACGTAGTTGTAGGACGTCGATGGTGGTCCCCTGATGAGACACAAGAGCTTGAGGATGGACATCGGCAGGCCCCCTGGGGGTGCCTGAAGCTTGGGAGATCCGAAGATGAAGCCGGCGAGCCCTCTGGGGGTGCCGAGCTTTGAGAGTCGTCACTTGCGGCCCCCTAGGGGGCGTCGGGCTTTGGGAGTGTCGTCGGCAGACCCCCTGGGAGGTGCTAGACCTGGAGGTCCTACGGCGCCGATCTTCAACATGTGGAACATAGACGAAGGGCCCCCTAGGAGGTGCCAGAGCTGGAGGTTTGGCGGAGCCCATCTTCAATGTGTGGAATGTCAAGGGCGGGCCCCTAGAAGGTGCCGAAACTAGAGGTCTGGTGGCACCCACCTTCAATGCGCGGAACATCGATTACGGGCCCTATATGTTCTACATACAGGACAGAGAAGAAGTAATTTTTCTTGCCGATCACGTCTTGCTGCTCTTTAGATTTGTTATTCATTACGGTTCTTGGCTGTTGTGCGGGGCATGGGCCGGAGTCCGGCCCCCTCCTTGCCTAGGGTGTGAGCTATCTGGACCTAGTAAATAGTTGTAGCACAAGGAGGTAGGGTGCACACGCTTTGGGTACGGAACCAGGCCAAGTAGGCTACACACCCTGGACCTCCAGCTCGGCTTAGGCCTTTTGTTGGGGAGACCGTCTGACACCACAGGACCCCAAGAAAGTGGGCAACCGAGAGACCCCAAACATGTTGCCGGTACCTCAAGTTGGCCCGCCTGCAGCAGGATTGCATAACTCTACTAGGGGCGAGACACAGAGAGAGAATGGTCAAGCATACGAAGATAGTTTGCGAGAGTGAGCATGATTTGATGATCATAAAATTAATGAGTAATTAAATGAACATGAGAAAACACAGGGCAAGATAGTGATCCTTCCAACTTCGTATTCATAGGAGGAGACATGCTCTAAAAGAAGGCAACGACCCGCTCCGAATAACAAGGGAGGCAGAGTTTCCAGGCCTAGGATACGGTACTGGGCTAAGCAGGCTGTACACTTTGGACAGGACCCCTCCGGAGCTTGGTTGTTCTGAGCACTGCATGTAGACGCTATGACACCTTTACATTGTCCTACCGCTATGGTATGATGGAATTCCGGGGCTCTCAATTTAGGAATGCAGGATTGATAATCTGGGAGGTGCACTATTAAAATGGGGTTGGGCTCATTATATAGTCTGGTTTAATGTAATCTTCTCCTCTTAGGACTCTAACTTAACTCCAATATAATTAGGACTCTCCTAATCTAATCTTATTTGGACTCTTCCTAATATACCATTGAGCTCACCTAACATTCACCTCCTGATCTCCAAATACCTACAACTAGAACCATTCTCACACCCACAAAGTTCAGGATCATCCAGCAAACTCCCCCCGATCCTAGCACCCGTGCATGTCTCACATGTCATGTTGTGTCCACCTTCAAGTCCTTGCTGCATGGAGTTGTCAAGATATCATTGTTGCTCCCTCTGTCATGAGCCTTCTTAGCATCGAGCCTCTTTTGTCTTTGAGCCGCTGGGAGTCAGAGAAGGTTGTCGGGTCCTGCACGCTCCATATCCACTAGATCTAAGCTGTCGCCCCGCCTTCGATCAACCTCTACAGCGTGCTCGCTGTTGCGCCTCCGCTCGAGCTCGTTGGCCTCATGAACAGTCTGTTGTCTCCCGTGTGCCAAGCCTTCTTCTGGGATGATGATGGGACTTGAATCCAAAATCTCCCCGCAACCATAGTGGGACTCAAACCCATAGCGTCGCATATGCGATTGAGTTGTACTTGGTGTTGTGAACGTCTCCTTGAGCATGTTCCACACGACGAGACCATAATGACACTCCTTTTCTCTCCTTATGTAAGTGACTAGAGCCACATGCAGGCCCAGGCCCACTAGAAGGCTCAGCCGGTTTTCTTCTTCAAACTACTCTGCACAGAGCCTGGTGAGACCTGGACCATTCAGTTAGGTCAGCCCAGCTCGAGCAGGCCACCAACCTCTTCTTCTTGGATCACCACGGACCAGACCTAGCTAGATCCCAGCCCAACACGCTTTTCATTCCCTTGCTTTTGCTGGACCACACAAGCAACAGATTCGGAGGCCCCCAGACCTAGACCTAAGCACGAGACCAGATCTCTTCTCTCCCCACTTGGCCCGAAGGGCTTGTTCCATCCAGCTTCCAGCCCAATATGGTCTGCTCAATCCTTCGGTCAGGACTCCCGGTCCTCGAGTCTTCACGTAGCTTCACATCCGCCGCCAGCCACGGAGTCCAGGTCAAGCACGCTCTTCTTGCTCACGCGCGACCTCCTCATGTGATCAGATCTGGGCCCACCATGCCTGTCTCGCACGCCAGCCCGGGCATCTTTCGGGCGCTATCCTCCCGGGCCCTCGCATGCACCCTGGTCAACTCCTGCCGGCCGATGATCTCCATGTCGATTCGTCGTGGATGGTGCTCTGCCTCGGCCGCGCGAGATCCATCGATTCCGCCTCGACTGCGCCGATTTGAGCTGCCCTGGATCTCGGCAATCTGCACCCGATTGGAGCTAGGACCCGTGCAGCATTGCGATCTACCGCTGGGAACTGCGCACCCTGCATCAGTGCCGAAGATCCACACTGCGCCGCTCTGAATCGAGCTTCTCTGCGCGGCGGCCGCCCCTCCTCCGTTGTCTGCCACCTCTAGAGCACATCCTCCCGGGGCAATGGATAGGATCGAAACCTAAGCTCTGATACCAAATTGTTGGAATTTTGGGGCTCTCAATTTAGGAATGCATGATTGATAATCTGGGAGGTGCACTATTACAATATGGTTGGGCTCATTATATAGCCCGGTTACATGTAATTTTCTCCTCGGACTCTAACTCAACTCCAATCTAATTATGACTCTCCTAATCTAATCTTATCTGGACTCTTCCTAATATACCGTTGAGCTCACCTAACATTCACCTCCTGATCTCCAACTTCCTACAACTAGAACGATGCTCACAACCCACAATGTACAGGATCATCCAACAAACTCCCCCCGATCCTGGCGCCTATGCTTGTCTCACATGTCGTGTTGTGTCAACCGTCGATCCCTTGCTGCATGGAGTCGTCATGATATCATCGTTGCTCCCTCTGTCATGAGCTTTCTTAGCATCGGGCCTCTTGCGTCTTTGAGACGCCGTAAGTCAGAGAAGGTTTCGGGTCCTGCACGGTATAGATCCACTCGATTTGAGCCGCTGCCCTGCCTTCAATTAGGCTCTACCACACGCTCGTTGTTGCGCCTCCGCTCGTGCTCGTTGGCCTCATGCATAGTCTGTCGTCTCTGTGTGTCAAGCCTCCTTATGGGACGATGATGGGACTTGAACCCAAAATCTCCCCGCAACCACAGTGGGACTCAAACCCACAGCGTGGAGTTATACTTGGTGCCATGAACGTCTCCTTGAGCACATCCCACACGACGAGAGCATGATGACACTCCTTTTCTCCACTGATGTAAGTGACCAGAGCCACATGCAGGCCTAGGCCCACTAGGCAGGCTCAACCCGTTTTCTTCTTCACACTGCTCTACACAGAGTCTGATAAGACCTGAACCGTTCAGTTAGGTCAGCCCAACTTGAATAGTCCCGCAACCTATTCTTCATGGATCACCACAGACGAGACCTAGCTAGATCTCAGCCCAACACCCTCGTCTCTCCCTTGATTTTGCTGGACCACACAAGCAACAGATTCGAGGCCACCAGACCTAGACCCAGGAACAGGACTAGATCTCATCTCTCCCCACATGGCCAGAAGGGATTGTTCCATCCAGCTTCCATCCCAATATGATCTGCTCAATCCGCCGGTCAGGACTCCCGGTCTTCGAGTCTTCGCATAGCTTCACATTCTCTGCCAACCACGAAGTCGAGGTCTAGTGTGCCCTTCTTGCTCACATGCGACCTCCTCACACGATCGGATCTAGGCCCACCATGCCTGTCTTGCACGCCAAACCGCGCGTCTTCCAGCCAACCTCCTCATGGGCCCTCGCTTGTGTCCTGGTCAACTCCCGCCGGCCGAAGATCTCCATGTGGATTCATAGTGGACGGCGCTCCGCCTCGACCGCACGAGATCTATCGATTCCGCCTCGACTCCGCCAATTTGAGCCGCCTTGGATCTCGGCGATCTGCACCCGATTGGAGCTGGGATCCGTGCAGCATGGCCATCTACCGCCGGGAGATGTGCACCCTGCCTCGGTGTCAAAGATCCACACCGCGCCACTCTGAATCGGGCTTCTCTGCGCGGCGGCCGCCCCTCCCCCGTTGGCTGCCACCTCGGGAGCACGTCCTCCCGGGGCAGCGGATAGGATCCAAACCTAAGCTCTGATACCGGATTGTTTGAATTCCGGGGCTCTCAATTGAGGAAAGTAGGATTGATAATCTGGGAGGTGCACTATTACAATAGGGTTGGGCTGATTATATAGCCCGGTTACATGTAATCTTCTCCTAGGACTCTAACTCAACTCCAATTTAATTATGACTCTTCTGCGCAATGTTGACGGGTCCTAAGATATACTAACAAATCATCCCCAGCAATGGCACCAAAAATGCTTATTGGTATTTCTTAACACCACAGATCATCTCCCGTAAAGAGATGAGATTCGCAAGCACAAGGAATATACCGTTGTAGCATTTCAACCTTGAGTATTCCCAAGGGTATAGTATTTATCCCAAAGGAAGGCAATGGAGTAAAGTATATACTACTCTTATGGTCAAGCTATGGGATACTAATCAATTATCCGGACAGGGGGTAAGTTCATAATAGGGGTAGTGTGACACACACCTAGGCAATCTATTCTAAAGGGTAAATGGGTCCTAGAGAGAGATTGGATTAAGAGTTAGTGAGTTGCTCCTACAATGCTCCTACTACATATACATAGCCTAAGGTAGATACTAATGGTCATGTCAATGATGAATTCCTATGCAATGCTATTAAACACATTAGGCACGGGCTTACCCCTAGCAATACTAGGGTGACTCCCGCCAAGAGCTTGTGGCATAGCTGAACATGGAGGATTACAAAGGATAGATAGGGTTGTCACCACCTACTGCCTACCTCTTCAATCCGTGGGTCTACAAGACATCCAACGCTACTTAAATACCCTAGCACCATGCATGCATACTAAGCAAATACCTTAAGAGCTGCAGCACAAGCCATCCTAAGGCAATGAAATAAATCATCGTGGAACCAATGTTGATTGCATAGCATAGTTATTCATATTAACATAATCATATCATAACTACATAGACTATATTGGGGGTCTATAGTGTTTATGACCATTAGATGTGATTATGAGAGTACAATCATAAAGACTATACCTTCCACTTAAATGGACTCCCCAATCAAACAAGAAACGCTTTGTCCAAGTATATGTATAAAAGAAGACTAAAGATAATATCTTTATTGCGCACAAAGTCACAAATACAAGAAGGAAAACATGAGACATACCTTTCCCAATGTGGAATTGGGAAGAGAGACTCCTTGTACCCCTTTCCCAATTTGGACATGGGACTAGAGGTTTTCCTCTCTACATCCTAACTCATCTAAGGACTATGGAAGATAGTGTATATAATAGAATGATGCCCAAGTGGTGTGTGTTGAAGTGAGGGGTATGGGGTCCTATTTATACTATTGTTGAGGTCGGTTCTCGGCACCAAAACCGCGCGAATCAGTCGTCATTGACTCCAGGGAGCCGCGAGAAGCCAACACGTGGAAGTTGACCGCGTTTGGTGCCAGGACCAGGCCGGCCGACCCCCTGGTTCGACCGACCTGGTCAGGGCTCCAAACGGCCCGTACTTCCTCCAGGTGGCTGCCAGGTGGGTCCCATTGACTGATATTGGTGCTACACCGTTGGATGGCCTCGGATATTTCTCTTTGTGGGCCATTTGATCGATGTGGTGCCACGTGTCATCGCCTAATTGGTTGGGATGATATTTTATAGGATTGCTCCCCATACTTTTCCTCAATTCCTATATAAATATCTGCATACACATATTTCTCCAAGTACAAGTGGAAATAGGTCAAGTAGAAAGGTGATGTGTGCAAGAAATGATCAATCCTTCACATAATTGAGTTATATTGATGGCTGAAATTGGTATATAACAGCAGTCAACAAACTCCCACTACAAGGATTCTGACCTGTTGCAACGATTGTATTGCAACGAATACTAAATCGTTGCAGTAAGCTTGGCTTTTTGCCATGATTCACTAGTTCGTGGCACTAGGATCTATCGCCACAGAACACAATCATTGCATTAGAATCTGTTGCCACGAATCACTAGTTCGTGGCGTCAGGATGTTAATGCAACGGATCACAATCGTTGCATTAGGATCTGTTGTCA
Source organism: Tuctoria greenei (assembly GCA_036927565.1). NCBI lineage: Eukaryota > Viridiplantae > Streptophyta > Magnoliopsida > Poales > Poaceae > Tuctoria > Tuctoria greenei. The sequence continues at coordinate 112,483,584 of JAYESD010000001.1, forward strand.
CGAAATATTGGTTCGTGGCATTACAACTTTATTGCCACGGAAAATAGTCATTGCATTAGGATCTATTGCCACGAATTACTGGTTTGTGGTGTTACATCTTTATTGCCATAGAACACAGTCGTTGCATTAGAATATGTTGCCATGAAATACTGGTTCGTGGCAGTACAACTTTATTGCCACGGAACACAGTCGTTGCATTAGGATCTGTTGCCACAAATTACTGGTTAGTGGCATTACAACTTTATTGCCACAGAACACAGTCATTGCATTAGGATCTGTTGCCACGAATCAGCAAACAATTGCATTTGGACCGTAATGCAACGAAACAGAATCGTTGCATTAGGATGTGTTGCCACGATACTCTAGTTCGTGGCGTTACATCTTTATTGCCACAGAACACAATCGTTGCATTAGGATATGTTGCCACGAATTACTGGTTCGTGGCGTTACAGCTTTCTTGCCACGGAACACAGTCGTTATATTAGGATCAGTTGCCATGAAATACTGGTTCGTGGCGTTACAGCTTTATTGCCATGGAACACAGTCGTTGCATTAGTATCTGTTGCCATGAATCAGCAAACAGTTGCATTTGGACCGTAATGCAATGAAACAAAATCATTGCATTAGGATGTGTTGCCACGATACTCTGGTTCGTGGCGTTACAGCTTTATTACCAAAGAACACAATCGTTGCATTAGGATCTGTTGCCACAAATTACTGGATCGTGGCGTTACAGCTTTATTGCCATGGAACACAGTCGTTGCATTAGGATCTGTTGCCATGAAATACTGGTTCGTGGCATTAAAGCTTTATTGCCACGGAACACAGTCGTTGCATTAGTATCTGTTGCCATGAATTACTGGTTCGTGGCGTTATGGCTTTATTGCCACGGAGCACAGTCGTTGCATTTGGATCTGTTGCCACGAATTAGCAAACAGTTGCATTTGGACCGTAATGCAATGAAACAGAATCGTTGCATTAGGATGTGTTGCCACGATACTCTGGTTCGTGGCGTTACAGCTTTATTGCCACGAAACACAATCATTGCATTAGGATCTGTTGCCACGAATCAGCAAACAGTTGCATTTGGACCGTAATGCAACGAAACATAATCGTTGCATTAGGATGTGTTTCCACGATACTCTGGTTCGTGGCGTTACAGCTTTATTGCCACAGAACACAATCGTTGCATTAGGATCTGTTGCCAGGAATTACAGGTTCGTAGCATTACAGCTTTATTGCCATGGAACACAATCGTTGCATTTGGATCTGTTGCCACGGATCAGCAAACAATTGAATTTGTACCGTAATGCAACGAAACAAAATTGTTGTGTTAGGATGTGTTGCCATGATACTCTGGTTCGTGGCGTTGCAGCTTTATTGCCACGGAACACAATCGTTGCATTAGGATCTGTTGCCACGAATTACTAGTTCATGGTGTTACAGCTTTATTCCCATGGAACAGAGTCGTTGCATTAGGATCTGTTGCCACAAATCAGCAAACAATTTTCGCGTTCTCCTTGGTGCAGCGCTGATCAATGATGTTCATTACTTTTTGCCTCTTGATGACTCAGTGCTGGACTAACAACGCTGATGATCCGTAACATACTCAACGATGTAAAACATCAGGTATTAACACATCAACATATATGAGGGGGAGAATACCAACACGCATATTTAAAAGTATGTTGCGGATCATCAGCGTCCTCAGTCCAAACGCAGGGTAGAAGCGGCGTCGTGGCCGCCGCGAACTCGAGAACGTATGAGGAAAAGGCTCATCGCCAACGGATCAAGGGGACGGAAGCTACACGACCGCTATGGGCGATGAGCTTTCCCCTCGATCCGTTCTCGAGGATCGCAGAAAATTTATTTCCGCCCGCCTAGGCCCAGAGCCAGGTCTGCCTTTAATACCATCCGCAGTGGTTCACGGTAACGCGGTGATGGGACGTGGAGCGGTTCCAATTGAATTCAAAGATGCGCATGCGGGATGCATAACCTCTGCAGTACTGCAGGTGCAGTAAAAGTCACTGACATGTGGGCCCCATAGCCAGCCGGACCCACATGTCAGTGACTGTTACTGCACCTGCAGTACCGCAGGTGATTTCAACGCATGCGCTATGCGCGTCTAAGGCGCCTCGGTGACTGGCGCGCACGTAAGCTCGGTGCGCCCGGTCGCATCAGCCGCCTGTACAAGTGGCTACGGCTTGAATGAAGGACGAAACCTTATGCGGCAAACAGCAACTTATAATACTTCCTCCACCCCAACTCAACTCTATTTCTGTTTTGGTCGAACTAATTACCTTTGGCAAATGATTTATATGGAATCTATTAACTTCAACAACATGTAGTACTAGATTGTATATTATGGAAATATTTTTCATGGTGAATCTAAAAGTACAATTCTTGTATTGTTAAACTAGATCAAAATTGCGTAAATCTGAAAGATAGATTTGACAAAACCTAAGACTTCCCTTTGAAAAAGTTTTATACTTTACATTAGTTTTACATATGTAATACGCAAATAGGATATATCACTAATAGTTTTGCAAAAAAAAACATGCAGGAGAAATATGTATATCCCATATATATGCTATTACTATGTAAATTAGGGGTGGGCAAATAAACCGAGACCGAAAAACCGAAACCGATAAAACAGAGACCGGAACTGAAAAGGCCGAAATATCGGGTATCGGGTACTTTTTGGGTAGCAAATATAAATAACTGAAAAATAAATGTTAGGTTCGGACGGATGAATTCATTGTGGAGCTACATGTAACGTACTTAATTATACTAAAAATCATCATCTTCGCTGTCGTCCCCCCACAATGGAGCTACATGACCATCATTGGTATATGTATCGTCGTCGTCGTCGTCTTCATTTCCTGATGCAACTCCATCTACCTCAAACCGATCACCTGACGTTGTCATTATAAGAGTGGAAGCATCGCCGCTGGCTCCCTCAATGTCATTCCTAGCCCATGCGGTCGTATCCTCATTATTGATATCATCAGTAAGCAGATCATCATGAAATGTCTCAGCCTCCATCGTCTCAATCACATTATTTTCACTATCTCCAGGGGGCATAGCAAAAAGGTTTCGTGGCTTCGTTTTAACAACTTTAGCCCATGTAGGATGCTTAACACTTGGAACATAAAAAACTTGTTCTGCTTGGGTGGCTAGAATGTAAGGCTCATACTGGAATCGAAACATAGTAGTGTCAACATCTATCATTCCGTATTGGCCCTTTTTGTAGCCTATGCTTTGGTTCTGACTGCTTCCAAAAGGCCGATCAAACCATTCACACTGAAATAACAGAACCTCTTGATTTTTTTTTTCAAAATCAACACAATGATTTTCTTGATTACTCCAAACCAATCATGATCAGTGCCCCGAACAACAATACCACTATTTTGGGTCCGTAAATCTTTTTCCACATCTGCAGTTCAAAAGAAGAAGCCATTGATGAATAACCGACTAAAAAAACGTGCCCAACGATCAGGTCCTCTAGATAATGCATACAGATAATCGGTTGCTTTGCCTCCTTTGTGTAATGTCATAATCTGTACACATTAGTATAATAGGGGTTATCAACGACAAACAAATTTTAGAACACATATTTGTTCAATATTTCATCAAAGTGCAAACTTGCATGTACTTACTCGTTTCTGAAACCAATCAACAAACTCATCTCTATGGCGTTTGTCAACATCACGAGAATGAATCTTTTTCAGGTCCTCAATATGTTCACTGAAAAGGGTACAAAATTAAATTATCCATCTACAATAAGCCATATATATAGTATACAACATCTGAGTTATACATTATTACTTGATCCATGGAGCGGCCTCTTTAACGTTAGTAATAAGATAATGCCTGATGTTATGTAGTTCCATCATAGTAAGTTGGTCCTATTTATACCCTTTTTTAGAATTATCAACTTCTGTAAATATGTTAGAATTATCAACAGAAGGTTCATTTGTAGCTGCGGCTTCATGACGTTCTGGCCTATTACGCTTGGTGCTGATGTTATCCAAAAACTGACTACAAAAAGTCATACACTCTTCGGCAATATATCCCTCAGCTATAGAACCCTTCTGCTGAGCTTTGTTACGTACATACCTCTTCAATGTACCAAGGTACCTCTCAATTGGATACATCCATCTGTAAGAAACAGGTCCACCTAACTGTTCTTCTTTGGCAAGATGGGTTGGAAGATGTACCATGATATCAAAGAAAGCGGGAGGAAACAACATCTCATGCTTACAAATGTTTTAGGAATTTGTTTGCTCATCTTGTCCAAATATGGTTCCGCCAATTCTTTAGAACAAATACCAGAGAAGAATGTGCTAAACTCAATTAAAGGTCCAACAACCTTTTCAGGTAATATGTTACGTATTGCAATAGGAAGGAGCTTCTGAAATATAATATGGCAGTCATGAGTTTTTAGACCCGATACCTTACATGCTTTTATGTCCACACATCTCTTGATGTTTGAGGCATAACCATCGGGCACCTTCACATTCCCCAAAAACTTGCACAAGGTTGTCTTCTCATCTTTGCCCAAAGTATGTAATGCTGGTGGGAATGTGTACTTGCTCTTTATGAACTTCGGATGTTGATCTGGTCGTATACCCATATCCTTCATATCAAGACGAGCTTGTAGAAAATCTTTTGTTTTACCATCCATAGAAAGCAATGTCCCCAATTTGCTATCACAAATGTTTTTCTCAATGCGCATGACATCCAAGTTATGCCTTATTAGCAATGTCTTCCAATAAGGGAGGTCGAAAAATATACTTTTCTTCTTCCAATTATGCCATCTATTTTCCTCGGTGTGCTTTCTCTTATTATTCGTCGGTCGAAAACTCACTTGATCAAAACACTCGTATTGTTGGAGTACTTCGTCACCAGAGAGTGCTGTTGGAGCCTCTCTATTCCCTGCCTTATTGTTGAAAGAACCTTTGTTTCGACGTCATCTGTTATCCTGAGGTAGGAAACGACGATGACCCATGAAACAATGCTTTCGACTATATTTCAACCAGAAGGCGTCAGTGTTTATATGGCAGTATGGACATGCTAGCTTCCCTTTTGTGCTCCATCCACATAGCATTGCATATGCTGGAAAATCATTTATTGTCCACAATAAAGAAGCTCGTGTGACAAATGTCACTTTTTTTAAACTGTCATATGTTTCAACACCATTAGACCATAATTTCAGTAGCTCATTAATCAAAGGCTGCAGATACACATCAATGTTGTTTCCAGGTGACTTTGGCCCAGGAATTATCATTGACATCACCCAATAAGACTGCTTCATATACAACCAAGGTGGTAGATTATAAGGGATTAGAATCACAGGCCATGTACTATGAGAAACATTCATTACTCCAAAAGGATTGAAACCATCAGGTGCTGGCCCAAGTCTTATGTTGCGAGGATCAGATGAGAAATTTGGGTGAATGCTATCAAAATGCTTCCATGCTTTCGAATCGGCGGGATGGCGTAATATTCCATCATCAACACGACCTTCTTTGTGCCAGCGCATGTTTGATGTCGTTGATTCTCCCATATAAAACCTTTGTAGACGGGGAATAAGAGGGAAGTAATGTAGAACCTTGTGTGCTACAAGCTTCTTGGATTTTCCACAAGGTAAAGCCTCTCTTGCATCCCCAGTAGTACTATTTTTCCATCTTAATTCACCACATTTTGGGCAACTATTCAGCAGAGAATAGTCCTTCCGGAATAACAAACAGTCATTGACACATGCATCGATCTTTTGGTAGTCCAGCCCGAGGTCACGAACAACCTTCTGAAGTTTATCAAGTGTATTAGGAACGCAGTGGCCCTTTGGAAGCGCAAATGAGAATAGTTCAAGTAACATCTCACAAGCTACTTTACTCATACCAGTTAAACACAATATCTGGTAGAACCTGACAATGTAGGATAATTGGGTCAGCTGCGAACAACCTGGATACAACTCCTTTTTGGCATCAGTTAATAAGTCAAAGACTTCCTTTGCATCGCCAGTTGGCTCCTGCTGGTTTATAGCATTTTCTTGATCATCAACATCTGCTGAAGTACCACCATGATCAGTGCCTCTAAGTAGACTGGACAACATATTTTGCATAGAACCATATCAAAAATTATCTCCACATTATTTGCTGATTCCTCAGCAATATTTTCCTGAACTCATATTTCTCCATAGTGTATCCAACAAGTATAATCCAATAACATCCCATTTTCTGAGCAGGTGTAAATGAACTCCCTTGCGTGTCTTGTGGCAAATATTACGACATCTCGTGCAAGGACAAGGCATAGTTCCTCCTTCACGAGTGCCCTGAAATGCAAAATATAAAAATGACATCATTCCATCCCGCCACTCCCTCATATGCCTGTCTTTTCCCATCCATGTCTTATCTTCTAACATCGCTTCCTACAATTCAATCAGCCATCAGCCTATCTGTAAGAGGATAGATGTACAAGAACACATTATGTGAGCAATTGTACCTATCTGTTGTTACTCCACGTGTTGCCGCCAGCGGATTCTCCTACAAGCATGGCGGCCGGCGGATGCTCCTGCAAGCGTGGCGGCCAGCGGTTGGTCCTCCAAGCTTGGCGGCCGGCGGATGCTCCATCAACAGTGGCGGGCGGCGGATGCTCCTCCAAGCGTAGCAGCAGGCGGATGCTCCTCCAAGCGTGGCGGCTGGAGGATGCTCCTCCAAGGGTGGCGGCTGGCGAACGCTCCTACAAGCGTGGCGGCCCGCGGATGCTCCTACAAGCGTGGCGGCCGGCGGATGCTCCTACAATTGTGGCGGCCGGCGGGTACTCCTACAAGCGCGTTGCGGAGAGGGGGCCGGCGTTGCGGGTCGAAGGGTACTGTAATAAAATATTATTTTCGTTTCTTATTTTCCTTCTTCATTCAGCGTGACAAAAATTTCCCGCCGCAGGTAGGCAGGCAGGCAGGACGAAAAAGCTGGGCCGCTTGTTATTTGTGGGCTGAAACTGCGTTGATTAACTTTATATTCAAGCTGGGCCTTCGCGCATTCATGACGCTTGCACAGAGCCGAAGGCCTCGAAAGGTTCGGTCCTATAACCGGATTTTCGTGAGATCCTTAAGGAGCGCTGCTTCCGATGTTTGGACTCTTCATCCTCGCCTTCTTAACCCCCCCCCCCTATTGCTTCCAGGCTCAAGTTCCCGACTGATTCCCATCCATGCTCCCGTGTGTAGCCTGAGAAGTCCTTTGCCTCTGTTGTCACAGCGCCATGCCTCGCAACCATGTTAGACGCGAGCAGGTACCTGCAGGCTCACCATCATGCGCCCTCGTGAGGGGCAATGCACGGTGGTCAACAACCGCCTCATGAACATGGAGTTTATCTGTTTGCGCCGCCAAGCAGCTGTTCTGGGACCCAGAGGAGGTCGCAGCGAGGCAACGCATTTGGAGATCACCCTGGCCATCCATCACCAACTTGAAATCCCGCATTGGGCTTTCACCGTGTCCACATTTGGGAATGGTGAGTTCCTGGTGCGGTTCACCTGTGATGACTATCGGGAGCTCGCCGTCGAGACAGCAATCATCTCCATGCCGGATGATAACCACTACTTCCGGCCATGGATCTTTGGCATCGGTGTGCCGACCGTCGGGTGGTTCTTCCACGTGCAAGTTGTCATCGAGAACCTCCCTCCGCATGTCTGGTATACGGAGGGCATCAAACAGGTTCTAGGTGACGTCTTCCTCTTTGATCACTTTGATGCTTCCACTTACCACCGGGAGCGTGCTGACCTGTGCACGGTCGTTGGCTGGATGAAAGACCCAAGCCTCCTGCCTCGGGCCAAAATGGCCACCTTCTTTGCAGGAAGTGATGGCCGGACTAGGAGTGACGGCGGGCCGCCGACGGAACCTTTAAACCATGCTGTAGTGGTGTGGCCTGGTGGCCTCACGACAGAGCTCATCGTCCACCTGGATCACTACCTCGACTATACGCCGCCGGTCCACCCCAACTCCCCGGCCTCCTCGTCATCAGGCGACTCTTCTGACGGACACTCCTCGGTGTCCTCGAACTCTTCGGGGGACACCTTCCCGCGGCCGAAGAGATTCTACTGGCGGCGTGGGGAAGTGGATGAGGCGGATAAGCAGCTCTTTTAGTATGGCTACCAAAGTGTCCTAGCTCATGTGTTACGTTTCCTATGGAAACTAAAAATCCTTTACAAATCCTATCCTTCAAAGGGAGCCTATGTTTGAGAGGATTACGACTAGATTAATTTTCGTGAAAAGATTTCCCGTTTAACATTTCGGTTGTCCTTCCTTTTTTCAAACATTTTCTTCTTCGTATTGTCTTCACTTTTTTCTTTTCAGTCCTAGCTACCGGCCTGTTGAATTTTCCTGTTACTATTACTTTACAGACCGCTTTGCGGGCCCCGCTGCGGGCGATCTCCTGGAAACTCCACCGGTTGGGGACAAGGAGGATTTGGCGATCGGAAAATTCGAACTAATTTTGCACAGATAGTACATCCATGAACAAGAACACCAAGTACATTTAACTTAAAAACATTACTCCCTCTGTCCCAAATTACTTGTCCCTTTCGATGGAGGGAGTATCTCCGTCCCAAAATACTTGTCACTTTGGATGGAGCGAGTATATTACAAACACAAGAAAAGATAAACTACAACTAAAACCATGAAACAAAAATCTACAACTAAAAACATGAAACGAAAAACTACAACTAAAAACATGAAAAGAAAACACCTAAATACTACTCTACTCAGCCTCCACCTCCTCCTCCTCGAGTGTGTCCTCGGGCTCCTGACCCTCCTCTAGCGCCTCGGGCTCCGGCGGCGGAAGGTGACCCAGTCTCAAGGCCGCCGCCACGACGAGGTTGCGACGACCCGCGACACCGAGCTCGGCCGCCATCGTCTCCCAGAGGGAGTCGAGACGAGAGGCCACGTGCGAGAGGCCGAAGACGTAGTGGCCCATGGTGTCCATTCCAGTACTTTGTGGAAGGGTACCGAGCCCAAGGCGTTCCATGGAGTGAGATGTATCCGTAAATACATCTCGGGCCATGTTGAACAGGAGGATATCCTTCACGCGCGGCTGTGAGGGGGGGTCCAGCCGCGGCCGCTTACCGGCGGCCAGGTCCCTCGGCAGGCTCCGTGGCGGAGGGTTGCTCGAGCTCGAAAGCATTTGCTGTATACTAGCCGCGGCTAGGTTTTGTGGAGAGAAGAGAGGATGTTGGAACGGTTGTGCGGAAAAGACGATGGCGTGGGTGACCATCTTATACTCCCTTCGTCCCAAGTGAACTCTATTTTTAGGATTCAAACCGCACATTAGTCATCACATAAACTTACCCTAACACCCTTCATCAATACATATCCTCCCACTATCCATTCAATGCCAGCAAGTTGCTACGGCAACAAAGGACAGTAGCTGAAAATGTGCAGAGCACACAGCTGACATGACCATACACTGAAAGTAAAATTGAGCTGGGACAAAAAAATTTGTTGGAAATAACTGCCCACACACCACCATCCCTCTTCTCCGCGTGTACTAAAAATCACCAGGCGTCTCATCGTCTTCTCCGTGCGTACTAATAAAGAGTAGTAAGACGACACACCATCCTCTACTTCGCCACACACACCATCATCTTCTCCGTGCGTACTCTTCCTCTCTGTCGCGCGCACCCTCATTGGTTCCCTTCGAATCCCATGGAGTTCCCCTTGCCACATGATATTGCGATCCTGATCACAGGGTGGGTCGCCGCAACCTCCACCCAGCCCATGGACGACCTCTCCAGTCTGCGCGCCACCTGCAAGGCCATGCACGCGGTGTGCCGTGATCCCGCCGTGGGCAGGCGCGTGGCACTGGAGCGGGAGAGCAGCTGGGAGTGGTTCCAACGGCACGGGAACGGGAGCTACAACACCCTCGTGGAGCGCCTGGCCAATGTGGGCAACACTCATGCGTGCTACGTCACCGGGTTCGACCTCGTCTTCAACTATGGCCGCGTGCAGGCGCAGCGGGGCACCCAGTTCCTTGCCCGGGCGGCCGCGAACGGCCACAAGGTGGCGGCCTACGTCCTCGCCATGCTCCGCTACAACGCCGACTGCGGGGACCGCGACGCCCTCGAGTATATCCGGCAGGTCGAAGGCGAGGCCCACGTCGGCAACAACGCGGCGGGGTCCTTTGCGATGAAGAGGACCAACACGGAGTGCTTCCGGTGTTGGAATCAATCCATGCAGAGGCTCGACGTTTTCGTGAGCTGGAGGTTTCTGCGTAGGCCTCCTCTGGGACCGCCGCCGGTGGCGCTGCCCGAAATTGACGATAACGTTTCCCGCTGCCCAACAGGGGGGAACCAGGGGCCTGCCCGCTGCGGCCGGCGAGGGTGGTATGAGTAAACTGTCTTCTGTACTGAGAATTGTAGGATTGAGTGCGAGTATGACCTGTTCCGGCATAACGTGTTGTACTCTATGGGTTATATTCCCTCAATTCCCTTTTGGATGCGCTACCCCTAGTTCTCCCAATGCCAATGAAATGTGAACAAAGGGAGTACTGTATATAAAATAGACTTATATAAGGCATGTTGATGTGTTTCTCCTATATATGCATGCTTGTCTCTGATGAATGTTGCACTTGTTGTGTTTCCCATATGCTTTTGTTTAGCCCCGTTTGCATCAAATAAAATAACATTACAAAACGTGAAAAGAAAAAATATCAAAAAAACAAGATAAACACAACATCACGATTGGAGATGTTTTTCGATTCACGCACGAAGTGGGTTAAAGTTTAAAACTTGGCGTCGTTAAAGGAGATGTTTTTCGATAAAAGGAGAATTTTTTGATAATGCATCAGACACATTGTTCATGAACATGAAAGACATATTACAATAACATACTACCAATGCATATATTACAAACAAGAGTAAAGAAAACATGGATGAAAAACACGTAGAAACAAGAACAAAACAACTCCTAATCCTATTCTACTCGGAGGCCTCGTACACCTCCGCCGCCGTGCGCGCCATGGCCGACGCATCGTCTAGCGGCTCCGCGTCCGCCTTCGACGGCGGCGGCGACTCCTCTTCTGTCTCCACACCGAGCTTACAGGCGACACTATGTAGAATCTTCCAGCGGCCCTGTACCCCAGCAACCTCCGCGATCGTCTCGTGGAGGGCGTCGAGACGAGCGGCCACAAAGCTTAAACCGAACAAGTAGTAGCCGGCGGAGTCCATGTTGGGGAGCTGGGGAAGCCTCCCAAGACCCAGACGGCGACAGATGAGAGATGTATTGTTAAATACATCCCGCGACATTGTGTCCAACGCTCTTGCATGTTCGACGGTGGAGGACACGTCGTCTTCGACATCTTTAATTCGGCGCGTTAATTCTTCGATGTGGGCGGTAAAGAGGTGGACAATCTCCTGTAACCAGTCGGGCTGAGGAGCTGCGGGCGCCGCCATCAGTTCCACCAGCATTGCCAGCGGCGATGGAATCGGAGAAGGAGGTTCGGAGGACGTCGATGGCCTAGAGCGCTTCGGCGGGGGGCTACCCATTTGATGAGGACATCACAACAGCGGAGACGCGCATTGAACTGCAAGGACCAATCACAAGAGCACGGGCACGGTTATTAAATCAGCAGGTGAATTCGTTCTTAACTTCTATTGCATGTGAGTTTCAGAATAGATTGCTATGTTATTCTTTAATTGTTATTAGGAATAATGGAGAAGATCATCAAGTGAAGGAAGGAGGCCTTGGGAGCGTGGAGAACCACCTGGGACGTCCACAAGTAGATGGAAACAGTTTACAACTCGGACTCGAGTTCAACTCGGAGTCCAGAAGCAGTCCACTTTAAAACAGACGCCCAGGAGGCATACGGACTCCGTTTTCGACGTTCTACATATGCACGGAAAGAGGATAAGATAAACTTTCCAATAGTTCTAGTCCCACCTCAAAATTCCTCCGGAGTCATTGGGAATCGTCGAAACAAGTCGAGTCCAGATTTCTGTCCGGTGCTGCGCCACCGAATCGGGCATTTGGGCCTTGTATCCCGTAAGAGTCCATTAGGGACGTGTCTAATCGTGTTTTGGTCGAACCCTAGCCTATAAATACTGCAGCCGCCGGTCATATTCGGTGTGTTTTTCTTAGATCAATAAAATCGCCGTTCTACGGTTTGCGAGACCCCAATTTCGCGATTTCCGATCGTGTCTTCTACGTTCTTGCTCGTGTTCTCGATTGCACTTGCAGGGATTAGCCTTCTTGGCGAGGTCAAGCGTGTGCAGCACGGTTGATAACCAACGGAGCCATGGTGTAGTGATTGCAGGGGTACTCAAACCGCTCGAGTGCCGCGGATCATCAACGTCGAGTTCTCCACCCCAATCGACATACCTTTCGGAAGATCGGGTCTAAACCTCCTCATCAATTGGTATCAGATTTCCAGGTTGCCCGTGAGGTATCTTTGTTTTCCTTCCTTCCATTAGATCGATTTTTTTTGTACCTAGAGTCTATAGAAAAGCCACAAAAAAATTAGATCGTTTTTACCGCTTCCCAGACTATAGTGCCTACAGTTTCGTTTTTCAGTTTGCATTGTTGAGTTTGCATTCGTGTGGTTGAGTCTTGTTGCTGGTTTAGCTTTGTGTTTTTGGGTCCTAGTTATCGTATTTCATCCTTGTTTTCTTGCTATTCGACACCTATTCCACAATCCCTAAATAACAAACCGATCCGCCACGTTCATCGGTTTGCCCTAGCAAGCCGCCTTGCATGAACTCCTGCATCGCCAGCCCTAGATTAGGTGACAAATCTTTGTGCCATTCATCCTTGAATCATCACACACCACCCCATTAGTTGCTGTGCAAATTCCGGATCGTTTTCGTATCTGATTGTGAGTTCTGTTCTCAAACCGAGTTGGAATCAACATCAAAAAAATCGTAACTCGGATAGCCTACCTTAAAACGGCCATAACTTTCGCATACGAACTCGAAATCGGGCGAATTTTTTTTTCAAATTCATCTACGCAAAATTTCGCATCTGATCTTCCTCCGCGTAGCCGCGTTCGGCGAAATTAGATTGCCCAAATTCCCCTCGGAGGATAGGCTATCCGGCCTCCGAAGTTTCAGCACGAATTTTAAAGAGCCTTCTTGATTTTCTATAGGCCGCATATTACATCCAATTGAGCTGCAAATTTGTGTGCTTCCTATATTTGTGCTACTGAGTAAAGAAAAAATATCAAAAAAATATTACAAAAAAGAAAAAAATAGTGAAGAGCACGCATATTAAAGCAATTGGCCTATACCACTTGGTGCTGTTTGTTTGGTTATATCATTCTTTCTTTCTTTTGCCTTGATACTTCCTTGTGTTGTGCTAGGCTCTAGGGCACTCAGTTGACCAGCAACAGTTTCCTACATTTAATACTTATTCAACTTTGTTTAGCTTTTAACGATTTTCTGCTTATTAGCCACCATATTGTGCCATCCAAGCTCCACCTTTCTCTTGAGCATAACAGGTACCTTTGCAATCACCCCACGCTTCATTGGTTCTTCTCACCGTCCACACCACCTGCTGTGTCGATAAGAACACTTGTAAGAGTGTGGTAAGACGCTTGAGCGAGAGAGATTGTTTTCTTCCACCTTCCACATTGTCACTGTAGTTGATAGGGATAACATTTTTTTTGTTGTCTTTTGTTTCCTACTAACAATGGCAGGAGAAGAAAATAATGACGAATGTGTTCAACATGTTGAGTTACGTGATATGTTCGCCGAATACAACGCAGCAATGGAGGAGTCATTGGCGAACTTGACTCGCAAACTGGATGACCTTGCTCTTCTGATGAATACTTTTGAGGCTCGGTTGCCTCTCGCTGGAAGACAAGAAGACAATGCTTATGATGAACTGGAAGATCACAGTAATTAGCCAAGACTGCCACTTTATCGTCGAGGTATTGGAGGTAATAATCATAACAATTATAACCGCCCTCCTGATGATCCTTTTGCTAAAGTGAAATTTACTATACCCTCTTTTTCTGGTGCTTATGATGCTGAGGCTTATCTTGATTGGGAGATGACAGTAGAGCAAAAATTTAATTCCCATCTTGTTCCTGAACAACATAGAGTTCGTCAAGCCACTAGTGAGTTTAAGGACTTTGATATCATATGGTGGAATGAACTTGTTAAAACTAGAACTGATCCTCCAACATGGGATAGATTAAAGGAAGCTATGCGTGTTCGATTTGTTCCTCCATCTTTTCAGCGGGACCTTCGCAAAAAATTGCAGCGTTTAGACCAAGGTAACATGTCCGTAGAGGAGTATTATCAAGAGTTACAAAAGGGTATGCTGCATTGTGGGGTAGTAGAGGACATGGATGATAAAATAGCTCATTTTTATGGGGGGTTGAGGTGTGAAATTCAGGACATTGTTGATTACAAAGAATATGATACTGTTAACAGATTGTTTCAGCTTGCTATGTTGGCAGAAAAAGAATTGCAGGGCCGACAACAGCAGCAACAACGGACGAGGAGCAACTTTACGCTGCGTGCAGCAACTACACCATCCAAAACAGCACCATCTTCGGCCTTCCGTGCAGCGACTACACCACCCAATGGCGGCCAATGAACTATACCTGCTGCTCCACCTTCTCGCGTGCCGGAAGGCAGCAAGGCGACATCATTCAATCCTTCGTCGTCCACTCCTTCTACGGGTCGTACTTCCGACATTAAGTGTCACTGCTGCCAGGGACTTGGTCATATGATGAGAGATTGCCCGAGCAAACGAGCATACATAGCACGCGGCGATGGCGGGTATGATAGTACTTCGGATGTTGAAGATGAATATTCTCTTGCTACTGACTTTACAGATCCGAATGACGAACACACCGAAGAAGAAGTACTTGGTACAGCGGCGACGGAGAACTATAGGAGCATCATTGTGCAGCATGCCTTGAGCTCCAAAGTGGAGACCGACGACAAGCTACAACGACACAACCTCTTCCACATGTTTCTCGTCGTCAAGGACTGCCGTGTACACACTATAATTGATGGAGGTAGCTGCAATAACTTGGTAAACACGGACGTCGTCAAGAAACTCGGTTTGACAACAAGAGCACACCCTCATCCGTACCACATTCAATGGTTCAACAACAGCGGTAAGGTTCGGGTAACACAAACAACGAGAATCCATTTTTCAATTGGTTTATACCATGATTTTGCTGATTTTGATGTTGTTCCTATGGATGCTTGTTCTCTTTTATTGGGTCGTCCTTGCGAATTTGATACAGATGCTATTCATCATGGTAGAACCAATAAATATACTCTCATGCATAAGGGAAAGAAAATCACTTTGCTCCCCATGACTCCTGCTGAAATTGTGCATTATGAGAAGAGTAAACTTCGTGAGGGCAAAGCAACTAAATTAGAATCTGAAAAACAGCAAGTTATTAAGTTAAAATCACCATCATTGCTCGCAACTAAATCTGAACTTGCTGATTTATTCGATGCTAAGGGGATGTGCTATGCTTTAGTTTGCAAAGAAGCCATGTTTTCACTTCATGAATTGTCTATTGCATTGCCCCCTGCTGTTGCTAACCTTTTGTAGGAGTTTGAGGATGTGTTTCCCTCCGAGATACCCCCTGGTTTACCACCGATGAGAGGCATTGAACACAAGATCGATTTGATTCCAGGAGCAAGTTTGCCAAATCGTGCAGCATACAGGGCGAATCCACAAGAAACTAAGGAAATTCAGCGACAAGTCCAAGATCTTTTGGACCGCGGGTACATTCGTGAAAGCCTTAGCCCTTGTTCCATTCCTGTTCTTTTGGTTCCTAAGAAAGATGGTAGTTGGCGCATGTGTGTTGATTGTCGAGCGATTAATAACATCACCATTCGATATCGTTATCCTATTCCTCGATTAGATGACATGCTTGATGAATTGAGTGGTGCTATCATCTTCACAAAAATTGACTTGCGTAGTGGTTACCACCAAATTAGAATGGCACTAGGAGATGAATGGAAAACTGCATTTAAAACCAAGTTTGGACTTTATGAGTGGTTAGTCATGCCTTTTGGTTTAACTAATGCACCCAGCACCTTTATGCGATTAATGAACGAGGTTTTACGTGCTTTCATTGGACAATTTGTGGTGGTTTACTTCGATGATATCCTCATTTACAGCAAGTCATATGATGAACATCTTGATCATTTACGTGCTGTTTTTACTGTTTTGAGAGATGCACGTTTGTTTGGTAACCTCGAAAAGTGCATTTTTTGCACCAATCGAGTCTCGTTTCTTGGCTATGTCGTTTCCTCGCAGGGAATTGAGATGGATGAGGAAAAAATTGAAGCAATCACCAGCTGGCCAGCCCCAACTACCGTCACACAGGTTCGTAGTTTTCTTGGTCTTGCAGGATTTTATCGGCGCTTTGTGCGGGATTTCAGCACCATTGCAGCACCTCTTCATGATCTAACGAAGAAGGGAGTTCCATTTCGATGGGGCGAACAGCAGCAACAAGCTTTTGATGCTCTCAAATTGAAGCTTACACAAGCACCATTACTACAACTTCCTGATTTTGACAAGACCATTGAGCTAGAATGCGATGCAAGCGGCATTAGTATTGGAGGCGTTCTCATACAAGGAGGTAAACCCGTTGCTTTCTTTAGTGAAAAACTTCATGGTCCTTCTCTGAATTACTCCACTTATGATAAGGAATTCTATGCCTTAGTTCGTGTATTACAAACTTGGAAACATTATCTTTGGTCTAAGGAGTTTGTCATACATTCCGATCATGAATCATTGAAGTATCTTAAGTGTCAAACCAATCTGAATAAACGACATGCTAAATGGATTGAGTTCATAGAGTCGTTTCCATAAATCATTAAGCATAAGAAAGGGATGGAAAATATCATTGCCGATGCATTATCTAGGCGTTATACCATGCTGTCCCAACTTGATCATAAAATATTTGGTTTGGAAACAACTAAAGCATTATATCCTACTGATTTGGACTTCAAAGTTGCTTTTGAAAATTGTAGAGAAGGAAGAACTTGGAATAAATATGTGCTGCGAGAGGGTCTCCTCTATCGTGCTAACAAGCTATGCGTTCCAGCTAGCTCCGTTCGTCTATTGCTTTTGCAGGAAGCACATGGAGGAGGTTTGATGGGACATTTTGGAGTGAAGAAAACTGAAGACGTGCTGTCCACACACTTATTTTGGCCAAAGATGAGGCGTGATGTCGAGCGCTACGTGTCAAGATGCACTACTTGCAACAAAGCTAAGTCTCGTCTTAACCCACATGGTCTTTATATGCCTCTTCCTGTTCCTAGTGTACCTTGGGAGGATAATTCTATGGACTTTGTTTTGGGATTGCCTAGGACTAAGAGGGGGAGGGATAGTATTTTTGTAGTTGTTGATCGTTTTTCCAAAATGGCACACTTTATACCTTGTCATAAGAATGATAATGCCTCACACATTGCTGATTTATTTATGACGGAAATTGTTCGTTTACATGGTGTGCCAAATACCATTGTTTCTGATCGTGATGCAAAATTTTTAAGTCATTTTTGGAGAACTTTGTGGTATAAATTGGGAACCAAGTTGCTGTTTTCAACTACATGTCACCCACAAATGGATGGACAGACCGAGGTAGTTAATCATACTTTATCCACTATGTTACGGGCTGTCTTGAAAAAAAATTTGAAGTTGTGGGAGGAGTGTTTACCACATATAGAATTTGCTTACAACAGATCCGTTCACTCCACGACAAAGGTAAGTCCATTCCACGTAGTGTATGGTTTCAATCCCCGTGCTCCTATTGATTTACTACCTTTGCCTCCTTCTGAAACTATAAATTTGGATGCTACACAACGATCTGAATTCATTCTTAAGATGCATGAAACTACAAAGAAAAATATTGAAATGATGAATGAGAAGTATAGGATTGCAGGTAGTAAAGGTAGAAAAGAAGTAAAACTTGAACCGAGCGATTTGGTGTGGTTACATTTGAGAAAAGAGCGATTTCCCGACTTGAGAAAATCTAAACTTATGCCACGAGCTGCTGGTCCTTTTAAGATCGTTGAAAAGATTAATGATAATGCATATAAGCTTGAATTGCCTCCCGATTTTGGGGTTAGTCCTACATTTAACATTTCAGATTTGCGACCGTAATTGGGAGAAGAAGATGAACTTGAGTCGAGGACGACTCCAATTCAAGAGGGGGAGGATGATGAGGACATCACAACAGCGGAGACGCGCATTGAACTGCAAGGACCAATCACAAGAGCACGGGCACGGTTATTAAATCAGCAGGTGAATTCGTTCTTAACTTCTTTTGCATGTGAGTTTGAGAATAGATTGCTATGTGATGATTTAATTGTTATTAGGAATAATGGAGAAGATCAACAAGTGAAGGAAGGAGGCCTTGGGAGCGTGGAGAACCACCTGGGACGTCCACAAGTAGATGGAAACAGTTTACAACTCGGACTCGAGTTCAACTCGGAGTCAAGGAGCAGTCCACCTTAAAACAGACGCCCAGGAGGCATACGGACTCCGTTTTCGACGTTCTACATATGCACGGAAAGAGAAGAAGATAAACTTTCCAATGGCTCTGGTCCCACCTCAAAATTCCTCCAGAGTCATTGGGAATCGTCGAAACAAGTCGAGTCCAGATTTCTGTCCGGTGCTGCGCCACCGAATCGGGCCATTGGGCCTTGTATCCCGTAAGTGTCCATTAGGGACGCGTCTAATCGTGTTTTGGTCGAACCCTAGCCTATAAATACTGCAGCCGCCGGTCATATTCGGTGGGTTTTGCTTAGATCAATAAAATCGCCGTTCTACGGTTTGTGAGACCCCAATTTCGCGATTTCCGATCGTGTCTTCTACGTTCTTGCTCGTGTTCTCGATTGCACTTGCAGGGATTAGCCTTCTTGGAGAGGTCAAGCGTGTGCAGCACGGTTGATAACCAACGGAGCCGTGGTGTAGTGATTGCAGGGGTACTCGAATCGCTCGAGTGCCGTGGATCATCAACGTTGAGTTCTCCACCCCAATCGACATACCTTTCGGAAGATCGGGCCTAAACCTCCTCATCACCATTTGTGTGGCGACGGAGGTGCTGAGAAAGAGCGAGAGGTGGTCGACGGTGGCGGGGGGAGAAGTTTGGAGGCTAGGATCTAAGGAGAGGTGCGACGGAGAAGCAAGAGAACGATGAGCCTTTATAGCGGGTCGTCGTCTAATAGCGGGCGTGTGGTGAGGGGTCCCCATCTCGGCGTCGGTTTTTCACAGGCGGCTTTTAAGTTTATCTCAGGCGGGTTTTACTTAACAATCGCCTGATAAGATATTTAATCAAGAATATTAATTAAGAAGAAGTAAATATCTTCACAGACGGTTGGTACTTAATAACCGTCAAGTAAGATTTTTATCTCATACGTATATTACTTACCAACCGCCTGAGATAATGCCCGATACTGTTCTTCAGTTTCCTTATCTCTTGCTTCTTTTTTACTTAGATTCCAATATAAATACTCAAACATGTTTAGATTCTGCAAATTGTGTCCAAATTCAATGATTCTCTCTTCTACATTTGTATAAAATCAACATCTACTGCATAAACAAAATATTTTGAAACTTGTATAGCTGACATTGTAATGTTTTGGTAAATATCAAATTAATTGCTACTCACATATTATTCACATTTGTGTATCGCATAAAAAAAGATCCTTCACTCAAATTTGTTTGTATGAACATTTTTGTATCATTTATACATGTATGAATTTTGTTAAATTTTTTTAAAAGCATTCCAACATGTCAAACTTCAAATTATCCATCTTTCTAACTAAGTGCTCATATACATATGAGGCATTCATCAAATTATGAACACACATTGATTCAAAAAAATTTAAAAAAAATCTGAAAAAATTCATAGAGGATGGTATGATGAGTAAAAATGTCCCCTGAAAAAATGAATGATAAAGGCGTTATATTCATCAAGATAGAAAAATGAAAAATAGCATTTGTTGTATGTTTTTTATGTTCTGACCAATTTCAAAAGATTTATGAAGTGAAATTTAATGGTAACCTTTACTTATCAATAATATTACAAGAAAGTGGAATTTTGCCTTTTTAAAGGACCCACATTTAATCAAGAATATTAATTAAGAAGAAGTAAATATCTTCACAGGCGTTTGGTACTAAATAACCGTCTGAGAAGATGTTTATCTCAGTCGGATATTACTTACCAACCGCCTAAGATAATGCCCGATACTGTTCTTCAGTTTCCTTATCCCTTGCTTCTTTTTTATTTAGATTCCAATATAAATACTCAAACATGTTTAGATTCTGCAAATTGTGTCCAAATTCGATGATTCTTTCTTCTACATTTGTATAAAATTAACATCTACCACCTGAACAAAATATTTTAAAACTTGTATAGCTGACATCGTAATGTTTTGGTAAATATCAAATGAATTTCTACTTACATATTATTCACATTTGTGTATCTCAAAAAAAAAGATCCTTCACTCAAATTTGTTTGTATGAACATATTTGTATCATTTACACATGTATGAATTTTGTTAATTTTTTTAAAAGCATTCCAACATGTCAAACTTCAAATTATCCATCATTCTAACTAAATGCTCATATATACATATGAGGCATTCATCAAATTATGAACACACATTGATTCAAAAAATTTAAAAAAATCTGAAAAAAAATCATAGAGATTGGTATGATGAGTAAAAATGTCCACTGAAAAAATAAATGAAAAAGGCATTATATCCATCAAGATATAAAAATGAAAAATAGCATTTGTTGTATGTTTTTTATGTTCTGTCCAATTTCAAATGATTTATGAAGTGAAATTTAATGGTAACCTTTACATATCAATAATATTACAAGAAAGTGGAATTTTGCTTTTTTAAAGGACCCACATTTAATCAAGAATATAAATTAAGAAGAAGTAAATATCTTCTTAGGGGCCTGGTAAGTAAAACCCGTCTGGGTAACCATCTTCTTTGGCGGTCGGTACTTAAAATCCGCTTGAGAAAATTGGAGTTTATGTATACCCCTCGGCAGCGTAGGAAAAACCTAACCCAGGCGAAACACTTAGACGCAGTTAGGCTGCCAAGATTTCGTTTGCTGCCAAGTGTTCGCCCTCGTAACTTCTAGGTACGCCACCGAGCTTCGTCGTCGCCGCCGAGCTTCGCCCTCGTCACTTCCAGGTATGCCCTCATTGCTGAAAAAGAGTGTCTCTTCTCGTCTGCAGCTACCTCGCCTCACCTCACCTCACCATCCAAATCCATGTGCCACACTTTGCGATTCTTGATACTAGAAAAAGGCTGGAGGATTTGCTTTTTGTCCCTTGCTTGATCAGTTATAGGTCCGGAGCTAGGCGCCGCCTAGTAAACCTCAAGAACGTGTTCGCCACTCTGAACAAAGCTAGCCTATTTAGAATAAGAAGATAAAATTACCACCGGTGCAGCCGGAGCACTCGGCTCAGCTAGAGCAGCCGGCCCACTCTCCTGCTGCATCGTCGCCGGAGGAGGAGGAGGAGGAGGAGGAGGACGATGACGACGACGACGATGACGACGACGATGATGACGGCGACGACGACGGCAACCGCCACCACCACGATGACGACGACGATGGCGACGAGGAGGAGGAGGAGGACCGCTTGTCGTGGTTTGAGAAGTTGGGGGAGAGGGAGGAGGAGGCGAGGCCGGCAGAGTAGTTTTTAGGAGCTCTTGTACATATTTCTTTTGTAGTTTTAGGAGTTCTTGTACATGTTTAGCTTAAATTCTTTTCTTGTACATATTTCTTGTGTTTTGTAATATATATCTGTTCATTCGTGTCAATGAATATTGGTGTGTTAGAATTTCTAGATTTCAATCAAGTGAATGTGCTCTAAGTTTAGTGATGTGTTAATCTGTCACAAGTGAATCGAGAAAATTGGACAAAAACAAAAGATCTTAGGGTTTGAAGCTCGTCTCAATTTGTAATTGCAAAGCTAAAGGAGACAAACAATGACTTTAAGCATGTCTCACATCGCTTTGTGATCGATGGACATCTGATCTGTCGCCCATCGTTGTCTCCTATTTGGCTTTCTTACATAGTGTAAATTGTTGATCATGTTTGCAGTCCGTGCATGTTAGACATAGCTAGAATTAAAACATCTCGGACCTTGGTCATGTTTAACAACACTAACATGCATGCATATATATATATACCTCAAACAGTACATGACGATCTTTCAACAAAAAGAGAAAACACACGTATAACATCATGAAACATGATCGTGGATCGAGGTCGCACATGCATGTTGAACATAGAACAGAAATAGTATTAGACAACAGATAGAGAAGAAAAGAACATATGGAATAGGTGCGAAGGATTAGTCCCACCACGGAAAGTTGAGGTCGGTGCACTGATGTTATAAGGTATGGCGCACAGTTGCAGTTAAAAATCCGAATGAAAGTAATGCGTGCAGGACTAGGCCCATGTTCGCTGCAAGGCGTCCCCTGGCACGGACGCGCGGTCACGAAGTTGGCTTAGGCGTGTACGGACGGATTTTTTTTATATAACAAAAAAATTGTTTTTACCCGCGTGTAAATTTACTCCTAATGGGACGCATCGAGTCGTTGGGACCGAGAGGATGCAAACTGCGGTTTCGAGGAAACCGTGGCCGCCGACCGGTTCATGATTAAGTGCGGTTTCCTTTAGCGTCCGATCGTCTCGACACGCCCGCTTAGACGACGACCCGCTATAAAGGATCATTGTCCTCTTGCTTCTCCACTGCAGCACTCCTTAGATCCTAGCCTCTAAACTTCTCCTCCCGCCACCGTCGACCACCTCTCGCTCTTTCTCTGCACCTCCGTCGCCACAGAAATGGGTAGCCCCGCGCCGAAGCGCTCTACGCCATCGACGTCCTCCGAACATCCTTCTCCGTTTCCATCACCGCCGGCAACGCCGGTGGAAATGATGGCAGCGCCCGCATCTCCGCCCGGGCCGCCTGCACTTCCTCATCCCGGTTGGGTTGAGCAGACTCTCAGACTCCTCACCGAACGCATGGACGAAGTCGATCGGCGCCTTAATGTGGCCACCGACACCAAGTCTGCCAATGCTCATAGCGCAGTGGCGCTCAACGCAGTGGCGTGGAAGGTCTTTTCCGACAGATCGCTTGTGTCGCCGTCTGGGTCTTGGGACCCTTCCCCTCCACACGAGCATGGACACCACGGGGCACTACAGCTACGGGTTGATGATTGTGGCTGGTCGTCTCGACACCCTCCACGAGACGATTGCGGAAGTTGCTGGGGTAGAGGGCCTCCTGAAGATTAAGCACCGCATCGACGGGAAGCTTCGGACTGTGACGGAGGTTGAGGAGTATAAGGCGGCTTGGGCAGCGGCGGTAGCGGAGGAGGCGGAGCAGGAGGCATCTCTTTAGGTGGAGTTGGACGCAGATATGGAGGCGGCGGCAGCAGCGGAGGAGGAGCAGGAGGAGGCAGCAGCGGTGGCGGAGGCGGAGGCGACAACAGCGGTGGTGGAGGAGGAGGAGGAGGAGGAGGCGGCACCGGCAGCGGAGGCGGAAGAGGTGGCAGCGGCGGAGGAGGAGGACGTGGTTTTCTCCTAGTAGAGTAGTATTAGGAGTAGTTTATCTATTTCGTGATCTCTGAGTAGAGTAGTATTAGGTGTAGTTTATCTTGTTCTTGCTGTCTACTACGTGTTTTCCTATTACTTGTTTGTTAATGAAATATGTCTTTATGTTCATGAACAATGTGTTCTATATATGCAGTATCGAAAAACTCCTTTTATCGAAAACATCTCCTATATGTTTGTAACTTGGGACCGTCTATATTTCTTGTGGCTGAATGAATGAAATCCGGTACACATTATCCTTACAAGTAATAGAACTAACAACAGACATGATGCATAATTAACTTCATTAGGAAATTACGTCATCTAAATTCCTAACTAGTCCATAGCCTGATGCAACAGGTGCATGAAAAGTACTTTATCCATTGTAACTAATATCCGATGACATTGTTGATATATATATCGTATGTACCTGTGATACTCGTATCACAGGCGGCTTTGGATCGACGGCCTGAAGATTAGACATCACAGGGGAAAAAATTTTTGTAGTAGTAGTATATACTCTGTATATGTTATCATTTCATTGCGACGAATGTTATATATAAAATCCTGATTGTTTACCTTTTTACTAGACCATGGATTTGTCGTCCTCCGTTCGTGGACTTTGGTGTTCTCTGTATTTGCATGTCATTTGCATTAGCACAATGATACATATGGCGATTCATATTTTTGTTCGTATTTTTTTTGGAATGTCCCACTACCACATGACTGCTTTTACATCTCTATGAAAACAAAGATGAACAGCAGGTAGCGGTCCCTCGAAAAAAATTTCGTTCTTCTTGGCGCGCACAATTGAGATTTTGACAATTGAAACTTCACTCCGTGCGCCCAAGAATCCAGTCCCACCCATTTGTATCTAGCCACGACGAATATAAATGTGCATCTCCCTCTAATCCCGCAGTGGCTTCCGTTCCCGGCACACATGTTCTCCTCTTAGTGCTGTGTTCCAAACTTGCATTCCTAAGAAATTCCCGTGTGAGTGGCGGTGGTGACTGTGGGTACAACGTCGAGCGACCAAGTTTGACGGGCTCTACCGAACCTCTTCATCACTGACCCCGCCCTACGACATCCCAGACTCCAGTTTTGTGCTACGTAAGTTCTACATGATCCATGCTGTATTTTTATAGAGCTACTCCCTCCTTATCGCTTTAGTTGTCGTCCCAAAAGCTGCAGCCAGTTCATTCCTAGTTGTTGTCCCAACTCCTTATATGCTCTTATGTTTCATGAATGTCTAGTATAAAATCTGATTAATGGTGCAATCGTGCAATCAACTATCCTCAATCGTTAGATCTGCATCCTAAAGTCGATTCATCTTTTTATTTTACCCTAGCATCTGATTGCATTCTACTTTTTTCCATATATAGCCCCGAAATAAATGTTGCTCCAACAGTTTATGGTAGTGTATTTCTAGTACATTTCCATGTCAGGAAAGATAACTATTAAAAACCGCATGTACTATGTAATTTCTTGATTTAGAAGTAAATGACACCAGGTTTATCTTATCAACCACTCCCAATGTTGTACTCTCATTCCTGTGTTCCAAACTTGTATTCCTAAGATTTTCAGTTCCCACGGTTGATACACGTTTTTCTTGTTTTTCTTTCTCGAATTGTATGGTTTTTTTCCTATTCCTTCATTTCTAATTCCTCCGTTCAAAACAAAAATTCTCAGTTCATAGCAACCACACCGCCCGATCTAAAATACACATCCTCATGTAATCTGACGTCTCACTGTTACTTACTATATATACTCTTTACTTTAGGAACAAGACACCAAACCGTCATGTCATCTACAAGTAATCGTGATGGGCAACAAGCACCTGGTATAACTATTAATGTGTTTACTATCAAAATACACATATTTATAACACGTTAATTCCTTTGCATCATATGCAGAGAATATAGCAGCACCCGATGCTCAAGAACCCCGAGTTTCGTCATCCCATGCTGGTACTACGAGTATAAATATGTACCGGGCTCTACTAAATATTTTAGCATTGTGATTGTAGTTTCCTAGTCCCAGTTGACAATTAATCAGTATATGTGATGGCGTGATTTATTGATGCCTGCACACGCACGATGGGCTCTCTCGCCGCCGGCCACTCCGGCACCGGCGACCACACCCTGCTGCTGCTCACTTTAGTGTCCTCCCCGACGCGTCTCCCTCCACCATCGCCACGTCCCATCCTTCGTGTGTCATGATGACCCCGCCACCCGCAAACCCTTGTCGTTGCCGGTCACTCCGGCATCGGCCGGCGCCCACGCCCTGCTGGTGAGTATATGTGATGGTGTGATTTATTGATGCCTACACGCACACGCTGGGCTCTCTCGCCGCCACCACTCCGGCAGCGGCGACCACGCCCTGCTGCTGGTCACTTCAGTGTCCTCAGAAACGCGTCTCCCTCGACCATCGCCATGTCCCATCCTTCGCGTGTCATGATGACCCCGCCGCCCGCAAACCCATGTCGCCTCAGGTCACTCTGGCACTTGCCGGCGCCCACGCCCTGCTGGTGTTCACTTCACTGTCCTCCCCGACGCGTCTCCCTCCATCTCCATGTCCCATCGTTCGTGTGCCATGATGCCCCCGCCGCCTGCAAACCCCTGGCCATTACGGCGTACCTACATGCTATGCCCCATATGACATGGCATACCCTGGAAAAAATAGTCCAATATCATTAACCCCTGTCCACTAAGAAATGTTAGTATCATATAGTTTAGAGATGCATGTACATGAGGGTCCATTGCTGCTTATATGATCTCAATTCCATTTTTTACACTGCCAAATGCGTTGCTGATGTCTGGTAATTAACGCAAGATTATATTCATGCATCCGTTCTAGTAGCACTTTAGGGCGAGATGCTAACATGCAGAGCAAAATATCAATATGCAATCCACCTAAATTTAATTCCTAGATCCGCCACACTGTCCTCCTAGCCTCGAGACTTGCTCCGGGGTGATATCAATGGACGCAGATCACCTGACTTATACGTTTTTACTGCACGCGATGCAGTAAAGATCCAACAGAATCACACCATTGGATCTTTACTGCATCGCCTGTAGTAAAAACATAAGTCACGTGAGATCACTGGTGTGATCTGGACGTCGATCCTCTGACTTAAATGTGGTCACTGCACTGCCAGACCGGACCCTAGCTTTGTTAAACGTCGCAAGCTGCCCGCCTCATCTATCTTGCATCCTCTACCTGCTAATACCGCTGACGTCCATGACTCGCCCTGCGACCAATTCGCCACGAGACGCGCTCCTGCTGATGTCGGTCAGACCGAACTGGCAGTACAACAGAGGATGAGCACCCGGCAAACCCTCTCTTTCTCTAGCATCGCCAACTACTGTCTTGCCAGCTTCGCAGCTGGACTGAAAATCCCCTACAGTACTACGGGCGCATTAGCGCCACTGACTACTACCTGATGCCTGATTGTAGGGTATGAACAGCAACAAATAAGTCAACAAGTCGATGCATCGCCCAATATGGAGCAAAATGCCGTTGCGACGCGGTGTTCCCACGCTCGTATTTGCCGCACTCGTCCTGAAGATGGTAAAACATCAAACTTCTTCTTCTTTCACACTATTCGTACATGATACTAGGCCTGGTCAGTTGCTAATTTTCTTTAAACGTTTACCATTTAAATGACACTAACAGAAGGAAAGAAGTTTGGAAGAGGGGTTGCTAAAGGACTTAAGGTTGCTAAATTGCGCTATCTAGCATCTTCAAATAGAACGAATGATCAGAATCGGAAGCTACAAATTCAGCGGTCCGATAGGTTGGGTGCTGCGGTTGGACCTAATCAGCGGCACTTTGTCGATGATGTTGTTATTACAACAAAAAAATGCACCCCTCGCTGGTGTAAGGAAGTGGGCAGAGGTTGGCGATACTTCAAAGAGCGATATAGTGAGAGACATTCTGGTTAGTGTTGTGACACCCCACATAAGTATTTTTTTCTAGCGACCTCCATCTTGTACGTTTATAATAGTGTGATATACAATGTACAGAATGCCTGGGACTTGGAGGACACAGATGATACCATAAGAAAAATATTGAAGATTGCTGGTGAGCGCTACAAGGGGTGGCGATCAACATTGCATGCCACCTATAAGAAGTATTCGACCGATGAGGAACATATACAAAACAAGCCTGTTGATGTAGCAGATTCCGATTGGTTGGCGCTTATGGACTATTTTGGTTCCGAGCGATTCAAGGTCAGCTAGCTTTCTAATACCTTCATATCCTACAAAAACTATTTGATAACACCCATTCGTGAAATTAATTCTTAAAATTGCAGTCAATAAGCAGAACCACTTCACAAAATCGAAGTACTCAAAAGACAAAACACTTGCTTGGCTCGAAATCCTACGCCCAACTTAGTTATGAGAAGGTATAAAAAATAAATCATGCTTTTACTTTGCACTGCAATCATTCAATCAAATTTTACTTGTATTTGATGTAGCGAGACCAAGAGACCGGAAAAGAACCCGATGACATAGAACTGTGGGAGGCAAGCCATGTGAAGAATAGTCAATGGGTAAACGAGCAGGCAGAAGCTGTACATGTGAGAAACACTTCAAACAGTCCCCATATAAATAAATATTTGCAATGTACATGTGACTTTTCTTTTTGTATATAGACCCAGGCACGTGCCCAAATCAATGTCAAGGAAGCTGAGCTAGGAGTCCCAATCCCAGATGAGGAAAGAAACTGCATCTTCCAGCTTACTTATATATCCACAACCGGTTCTGGAGGATCACAGTTTCGGGGGCGTGGTTTTATGGCTAAACCTAATGTTTCTGAAAGACTGTGTATCCAGATGTATGACCAGCTCGGTGCAAGAGTTGGATGGAAGAAATGATTATATGACCTCCCAGATGGATGGCTTCGTCCAGGCAAATGAACAGCTCAACCAGGAAGTCCAGGCTTTACATGATCAGATGGCAGCTGTCAGTACCCTAGAAACCGTACACCCCTTGAGGTTACAAAGATCTCAAAGGAAAGCCATCTACTTGGTTTGAAGACCCTCGGAGGCCCACATGTCAGACATAACCGGACCCGCTTCTCCAACATGGTTAATCCCTGGGTCGCCATGTGTACTACCAAACCGGAGCTACCGCCCACAAGGGGGAAGCTCCGGGCCATGTACCGAAATGGCACCTCCGGACTTAACCCCAGACCGAGAGAAGCTCCGGACCTGACACGTGTCGGGTAGCCCCGGAGCTACCTGTTTCCCACAGCAAGATCCGGAGCTGCCACGTGTCCAATCGTCGGATCTTCAGCCTCTAACCTCCGGAAGACCCCGCAACGGCTCCGGATCTTCAGAGGGGAATCAAGGACTTCAAGACCCGATTAAGTGTCATTAATACCATATTAATGACACTTAAACGGACGATATTAACACCAGTAACGGTGCTGTCAAAGCCCGTTACAGGGTCATTAAGAGCAATTAAATGTGTATCAATACTAGTAACCGCTGGGGCCACATGTCGGGCCAGGCTAACCTGTAACGGCCTGCCCTTGTACTATAAAAGGACAGGCCGATGACACATTCAGGGGGCAAGGCTACACACACGCCATAGACACTCGTCACAAGCTCATACTACTAATAGAACCCCAACACACCCGTGGAGTAGGGTATTACGCTCAGGCGGCCCGAACCACGTAAACTCTTGTGTCTCCTGTGTCAATTCCTACTCACCTTCTTGAATCTCCGCACGCCCACACCGAACATCAAACTCCCCTAACACTTTAGTAGTGTAGGGAGATCTGCCGGTTCAAACCGCCGACAGTTGGCGTGCCAGGTAGGGGCGCCTGAGATTTTGAGAATGGTGAACTCAGCTGTTGGATCATCCAACGGTCAACCTACTGCTCAGGCTGTTGGGGGCAATCCCTCCAATAGGCAGCCACCAGCAGGAGCCTCAGCACCAGCAGGAGTCAGACTCCCACCACACCGTCTCCTCCAGCAAATCATGCTGGGCAACGTGATGGTGCGCCGGCGTCAATTACTGTGTCAGCAAATCATGACAACCCGGAATACGCGCTCCATGCACCGCGTGCTCTTCTCCAATGCCCACCACCTCCGGATGCATCCCGGGATGCACTGGAGCAGTGGAGGGCCGATGTGGAGCATTTGGTTGCAGCAGCAGCCGAACGCCTCAGCAACCAGGGTCCTCCTCCTTCAGGACGAGCCCCGTCACAGCGGCGGACTTTGTCTGGAAGACTTGGTCCGCACGTCTCCAATAGCAGGAGACGTGCTGCATCGCAACAAGTGATGTCATTGCCCTCCGGGGCACGACGCACTCACACGGTATCCAGGCTTTCGACTCATGACCTCCGGGCGGAGCTTGATCACCGATACCGCCAGCAGGATGGCCGAGTCCATATTGAGCGTGCCCGTGAAAGACGGGAAGCTCAGGACCTGTCTACTCCTGAAGGAGTAGGAGGGGGCTATTCAGCCCTGGCCATGCACCTGCGCATGGTTAGATAGCCACAGAAGTTCCGGCCTCACCTGCCGGAAAAATTCGACGGGACTGTCAATCCCGCCGAATTTCTTCAGATATACTCCACTGCAATCTTGGCAGCTGGAGGAAACGAGGCCGTGATGGCCAATTATTTTCCAGTGGCCTTAACTGGGACCGCCAGGTCCTGGTTTATGAGCCTTCCACCCAACTCTATCAACAATTGGGAGGAGCTGTGCCGTCAGTTCACTGCCAACTTCGGGAGTTCATAGACCCGTCCAGGCACTGAACTAGACCTTTTTGCGGTCGTGCAAAAAGGGGGAGAATCCTTGCGGTCATTCATATAGAGGTTCTCTCAGGTACGAAACACTATCCCTTCTATCTCTAGCGCCTCTGTCATTGTGGCATTCAGACAGGGCGTACGGGACAAGAAGATGTTGGAGAAACTGCGATCAAGGAGATCACCAGCATCACAAAACTCTTCAGCTTGGCAGACAAATGTGCCAGAGCTGCGGAGGGCCATGAAATGCACTCCAAACCAACCTCGGTGGATCACAAGAAATCCTCCAAAGAAGAAGCCACTACCTCCGGGGGTGGCAAGAAGAAAAAGAAGACCAACGGCAAGAAAAAGCCGTCGGCCGGCACATCCAACGTTGCAGCTGCTGCAGCTCCGGGTGGTCGGGGTCCACGCCCCAAAAAGCGACCTCGACCGTCTTCTGAAGACGGTGGCAAACCCAAAGTGTGCTGTCCCATTCACAAAACGGGCAGCCATAGTTTGGAAGACTGCCGGGAGGTCCAAAACCTTGCCGAGCGCTACAACAAGCGCCGGGAAGAATCTCCTTTCCGACAGAGGGAAGGAAAGCAAAAAGTCGACGAAGCTCCGGCTGAAGAGGAGTTAGGATTTCAGGATCCCAAAAAGGTCCTAAAGGCCGTTTACACCTCAGTCGACGATGATTCTGACGTCTCTGACAACGAGCGACGGAAGACCATGAACACCATTTTTGGTGGATCATGGGATATCACCTCTCGTCGCGTCATCAAAACTATGCGACGGGATATGGCCGCTGTAGCCCCTACAGTCAGGCCAGAACCTCATCGGAAGTGGATGGACACCGCCATCACTTTTGATGCTTCGGATTGCCCTCAGAGCATGGTTGGAGCAGGTCAGTTACCTTTGATGGTATCTCCTACCATCAATAACATCCAGCTCCACCATGTCATGGTAGACGGAGGTTCGGGGCTTAACCTCATTAGCTTCGAAGCTTTCACTAAGCTTCAACTCTGACCTTCAGATCTCCACCCCTCTCGACCTTTCTCCGGAGTAGGTCCGGGGGCCATTACCCCACTCGGAGCTATTACTCTCCCCGTTACCTTCGGGACACGGGAGAAATACCGCACCAAGAAGTTGGTCTTTGACGTCGCTCAGATCAACTTACCATTCAATGCCATCTTGGGTAGACCTGCCCTGTACAAATTCATGGCAGCTGCTCATTATGGTTATCTAGTGTTGAAGATGCCAAAACCAGTAGGCATTCTCCGGATCCGCGGAGATCGTTCTGCCGGAGTAACTGCTCTGGAAGAACTCCACGCACTCACCACGGCGCAAGAGGAGGACTCCAGGCAGGAGCAAACTCCAAAACCCCGAGCATTCGTCAACGAGGCTCGACTTCTGCACCTCGTGTGCAGCCAAGCGGTGACACCGACATTCCCGTCAAAGTCGTCCAAATTGGTTCCGATGCTGCTCAGACCACCCGTATATCGGGAGGATTGAACGACAAATAGGAACTCGCGCTCATCACTTTCCTCCGGGCTAACGTCGACGTGTTTGCTTGGCAACCGTCACAAATGCCTGGGATCCCTAGGGAAGTGATTGAGCACAATCTGAAGATCTACCCCGATGCCCGGCCTGTGCATCAGAAGCCTCAGAAGCAATCCGTAGAGTGACAGAACTTCATCCGACAAGAAGTGAGGAAGCTACTCGAAGCCGGATTCATCCGAGAAGTCTTCCATCCAAAATGGCTGGCAAACCCAATCGTTGTGCCCAAGGCCAGCGGGAAGCTTCGGATGTGCATCGACTACACCACACTAAATAAGGAATGTCCAAAAGATCCATTCCCTCTACCTAGAATAGAGTAAATAGTGGATTCCACCTCTGGGTGTGAATTATTGTGTTTCCTAGACGCATATTCCGGGTATCATCAAATCAATATGTCTAGGGAGGATGAAGAACATACTTCATTCATCACAGTAGATGGATTGTACTGTTACACAGCCATGCCCTTTGGTCTCAAGAATGCAGCTTCAACTTTTGTACGAGTTAGGTACAAAACTTTTGAAGAGCTCATTAGAGACGTAGTGGAAGTGTACGTCGATGACATCGTGGTCAAGGTCAGGAACAAGGAGTCACTCCTTGACACCTTGCAAGCTATCTTCGACAAGCTACGGGCCACCCGCACAAAGCTAAGCCCAGACAAGTGCGTCTTCGGGGTTAGCTCCGGAAAACTTCTCGGTTTCCTGGTAAGTCACCGGGGCATAGAAGCTAATCCGGCGAAGATTAAGGCCATTGAAGACATGCGGCCACCAACCCGCATCAAAGATGTCCAAAATTTAACTGGATGTCTAGCAGCCCTCAGCCGGTTCATATCAAGACTGGCGGAACGGGCACTCCCCTTCTTCAAGTTATTGAGGAAGTCCGGACCATTCCAATGGTCCGAAGAAGCAGAGAACGCATTCCAGGAGCTGAAACAGTTCCTCACCACCCTACCAATTCTGTCAGTATGGTTCTGGTTGCGGAGAGACCAGAACTACCCCACACTCAGGAATCCAGATCCCTTCTGGAAGTTCCGGAGGTTCCTGAAAGTGAGTCTCGGTCCCAGCTCCAAGATTCGAATGCACAAGAAGTCGCTTCAGGAGACCCAGACCCCTCCGAGATGGTCCAGGTCGTTTCTGAAGAAGCTCTGTGTTCCTCCAGCCAGAACCCGGAGGTCCCCGAAGAAAATCCGGACTCCTCTGAGAGGATCCGAGTCAGTGAAGAGGAAGCTCCGGACCCCTCCAGGAGGGTCCGGACCATTCAATGCCCGGTGTACTTCATTAGTGAAGTATTACATGATGCCAAGACTCGATACCTAGAGGTGCATAAGCTGCTCTATGCAGTTCTTATTGCCTCCAGAAAGCTTCGTCATTACTTCCAAGCTCACAAAGTTTCAGTGGTGACCTCCTACCCACTTCGAGCAATCTTGCATAATCCCAATTCAACTGGGAATATTGTGAAGTGGGTAGCAGAATTGGCTGAATTTGATCTTGAATTTATTTCAAGACAAGCAGTCAAGAGTCAAGCATTGGCAGATTTTGTGGCAGAATGGACTCCCTCTCCATCAAACCCTAGGGGCCCCAGTGAGCAGAAGATGGAGCATCAAGCTCCAACCTTCACCGAGCCTCACTGGACCCTCTACTTCGACAGCTCCATGCAGAAGTAGGGGGCTGGAGCTGGAATCCTTCTCCTTGCACCGACTGGGGAGAAGGTGAAATACATGGTACACCTTGACTTCAAGGCAACCAACAACATGGCAGAGTATGAAGCACTCATCTACGGACTAAAGGTGGCACTATCATATGGTGTCAAGCAATTGCTGGTCAAGGGAGATTCACAGCTCATCATTAAGCAGGTGAAGGGTGAATGCTCCTGCAATAATCTCTAGCTAGCTACTTACCTCCTTGAAGTCCAGAGGCTTCAGAAGGATTTCGAAGTCCTAAATCTCCACCATGTTCAGCGTGCCCATAACGCTGAAGCTGACGAACTCTCGACCAAAGCGTCAACCGGAGCTCCGGCTCCTGACAGAATCTTTGTCCGGAGGTTGTCAAAGCCAACAGCTCAGCCTGCCGAACTGAGCGAAGGGGGCAAGATCAGCATCCTGAAGCTGACAGTCCTGATGGCCCTTTTACCATGGCAGCCATCAAGGGTCGTAGGTGCTGCCGGGAGCTCCGAGCAACCCAGCACGCAAGACTCAAAAGCTCAAGCTAGTTCCGATGCATGGATCTCGGAGATCTGGAGCTACTTGAAAGACAACATCCTTCCCGACGATGATGTATCCGCTGACCGGGTAGTCAGATTGGCTAAAAGATACACGCTGGTAGAAGGGGATCTCAACCGACGCGGTGCCAACGGCATTCTAATGCGGTGCATCACAAGGGAAGAAGGCTGCGAACTTCTCGCAGAAATCCATGGAGGCGAGTGTGGGAACCACGCGTCTTCCCGCACGCTGGTCGGTAAAGCCTTTCGGCATGGCTTCTACTGGCCTACAGCGCTCCAGGATGCAATTGAGCTGGTGAAGAAATGTGAAGCATGCCAATTTCATGCAAAGCAAATTCACACACCAGCTCAGCCTTTACAAATGATACCTCCTACATGGCCCTTCGCTGTGTGGGGGATGGACATCTTGGGACCTTTCCCAAGAGCCGTCGGAGGTTACAAGTTCCT
Source organism: Tuctoria greenei (assembly GCA_036927565.1). Lineage (NCBI taxonomy): Eukaryota > Viridiplantae > Streptophyta > Magnoliopsida > Poales > Poaceae > Tuctoria > Tuctoria greenei. The sequence goes on from JAYESD010000001.1 coordinate 112,518,134, forward strand.
GTACGTCGCCATTGACAAGTTCACTAAGTGGCCGGAAGCAACTCCAGCTGTGACAGTCAACAAGCAATCTGCTATCAACTTTTTGCAGTCCATTGTATGCAGATTTGGAGTCCCAAACAAAATCATCACTGATAATGGGACCCAATTCACAAGCTCAGCATTCCAAGGATATTGCGAAGACCTCGACATACAAGTTTGCTACGCCTCCGTAGCTCACCCAGCCAGCAATGGCCAAGCCGAGAGAGCAAATGCTGAAATTCTGAAAGGACTCAAAATGCGCACCTATGAGCGCTTGAAAAAACATGGAGTCAACTGGATCGAAGAGCTTCCGCCCACTTTATGGGCCAACAGGACATCTCAAAACCAGTGAACTAGAGAGACACCCTTCTTTCTGGTGTACGGAGCTGAAGCAATCCTTCCTCCAGAAATCACCTTGGGTTCACTCCGGGTCCGGACCTTCGACGAAGCCGCGCAGGACCAGCTCCGGCGTGAAGACCTAGACCTCCTTGAGGAGGGAAGGTGCCTAGCAGCTATTTGGAATGCCCGATATCGCCAAGCCCTACGGCGTTATCACCAGCGGCATGTACACAACCGACAGCTCGAGGAAGGCGATCTGATGTTACGGAGAATACAATCTAGAGAAGGGTTAAACAAACTCTCCCCCGGCTAGGAGGGGCCCGTCCGAGTGATTAAAGTATCCCGTCGCGGAAGCGTTCGCTTGGCTACTGAGGATGGGACACCTTTCCCAAATCCTTGGAACATCGAGCACCTCCGTAAGTTCTACACTTAATAACACGGAGGTGAGTCTTGAGTAACTTGAGGTGTATGTTATAGAGTCATTGTACAGAGTCGGGTAGTTCCTCCGGGAGAGCAGCCAGACCTTTCCAGAAAGGTCCGCAAAGTTCATGCAACACTTGTCACAGTATCAGGACTAAAAGTGCGGCTAACTACCCTGGGTCAAACGAGAAATGAAACACACTTAGCCTGGTTCCGTACCCTAAGAGTGTACTTGTTTCCCTTGTACTCCGGACCTATAATGAAAGACATCTTCATGTGAAATAGACTCCACGTGCATTTATTTTGTACAGGCTCAACATTTTTATTTTTCTCTTTCTTGTCTATAACAAAGACGTGCAATTCTTAAGAAATTTTAGTTCGACCGGTTTATATACGATTCGTGTTGTATTGTCAATTCTTTTGGATTCAAATATTGTTCATGGCCAACTCGCCTGAAAGCCGCCAAGCCAATCTAGGGCTGGAGTGTGCTATCGACTTAGCCTGGTCATGCACCCTAAGTACGCCACTCTACCTACACCCCGACAGGCCGAAGTAAGGCGGGTCCATGGAAAGTTGGATCTAGAAGAAAAGACAACGCATTCGGTTGTATTTAAAATCGTGTTTAACTTAAAGTCTTCTTAAGAATCGTAAGCCACGACAAAATTATAGACAAGAAACGAATTTTACTATTTTTCTTGGCTTAAGTGTGCAGGAAAAATAAAATCTACGTTGATGGAGAAAAGCCAGAGCTAACTAAGCTCCGACTCCCCTAGGGGGGCCAGCCGTCGACGCTGAATAAAAGATGGTGAGAAGACCCCGTAAATGGAGTCTGCTGCCAACAAACTAAGTGTTGGCAAAGGTCACTGCCGAAGCTACTAAGCTCTGACACCCCAAAGGACTAACTATCGATGCTCTACGCGTTGATAGAGACTATCGCTGGAGCTATCAAGCTCCAGCGATGGACAATGCCGGAGCTTCTAAGCTCCGACCACCTCAGGGGGCCTTCACTATCGAAGACTTCAGACCTAAATTCTACAAGTTCGGAGCAAATGAGTCTTCAACAAAACACAATATCCTCTTGGTACATGTTCACAATCAAATTGTGTACATCTACCAGGGGGCCAAGTGAAGATAAAAGTGTTGAATACAAAAAGCGAAATTCACAAAAATTTGGGGATTTCATTTATTTGGAGACAAGGGATTACATCTGGATACAAGGGATTACACAATTGAGGAAGAAAAAGAGAAAATACACGTGAGAATAATAGAGAAGGTCCTAGACCCTATGAAAGAGTTGGGCCACTTTCTGGGCAACCTCCGACACATTGGCTCGGGCAGCTTCCCCTTCTCCTTCGACGGGGCCTTCAAGCATCGGGTCCAGAGGAAATTGGGAGTTCTAGCTGGTGTAGCTCGTCAGCACATATTCTGTGACGTTCTTCGCCAGGGATTGCCCCTCAACCTCCAATTGGTCTGCGATGACATCGCCCACCTTGGAGAGCTTGCTACCTGCTGAGCTCAACGCCTGCAGCGCTAGGTCCGGCTCCGGATCATCCGGGCGCACGGGGCTGAAACCCATTGGTGTTAGCGCGTCGTTGGCCTTGCTCAGGAACTCCCAAATCTGTAGGGAGTCCGCAGTCCTCAAGCCCTTCATTTCTTCTAGGGATCTCCTGGCCGCCATCAGTTCGGAATTCTCACGGGCGAGGCGCTCAACTTCTTTGGCGTTCTGCTGAATCTTCTCAGCAACCCGCTTTTCGAGTTTTCCGAGCTGCTCCTCCCGGAGGTGGATCTTGTTCCGACGGTTGACCAGGTCCTTCTCTCATCCCCTCACTTTCTTCTCCCGGGCAGTAAGGGCACACCCTTGTTCGTAGAGTTCCTGCCCTCGTCGTTTCTCCGTCTCTTCATGTGCCTCTCGGCGCTTGATGAGCGTAGTGTTAATGGCCTCAAGCCTTTCATGGCGTTCATCGGCCGCACTATTGGCTGCTTTGGCCTGATTGTAGATCTCCTGGGATTGAGCGTCGAGGGCGCGAGTCATACTCTCCCTGTCATCCAGCAACTTGCCCCAGTACTCCAGGCGGATCTTCTCCCGTTTGATCCACTCTTTGTCATCCGCTAGCCTCGACTGCACCAGCTTGGTCTCGAAGTAGAGCCGGTTACGCCACCGCCTAAGGGTTTGGCGCTCCTCTTCAAGAGCCTTGCTGTCGTGGAAGAAGGCCAGTTGGACTTGACACAGACTGGAACATGCGTTGTCAATAGACAGTGACAACGGGATGGGTTTCGGACCTGTTGGGGCCTCCTCCGCTGGTTCTAGCGGTTCTTCAGATACAAAAATTGGGTCCCACTCCACAAGAGTGGACCCCTGAGTCTCCATGGCACTAGGGCCATCCTCTGGGATGGCCTCAGTCGCCATCGAGGAAGGCCCCGCTGCCAAGTCTTCGTTCACCCCCACAGGCAGGGGTCCAGCGACTTCGCCTAGGCACTCTGGCTCAGCCACAGGTACCTCCGACGTCGTTGCTTCCGGAGCAGGAGCCGTTGCTGGCTCCGGTCTGGGCACCTCTTCTGATGGAGGCTCAAGCTCCGTCACCTCTTCAACCACCGACTCAGGAGCCAGAAGATCTTCAGCATCGACCATCCCTGTGACCGGAGCTCCAACAATGACCGGCTCAACGGCCGGTGCTTTGGAGGTAGTCGGCCCAACTGCCGGAACTACCTCTGTTTCCGGCTCGCACGCCGGGGCTTCAGTCACCTCCGGCTCAACCGCCGGGGCTTCGAAAATTTCCGGCTTAGAGGCCGGGATTACTACTTCCTCCGGGTCAACAGCCGGAGCTTCCATCATCTCAGCACCAGGACCCGGAGCTTCAACCTCCAGGATAGGTGCCGTTGGCGCATCTTCACTCCCGTGGTCCGGCGCTACCACGGGAACTTCTGGGGATGAGTCGAGGTCCATGACCACGACAGCCGGCGCCGGAGCTGTCGCAGCTTCAGCCACCACTTGGGGCGGCACCGGAACAGGAGCAGAAGCCCCCACCCTCACGGCTTCAGCCACTGTGGCTGAGGGTGGAGCCTCACTCCCCTTCTTGGGGACGCTGCAGATGACGAACGAAGAAAATTAAAAAATAGTTGCTACAATTAAAACAACTATCCAAGGTAGAGATTAAAAATTACCTTGGGAGGCTTCCGCACTAGCTTGCGCGGAACCTTTTTCCCGGGCGTTCTGGGCTGGTCATAGCTGGCGTGGAAGCTCCGGAAGGCCCCCCGGAACTTGTCGCGGCCATGGGCGTTTCCCGAGTCGAGGCTCTCCTCGATCGGGAAGAACCCCCGAACCTGGAGGCCTCCATCGGCCCAGGTGCTGGAGTCGCGCGCCCGGAGCTAACACCCCGGGAGGACCCCACTGCGGGAACAGACGCGCTCCGGGAGGACCCCACTGCGGGAACAGTCGCATTCCGGGAGGACCCCATTACGGGAACAGTCGCCACGGTTGTAGAAGACCTTCCCCTCCGGGGAGAAGGAGCCGAGGCGGAAGTAGCAGGCCTGACGGACCTTCCGTCGGCATACTGCAGCTTCCTCTTCCGACTCTCGGGTTCATCCGCCAGCTCCTTGCCCTTGCCGACGACCTCGACCCTCGGCTTTGGGGCAGGGACAGAGCCATCTTCGGGCATTCCGGGGATCGCCACCCGGGTGGTTGATCTTCTCTCGACGACACCAAGGTCGTCAAGTACGGGCATCTTTCGCTGGAGCTCCCTGCTGAACTCCACTTTCACGTTCAGAGGGAGAAAGGCTGACGGGGGAGTCAAGTCATCACCGTCGACGCCGATGCCGTGCTGGAACTTATTGAGGTGGAACTCCAAGGTTTTCCCCACCATGTTGGACTTCAACCCGGTCTCAACCCGGTCGTCGTCCATCACGCTGTTGAGGGCCCAAGTGAGTTTCTCCCTCCTCTTCAGCGGCGCCCACCTGTTGACCAAGAAATTGCAAAATACCGCCTGAGGAGTCAATCCTCCCTCCACGCATTGGCGGATCCTGGTCAAAGCAGGGTTGAAAGCTTCTGCCAGCACCGGAGCATCACTCCAGATCGTCGTGTCGATGCCGGGAAGACCATCGGGCAGCTCCAACATCTCATGCTCCTCCACCCTGACGACTATCCAGTCTTTCTTCCAGTCATCCCACTTCCCAGAGGGAAATGACCGGAGGTACTTGAATGGGCACTTCTTGCACTTCACGAAGTAGTAGAAGCCAAGGTACTCATTGCTCCGGCCGGTGGTGTGGACGGTGAAGAAGGTCCGGAAGAGTTCAATGCAGGGGGGGATGCCCACCCACATCTCACAGATGTGGACGAAGATAGACACGAGGAGAATGGAGTGAGGGCCAAGGTGGTATAACTGCAGACCATAGAAGTCTAGCAGCATCAATAAAAAGCAAGAAAAAGGTGGGATCAGCCCCACCATGGCGTACGAGGAGAAGTACACCATTTCGCCGGCGTGCTCCTTCTGGAATGGGAGCTCTCCACCGGCACGGACCGAGCGGTTGAAGAAGTCCGAGGACCACCCCATGTGGGCCCGGACCTTCTTCAAATCGCTGTCGGTCTTCAAGCGACTCTCGCGGAGACCCAACTCCATCGCGGCACGGCTAGGCAAGAGAAGAAGAGCGAAGCACAAGTTGGGAGTTTGAGCGCAAGATCAGATGAGAGGCGTAAATAACTCCCTAAAGTGCATGCTTTCCTTCTTAAGTAAGCCCTCGCAACGCTTGGATGGAAACCGCAAGGAAGTCAAAGATACCATTCAAAAGTTCCACCCAGCCGATGACAAGAGGGCCCGGGACCACCCCGACGATCAAGTCGAGGTTCTTACCCAGGCGAACGGTTGTCATCATGAGGTGGGAAACCCAAAGGCGGCGGCCTGACAAGGCGCGCAGAACCGATACAGTTTTCGTATCGGGAACCGCCGACCTTCAATTGCATGAGATCCGCACGCCAAAGATCTCATCTGCCGCACGCGGGATGCGCCACGTGGTGGGAGTCTAACTCTAAATCCTCGCCAACAGCACCCTCAAAGACCCTTAAAGACTCAGTTCAAGAGTCGCGAGGATGGACCACCTCCACCGGAATGACTTCACCCCAGTGATCTTTCCCGGAGGTAGGTCCAGGGGGCCACTATCGGTACCCTAGAAACCGTACACCCCTTGAGGTTACAAAGATCTCAAAGGAAAGTCATCTACTTGGTTTGAAGACCCTCGGAGGCCCACATGTCAGACATAACCGGACCCGCTTCTCCAACATGGTTAATCCCTGGGTTGCCACGTGTACTACCAAACCGGAGCTACCGCCCACAAGGGGGAAGCTCCGGGCCATGTACCGAAATGGCACCTCCGGACTTAACCCCAGACCGAGAGAAGCTCCGGACCTGACACGTGTCGGGTAGCCCCGGAGCTACCTGTTTCCCACAGCAAGCTCCGGAGCTGCCACGCGTCCAATCGTCCGATCTTCAACCTCTAACCTCCGGAAGACCCCGCAATGGCTCCGGATCTTCAAAGGGGAATCAAGGACTTCAAGACCCGATTAAGTGTCATTAATACCATATTAATGACACTTAAACGGACGATCTTAACACCAATAACAGTGCTGTCAAAGCCCGTTACAGGGTCATTAAGAGCAATTAAACATGTATCAATACTAGTAACCGCCGGGGCCACATGTCGGGCCAGGCTAACCTGTAACGGCCTGCCCTTGTACTATAAAAGGATAGGCCGACGACACGTTCAGGGGGCGAGGCTACACACACGCCATAGACACTCGTCATAAGCTCATACTGCTAATACAACCCCAACACACCCGTGGAGTAGGGTATTACGCTCAGGCGGCCCGAACCACGTAAACTCTTGTGTCTCCTGTGTCAATTCCTACTCACCTTCTTGAATCTCCGCGCGCCCACACCGAACATCAAACTCCCCTAACACTTTAGTAGTGTAGGGAGATCTGCCGGTTCAAACCGCCGACAGCAGCCAATTCTGCACGGCAAGAAATGGAGCTAGCAGACATGCGCAGTCATGATGGAGAGCTTGCAAAATCAACAACGGCTAGCAGCAACTCCACAAAAGGCTTCTGCTCGCACCAAGTCGAAGCTGGATGTTCGAGAAACTATTCCTAATACTACAACTCGTCGCGGTGCTATTTTAATGGGTACAATGTTGCAACTTGAAAAAACTGTAAATAACATCGTCTCGCAACGACGCAAGGGTCCTTGAGCGTTGCATCAATTGCTAGATGTTTGTTGTTAAGTTGACAGACGTATCGTGTGCGAATAAATTAATTCTGTTGCCATTCATTTTCAAACCTGGTGCATTAGGATTCTAGTGCCACTAATTATAAAACGTGGCATTAACAAATTATTGCGACAAAAATAAACTGTTGCAATAGGAAGATAGCTATTGCCACAAATTAGAAAACGTTGCACTACAAACATTTGGCTACGACCAAAAAAGCGTTGCACTAGACTGCTATTGCCACCACCCATAGAACGTCGCATTACGACCCTGTTTTTTTTTTACCGGTGAAAACAGCAAGGGAGAAACCCGGCAGCCATAAAACATATATTAAAAGAGACAAGGAAACAGCGATTTACAGTAGCTCAGTAGAGCTTGAGTAGGTGTTCCAGAGGGAGGAACAACCTTTACAAACCCTAAAGCCACACGAGCACATTAGCCCTATCCTCTGGCTTAAAACGGCAGGCCTGAAGCCTTGTAGAAGCAATGAAGGATCATTTCCAAGCATTTACAGAGGGAGTAGAGTTTCTGAAAATGACATTGTTACGAGCAATCCAGATCTCCCAGGCCGCTATGGAAAAGGCTTCCATGAATGCGCTACGACCCCAGCTGAGCTTTGCTTTTTGCAGGGTATGAAAGAAGGGGATGTTGTGGTCCCAGTGAATCCCAAGGACATTCCAGCATGCCATGCTGATGGAGCAGTTAAAGAAGAGATGGTACGTGAGTTCCTCCACATTGTCAGCACAGAGTACGCAGGTGTAGTCGTTCCCGTCAATCGTGATGCTTTTTTCTCTTCAGGAGGTTGCATGAGTTGAGCCGGTCCCAAAACATCAGCCACATGAAGATCTTTATTTTCTTTAGCACCTTTGAGGCCCAAATCCAGCTAAAGGGTGTTGGTGGGTTGATGTGTTTGTAATAGTTGTTGTAAATAAGCTTGGAGCTGAAAGTTCTTGTTCCCCCGATTGGAGTCCACTCATCTTGTGAAGCTTCCCTGTGTGAAATTTCCTCCAGCATGGCCTCCAGATTGGCCAGTTCCAACAGTGCTTCCTCCGACAGTGGTTGAAAAAAGTGATTGCCATGGTCTGAGTTGCTGAGGTATTGGTCCATTGAGATGTTGGTTCTTTTTGCGAAGGGGTATAAACGGGGCATGTCCCTTCTGAGTAGGTGATCTTCCCACTGATCCTTTCATAGTCGAATTGTGTCCCCTATGGCAATTTTGACTTCAAAATTCCTGAGAAAAGAATCAGATAGGCTCACAACATCCCTCCACCAGAAGGATCCTTTTCCTTTTTTGTTGTGCGGGGGTTTACCATTGCTGCAATAGCGCTGGTTGATGAGGTGAACCCAGGGGATGTCTGCTTTGTTATAGATTTTCCAGAGGAATTTCATGATCAAGGTTCCATTCATTGCAGTGAGGCTTTTCAGACCCTGCCCTCAATTTTCCTTTGGTGTTATAACTTGGTTCCATGCTACCAGGGGCCGGCCTTTTCCAGCGATGTCCGAGCCTCTCCATAAGCATTGTTTTCTGGCTTTGTCAATAGCTTGAATGACTGACTGTCTCAATTTGATGGTACACATCGCATAAATTGGGATGGCAGACAGAACGCTGTTGATAAGTGTGCATCGACCAGCCATTGACAACCATGTTGCTGCTCCAGTTAGCATTTTTTGCACCCTTAAGACAAGCCCATCAAAGGCATCTGCTTTGGGTTTGTAGAGGCTCATCGGCAGACCTAAGTAAGTAAATGGGAATGAGCCAATAGTGCAACCCAGTGTGGCTGCTAGAATTGTGGCCTCCTCTTCATCAGTGTTTATTGGTGTTAAGCTTGATTTTGCCAAGTTCACTCTCAGCCCTGTAGCTCCCCCGAAGGATTGTAGTATGTTTTTCAGAAAGATGAGTTGTCTCTGCATGGCTTTGAGGATTAGAATAGTGTCATCTGCATATTGTACAACCGGGAAGTCCTCGTTCATTTCTTGATGCGGTGGCAATGATAGAAGTCCCAGCTCCACTGCTTTGTTGATTAAAATTTGTAGAAGATCTGCTGCCAGTACAAATAGCAGGGGGGATGTGTATAATGAAGTCATGTTCCACCTTGTCAAAGGCTTACCTGGCACTCCATTGAGAAGAACTGAGGAGGTGGCAATAGATAGAATATCTGTTACCCATGTGATCTACTGTTCAGGAAAACCCAAAACTCTCAGCATGTGTATAATGAAGTCATGTTCCACCTTGTCAAAGGCTTTTTCGAAGTCCAGTTTGAGTACTATGACACCAGTGTTGGTTTTTTTGCATTGATAAAGGTACTCATAGATCCAAGCCATGCAGTCCTGGATGGTTCTTTTTTTGATGAAGCCATATTGATTTTTGTGGATAATGGTTGGGATGACTTCCTGCAGTCTAACTGAGAGTATCTTAGTGATCAGTTTGATAGTGGAGTTCAGCAGTGATATGGGCCTGTAATCTCTAACTCTGTGGGGATTATTGATCTTCGGGATGAGAGTGATTAAGGAACTGTTCAGGGGCTGGATACTGATGTTGCCATTAAAGAAGTCCGAGCACAACAGATAAATGTCTTCCTTAATGATGTGTCAGCATGCCTGAAAGAATTTTGTGTTGAACCCATCTGGACCTGGGACTTTGTCGGTTGGCATGTTTTTGAGTGTGGCATCAATTTCCTCCCTGGTGACCGGGTTGCATAATGTATGTAGATGTTGTCCAGTCAGCACCCAATGGTGGATTTGTGGCCATTGTTGAGTCAGGGCAGATTGCCCTATCCTTTTCGAAAATTCCTTCCAGAGGGCTGAGGCTTTTTGCCCATGATCCATTAGCTCTACTCCATGGTCATCTTGAATGACTGATATATTGTTTCTCTTGTATCTTTCTGTTGCTGCAGCCAAGAAGAATTTTGTTGGCTCATCACCAAACATGGCCCAACGCTCTCTATAACGTTGTCTCCAGTAGTCATTCTGTTGCTTTAAGAGCTGAGTAGACCGATGTGTGATCATGTTTCTGAAATAGCTTTCCTGCAAGTATAGTGTCCTCTGCTCTTCCATTGTGTCCATGATCAGAATAACTTCATTGCATCGTTTGATCGGTTTTTTCAGCCCACCTAGTGATCTGCTCCACTTGCGTAGCTTGTATCTCAGACGTTTTAATTTAGCAGAAACTCTCCTTGCACTACCAAATGTTGACAGAGGCTGGTCCCACGAGTCCTTGACAATGGTGAGAAACTGTGGATGTCGGATCCAGTAGTTTTCAAAACGGAAGCATTTTGATTTAGGTATGGTGGTGCATATCTGAGCTACTAGTGGGACATGGTCTGATGTGTCCCTGTCCATTGGCCAAAGTGAGGAGTTTGGAAATGATAGGGACCATTGCGCTGAGGTAAAGCACCAATCCAGTTGTTCAAGTAGAGGCGACTGTTGCATGTTGCTCCAAGTGTAATTCCTACCTTGGAGAGGGATTTCAATAAGTCCCAAGTGTTGGATGATGTCATTGAACATCTGCATGTCCCCTATATTCACTCCCGCGCGGTTGCGGTCACTGACGTGGTGATAAAAGTTAAAGTCCCCCAATATCATGCATAGCTCTTGCGGTTGCAATGAGAGATTCCAGAACCAGTCGGTAAACTCCTGCCGACGAGGTCTCTGACAAGGTCCATAGACTGAGATCAGGTGCCAGACTACCCCATTCAGTCGGGATGTGAACCGCATGAATATGGCAATGTCCCTGATATCCAGAGCTTCCCCCTTAAGCAAGCTGTCATTCCAGGCTACCAGAATACCTCCCGAGGCACCCCTGGATGGTGCAAAGACGAATTTGTTGAATCTAGGTGCCAGTCGTTTAAGGAAAGAAATGCCAATATGTTCAAGTTTGGTCTCTTGTATACAAAAGATATTGCACTCCTGGACCTCCTCTATTTTGGACCTGACTGCTTGTTGCTTAGAAGTGTTATTAAGACCGTGAATGTTCCAGCTAAAGACATTCCAGTTATGGTTTATGTTGTGCGCCATAAGTAATAGTCAGGTATGACAGGGCAGTCCGGGAAGTAGTCCCAACCGAGTGAATGAGGATGAGGCCTATGAAACTAAGGTCAGTGTGCAACGAGGGCCAACGAAAAAACCAGTAATCAGACAGACAGATGAGCCAAGCAGCATAGAAATAGGTCACAGCCAACAGAGTCCAGAGTAGACTAACTACCATAAGCTGAGGTTCCGGCCACCGGCCGATCAAAATGCAGAAATGTTCCCAACTGCGCATGTTCTCAGCAGAGCACACCAGAAAACATCAACCAGTACTGTTTAATACAACCACCCTACAATTCCAAATAGCAGTTTCCCAAAAGACGAACCCATCAGCAACATAGCAGTCCACAGTGTGTCCGGTGCCTTCCACTCCCAGCAAGTCAAGCTTGATGTACTGCATCGTCATTTAGCTCCGAGAGGGACATCATCTGGCGTGCCACCTCAGGGGGAACGCCGCACTCGTTTACCACCGTCGCCTGGAAAGAGATTGAGTGCCGACGTATCCTCAGATGTACCAGCATCAGGGCCATTCTCCTGAGCAGTTGGAGGCGTGGTCCGATGTCCCTGCATGAGCATTTGGAGCCGAGGGCTCCTCCTTAGTTTGCTGGGTTCTAGTGATCTGTTGGAGTAAGAGGGTCCAACAATCTCCGCTACTGCCGATGTCAGGGCCTTGCTTTGCTTTCCTTTTATCTTATCTGCAGCAGCGATGGGCTCGACAGTGATATCTTTGATGATCACTTAGGGGTGGCCAGAACTCTTCTCCCTTGACTGCTGATCAACGGAGTTAGAGAGTGACATGGTGATGACTTTATTGAAACCACTTGCCCATTGAGTTCATTGAACTGAACGTTCCACCACGCAGAGGGGGAGTTCAGGAAGGCCACCTAGAGCATTTTTCTCAGCCCTACCGAGTCCAGGGGGAAGCCAGTCTGGTTGCTACGTAACATCCTCCGGGTTGACCAGTGGGAAGTTCAGTTGCTCCTTCCTTGGAGCTCTGACAGCCAGTTCAATCGTGTTCACGGTGCTTGAAGCTTCCTGTTGAGGTGGGGCGTCAGAGAGGACGTCCATCTCATGGTGCGGTGGGGCGGCGGTGGCCCCATGGTTTCCAGCCATCGTTGGCCTGCTGCTGGTGCTGTTCATCAGGCGTCGGCCATTCCTCATCATCTTCCGACTGATCCTCAGGTGGTTCTTGAAGAGGATGAGGGTCGCCATTCAGTGGCAGGTCATCTTCTGGGGGGATGCCCCCCCCCCAGCCATCAGCTTCCCCAAAGCCATTCGGGGCAATCCAGTTGAGAATGTACACCGGGCAAGACCAGGAGTACCCGACGCCATCCCTGGTGCCTTGACGCAGGACTAAGCTTCTGGGGACGAGCCTTGCATTGGTGTAGAGACATTTGACCAAGATGAAGGCCAGGGGCCTCGGGCTTGTGTGCCACTGAAGTAACTTGCCAAAACCAGAAACTGTTAACTTAATAGTTTCAACCGTCCTGTAGTCCAGTGGGAAGCCCAAGATCATAAACCAACCAACACAACCAAACTCATGAGTCCGGCGGTTTTGCCAAAGTCGTGCCTGATGAAGGACACACGGACGACATCTACCACGATTGGCTCTCTCATCACAAGTAAGTCTCTAAACAAGCTGGTCTAGAATGCAAAAAGAGCTATGCCCAGTGGGGTGAGACGGGAGTGAGTAACGGTGATACCCATGTCTTGCAGAAGGAAGTTCCGGATCCGTAGCATGAAATCCTCGTACTGGTCTTCCTGCAGTACGCACTCAGCATCCACTGCCACAGCAAATTCTTCGTGAGCCGGGTGATGGTGACCGGGAAGTTGTACCACCATCCTAGGCAGCCGGTTTGGGCCTCCGTCGGTGAAGTCGAAGTGTTGGTTGGCCAGGAACCTCGAGGGATCAACCGGGAAGTTGGCCATGAGGCTAAGAGAGTTGGCCGGCGAAAGAGCGATGGAGACGGATGTGGAGTGCAGGATGCAGAGGATCCAGGAGGAAGGAGCGGCAGAGGAGAAGTTGAGGGGGGTTGTGTTTGTGAATGATGATGGCGGATGACAGTTCGTGGAAAGGCCAGAGGCCTTAATGGGGGGCGTGCTTCTCTTGCGCCAAACCCGAGGAACTCTGGCAGCTGAGAGGCAGTTCCGTCTAATATGCCCATATCTAAAGCAAAGATTACACCGTATATCATTACGGCATTGGAATTGCAAATGAAATGGGCTGAGGCATTTATAGCAGTGTTTCCCATCATACTGCCAAGTGCCATGATCACTTGGCCGCCTCAGCTCCCTGCTCTGATCTCTGTCTTGTCGACGAAGAGTTCCCTCGGGACCTTGCGAGACTGTGGCCTTCGGAGCTCTATCTCCCTTCGGGCGAGAACAATCGCCGACCTCCCACTTAGTAGAGCTAAGCCTAGGGTGGCTACTGCTTAGAGAGGTCGCATCAGGGGCATGTGCCGGGTTGTTGGCGCTTCATTGCATCGCAGGCCAGTAAGACATGAATGGAGTGGGACCAAACTTCCCTTTGTCCACACGTAAATTCAAAATGTTGTATTGTTTATCGCGCCACGTACCTTCGTTCGCGATGGTCGGTGAATGAACTCCGACGATCTTTAGATTAGCCGGAAAGCAGAGTCCGACAGCACTTGTTGGGGCTTCAAGAAGATTGCGGAAAATTTTTCCCAACCACAACCCTTTTACCATTGGGGTTTCCTTTTTTTCTGGAGAACCTTGTTGGATTGGGGAGGCGAAGGAGACCCGCCTGTTTGCTGGCTTCTTGGGTGAAACTAATGTCCAGCTTTCCTTCTGTTCTTGCTCCCACTTATTATATTCAGAGATCCAATCCGGTCCACCCGTGCGCCATAGATGAAAGTACACATCAAAGGTTGATGTGGTGATCCTCCGCTTTGCATTGATCAGCAGTCACACTTGCTTGCTCGCTACGGAGAAGCGAAACGAACGCTCTTGCAGTTGTTGGAAATGAAAATCCCAAGGTGAACCACCCAGCACCGAGCAAAGATCCCATCCTATGGCACTCTCCGAGAGACGAAAAGTGTACCATCGAAAGGCTGCAATCATGAGGAAGGAACCCTTGGGTGAAGAGCCCAGGTGATGAACCGTGGAGCGGAGCTGGCGGTGAACTTCTTGTTGGAATATCTCGCCAGGACGAAGATCCCAGTCACCACTGGTCGGCAGGGGTCGATCCTCACCCATGTTGAGCAAGTCGACCGATCCCCAGCAGCGCTAAAGGCTATCAGCGTGTCCATGGCGGCGATCAAGGGGAGGTGGTGGAGGTGGCGGAGGCGCGGGGCACGAAGGAGCGGGAGCGAGAAGGCATGTTGCAGTCGTCCTGCTCATTTCATAAGTTTCTCATTATGTTGCAACAGATTTGAATATGTTGCATTACGAACCTATTGCCACACATCAAAAATTGTTGCAATACAATACTGTTGTCACGGTTTTGAAATTGTTGCAATACCGTACTATTCACCATGAACATGAAATCATTGCATTACCGTATTATTGGCCACAGCTGTGAAATCGTCGCGATACTAAATTATTCGCCACGAGTGTGAAATCGTCGCAAAACCGTATTATTCGCCACGGAAGTGAAATCATTGCAACACCGTAGTATTCGTCACGAATGTGAAAACGTCGCAATACGATATTATTCGCCACGAGTGTGAAATCGTCGCGATACCGTACTATTCGCCGCGGATGTGAAAACGTCGCGATACTATATTATTCGCCACGCGTGTTAAATCGTCACGATACCATACTATTCGCCACGGATGTGAAATCATTGCAACACCATACTATTCGCCACGAATTTAAAAACATTGCCATACCATACTATTCGCTACGGATGTGAAATTGTTGCAACACCGTACTATTTGCCGCGAATGTGAAAACGTCACGATACCATACTATTCGCCATGAGTATGAAATCATCGCGATACCGTACTTATCGCCACAGATGTGAAATCATCGCAAATAACGTACTATTCATTGCAACACGTTAAATCGTCGCAATACGTTAAACCATTGCAAAACCATACTATTTGCCACGAATGTGGAGTCACTGCAATACTATACTTTTTGCCACGAATGTGGCATCATTGCAACACCATTATTTTTATTGCAATACGTTAAATCGTCGCAATACGTTAAACCGTTGCAATATCATACTATTTTCCACGAACGTGGAGTCATCGCAATACCATACTTTTTGCCACAAATGTGGCATCGTTGCAACACAGTTATTTTCGTTGCAATACGTTAAATCGTCACAATACGTTAAACCGTTGCAATACCATACTATTTGCCACGAAGGTGGAGTCATTGCAATACCATACTTTTTGCCACGAATGTGGCATCGTTGCAACATCGTTATTTTCGTTGCAATACGTTAAATCGTCACAATACGTTAAACCGTTGCAATACCATACTATTTGCGACGAACGTGGAGTCGTTGCAGTACCATACTTTTTGCCACGAATGTGACATCGTTTCAACACCGATATTTTCGTCGCAATACGTTAAATCGTCACAATACATTAAATCATTGCAATACCATACTATTTGCCACGGATGCCAAGTCGTCGCAATAACCTATTGCCACTGTTGTTTTCACCACAAGTCGGAAAAACTATCGCGACGTTCTATTTTGTTGCGACAACAACCTATCACGACAAATTTCGACCTATTACAATGATTTTTTCGTCGCAATAAACCGGAATCCTGGTAGTGTCCCCCAAGCTTATCCTTTGCTCGTTCCGAGCAAAGTCAAGACTTTAGGTTGATGATCAGGAGTTGCTACAATTTTCTACCTTTCGAAAGTACCAAGTGCACAACAAAATACTTTACCTAGTATTGCAAAAAGTGGCTATGGTACTTCACCCTTCTTAAGTCATTATGGGAGTTATGCCGTCTCCTATTCATGGGTAATTGAAAGATAGAACAGCAAATGGAGCAAGGATAGCCTAGATATCAAGTTCCACTTAAATTCCGGAGGGATTCAAATTAGATTATAAGTACCTCAATTGATTATCTCAATCACTCCTTTGTGTATAGTGGTAATATGTCCTCACCAAGGTATTATGCCTATAATATTCCTACTCTTTGAATATAGCTTGTACGTGGAGCTTGGTAGGGAAAGTAAGTAGGCATATTTGCAACACATAATATTGCTAAGTCAAAAGAGCAAGCCTTAGGAGCAATCAATTCAAACTTTTGAATCAAGACTTGTGCATGTGTGATGGAATGGAGGTGGATATGGAAACATTGAGATGACTCCTTTTGATGTGGACTCTCTTTATTTCAAGGAAGAAACATGGCTACCCTTTTTTGATGCTTATGGAGTAAGCATATTATTTCTTTTTTTTTTCATGCTTATGATATAAGCATGCATTTTCTTTTTCTTTTTCTTGTAGCCATGTCTTGTACTCCTTTTTATGCAATAACTTGAAAAGAGTGCTAACTATGAATAGCATAGAGTTTCTCTTTTTATTGTGGAATGGTGGATATGATGGAATTTTGCTTCCTTCTAGTGTAGAAGTATAGCATGTACAAGTGAAGTCTTGAATTCAAAAAGAATTGAATGATTTCTCACATAGGTCTATACTAGTTTGACTAGGCTCAGTGTGAAAGCAAATAGCATATGCATAAGGTGTTGTCTATGTACGAATATCATATGGCTTTGGTAGGTGTTTCCAATCAAATGAGGGAAACTTAAATCTTGATAGAATTTGTCCGGAAATCTAAGTTTTACTTTCAAAATAGGAATAGCAGCCCTATTACTAATTCAAATCTCCCAACAACCTAGAAGTAGATTAAGCTTTTGCTACCCACAATTTCTAAATCAAGGCAAAGTTAATTTTAGCCAATTTAAGCAATATTCGAAGAGTAGCAAGTTGTAAACTAGGGACTTAGGAAAAATAAAACATATCAACTATTCATCATTTCATCTATGTGAATTCTAAATCATTCTTACCGCACATCTTTATTTGATAAGCAAAGCAAATCTAAGTTCCTATTTTCATGTTTTTTTAGATGCATGGTGGATGGTGGATGAATGGAAAGTAAATATGCAATGGATGAAATAAAAATGCAGTGGCTGTGATACAAGTTACCTCAAGTGGGGGTCCTCCCCCAAGCTTATTCTTGATCAAGGTCCATTATAGGGGTTGAAACCCTAACGACGCAGGTAGGCCATGAGTTGGCCTATCCTTGTTGCAGCGTGGCTTTGACAATGCAGGGTTGAGTGTTGATTGTTGTGTTGCCTCCCATGGACACCATGAGTGTGGTTGAATAGAGTGTTCTCGATGTTGATCGTCCGCACATCAAGGTCTCCATGTGTTGGGTGTGATTTGTCATTCTTTGGCTTCTAGCCACATAGGAACAACTTGCACCCAATGATGGTGGCAAATCCCTTGAGCTTGAATGAGTGCTTAGAATAGTTGAGAGCATAATGCTCTCACCCATTCGTGGCAGCCCATTGGTTGCTCATGGAGGGTTCCCATTTGAAATCTCTAGCCTCGTATAGTTATGATTGACCTTCGAGCATAATTTCCGATAGGTTGCAACCATCCTCATTTACTCCTTGGCCAAGAGATGTTGAAATGGGATCCTCTAGGGATCCCAACAATTAGCTTCTTGAATGCTTGCATAGTAATATTACTCCTGCAGACTTCCTCTCTTGAATAGAGAGGGATGGTTAGCTCCCGCTACTTGTACAAATGAACGTTCGGGTTAGGTAACCGAACTTTCATTTGGACATACGGGGAAGAACAAAATCAAAGATGCATTGGTTTCAATGTCAAGTGTATCCGTGATCAATGTGTTATTCGTTGATAAGAGTGGAGCTTTATGCATAATTCATGTAGCATATTTTCTAATGCTCCTACTCATAGCAATGCATGTGATAGAAATATACTATATAGATCCCTACATCTTTTAAAGTTTCTAACCATCTTAGCTTTCAAGAGCAAATTATATCATTTAGACCATGACAAACAAGATTCTCAATTTTATCCTCCAGAACTTCACTAGGAATTTAAAATTTAGTGACTCCTCCAAAAAATGCAATTCAATTTCAGAGCAAGGATATCACTTATTCCTAGGAGTTTGAAATCTAGTGACACCATCTATGCATGAAGATCAATTAAAAATTATGGTTGTCACTATGCCCAAGTTTCTATATGCCAATTCACCAATTAAGTCATGCCCAAAAGTTTTATTTTTTTAAACCCCGACAAAAATGACTAAGTCTACAAAACAATGCTTAAAGGATTCTAGGTACTTGTTTTAGATTTTTCAAAGTAAGGTGGGATTTCCCTTTGGAGATCCAAAAGTCAGTACCCACACTTACTCTTGTGAGGATGCATGAGAATTAAATGATGAGTAAGTGTCAACCTTCCTCACAAATGCAAGCAAATACATCCAATTCTATGGCAATCCAAACAATGAAAAATTCTAAACTCATACCTCCTTTGAAGAGCAGTTGGTGATGAAGGTCTTTGTATGAGAAACTCACAACCATGATTTTCGGCGTAGGCTTGATGGTTGATGTCAAATGCTAAGTTGAGATTGGATTTGGCAATGCAGTTGGTTCTGGCTCCTCCATTGGGTCATCATCTTGAAAATTTCTCTTCCTCAAACTCAAAATGAGTTTGAAGGAGAGAAGTGTTCTCAAATCCTCCCAATGGTGACTTGAGCTTGATGAAAACTTCCACTTTCTTGCCATACCACCTCTTCACAATTCTGACCTAGCTGCACTTTAATCAAGAACACACAAAACAACTCGAAAATGGGTTACGTTAGCCAGAAGCAAATTGAACCCAATTTTCAAATTGTCTTGCCCAGCTTGAAGTAACTTGTAAATGCAATGAGGGTCAAAGCAAATCTTTTTGGTTTGAACTAGGAAGATAAGTTCAAGTGGTTATGCACGTAGTTCATATCCAATTAAATTTCTCCCCTAATTCAAATTTCTAGTTTTATGATGGTTCGAAATATTAATTCCCAACATGCAAGTGTGGAATTTCGAACATGCAAATGCAAGGGTTGATGCAATTTGGAAAACAAATATGAGATAACTACCAATTAACCTATTGGCAAGGACTCACCGAATTTTTGAAGTCCGATGAGTAGGACTTACCTCCGTTCTGTTCAGCGCGATGATTTGTTGTCCAATCCCGGAGTTGAAGATGTGGACGATTTCTTCTGTTTTGACATGTCAAACTCATTTGGCTATCATTTGGACATGTGGGCCACATGTTAGCACTAGCCTCTCCCCGTTGTATTGACATAGACATGTTGTTGTAGTGAAGGGTTCTCCCTCTTGTATGTATTCCATCATGAGCATGGTGAGGCTTTGTCCTTCTTAGGGGTGCCACTCTGACCATATTGATATTCCATTGAATCAACCCATACATTGATCATGGATCAAAGGCTTCCTTGGGCATGATGACATGTGGACTCCACAATCAAACAAGAAATGCTTCATCCACAATGGCACTTGCCCTAGGTTGAATGGGTTTGGTCGAAGTCTAGGAATCCCAACAAGTGATGTGGGATACCTTGGACTTTGAATGCTCCTTAAGTTCTTTTCCTTGGCCAAGATCTTCATGTGAATGTTATCTTGATTTCTACTTAGCCAAGATACCTCAACGTAAGATAGTTGAACTTAAATCCCTTGGAAAGCCATAACCTCCTTGAATACAAGGGTGATGTTAATTCCACCCTTGACCTCCTTGTGAATGGTAGCCATTGGAGTTGTTGTTTGAAAAAGGTCCTCATGAGTCTTAGGGAATAATTCCCACGTGTCCCATGATGACATGGATTTTCAAAAATCATGTGAATATCCATGACTTGGATTATCCAAACAAATCTCCAATGACTTGGATATTCATGACACTTCAATGGTAGGTGTAGTTCCATAACTAGCTTATCCACCTTGTGAAGTGGTGTGCATGACAAGCTACGGGAACTCGAGCATTCTTCAATCCAACCCTTGAGTGGAGACCTTCTTCTCATCCATGATGAATGAGAATAGGACTCCTTCAGCTCCAGCATGAATGTGGTCATGGTTGGTGGAGCCAACCCATGACACGAGTGTTGGATGAAGAGCCAACTATCCACCCCATGGTGGAGGCAAACCAAGAAGAACTTCTTGGAGCCTTCCTCAAGCTTGGGTATGGATGACTTTGGCTCCTACTAAAAGCTGAAATTCTCCCACAAAAGGCAATGGTGTTGCCTAGCGGACATTTGTTGAGGTACGCCTTGAATCATCTTGCAGTTTAGCACTTGCGTCCTTGTTGGCCATCCCATACAATGGGTGGGCCAACACTACCCTGTTTTTTCAAAAAGGAGAAAACAAACAAGGGTAATCCTGTCTCGTAACTATTAGTACCTATAGCTTAATCACAAGTGATAGCTATCCTTCATTTCCTTTGCCTTCCCCGACAATGGCGCTAGAAACACTTGTTGACGGCTCCTAAGATATACTAACAAATCATCCACGGCAACGGCGCCAGAAATGCTTGTTGGTTTTCATAACACCATAGATCATCTCCGGTAAAGAGATGAGATCCACAGGCGCACACAAGATACCATTGTAGCATTTCACCCATGAGTATTCCCAAGGGTATCGTATTTATTCCAAAGGAAGGCAATGGAGTAAAGTATATACTACTCTTATGGTCAAAGTATGGGATACTAATCAATTATCCGTACAGGGGGTAAGTTGATAATAGGGGTAGTGTGACACACACCTAGGCAATCTATTCTAAAGGGTAAATGGGTCCTAGAGAGAGATTGGATTAAGAGTTAGAGAGTTTCTCCTACAATGCTCCTAATACATATACATAGCCTAAGATAGATACTAATGGTCATGTCAATGACGAATTCCTATGCAATGCTATTCAACACATTGGGCACGGGCTTACCCCTAGAAATACTAGGGCGACTCCCACCAAGATCCTGTGGCATAGCTGAACGTGGAGGATTACAAAGGACAGATAGGGATGTCACCACCTACTGCCTACCTCTTCAATCCGTGGGTCTACAAGACATCCAACGCTACTTAAATACCCTAGCACCATGCTAGCATACTAAGCAAATATCTTAAGAGCTGCAGAACAAGCCATGCTAGGGCAATGAACTAAGTCGTCGTGGAACCAATGTTGATTGCATAGCATAGTTATTCATATTAACATAATCATATCATAACTACATAGACTATAATAGGGGGTCTATAGTGTTTATGACCATAAGATGTGATTATGAAAGTACAATAATAAAGACTATACCTTCCACTTACATGGACTACACAATCAAACAAGAAACGCTTTGTCCAAGTATACGTATAAAAGAAGACTAAAGATAATATCTTTATTGCGCATAAAGTCACAAATACAAGAAGGAATACATGAGACATACCTTTCCCAATGTGGAATTGGGAAGAGAGACTCCTTCTACTCCTTTCCCAATTTGGACATGGGACTAGAGGTTCTCCTCTCTACATCCTAACTCCTCTAAGGACTATGGAAGATAGTGTATACAATAGAATGATGCCCAAGTGGTGTGTGTTGAAGTGAGGGGTATGGGGTCCTAATTATACTAGTGGTGAGGTTGGTTCCCGCCACCAAAAGCGCGCGAATAAGTCATCATTGACTCCAGGGAGCCGGGAGGAGCCAACACCTGGAAGTTGACCGCGTTTGGCGCCAGGACCAGGTCGGCCGACCCCCTGGTTCAGCCGACCTGGTCAGGGCTCCAAACGGCTTGTACTTCCTCCAGGTGGCTGCCAGGTGGGTCCCATTGACTGATATTGGTGCTACACCGTTGGATGGCCTCGGATACTTCTGTTTGTGGGCCATTTGATCCATGTGGTGCCACGTGTCGTCGCCTGATTGGCTGGCATGATATTTTATAGGATTGCTCCCCATACTTTTCCTCAATTCCTGTATAAATATCTGCATACAAATATTTCTCCAAGTACAAGTAAAAATAGGTCAAGTAGAAAGGTGATGTGTGCAAGAAATGATCAATCCTTCACATAATTGAGTTATATTGATGGCTGAAATGGTATATAACAGCCGTCAACACGCAACAGCCTGAAGAATGGGAGAGCTCACTCAGCCAGTCTAGACATAAACTGACTGGGTGCGGCCAGTCAGCCTGTGAGCTTCTGCACGTCCTTGATACGGGCCGAGGCTGCATCAGCTCAATCGACTTGATCTTCTATGGAATGGCTTCAATCTCTCGGTGTTTTCCATCCTCTCTAGATATTGGTATTTTATGGCAACTAGAATAGGCGTCTAGAAAGCACAGTAAATCGCAGCCTGATGTTAAGTCTACAATTTGATCTTCTCCAGGGAGAGGGAATGGATCTTTAGGAATGCCTTATTAAGACTGGTGTAGTCGATGCACATTAGAAGCTTCTCCCCGGCCTTGCGGACAAAAACTGGATTGGTCGGCCACCGGTTGTGGTGGACCTCTTGTATGAAGCTAGCATTGAGCTATTTCTTTATTTCTTCACAAGATGAAGTTATGTCACTCAATGGATTGCTTTTGAGGCTTCTGCTGCACCGACCGAGCATTGTGGTAGATCTTCAGATGGTGCTCAATCACCTCTATGGAGATCACAGGCATCTACGACGGTTGCCAGGCAAACACATCGACATTGACCTGGAGTAAGGCGACGCGCATGAATTCCTTTTTTCTATCCACTCTCCCCGCTATGGGGGTGGTCTCGGCATCCTCGAAGCCGACTTTGACAAACTGGACGGGGACGTCATCGCTGTCGGAGGGCTGCACATGGGATGCAGTGGTTGAGCTGCGTTGGCATGAGCTCAAGGTAGACTGGGCTGGCCCAGCATTGCTAGGGGCAAGTGTTGTGGCCACTGCCAGTGCTTGGAGCTTCTTCAAGGCTGTCACTACTGTTGTGCGGTCCCCGCAGATCTTGAGGACACCAGTGGGCGTTGGCATCTTCAAGATGAGGTAGCCATTATGGGCTACAACCACGAACAGGTACAGGGCTGGCTGGCCGATTATGGCATTGAAGGGGAGGCTGACCTCCATGACGTCAAACAAGATGTTCTTCGTCCTAAAGTTCTCGATTGTGTTGGAAATCCCTACTGTTTTTCTTAATGAATTTCCCAGGCGAAACGACAAGTATATATGGAGATCCCCTTACAATCTCAAATCTGACTCTAACTTACCTTGGACTGTATCTCTAATAAGGAATCGTATCCAACCTAGACACCTCCTAATCTCTAATTTATTCTAGGGAACGTGATTATCTTCAACACACCCCCTTAATCACGTTTTCTAGGACGCACTCACACTAATGTAGGATTAAAAGACACATTTCAAACGATGCACACTTAGGGTGGACACTACACCCCCAGGATGTTCACTTCATCTAGCACACACTTAGGGTGGACACTACACCCCCAGGATGTTCACTTCATCCTGCACACGCAATGGGATGGGTTTTACATCCCGCCGAGATGGGTGCTACATCCCGGACACAAATTTTGGTTGGACACCACAACCCAGTTTGGGCACTACAACCCTTTGGGGTGGGCACTACACCTCAAACACGCCCCTTTGATCATATGAGATCAAAACAACTCCCCTCAGATGCAAAAAGCGCCTTCCCATCTTCCTTGCCCTTGGAACACCCTTGAGCAAAATGTCCATGCTTCTGACAATTGAAGCACTGAATCCTTGATTTGTCCAATTTATTTTTCTTCTTCTCTTTTGACTCTTTTGCTTCCCACTCCTCCTTTGTCAAACGGAGATTTTCTTCATCCTTTTTCTCTCTTTCCTTCCACTCCTTCCTTGTTAAATAGAGTTTTTTTCATTTCTTTGTTGTTGAAGCCATGCACTCGTTCTTCATGTGCCTTCAGTCTGTCAACGTGCTCCACCATAGTCATCGTTTTTAGATCAACAAACTACTCAATAGTAGATGCAATGTGGAGAAACTTCGAAGGCAGAGCACACAATAATTTCTTCACAATATAACTTTCTTTAACTTCTCCACCAAGACCTCGAATCTTTGCAACGATGATCATCATCCTTGTGGGAAAATCATCGATGGAATCTCCTCCGTTCATACGCATCACATCAAACTCATTCTGAAGAGTTTGAATTCTTGCTTCCATCACGTGTTCTTCACCCAAGAACTTCGTCTTGATCATCTCCCAAGCGTCTTTTGCTGTCTCTTATTCCGAAATTCGCATCAGAGTATCTTCATTAATAGCGTGATAGATTGCTGCAAGAGCCAACTGATCTTTTTTTGGATCAACCTTGTCGTTTTTCACTTCCACAGCTTCCCATACTCCCTGCGCTTTGGATAAACTTTTCATCTTGATGGCCCATGCTGTGTAATTGGTCTTCGATAACATTGGGTATAGTGTAACGCCATTTTACTGTCCATCTTATACAGCTGTCCCAGGAACCAAATGAGCCCACAAAACAGACCGACCATGTTCAATCACTGTTGCAGGCCACGGTCTGATGCAGCCCATCTTGGTTACTCATGACGCCTCTTGAAACTCACTATTCCGGAGGTCCACGAGCCGGCCCAAGGAGTTTCTCCATGGAAACCTAGCCCGCACAGGACTTATGCTGCGCCGCCACCAGCCGCAGGAGACTGGCACCCGCGAGGAGCCGCCACACCCGATAGTTAACGCTGCTAATATTCAGCCCTTGACCACTGTGACACGCGCCGAGCCACTACTCCGCTGAATCAATTGGAAAGCCTGGTCACGATGTTGGAGTCCACCGATGCCGCCCTTCGTGAGCGAGGAGCCCAATTCCCCGGCTGGATCTCGTTCCTGAGCACCGCCGAATCTCATCCCACCCAGTGTCGTCGGATCCACTCAATGACTTCCGCCTCCTCTAAGCCACCGAGATTCACCTCGCTCTCAGTCGAGTCACACCGGATCCGCACCGCTGAGCCACGGTACGCACGTCCCGATCTTGACCAGCTCTGATTACCAAATGTTGGAAACCCCATCTGTTTTTGTTGATGAATTTGTCACGGGAAAACGACAACTATATATAGAGATCCCCTTACAATAGCAAATTCGACTATAACTTACCTTGCACTCTATCTCTTGTAATGAATCGTATTCGACATGGACAACCCCTAATCTCTAATTTATTCTAGAGAACATGATTAACTTTAACAGGGTATCCTGAAGGTCACCCGGAGATGGATGTTGTCGTATGGGGAGACATGCCCCCAACCCACCCTCGAGAACGGGCTCGAGGGGGTGAGCTTGGACATGGGGATCTGCAGCTTCTCAAAAGCTGCACGGCTGATGAGGTTAAGGTCGGCCCTTCCAGTGATCAAGACGTGGTAGAGCTTGACATTTGCGATTGTTGGGGCGACGAGGAGGGGCAGGATCCCGTCTCTGACCATGTTCTTGGAGCAGTCGGAGGCGTCGAAGCTGATCGGCGTCCCCATGCACTTGTGATGTGGCGCTGGGATGGGGGTATGAGCTACCGAGGCCACTGCCTGACGTAGGTCTTGACCGCGTTCTGGGTTGTGGGGTCCTAGGGCCCCCCATAGATGACGTGGAGCGTCTTGAAGCGCTTGTTGTTGCTGCTAGAGTCGGAGTCCCCATTGTGGTAGACCACCTTGACGGCTCGCTAGGGCTCCTGGTACTCCATCTCCTCATCGACCTAAGGGTCGACCTTCTGCTTGTCCTCCTGCTGGCACAAGGGCGCACCACATGGGTGTTGATGTACTTGCTCGCAGTATTGCTTCTTGATCTCCCGACATGCACAAGCACTTTGGCTGCAAATGTTGTGTGTCGGGTACCGCTCGCCGTTGTCGCCACTGCCTGATCACTACCACGGGCGCTTGTCGAGGCGCGGCGCCCTGGGACTGCTGGCCGCTGCTGTTGCGCCGACAGGCGCCCCAACTTGTGGCCTATCCTTGCCACATGCCTTGTTCTTGTTCTTCTTTCCGCTACTCTAGGGAGCGGCGTCTGTGCGAGATTGACCAGCCTTTGCCACCTTAGAGACGGGCTACGTGTGCCAGTCGTAGCCCTCGGCTGCCTTGGCACGCTTGTTAGCCATGGAGAAGAGCTCAGAGATGTCTTACACGTTGTGTGTGGCTAACTTCTTGAGCATCTTCCTGTACTGCAAACCCTGGCGGAATGCAACTATGACAGAGGCATTCGAGATGTGGGGATGGTGTTGCGCACCTTGGAGAACCACTGGATGAATGACCACAACGACTCCCAGAAACACTGTCACATGGCATGGAGGTCGAGCTCGGAGCTGACACACGTGTAGGAGCTGACGAAGTTCGTTGTGAACTGTCGGCACAACTCCGCCCAGGAGGTTATGGACCCCTAAGGCATGTTCATGAGCCATGATCGGTTTGCGACGGTAAGGGTGACATGGAAGTAGTTGGCCATGGTGACCTCATCCCTCCCGCAGCTATGATGGAGGTGGTGTAGATCTGCTGGAACTCGGCGGGGATGGCGCTCCCGTCGTATTTCTCCGGCAGGTGTGACCGGAACTTGCGTGACCATGCTACGAAGCGAAGGTGTGGACCCAGGGTTGCACATTGTCCTGTGGCTATTGCTAGAGCTTGGTGCGGTGCAGTGTACACCTGGGGACCAGGGTGCGCCGCATACGTCTGGGGTGCTGGCTGCACGATGTACAGTGAAGGCGCAGGCTGCAAAACATGATGGTGTGGCACGTGCTGCACGGCGTATGGCTGATGTGTGTGCTACATTATGTACAGCTGATGCACAGGCTGTGTGACGTGCTGCTGCGGATCGTGCTGCGTGTCGTACGGCTAATGAGCGTGCTGCTATGCGTATGGCTGATGCGCATGTTGTGTGGCATACGGATGATGCACATGTTGCACAGCGTATGCTTGGGGAGTTGTCTCCGCAGAGTACGCTGGTTGTGGAAGCTTCCCAGAGTTTACCTGAGTCACCAGTTGCTCAAGGTATGCAGCATACGTCTAGGGTATCTGTGGTGCAGGGTTCGCTTGGGGCGCGACCTGCACGGCTAATGCCTGAGGCTCGACTTCTTAGCATTTTAGTCAGCCTCAAGTTTGCGCCGTCTCTCCCGCTGTCGCTCGTTGGTGACGCGGCTGTTCTCCTTTGTAGCTCAACGGAGGTCGAGCATAGCCCTGTGGTCGGTCGTAGAGAGCCAGGTGGAGTGGGAGTCGGCCGTCTGTCGGTCGATCGTTAGCGTGCACAACAGCGACACATACTGCCTCCTTGGCTGAGGCAAGTTGATGGCGGCGACGACAAGATGATCAACATCATTAATCTAGTGTTGACCGCTGCTTGTGGAGCGTTCATGGCAGGTGGGTTGTGGAGGAGCGTGCGTGCTGCAGCCAACGCGCTCTTCGGACTTGCCGCCGATGGTGCCATAAACACTGATAGAGCGGGTGTCTACTGTGAGGCGCCAGGTTGACCGGCCGTGGCAGCGACAGCTGCGCGACTGCGTAAGGGTGCAGACCGTCCTCTAGAGTAGGAGGAGGCCTGGTCTTCATCCATCGCTAGGCGGCGGGCTTGGGAGGAACCATCAAGTGGCTTGATATTCAACATTGCGTGGAGCTGCAAACTTCTTGGAGGAAAAAGTCCCCATATCTGGCATGCCAAACGGCGAAGTGTGCTAACGACACTTTCTCCGGACCCGCTAAGAAGCACCCCGTGGAGGTTCTTTTTTAGGAGCGGCTAGTACTCAGGAGCTCGCGCGTATGAAAGATGGTGAACATGGTGGTTTTACGTGATTTGGATCGCTGGAGCGTAGCACCCTACGTCCACGGGAGTGAGTTCTATTGCTTGAGTGTTGTGAGCTATGGGAGCTTGTGAGAGTCTGAAAAAAGCGTGTGAATGGAGATTGTCTAGTAACAGTGGTTGCCTTGTCGTTTTATAATCAAGGACGAATAGCTTACAAGTGGGGCTCGGGGCCCAATAGGTGGCCCCGAGGTGGTCTTATGCCTTTACAAGATCTAAAGTGTTATGGCAGTCTGCTGCCTCTGGCCGTGGCTTGAAGACTCTCCATCTTGCTGCATCAGTCGCCAGAAGCTAGGCATAGTTATTGATGATGACAGAGAATGTCTTGTCTATTGTGTCGCCATAAGCTACCTCGTCAGCAACGTGCGGTAGCTTTGCAGTGCCTTAACTGTGATGTGATTGTGCACAATGGCACGTGACAGGTGTGTGCGCCACACTTGTGCGCCTAGAGAAGGTGTGTGCCTTCAATGCGTGACTTGGACAGGGCACATCGCCCTTTACTCCCGTAAACTACCACCTGTGGTTGGTTGCAGGACGTGTGGCAACACCGGAGCCCGCCTTCGCGGAGGATGCCAAGTCCCGTGCTGCGAGCCATGTTGGAGCTTCGGAGCTCAACTCTAAGGAGAGCTGGGGGTCCGGTGCTGTTGGACACATGGTGACTCAGGAGCCCGCCTCAGCGAGGGAGGTCGGCCCGGAGCCCCTGGCCATGTGGCGGCACCAAAGCCCACTCCTGTGGAGGAGCAGTGTCCCGTCCCGCTGGTCACTTGGTGGCCCGGGAGTCCACCTCTGCAGGGGAGCCGGGTCTCGAGCTGAGGTTCATGTGGTAGTACTCGAGCCCGACCCTAAGGAGGGATGGGTTCTGAGTCTACTGGACACGTGGCGCCTTCGGGCCCTGCCTCAGTGGCGAGGCAGGGCACTTAGGCGTTTTCATCCTGCGCGCGAGGTACCCAGTATGTAGGTGACTGACAGTTTATAATCGTGGGAGGACCTCCATATGAAAGGCATATTCCACCTATCCTTTTGTAGTAGCATCGTGTCGCCCATGCCTACTGTTGAGATAATCTAGTTTTCTATAAGATAGAGGGGCGTCCAAATCTGGACATATATTAGAGTCCCTAGATATAGATTCCTAAATCAAGGTGAGAATAGTTTAAAAGAGTCTAGCTCATATTTGGAAGGAGATTTATCTACAATAGGGTCTATAAAAGGTCGGGAATACCCGAGAAATAAACAAGCCATCAACCCAGAATCCCAACAATTGGTAATAAAGCAAGGTTGACATCCAAGAGAGAAGTCGCACGTACCAGAGTTGCCAGCAGGGAGATCGAGTGGATCTTGGTGGCTCGAGTGCCTCGAGGGCACAACGGCGCAGGGGCGTGGACCACGCAAGGCACGGTGGCGCAAGGACGTGGACCACACAAGTCGCGGCTGCGCTGGGGCATGGACCACGGGAGGCGCGGATGCGCTGGGGCGTGGACCACGGGAGGCGCGGTAGCAGCAGCAATCCGGTCACCGTACGACTCGGGCGTACCAGCGGTAGTGTGCTGCGCTCGTGCGACGTGGCGACAGCAGCTGGAGCTTGGCCCAAAGAGGTAGGCGGCGACGGCTGAACGCACGAAGCAGAGGCAGTTTTGTGTCTGGCTAGGTTTGCAACCACACCAGGCCATCTGTTGGGCCAAGGGTTTTGGTGTTGGGCTGACGATTTAACAAGAGTTGGGCCTTGACTATCGGGCTGGCATAGAACACTGAACAGTGGCTGATCTGATTCGTAGGCCTATTTGACTCGTGGGTCAATCTGTAAAATGTGGAGAATAAAATGGTGCTGCATTATCCTCTGCTAACAAAAACAACTATATGGCCTGGGCTGTTAAAATGGAGGAGTTTTTGAGGGCGCGGGAGTATGAAAAGCTGTGGATGCAAAAAAGGACGGCAATGTTGATCCAAGAATGGATCAGTTGGCTCTTGCGGCTATCTACCAGGCTATTGATGAAGGTACTCTGATGCGAATATCCGAGAAGAAGACGACAAAAGACGCTTGGGAAATTATCAAAATAATTTTCTCAGGTGAAGAACATGTGGTGGAAGCAAGGATTCAGACTCTCCATAATGAACTTGATGTGTTCGCATGAACGGGGGAGACTCCATCGACGACATCGCCACAAGAGTGATGATAATCATCACAATACATGGTCTCGGTGGAGAAGTTGAAGAAAGTTATATCGTAAAGAAATTTCTATGTGCCCTACCTTCAAAATTTCTCCATATTGCATCCACTATTGAACAATTGTTGATATGAAGACAATGACTATGGAGGAAATCGTTGACAGATTCAAAGCGCATGAAGAACGAGTGAATGGGTTCAACAACCAAGAGCATGAAGAAAAACTCTATTTAACAAGGGAGGACTGGTAGACGAGAGAGCGAAAGGATGAATAGAAACATCTTTTGACAAGGGAAGAGTGGAAAGCAAGAGAGGCAAAAAGACAGGAAGAAGCAAAAATTAGACAAGTCAAAGATTCGATGTTTTAGCTGTCAAAAGTTTGGGCACTTTGCATTTGAGTGTCCCAATAAGAAAGATGAGAAGGCGGAAGATGAGAAGGCGCTTTTTGCATTGGGAGGAGAATTGTTATTGTCGGTACCCTGCAGACGGGGTACCCTTGCACACAAGATGAAGGCACCGAGACACGTCTAGAGCTGCCACGTGTCCCGTAGGAGCCAAGGCCTTTGCCTCCCTCAAAGATCGAGCTGCGGTGCTGCCATGTAAGCCTCGAAGATAGGACTTGGGCCCTCCAGTGTGATGGGCTCCCGAGAAGCCACGTGTAGGAACGGGACCTCACTCAACCTTGGGGGAGCCCACCCGTTGCAGCCACATGGCACGGAGCGCAAAGACCAGCACCCCCCAAGGGAAAGGGTCCAGAGCTGCCACGTCCCCTGACGACCCCAGCGCTGCCATGCATCACGGAGGACCAGATATGACCTCCCCTGCGGAGATCAGCCCCGACACTACTACGTAACCCACGGCTCGTCTCGAACGGTAAGATGCGGGTGTCCAGGTATGGTGTGCCCTGCTCAAGTCAAATATTGAAGACGCGTACCCACCTCCAGCGCCCAACGCGGAGCACGCCAACGGTCAGAGACCGCTATGACCAATCGCGTCACAATGACGGCACTACAGGTCTATCCCAATTGTCCATGTGGGTATCTTGCGGCAACAAGACAGATCGACGGGACACCTTCTGCCACCGTCAGCAACAGCGTTTGGGCTAGTGACAAGAGAGGAGGCAAGATGGCGAGTCTTCACTGCCTCGGTCAGGCAAGATTGTGCGAGAAGACATAGATCTTTACGATATGATCACCCCGGGACAACCTGTCGAGCCCTGGGACCCCACTTGTAAGGCATTCAGCCTTGTCTATAAAAGGCCTGAACCGCCACCGTTACAAAGGATCCCAGAAAAAAACATCACACACGCATACACACATACTAGCAATAACATCCACCGTTGAGTAGGGTGTTACGCTCCTTGCGCCCCGAACCACGTAAAAACCACTGTCTCATATTCCCATCCGCTAGAACACTTGATTGAGGACTAAGCCCCACCGAACAAAGAACCTCTGCAGGGTGCTCCTTAGCAGATCCGGGGGAAGTGTCGCTCTAATACTTCGACAGTTTTGACCTCATATCAAACTGTATTCGGGATATATGTGTCCCTGCCCAGGGGGTGTAGTTGTGCCCACTCCAGGGTGAAAACCAAAATTCTTCAGAACGTATGTGTCTGTCTCAGGGGGTATAGTTGTGTCCACCCCAGGGTGTAGTTTATGCCACCCAAAATTAGGTTTGTTCGGGATGTAGTTGTGTCCATCCCAGGGGTGTAGTTGCGTCCACCCAAACTGTGTAGGATGGAGTAGGTATGTCTCCGTCTTAAGTGTGTCCTAGAAAATAAGATTGGGGGGTGTGTTGAGGTATTCTAGTTTTCTAGAAGATAGAGGGGTGTCCAAATCTGGGCGCACATAAGTCCTTAGAGATAGAGTCCTAAATCAAGGTGAGCATAGTTTAAAAGCGTCTAGCTCGTATTTAGAAGGAGATTTATCTGCAATAGGGTCTATAAAAAGCCATCAACCCCGGAATCCCAACACCTACCAGCACCCTTGCTTGTGTACTGTATGATTTCTAGAAGCTGATGAGATCCTTGAACCAGAGGGATCATCTGTTCCTAATATTGTGTGGTGGAGTTCCGTTTGCACAGTAGGTTTTGAGGATTAGTTCCACCCAGGGGTATTGTTTTTGTTGTATAGCTTATCCAGTAACTTCAGGAGTAGTGCTGCATTCATGTGCTTTAGAATTTTAAGTCCAAGGACCCCATTGTTCTTTGGCGATGTAACTCTCTCCCACTTGACCAATAGTTTTCCTTTTCTTGCCACATTCGAGCCTCTCCATAGACATGCT
The DNA here is from genome assembly GCA_036927565.1 of Tuctoria greenei. Lineage (NCBI taxonomy): Eukaryota > Viridiplantae > Streptophyta > Magnoliopsida > Poales > Poaceae > Tuctoria > Tuctoria greenei. The sequence continues at coordinate 112,550,420 of JAYESD010000001.1, forward strand.
TTTCTAGTTTTATCGATGGCCTGTAGTACTACCACTTTCAGTTTTAGAGTGCATATGATATAGATGGGATGGATGAAATGCGCTGTCCACCGGTGTACATCGCCCAATAAAGGAGAGGAATGTGGACGTGGCATTGAATTTCCTTTCAATCCTTGAGGTTAGGTGATGAAAGTCTGCTACTTTGGGCCTTTGTGTGCCCAGAGAGAGTCCCAGGTAGGATAGGGAAAAAACTTCAAGCTGACAACCACACTACTACAAAATGCTTAATCGCAGGCGGTTCTAAACATATTATCGCATAGGGTTTTAAAAACAGCCTGTAACGAAGAGCATGTGAAAATGATCGATTAACACAGGCGGTGGCATAATCCGCCTGTGAAACTACATTTTCACAGGCAATTTTTAATAAAAAACCGCCTGTGAAAATGCATTTTCACAGGCGGTCGGTAATAAAAAACCGCCTGTGAAAAAGCATTTTCACAGGCGGTCGGTAATAAAAAACCGCGTGTGAAAATGCATTTTCACAGACGGTTTTTAATTAAAAACCGCCTGTGAAAATGGCTAGTGAAACAAAAAAAAATCTCATGTGCTGCCGGGAGTCAGAAGAGGCCGCGCCGCCTAGAGGCCGCCGCGTTGCCGGGAGCCGAAAGAGCGCTGCCAAGTGTCGAAGGAGGTCACACCGCCGAGAGCCGGAGGAGCCGTGCCGCCCGAAGCCCGACGAGGCCGTGCCGCTTGGAGCCGGAGGAGCCGCGCCGTCGAGATCCCGAGGTAGACCACGCCACCGGGTGCCCGAGGTAGACCGCGCCGGATCTGTGCCCGCGCTCACGCCGGCAGGGCGCGCGCTCGCCAGGAGGCGCGCCGGAGCCGCGCTGCTGGGAGCCCCAGGTAGAATGTGCCAGATCCGCGTCCGTGTTCGCGTCGGCAGGGCTCGTGCTCGTCGGGAGGCCGCGCCGGAGCCGTCGAGGTCCGAAGCAGCTGAAGTCGCGCCTTGAGAGAGGCCGCCGGGAGCCCGAGGTAGACTGTGCCAGATCCGCGCCCGTGCTCGCGTCGGCAGGGCTCGCACTCGTCGGGAGGCCGCGCCGGAGCCGCTGAGGTCTGGAGCAACCGAAGTCGCGCCTTAGTCGCGCCTTGAGAGAGGCCGCCGGCAGCCGCGCCTTGGGAGACGCCGCCGGAAGCCGTACCTTGGGAGGCTGACGGAGGATCACGGACTGAACCGTGGCTGCTGCTGTTATAGACACATCTATCGTGCGGCTTCTAAACTGAGTCGTTGGATCGATAAGCAGCGGATAGCGGAGATACGAAGTCCAAGAGTGATCCGTGGGATGAAGCAGCGGACCAATGAGGAGCCATTATTATCACAGGCGGCTTTTATGTTACAGACCGCCTATGAAAATCATTACATTTTCACACGCGGTTGTTTGTTACGGACCGCCTGTGATAATGACTATTATCACAGGCGGTTTTTGTTACAAACCGCCTGTGAAAATCAATACATTTTCACAGGCGGTTGTTTGTTACGGACCACCTGTGATATTCTATTATCACAGGCGGTTATTAACTCATCTGACATCACAGGCGGCACTTTTAATGGACCGTCTGTAAAAAAAATATAGAAGCGCCTGTAAAAAAGTTTTTTGTAGTAGTGCCAATTGTTACTGCCATGATGCTTGCTTCCTGTGGGGCGAGAATGATTGGAATTAGTGAAGATTTTTGGAGGTTCACCTTGAGGCCCGTGGCTGCTGCAAACGCTTGGAGCAGGGGTGGAAAGAAGAACAGCTGCTGCTGCAAGGCTTGGAGAGCTATGATTGTATCGTCAGCATACTGTACTACCGGGAAGTCCATGTCTCCTAAGTGGTTGAGGGGCATCTTGAGTAACTGTGACCTTCACTTGGAACTCGTTTGCTTGATCACAGGAAATATGGGTGGTAAATGATTGGTCGGGATCGACAACACTGATCTTGATGCGAGCAAGCCGGCGCCATGGTGACGTCGCTGGCGAGCCAGGCCTAGGATACTGAGAAGTATAATACTAACAATAACTTGGTCTTCATTCAATTAACCCGGGAGCTTAAATAGCTGCCTGCTGACTCTCTACCGAAATCGAGCTTAGAGTCCCTGGGGTTTACAAACAGACTCCTAAACTGAATATTTAACTAACTCCTACTCAGACACGGTACAGACCACCGGTCTGAATTGACTCTAACTCTTAATGGAACTAATATGGAAACTAAGACTCTTGACCAGGATCTTTTAATTCTTGCTACTATCTTTTGACCTGCGACGGTATTGCAGACCGTACATGACATCTCTCCCCTCCTTTGGAAAAAGCTCGTCCTCGAAGGGAAATTGCTTCTTAAACTCTTCAACTTCTTCCCATGAAGCTTCCGAGGCTGGCTGTCCCTTCCGCTGGCTTAAAATCAGCCATGTCCCTCGGTTTAGACTGAGCGTAGTACTGCCTCGGGTAGAGATATTGTTCTGCCATTTTGCAACTCAGGAAGTGGCGGTGGTGCATCAGGTGGGATCCCCACAAATTTCTTTAGAAGGCCAGCATGAAAGATCGGGTGCAACTTTGCTTGTATAGGTAATTCCAATTTATAAGCAACTGAACCAATCCTTTCCACAATTCTATATGGTCCAAAGAGTTTCAGAGATAAGTTTCCTTTTTGTCCTCTAATCAATGTACTAGTTGCTCTATGGTGTAATCTGAGCCAGACCCTCTGACCTATGTCAAATTCCAACGGTCGATGACTAATGTCATAATAGTGCTTGTCATGTTGTTGAGCTTCGTGTAACCTTTCCCAAATTTCATTCAAAAAATCATCTCTGTCCTGCAGCGTTTGCTCAACACTTGAACCTTTGCAGAAACTTGATCATGTCTTAAGAGGAGGAGGATACCTTCATATACCTCTCTAAACGGAGTTGACTGTAAGGATGATTGGTATGATGTATTATAATAATATTCAGCCCATGGTAGCCATTTGATCCATTGTTGTGGCCTGCCTCCTGTCATACATCTTAGGTACATAGCTATCACCTTATTGAACTCCTCTGCTTGCCCATCAGTTTGAGTACGAAAAGCCGTACTTAGGAGAAGTTGAACTCCTTGTAATATAATTCTTGCCAAAATTTATTAGTGAAGACTGTATCTTGATGTGAAACAATTGTCATTGGTAGACCATGTAGTCTTACTATCTCAGCAAAGAAGACTTTGACCACAGTTTCAGCTGTATAAGGATGAGCCAAAGGTATAAAATGTGCATATTTCAAAAATTGATCTACCATTGTTAGTATAACCGATTTTCCATTAACTTTGGACAAAGGTTCCATAAAATCCACGATGTGAGACCTATGTGTGCTGAATACATTGGCTATGGCGATACAAGTTTTGAATACTACCAAAACATCTTTATCATCAAGGTCTGACTCTAGCTCTGAGCTTCTGCAAGGTCCGACAATAGGTCCGACTTGTTTTGTCAAGGTCCAACATGTTTTTGGGTAGCTCCGGTGAGCTTTGTCTTTGGCTCCGGCATGTTTTTGATAGCTTCGACATGTCTTTGTTAAGCTCCGATATGTTTTGATAGATCCGACTTATGTTGGTTAGCTCCGACATGTTTTTCTACCTCTAGCTTTTGGGTTGACTAGTTCCGACTAGCTTTGGCAAGATCCAGTGCTAGGTTGTACTAGCTTTGGCAAGCTCCGGCGCTCGGTTGTACTAGCTTTGGTAAGCTCCAGCGCTAGGTTCTACTAGATTTAGCAAGCTCCAGTTAGCTTTGGCAAGGTTCAGAGCTTGATCGCAATGTTCCTGCTTTTACTATGAAATAATTCGAACTTGCTTTACTTTGTTGGAAAGATTGCTTAGTATTCATTTGCTAAGTTTTTAGTGCGTTTTGGTTGATATGGCTGATATCGTTTTACTGTGGTTTCGCAACATGCCTATGTGAGGTGCTCACGTAAGGTGTTGTGTTTGGAACTAGTTTGAGTCAAGTCGCGTACTTGGGCTCATACGGATTGGTTCTTTGTTCATGTGCCGGTGTTGCTTGAGTTCAAGACATGGCTGGTGATGGGATCCATTGAACTAGTCTTTGGGAGAAGATGGGGTTGAACGACCAAGTTCGGGAGGAATTGTGGTTGAGTTGATCGGGAGGTTGCGCAACATGTTTGAATCAAGAACAATGCATATGAAGGTATCGTGGACGTTGTTGGAAGATGTTTGAACGTATGCAAGGAGTGCATGGACATGGCCACATAGTTCCGAGGCGTGACGAAGAGATGTGGACGTAAAGAATTGGTCGGAATGGTCCAACTGACTAGGTTATGGACTCAGGCTGTGGCTGAGTCGTGTTTGACTCAAATATGGAAAGTTTTGAGTTGGTTATGATAGGATTTCGTGCGTATAGAAGAGTTGAGCAGTTATGAAAAGTTTCGATTCGTGATTTGAGTAGAATTAGAGTCCTAGTTTGAGTTGAGTTGGCCTCCGGGCTGATTATATAAGCAAGGGAGGCCAGAGCTCGTGGTAGACAACTTTGGGGCTGTTCCTCTTGTGTTATATGGAATAAATATCATATTTTAAAGGAAATTTTGTGCCTTTTTCGTCCGACTTGTTCCACACAAGTTTTTCTCGTCGAGTTTTCTGCACAGCACTACCTTTCTTTGGTGGTTTTACCATAGCTCTAGATTTACAGATCCAATTGATGTGATTCTTTTTGGGTTGACTTCACAACTTGATTATCTATCGTCTGTCAAAATTTCACGGTCATTGGATTTTCAGTTTTTGATATACACGAGTTTCTTTGCAGTATTACAGATCTGCTTTTACTCGGTAGAACAGATTGAGCTTTGTTCGATCTTTCGATCGTAGCTTGAGTTTCTCTTGATGGATTTGAGTGATTCTTATTGTGTCGTCTTTGTGACTTGATTCTCTCTGATATTTATTATTTTTGTCATCGTGAAACACATTTAGATTAGTCTCACACACAATTTCTTTAACAAATCGTTTTTCTGCCGAGAGGTTTTTATTGCTTCCGCTGGAAAAGTTTTAATCTACCATTCACCTCCCCCCCCTCTGGTAGCTTTTCACGTGCTCTTTGATCCTACACACGGCTACATCTTCCCAAACGTGTTGTGGTACTGGCATGGATTGGAGCAACTCAGCAGGATGTTGAGATAATACCTTGTTTTGTTGGCATTTAATGCACGAGCGAACATAGTCCTACACCGCCTTCCGATCGCCATGCCATGTAAAGTCACTGCAGACATGATGTAGTGTTTTTTCAACCCCTTCATGTTGGTTGTCATTTGCTGCAGAGGTTATAGATGGGTTAAAGGATGATTCATGATCTACAAAAATGTTCTTATGAAGAATTAGTCCATCACAAATGGACCAGTCAGCCATCATATCCCCACTGTCAATCTTCTGTTTTAAATCTGCGAGAACACTATTCTCAGCTGTATGCCTTCTGATGTCTTCCAACAGATCGAAGTGAGGCCCTGAGATAGCCATTAACTCAGCTGAATCTATGTGTGATAATTCGTCGGCCACTACGTTCAATTGCCATTGTTTGAATTCCACACTGAAATTGTATCCAAACAATTTGCTAACCCAGTGATGCTATGGAATTGTGGACAATCATTGATCGAGTAAGAATTTCAAACTATAATGATCCGTTTTTACCACGAACGAACAGCCCCACAAATGTGATCGCCAATGTCGTACCGCATAAACAAGTCCAAGAAGTTCCCTCTCATATGCTACTAGCTTAGCATGACGTGGCATCATAGGTTTACTGAAAAATGCCAATGGCCGCCATGACCCATCGCGTTTTTTTTTCTAGCAGAACTGGTGATGAATAGGCTGATGTGCTTCGCCTGATTAATCGTTGTGCTAGGAGTTACGCGCACTGTTGTTCGAGCTCATTTTTCTGGATTGCCGGATACTGGTACGGACGTGCGACGACCGGTGGTGTTCTAGGGAACAGATGAATGCACTGTCGCAAGCTCGTGAAGGTGGCAGTCCCGTTGGTTCTTCAAAGATGTCCATGAATGCCTCCAGAAGTGATCCATCAAGTTACCAGTGGAACAGACTTGCGGGGCGCGAAGGTGTGGATTTGTTTCAGATAATCCGTGCCAAATAATTTGATGCTCATTATGCCAAAAAGTCATTTACATATTCTAAAAATCTCACAGGATTGGTCCTAGTACACGCAACCATTGGATTTCCAGTACCAGATCATGCTCTCCCAATAGAAAGGTAAATAAATTGACAGAAAAAGTAATGTCACTTATCTGCAAGGGCAGATTTTATAAACTCCAGCACTGTTCACTCGATCACCATTGGCCACAGTAACCTTCAATCCACAACTAATAATTCCCTGCAGACCCACTTGTTGTGCTGCCTGCCCCGATATGAAGTTATGCGAGGAGACAGTCGATCAATGCCGTGAAACGCTTCCCTCTGATGTGGACTGTTATACGCATTGAGTTTTGTTGACGTATGCCGGTAATAGCATATAATGATATTTCCAGTGGCTCATCATAATTTTTGACTTGAATAGAGTTGATTCCCCCCTCCGGATCAAGAGCAATATTGAATAATTTCGGGCATTCTTTCTTATGCTCTAGGAAAAACTTCTCGTCGCAGTTAAAACAAAGGACCTTCGCACGTCATTCTGCCATCTCATCACGTAATACAAATTCAAATAGGCGACGGTCTGAATTATTCTGCGGACCTGCAACAGGGGTTGAGTCTGTCTTTTGCGTTTATGACAGAGGCTAACGTGGTCTGCTTTTGAGAGGCACGGAACTGCGATGTTCATATGCTTTAGCCAAGCTTATGGCTTCTTCGAGTGTTGCTGGGCGCAGTAGCTCAACATCAGTTCTCAATGTCTGCTTCAGTTCTGCTGTAAAAAAGTTCATCGCTTGTCTATCTGTCATGTCATCGCACCGGCAAAGTATCGTCAAGAACTGCTCCTGATACTCAGAGACTCTTCCAGTCTGTCTTACCCTTGCTAGATCACCTAAAGAGTTTGATCGCATTGGTTGTCCGAATCTGCGATTTACATGCTCTGAAAACTCTTCCCATGAGGGCTCACCCTGATCGCGAGCGAGACGGTAATACCATAAGTTAGCCGACCCTTCCAGGTGCAATGTGGCATACCATACCTTGTCCTTCTCAACAATGTCTTGACCAGAATTGCTGACATTGATTTAATCACGGTAGGGGATCTGAAAAACCATCATAGGTTGGAAACTTTATACGGTGCAAGTGGTGGGGAAAACGGCGTCCTTGGCTGCGGTCTTCACCACGGAGGCCCTAATTGCAGCCACCTTTGTTCCTTCCTCGATCCGAGTCACCGTCGTCATCTGGCTCTCCAGGATCACCAGATGGTGTATGCTTTCCCGTCGGCTTGGTGGTCTTCGGTGGATCCATCGTGTCTTCTTCGTGCCAACTAGTCACCAATGGTTTCTCTGTACTGGCCTTCCCATCGTCTCTGGAAGTGGAGGGATGTTCGATTCTTGAAATTGCAATGTTGAGATGCTGGTTGATGTCCCGGATATCCCCACGAATCCCAGGGAGAGTATCAATCACGGTTGCTTGCTGCTTGACCGTCATAGATAGTTCGTTCATGGAAGCCGCCAGTGAGGCTGTCAATTTATCAATCTTGTCATTGAGGGTGTCGTAATTCGTCTTGTCTGCCATGGGATCGGCCCTGGAATCTGATACCAAATTTTGACCTTCACATGGAACTCGTTTGCTTGATCGCAGGAAATATGGGTGATATGCGATAGGTCAGGATCGACAACGCCGAACTGGTCGCGAGCAAGCCGGCTCCATGGTGACGTCGCCGGCGAGCCAGGCCCAGGGTAAGGAGAAGTATAATCCTAACAATAGCCTGATCTTTATTCAATTAACCCGGGAGCTTAAATAGCTGCTCGCTGACTCTCTACCCAGATCAGACTTAGAGTCCCTGGGGTTTACAAACAGACTCCTAAACTGAATATTTAACCGACTCCTACTTAGACACGGTACAGACCACGGGTCTGAATTCTTATTTGACTCTAACTCTTAATGGAACTAATATGGAAACTAAGACTCTTGACCAGGATCTTTTAATTCTTGCTACTATATTTTGACCTGCGACGTTATTGAAAACCGTACATGACAGTAACCCTTGTGCCTTGGCTGTATTGGTCATGTGTGTTGAGTAACCCTTGTGCCTTGGCTGTATTGGTCATGTGCTGTAAGAGGTCCGCTGTAACGACAAACAGGGCAGGGGATATAGTGTCTCCTTGTCGGACAACTCTTCAGCAGTGAAAGTATTTGCCTGGCATACTATTGAGCAGCACTGCTGAGCTACCTGTGGTGAGCAATTCTCGTGTCCAGAAAATCAATTCATTGGGAAAACCTAGCTGTGTTAGTGACCGGAGAATTGCCTCATGTTCCATCATGTCGAACGCCTTTTCAAAGTCCAGCATTAGGATGACAAGTGGTTCCGCTGACTTCTTGCATTGGTGAATGAATTTATAATTCCAGGCTAGGCAGTCTTGGATCGTCCGATGCTTAATGAATGATGAATCCATATTGGTTGTGATGGAACACTTTCCTTAGATGCAGCTGCAGTTGGTTCACCATCTGCATGGAGATGAGCTTGGCACTGGAGTTCAATGGAGAGTTAGGGCGGTAGTCAGAGGATCTGATTGGTGTGGTCACTTTGGGGATGAGGGTGATCAGCGAGCTGTTAAGTGGTTGCAAGCTGCAGTTGGACTGAAAGAATTCACTGCATAGTTTGTAGATATCCTGCTTGATGGTTTCCTAGAAATCCTTGTAGAATTGTGTTGAAACCGTCAGGTCCGGGTGCCATGTCGTCTGACATGCTTTTGACAGTGCGATCAATTTCTTCAGTCGTGAATGGGGATGCCAAGGAATGTATGTCTGGAATAGAGATGGCAATAAAACCGTCGAGTGCGGGTTCGGGTGCCACTTTTCACCCGTGGGTTTGACCCGCACTCGACACGAACTTTTGTGGATTCGGGTGCGGATTTAATTTTCCACCCGTGGATCACACGAAATATGTAAACCCTTAGCGGCCCAGCCTTTCTCCGGTGAGTACGGTTCACAGGCGAGCAGCTCAGCCCACTGCGACGCCTCAACTGTAACCCTAAGGCGTCCCACAGCCACAGTGCCGCACTCCATCGGTTGGTCCCTTTCCCACACGCACTCACACATCGACATTGATCTCCATCTCTGTCTCCCTTGTTCCTGACTCCTTCTAGCTGTTCGGCCTCCGCCCTCGCAATGCCCTCACGACCCTGACCCCGCTGCCCTGCACGATGCCCTGCCGCCACCGATGGAGCCTGCACCCCCTCCTATCGAAGCCAGTGCAGCAGTGCGCCGCCGCGATGCCGATGTTGTCGCCAGCGCGCCTAGCCTGGACCCCTCGAGGTATTCTAGCCGCCTCCTTTGTCTTCAGCAACCTTAGCTAACTCCCTTCCCATTCTGCAACCGCCAGAACACCCCACTTCCGTGGTGGCACACAAGCTGGAGATGAGGAGGTGTGTCGTGAGGTCCAAGAATGTAAAAGGGTGCCTAGATGCTTGGATGCCCACCGACCGACTGGACGACTAGGCACCTAGGCAGCATCTAGGCGACCTAGATGATTCCAGCAGGTGGAGGATAAAGAAGTTGGAGAGCTTTGGAGGGGGGCTGAAGAGAGGCAGGACCGCCGGTTGCCTGAGAGGCGCCCAGGTGGGGCGACAGTCGATAGGTGAAACCGCTAGCGGTTGGCGCAGGGGGAGTTGAGTCGAGAGTCCAGAGGTGGCGGCGGCTGTTGGGGTGAGAGAGGGCCAGGCAGCTAGGATTTGAAATGAAAGAAAATAATATAATTGTGCTGCGCTAGGCCGACGAAGAAGCCCACCTCTGAACCCGAAGCTAATAATCTGACTCCTCTGTTCATTTGCCCCAAATGTCGTGCTGCGCCGCCTCATGCGCCCGACTCTGCTGCCTCCTCCCTCGTCTCTGCCACGCTCCCTCCTCCCCCATCTCCGTCGTGCTGTACCTCGTCTCCTCCGCGCCGCCCGTCCCCTGTCTCTGCCGCGCCGCTCCGTCTGCGCCTTGCCTCTTATCCCCCATCTATCCCGGTCTGGCGCCCTAGGTGTGCGTCTATGCAGACTGCCTAGGCGACCAGCCGATGCCTGGTCGTCCGAGGTGGGCGCCATGGACGTTCCAGGCGAGGCTGTTGGAATGTGCATGGTCATTAATGTAGCATATGAATTTGTGTAGTGTGAAAGGGTTTAACTTTGGTTTCATACTAGTATAGTGTGAAAGAGTTTAGCTTTAGTTTCACACTACACTAGCTAGCCTATATAAGGTGTACCCCTTCTATTGCCTGAGATGAATACAATCATGTCATTCTCTTCTAATATGCTATAATTAGCCAGGTTACTCTAAACCTAGCCCTCCACCTCCCAAGCCACCGCTACATGGCGCAGCGCCCACCGCAGCCGCCCGCCGCCGCGCCTGCCGTCGTTGGCACCCCTCTCCTAGCCAGCATGGCGCCCTGGCCGCTGAGCACCCTCTGGTCGGTGCGCAACCAATGCTGCCACCGTCTGTCACCGCTCCTTCCAGGACGGCGCCGCCTCTCTAGGTCGTGCGGCTCCTTTGGCTAGTGCACGCATTGGACGAGGCGCAGCCACCACTGGCCTACGCGCCTCATCTACCCAGCGGGCCTTCCAGCACTTTTCGTGTGCCTTCCCTCACCGCTGCGCCATGCGCACCTCCCCTCGCCGGCGCGCCTGCCACAGGTCCGGAGCAGGTGCGCCCCTTGTTGCCATGACTCGGCACGCGTACGGCACAGCTATCGGTTCGGCAGCTGGCGGCTCACTTGCCGGCCCCACTGTCATCGCCTTCATGACGGGCTCAGGGCTAGGCAGACCCGCTGCCACTACTGCTAGACTCACACAGTTGACTCCTCCGTTCATCCTTGGACTCGAGCCCCTGTTGGACTTGAACACCACTACTACCGTCCTTCCGGCGATGATCGCACCTACTGTGGGCGCCGCTGCTGCTCCTAGTGCGACCAATGACCCCCTTTACAGCACTGACAGTACCACAACGATGATTGCAGACACCTTCGTTGTCCTCGCGGCCCTGGCTACTTCTCGCGAGCGCGAGCGGGCACTTGCTCTCGCCCTGGAGTAGGAGCGTGCTTCTGTAGCCGCTCTTTCTCACCATCTCGGGGGAGTGCTCACCGACCATTGAGTGCTACACATGAGCCTTCCTCGGACATTGGTGCACACTCTGCGTATTGGACATCACTCGTCGCAGCACTACACGCCCAGGCTGCTGTAGTTCAAAACATTCAGACGCTTGTGTTGTTCGTCCTAAGTTCTAACTGCACCTTCTACACTCGATCGTGTAACGTATTCCTTCTCACGTTGAGGCGGTACCAGCTTGAGGACCATGTACATTGAGATGGCTCCCCGTGTGACGAGTCTTGGGTCAGCATGGACAGTCTGGTCCTAGCTTGGATCCTTGGGACCCTCTCCGTCAAGCTCCACGACCTCGTCGGGCAGCCAGATGGTGGTACTGCATGCTGGGCATGGCTGGTGCTTGAGTAGCACTACATGGGAAACCATGCGACTCGGGCTCTCAACATAACCGCGTGGTTCTAGAACACAGTCCAGGGTGACCGCACCATCTCCGCCTACTGCGGGGAGATGAAGAGCATGGCTGACGCTTTATGCGACCTTGGCGAGCCGATCGCCAAAAGCACACTTGTTCTTCAAGTCCTTTAGGGCCTGAATGAGTGCTTTAGCCACATTCGTTCGTAGCTTCTTCATGTGGAGCCGCATCTGACCTTTGAGAAGGTCTGGTCTGACCTTGAGCTCGAGGAGGTCACGACCGGTGGTCCCGCTAGCTCCGAGTCTGCCACAACTTTCTACGACTCTGTCCCCGCGGCCACACACGTCTAGAGGACCACCGCCGGGACCACCTGCTCCATCTGCTACCCTAGGTTCCCCTGCAAGCTCTGAAAGTGGTAATTGTCGATATCTCGGTAAGTGCGGAGGATGAGGTGTTGATGCGTGCTTCACTTCTGCTTCTGCTTGTGCCCCTAGAGGCGGTAGTGGTGGCACTGGCCGGGGAGGTGCACCCTGTCCCACACTGTACAACATGTGAACTAGCCAGATCTCATGTGGCCTAGGCCGTCTCCGTGTCTCCTTTCTCCACGCCACCCGCATCCTCAGCCAACGTATGTGGCCCACCAAGGCTACGGTGGACCCGCCTACCTTGCCGGTGGGTTGTCGAATCAGGTCTACGGGGCACTGACTACCCTACTGGGTACTCCAGGCCGCCAACACCGCTTCAAGAGCTGCCCCTGGGGTGGCACCGCAGTCACTGGCATCTTCATTCAGCACCATGCACCTCACACCACCTGCTGTTGTTGACTGGGTGGCTGATTCCAGAGCCTCATACCATAGCACTCCTAACATTGGTATACTCTCTTTTACTCACCCTCCTCACCCTTCATTTCCTTCATCTTGCATTGTCGGGAATGGGCCTGTTCTTTCAATAGGTGACTAGGGATCTCCGGGTTCCTTTCAGCTTAGCAATATTCTTGTTGCTCCGGATATCATTCAGAACTTGCTTGCTATTCATCGTTTTACCACTGATAATAATGTTTCTGTTGAGTTTGATCCTTTTGGTTTATCTGTGATGGATCTTTCCACTCGGCATCTTCTTCTTTGATGTGATAGCCTGGGGCCCCTGTACACGCTTCGACTTCCTACTTCTGCTGCATCTTCAACTTTTCCTTTGGCTATGACAGCTTCGTGTACCACTTGGCACCGCCGGCTTGGTCATCCTGGCATCGATGCGATGTCCAAGCTGTCTAATAGTTCAGTTATGTCGTGTACTAGGGGCACACATGAGTTTTTATGTCATGCTTGTGAGCTTGGTCGCCATGTTCGGCTTCCATTTCCTACGTCTCTGACTCATGTAGAGCATATTTTTGATCTCATTCACTGTGATTCGTGGACCTCTCGTATTACCAGTGTTTCTTGTTTTAAATATTACTTGGTGGTCATTGATGATTTCTCGCATTTTTACTGAACCTTTCCCTTATGTTTGAAGTCTTAGTCATATGTCACTCTCTTTGATTTCTTCGTTTGGGTGTCTACTCAGTTTGGATGCTTTTGGTACCTAGCATACCATGTACCCTTGCGCACAAGCTAAAGCCGCCTAGGTACCCCGCCTTCCAGCAGAGGCAGGGTCCGAGGGCTGCACGTGTTCAAGAGACCCAGACCCATCTGCCTTTGATACGGGATTCGAGGTACCCGCAAGAGACCCTGAAGAAGAGTTCAGATTCCCCTCGGAGACGAGTTCCCAAGTAGCCACGTGTCATAGGATCCCTCTCCCCCATGAGACAGGGCTGCCACATGGTCCGAGGCATCATATGGGTCACCTCTCGTATAGGCGGGCTCCAGCGCTATCACATGTCCCTCAGCCCTAGGGTCCCCGCTCTACTCAGTAGCGGGTTCCAGGGCTGCCACGTGGTCCGTAAGACGAGACCTGACCTCCTCCGCAGAGGTGAGCTCCCGAGCCACCACGTGGTCCGTAAGACGGTACCTGACGTCCTCTGCGGAGATGAGCTCCCAAGTTGTCATGTAGACCAGCCACTTTCCCTGGACACAGAGTTGCAGGAGTTAAGAGGGCAGTGCGCCTTGTCGTTTTATAGGATTGAAGATACGCGGCTTCCCCAGACGCATGGTGCAGCCCACACCTAATGTCAGGAACCCCTACGACCAATCGCATCGTAGTGAAGACGCTGCAGGCCTATCTCACACTGCTAATTGGGTACCCTACGGCAACAGAGACAGTTGGACTAGACATCCAATGCCATTTCAACAACAGCGCATGGGCTACTGATGACTCGGGCAGCAAGATGGCGAGTCTTCAAAGCCACCGTCAGATGAAGCTCATGCGAGAATCCTTAGATCATTAGTATAAGATCACCCCGGGACCACCTATCAGGCCCCGGACCCCACTTTTATGGCATCTGACTTTATCTATAAAAGAACTGGACCACCACCGTTACAAAGGGCCCAACATCGAATCCCCGATACACATATGCATTCTCACACACTAGCAATACAATCCACCACGGAGTAGGGTGTTATGCTCGCTGCGGCCCCAACCACTTAAAAACCACCGTCTCATACACTCTCATATGTGCGCACACTTGATTAAGGCCTAAGCCCTGCCGAACAAGAACCTCCGCGGGCTGTTCCTTAGCAGATTCGAGGGAAGTGTCGCATAAAACTTCGACATTTGGCGCGCCAGGTAGGGGTTTTTCCCTCAAAAAAGTGGTAGCGCTTTCACCACCATTGTGTTCATTAGGCTCGTGGAAGGAGGTTTCCACAGCTGTCGTCCAGTGACCAGATCCACCGCTCAAGTGGTGTTCTATGGTTCGTCACACCCCGTGCAGGCACAGCTGACCAAGACGGCACGTTGGATCACATCCCGGCCCAGTCGGCTCCCCTGGTGCCGCCAACAGCAAGCCCGGAGAGCGCTCTGGCAGCGGTAAGGGCTCTTCTCCACCACCCACCATCACTGAACGCTTCCTAGGGAGCGGCTCATCAGTGGGTCCAAGAGATCGACCACTTCATCGTCGCAACCATCAACTCCCCCAACAGGGGAAGGCATCACATGTCGCTTTTGTGCACGCCGTCCATCGACTGTCGCATCGCCAACTCCCACTCCTCCAGGCTTACAAGCGCCAGTTGGCTCCCCACGGAGGACCTAAGGGCTGAGCTTGACCGTTGTCAAGCTCACATGGACGACTGAGTCATCATCGAGCGGCAGCGTGAAAGGCGACGCAACCTCGACAACGAATATGGTGCCCAATGCCTTGTTCATGAGGCATCCTCTGTACAAGGTGCACCACAGGTAAACCCTCTGCCACCTAACCAGGAGTATGTCAGCTCGACACCCCCCTATAGTATTCGGTGCAGTAGGACATGCAACAAAAGTACTTGGCACAGCCAGTACCGCTGCAACACAACATGGCCCAGCCGATGCCACAACCGCAGGTCCCGCAGGCGCCACACATCATGCAGCAGACCCCCCGGGGTATGCTACCCCATATGCCTCTCTGGCGAAGATCATCAGAAGCTGGCAGCGTTGGCTCCGCACCTCCGCATCACGACATGGCCAAGAAAGTTCTGGGCACATATGCCGAAGAAGTTGGACAGAAGCATAAACTCGGCCGAGTTCCTACAAATCTACACCACAACGCTCCTTGCTGTAGGAGCGGATGGGACCATCCTGGCGAACTACTTCCTCGTCGCCCTGACTGGATCGACCAACTCGTGGCTGATGAACCTGCCCGAGGGGTCTTCAACCTCTTGGAATGACCTGTGCCAGTAGTTCAGGGCGAACTTTGGCAGCTCCTACACGCGTCCCGGCACCGAGCTCGACCTCCACGCCGTGCGATAGCAAGCTAAGGAGACGCTGCGATCATTCATCCAACATTTTTCCCAGGTACATAAATTTATCCCCAACATCCCGAGTGCCTCTGTCATAGTGGCATTCTACCAGGGAGTGTGTGACTGCAATATGCTCGAGAAGTTAGGCACACACAACATGCAAGACGTCTCCGATCTCTTCTCCATCGCCCACCAGTGCTCCAGGACGGCAGAAGGCCGCAACTGGCATGCTTAGCACACCCTCGGTGGCAAACCCCCACACCCCGAGAAGCACCCGCGTCAGCCACCTACAGCTGACCACGGCGTCGAGCACTACCCTGTGCACAAGAATCGCGACTAAATCGCGAGCGAGTGCCGAGAGATCAAGAGATGCACCGGACGCTAGCAAGAGTGGGCATAGCAGCGCCTAGATGGTGCCCCCTTTCGCTAGTAGGAGGGCAAGCAGAAGGTCGACCCCAAGGTCGATGATGATGAGGAGATGGAGTACCAGAAGCAAGAGTGGGCCATCAAAGTGGTCCACCAAGACGATGACTCCAACACCAGCAGCGACCACGAGCATTGCAAGACACTCCACGTCATCTTCGGAAGGTTTTGGGACCCCGCGTCCTGGAATGCAGTCAAGACCCTTTGTCGTGTAGTGGCTTCGATAGCCCCTACCCCCACTCTGACACTGCACCACGGGTGGAAGGAGATGCCGATCAGCTTCGACGCCTCCTACTGCCCCAAAAACATGGTCGGGGTAGGCATTCTACCTCTCCTAGTCTCCCCCACCATTGCCAACATCAAGCTCCACTACGTCCTGATAGATGGCGGGGCTAGAATCAACCTCCTCAGTCGTGCAGCCTTCGAGCAGTTGCAGATACCAATGTCCAAGATCACCCCCTTGAGCCCATCCTCGGGGGTGGGACCAGGGAGTATCATCCCATATGGAAACATCCATCTTCGGGTGACCTTCGAGACACCCGACAACTACAAGACGGAGAGCAACCTCTTCGACGTTGCCGATGTCAGCCTCCCCTTCAATGCCATCATCGACAGGCCCGCCCTGTAGCTATTCATTGCCGTATCCCACTACAGTTACCTTGTCCTGAAGATGCCAACCCCTTCCGGTGTTCTCAGGATCCGTGGAGACCGCACTGCTGCGGTGCTAGCCTTGGAGCAGCTCCAAGCCCTAACAGCAGACCAAGCACCCGTCCCGGGCGGTGCTGGATCAAGTCAACCTCTGCCAAGCTCGCGTCAGCGCGGAGCACCCGCTGCGCCCTGCCTGCAGCCCTCCGATAGCACTGACACCCCCGTCAAAGCTGTTGAGCTTAGTCCTGGCTCTTCTCAGGTCACTCGCAAGGCGAGCGGCAAAGGCAGGAAGTACAGACGCTCGCTTATCGCCCCTCTAGTAGTTGTAGACAACAAGGCTTCCCCGCAGCCATCACATCTACTTTGGAGCCTTGGGCACCCCTATTGTAAATATTAAGATTAGTAGGGCAAGGTAAAGGTTTCCATAGGACCTAGAAGCAGCACTAAGGACAACAGAGCTCCGGTACGGTCAGGTCCAGGGAGTGCAGTCAGCTTAGCTTGGTCCCAAACCTTAAGCCTGTACACCCTGCCTCCCTCATCATCCGGAAGCAAGCCGTTGCCCTCTTTTGTAAAAAGCCTGGCTCCCCCTATGGACGCCGATAAAAAATAATCATTGTTTTACTTCGTGTTTTCTTAAAAACATTGTTCATTTAATTACATGTTAATGTTATGATCATGCCATACTAGACTCATTTATTGTATATTACCTTTATATGTACGGTTGTACGCTCTGTAACTCACCCATGCAGGAGTCATGCAGTCCTGATGCAGGCGGGTTCGCTTGAAGTACCTGCAGTGTGTGATGGGTTCTTTCGACTGCTCTCGTCATTAGGGTCTTGTGGCGCCAGAAGGCTTCCCAGGAAAGGCCTGTACCGAGCAGGAGGTCCAGGGGGTGTAAACTGCTTAGTTTGATCCTGTACCAATGTATACACACCCTGCCTCCCAGCGCTACGGCCGAGTACTGTGGCCAGAAAGCTCACACCCTAAGGACGACGGGAGCCAGACCCCGAAGCACTAACACATCGAATTACCAAAACCTCGTGTGTCAGTCAAAGCAAGTAAGACATGACCAAACTAAGGGAGAGAACAGGTAAATGGCGAGCAGACTAGTCCCCCCTCTTTCTATCATATGTGCAGGACGACCAGCTTCGGCACTTCCCAAGGGGCCTGCTGTCGACATCTCTAAGACGATGTTGGACGATGCCGGAGCAGCCAATTCTGGCACCTCCCAAGGGGCCTGCCATCAAAGTCTCTATGCTGATGGTGGGATGACACCAAAGCATCCAGCTCCGGCACCTCCCAAGGGGGCCTGCCGTCGACGTCTCAGCACGTCAACGACAGCAACAAGCGTGGATAAGTGAGTAAACTCTCCTGCCCTGCTCTTGTTGCTAACAGGTTTCTCTTGTGATAGCATGTACACCAGGGGCCCGCCGTCGATGTATCTACGAAGATGGTGGATGACGCCAAAGCATCCAACTTTGACACCTCTCAAGGGGACTGCCGTCGACTTATTTACAAAGATGGTGGACGACATCAGAGCATCCAACTCTGGCACCTCTCAAGGAGCCTGTCGTCGATGTCTCTAAGACGATGGCGGGCGACACCGGAACAGCCATCTCCGACACCTCCCAAGTGGCCTGCCATCTATGTCTCAGCACGTCAACGACAACAACAAGCATAGATAAGGGAGTAAACTCTCCTGCCTCGCTCTTGTTGCTAAAAGGGTTCTCTTGTGGTAGCCTGTAAACTAGAGGCCTGCTATCGACGTCCCTACGACGATGGTGGGACGATGCCAGAGCCTCCAGCTCCGGCACCTCCCAAGGTGATGAGGACATCGCTACCATTGATACAACCACAACAGCAACCCATTCACCACTTGCGGCTAATCAAGGTCCAATGACACACGCTCGTGCACATGAACTTAACTATCAGGTGAATTCACTCCTAGTCGTTCAAACCAATTATCCTTCAAATGGAGAAATCTTAAATCCTTGTGATGACCTTGTTATTATTAGGTGCTTGGGAATTGATCTAGCTAGGTGGAATGGAGGGATTAATGCAAGGAAGGCTGCTCCACCCGAGCGGTCCTCGTAACTGCAGCAAGTACCACCTTAAAAGGTACATAACAATCATCAGGTTGTTTAATGCAAATAAGTACTTGCTGGAAAGGTCTCTTTTTCTACGTTCCATTGGATCAAGAATCAAAGGCAGATGATGCTTGAGCTACCCAGAAAAGGCTGAACAAGACTCGTGACTCCATCCTGAGGTCTAGTCTTCCTCCTCTATATAAGCAACTAGCAGCCATAGGAAGAACATGGGTTTTTTTGTAAGTTTAGCCATTGCTACTTCCTTGTAATGCAAGTGTCGATGAGACGTTCCGATTACTTGAATTAGAACCCCAACTTATCACACCCGTGAGTGTTTTCTTGTTATCTTGTTCTTGCTTGTTCTTCGATTGCTTGTAGGTTCAAGGCTGTTCTTGGCACGACAAGAACAGCAACAACAGGAGCCGGTGTAACTATCGCTAAGGTGCAGCACCATTGTGGTTGTTGTATTCGGGTAGCACAATGTCGACCTCCACCCAAATCATAGTTTTCAAGAGACTGTGTAACTGTCGCTCAACGCGTCACACCATTCTGGTTGTGGTAGTCGGGCAGCCAACGTCGACCTCCACCAAATTCGTTCACCACCAAAATTTCTCATCGAAAGATAGGGCATCCCCCGTACCCGTTGGGTTCATCACAAGGGGCCTGCCGTCGTCGTCTGAACACGTCAACAATAGCAACAAGCGTGGATAAGTGAGTAAACTCTCCTGCCCCGCTCTTGTTGCTAACAGGGTTCTCTTATGTTATCCTCTAGACCAGGGGTCTTTCATTGATGTATCTACGAAGATTGTGGACAACGCCAAAGCATCCAACTCTGGCACCTCTCAAGGGGCCTGTCGTCGACGTATCTACGAAGATGGTGGATGACGTTGAAGCATCCAGCTCAAGCACCTCTTAGGGGGCCTGCCTTCGACGTCTCTACGATGATGGTGGGTGAAGCCAATGAAGCTAGCACTGGCACCTCCCAAGGGGCCTGCCTCAACTTTCTCTTCCGGCTGGAGGATTCGGCTGGCTCCTTGCCTTTGCCCTTGCCCTTGCCGACATCATCGACTTTCTGGCTCGCGGCAGGGGTAACCACCCTCTCAGAAGCTTTGGGCACCGCAACTCCAGAGATAGGACACCTCTCGACCATGCCCAAGTCATCCAATGCTGGCATTCTCCTCCGGATCTCCTTGCTAACTTCCAGAACCATGTTTAGGGCAGGAAGGCAGCCGGCGGAGTCAGGGCATCATGTGAGATACCTCCATTTTGAAATTTTTTGAGATGGATCTACAAAGCTTCATTGTCCAAGTTGGTGTTCAAACTGATTTCAATTCGGTTATGATCCATCAATTGAACCCCTATGCAGGCCATTCCCTAGTCTTCAGCGGATCCCACCTGTTCACCGAGAAATTGCCAAAGACCATTTGGTGGGTCACTCCTCCAACTATGAATTCTTTGATCCTTCCCAGGATGGGCTTGTACGCTTCCAACAGCCCCAGAACTACATTCCAAGCTTCGGTATCCACATTGGGAAGGCCCTTGGGCAGCTCCAGCTTTTCATGCTCCTCCACAGTGATGATCACCCAATACTTCTTCCAATCGTCCTACTTGCCGAAGGGGAAGGTCTTTAAGTACTTGAAGGGGCAATTCGTCTGCTTCACAAAGCAGTAGAAGTCGATGAGGTTTGTCCCCTTGCTGGTGGTGTGGACCGCGAAGAAGATCTAAAATAGTTCGATGGAGGGAGGCACGCCCACCCACATCTCACAGAAGTGGACAAAAGTCGCTACTAGCGAGAGGGAGTGGGGGATGCTATGATAAAGCTGGAGGCCGTGGAAATCCAGCAACATCAAGAGGAAGCTTGAGAAAGGTGGGATCAGACCCACCATGGCGTATGCCGAGAAGTACACCATATCTCCGGTGCGCTCCTTCTTGAAGGGGAGCTTGCCGAAGCATATGTCCTTGTTGCAGGAGTCGATGGACCAACCCATGTAGGTCCGGACACTCGCCATCTCCTCGTTGGTCTTGGCCTTGCTACGGGGAAGACCCAACTCCGTCGTGGCAGAGTGGAGTGAAAGAAGAGAAAGCTATGCGAAGGGTTGGAGCTTCAGAGCGCAAGTTTGATTGAAAGCATAAAGAGTCCTCAAACCGTGCGAGCTGTCCTTCTTAAGTAAGCTTCCACAACGCTTGGATGGAAATGCAATGGGACCAAGATCACGTTTTCAAAAATCTACCCTGCCAATGACGAATGGGCCTGGGTCCACTTTGGCGGAAAGGCCGAAGTTATTACTCCAGGTGAACCGTTGTCATGATGGGAGGTTGGAAGCCCGAGGGTAGCGGACTGGCAAGGCGCGCGGAACCGATACAATTTTCGCATTGGGAGCCGGCGACCTTCAATTGCGTGAGATCCGCACTTGAAGATCTCACCAGCCGCATTCAAAAGAAGCCAAGCAGTGATGGTTTAACAGCGAACAATCGCCCCAACGGCACGTCAGAAGGCCTTTGAAGCTGCAGCGCGGGAAGCAGAGATGGCACCATCTCTGGTCGAATAATTTAACCCAAGGGGTTTCTCCTGGAGGTGTGTCCGGGGCCACTGTTGGTACCCTACGTACCGGGTACCCCATGATACCGCAAGAAAAGCTAAGGAGTTCCACTCGTACAAGTTGAAGACCTCTGAAGGCCGCACATGTTACACAGTATTGGACCTGCCTCCCTCATTTTCGGAGCTCCAGCACTAACACATGTAACACAAGGCCGTACCTAACTCCCTTTTGAGGGAAGATCCGGTCTTGCCACGTGTCCAGTGACCCCGGACCTAACCCCCAGTAGAGGGAAGCTCTGGTTCTGCCACGTGTATAGTGGCTCCGGACCTGCCTTCCCACGATGGAAAGTTCTGGAGCCGCCATGTGTCCAACCTACGGAGCTAGGACTTCAATAGAAGACGGAGAGATCTCCAATGACTCGGACATTCAAGGGACAGTTAAAGCATCAATTACAAGACCTGATTGCGTGTCATAAATGTCATAATAATGACACACGATCAATAGACTATCAATAGAGGTAATGCCATCATTGAGGCGCACTATCACTCTATTAACCACACTTAATATTCAGCGATTGTGTATCAGACAGTTAACTACGCCATGGCCACATGTCGGGCCAGGCAAGTGATGTAACGGCCAGTCCTTAGACTATAAAAGGACTACATCGCACGATACATGGACAAGCAAGCTCACACATTCGCAAGCGCCATATAGATTCATACATACAACACACAATCGTGGAGTAGGGGGTTATGCTCAGGCAGCGCGAACCATGTAAAATCTATCGTGTCATCATCTTGCTCGTATTCTCACTGGCGCCCCAACTAATCAAGAACCTCTGTGGGCTACGATCTAGTAGTACCGGGGGAAGTTTCGATCGTACACTTCGATAGATTGACTCAAAGCAACTTTGATCATGTTGTACACCTTCGACCTGCGTACGATGTTTGGAAAGCTCTATGTGATTATCATGAAGGATCCAACACTATCAAAGAGGTAAGAGAAGAAATGTTCAAGAAAGAATACATGCGCTTCGAGATACAACCCAATGAGTCAATTGATGACCTCTTTGCTTGTTTTAACAAACTTCTTAGCAACTTGTGTAGTGTCAACATCAATTTTTCAAATGTTGAGAATGCTCGACAATTACTAAGTGCATTATACATGTCAATTTTGGAGATGAAAGTTACATCAATTCGTGAATCTACTGTCATGAGTACACTTACTTTGGATGTGCTATATTCTAAGTTGAAAACTCATGAAATTGACTTAATCTCACGTAAGAACCTCAACAAGTCTCTCACATTTGTTTCTCAACGTGACATGCCTAGATCTAGCCATTCTTCATCACGTGGTACACTTGCTTTGTTGTCCTCTCTAACTCTTGAATAGATTGAAGAGTTTCGAGAGAAGGAGGTAGCACTTCTCTCTACTCAGTTCTCAATAGCATTGCAAAATGTGAGAACTAGAATGACAGGAAGTGCTGGTTATCAACAATGCTTTGAATGTGGTAAGACAGGACATTTTTGTGCAGATTTCCCTAACCTTTCAGGTCCTACCACCCGTGATGAAAAGCAAAAAAAGTTCAAAACCTCTTCTGGCAATAACAAGAAAAAGAAGACGATTACAAAATGGCAAGTGGCAGAACAGATTCTCTCAGCACTCCTTGATAACAATTTGAGCGAAGTGGACTCCAGGAGTGATGAAGGTGAAGAAAACTTGGCGACTATGTGCTTCATGGCGGGTAACTCAAGATCAAGTATGGAGGAGGCAGAACACAATAGCGACGATGAAGATTTATGTCCCACTTGCAAAGAAATGTGTGATGCTATTTCTCGTGCCCTTGATATACTTAAGAAAAAGGACAAAAACTTAGAGACGATGCTCTTAAAATTGAATCACTAGAATCTAAAATTAATCATTGGAAATCTTTGATTCCTAGTGATGATTCTTGTTCCTCATGTGAGATTATATATGAACAATTGTCCTCCCTAAGAAGTGCACACATCTCCAACCTGATAAACTTGACATTAAAATTAAGGAGAACAGAAAGCTTGCTGTTACGTAATGATAAAAACTTGAAACATGCTAGCCGTTCAACAATTGTTTTGCATTGTTCTAACTGTGATGATCCTAATAAGAAATTGCATTATGCTATGAATGAAATTTTTGTTTTGAACAATGCTTTACGTTCTCATGAAGTTAAATATTGTTCCAATTCCAAACTAAAAGGAAAAAAATTCATGTGAAAACTGCCTAGACATGTCTAAGAAACTTGATGACAAGAATAGGACACTAGGGCGGTTTTGTAATGGGAATAAAAATCTGAAATTGCTGCTGAACTCCTCTAAATCATCTAATGATAAATCTGGTTTAGGTTTTGATTCCCTTGCCCATGCTAAGGAACATCCACCTAAAATTGTAAAGTCATTAGGAAGTGGTCTGATTCAAACAGTCCCAAAACAAAAAGAAGTGGTTTTCAAATCTGCAGGAGTGTCGTCTCATTCGGTTTCTAATAAACATGTTGCTTAGTCATCTATACATGAGCACAAAGTTAAATTTTATTGTACCTACATTGGTAGAGGTGGTCATGTCATAGATTTTTGTTATAACTTACTTAAACAACAGAAAAAGGAAATAATGATTGCTAGATCACATAACAACCAAATAAAACTTGTTGCGCGTGCTGAACCTAATGTAAGAAACATGTAACCTGCTGTAATGAGTCGTAAACATACAAAGTTTGCTCCCAAACTACAGTTTTTCGTGCTACACATGTAACACCTCGTAGATCAGTAGTTGGGTACAAGAATTCTCAAACTTTGGCTCATAAACTTGCTATTTTATCTCAATTTTTGCGAGTTATTATCGCTGGACATCGTGTGACTCGGTATTGAATTCCTAAATGCCTTTTGACTAACCCAGTATTGAGTCATCGACGTATTGTTCTGCTATGTAGGTTACATGCTTGAGTAAAGAGAACATTTGGATTGTGGATTCAGGTTGCTCACGCCACATGACCAGTAACAAAGACTGGTTCTCCTCCCTCTCTTTTGTGTCACGTGTAGAAAATGTTACTTTTACCGATAATTCATCAATTCCTATAATTGCTAAGAGTTCGGTTAGAGTAAATAATCACTATACTATGAAATATGTGGCACTTGTTAAAAATTTAGAATACAACTTGCTTTCTGTTTCACAATTGCTAGATGAAAATCTAGAAGTTAACTTCGCTAAAAACTGCAGCAAGGTTGTAGATTCAAATAGTGAGCTTATTTTTAACATGTCTTGTTGTGGAAGAGTTTATATTTTGACATGTCAACTTCTAAGCATATGTGTCTAGTTGCTAATGATTCAAAGGACTTGTATTTTTGGCATTGTAGACTAGGTCACGTAGTCTTTAATCACCTCACACGTGTTAGTGGTCTTCATCGCATACGTGGGCTACCTCAGCTCAAAGTGGACAATGAAATTGTGTGCTCTTCTTGTAGACATGCTAAGATGGTTGCAGGATCACATCCTCCCCTCACAATGACCATGACAACTGAACCGGGACAACTTTTGCACCTTGACACCATATGTCCTTCACGTGTTCAATCTTTTGGAGGTAAATGGTATGTTCTTGTAGTTGTTGATGACTTTTATAGATACTCTTGGGTTTACTTTATGACATCTAAGAATGAAACTTTTAGTCACTTTGGAAATTTATTTCTTAGATTACCAATTGACCACCCAAGATCGTTAAAAGCAATTATAAGTTATGACGGAACTGAATTTAAAAATCAATCGTTTGATCACTTTTGTGTTGAGAAAGGAATAGGTCATCAATTTTCATCACCCTATGTACCTCTACAAAACGATGTTGTGGAGAGAAAGAACAAAACCTTAGTTGAGATGGCTAGGGCTATGCTTGATTAATATCAAACTCCTAGGAAATGTTGGGCTGATGCAATTGCGATCGCTTGTGATGTCTCAAAACAAGTTTTCATGTGTGCTAAGCTAGGAAAGACCCCATATGAGCTTCAAATTGGACATAGGCTTAGTGTCACACACTTTAGGGTCTTTGGATGCAAATGATTTGTTAAGAAACATGATAATCTTGATAAATTTGAACCTAGATCTGTTGATGGCATGTTTCTTGGTTATCCATCTCATACAAGAGGCTACCGTGTGCTTTTACGTGACACTAACAAAATTGTGGAGACTTGTGAGGTTTCTTTTGATGAAGCTATCCCAGGTACTAGCTCTAATATTGCAGGTCCTGATCCATATCCGCAGGAAGAGAGTATTTTCATTAAGATGAAGAAGGAGTGGACCTACTGCCAGAAATTTTGAAAATAAACAATGATGTTCCAACTCTTGATCCTACTCCACAACCAGCACCAACGACAACTACTGCGGGTTTAGATATTCCTCGAGCCATAAGTTCTTCGATTTGTGATGAACATGAAGAAGAAGGAGCTTGTTAAGTGTCTACTCCCCTCCGCGTCCTCAAAAGTCATCCTCCACAACAAATCATCGAACGCTTGCACGAACGAGTCACACGGTCCAAGTTTTGCGATCCAAACTCTCATGCTCATTCTGCTTTTTTTTGCTTCTTTTGATCCCAAAGATATATCACACGGACTCACTAATGAATCTTTGATTATTGCCATTCAAGAAGAGTTAGAAATTTTTGAAAGAAATAATGTTTGGAAACTTGTACGTCCACCTCAAGGTCACACTTTAATTGGAACCAAACCGATGTTAAAAGTGCATTTCTTAATGGCTACATAGATGAGGAGGTTTATGTGAAGCAACCACCAGGTTTTGAAAATGCAAATTTTCGTAATCATGTTTACAGACTGTCCAAAGCCTTGTACGATCTCAAACAAGCCCCTAGAGCATGGTATGATAGGTTAAAAACATTCTTACTTCAAAAGCGGTTTACCATGGGCAAGGTTGATAAAACTCTTTTTGTACTTAAGCATGGCAATGACTCAATATTCGTTAAAGTGTATGTGGATGATATTATGTTTGGTTGTGCTTCTTATGATCTTGTGTCCAAGTTTTCAGCTATGATGAGTTCAGAATTTGAGATGAGTAAGATGGGAGAACTCACATACTTTTTGGGGCTGAAAATCAAGCAAACCAAGGAGGGTACTTTTGTGTATCAAACGAAGTATAAAGAGAGCTTCTTGAGTGCTTCAACATGGACAAAAGCAAGCCTTTTAGGAAACCAATAGGTACAACAACCACACTTCAACTTGATGAAGATGGTGAACCCATGGATCGGAAAGAATATAGACGCATGATCAGGTCAATTTTGTACCTCACACCATCAATATCGGACATACAATTCAGCGTATGTCTTTGTGCACGATTTCCATCTTCCCCACATGCTTCGCATCGTCAAACTGTCAAAAGGATTCTCAGGTACTTACATGGAACTCAAGAATTTGGCATTTTTCTTCCTTTTTCCTCAACCGTTTCTTTGAAAGCTTTTTTGGATGCTCATTTTGGCCTCTTAGGATTGATAGGAAAAGTACTTCGAGTGCATGTCATTTTCTTGGTAATTCGCTTGTTGCTTTGTCCTCTAGAATATAAAATTTAGTTGCACAATCCACAGCTGAATCTCAATATGTAGCTACTTCTAGCGCTTGCTCACAAATTTTTTGGATTGTTCAAACACTTAATGACTATGGGACTGATCTAGATAGTGTCCCACTATTTTTTGATAACCTTAGTGTCATTTGCATTGCTAAAAATCTTGTGCAATATTCAGGAACAAAGCACATTAACATTAGGTATCACTTTCTTCGTGATAATGTTGAAAAAGGAAACATTGTGCTTCACCATGTAGATATCGAGAAACAATTGACTGACATTTTTACAAAATCTTTGGATTTCACTCGTTTTTGTTTCATTCGTAGTGAAATAGAGGTTATGCATCCTCGTGTCTTAAATTGAGGGAGAGTTTTCGAATCTTGGAAAGTCTATGTGTGAATTAGCACAATATTTCATACATACATGACTTTGTGATTCCTTTTACATGTTGAAATTTCTTACTACATTACTCAAGTTATACATTTTATAGTTTTTCCCATAACTAGTAATTGGAAGAAATACTTATTCTAAATATGTTCATGATCAAACATTCTTGTTGTTCTGAACTTGTTGCATGCTAGTGCTTTTAATAATGAAAAATTAATCAATCAACTATCAAGGTGTTGAGCTTTTATGATAAAATAAAAAATAAGAAAAGATCAAGAGAATATGAATGCATCTCACTTCTTCTTTTGAGATGGCTTATCATTGCACTTAGATATGAAATTGGAAGAAGTTGTGTATGACTAAGACCATGTTCTTAAGCTTTTTATTGTCAAATGACATAGGCTTGGCTTGGTTGGTTAGAATAAGACTGATGCGGCATATAATCTCTTGCAAATGTCATATGATCAGAATTTGTGCTTTAAATGATAATGAAATTAAAAATGCAGCAACAAGTGTCATGCTTTCAGGTCTTGAAATAGTTAAGTTCATGAGATCATGACTTGCTTAAATTGAAAATTACACTCGATCTCTAACATGGCTTACACTACTTTATGTATCTCATTGATGTGATAGTATAAGTTACTTGATAGTATGACTTGGATGAGCTTTTTTTTATATGTATATGTTATAATATGCTCATAAAAATTAAAATTTATCTTTTGAACCGTGCTGAATACATTGTCAAAGGGGTAAAAATATCTATAGGGGGGTATGTCACACATTGCACATTCACGAGTTTTTGAATTTTTTTTACATTTGATTTTTGATTTTCAAAAAGGGGGGGATTTTCTTTAAAACTTTTTATGAAAATAAGCCAATGTTCGGATTTTAAGTGGTGTTGCCAATGCATTCATCAACGGCGAGATTGTGAGACCTATGTGTGCTGAATACATTGGCAATTTAAATAAAATTGTGGGTTCACACACAAAGTTTTGAATATTGCTGTAAAGCCCACTTCGGACTGTCCGAACTTGCGGGAACCCCCTTTGCACAATCCGAAGTTTCAGTCACGAGCAGCACATGTTTTTCGCTTTGGAGTGTCCGAACTTTTCCCTAAGTACGTGTGTTTCACGTGCTTTCCAGTTTGGAGTGTCCGAACTTGTTGCGCACGTGAATTGCGCATGTTGTTCGTTTCGCACTGTTCTAACTTCACTCACATGAGCTGCATGTGAGCGAATGCTTTGGAGTGTTCAAACTTTCTTATACATTGCATAGCAGCTGCTTTGGACTGTCCGATCTTTCTTTGCTGAAATATTCGTGCGGCTGTTATGTTTTCATATGCAATGTCTCTAAATTGCTTTTTGGCTGATAGGGAAGTTTGCTTAGTATTTTTTACTAAGTTTTTTATGCATTTTGTCTGATTATGGTGGTTGAACATTATTGTGGTTTGCAACATGCTTATGTGACATGCTCACGTAAGGTGTTGTAGTTTTCGGAGTAATGAGAGTCAAGTCGAGAACGTGGGCTCGCAGAGATTGGTTGTTTATTCATATGTAGGTGTTGCTTTAGGTCAAGACATGGCTGGTGACGGGATCCACTGAACTAGTCTTAGGGAGAATATGAGGTTCAACAACCAAGTTCAGGAGGAAATGTGGTTGAGTTGATCGGGAGGTCACACAATATGTTTGGGTCAAGAACAATGCATATGAAGGTATGATGGAGGTCGTTGGAATGTGTTTGCACGTGGAAACATGGTTCCATGGAGTGATGAAGAGAAGTAGACGTAAAGATGTGGCCAGAAAGGTCCAACCGGCTGATTTATGCCTCAGACTATGGCTGAGGTGGTTATGGTTCGTTTATGGAAGGTTTAGAGTTATTTTGGTTAGATTTCATGGTGAGCACAAAGTTGAGTTGTTTTAGAATTGTTTGGTACGTTCTTAAGGTGTTTGGAAGTATTAATATTGCTGCTATTTGTGTATGAAAGAGTCTTGAGCAGCTATGGAAAGTTTCGGTTGAAACTGAGTAGGATTAGAGTCCTAGTTTGGATTGGGTTGGCGTTAGGGCTGGTTATATATGCAAGGGAGGCCAGAGCTCATGGTGAGATGAATTTGGGTTGTTCCTTTTGTGTTCTATCGAATAAAGATTGCAGTTTTAGAGGAGCTTTTGTGTCTTGTTCGACCAACTTGTTTCAGACAAGTTTTTCTCGCCGAGTTTCTGGACAGACCGATGTTGCTTCGGTATTTCTATCATAACTCGTGTTTTACAAATCCAATTGATGTAATTATTTTTGAGTTATCTTCACAACCTGATTCTCTATCATTTGTGAAAGTTTTACGGTCGTTGAATTTTTTGTTTTGATCTACACGAGTTTCTTTGCAGCGTTGTAGATTTGTTTCTAAAATCGGGTAGAACAGTTTGACCTTCGTGTAGTCTTTTGAATATATCTCAAGTTCTACTTAGTGTGTTCACGTGATTCTTGTTGCATTAGTTTTGTGACATGAGTCTCTACAATCAATACTTGTTTTGTCATTGTTGAACACAATGAAAACAGTTGCACACATGATTTCTTTAACAGATCAATTTTCTGTCGAGGGGTTTTTGTTGCTTCCACTAAAAAAGTTTTATATACTATTCATTCTTCCTCTGGTAGCTTTTCACATTCTCTTCGATCCTAAACATTGTTCTGCCACCTAAACATGTGATTCTGATGCAACCAACGTCTATGGTAATCGAAGTAGCATATCTTCCTACCATGACTATGGCGGAAACAATCTGTGTGCAAAACACATATCGAACATGTCAAACTACCAAGAGTGCTCCAGCTAGAAAACATGCAGTATGCCAGAAAATCATGAACGTACCACAAGTATGAAGCTCGAAGATTGAATTTTTGTTTCTTATAACAGTCATACGATTTAATTCATGTCCATAATATTTTGAACTCTTTAATGAATAGTTTCAACATCATGTTGAGGCATGGACCATAATGATCTGGTCTAGGTACAATGAGGTAAAGTAACATGACTTCATACTTCATACAAAGATACGGTAGTAGGTTGTACAGAATAGCAAAGATGAGCAACAAGAGTATGGCGTGGTGTTTGTATTGAATGGTGGGAAGCCATCTATCATTAACCCAATGTGAATATTTCTCACATCATTGGAGAAATATGGGTCAAAGCGATCCAGAGTCTTCCATGCCTCACCGCCGGACGGGTGCACCATGACACCGTTGTTCTCCCATACACCTTCTTTGTACCACCTAATGTGCCTGGTAGTTCCTTTTGAGAGAAAGAATCGCTTTAAGTGAGGTGTGACAGACAAGCAACAAAGCTACTGATGTGCGACTTTGGTCATCACATTTTTACCATCGTCATTAACAACTTCGACAAGCCTCTATTTACCAAGTTTTAAACTTTTGTTCTCTTTGGCATGTTCTTTACATAAAAAGCATGCAGTTGTCATTGCAAACATGAATCTTCTCATATTTTATACCGAGATCAGAAAGCAATTTTTTTGACTGATATATATCTTTGAGCAGTTCATGGCACTGTGGAAGGATATCACTAATAAATTTGTCGAGGTCTTTGTATAAGTAATTAGAGAAGAAAATACTTAGACTTAATTGCCATAAATATAGTCATGAAAGTAAGGAGAGTCACCTCTATGTGTTTATGCAGCGACTCTTCTGAAAATATGAGAAGCTTGAAGAATGCTACATTCTCCGTTGTAGAAGGATCCTCCATTAACTCAGGTTGTATAGCTTCAAGCATCTCGTCCATCCTATCAACCCCCGTGTTATCAGCAACCACTCGATGTTCGATGGCTTCAAAGTCGTCTCACTGTGAATGGTCCACAACTCATACCATGACATGGAACCATTTTAACACAAGTGTATTGAAACAATAACCTTATCCAAACACTTTGTATTTCTAACATATTCTACATGATGAGGACATCACAACAATGGATACACACATTGAACTACTAGAACCAATCACAAGAGCACGAGCACGGTTACTGAATCAAGAGGTGAACTCGTTCCTAACTTCGTACCCATGTGAATTTGAGAATGCATTTCTATGTAATGATTTAATTGTTATTGGGAAACATGGAGAATATCAACAAGTGAAGGGAGGAGGACTTGGGAACGTGGAGAACCAGTCGGGACATCTAGAAGTTGATGGAAACAGTATACAACTCTGACTTGAGTTCAACTCGGAGTCCAGAACCATTCTAACTTAAAACAGATACCCATAACGCATATGGACTCTAATTTCGATGTTCTACATATGCATGGAAATAGGAGATTATAAACTTTCCAATGGCTCTGTTGAAAAATTTCTCTCGAGTCATCAGAAATCATCAAAACAATTCGAGTCCAGATTTATGTCTGCTGCCGCACCACTGTATTGGGCATTTAGGCCTTCTATCCTGTATGAGTCCATTAGGAACGCATCTCAGGGTCTTTTGGCCGAACCCTAATCTTTAAATACTGTAGCCGCTGACCATTTTGATCGGGTTTTGCTTAAATTAACAATTTCACCATTCTACGGTTTGCGAGACCCTAACTTTGTGATTTCATATCGCATCTTCTACGTTTTTGCTTGTGTTTTCGACTGCACTTGTAAGAATTAGCCTTCTTGGCGAGGTCAAGCGTGTGAAGCACGGTCGGTAACCAATAGAGCAGTGGTGTAGTTATAGCAGGGGTGTTTGGGTCTGCTCAAGTGTCCCTTATCATCAAAGTCAAGTTCCTCACCTCAATCGACTTACTTTTCGGAAGATCGGGCCTATTCTACTCATCAATTGATATCAGATTTCTAGGTTTCCCATGAGGTATCTTCATTTTCTATTAGATTAGTTTTTTTCCATACCTAGAGTCCACAGAAAAGCCATAAAAAATATTATTTTTATCGTTTTCCTAACCTATAGTGACTGCAATTTCTTTTCTTTGTTTGCATTGTTGAGTTTGCATTCGTGTGGTCGAGTCTTGTTGTTGGTTGTGCTTTGTGTTTCGGGTCGTAGTCATTGTTTTTCATTCTTGTTTTCTGGCTCTTCATCACCTATTCCACAATCCTTAAACAACAAACCAATCCACTACGATTATCAGTTTGCCCTAGTTAGCCACCTTGCGTGAACTCCCACATCGACAACTCTAGATTAGGTGACAAACTTTTTGTACCAACCCTCTTTGAATCATCACAGACCATCCCATCAGTCTTGCAAATTTCCGATCGTTTTACACATCCGATTTGAAGAGATGTTCTCAAACCGAGTTGAAATGAACATCCAAAAAATCGTAACTCGAACAACCTATCTTAAAACGATAACAGCTTTCGCATACGAACTCAAAATTGGGTGATTGTTTTTTTTTTCAAATTGATCTACACAAAATTTTGGATCAGATTTTCCACCGCTTTGTCGGTATTAGATTGGCCACATTCCCTTCAAAAGATAGGCTTTTCGGCCTCCGAAGTTTCAACGCCAATTTTAATGAATCTTCGTGGTTTTCTATAGACCGCATATAACATCCAATTGAGTTGCAAATTGGTATGCTTCCTATTTTTGAGCTCCTGAGTAAACAAAGTATATAAAAAATAATAAAGAAAGAAAAAAAGTGAAGAGCACACATATTAAAGTAATTGGCCTATACCACTTGTGCTATGATTGTTGGTTATATCATTCTGACTTCCTTTTGCCTTACTACTTCCTTGTGTTGTGCTAGGCCTAGATCACTTGGTTAACAAGCAACAGTTCCTACATTAAATTTTAATTCAAATTTGTTTTACTATTAACAGTTTTAGCTCATTAGCCTCCATATTGTGCCGTCCAAGGTCCATTTTTTTATTGAGAAGATTAGATACTTTTGCAATCACTCCACGCTTCATTGGTTCATCTCACAATCCACACCGGCTGCTGTGTTGGTAAGAACACTTGTAAGAGCGTGGTATGTCGCTTGGGCGAGAGAGATTGTTTCCTTACACATTTCACGTTCCCACTGTCCGTTGTAGTTGATAGGGATAACATCTTCTTGTTGCCTTTTGTTTACTACAAACAATAGCAGGATATAACGTTAAGGAAAATGCTGAGTTACTAACAAGGTGTAATATATGTAGACGTGTTAATCAAAAACAACACATCAACGGAGGGGTCATTGGCGAACTTGACTCGCCAACTTGAACTTGCTCTTCGGATGGATACTCTTGAGGCTCGGTTGCGTCTTGCTGAAAGGCATGAAGACAATGATTACGATGATATGGAAGATCATAACAATCAGGCACAACTTAAAATTTAACGTCAAGGTATGGAAGGTAATAATCGTTACAATTACAATGATCATCATAAAAATTATAATCTCCCTTCTGATGATCCTTTTCCTTGAGTGAAATTTACTATACCCTTTTTTCATGTGCTTATGATGTTGAGTCTTATCTTTATTGGGAGATGAGAGTAGAGAAAAATTTTAATTCTCATCTTGTCCTTGAACATCAGAGTTCGTTAAACCACTGGTGAGTTAAAGATTTTGCTATCATATGGTGGAATGAACTTCTTAAAACTAGAACTAGTCCTCTAACATGGGATAGATTAAAGAAAGCTAAGCGTGTTCAATTTGTTCCTCCTTTTCAGCGAAACCTTCACAGAACAATATAGCGCTTAGACCAAGGTAACAAGTCCGTATAGGAGTACTACCAAGAGTTACAAAAGTGTATGTTGTGCTGCAGAGTAGTAGAGGACATGGATGACAAAATAGCTTGTTTTTATGGGGGTTGAGGAGTGAAATTCAGAACACTGTTGATCACAAGTAATATGATACTGTTAATAGATTATTTTAGCTTGCTATGTTGGCAGAAAAAAGAATTGCAGGGCTGCCAACAGCAACAACAATGCAGGAAGAGCACCTTAGTGCCACGTTCGACTTTTACACCAGCCAAAATAGCACTATCTTCGAGTTTTTGTGCAGCCACTACACCATCCAATGGCAGCCAACAAACTACACCTGCTGCTCCAGTATCTCGCTTGTCGGAGGGCAGCAAGACGACATCATTCAAGCCTATGTCTTCCACTCCTTTTACAAGTCGCACTTCCGACATTAAGTGTCACCGCTATCAGGGACTTGGTCACATGATAAAAGATTGCTCGAGAAAATAAGCATACATAGCATGCGACAAAGGTGGCTATGATAGTACTTCGGATATTGAAGATGAATATTCTCTTGCTACTAATGTTGCAAGTCGAAATGACGAACAATATAGCTCCAATGAAGTGGTACTTGGTACAACAGCGACAGAGAATTATAGGAGCATAATTGTGAATCGTGCTTTGAGCTCCATAGTTGAGGCGGGCGACAAGCTACAACGACACAATCTCATTCACAAGTTTCTCATCGTGTCAAGGACTATCGTGTACACGCTATAATTGATGGAGGCAGATGCAACAACTTGGTGAATACGGACGTGGTCAAGAAACTTGGATTGACAACAAGAGCACACCCTTATACATACCACATTCAATGGTTCAACAACAGTGGTAAGGTTCAGGTAACACAAACAGCAAGAGTACATTTTTTGATTGGTTCTTACAATGATTTTGCTGATTTCAATATCGTACCTGTGGATGCTTGTTCTCTTTCGTTGGGTAATCCTTGGAAATTTTATAAGGGTGCTATTCATCATGGTAGAACTAATAAATATACTCTCATGCATAAAAGAAAGAAAATCACTTTGCTTCCTTGGACTCCTGCTGAAATTGTACATTTTGAGAAGAGTAAAATTCGTGATGATAAGGTAACAAAACTAGAACTGGGAAACAGCAAGTCATTAATTTAAAATCATCTTCATTGCTCACAACTAAATTTGACCTTGCTGATTTAGTTGATGCTATGTGAATGTTCTATGCTTTAGTATGAAACAAGCCATGTTTTCACTTCATGAATTGTCTATTGCATTGCGCCCTGCTGTTGCTAACATTTTGCAGGAGTTTGAGAATGTTTCCGCCCCCCCCCCCCCAAGATACCCCATGGTTTACCACCCATGAGGGGCATTGAATACAAGATCAACTTGATTCCAGGAGCAAGTTTACCCAATCGTGCGGCGTATAGGACAAATCCAAAGGAGATAAGAGAAATTCAGCGACAAGTCCAAGATCTTTGGACCGCGGGTACATTCGTGAAAGCCTTATCCCTTGTTCCAATCCTGTTCTTTTGGTTCCTAAGAAAGATGGTAGTTGGCGTATGTGTGTTTATTGTTGGGGATTAATGACATCAACATTCCATATCATTATCCTATTCCTTGATTAGATGACATGCTTAATGAATTGAGTGGTGCTATCATTTTCACAAAAATTAACTTGCGCAGTGGTTACCACCAATTTAGAATGGCACTAGGAGATGAATGGAAAACTGCATTTAAACCAAGTTTGGACTTTATTTGTGGTTAGTCCTGCATTTTGGTTAAATGAATGCACCTAGCACTTTTCTGCGCTTAATGAATGAGGTTTTACGTGTTTTTATTGGAAAATTTGTGATAGTTTACTTTGACGATATCCTCATTTACATCAAGTCATATGATGAACATCTTGATCACTTATGTGATGTTTTATTATCTTGATAGATGCACATTTGTCTGGTAAACTCGAAAATTGTGTCTTTTGCACCAACTGAGTATCTTTTCTTGGATATGCCGTTCATCGCAGAAAATTGAGATGGATGAGGCAAAAATTGTGTCGATTACTAGCTAGCAAACTCCAACAACCGTCTCGCAGGTGAAAGTGCATCTAGGCAATCCCATGTGGGTTTTGGACGATTGATGACAAACAAATGAAATCCTAATGAAATTGTTGAGATGACTGCATGTCAATTCAAATGAGATAGTTTGGTGCACTCAAAAAGTGAAAAATGGAGTGGTGTAGAAAAAGAGAAAAATAACAATTGACGACTGAAGTGTAAAGTAGATTTTAATGTATAGGATGTGTGAGAGAGACACATCCCAAGAGCTCAAGTCTTTGCGTAAGGGCAAGGGCTTAAAATCACCTAAAAATTCACTGAGCGTGGGACTAGTCCGTTCATGGACTAGACTAATTTGTTCAATCTCTGTTGTCCATATACACTGTGCACTGGACTAGTCCGACCATTTACCGGACTAGTCCGATAAACTTTCTGGAACCACATTTCACAGTGCACCGGACTAGTCTGATCTTTGACCGGACTAGTCCATTCAAGTCTGTGTAAACTCATTACGCTTCACTCCGGACAAGTCCGTCCATCGGACCGAACTAGTCCGTTGAACTCTCTGATGTTCTATAACACATAGCATCGGACAAGTCCGCTCTTGGATTGGACTAGTCCATTCAACCCTCTGGAGTTCAGTTACACAGGGCACCGGACAAATCCGGACATCTACAGAACTAGCTCGGTATACCTCACAAAATTAGGGTTTCTAGTGTGCTACTTTATTTTTGCATGTTCATTGATTGGGCACATAGTTTATCAATATTGTAACTTGAGTTAAGATTACTTTTCAAGTGTAACTTTACAATATTGATTGTTAATTCACCTGATCTTACATGTTGTTCAAATTTCAGCTGCTATAACGTTTAATTCCTGAATCAACACTTAATCAACTCGACACACATTAGCACACCGGACTAATCCGCACCTCCAACCGGTCCATCAAGTATTTGACATTTTGATTAAGTGTCCAGGAAATTTTCAAAGCCTATTCACCCCCTCTAGCCCACATTCAGCAGGTGGGTAGTTTTCTTGGTCTTGCATGCTTTTATCGCTGCTTTGTGTGGGATTTCAGCACCATTGCAGCACCTCTCCATGCGCTAACGAAGATGGGAGTGCCGTTTCAACGAGGCAAACAACAGCAACAATTGATGCTCTCAAATCAAAGCTTACACAAGCACCATTGATAAAACTTCTTGTTTTTGACAAGACATTTGATCTAGAATATGATGCAAGCGACATTGATATTGAAGGCGTTCTCATACACATGCAAACACTTTCTAAAACGTCCATGATACCTTCATATGCATTGTTCTTGACCCAAACATGGTATGTGACCTCCCAATCAACTCAACCACAATGCCTTTCAAACTTGGTTGTTGAACCTTATCTTCTTCCCAAGACTCGTTCAATAGAAAAATGTCACCAGCCATGTCTTAACCTCAAGCAACACCTCCACATGAACAGACAACCAACTGTTCCAATCACAAGTCCTCGACTTGACTCACATCAGTACTATAAACACAACATCTTATGTCAGCACCTCATATAAACATGTTGCAAAACTTAGCAAAACAATATCCACCATGTTCTACCAAAACACATCAAAAAATTAGTGAATAAATACTAAGAAAACTTACCATAAGCCAAGTCAGCATTCGGAAAAAACTTTCAAAGTAATGGTTCAGGAAGAAGGATGAAAAATCCCAAATTGTGGAGTTCCATGTTAATATCTCAAAATCCTTTTGATGGCTTGACAATGTGAAGCGTGTGGAGAAACTAGAAATCGTGCACAAAGACATATGCTGAATTGTATGTCCGGTCTTGATGTCATGCGGTACAAAAGTGACCCGATCATGCTTCAATATTCTTTTTGATCAATGGGTTCACCACATTCATCAAGTTCAAGTTTGTTGCTGTTCCCATTGGTTTCTGAAGGAGCTTGTTATTTTTCATGTTGAAATGCCTAAGGAGTTCTTTCGTATACTTCGTTTGATGCACAAAGGTTTCCTCCTTAGTTTGTTTGATTTGCATCCCTAAAAAGTATGTGAGTTCCCCCATCAGACTCATTTCAAAATCTGAACTCATGATAGCTGAAAACATGGAGACAAAAAATCATGAGAAGCACAACCAAAGATAATATCATCCAAATACACTTGAATAAATGTTGAGTCATTGTCATGCTTAAGCACAAAAAGAGTTTGTCAAAGTGTTGCTATGACACCTCCCCCGGTACTACTATAGCATAGTCTGCGGAGGTTCATTTTTGGTTGGGGAGCGCGTAAGATCAAGAGCCAGAGGGTGACACAGAGGATTTTACGTGGTTCGGGCCGCCTGAGCGTAATACCCTACTCCACGGGGCGATTGTTTGTTGTATGAAAGTGTATGCGTGTGAGCTTGAATGGACTTCGTCTCTACCGTGCGGTGCAACCCTTCTATATGTTAAGGACTGGCCGTTACATTGTTCGCCTTGCCGACGGGTGGCCCCGACTGTATTGAGCACCGTATACACGATCTACTAGCATTATTAGTGATTAACAGTGTAATAACACGCCTTAATGATAGTGTTATGGTATTGACGGTCCCCTGATCGCATGTCATTAATATATTATTAATGACGTGTTAATCAGGTCTTGTAACGGTTGTTATAATAGCCCCTTGAATGTCCGTGCCGTTAGAGATCCAACAGTGTTCCCGTTGCAGGCTTAGATCCAGAAGCTCAACACGTGGCAGCTCCGGAGCTTCCATCTGTGGTGAGGCAGGTCCAGAGCTGCTAAACACGTGGCAGCACCAGAGCTTATCTTTATTGGGGGTTAGGTCCGGGGTCACTGTACACGTGGCATGACCGGAGCTTCCCTATAAAGGGAGTCAGGTCCAGCTATTCGATATATGTGGCAGCGCTGGAGCTACCAAACTGAGGGGGGTAGGTCCAGTGCGACGAGAGATGTGGAGCCTTCGGAAGTATTCAACTCGGATAGGTGGAACTCCATTGTTTTAATCATGGTAACAATGGGTACTTAGTATCCAGGGTATCAAAAGTAGCCCCAGGGCACACTTCTGGGAGAGATTTTGATACCCGAGGTGGGGCCATCATAGATTCCCATGCTGCAGCTTCAAAGGTCTTTTCCTGGGCCGTTGGGGTGACAATCTGCAATTAAACCATTGCCATGTCACTTCTTTTGATATGGCGGGTGAGATTCTGGCGTGCAGATCTAACACAATTGAAGGTTGCTGGTTTCCAATATGAAAATTGTATCGGTTCTGAGTGCTATATCTGCAGCCCTGTCAGGACGCCGCCCTCGAGTTTCCAACTTATCATCATGACAAAGGTTCACCCGATGCGGCTTTTTTGCCAGAGGGGACCCGAGCCCACTTGTCATTGACAGTGTAAACTTTTGAATCGAGATCATATCCCAATGCGGTTTGCATCCAAGCATTGCGGACGCTTACTTAAGAAGGAAAACCTGCACAGTTAGAGGATTCTTTACTCCTTCATTTGAACTTGCGCTCAAAACCTCTCCATCCTTGCATAGCTTTTCCAATGTTCGCTCTGCTTTGTCGCGATGGAGTTGGGTCGTCTCCGCAGCAAGATCAATAACGACGATGATTTGTCAAGGGTCCGGACCTACATGGGGTGGTCCAGCGCCTCCTTCAACAACTCGATCTGCTTCGGCAATCTTCCCTTCAAGAAGGAAAGCGCCAGAGAGATCATCTACTTTCGAGCATACGCCATGGTGTGGCCGATCCCACCTTTTTCAATCTTCCTCCTGATGTTGCTGGACTTCTACGGGATCCAACATCATCACCTCGGCCCTCACTCATTCTTGCTAGTGGTGACTTTCGTTCACTTACGCGAGTTGTGGGTGAGTGTTCCACCAAGCATCGAGCTCTTCTAGACCTTCTTCACAGTCCACACTATAGGGAAGGGGAATGAGTTGATCGACTTCTACTACTTCGTTAAGCGCAAGACCTCTCCCTTCAAGTACTTGAAGATCTTCCCCTCCGAGAAGAGGGACAACTGGAAGAAGGACTAGGTGGTCATCACGGTGGATCATCACGACAGGCTGTAATTGCCTAAGAGCCTCCCTGATGTTGACACCAACGCCTGAATGCAGCTCCAGAATTGTCTCAAGCATACAAACCCATCCTGACTAGGATCCGGCAATGCGTGGAGGGTGGAGTGACCCCTCATATGGTCTTCGGTAACTTCCTGGTCAACAAGTGGGCTCCAGTGAAGAAAAGGGAGTGGCCCGCCTAGGCTTTCAACAGCGAGATGGATCACAACCGGATCAAAATTTGTCTTCCGACTAATTTGGATGACAATGCTTTGAAGCTCAATCTCCAAAAGCTTCATCATGGAGCCATCACCCAGGACGCTCAGACTCCGCCAGCGGACTTCCTCCCTCTGAAAATGGTTCCCGAGTTCAGGAGGGAGCTTCAAAAGGGGATGTCGGAGCTAGACGACATCGACTTGGTGGAGAAGCGCGAGACCTCCAAATTTTCTATTCACCGAGCTTCGAAAAGGAGGGTTGCCACTGCTCCAAGCCAGAGGGTCGCGACACTAGCAAGGGCAAAGGCAAGGAGCCAGCTGAATCTTCCATCCAGAAGAGGAAGCTGAGACACGCTAATGGGAGCTCCATTAGATCGGCTCCATCTCCAACTTCATCTTCCCCCAGATGAAGCCGAGCTTCGGCGGCCCAACATTCTTCGAAGACGACATCAATGAGGGGCGCAAGCTGTGGAAAATCAACCCCGACCCCAGTGCCGACTACGGGCTCCAGGTCCGGGGGTCCTTGCCAACCGAGGGAAGTCCTGGCTGAGGCGACTCCAACTCATGCGGCAAGCTCCCGGCCTAGTTCCAAAGTCTCTGCCTCACCAGGTCTTGTGAGTTGTGACTCTGGGCCACAGAAGAAGAAGTTCCGAGGCAACTGGATCGGAAGCCTCCCAAGGTAAGCATTGTCTTCTCACCTTAAGTTGCTATTTTTATCTTTACCATGTTTTGAATTTTTTTGATCTTTTGTTTCCAGGGTATCAACAAAGAAAACTGAAGCTTTGGCCCCTACTGCAGCAACTAAGGCTGTGCAGGCAGAGGCTCCTTCTTTGACCCCTGCGCCTCCCCCAGTGGTGGATGAGGACACGACAGCTCTGGCGCCAGTTATCTTGGAAACAAGTCTAGTGACAACACCAGAAGTTCCTGCGGTGGTGCCGAACCACGAGGAAGAGACTCGTGAAGCGCCAGTGGTTTCAGAGCCAACACTTGAGGCTCCGGCATCAGAGCCGGAGATGGCAGAAGCTCCAGCATCTAAGCCGGAGGTAACTGAAGCTCCAGCATCTGAGCTGGAGGTAGTTGAAGTTCCATCACACGAACTGGAGGTGGTGGGAGCTCCTGATGAAGCTGCAGTGCCAGCCCCAGAGGTGTCCATGTTCGAGCCGGAGCACCTAGAGGAGTCGACTGCGGGTTCACCCACCGAGCCAATAGTTGAA
The DNA here is from genome assembly GCA_036927565.1 of Tuctoria greenei. NCBI lineage: Eukaryota > Viridiplantae > Streptophyta > Magnoliopsida > Poales > Poaceae > Tuctoria > Tuctoria greenei. The sequence goes on from JAYESD010000001.1 coordinate 112,591,777, forward strand.
GATCCGGCAGGGAGACCTCCCTCATCATCTTTAAGTGCTATGGAGGTGGAGGAGCTTCTGACAATCAGTCCACCTGACATGGAGTTTCTAGAGACGGAGCTCGCCCCTTGGTGCCCCTCACTCATCTTGGAAGACCCGCTAGAGCTAGTGGAGGAGATCCAGGCTGGTCCGGAGCCAATTTCTTTGGCTTTGTCTATAGACAACGTCTGCTCCAGTCTTTGTCAAGTCCAGCTTGCCTTCGACCATGATAGAAAGGTCCTCGAAGAAGAGCACCACACCCTGAGATGTTGGTGCAACAGACTTTACTTCGAGACAAAGCTGACGCAATCAAGGCTTGCGGACCAGCGCAAGTGGATTGACAAGGAGAAGGCTCGGCTGGCGATGGGACCGATCGTTGAATGAGCGAGAGGTCACCATCAAGGCCCTTGATGAGAAGACCCGAGAGATATTCGAGCATGCCAAGGAGACCAATGAGGCAGCTGATTACCGCTCGGACAACATCGATGAGTTAAATGAGATACTCCTCAAGCGCCAGGAAGCCCTCGATGAAAAGGAGGAAAAACTCCTAGAAAAATAGGAGGACCTCTTGAAGTGGGAGGATGAACTCTCCCAGAAACTCTTCCTAGGCGAGAACAGCTTGGCTGATCGCACCGAACAGTTCAAGTTGTGGTGCGAAGAAGAGAAGCACCAGATCTGGCTGGTGGGGGAGAATGTCTCCAAGAAGGAGAATGATGTCTCCACCTGGGAGGTAAGAGTGAAGGGTGGGGATAAGAACCTGGCAGACTGTAGGAACCACATCCACCTCCAGGAGATGAATCTTGCTGACTGTGAAAAGCATGTGACCAAAAGGATCCAGCAGCATGCTAAGGAGGTCGAGCACTTTGCCCGAGAGTGTTCAGAGCTTGCAGTTGCTAGAAGGTCGCTGGACGAATTAAGGAGCTTGAGTGAAACTAAGTCCCAGCGAGTCTGGGACATCTTGGGGCGAGCTAACAAAACTCTGGTGCCACTTGGCTTCAGTCCGGTACGTCCGGCTGACCCAGAGTCGGAGCTGGAGAAGGGCTATTGGCGTTGAGCTCTGCCGGCAACAAACTTGATGCAATGGGTGATGTCATCGTCGATCAACTAGATACAGAGGGGAAGTCCCTTGCAAAGAACATTGCTGAATATGTGCTGACATGTTTCAAAAGTTGAGACCCCAACTATCTCTAGCTCTGGTAGTCGAAGGACCCGTTGCTGAGGAGCAAGATGCCGCTAGGGCCAGCATTCAAGAAGCTGCCCAAACAGTTGACTTGTTCTTCCATAGGACTTCCAGTAGTTAGGGCTTTTTTCTTCTTGCCTTCACTTGTAATTCTCTAATTTTGAATGAATGAAATCCAATCCTTTGAATGAATGAATTCCATTTTCCCATTTTGTATATGTATTCAATGATTTGTCCTTTATATTTTTGGCCCCTTGGTAGATGTGCACAATTTAATTGCGAACATGTACCAATAAGTATTTGACAATGACTTCAAGACTTGATCACTTCGAACTTGCAACTAGAACATTAGATCTTAGGTTTGATGTTTACTTCTGACACCTCCGAAGGACATTCGTGACGTCGACGACGGGCCTCCTGGGAGTTGTAGGAGCTTTCTAGCTTCGATGGGGCCCACTGTCAACGTATAGAATGTTGACGATAGGCCGTCTGGGGTGGTCAGAGCTTCTTGGCTTTGACGGCACCCACTGTCAACTCGTAGAACATCGACGGTGGGCCCCCTAGGGGTTATTGGAGCTTCTTGGTTCCGACGGAGCCCACTGTCAACATATAGAACATCGATGGCGGGCCCCCTATGGGTTGTCGGAGCTTTCTAGATTCGAGGGCGCCCACTGTCAACGCATAGAATGTCAACGGTGCGCCCCCTGGGGGTTGTTAGAGCTTCCTGGCTTCGATGGCGCCCACTATCAATGTACAGAACGTCGATGGCGGGCCCCTTGGAGGTTGTCGAAGCTTCCTGGCTTAGACGGCAGCCACTGTCAACGTATACAACATCGACGGCGGGCCCCCTGGGGGTTTTCATAGCTTCCTGGCTTCGACGGCGCCCACTGTCAACGCTTAGAACGTTGACAACGGGCGCTCTGGAGGTTGTCGGAGCTTCCTGGCTTCGACGGCGCCCAATGTCAATGCGTAGAACGTCAACGACGGGCCTCCTGGGGGTTTTCAGAGCTTAGTAGCTGCGACCGTGCCCACTGTCAATGCGTAATACATTGACGGCTTTCTCCACCATCTTCTTTTAGATTACCGTTAATTGTTCACGTCGATAGATGGCCCCCATGGGAGTTTTGCAGCTTGTTAGCGCTGATGACGCCCACTTTCAACGTATTAAACGTCGATGGCGGACCTCTTGGGGGTTGTCAGAGCTTAGTAGCTCCGACATCGTCCACTATTGCAATGAGTTTTTTTCATTTTTCCCATACATTAAATACAAGAAAAGTAGTAAATTCGTCCTCTTATCTATAATTTGTTTGCGGCTTACTATACTTATTTGAATTCTAGATCCAAAGGAATTCAACATGATAACAAGTATATTGATGCAATCTCTTTAGATCAGAATGCCTTCTGGACCTGCCCTACTGGGACCTGCCACGATATAGGTAGAGTGGCGTACTTAGGGTGCCTGACTAGTCTAAGTCGATAGCACACTCCGAACCCATCATTGGCTTTGGTTTTCAGGCAAGTAGACAATCTAGCAATGCTATGATCCAAAATGAAGATCAACAATTCAGCTTATATACCACATGAATCACCTAGACTAAATTTCAATAATAAATGCATAACTTCCTTATAGAGAAGAAGGAAAAGATATAAAATTAAGGAGCCTATACAAAATTAATGCATGTGGAGTCTGCTTTCACACAAAAATGTTTTCATTATAGGTATGAATTACAGGGGAGACAAGGACACACTTGGAGTATGGAACCAAGCTAAGTGTGCTATTCAACTTGTTCTAACCCAGGATAGGTAAGCTACACTTAAAGTACAATGATCAAGTTAAGTGTGTTTTTTGTCTAGGACCTATCCGACTCTGTCAATGGACACTATAATTTACATTATGTGTAAACACATACTCACCTCTATCAAACTAAGCATAAAACTTACAGAGGTCCTCGATATTCCATGGATTGGGAAGTGGGGTCCCATCCCCTGTTGCCAAGCGAATGCATCTAGGGTGGGAAACTTTGATAACTCGGAACGGACCTTCCCAGCCCGGGGAGAGTTTGTTCATCCCTTCTCAAATTAGTACTCTCCGTAGCACCAGATCGCCTTCTTCAAGCCGCCGGTTGCGCACAAACTTTGGATGATAGCGCTGGAGCGCCTGACAGTATCATGCATTCCGAACAGCTACTTGGCACCTTCCCTCGTCAACGAGGTCTAGGTCTTCATGTAGGAGCTTGTCCCACGCGGCTTCATTGAAGGTCTGGACCCAGAATGACCCCATGGTGATCTCCAGAGGAAGGACCGCTTCGGCTCCGTACACCAAGAAGAAGGGTGTCTCTCCAGTTGACTGGTTAGGTGTTGTCCTGCTCACCCACAGTGAGAAGGAAGCTCCTCTATCCAATTGGCTTTGTGTTTCTTCAGGCGCTAATATATGTGCATCTTGAGTCCTTTTAGTAGCTCTACATTTGCTTTCTCAGCTTGGCATTACTTGCTGGGTAAGCTACTAATGCATAGTTGACTTGTATGCCGAGATCTTGGTAATACTCTTGGAATGCTGCACTTGTGAATTGGGTTCTGTTGTCAGTTATGGCTCTGTTCGGAACACCAAATCTGCAAACTATGGACTTCAAGAACTTGATAGCAGATTGCTTGTTAATTGTCATAATTGGAGTAGCTTCCGGACATTTAGTGAACTTGTCGATGGTGACTTACAGGAACCTGTAACCTCCAACGACTATTGGGAAAGGTCCCAAAATGTCCATCCCCCACACACCGAATGGCCATTTAGGAGGTATAATTTGTAGTGATTATGCCGGTGTATGAATCTGTTTTGCATGGAACTGGCACGCTTCACACCTTTTTACCAGCTCAACTGCATCGTGGAGTGCTGTAGGGTAGTAAAAGCCATGCCGGAAGGCTTTACCAACCAACGTGCAGTAAGATGCGTGGTTCCCACACTCGCCTCCATGGATTTCCGCAAGGAGCTCGCGACCTTCTTCTCGGGCAGTTCACCGCATTAGAACGTCGTTGGCACAGCGTCGATAGAGATCCCCTTCTACCAACGTGTATATTTTAACCAATCTGACAATTCGGTCAGTGGAAGCACCATGTTCAGAAAGGATATTGTCTTCCAAATAGCTCTGGATCTCTGAGATCCATGCATCAGAGCAGACTTGAGCTTCTTTATCGTGTGTGTTGGGTTGCTCAGAGCTTCTTGCAGCACCTACGATTCTTGGTGAGTGCCATGGTAACAGGGCCACCGGGACCGCCAGCTTCTGGGTGCTGGTCTCGCCCCCCTCGCTCAGTTCGGTAGGCTGAGCGAATGGTCCTGACAATCTTCTGACAAAAATTCCGTCGGGAGCTTGAGCTCTGGTTGAAGCTTTCGTCGAGTGTTCATCGGCTTCAGTGTTGTTGAGACGCTTGACATGGTAGAGGTCTAGGACATGGAAGTCCTTTTGCAACTTTTGGACTTAAAGGAGGTAAGCAGCGAGTTGAGGTTTGTTGCAACTGCATTCACCTTTGATTTGCTTGATGATGAGTTGCGAGTCACCCTTCACCAGCAACTACTTGACGCCATATGATAGTGCCACCTTGAGTTTGTAGATGAGATCTTCACACTCTGCCATGTTGTTGGTTGCCTTGAAGTCAAGGTGTACCATGTACTTGACCTTCTCTCCGGTCGGAGCGAGTAGAAGGATTTTAGCTCCGGCCCCCTGCTTCTTTATGGAGTTGTTGAAGTAGAGAGTCCAGTGAGGCTCGGTGAAGACTAGGACCATGGGTTCCAGCTTCTGCCCACTGTGGCTTCCTGGATTTGAAGAAGAATGGGTCCACTCCGCCATGAAGTCAGCCAATGCTTGACTCTTGATAGCATGTTGAGGCAAGAATTCGAGATCGAATTCTTCCAGCTCCACTGCCCACTTTGCAATATTTCCCGTGGAGTTGTTGTTATGCAATATAGCACGTAGTGGATAAGAAGTTACGACTGATATTTTGTGGGCTTGGAAGTAGTGACGAAGCTTCCTTGAGGCAATAAGTAATGCATAGAGAAGTTTATGCACCTAAATATACTAAGTCTTTGCGTCATGTAGTACTTCGCTAATGAAGTACACTGGCCACTGTACGGTCCGGACCCTCCGAGAGGGGTCTAGATCTTCTTCTTGATCAGTCGTGAGAACTCCCTCAGATGAGAGAGGTTGATCCTCGACCAGCTTGCCTTTAAGATTTGTGCCTGGGGGCTGGGACCCAGACTCGCTTTTAGGTACCTCCAAAACCTACCGGGGGATCTGGACTTCTGAATTGAAGATGGCTCTGGTCTCTTTGCGACCAGGACCATGCTGAAAACCTCTGTAGTTGTCGAAATGTAAAGTAGAAAAGGCTCACCAGGATCTGGTGCTACCAAGATTGGTAGTGTGGTGAGGAGCTGCTTGAGCTCTGGGAACACCTTTTCTTCTTCTTTGGAACAATGGAACAGCCCGAACTTCCTCAATAGCTTGAAGAAGGGAAGCGCCCGCTCTGCCAGTCTTCAGATGAACCGCCTGAGCGCAGTTAGACATCCAGTTAGCTTTTGGACATCCTTGACCCGAGTTGGGGGGCGCATCTCATTAATAGCCTTGATCTTTGCTGGATTTGCCTCAATCCCTCGGTGTGTCACCAAGAATCCAAGGAGCTTCCCGGAGCTAACCCCAAATACACATTTGTCCGGGTTTAGCTTGGTGCGTGTTATGCGTAGCTTGTCAAAGATAGCTTGCAGGTTGTCAAGGAGTGATTCCTTATTCTTCACCTTCACGATGATGTCATCAACGTAAACTTCCACCAAGTCCCTAATGAGCTCTCCAAATGTTTTGTGCATGGCTCGCACAAAAGTTGAAACAGCGTTTTACAGACCGAAAGATAGTAGTATAACAATACAACCCATCTACTGTTATGAAGACGATACGATCTTCATCTTCCCTAGACATTTGAATCTGATGATATCCAGAATATGCATCTAGGAAACACAATAGTTCGCACCCAGAGGTGGAATCCATTATCTGGTCTATTCTAGGTAGTGGAAATGGGTCTTTAGGGCATGCCTTATTCAAGGTGGTGTAGTCGATGCACATCCGAAGCTTCTCGCAAGCCTTTGGTACAACAACTGGGTTTGCTAGCCACCGTGGATGGTGGACCTCCCGAATGAAACCAGCTTCAAGCAACTTCTTGATTTCTTGTCTGATGAAATTCTGCCGCCCGACGTATTGCTTCAAGGGCTTTTGATGTACTGGTCGTGCGTCGGGATATATCTTCAGACTGTGCTCAATCACCTCCCTAGGGATCCCAGGCATCTGTGATGGTTGCCATGCGAACACATTGACATTCGCCCAGAGGAAAGTGTTGATCGCGAGTTCCTATTTGTTGTCCAGACCTCCCGATATATGAGTGGTCTGGGCAGCATCGAAACCGATTTGGATGATTTTGATGGGAATGTCAGTGTTGCTGCTTGGTTGCATGTGTGGTGCAGAGGTTGAGCCTCGTTGACGAGAGCTCAGAGGTTGAGCAGCTTGCTCCTTGTCGGATCCTTCCTCCTGCGCTGTTGCAAGCGCGTGGAGTTCTTCTAGCATGGTGACTCCCACAGTGCGATCGACCCGGAGAACACCTGAAGGAGTCGGCATCTTCAACACCAAGTAGCCGTAATGAGCTACGTCCATAAACCTATACAGGGTTGGCCTGCCTAGGATGGCATTGAAGGGAAGGCTGATGTGCGCTACATTGAAGATCAACTTCTCAGACCTATAGTTGTCCCGAGTCCCTAAGTTCACTGGAAGTGTAATTTATCCGAGAGAAGTGATAGCTTCCGAACCTAATCCGGAGAAGGGACGTGAGGGGCGAAGGTCCGAGAGGCTAAGCTGGATCTTCACAAACGCTGCATAGCTGAGGAGGTTGAGCGCCGCACCTCGTTCCACAAAGACATGATGGACTGGACGTTGGTGATGGTAGGAGAAACCATCAATGGCAGCTAGCCAGCTATGATCATGTTTCTCAGGCAATCTGAAGCATCAAAAGTGATGGCACTGTCCATCCACTTCTGATGGGGTTCTGCTTTGGCAGTGGGAGCTCCGATCATATTACTAATAACGTTTTAATCAGGTCATGTAATGGTTGTTTTAATAGCCCTTGAAAGTCCATGCCGTTAGAGATCCAACAGTCTTCCCGTTGCAGGCTTAGATCCGGAGGCTCGACACGTGGTAGCTCCGGAGCTTCCCTCTGTGGGGAGCCAGGTCCAGAGCTGCTAACCACGTGGCAGAACTAGAGCTTCACTCTACTAGGGTTTAGGTCTAGGGTCACTGGACACGTGGTATGACTAGAGCTTCCCTATGAAGGGAGTCAGGTCCGGCCCTGCAATACACATGGCAGCGGCGGAGCTACCCAATCGAGGGAGGCAGGTCCAGTGTGGCGGGAGACGTGGAGCCTTTGGAAGACTTCAACTCGAATAGGTGGAACTGCGCAGTTTTAATCACGGTAATAATGGGTACCTGGTATCCAAGTTACCAGGAACTCCGTTGTTCATGTGCATGTTTTCCTTGGGGTCCAGATATGGCTAGTGACAATGATCCATTGACCTAGTCTCAGGGAGAATATGAGGTTGAACAACCAAGTTTGGGAGGAATTGTGGTTGAGTTGATCGGAAGGTCATGCAACCTGTTTTGGTCAAGAACAATTCATATGAAGGTATCGTCGTTCTACAGTTTGTGAAACCCAAACTTCGCGATTTCAGATCGTGTCTTCTATATTCTTGCTTGTGTTCTCGGTTGCACTTACGGGAATTAGCCTTCTTGGCGAGGTCAATTGTGTGCAACACGGTTGATAACCAACGGAGCGGTGGTGTAGTCATTGCAGGGTTTCTTGTGTTCTACTCGAGAGACTCAGATCATCAACGTCGAGACCTCCACATCAATCGACTTATCCATTACCTTTCGGAAGATCGGGACTAATCTGAGGACATCACTTCTATGGATACAAACAACACTCCGTTAAACATACAAGATGCAATCAATAGTGTTCACACACAAAAATTAATTTCAGAGGTGTGCTTTTTCTTATATGTTTCCTTATATGCTTTTGAGCATAGATTACTACCTAATGATTTAATTTGATTAGAATCCATGGAGAGGTTCAAGGAGTACTTGGAGGAAGTCTTAGGAACGTGGAGGAATAGAGAATTCGTTCAAAGAAGATGGAAACCGAGCCAAACTATAAATCGTGTCCAACTCGGAGTCCTGAAGCAGTTCGCACTAAAACGAATGTCCAGGATGCATACGATCTCCGTTGTTGACATTCTACATATGCACGGAAAGAGAGAGGATATACTTTGCAATGCCGCTGGCACCATGTCAAAATTCCTCCTGAGTCGAAGGGAATCATCTAAACAAAATCGAGTTCAGAATCTGTCAGGATGCTACGCCACCGTATTGGGCCATAGGGCCTTGTATCAAGCCTAAATCTATTATTTTTTGTGCCTTAGGGTTAGGTCACGACCCCAATAACTCCTTAGACGTTCTCTCACATATCTATACTCCATAGTGGTCGCCATAGACAATTGGATTTTGCTCAGATTAATAATATCATTGTTCTACGGTTTGTGAAACCCCAACTTTGCGATTTCAGATCGTGTCTTCTACATTCTTGCTTGTGTTCTCGATCGCACTTCCGGGGATTAGCCTTCTTGGCAAGGTCAATCGTGTGCAGCACGGTTGATAACCAACAGAGCGGTGGTGTACTGATTGCAGAGGTTTTTCGTGTTCTACTAGAGAGCCTCGGATCATCAACGTTGGGATCTCCACATTAATCGACTTATCCATTACCTTTCGGAAGATCGGGACACATCTGAGGACATCACTGCTTTGGATACAAACAACACTCCATTGAACATAAAAGATGCAATCAATAGAGTTCACACACAACAATTAATTTCAGAGGTGTGCCCATTCTTATATGTTTCCTTATATGTTTTTGAGCATAGATTGCTACCTAATAATTTAATTTTGACTAGGATCCATGGAGAGGTTCAAGTAGTACTTGGAGGAAGTCTTAGGGACTAGGAGGACCAGAGAATTCATTCACAGGAGATGGAACTCGAGTCAAACTCAAAATCGTGTCCAACTGAAAGTCCAGAAGCAGTTCGCACTAAAACGGATGTCTAGGACGCATACGATCTTTGTTTCGGACATTCTAAATAGTACGGAAAGAGGAGCGGGTAACCTTTCCAATGCCGCCGGTCCCATGTCAAAATTCCTTCTAATTCGACGGCAATCATCAAAACAATATCGAGTTCAGAATCTGTTAGGGTATTGCGCCACCATATTGGGCCATTGGGCCTTGTATGAAGTCTAAATCTATTATTTTTGTGTCTTAGGGTTAAGTCACGACCTCAACACCTCCTTAGACGTTCTCTCACCTATATATACTCCATGGTGTCCACCATAAACAATTGTGTTTTGCTTAGATTAATAATATCACTGTTCTACGGTTTGTAAAACCCCAACTTCGTGATTTCAGATCGTGTCTTTACGTTCTTGCTTGTGTTCTCTGTTGCACTCGCGGGGATTAGCCTTATTGGCGAGGTCAATCGTGTGTAGAAAGGTTGATAACCAACGGAGCGGTGGTGTAGTTATTGCAGGAGTTTTTCGTGTTCTACTCAAGAGCCTCGAATCATCAACGTCGAGATCTCCACATCAACCGACTTATCTATTACCTTCAGAAGATCGGGACTCATCTTTCTTATCAGATCAAGATCAAGTACACCTTGCCACACATAGAAGACTTGTTTGATCAGATGAAGGGTGCTTGTATCTTCTCCAAGATTGATTTGAGGTCGGGATACTTTCAAATGAAGATTAGACCATCGGACATACCGAGGACAACATTTCGAACACGATATGGATCTTATGAGTATACAATTATGTTCTTTGGATTGACAAACGTACCTGCCTATTTTATGTACCTCATGAATAAAGTCTTCATGGAGTACTTGGATAAGTTTGTAGTGGTGTTCATTGATGATATTATGATCTAATCGAAGAGTGAAGAGGAGCATAAGGAACACTTGAGACTCACCTTGCAGAAATTGAGAGAGCATCAATTGTATGCCAAGTTCAGCAAGTGCCAGTTTTGGTTGAAAGAGGTGTCATTTTTGGGTCATATCATCTCAGGAGGAGGAGTATCGATCGACCCCAGAAAAGTGAGGGACGTGTTGAAATGGGAACCGGCACAAAACGTAAAGGAAATAAGAAGTTTCCTTGGGATGGTTGGATATTACCGTAGGTTCATCAAGGACTTTTCCAAAATAGCCAAGCCAATGACGGAACTGTTAATGAAGGGGAAAGCATTTCAATGGACTCAAGCTTGTGAAGACAATTTTGAGGAGCTAAAGAAGAGGTTAACTACAGCCCCAGTATTGATATTGCTGGATGTAAGCAAAAGTTTCGATATTTATTTTGATACCTCAAGGCAGGGACTTGGATGTGTGCTCATGCAAGAAGGTCAAGTAGTAGCCTATGCATCGAGGCAATTGAAGAAACATGAGCAGAATTATCCAACGCATGATCTCGAAATTGCAGCCGTGGTACATGCATTGAAGATTTGGAGATATTACATTCTTGGTCATAGGTGTGAGATTTACACGAACCACAAGAGTCTCAAGTACATATTCACACAAATGGACCTGAATTTGAGGCAACAAAGATAGTTGGATTTCATCAAGGACTATGATGTGGGAATTAATTATCACCCGGGGAACGCTAATGTAGTAGTTGATGCTTTGAGTCGAAAAGAAGTAAGTCATCAACTCACGGTTCAAGAATGGTCATCCGAGTTATGTATGGAGTTTGAATTGAATCTCAAATTTGTGAATGAGATGGGGATAATGGAGTGAAATCTGACCTTGGAGCCGGAGATTCGAGAGGATCAAATAAAGGACGAGGAAATCCAAGAATTCAGGTTTGATGAGGATAACCATGGTACCTTATGGCTTGGAAAAAGTATTGTCGTGTCTAATGTGAAGCATATTCGGGAGACAATATTAAAGGAGGCACATGACTCGCCATACTCAATTTATCCCGGTTGTACAAAGATATACAAGGACTTGAAGACATGTTATTGGTGGGCCAGCATGAAAAAGGACATAGATGAATATGTAGCATTGTGTGATGTGTGCCAACAAGAGAAGGCGGAACATCAAAGGCCCACCGGATTATTGCAACCATTGAAGATTCCAGAATGGAAGTGGGAAGAAATCGGGATGAACTTTATAGTTGGTTTACCGCGTACCCAGTCCGGTTATGACTCTATATGGGTAATTGTGGATTGCTTGACCAAGTCAGCTCATTTTGTTCCTGTCAAGACCACATATACCACTGCGAAAATGGCAGAGCTATATATGGAGCACATTGTGTGTCGACATGGAGTCCCGAAGAAAATAATCTCGGATAGAGGTTCTCAATTTACCTCTAGGTTCTGGGAGAAACTACATGAAGCATTGAGAACAAGGTTGAATTTCAGCTCATCATATCATTCTCAAACGGATGGACAAACTGAGAGGACCAATCAGATTTTGGAGGACATGTTAAGCTTGTGCTTTGAAGCATAGGAAAGGTTGGGACAAGAGCTTTACATATGCAGAATTCTCATATAGCAATAGTTATCAAGAAAGCTTAAAGAAGTCACCTTTTGAAGCATTGTATGAGAATAAGTGTAGGACACCATTTTTTTGGAATGAATCAGGATAGAGCCAAGTGTTTGGACCGGATATGTTACAAGAAGCTGAGAAACGAGTCCAGATTATTCGTGAAAACTTGAGGGCTGTTCAATCAAGGCAAAAAGGCTGCGCGGGCAATAGGAGAAGAAAACTAGTCTTTGATGTGGGAGATTTTGTTTACCTCAAGGTATCACCAATGAGAGGTCCTAAGAGGCAAGCTAGCACATTGATACATTGGACCATTCAAGGTTCTGGACAAAAGAGGAGAAGAAGAATATAAGTTGGAGATGCCACCAAACCTTTCAGTTGTCCATGATGTGTTTCATTTTTCCCAGCTCAAGAAGTTTTTAAGGGTACCAGAAGAACAAGTGGCAATGGAAGAATTGGAACTAGAGGCATATTTGACTTATTCCGAGAAACCGGTCAAAATCTTGGAAAACAAGGAGAGGGTCACAAGAAAAAAATTATTAGATGGTGTAAAGTTCAATGGAAGCATCACACAGAATCAGAGGCAACATGGGAGCTGAAAGATGATCTCAAGAAGGAATTTCCCTATCTCTTCTCTTTCGCGTCGAATCTCGAGGGCGAGATTCATTTTAAGGGGGGTAGGTTTGTAACAACCTCATTTCATGAATCATGCATTGCATAAGTTCATATACATGTTTAACATTAATCCACATAAAAAGGAATGAGTTTAAAATGAATTAGGAGATAAACTGCACTCAAAAGTTCTGAGAAGTGCGGACATGTTCGTTTTTGGTGCGGACTAGTCCGATTTCTCTCTGACCTCCCTAGGACATGTCCGTTTTAGTTACGGACTAGTCCAGTTTCGTCTCTGTACTATTTTCAGACTTGTCCGGTCCTTTGCAGACTAGTCCAGTATCCTAAGTCCATGAAATTTCGTGAAGTTCCTGGACTTGTCTGTTTTTCGTCGGACTTGTCCATTTTCCTCTCTGACTAAGTTTGAACTTGTCCGATATAGTCCAGACTTGTCCGATTTCTCTCTGTCTAATATCGAACTAGTCCGGCCTTGCGCGGACTTGTCCGGTGATCGTAATTCCGAGTTGATATTTTGTTTCGCGATGTGTTTTTGGGTTTTACCTTAAGTGGGCCTAAAGACGTCGTGTCTAACTCTTTTGGAGCCAATGTGGGATTCCACACCAGCCTCCACCCTCTCTAAAATCGACCTCCATCAAACCCTAATCCTCCACCATTATATAAACAACCCCACCTCTTAAATTTAAATCTCTTTGTCACTTTTGAATCACACCCAAAACCTAGCTCGTGGATAGCAGCCACCAAGGAGGAGAAGGAGATCCCGAGCAAGAAGAAGGAGAGGAGAAAACAAAAGAGGATCAAGTGATCAAGATCTCCATCAAATTTTTGTTCTCCATCAACAAGTCATCTTCAAGTTCTCTTCATCAACCCTAGATCGTCAAGATCCAAGTGTTGTCTCCAAAACCCTTGTTTCATTGAAGTTCTAAACACCTGGTATACCTCCTACTTCCTCTTTCTCACATGAATGCAACCTCATTTCTCCAAATTCACGTCGATCTAGAAAACCCAAATTCACTGGTTCTACGTAGGGCGGACTAGTTCGACCCTACAGCGGACTTGTCCGGCCTCTAGATTTGTTTAATAATGAATTAATTCCAATTTGATGTAATATCAACATTAATAGTAACTCATTAACTAGTTTTGCTTCGCATTTGCATTAATCGTGCATGTCATGACATATTGAGTAATATATGTGCACTTATTGATTGTAATTCTCGTCTTGTATGTTTATTGCTAGGTTTAGACGGATTTGTGTTAGAGAGTGCTGCGGAGGACCTCCAGCACCAGGATTTTGAAGACATTGAACCAAACCAAGCTCAAGAGCAAGGCAAGTGCCCTTGATCATATTGATCCTGTTTTTACAATAAATGTTTTATTTTTAAAATTGCATGCTTGTGTCAATTTGATGGAAATTCCTATGATAGGAAGTTTACTAGCTTTCTTTAACCACCATTGTCACCTAGCATACATGGTAGAGAGTCGGGAAGGGCTTTTTACTTTTGCTTCACTCAACTTAATTGGGATGGGAAAACAACCAAGTTACTTAATTATAAATTATTAAGATGGTGGATAATGTATACTGATGAACATAGTTAATGGTAACATGGTAATGGGTAATCTAAGCAAGTATTGGATGGGTTGGCTGTTATGGTGGTTTCGCTTGTTTTAGATCTAAGAACCGGTTCGTGGAGCGACCAACCAGGATTTACAGTGCCACTATGAGGCCAAGTATGGGTGCGGCATAACAGATTAATTAGGGTATTGCTAGTATTGCACGGATCATTTTGCGCACCAACGAAGTGGAGTCAGATTGGGTTTGAATTTGTGGTGGGACTCAATGGGATCCGAATGGCACAAGAGGGGAAGATGTGCTCGGTTGGAGATATCGCCTTCGGTGAAACCTTAGTAGATCTGTGCATGCTAGTAATCCTCATTATAAAGGCTATTTTGTGATCTCTTCGCCACACACCTAAGTAAGTGTGAGACGTCATAATAGAGGTTCCATAGTCATCAAAAGGTGATGAAATCACGAACACATGGGTAAAGTGGTACAACCTCTGTAGAGTGTCTTAAAAACTATCATGATAGCCGTGCTCCAGGTCATGAGCAATCTGAACCCTCACATGATTAGAGGGAAATTTGGGATTTGGGATGGTTTGGTTATGGTTTGGTACTGATTATGAGATGGTATTATGATTTATGACAATGGATATGGTTAATGGTAATGAGAAATCTGGATTAAGGATGATGGTAGTGGAATATGGATTGGTATTATGATAACTACAGTGTTTATGATGGGTTTATTTCACGTACATACAATATACTGCTTTTCAAATGTTTTAATGTACTTTTCAGCACTTATCCTTTATTATTGTCGTCATTTGCATCAGCTACATGACATATTTTCCCACACTTGCTGAGTACGACATGTACTCACTCTTGCAATTCCCTCACCAACAGTTGCAGGTCAGATTTGGGAGTATAATATTGATAATGCAGAGTTCTAGGCCGTGTCTAACGTCAGCTTGCTTGTGGTTTGATTGGAGTTGCGCCATATCCCTTTTGCTTAGCTGCATAGTTGCTTATTTAGTTTATTTCTGCTGCATTAGTTCAATCTCGTCATTAATGTTCATTAGAGCTTGTATTTGAGGATATTCTGAATTTTGTAATAAAAGTGCTTAATTAAACTTGTTCTGTTGTAATTTTCTGTATATCCTTTTGTGAATGCACTCGTTTATGTGTGTTGAACATCCTGGGCACACACATGCGTTCACTTGGTTCTTTTCCCGGAACCGGGTGTCACAGCCTCAACAACCAAGGTGCCTCGGGGTCCCATCCCCTGGAAGCCAGTCAGGACCCTGTAGGATATCTTGAGGTACATAAGCTGTTGTATGCAGTGCTCGTGGCGTCAAGAAAGCTTCGCCACTACTTCCAAGCCCAAAGGATCTTAGTGGTGACCTCGTTCCCGTTGAGGGCAATGTTCCATAGCCCCAATGTGACTGGCAACATCAAAAAGTGGGTTGCAGAGCTGGCGGAGTTCAAGCTCAACTTCTTATCGCGCCATGCGGTCAAGTGTCAGGCGCTGGCTGACTTTGTAGCTGGGTGGACACCATCCCCAATCAACCCCCGGCTAGGGCAACGGCGAGCCGAAGCTCTGGGATCCAGTGTTCATCGAGCCCCACTGGATGCTCTACTTCGATAGCTCCTCACGTAAGCAGCGGGATGGAGTCGGGGTCCTGGTCCATACGTCGACGGGGGAGCAGTTCAAGTACATAGTGTGTCTCAACTTCAAGGCTACCAACAACATGGAAGAATATAAAGCCCTCATCTTTGGGTTAAAGACCACACTGTCTCTCAGCCTCTGCCAAAAGTTAGTCAAAGGAGACTCCCAGCTGATCATCAAGGAAGTCAGGGCGGAGTGCTGCCAAAAGACTTTGGTGAAGAGTGTAGTGTCCACCCTCCCGATCTTGAATCCTTGCATGATCAAGAAATCACGTAGCCATTCATACCACGCCCTAGGTGCTTGCTTGAGCCCATAGAGCGCCTTGTGCAACCTAAACACATGATTAGGATTCCTCGGATCTTCGAACCCGAGAGGTTATTCAACATAAACAAGCTCGTTAATATAACCATTAAGAAAAGCATTTTTCACATCCATTTGATAAAGCTTTATGTTATGATGTGATGCAAAAGCAAGAACCATACGCATAGCTTCTAGTCGAGCGACTGGAGCAAATGTTTCTCCAAAGTCTAGTCCTTCAACTTGTGAGAAACTTTTGGCTACAAGCCGTGCCTCGTTGCGGATCACAACGCCGTTCTCGTCTTGTTTGTTGCGGTACACCCACTTTGTTCTGATGATGTTCTTGTCCTTGGGTCGCTCCTCCAACATCCAAACTTCATTGTGGATGAAGTTGTTAAGTTATTGCATGTCCATCACCCAATTTGTATCTTGGAGTGCTTCCTCAATGTTAGTGGGTTCTACACATCAAACAAACGAGTAGTGCTCACAAAACGTAGCAAAATAGCGAGAACGTGTACTTACTCCTCTTGACGGACTTCCGATGATTTGATCAATCGGATGTTCCTTGGAGATGTGTCCATGCCTCATAAGTGGTTGTGAAGCACTTGGCGGTGGTGATGCGTGTTGCTCTTCTTGTGGTTGAACTTGATCATGGACTTCTTCTTCTTGTTGATGTTGTGTGGCTTGTGAATCTTGTGTCGGTAGTGTATCATCTTTTTCTTCTTCGTCAACTTGAGGTGTCATAGATGTGTTGATGTTGGAACTTGAAGCTCCCCCTTGATCATGGCTCTCCTCAACTTTAGGCTTGATGTCTCCAATGGTCATGTTCTTCATAGCTTCTCGTAGAGGCTCATCATCTACTTCATCATGACCAAAACTCTCCTCTTGGGAGCCATTAGTTTCATCAAACTCAACATCACAACTTTCCTCAACTAAATCGGAGGTTTGGTTGAATACTCGATATGCTTTTGAGTTTGATGCATAACCAAGAAAGATACCAACATCACATCTTCTTTCAAACTTACCGAGCATTTTCTTGCGGTAGATGTAGCGCTTGCACCTAGAGACTCGGAAATAGGAGATGTTGGGCTTTCTCCCAATTACGAGTTCGTACGGAGTCTTTTGAATTAGTCGGTGTAGATAGACCCGATTTGCGGCATGGCACGCCGTGTTGATTGCTTTGGCCCAAAACTTCTCGGACGTGCCATAGTCATCAAGCATTGCTCGTGCAAGAGTGATGAGAGTCTTGTTCTTCCCTTCAACGACACCATTTTGTTGAGGAGTGTATGTGGCTAAAAATTCATGCTTCACGTCTTCACGATCACACCACTCCCCAATGTTGTAGTTCTTTAATTCGGTGCCATTGTCACTCCGGACCTTGATGCTAGGAAGTTGAAATTCCCTTTTAGCACGGTTAGCGAAGGTCTTGAACACTTACCGAGTTTCACTCTTGTCACCTAGAAACAAAGTCCAAGCATAGCGAGAGTAGTCATCAACTATAACAAGACAATAGAGATTACCACCAAGACTTTGATATGTGGACGGTCCGAAGAGGTCCATGTGGAGCAACTCAAGTGGCTTGGAGGTTGACACCATTGTCTTCATCGGGTGGTGTAAAGCAACTTGTTTCCCGGCTTGACAAGCGCTACAAAGCTTGTTCTTCTCAAATGTGACATCCTTCACGCCGGTCACCATCCCGAGCTTGAATGACTTCTTGAACTTGCTCATTCCAATGTGAGCTATGCGTCGATGCCATAGTCAACCCAAACTCGTCTTGGTGAAAAGACAAGTGGTCAAGCTAGCATCCTTGTTGGAGAAGTCTACTAGATAGAGATGTCCATGCTGAAACTCTTTGAAAATTAGTTCTTGGCTTGTTTCACTAGTCACAACAACATCATTCTTGCTAAAGGTGCACGTTAGTCCAAGATCACATAATTGTGCAATAGAAAGCAAATTGAAACTAAGTGACTTAACATACAGTACATTGGAAATAGATAAATCATTTGAAATTGCAATCTTACCCAACCCAATTACCTTCCCCTTAGAGTTATCACCAAAGGTGACTTGTTCATGATTGCCGGGGTTTTCTATGGTGGTGAACATACCATCGTTGTCGGTCATGTGTTGAGTGCACCCGCTATCAAGTACCCAATGCTTTCCTCCGACTTTGTAATTCACCTACACACATGAATTCATTTTTTTGATTTTAAGCACCCAAACCAACTTAGGTCCTTGTATGTGTGATACAAGCGTTTTTTGGACCCAAAGTTGCTTGGGAGCTTCCCCTTCATGCCATTCATGTCTTTGCCAATGAATCTTGCATTCACCTTGCCATCTACTTTACTCAAGAGATAATAGTGATCATTAAAGGTAGACTTGTAATTAGTAGGCAATTTTGGAGAAGGCTGGTTAGGAAGAGGATACTTCCTTGTATGGTGACCGGTGACCTCAAAATGTTGGCAATAGGAACCAACTTCCTTGATGAAGCTTGTTTTAAGCTCCGGTGAGGGCACCTTTCCTTTGTTAGGCACTGGGAAGGATCCAAGTCCTCTCTTATTGAAGGCCCTTGCTTATTGGAAGAGGATTTCTTTGTGCTTGACTTCTCCCTTAGATAGTCTTGCCACACTAGTGCGGAGACTTTCAATTTCTTCGAACAAATCCTTCTCCCTAGCATTCTCTTTCAAAGACAAAGACTTGTGCATGAAATTAGTGGCATGAGAAATAATAAATACCTTATCATTAAGGGTTTCTTTCTTTATAATTTTCAATTCTTGATCAAGAACTTCATAAGCAAGGTTAAGTACTTGATGCTCTTGGATTAACTCATTGTGCTTTCCCAAGTGTGCTTGGTGTGCTAAGTCAAGCTCATGATGATCTAGTTTGATTTGAGCCTTATCCTCCTCAACTTGCTTGACATGAGATTTGAGGGTGTCATGCTCCTTAAGTATGCTTTCATACTTGTCAAGCAAATCGAGGTTAGCACTCTCAAACTTAGCACGAGCTTCTTCAAGAGTCTTGACCTTACTCTTTTCCCTTTTAATGATAATATGTTATTCATTTGTCAATGAAGTTAAGTCATCGGGGGAAAGATCATCATCGCTAGAGTCATCACATACCTTGGTGTTACCTTTGGCCATGAGGCACATAGGAGGTGGATGAAGAGATGAATCATCGTTGTTGGCAATGGCAAGGCGAGCCAAGCTCTCTTCTTCCGATTCACTCTCTTCATCACTAGATTCTTCATCGGTGATCCATTCATTTGTCTCACACATGAACACCTTTTGTAGACCTTTTCTCTTCTTTGGGAAGAGTTTTGCCTTTTTGCCTTTGTCATGCTTCTTCTTCCCAAAGAATCTTGGTTTGGGCTTTTCCTCTACATCATCCTCACTATCCTCAAGCTTGCGATGCTTGCCCTTGTGGTTCTCTCTTCTTTTGTCCGATTTTGGACAATCATAGGAGATGTGGCCTTGATCACCACAATTATAGCAAGTCTTGTTGTCATATCTTCTTGGTAGAAATGCTTTCTTTTTGGGATCAAAGGTGTATCCCTTCTTGGCAATCTTGGAGTTTAAGCGAGAGAATTTTCTCATCATCAATGCAAGCTCATCATCGTCATCTTCACTTGATGCTTGCTCTTCTTCACTTGAGCTAGGCTCGACCACTTTCTTTTTCTTGAGACTTGTTTTCTTGGTGGAAGCCTTTAGAGCAATTGTCTTTGAAGATGATTTCTCCATCATCCCAAGCACACTCATCTCATGAGCGTGAATCTCTCCAATAAGTTTCGAAACTTCAATGTGATCAAGAGATTCCTTTTGAAGAATGGAGTTGATGATATTGTACTTTGGCTTAGGAAGGAGCATAAGGATCTTGCGGTTGATGAGTCCCTTGCTGTAAGTGCATCTAGGGTATCCCTTGTGGGTTTTGGCTAATTGATGACAAACATATGAGATCCTTATGATTCTATTGAGATGATTGCAGGACAAACAAGTGAAACAGCTCGGTGCACACAAAAAGGTGAAAAATGGAGTGGTGTCCAAAGAGGGATACTTTGATGGAGCTTGGAAGATCAAATTAGATTTAAAATGTATAGGGAGTGTATGAAAGACACACTCCAAGAGCTCACAATTTTGCGTTGAGGTAAGGGTTTAAGATTAACCTAACTTTCACAGTGCACCGGACTAGTCCGTTTCACTTTCTGGAATCTATCATATTGGGAGACCGGACTAGTCTGTGTATCCACCGGACTAGTCCGTTGAACTTTCTGGAGTCTCTCATATTGGGAGACCGGACTAGTCCGTGTGTCCACCGGACTAGTCCGTTGAACTTTCTGGAGTCTCTCATTTTGGGAGACCGGACTAGTCCGTGTGTCCGCTGGACTAGTCCGTTGAACTTTCTGGAGTCTCCCATCCGTGGAGATCGGACTAGTCCGCGGACTAGTCCGTGAACTTTCTGAAGTCCACCTTCACACAGAATCCGACTAGTACGATCTTGGACCGGACTAGTCCAGCAGACTTTCTGGACTTCAAAGTACATTGTGACCGGACAAGTCCGGACTTGCACCGGACTAGTCCGGTGTTAGGGCTTTTAAACGGTAACTTTTTGGAAACCATATAAATAGAGAATCTACGGTCTTCCAAACAACACACACGTCGAATATTGCTGCCACAAACCCTAGTGCTGCCACTTCGTCCCAAGAGCCTAAAACACATCTCCCCACACATCGAAAGTGCAAAAAGGAGTCATATCATTAGAACACTTGGATTCGGGATTGGGAGATCGTCGTTCCTTCGTTGCGAGCTCTTGGGGTTTGATCTTTCTACACTTTTACTCTGCATTGTAATACATTCAAGTGTATTTGATCACCTCTTCGTTGTAATTCTCGTGGGAGCCCTCAACGTGTGAGGTTGCCCCACAAACTTAGTGATTACCCTTGATAGTGGAATCAAGTCGGCCTTCCTGGTGACTTGAAGAGGGAAATGGTTGGAGACCCAGCTCTGTGTGAGCTTCCTCAACGAGGACGTAGATCTCGTGGTGAGATCGAACCTCGGTAAAAATTCGCTTGTCTCTTGTGCCTCATTTACTTTACTTTTCGTTCACTAGATCACTTGATTAATAAACATCAATTAAGTTGCTTATAAGTTTCTACGTGCAGTCATACAATAATCTTAAATCAAAGAGTCTGTTGTTCTCCTTTCCGCTGCTAGAAGAACCTAGTTTCCCAAATAACACTTAATCAACTCACAAGTTTCAGCACACCGGACTAGTCCGTCTACATAACCGGACTAGTCCGGTCCATCAAGTTTTTGACGAATTTATTAAGTGTGCAGGAAATTCAAAAGGCCTATTCACCCCCCTCCCTCTAGGCCACATTCAATTGGTATCAGAGCAAGGTTCTCCACCAACGAGACTCACATCTCGGAGAGATCAATGGCCTCTGAGAAGAACAACGATACCTCGAAGATGAACATCAATGAGGAAGAACAAGAAGCTAAAGCTTTTGATATGCTGAAAGAAAGCCCACATGATGATGAAGAAGTGCGACAGCTAAAGGCACTCCTGAGAAAGAAACTGCTAGGACAAAAAGGAAAGGAAGAAGAGAAGACGACGATGAGTGGTCATCACGACTACTCCCGACATCTTTACAACTACAACCGTCTCAATTCAAACAATCACTATCTCTCCATTCCTATGGGAAAGCCTCCACAGTTTGATGGAAGTGACTATACCATGTGAAAGTACAACATGAAGATGCATCTAATATCCCCAAATCCTAGTCTGTGGCACATTTTTTGCACTGGCATAGATATGCCGGACACGGATGACGAACTCACCCTAGAACAAGAACAAGAGATTCATAGAAATGCACAAGCCGTCGTCGTGATCACGTCGTCACTAACCAGAGAGGAATTCACCAAGATCGATGGCTTAGAAAGTGCAAAAGAAATCTGGGATACACTCAAGACAGCTCACGAAGGAAATAGGTCTTTCGTGAAGCTAAAATCGAGATGCTTGAAGGAGAGTTGGGGAGATTTGCTGTTGAAGAAGGCGAATCACCTCAAGACATGTACCACCGGATGAAGGAACTCATCAACAAAATTCGTGTCTATGGAAGTAAGAAATGGACGGATCACGAGGTGGTCAAGAGAATGATTAGAGCCTTCATTCCAAGAAATGTTACACTTTGCTCGATGATTAGAGAAAGCCCCGGATTTCACAAAATGACTCCGGATGAGTTATTGAGGAAGATCATAAACCATGAAATGATAGAGAAAGAGGCTCAATACGTCAAGGACTTAGCCGAACTCACCTCTTCCAAGAAGAAAGAAGTTGCTCTCAAAGCAACGTGCAAACCCAAACTTAAGGAAACTCGTGAAGACCAAGACGATGGGCATACAAGCGACAAAAGCACTGATCTTGATGATGAAGAAATGGTACTATTTATCAAGAAGTTCAAACGCATGATGAAAAGAAGACACGACAACAATTCAAATGAAGGCAGGAGCAAGGATAAAGGAAAATCCAAGGCTCGACGCACTTGCTACAACTGCGGAGAGTATGGTCACTTCATGGTAGACTGCCCCTATGAAGAAAATAAAGAGAAGAGCGAAACAAGACCTCAAGAAAAGAAAAATTTTAGAAAAAAAAAGACAAGCCCATCAAGCTCATATTGGCAAGGAGTGATACTCAAACGACGAGTCCTCCTCCGATGAAGAAGAAGAGATAGCCACTATCGCAGTCAAGAAACCTACTATGAAAGCCACACTCTTCCCAATCATGGGAGGACGAGATATGAACAACCACACTTGCCTTATGGCTAAGGAATGCAAGAAAAAGGTACGACTCACTCCTCCTACACTAAATTCCTCTATTGATGACTTTGATAGCTCTAGTGATAATGAAGAAATGTTTAGAGGACTAAGTAAAATTGCTCTAAAGAAAATAGAAATGTTGTCGAACGAAATCTTTGAAAAGGAGGAACTTCTTAACCGACAAGAAGATATGCTCATCTGTGAAAGGAAGAGATATCAAGAAGTTGAAAAGCTTCTCGAGCTTTAAAGAGAGAAGAACGAGTCGCTTTAGGTTGAGCTAGCCTTGAGTAAGGAAACTTACTCAAAGCTAGAAGACCCGCATATTGCAATCAAGGAAGAAATTGCTAACTTGTCAAAAGTTAACAAGATCCTTGAGGTGCAAGTTGAGTCGCTCAAGCAAAGTGACTCCTCTTCCTCCAAGAGCTCTTCCTCCAAAGATATGAGTTCGACAACAATCGGAACTTGCACTTGCTCTAATAAGAAGAATGTTATTTCTAATACTTCAACTTCTCATAATATGCATGCCTCTCCAAACGGCATCTTTGATAAGGAGAAGATCAAATATACACGCAGTGCATATATGGTCACTAGACCTCCTAATGTCAAAGATGGCCTTGGTTTTGACAGAAACAAACACATGTCCACTCCTAATCATGCTAAGAATAGAATTATCTTTGTTAAAGAAAAATCCCATGAATCTGATTAACAAATATTGTTTCGTACATTTGATGCTTCATATGTTCTTATGAAAGCCAAACATGGAAAAGTCATTGCTAAATACACAGGGCCACGCCACAAGAACTTGAAAATTTGTGTGTGGGTGCCCAAAACTCTTGTGACTAACCTGAGAGGACCCAAGCAAGCTTGGGTACCTAAAACCAAAGAATAATTCTTTTTTGTAGGCTTACTCCTCCGGTGGATCTAAATGGGTGCTAGATAGCGGATGCACAAATCACATGACCGGACAAAGAGGTATGTTTGTGGAGTATGAGTATAACAAGGATCCAAGTGAAGGCATATATTTCGGAGACAACAGCCAAAGAAAGGTCCTTGGTAGAGGTAACATTGAAATATCCTCTCAACATACCTTATCTAATGTTTTACATGTAGATTCTCTAGATTATAACCTTTTGTCAATATCTCAACTATGCGACAAAGGTTACAACTGTTTATTAACTAATGAGGGTGTGACCGTCTTTAGAAGAAGCGATGGCTCGATTGCATTCAAGGGAATGTTGAAGGGCAAGCTTTATCTTGTTGACTTCAACAAAGATAAAGCCGAACTCAACACTTGCTTGGTTGCTTCACCAACATGGGATGACTGTGGCATAGACGGCTAGCCCATGTTGGGATGAGAAATTTGCAAAAACTTCTAAAAGGTTGTCACATCTGTGGTCTTAAGGATGTGATTTTTGAAAAAGACAGGCCGTGCAGCGCTTGTCAAGCAGGAAAACAAGTCGGAGCACCGCATCCCGCCAAGAATGTGATGAATAGTGAAAGACCGCTGGAACTCCTCCACATGGATCTCTTTGGTCCAATTTCGTACATCAGCATCGGTGGTAACAAATACGGTTTAGTAATTGTTGATGATTTTTCAAGATTTACCTGGGTATTTTTCTTGTATGATAAATCAGAAACTCAGGGGATCCTCAAGAAGTTCTTAAAGAGAGCTCGGAACGAATTCTCATCAACCATAAAGAACATAAGAAGTGAGAATGGGACATAATTCAAGAACCTCCAAGTTGAAGAGTTTCTCGATGAAGAAGGGATAAAGCATGAGTTCTCGGCACCCTACTCCCCTCAACAAAATTGAGTGGCCGAAAGGAAGAACAGAACATTGATTGAAATGGCCAGAACTATGTTGGATGAATACAAGATGTCAGATCGATTTTGGGCAGAAGCGGTGAACACCGCTTGTCATTCTACGAATCGGCTGTACCTACACCGACTACTAAAGAAAACCCCATATGAGCTCCTTACCGATAAAAAGCTTAATGTCTCTTATTTCAAAGTATTTGGTTGTAAATGTTTTATTCTGAACAAGAAACCGAGGGCCTCGATGTTCGCTTCGAAGTCCGATGAAGGTTTCTTGCTCGGTAATGAATCGAATGCCTACGCCTATCGTGTCTTCAACAAGGTGTCTGGCCTTGTTGAAGTAGCACGTGACGTAGTGTTCGATGAATCTAACGGCTCACAAGTGGAGCAAGTTGATAAGTGTGTGCTAGATAAAGAGGAAGCACCATATGAAGCACTGAAGAAAATGGGACTTGGTGATATCTTACCAGAAGAGCTAACATTCGACTCAAATGCACAAGATGAACATCGACACGGAGGCAATGATCAAGGGGGAGCACTTTCACAAGATCAAGATGAGGAAAATCAGGAATATCAAGATAATCATGGGATCAATGATCGAGGGGGAGACAATGAACATGAAGATAATGAAGAACAAGCAACTACACAAGTTCCACACCCAAGAGTACATCAGAGCGTGCAAAGAGACCATCCTGTCAATAATATCATTGGAGATATTGCTAAGGGAGTAACTACTAGATCTCGAGTTGCAAATTTCTGTGAATACTATTCTTTTGTGTCTTTTCTAGAACCATACATGGTAGAAGAAGCCTTAAGGGATCCAGACTGGGTGATGGCGATGCAAGAGGAGTTGAACAACTTCAAGAGAAATGAAGTGTGGGAGCTGGTAGAGAGACCAAAGGCAGACATCGTTGGAACCAAATGGGTCTTTCGGAACAAGCAAGATAAACATGGAGTAGTAACAATAAATAAAGCGAGATAGGTGGCCAAAGGTTATTCTCAGGTCGAAAGTTTGGACATCGATGAAACTTTCGCTCCTGTAGCTAGACTTGAGTCCATTCGTATTTTATTGGCATATGCTACTCACCATAATTTTAAGCTGTATCAAATGGACGTCAAAAGCGCTTTCTTAAACAGTCCAATCAAGGAGGAAGTTTATGTGGAGCAGCCACCAGGATTCGAAGACCAAGAGTATTCCAATCATGTCTACAAACTGCGTAAGGCTCTCTATAGCTTCAAACAAGCTCCTTGAGCTTGGTACGAGTGCCTTAGAGATTTTCTGACTCAAATGGATTCAAAATTGGCAAAGCTGACTATACACTTTTCACTAAACATTGTGATGATCATTTATTCGTATGTCAAATTTATGTTGATGACATTATCTGTGGATCCACTAACAAATCTTTCTGTGAAGAATTTAGTGAAATTATGACATATATGTTCGAGATGTCAATAATGGGCGAATTGAAGTTCTTCTTGGGATTCCAAGTGAAGCAACTGAGAGAAGGTACATTTATAAGCCAAACCAAATATACACGGGACATTCTCAAGAAATTCAATATGGACAAAGCCAAGCCCATCAAGACACCCATGGCCATTAATGGACATCTCGACCTCAATGAATACGGTTCAAATGTGGACCAGAAGGTATATCGGTCCATGATCGGTTTCTTACTTTATTTATGTGCATCTAGGCCAGATATTATAATTAGTGGTTGCTTGTGTGCAATGTTTCAAGCCGCACCTAAAGAGTGTCACTTAATTGCTGTAAAAGAATCCTAAGGTATCTTGTGCACACACCCAACTTGGGCCTTTGGTATCCCAAAGGATCCAAGTTTAACTTGATAGGGTATTCCGACGCTGACTATGCAGGATGCAAAGTCGATAGAAAGAGCACGTCAGGGACTTGTCAGTTTCTTGGTAGGTCCCTAGTTTCTTGGTCATCTAAAAAGCAAAACTCCATTGCTCTTTCCACAACGGAAGCAGAGTATGTTGCAGCCGGTAGTTGTTGCGCACAACTACTTTGGATGCGACAGACCGACAGACTCTTAGGGACTACGGCTACAATCTTAGTCATATCCCACTTCTATGTGATAATGAAAGTGCTATAAAAATTGCACACAAACCTGTAGAGCACTCAAGAACTAAGCACATACATATCTGTCATCATTTTCTTAGAGATCATTCATTAAAAGGTGACATTGCTATTTCACATGTTAGGACTGAAAAACAACTTGTAGATATTTTCACCAAACCATTAGATGAGAAAAGGTTTTGTGAGCTTAGAAATAAACTTAATATTCTTGACTCTCGAAATGTGGCTTGAAACGTTGCATACCTGGTTGAAACTTCAAACATCGCATTTTATTGTTAAAAACTGCTCCCCACCTCTTTTTCTTCTAAGAAAACTAATTTTAATGAAGAAATCTTGAAGTTTATGACCACTTTTCATTGTTGATTGCCTTCTGGTCATAAGTACCAAGATTATTTGTAAAACTTGTCCTTGAATCACTATTAAATATCTCTAAATTCTTAGGTTTTCCAGGGGCACCGGACTAGTCAGGTTTGCCACCGGACTAGTCCGGACAGTCTCTCTTTCCTATGTTTTCCAGGAGAACCGGACTAGCCCGTCCCCTGACCGGACTAGTCCGGTCGGCCGCGTATATAAGCCGCTGGCCGACCCAAATCAAAATTTCAAACCTCCCTCCACTTCGTGTTGAACCCTCACCTCTCCTCTTCCCTCCTAAACCCTAGCCCCCAAAGAGACCTTGAGCCCTCAAAATTGAAGCTTTCTTCGTGGGAAATCCTCTACTCGACGAGTTGATCCTCCCCACCGGACAAATTCAAGCTTCTTCAACTCGAATCTTCAAATCTCGGTAAAATTCTCCCTCAAACTAAAATCTCAATTTTTCTCATTCTAGCTCGTTTCCTTTGATTCCAAGGTTGTACATTGGCTTCCTAGATGTATTCCTACCACCTTCATGTCATTTTGTATCCTTAGATAGAAATTTTGGAATTCAACGAAATGATTAGGGTTCTTGCCAGGCCGGACTAGTTTGGTGCCCAGAGACGGACAAGTTCGGTACCCCGGACAAGTCCGCACTCTGAACCCAGACAAGTCCGATCTCTGATGTCTGAACCCTAATGTGACCTTGATCCTTGGTTCATTCTTACCTAATCCATGAACTCCTTATTAGGCACGATGTCTTCAAGCTCAGATGACAGTTCTTTCCACGCTGATGAAGAAGTTGAACGTGAGAAGGCTAGGAGAGCCAAGGAGAGGAACATGAAGAAGAGACATGATGTCAATGTGCACTCTCCACCCTCCGACGACAATTTGTCCAAGAAGAGGAAGGTGGTTGTTAAGAAGGCCCAAGGAAAAGCTGGCGAGAGCTCCTCAGGGCCAAAGAGGACTCTCAACAAAGGGAAGGGGCTTGCTAGCGGACCCATTGGGCCCCTGAAGATGAAAAACCCAAGTCACCACAACAGGCAGCATTCCAGTGAAGATTTCACCAGGAAAGGGGGTGAGCTTGCCGATAGCTTCAGGAAGATTAATGTGTATAATCAACCTCGGCAATGCTCTGACCCAAGATTTTGGAGCAACTTCCATGCCGACTACTACGAGCATCTGTACATGAAGATGAAGAATCCCGTTGTGAAGAGTCAATGGGTGAACATTGGGTACATGCAGTCGAAGAAATATCCTGCCTTCCATGAAGTGGTTGAGGCCCTGGAGAGGCACGGACTGAAGGAACTGTTTTCTTTTGAGAATGACTGGAATAATGAGATCATCACCCAATTCTACTCTACGCTCTACTTTGCTTGGGGTAATAGAGACAGTCTTACTTGGATGACCCATGGTTCCAAGTATAGTGTCACTTATGATGAGTTTGCAAGGATTCTTCATCTTGAACATACTGTGGATCATGATCTTGTCATCCACAATTTGCAACCCTTGGAGAAGGATGAGCTCAAGTTCCTCTATGACACAAGAATGCCGTATGTGCCTCCCAACAGCAAATATCTAAAGCCCTTCTCTGTGGTCCTCAACAGAATCTTGAGGAAGACAATAGCCCCGAAAGATGGAGATGCGGAGACTATACAAGGAACTTTGAGGACCATAATGAAGGTCATTAGTGGAAGAAGACCATTCAATGTCTTTGAGTACATCTACAATGACATTGTAAACATCTCAATCACTCCCAATAGATCTTGCGGGTATGCCCCGTACATCATGTTCATGATTGAGAAAGTGACGAGACTTGAGTTTGTCAAGTATGTCGCTCATACGGGGTTGAAGCCGCAAAAGCCCACCGAGTACACTCTACCCTCAGCTCCTAATGCACCTTCCTCCCCTGAAGATGAGAGGAGGACTAAACAAACTCGGGATGTGAATGCCACAAGATCTACAGCTGCTCCTCCTGGCTCTACACCTGTCCATGAATCCTCCGGTGGTGTTCTCAAAATGCTCACCTCTATCTTTGCCTGCTGCCGCAAGATTGATGTCAGGCAGAAGAAACACCAACAATATGTCAATGCCAATATCAAAGCTATCTGTGAGAAGCTGGAGATTGAGCCGGTTGGATCCCCGCCCGACTTCGAGGACTCCGAGGAAGATAATGCTCCGGCGAATGATGATGGTG
Organism: Tuctoria greenei; assembly: GCA_036927565.1. Lineage (NCBI taxonomy): Eukaryota > Viridiplantae > Streptophyta > Magnoliopsida > Poales > Poaceae > Tuctoria > Tuctoria greenei. Next base: position 112,621,049 of record JAYESD010000001.1, read on the forward strand.
GTGAAGACGACGACCGGACTGAAACTGAAGAAGAGAGCGGCGATGAGTGATTCCTCTCAATTTTTTCCTTTATGGTGCCTTGATGCCAAAGGGGGAGAGATTGAGACTAATAGTTTGAGACTATCTCTAGTTGTAGTCCTTATGCTTTTGTGATCGAGGACATGTACTTATTTTTAAAACCTTGTAATGCACTATTTCTTTTCTTATGTGTGATGTTTATTGTTGCTTGAATGATCATCTTTATGCTCATTGTTGATTATCTTTATTTCATCACACTTTGTTGATCACACACCTGTTAGGCACCCCACCATAAGGTGTGTGCATATGTGAGAAGCTTTTTTGTGGATTTATCGTTATTCTCATATGTGCACACCTTATGAAAATTAAAATTTTACTCTCATTTGTCATATCTCAAACGGTTGTCATCAATCACCAAAAAGAGAGAGATTGTAAGTGCATCTAGGATATCCCTTGTGGGTTTTGGCTAATTGGTGACAAACATATGAGATCCTAATGATTCTATTGAGATAATTGCAGGACAAACAAGTGAAACAGCTCGGTGCACACAAAAAGGTGAAAATGGAGTGGTGTCCAAAGAGGGATACTTTGATGGAGCTTGGAAGATCAAATTAGATTTTAAATGTATAGGGAGTATATGAAAGACACACTCCAAGAGCTCACAACTTTGTGCTGGGGTAAGGGTTTAAGATTAATCTAACTTTCACAATGCACCGGACTAGTCTGATCGTGGACCGGACTAGTCCATTTCACTTTCTAGAATCTATCATATTGGGAGACCGGACTAGTCCGTGTGTCCACCGGACTAGTCCGTTGAACTTTCTGGAGTCTCTCATATTGGGAGACTGGACTAGTCCGTGTGTCCATCGGACTAGTCCGTTGAACTTTCTGGAGTCTGTCATATTGGGAGACCGGACTAGTCCGTGTGTCCACTAGACTAGTCTGTTGAACTTTCTATAGTCTCCCATCCGTGGAGATCGGACTAGTCCGTTGAACTTTCTGAAGTCCACCTTCACACAGAACCGGACTAGTCCGAGCTTGGACCGGACTAGTCCGGCAGACTTTCTAGACTTCAAAGTACACTGTGACCAGACAAGTCGGGACTTGCATCGGACTAGTCCGGTGTTAGGGCTTTTCAACGGTAACTTTTTGAGAACCATATAAATAGAGAATCCACGGTCTTCCAAACAACACACACGTCGAATATTGCTGCAAACACAAACCTTAGTGCCGCTACTTTGTCTCAAGAGTCTAAAACAAATCTCCCTACACATCTAAGATGCAAAAAGAAGTCATATCATTAGAACCCTTGGATTCGAGATTGGGAGATCGTCGTTCCTTCGTTGCGAGCTCTTGGGGTTTGATCTTTCTACACTTTTACTCTTCATTGTAATACTTTCAAGTGTATTTGATCGCCTCTTCGTTGTAATTCTCATGCGAACTCTCAACTTGTGAGGTTGCCCCACAAACTTGGTGATTAACCTTGATAGTGGAATCAAGTCGGCCTTCGTGGTGACTTGAAGAGGGAAAGGATTGGAGACCTGACTCTGTGTGAGCTTCCTCAATGAGGACGTAGATCTCATGGTCAGATCGAACCTATGTAAAAATTCGTTTGTCTCTTGTGCCTCATTTACTTTACTTTTCGTTCACTAGATCACTTGATTACTAAACATCAATTCAGTTGCTTATAAGTTTTTACGTGCAGTCATACAATAATCTTAAATCAAAGAATTTGTTGTGCTCCTTTCCGCTGCTAGAAGAATCTAGTTTCCCAAATAACACTTAATCAACTCACAAGTTTCAGCACACCGGACTAGTCCGTCCACATAACCGGACTAGTCCGGTCCATCCAAGTTTTTGACGAATTTATTAAGTGTGCAGGAAATTCAAAAGGCCTATTCACCCCCCATCTAGGCCACATTCACTTGACAAGAGAAGCAATATCAAGAGCATTAATTTCCTCAATAAGCACATTCAAGCGAGAAAATATTTCATTGACATTTCCATGAGGTAGCATTTTCAACTCATCATATTTGTCCTTAAGCATATGATATTTTAGTTCTTTAACACGAGAAGAACCCTTATGAATTTGAATCAAGCAAGCCCAAATTTCACAAACTTTTTCTTTGCTAGCAATCCTAGCAAACACATCTTGACTAATGCATTCATAAATAGCATTTCAAGCTTTTGCATCCCACTTGACTTGATCACCTATATAGTTGTGCTCACCAAACCCCGCATGGGTTGCTTCCCATACCTCGGGAGCAATAGCCTCTAGATAAACACACATGCATGCTTTCCAATAGGTAAAGTTCTTGCCCTCGAAGATGGGAACCGAACCCCCAATCTTGGCCATTTTAGCTCTCTAGCGGTGAAGCTAGAATGATCCAATGAGCAACCAAGCTCTGATACCAATTGTAAGGATCGAATGCCCAGGGGGGTGAATTGGACTTCTTTTCAAAAATTAAAGCAATAAAAACTTAACTACTAAAAGCCCAATTTCCTATGAAAACAACCTATACATTCAAGTGAATAGTAATTTTGCGGTATATGAAATGCATAAGTGTAAAGGGAAAGAAAGAGTGTGCAAACTCCCGAAGAGATACGAAGACACGGAGATTTATCCCGTGGTTTGGCAAGATCGTCAATACCTTCTTACATCCATGTTGTGGCACCCACCAAAGGGTATAGTCACTCCCAAGTCACCGAGACCACAGATCTTCACTAAAAGTCTTTGTTCGCCAACCCGACAAGGTGCAGCTCAAGCCTTGTACAAGTTTGATCCTCCGGGCTTCCACAACCGTCTTGGCAAGCTCCGGAAGACTCTCTCCAATCACCGATTGTTACACTGTGAGTGGAATAACCAAGAGACACTCCCTTACAGCTCTCACTACCCTAGAGACTCCAATCACTAAGAACGGAAGCACACAAGCATCATCTCTAGCAAGTTCTAGCCTATCTCTTGGTGTACAAGTGGTGTAAATGATGTGAAAGTGGTAGCTCAACGTCTTGAATGTTTGTTAATGTGTATAGTAGCTTTGGGGATCAAGACTTATCAAAGTGACTGGTTGAAGGGGTATAAATAGTCAGCTTTCACGAGATAGCTGTTGGAAAAGTAGGCTGACATCACTATTCTGCAAACATCGGATGATCCGATGTTCTCCCTTCAGTTGTCATCGGTCGAATCCAAATTAGCTGATGTCACTGTGTCAGATATGACTGTTGATCGACCGATGTAACACTTGTCTCATCATCGGATGATCCGGTGACACTTCATCCAGAATGGTCCAGAAATAATGCTTAATGGAGTGATTGACCGATGTGTTATAGTTGTACATCGGATGGTCCGGTGTTACACTTGGTCCAGGGTAATTGCTTACTAGAATGATCGACCGACGTAACACTTTTCATCATCGGATGATCCGGTGTATACTTCAGACAGAGGTCTTCTTCTACTCAGAACCAACTCGACCGATGTAGTGTTTTTTGGAAACAGCGGTTGATCCGGTGAGTTGATTTTGTCTACTTTGAGTTGTTCTAAGTGATTCTTTTGGAATTTGTTCGAGTGACCTCTTAGACATTGGTTTGAAATGTTCTTCTGATGATTACCAAGTCTTGGGTGTTGTCAATTTTGATGGAATAACTTTAACATATGAGATTTTTCTTTTAGTCTTCATAAAGAAACGATTGACCTTTTAAAATAATTTGTTAAGGGGTCTCCAATTGTATCCAATGAGCAGTAGATGCTATGCATATAGAGTCCATTAAGTGTGATGAGTGATACGAGAGACCTTAAATCCACAAACTCATTAGTAATATCCAACGATTGTCATTAATCACCAAAATCATACCTCATGGAGGCCTAGATGCTTTCAGCCACTGTCGACAGCGTCCGTCGCAAATAAGCTTATTTATGACAAAACTTTAGTGAGATTGAAAACCAGCGCAAATAAGGAAAACCGTTGCAAATAAATTATTTGCGACGATTTTTTACTTAATTGCGACGGCTATGGCCGTCGCCAATCAATGAGATTGCTGTAGTGACTGCTTGCATCAGTTAAATAAATGTACACCAAAAACAATCCAAAGAGGAAAGCATCAAGTGGTTTCTTCTCAGGTAACTTTACTGAAGTAGCAAATTGTCTCTCTGTGCAGCCAACTAATTATCACCAACAGGAATACTTTGAATCTCTGTTCAAGATTGAGAGAATAGATATTTCTAAAATAAGAACACATGTTGTAATATATTTATTTTTTGCGATTGATATTGCAAAATGAATACTTGAATTTCAGGCTAACACACATGATTATTATTGATTAGTTTGGTCTGCATACACGATAGATCAGGATTTAGACAACTAACAAAATTGGTCAATACCCCCCCCCCCCCCCCCTTCATAATCTTTCAGACTATCCCACAAAATTGAACATTGTAATCAACCATACTATAAACCAGCTGTCAGAACTTACTATTTTTTTCATACTATCTGAAGTACTAGGTACATGCTAGTGGAGGATGCTAAAGTCACGCGGAGGCTTGCAGGCTCGTTCTTGACGGATCTATGACGAATAGGAAAGGAGTCAACACATGAGAAACTCTAGTCGATGTTAGAGTGGAAGAACCCTAGCCATCGGAAGAACCCTCAAAATTTCTTTTCCCATGTCCTTCAGATGATTAATGACCATGGATTCAGAAGCTACACAAACAATGTAACAAAAGTATAACCAAACACAGTTCTAATTAGTCACAGCTAGCACCGATTTGTTTTTTTGTTCAACATCCTCTAATTGAATGAAATGAGTGACCAAAATCAGGTGACAAAGTGGCAGGCCAGGTACTCAACAAAAAATTCAATTAGTTTAAACAAAGAGAATAGTACAAACTAATAAACATACTACCAGAAACAGGAGATGTTTCATGTTAACTCAAAAATGTCATACAGTACCGACTACCAAGTTATTGACTACTAACCTTATCAAGTGATTTTTCAAACTGCAGGTTGACACTTTAAGCAAGCACACGCATAACAGGAACCCTAGCCGAAGTGAGAGTGTAAGTTGGAAGGGCACCGTCCGTCGAAGTAGGCGCAGGATTCATCGTCGGGAGAGGAGTCACCGCATCCGGAGCAGAGTAGTCGAGTTGTCACCATCCGGGATGAGTCGGCACTCTGTCAGGGTGGAAGGGGGGCATCAACACTGTCGGGAAGTTGGGCGACATGCATGAGTCGGTGCCGCCGAGAGGGGGCGAGAGTGTGCACCGCTAGGAAGGGGTCGAGGGCGTGGCCCGTTGGTGGCTAAGGCGAAGGCAGGTATCGAGGGTGATTTCGGCGCCACCGGGAGGGGTGACAGGGGCGAATTGGCGCCGCTGAGAGGGGGTGGCGGAGGCGAATCTGTGTCGCCGGGAGGGGGCAGTGGCGAATCGGCACTGCTGGGAGGGCGGTGAGGGCGTGCACTGCTAGGAGGAGGTCGAGGGCGTGCGCCGTCGGAGGGTGAGGCCGAGGCGGGTGCCGGGGGTGAGTACCGTGAGTTTGGCACCACCGGGAAGGGGGCGAGGGCGAGCGCGAGCGCTGTGAGAGGGAGGGGTGGCGGGTGCAAGGTCGACAAGGGGGTAGTGGCGGCAGAGTCCTCGCGAGTCACTCAAGAGCGCGTCCCCAGTCCGCTGTAGAGTTTGGGATTTCCACTCAAGCATTACCAAATGCACCTATTAGAAAATGGGAGGCAAGGCAATTTACTGAACAGTTTAACACACGAAAGCACGCTGTGACAAACACCGACACATAGACGGGACAAGAATAATCGCATTCCAATTTAAAAATGGAGGAACCACTGTAGATGTTGATGAAGATCTAATTTGCAGCAAACGTTGATGGTCAAATTGGACAGCAGCACCCTATCTCCTTGGTAGACGACCTATGACAAAGAATACGAGCAGTCACGCGGAGCACTTCCCAAAAACCTTATTCACCCTCCCCCAGTGCAGGACTGCAAGGGTGAGGAATTCCGGAGACCTACTTTCCCGATCGTCGACACACACAATTCCGGATGGAGGTTCTGTAGTATCCCGAACTTGTCCGTTATTGAGTACGGACTAGTCTGATATTCATCTCTAGAACTTTTTGGAGTTGTCCGATAGTTTCCCATTTTGGTACGATTTGCGAAAGGTTGGTCGAACCTCCAGACTTGTCCAGACCCATACTGAACTTGTCCGTTTTGCTCTCTGGACATTTTCGGACTTGTCCGAACCCTAATCGGATTTGGCCGTTCTTCTCTCTGTTCAAAATCGGACTTGTTCGGCCCCTAGCGGACTAGTCCGGTGTGCCCGACTCGGATTCTATTTCTTTCTCCATGACAAGTTATTGGGTAATTGCCTTAAGTGGGCCAAGAACACCGTGCCCGATATTAGTGGACCCCACCACGACCCCTACTCGTCCTCCACCACCCTTAAACTTAAATTCCACCCAAAACCTACCACATCCACACATAATTGTGACTAGTTAGCAGGCTATGATATCAACTTAATAACATGCATTACCACATAATTGCATTATTCATGCATGTCATGACATATTGAGTAATATATGAGCATTTATTGATTGTAATGCTTGTTTTGTATGTTTGTTGCGCGGAATAGAAGGTGTGGCTCTAGAGGGTGCTGTGGAGGACCTCCAGCACTAGAATTTTGAAGTTTTCGATCCTAACCAATCTCAAGAGAAAGGCAAATGTCCTTGATCATTTTGATCCTGTTTTTAAATGTTTTGTTTGCAAAACTGCATGCTTGTATTAAATTGATGGGAAACCCAAGATATGTGTTTACTAGCCGTCCTAAGTGGGTGAAAGATGAGAACGCCTTGTCGAGGCCCGCTATCCACGCGCTGGAGCTTTCTGTCCCCACCGTCGTTTTTTGCCGTTGTGCCCATCTCGACAAAAACATTACTACTAAATAGACCGTGACGTGCCCTAAATGGGCCGTGTCAGGCTGGGCTAGGCCGAAGCCCGTTTATATACATAGAGTAATTAATTACTCGAACAAAAATAATAACTAAGCAAAAAGCAATTATAATACAAATTAAACAATTAACAACTAATTAACATTAACATACCATAATGCGTGTACAGCAGCGGTGACATGGACAGCGGCGGCGGCAGCAGTGTGGGCAGCGGCGGCGGCGTGGTAGCGGCAACGGTGTGGGCAGCGGCAACGGTGTGTGTATAGAACAATTCACATTAATTAATATAACAATTAACATACATCATAAATCTAGCTAAATAATGTGTATAATCCAGAATTTGAATCTAGCTAAATAATTTCACTTGCAATTCGAATCTAGAGAGAGAGCGAAGAGGTAACGAACAGTGGGAGGTTGGAGGCGGCGGGCTATGGCGATGGGCGCCGGCGGCGGGCAGCGGAGGAGGGCGGCGGGGACTGGCGTCGGCGGCATCGTCATGAACCTGGGGCGTCAAGCGCCGGGAGGCGCGGCGGGCTCTGGAGGGTGGGCGGTGGCAGCATCGGACGAGCGAGTGAGATGCCAGTGGTAGCGAGCGAGGGCTGCAGCGCAGGAGTGGGCGAGCGGCGGTAGCGAGCTAGTGGCGGCAAAGTGTGCGGAAATGGGAGTCGGGCCGCATAGGCCGGCGGTATATCCCCTTATTTGGGACGACCGTTAACTTACGATGGCGCTAGGGTTAGCCGTCACAAGTTACTTAGTTTGCGACGGTACTAAGGTTGACCGTCGCAAGTTATACCTCTATTTGCGACGCCGACATAATTTGTGACGGAATTAGAGCACGCCGTCGCAAATTGAGCTTTGATCGGTGACGGTAATTTAACTTGCGACGGACACATGCGTGCCATCGCAAGTTATTTAATTTGCGACGGCAGGCCATCGCAAATTATTGCAGCTGTCACAAATGGTAGAGTTTCCTATAGTGAGTAGATTGATAGTGCTTTACAAAGCATATGCTTCCGGATGATTTTATTTTCTGAATTGGTTCGATCTATGGATAATTGGCTTGTACGAGGTACAACAAACCTTGACAGAAGGAGCCTTTTCTGTCAAATGACACCAGAAATTATTCAAAAGCATTTGGACTAAACAAATCAGCACTTATTCACTGTATCTTTGTGGCAGTAGAATTTGTAGAATCATTTTTTCTTGTAATATTTTTTATGTGAACTCAGTCATACATTTTAATTTGACACGATACTCATGTATCCTTTTGTTCTGCACATGTATGAAATTTTGTAATTTGTACAAATATGATGCGATCTACTGATACGTACTGTACAAATCTGACATACGGTGTCTATTGTAATTTTTATTTTATTTTTCACATTTTTTTACTTCTACACTGTATTTTATGTTACTGTTTTTTCATACTGGCAACCACAATTTTCTTGAAAAATCTGAGTTGTAACATGTTCAAGAATCATTTTTTTCTTATTTTTAAAAAGAAATCATTATTTTTATAGCACAAATCAATAATATTCCTCTATTAAAGAATACTCTCTGGCAGCCAAATGAAGAAAGGAAAAAACCTGGTGTGAAATCACTCCTTCCTGGATCAGATGTCAACCCAAACCCAGGTTGGATTGGCTAACACGTGTGTTATGTCCCAACTTGCCAAACAAAGCTGTAGGGGAATTTAGATCGCAGCTGCTGTTCTGTCTATGGAGGAGAAGAGACCAGATGTTGAACGTGCAAGGGACTGAACTGTCAGAGTTTGGTGAGTGGAGACTCTATGAATGACGAGTGTGTCCCAGCTGGAAGCAAGACATAGAGGCAGAGGTTGGTAAATGGGGCCCAGTGGCTTAGAACAGACACAGCAGCAAAACAGGGAACGGTCTAGTGTATCAGCAGACTTAAAATAAGGAAAATATATAGCAAATGAGCTCTACAAATTCTGAAATTTTGAGGAAGATTTCCTGACATCCTTAATATAATTTTAAAATATCAAACACCAGCGAGTGAATCTAACAATAGTTTATCATTTTTCTTGTATAGACATGCATATGAGTTAAATGACGATGTTCAGGCTCTGTTTGATGCACCATTTAGCAGCTGCTGTACAGGAATATTCTGTTTGAGTATGCAATATGATGAAAATGAAAAATCGAGCATAAAAAAATATGATGATGCCAGTTTAAATTAAAAGGGCATATGTCGGCGGTTAGAACCGGCAGATCTCCCTACACTACTAAAGTGATAGGGGAGTTTGATGTTCGGTGTGGGCGCGTGGAGATTCAAGAAGGTGAATAGGAGTTTGACACAGGAGACAAAGGAATTTACGTGATTCGGGCCGCCTAAGCGTAATACCCTACTCCACGAGTGTGTTGGTGTTGTATTAGCAGTATGAGTTTGCCATGAGTGTATGGGGTGCGTGAGTTCGTTCGTCAACGTGCCTGTGTGTATCGTCGGCCTGTCCTTTTATAGTACAAGGACAGGACGTTACAAGTTAGCCTGGCCCGACATGTGGCCCCGGCGGTTACTAGTATTGATACACGCTTAATTGCTCTTAATGATCCTGTAACGGGCTTTAACAGCACCGTTACCGGTGTTAAGATCGTCCGTTTAAGTGTCATTAATATAGCATTAATGACACTTAATCGGGTCTTGAAGTCCTTGGCTCTCCTTTGATGATCCGGAGCCGTTACAAGGTCTTCCGGAGGTTAGAGGCCGAAGGTCCAACGATTGAACACGTGGCAGCTCCGGAGCTTGCTGTGGGAAGCAGGAAGCTCCGGGGCTACCCGACACGTGTCAGGTCCGGAGCTTCTCTCGGTCTGGGGTTAAGCCCGGAGGTGCCATTTGGGTACGTGGCCCGGAGCTTCCCCCTTGTGGGCGGTAGCTCCGGTTTGGCAGTACACGTGGCGATCCAGGGATTAACCATGTTGGAGAAGCGGGTCCGGTTATTTTTGACATGTGGGCCTCCGAGGGTCTTCAAACCAAGTAGATGACTTTCCTTTGAAATCTTCGTAACCTCAAGGGGTGTACGGTTTCTAGGGTACCGACAGTGGCCCCCTGGACCTACCTCGGAGGAAGATCACTGGGGTGAAGTCATTTCGTCGAAGGTGGGTCCATCCTCGCGACTCTTGAGCTGAGTCTGCAAGGGTCTTCGAAGGTGCCGTTGGCAGGGATTTACAGTTAGATCCGCCGCGTGGCGCACCTCGTGCGGCAGATGAGATCTTTGATGTGCGGATCTCACGCAATTGAAGGTCGCCGGTTCCCGATATGAAAACCGTATCGGTTCCGCGCGCCTTGTCAGGGCGCCGCCTTTGGGTTTCTCGCCTTGTGATGACAACCGTTCGCCTGGGTAAGAGCCTCGACTTGATCGTCGGGGTGGTCCTGGGCCCTCTTGTCATCGGCTGGGTTGAATTCTTGAGTGGTATCTTCGACTTCCCTGCAGTTTCCATCCAAGCGTTGCGAGGGCTTACTTAAGAAGGAAAGCGCGCACCGTCGGGAGTTCTTTACGCCTCTCATCTGATCTTGCGCTCAAACTCCCAACTCGTGCTTCGCTCCTCTTCTCTTGCCTAGCTGTGTCGCGATGGAGTTGGGTCTGCACGAGAGTCGCTTGAAGACCGACGGCGATTTGAAGAAGGTCCGGGCCCTCATGGGGTGGTCCTCGGACTTCTTCAACCGCTTGGTCCGTGCCGGCGGAGAGCTCCCCTTCGAGAAGGAGCGTGCCGCCGAAATGGTGTACTTTTCTTCGTACGACATTGTGGGGTTGATCCCACCTTTTTCTTCCTTCTTCTTGATGCTGCTAGACTTCTATGATCTGCAGCTGTACCACCTTGGCCCTCACTCCATTCTCCTCGTGTCTATTTTCGTCCACTTCTGTGAGATGTGGGTGGGCATCCCCCCTGTATCGAACTCTTCCGGACCTTCTTCACCGTCCACACCACCGACCAGAGCAATGAGTACCTTGGCTTCTACTACTTCGTGAAGCACAAGAAGTGCCCATTCAAGTACCTCCGGTCGTTTCCTTCCAGGAAGTGGGATGACTGGAAGAAAGATTGGATAGTCGTCAGGGTGGAGGAGCACGAGAGATTGGAGCTGCCCGACAGTCTGCCCGGCATCGACACGACGATCTGGAGTGAAGCTCCAGTGCTGGCGGAAGCTTTCAACCTCGCCTTGACCAGGATCCGCAAATGCGTGGAGGGAGGATTGACTCCTCAGGCGGTATTTTGCAATTTCCTGGCCAACAGGTGGGCGCCGCTGAAGAGGAGGGAGAAGCTCACTTGGGCCCTCAACAGCGTGATGGACGAGGACCGGGTTGAAGTCCAACATGGTTGGGAAAACCTTGGAGTTCCACCTCAAGAAATTCCAGCACGGCATTGACATCGACGGTGATGACTTGACTCCACCGTCGGCCTTTCTCCCTCTGAACGTGGAAGTGGAGTTCAACAGGGAGCTCCGGCGGAAGATGACCGCACTTGACGACCTTGGTGTCGTCGAGAGAAGATCAACCACCCGGGTGGCGATCCCCGGAATGCCCAAAGATGGCTCTGTCCCTGCCCCACAGCCGAGGGTCGAGGTCGTCGGCAAGGGCAAGGAGCTGGTGGATGAGCCGGAGAGCCGGAAGAGGAAGCTGCAACATGCCGACGGAAGGTCCGTCAGGCCCGCTACTTCCGCCTCGGTTCCTTCTTCCCGGAGGGGAAGATCTTCTACCACCGTGGCGATTGTCCCCATAGTGGGGTCCTTCCGGAATGATACAGTTCCTGCAGTGGGGTCCTCCCAGAGCGCGTCTGTTCCCGTGGTGGGATCCTCCTGGGGTGCTAGCTCCAGGCGCACGACTTCGGCACGTGGGACGGTGGGAGCCTCCAGGTCTGGGGGTTCTTCCCGATCGAGGAGAGCCTCGACCCGGGAAACGCCCATGGCCGCGACAAGTTCCGGGGGGCCTTCTGGAGCTTCTATGCCGACCGTGGCCAGCCCGGAACGTCCAGGAAAAAGGTTCCACGCAAGCTGGTGCGGAAGCCTTCCATGTTAATTTTTAATCTTTACCTTGGTTAACTATTTAATGGTAGCAACTGTTTGTTAATTTTCTTCGTTCATCATCTGCAGCGTCCCCAAGAAGGGGAGTGAGGCTCCACCCTCAGCCACAGTGTCTGAGGCCGTGAGGGTGGGAGCTTCTGCTCCTGTCTCGGTGCCGCCTCAAGTGGTGGCTGAGGCTGCGACAGCTCCGGCGCCGGCTGTCGTGGTCATGGACCTCGACTCGTCCCTAGAAGTTCCCGTGGTAACGCCAGAGCACGGGAGTGAAGACACGCCAGCGGCACCTATCCCGGAGGTTGAAGCTTCAGTTCCTGGTGCTGCGATGATGGAAGCTCCGGCTGTTGAGCCGGAGGAAGTAGTAGTCCCGGCCTCAGAGCCGGAAAGTGTCGAAGCCCCGGCGGTTGAGCCGGAGATGACTGAAGCCCCGCCATGCGAGCCGGAAGTCGAGGTAGTTCCGGCAGTTGGGCCGGTTACCTCCGAAGCACCGGCCGCTGAGCCGGTTATTATTCGAGCTCCGGCCTCAGGGCCGGTCGAAGTTGAAGATCCTTCGGCTCCTGAGCCGGTGGTTGAAGAGGAGATGGAGCTCGAGCCTCCCTCGGAAGAGGTGCCCAGACCGGAGCCAGTAGCAGCTACTGCTCTGGAAGCAACGACGTCGGAGGTACCTGCGGCCGAGCCGGAGTGCCCAAGCGAAGTCGCCGGCCCCCTGCCCGAGGGGGTGAATGAAGACTTGGCGGCGGGGCCTTCTTCGATGGCGATTGAGGCCATCCCGGAGGACGGCCCTAGTGCCTTGGAAGCTCAGGGGTCCAATCTCGTAGAGTGGGACCCAATTTTTGTATGTGAAGACCCGCTGGGACCAGCAGAGGAGACCCCAGCAGGTCCAGAGCCCATCCCGCTGTCGATGTCTATCGACAATGCCTGTTCTAGTCTGCGTCAAGTCCAATTGGCCTTCTTCCACGACAGCAAGGCTCTTGAAGAGGAGCGCCAAACCCTTAGGCGGTGGCGTAATCGGCTCTACTTCGAGACCAAGCTGGCACAGTCGAGGCTAGTGGATGACAAGGAGTGGATCAAGCGGGAGAAGATCCGCCTGGAGTACCGGGGCAAGCTGCTAGATGACAGGGAGAGCATGACTCGGGCCCTCGACGCTCAATCCCAGGAGATTTACAATCAGGCTAAAGCAGCCAACAGTGCGGCCGAGGAACGCCATGAAAGGCTGGAGGTCATTAACACTGCACTCATCAAGCACCGAGAGGCACTTGAAGAGAGGGAGAAACGGCTCGATAATGAAGAGCAGAAACTCCTTGAGCTATGGGATGATGTCCTGAGGAGGGAAGAGGAGCTTGCCGAGAAAGTAGCTCTGGCTGACAAGGGCCTCGAGGAGCGCACCAAGAAATTGGAAGAGCGCTGCCAAGAGGAAGAGGAGAAGACCTGGGTGCGAGGGCAGGAACTCTACGAATACGAGTGTGCCCTTGTTGCCCGAGAGAAAAAAGTGCAGGCTAGGGAGAAGGACCTGGTCGATCGCCGGAACAAGATCCACCTCCGGGAGGAGGAGCTCGGAAGACTCGAGAGGCGGGTTGCTGAAAAGATTCAGCAAAACGCCAAAGAAGTTGAGCGCCTCGCCCGTGAGAATTCTGAACTGACGGCGGCCAGGAGATCCCTGGAAGAGATGAAGAGCTTAAGGACTGCGAACTCCTTACAGATTTGGGAGTTCCTGGGCAAGGCCAACGACGTGCTGACGCCGATGGGTTTCAGCCTCGTGCGCCCGGATGATCAAGAGCCGGAGCCGGACCTTGCGCTGCAAGCGTTAAGCGCAGCAGGTAGCAAGCTCTCCAAGGTGGGCGATGTCATCGCGGACCAACTGGAGGTTGAGGGGCAATCCCTGGCGAAGAACGTCGCAGAGTATGTGCTGACGTGCTACACCAGCCGGAACTCCCGATTTCCTCTGGACCCGGTGCTTGAAGGACCCGTCGAAGGAGAAGGCGAAGCTACCCGAGCCAGCGTATCGGAGGTCGCCCAGAAGGTCGCCCAGTTCTTCCATAGGGTCTAGGACCATCTCTGTAGTTCTCACTTGTATTTTCTCTTCTTCTTCCTCAATTTTGTAATCCCTTGTCTCCAGATGTAATCTCTTGTCTCCATATAAATGATATCCCCAAATTTTTGTGAATTTCACTTTTTGTCTTCAACACCTTTATCTTCACTTGGCCCCCTGGTAGATGTACACAATTTGATTTTGAACATGTACCAAAAAGGATATTGTGTTTTGTTGAAGACTCATTTGCTCCGAACTTGTAGAATTTAGGTCCGAAGTCTTCGATAGTTAAGGTCCCTTGAGGTTGTCGGAGCTTAGAAGCTCCGGCATTGTCCATCGCTGGAGCTTAATAGCTCCGGCAATAGCCTCTATCAACACGTATAGTGTTGATAGTTAGTCCTCCGGGATGTCGGAGCTGAGTAGCTCCGGCAGTGACCTTTGCCAACACTTAGTTTGTTGGCTGCAGACTCCATTTATGGGGTCTTCGCACCATCTTTTATTCAGCGTCGACGGCCGGCCCCCTTAGGGGAGTCGGAGCTTAGTTAGCTCCGGCTTTTCTCCATCAACATAGACATTATTTTTCCTGCACACTTAAGCCAAGAAAAATAGTAAAATTCGTTCCTTGTCTATAATTTCGTCGCGGCTTACGATTCTCAAGAAGACTTTAAGTCAAACGCGATTTTAAATACAACCGAATGCGTTGTCTTTTCTTCTAGATTCAACCGTCCATGGACCCGTCTTACTTCGGCCTGCCGGGGTGTAGGTAGAGTGGCGTACTTAGGGTGCTTGACCAGGCTAAGTCGATAGCACACTCCAGCCCTAGATTGGCTTGGCGACTTTCAGGCGAGTTGGCCATGAACAATATTTGAATCCAAAAGAACTGACAATACAACTCGAATCGTATATAAACCGGTCGAACTAAAATTTCTTAAGAATTGCACGTCTTTGTTATAGACAAGAAAGAGAAAAATAAAAATGTTGAGCCTGTACAAAATAAATGCACGTGGAGTCTATTTCACATGAAGATGTCTTTCATTATAGGTTTGGGGTACAGGGGAAACAAGTACACTCTTAGGGTACGGAACCAGGCTAAGTGTGTTTTATTTCTCGTTTGACCCAGGGTAGTTAGCCGCACTTTTTGTCCTGAGACTTTGACAAGTGTTGCATGAGCTTTGCGGACCTTTCAGGAAAGGTCCGGCTGCTCTCCCGGAGGAACTACCCGACTCTGTACAATGACTCTATAACATACACCCCATGTTACTCAAGACTCACCTCCGTGGTATTAAGTGTAGAACTTACGGAGGTGCTCGATGTTCCAAGGATTTGGGAGAGGTGTCCCATCCTCGGTAGCCAAGCGAACGCTTCCGGGACGGGATACTTTAATCACTCGGAAGGGCCCCTCCCAGCCGGGGGAGAGTTTGTTTAACCCTTCTCTGGATAGTATTCTCCGTAGCACCAGATCGCCTTCCTCGAGATGTCGGTTGTGTACATGCCGCTGGTGATAACGCCGTAGAGCTTGACGATATCGGGCATTCCGAACAGCTGCTTGGCACCTTCCCTCCTCAAGGAGGTCTAGGTCTTCACGCCGGAGCTGGTCCTGCACGGCTTCGTCGAAGGTCCGGACCCGGAGTGAACCCAAGGTGATTTCCGGAGGAAGGATTGCTTCAGCTCTGTACACCAGGAAGAAGGGTGTCTCTCCAGTTGACCGGTTTTGAGATGTCCTGTTGGCCCATAAAGTGGGAGGAAGCTCTTCGATCCAGTTGGCTCCATGTTTTTTCAAACGCTCATAGGTGCGCGTTTTGAGTCCCTTAAGGATTTCCGCATTTGCTCTCTCGGCTTGGCCATTGCTGGCTGGGTGAGCTACGGAGGCGTAGCAATCTTGTATGCCGAGGTCTTCGCAATATCCTTGGAATGCTGAGCTTGTGAATTGAGTCCCATTATCAGTGATGATTTTGTTTGGGACTCCAAATCTGCTTACAATGGATTGCAGAAAGTTGATAGCAGATTGCTTGTTGATCGTCACAACTGGAGTTGCTTCCGGCCACTTGGTGAACTTGTCAATGGCGACGTACAGGAACTTGTAACCTCCGACGGCTCTCGAGAAAGGTCCCAAGATGTCAATCCCCCACACAGCGAAAGGCCATGTAGGAGGTATCATTTGTAAGGGTTGAGCCGGTGTATGAATTTGCTTTGCATGAAATTGGCATGCTTCACATTTCTTCACCAGCTCAGTGGCATCCTGGAGCGCTGTAGGCCAGTAGAAGCCATGCCGAAAGGCTTTTCCGACCAGCGTGCGGGAAGATGCGTGGTTCCCACACTCGCCTCCATGGATTTCTGCGAGAAGTTCGCAGCCTTCTTCCCTTGTGATGCACCGCATTAGGATGCCGTTGGCACCACGCTGGTAGAGATCCCCTTCTACCAGCGTGTATCTTTTAGCCAATCTGACTAACTGGTCAGCGGACACATCATCGCCAGGAAGGATGTTGTCTTTCAAGTAGCTCCGGATCTCAGTGATCCATGCATCGGAGCTAGCTTGAGCTTTTGAGTCTTGCGTTCTGGGTTGCTCGGAGCTCCCGGCAGCACCTATGACCCTTGATGGCTGCCATGGTAACAGGGCCATCGGGACCGTCAGCTTCGGGATGATGATCTCGCCCCCTTCGCTCAGTTCGGCAGGCTGAGCTGTTGGCTTTGACAACCTCCGGACAAAGGTTCCGTCAGGAGCCGGAGCTCCGGTTGACGCTTTGGTCGAGAGTTCGTCAGCTTCAGCGTTATGGGCACGCTGAACACGGTGGAGATCTAGGACTTCAAAGTCCTTCTAAAGCCTCTGGACTTCAAGGAGGTAAGCAGCTAGCTGCAGATTATTGCAGGAGCATTCACCTTTCACCTGCTTGATGATGAGCTGTGAATCTCCTTTGACCAGCAGTTGCTTGACACCATATGACAGTGCCGCTTTTAGCCCGTAGATGATTGTTTCATACTCTGCCATGTTCTTGGTTGCCTTGAAGTCAAGGTGTACCATGTATTTCACTTTCTCTCCAGTCGGTGCAAGGAGAAGGATTCCAGCTCCGGCCCCCTGCTTCTGCATGGAGCCGTCGAAGTAGAGGGTCCAGTGAGGCTCGGTGAAGGTTGGAACTTGATGCTCCATCTTCTGCTCACTGGGGCCCCCAGGATTTGATGGAGAGGAAGTCCATTCTGCCACAAAATCTGCCAACGCTTGACTCTTGACTGCTTGTCTTGGAATAAATTCAAGATCAAATTCATCCAACTCCGCTGCCCACTTTGCAATATTCCCAGTTGAATTGGGATTATGCAAGATTGCTCGTAGTGGGTAGGAGGTCACCACCGAGACTTTGTGAGCTTGGAAGTAATGTCGAAGCTTCCTGGAGGCAATAAGAACTGCATAGAGCAACTTATGCACCTCTAGGTATCGAGTCTTGGCATCATGTAACACTTCAATGATGAAGTATACCGGGCGTGGAATGGACCGGACCCTCCCTGAGGGGTCCGGAGCTTCCTCTTCATTGATCTGGACCCTCTCGGAGGGGTCCGGATTCTCTTCGGGCACCTCCGGGTTCTGGCTGGAGGAACCCGGAGCTTCTTCAGAAATGACCTGGACCCTCCCGGAGGGGTCTAGGTCTCCTGAAGCGACTTCTTGTGGGTTCGAATCTGGGAGCTGGGACCCAGAATCGCTTTCAGGAACCTCTGGACCTTCCCGAAGGGGTCTGGATTCCTGAGTATGGGGTAGTTCTGGTCTCTCCGCAACCAGAACCATACTGACGACTTCGTCAGTAGCTGAAATATAAAGCAATAAAGGCTCACCAGGGTTCGGAGCTACCAGAATTGGTAGAGTGGTGAGGAACTGTTTCAGCTCCTGGAATGCCTTCTCTGCTTCTTCGGACCATTGGAATGGTCCGAACTTCCTCAATAACTTGAAGAAGGGGAGTGCCCGCTCCGCCAGTCTTGATATGAACCGGCTGAGGGCTGCTAGACATCCAGTTAATTTTTGGACGTCTTTGATGCGGGTTGGTGGCCGCATGTCTTCAGTGGCTTTTATCTTTGCCGGATTAGCTTCTATGCCCTGGTGACTTACCAGGAAACCAAGAAGTTTTCCAGAGCTAACCCCAAACACGCACTTGTCCGGGTTTAGCTTTGTGCGTGTGGCCCACAGCTTATCGAAGACAGCCTGCAAGGTGTCTAGGAGTGACTCCTTGTTCCTGACCTTGACCACGATGTCATCGACATACACTTCCACTATGTCTCTGATGAGTTCTTCAAAAGTTTTGTACATAGCCCGTACAAAAGTTGAAGCTGCATTCTTGAGACCAAAGGGCATGGTTGTGTAACAGTACAATCCATCTACTGTGATGAATGAAGTATGCTCTTCATCCTCCCTAGACATCCTGATTTGATGATACCCAGAATATGCGTCTAGGAAACACAGTAATTCACACCCGGAGGTGGAATCCAATATCTGATCTATTCTTGGTAGTGGGAATGGATCTTTTGGACATGCCTTATTTAGTGTGGTGTAGTCGATGCACATCCGAAGCTTCCCGCCGGCCTTGGGCACAACGACTGGGTTCGCCAGCCATTTTGGATGGAAGACTTCTCGGATGAATCCGGCTTCGAGTAGCTTCTTCACTTCTTGTCGGATGAAGTTCTGCCGCTCTACGGATTGCTTCCTAGGCTTCTGATGCACAGGCCAGGCATCGGGGTAGATCTTCAGGTTGTGCTCAATCACTTCCCTGGGGATCCCAGGCACTTGTGACGGTTGCCAAGCAAACACGTCAACATTAGCCCAGAGGAAAGTGATGAGCGCGAGTTCCTATTTGTCGTTCAATCCTCCCGATATACGGGTGGTCTGAGCGGCATCGGAACCAATTTGAACGACTTTGACGGGAATGTCGGTGTCGCCGCTTGGCTGCACACGGGGTGCAGAGGTCGAGCCTCGTTGACGAATGCTCGGGTGTTTTGGAGCTTGCTCCTGCCTGGAGTCCTCCTCTTGCGCCGTGGTGAGTGCGTGGAGTTCTTCCAGAGCAGTTACTCCGGCGGTACGATCTCCGCGGATCCGGAGAACGCCTACTGGTGTTGGCATCTTCAACACCAGATATCCATAATGAGCAGCTGCCATGAATTTGTACAGGGCAGGTCTACCCAAGATGGCATTGAATGGTAAGTTGATCTGAGCGACGTCGAAGACCAACTTCTCAGTGCGATATTTCTCCCGGGTCCCGAAGGTAACGGGGAGAGTAATAGCTCCGAGTGGGGTAATGGCCCCCGGACCTACTCCGGAGAAAGGTCGAGAGGGCTGGAGATCTGATGGTCGGAGCTGAAGCTTAGTGAAAGCTTCGAAGCTAATGAGGTTAAGCCCCGAACCTCCGTCTACCATGACATGGTGAAGCTGGATGTTATTGATGGTAGGAGATACCATCAAGGGTAACTGACCTGCTCCAACCATGCTCCGCGGGCAATCAGAAGCATCAAAGGTGATGGAGGTGTCCATCCACTTTCGATGAGGTTCCGGCCTGACTGTAGGAGCTACAGCGGCCATATCCCGCCGCATAGTCTTGATGACGCGACGGGAAGTGATATCCCATGACCCACCGAAAATGGTGTTCATGGTCTTCCGACGCTCGTTGTCAGAGACGTCAGAGTCATCATCGACGGAGGTGTAAACGGCCTTCAGGACCTTTTTCGGATCCTGAAACCCTAACTCCTCTTCAGCCGGAGCTTCGTCGACCTTTTGCTTTCCTTCCCGGCGCTTGTTGTAGCGCTCGGCAAGGTTTTGGACCTCCCGGCAGTCTTCCAAACTGTGGCTGCCCGTTTTGTGAATGGGACACCACACTTTGGGTTTGCCACCGTCTTCAGAAGACGGTCGAGGTCGCTTCTCGGGGCGTGGCCCCCGGCCACCCGGAGTTGCAGCAGCTGCAACGTTGGATGTGCCGGCCGACGGCTTTTTTTTGCCGTTGGTCTTCTTTTTCTTCTTGCCACCCCCGGAGGTAGCGGCTTCTTCTTTGGAGGATTTCTTGTGATCCTCCAAGGCTGGTTTGGAGTACATCTCACGGCCCTCCGCAGCTCTGGCACATTTGTCTGCCAGGCTGAAGAGTTCCGTGACGCTGGTGATCTCCTTGATCGCTAGCTTCTCCAACATCTTCTTGTCTCGTACGCCCTGTCTGAATGCCACACTGACAGAGGAGCTAGAGATAGAAGGGATAGTGTTTCGTACCTGAGAGAACCTCTGGATGAAGGACCGCAAAGATTCTCCCCCTTTTTGCACGACCGCAAAAAGGTCTAGTTCAGTGCCTGGTCGGGTGTATGAACTCCCGAAGTTGGCAGTGAACTGACGGCACAGCTCCTCCCAACTGTTGATAGAGTTGGGTGGAAGGCTCATAAACAAGGACCTGGCGGTCCCAGTTAAGGCCACTGGAAAATAATTGGCCATCACGGCCTCGTTTCCTCCAGCTGCCAAGATTGCAGTGGAGTATATCTGAAAAAATTCAGCGGGATTGACAGTCCCGTCGAATTTTTCCGGCAGGTGAGGCCGGAACTTCTGTGGCCATCTAACCATGCGCAGGTGCATGGCTAGGGCTGAACAGCCTCCTCCTACTCCTTCCAGAGTAGAAAGGTCCTGAGCTTCCCGTCTTTCACGGGCACGCTCAATATGGACACGGCCATCCTGCTGACGGTATCGGCGATCAAGCTCCGCCCGGAGGTCATGAGTCCAAAGTCTGGATACCGTGTGAGTGCGTCGAGCCCCGGAGGGCAACGACGTCACTTGTTGAGATGCAGCACGTCTCCTACTATTGGAGACGTGTGGACCAAGTCTTCCGGACAAAGTCTGCCACTGCGACGAGGCTCGTCCCGAAGGAGGAGGACCCTGGTTGTTGAGGCGTTCGGCTGCTGCTGCAACCAAATGCTCCACATCGGCCCTCCACTGCTCCAGTGCATCCCGAGATGCATCCGGAGGAGGTGGACGTTGGAGAAGAGCATGCGCTGCATGGAGCGCGTGTTCCGGGTTGTCATGATTTGCCGACGCAGTAAGCGACGCCGGCGCACCATCACGTTGCCCAGCACGATTTGCTGGGGAAGACGGTGGTGGTGGGAGTGTGACTCCTGCTGGTGCTGAGGCTCCTGCTGGTGGCTGCCTGTTGGAGGGATTGCCCCCAACAGCCTGAGCAGCAGGTTGACCGTTGGATGATCCAGCAGCGGAGTTCACCATTCTCGAAATCTCAGGCGCCCCTACCTTGCGCGCCAACTGTCGGCGGTTAGAACCGGCAGATCTCCCTACACTACTAAAGTGATAGGGGAGTTTGATGTTCGGTGTGGGCGCGCGGAGATTCAAGAAGGTGAATAGGAGTTTGACACACGAGACACAAGAATTTACGTGGTTTGGGCCGCCTAAGCGTAATACCCTACTCCACGGGTGTGTTGGTGTTGTATTAGCAGTATGAGTTTGCCACGAGTGTATGGGGTGCGTGAGTTCATTCGTGAACGTGCCTGTGTGTATCGTCGGCCTGTCCTTTTATAGTACAAGGACATGCCGTTACAAGTTAGCCTGGCCTGACATGTGGCCCCGGCGGTTACTAGTATTGATACACGCTTAATTGCTCTTAATGATCCTGTAACGGGCTTTAACAGCACTGTTACTGGTGTTAAGATCGTCCGTTTAAGTGTCATTAATATGGCATTAATGACACTTAATCGGGTCTTGAAGTCCTTGGCTCCCCTTTGAAGATCCGGAGCCGTTACAAGGTCTTCCGGAGGTTAGAGGCTGAAGGTCCGACGATTGGATACGTGGCAGCTCCGGAGCTTGCTGTGGGAAGCAGGAAGCTCCGGGGCTACCCGACACGTGTCAGGTCCGGAACTTCTCTTGGTCGGGGGTTATGCCCGGATGTGCCATTTGGGTACGTGGCCCGGAGCTTCCCCCTTGTGGGCGGTAGCTCCGGTTTGGCAGTACACGTGGCGACCCAGGGATTAACCATGTTGGAGAAGCGGGTCCGGTTATGTCTGACATGTGGGCCTCCGAGGGTCTTCAAACCAAGTAGATGACTTTCCTTTGAAATCTTTGTAACCTCAAGGGGTGTACGGTTTCTAGGGTACCGACAGCATACATAATTAGTTTCAATGCTTTGATCTATACTTAGCCACACATTCTTGCAATAATTTGTGATGAGCTGAAAATAAGGAGATGGCTGTACACAATTTACATGATAGAACTTGATGCACCATGCCACGCGTGATATGTTAAAATCATTGAAATGCACATACACAAATACAACGTGCTCATATAATCAAGGGATTATTGTGATTTTATCCTTGATTTGAAGGTCAATTGTGATTTTATCCTTCAAATTGAAAGTTTGTGATTTTACCCCTCCTTTTTAGAAACGAAGTCACAGTTTGCCCCTGATTTTAAACACCATTAGTTTAACAGGATTAAACAATTTTAAAAAATGAAATAAAAAATTTAGAAATTGAAAATGACCATACAACCCTTTACTGTAGAAGCCATTTTCTATTCTTCTTCATACCCTAAGCAATCTGCCATGCCGCCGGCTGTGTGCCGCCCGCCCTGGGCCGCACGCCGCCCGTACCCAGCGCGCTTGGAAGTGGCCACACGCCCTGCCCTACCCAGCGCGCTCGGACGCCGCCAACCGCCCTCCCCCCGCTGAGCGCAGATGCTTCAAGTCTCCGACCCTTAGCCATGTTGGCATGCCGAGTGCTAGATCAAATATTTGACGTTAGTTGCTGGAGATGCAGAGATGGTACATCATAAGCACCGCAGAGCGACTTTCTTCAAGGAGACGTCTTCACCTCCTCAGTGTCTGTTTGTTGCTCTGAGAACCTCCAGTTTCAGGATCATCTCGAAGCTAACCTTGTTACCCGACTAAATTCATTAGAGTTTTACTTCTATTTTCAAGTGAGAACCATGAGCAAAAAACATGCTGAACTGAGTTATGTTAAAGTTGAATGTTTCTTTTGTCTCGAAGTTTTTTTATCTGCGGTGATATGTTTGAAAGGTCCTGATCCTGTGTTTTCGTTATCTCATATGAATCCTGAACTTTGACTGTTGCTATCATTACTGGACGTCCTATCGTCACAACCTGAAAGCTCTGTCTATGGATTCATTATTGAAAGGTCAGCAGAGTCTTATGTTTCGGCCGTGTTCTCGTGTTGACTGGGTGACAACCTTAGCTCCTTGCCGATTTGTCACCTTTTTACCATATGTAGGTACCCTGGGTACCATATACCCCTTGGGATTGCAAAGATATCAAGGGAAAGTCACCCACTTGATTTAAAGACCTTCGGAGGCCCACATGTCAGACATGTCCGGACCCGCTTCTCCAACATGGTTAGCCCCAGGGTCACCACGTGTACTATCAAACCGGAGCTACCGCCCGGAATAGAGGAAGCTCCGAACTATGTACCGAAGTGGCATCCCCGGACCTAACCCCAGACCGAGGGAAGCTCCGATGCTGACACGTGTCAGCTAACCCCATAACTATCTGTTCTCTACAGCGTCCTCCTGTGCTGCCACGTGTCCAACCGTCGGACCTTCACCCTCTAACCTCCAGAAGACCCCGCAATGGCTCCGGATCTTCAAAGGGGAATCGAGGACTTCAAGACCCGATTAAGTGTCATTAATACCATATTAAGAACACTTAAACGGACAACCTTAACACCAGTAACGGTGCTGTCAAACCCATTACACCGTTATTAAGGGCAATTAAACGTGTTGAAGAGGTATCAACACTAGTAAATGCTGGGGCCACATATCGGGCCAGGCTAATTTGTAACGGCCTACCCTTATATTATTAAAAGGACAGACCAACGACGTTTACACACACGTTCCATAGACGCTCGGTACAAGCTCATACAGCTAATACAACACCAACACACCCGTGGAGTAGGGTATTACGCTCAGGCGGCCCGAACCACGTAAACTTCCGTGTCTCCTGTGTCATTTACAATTCACCTTCTTGAATCTCCGCGCACCCATACCGAACATCAAACTCCTCTAACGCTTTAGTAGTGTCGGGAGATCTGCAGGTTCCAAACCACCGACAGTTGGCGCGCCAGTTAGGGGCGCCTGAGATTTTGAGAATGGTGAACTCAGCTGCTGGATCATCCAATGGTCAACCTGCTGCTTAGGCTGTTAGGGGCAATCCCTCCAATATGCAGCCACCAGCAGGAGCATCAGCACCAGCAGGAGTCACACTCCCACAACCACCGCCTCCACCAGCAAATCAAGCTGGGCAACGCGATGGTGCGCCGTCGTCAATCACTGCGTTGGCAAATCATGAAAACCCTGAACACGCGCTCCATGCAGCACGTGCTCTTCTCCAACGCCCACCACCTCCGGATGCATCCCAGGATGCACTGGAACAGTGGAGGGCCGATGTGGAACATTTGGTTGCAGCAGCAGCCGAACGCCTCAGCAACCAAAGTCCTTCTCCTTCAGTACGAGCCCCGTCGCAGCGACGGACTTTGTCTGGTAGACTTGGTCCGCACGTTTCCAATAGTAGGAGACGTGCTGCATCACAACAAGTGACGTCATTGCCCTCTGGGGCACGACACACTCACACGGTATCCAGACTCTCAACTCATGACCTCCGGGCGGAGCTTCATCGTCGATACCGCCAACAAGACGGCCGAGTCCATATTGAGCGTGCTCGTGAAAGACGGGAAGCTCAGGACCTTTCTGCTCCTGAAGGAGTAGGAGGAGGCTGTTCAGCTCTAGCCATACATCTGCGTATGGTCAGGTGGCCACAGAATTTCCGACCTCATCTACCGGAAAAATTCGACGGGACTATCAATCCCGCCGAATTTCTTCAGATCTACTCCACTGCAATATTGGCAGCTGGAGGAAACGAGGCCGTGATGGCCAATTATTTTCCAGTGGCCTTAACTTGGACCGCCAGGTCCTGGTTTATGAGCCTTCGACCCAACTCTATCAACAGTTGGGAGGAGCTGTGCCGGCAGTTCACCACCAACTTCGGGAGTTCATACACCCGACCAGGCACTGAACTGGACCCTTTTGCAGTCGTGCAAAAAGGGGGAGAATCCCTGCGATCATTCATCCAGAGGTTCTCTCAGGTAAGAAACACTATCCCTTCTATCTCTAGCTCCTCTGTCATTGTGGCATTCAGACAGGGTGTACGGGACAAGAAGATGCTGGAGAAACTGGCGATCAAGGAGATCACCAGCGTCACGGAACTCTTCGGCTTGGCTGACAAATGTTCAAGAGCTGCGGAGGGCCGTGAGATGCACTCCAAACCAACCCCGGAGGGTCACAAGAAATCCTCAAAAGAAGAAGCCGCTACCTCTGGGAACGGCAAGAAGAAGAAAAAGACCAACGGCAAAAAGAAGCCGTCGGCCGGTACATCCAATGTTGCAACTGCTGCAGCTCCGGGTGGCCGGGGGCCACACCCCGAAAAGCGACCTCGACCGTCTTCTGAAGACGGTAGCAAGCCCAAGGTGTGGTGCCCAATTCACAAAACGGGCAGCCACAGTTTGGAAGACTGCCAGGAGGTCCAAAACCTTGCCGAACGCTACAACAACCGCTGGGAAGAATCTCCTTTCCGATAGAGGGAAGGAAAGCAAAAAGTTGACGAAGCTCCGGCTGAAGAGGATTTAGGTTTTTAGGATCCCAAAAAGGTCCTGAAGGCCGTTTACACCTCCGTCGACGATGATTCTGACGTTTCTGACAATGAGCATCGGAAGACCATGAACACCATTTTTGGTGGATCATGGGACATCACCTCCCGCTGCGTCATCAAGACTATGCGTCGAGATATGGCTGCTGTAGCTCCTACAGTCAGGCCGGAACCTCATCGGAAGTAGATGGACACAACCATCACTTTTGATGCTTCGGACTGCCCTCGGAGCATGGTTGGAGCAGGTTAGTTACCTCTGATGGTATCTCCTACCATCAACAACATCCAGCTCCACCACGTCATGGTAGACGGAGGTTCGGGGCTTAACCTCATAAGCTTCGAAGCTTTTACTAAGCTTCAACTCCGACCTTCGGATCTCAACCCCTCTCGACCTTTCTCCGGAGTAGGTCCGGGGGCCATTACCCCACTCGGAGCTATTACTCTCCCCGTTACCTTCGGGACATGGGAGAAGTACCGCACCGAGAAGTTGGTATTCGACGTCGCTCAGATCAACTTACCCTTCAATGCCATCTTGGGTAGGCCTGCCCTGTACAAATTCATGGCAGCTGCTCATTATGGTTATCTGGTGTTGAAGATGCCAACGCTAGTAGGCGTTCTCTGGATCCGCGGAGATCGTACTGCCGGAGTAACTGCTCTGGAAGAACTCCATACACTCACCACGGCGCAAGAGGAGGACTCCAGGCAGGAGCAAGCTCCAAAACCCCCGAGCATTCGTCAACGAGGCTCGACTTCTGCACCTTGTGTGCAGCCAAGCGGCGACACCAACATTCCTGTCAAAGTCGTCCAAATTGGTTCTGATTCCGCTCAGACCACTCGTATATCGGGGGGATTGACTGACAAATAGGAACTCGCGCTCATCACTTTCCTCCGGGCTAATGTCAACGTGTTTGCCTGGCAACCGTCACAAATGCATGGGATACCCAGGGAAGTGATTGAGCACAATCTGAAGATCTACCCGACGCCCGGCCTGTGCATCAGAAGCCTCGGAAGCAATCCGTAGAGCGACAGAACTTCATTCGAAAAGAAGTGAAGAAGTTACTCGAAGCTGGATTCATCTGAGAAGTCTTCCATCCAAAATGGCTGGCAAACCCAGTCGTTGTGCCCAAGGCCGGCAGGAACTTTTGGATGTGCATCGACTACACCACACTAAATAAGGCATGTCCAAAAGATCCATTCCCACTACCTAGAATAGATCAGATAGTGGATTCCACCTCCGGGTGTGAATTACTGTGTTTCCTAGACGCATATTCCGGGTATCATCAAATCAGAATGTCTAGGGAAGATGAAGAGCATACCTCATTCATCACAGTAGATGTATTGTACTATTATACAGCCATGCCCTTTGGTCTCAAGAATGCAGCTTCAACTTTTGTACGAGCTATGTACAAAACTTTTGATGAACTCATTAGAGACATAGTGGAAGGGTACGTCGATGACATCATGGTCAAGGTCAGGAACAAGGAGTCACTCCTTGACACCATGCAGGCTGTCTTCGACAAGCTGCGGGCCACCCGCACAAAGATAAACCCAAACAAGTGTGTCTTCGGGGTTAGCTTCGGAAAACTTCTCGGTTTCTTGCTAAGTCACCAGGGCATAGAAGCTAATTCGGCGAAGATTAAGGCCATTGAAGACATGCGGCCACCAACCCGCATCAAAGACGTCCAAAAGTTAACTGGATGTCTAGCAGCCCTCAGCCGGTTCATTCCAAGACTGGCGGAACGAGCACTCCCCTTCTTCAAGTTATTGAGGAAGTCCGGACCATTCCAATGGTCCGAAGAAGCAGAGAAGGCATTCCAGGAGCTGAAACAGTTCCTCACCACCCTACCAATTCTGGTAGCTCCGAGCCCTGGTGAGCCTTTGTTGCTTTACATTTCAGCAACTGACGAAGTCGTCAGTATGGTTCTGGTTGCGGAGAGACCAGAGATACCTCATACTCAGGAATCTAGACCCCTTCGGGAGGGTCCGGAGGTACCTGAAAGTGAGTCTGGGTCCCAGCTCCCAGACTCGAATCCACAAGAAGTCACTTCAGGAGACCCAGACCCCTACGGGAGGGTCCAGGTCGCTTCTGAAGAAGCCCCGGGTTCCTCCAGCCAGGACCCGGAGGTCCCCGAAGAAAATCCGGATTCCTCCGGGAGGATCCGGGTTAGTGAAGAGGAAGCTCCGGACTCCTCCGGGAGGGTCCGGACCATTCAGCGCCCGGTGTACTTCATTAGTGAAGTACTACATGATGTCAAGACTCGATACCTAGAGGGGCATAAGCTGCTCTATGCAGTTCTTAATGCCTCTAGGAAGCTTCGCCATTACTTCCAAGCTCACAAAGTCTCAGTGGTGACCTCTTACCCACTTCGAGCAATCTTGCATAATCCCAATTCTACTGGGAATATTGCAAAGTGGGCAGCAGAATTTGCTAAATTTGATCTTGAATTCATTTCAAGGCAAGCAGTCAAGAGTCAAGCATTAGCATATTTTGTGGTGGAATGGACTCCCTCTCCATCAAACCCTGGGGGCCCCAGTGAGCAGAAGACGGAGCATCAAGCTCCAGCCTTCACCGAGCCTCACTGGACCCTCTACTTCGACGGCTCCATGCAGAAGCAGGGGGCCGGAGCTGGAATCCTTCTCCTTGCACCGACCGGGGAGAAGGTGAAATACATGGTACACCTTGACTTCAAGGAGACCAACAACATGGCAGAGTACGAAGCGCTCATCTACGGACTAAAGGTGGCACTGTCATATGGTGTCAAGCAACTGCTGGTCAAGGGAGATTCGCAGCTCATCATTAAGCAGGTAAAGGGTGAATGTTCCTGCAATAATCTCCAGCTAGCTGCTTACCTCCTTGAAGTCCAGAGGCTTCAGAAGGACTTCGAAGTCCTAGATCTCCACCATGTTCAGCGTGCCCATAACGCTGAAGCTGATGAACTCTCGACGAAAGCGTCAACCGGAGCTCCGGCTCCTGACGGAATTTTTATCCGGAGGTTGTCAAAACCAACAGCTCAGCCAGCCGAACTGAGCGAAGGGGGCGAGATCAGCATCCCGAAGCTGACGGTCCCGATGGCCCTGTTACCATGGCAGCCATCAAGGGTCGTAGGTGCTGCTGGGAGCTCCAAGCAACCCAACACGCAAGACTCAAAAGCTCAAGCTAGTTCCGATGCATGGATCTCGGAGATCCGGAGCTACGTGAAAGACAACATCCTTCCTGACGATGATGTATCCGCTGACCGGGTAGTCAGATTGGCTAAAAGATACACTCTGGTAGAAGGGGATCTCTACCGGTGTGGTGCCAATGGCATCCTAATGCGATGCATCACAAGGGAAGAAGGCTGCGAACTCCTTGCAGAAATCCATGGAGGCGAGTGTGGGAACCACGCGTCTTCCCGCACACGGGTTGGTAAAGCCTTTCGGCATGGTTTCTACTGGCCTACAGCACTCCAGGATGCAACTGCGCTGGTGAAGAAATGTGAAGCATGTCAATTCCATGCAAAGCAAATTCACACACCAGCTCAGCCCCTACAAATGATACCTCCTACATGGCCCTTCACTGTGTGGGGGATGGACATCTTGGGACCTTTCCCAAGAGCTGTCGGAGGTTACAAGTTCCTGTATGTCGCCATTGATAAGTTCACCAAGTGGCCGGAAGCAACTCCAGTTGTGACAATCAACAAGCAATCTGCTATCAACTTTTTGCAGTCCATTGTATGCAGATATGGATTCCCAAACAAAATCATCACTGATAATGGGACCCAATTCACAAGCTCTGCATTCCAAGGATATTGCGAAGACCTCAGCGTACAAGTTTGCTACGCCTCCGTAGCTCACCCAGCAAGCAATGGCCAAGCCGAGAGAGCAAATGCTTAAATCCTTAAAGGACTCAAGACGCGCACATATGAGCGCTTAAAAAAACATGGAGCTAACTGGATTGAAGAGCTTCCGCCCACTTTATGGGCCAACAGGACATCTCCAAACCAGTCAACTGGAGAGACACCCTTCTTTCTGGTGTACGGAGCTGAAGCAATCCTTCCTCCAGAAATCACCTTGGGTTCACTTCGGGTCCGGACCTTCGACGAAGCCGCGCAGGATCAGCTCCGGCGTGAAGACCTAGACCTTCTTGAGGAGGGAAGGTTCCAAGCAGCTGTTCGGAATGCCCGATATCGCCAAGCCCTACGACGTTATCATCAGCGGCATGTACACAACCGACAGCTCGAGGAAGGCGATCTGGTGCTACGGAGAATACAATCCAGAGAAGGGTTAAACAAACTCTCCCCCGGCTGGGAGGGACCCTTCCGAGTGATTAAAGTATCCCGTCTCGGAAGCGTTCGCTTGGCTACCAAGGATGGGACACCTCTCCCGAATCCTTGGAACATCGAGCACTTCCGTAAGTTCTACACTTAATACCACGGAGGTGAGTCTTGAGTAACTTGAGGTGTATGTTATAGAGTCATTGTACAAAGTCGGGTAGTTCCTCCGGGAGAACACCCGGACCTTCCCCGGAAGGTCCACAAAGTTCATGCAACACTTGTCACAGTCTCAGAACTAAAAGTTTGGCTAGCTACCTTGGGACAAATAAGAAATTAAACACGCTTAGCTTGGTTCCATACCCTAAGAGTGTACTTGTTTCCCTTGTACCCCGGACCTATAATGAAAGACATCTTCAAGTGAAACAGACTCCACGTGCATTCATTTTGTACAGGCTCAACATTTTTTATTTTTTATTTTTCTCTTTCTTGTCTATAACAAAGACGCGCAATTCTTAAAAAAAAATTAGTTCGACCGGTTCATATACGATTCGAGTTGTATTGTCTATTCTTTTGAATTCAAATATTGTTCATGGCTCACTCGCCTGAATGCTGCCAAGCCAATCTAGGGCCAGAGTGTGCTATCGACTTAGCCTGGTCAAGCACCCTAAGTACGCCACTCTACCTACACCCCGACAGGCCGAAGTAAGGCGAGTCCAAGTACAATTGAATCCGGAAGAAAAGGCAACGCATTCGATTGTGTTTAGAATCGCGTTTGACCAAAAACTTTCTCGAGAATCGTAAGCCGCGACGAAGTTATAGGCAAGAAACGAATTTCTCTATTTTTCTTGACTCCAGTGTGCAGGAAAAATAAAATACATGTTGATGGAGAAAAGCCGGAGCTAAGAAAGCTCCGACTCCTCTAGATGGCTTGTAATCGATGTTAACAAGCATCACTGGAGCAACCAAGCCCCGGTAAAGCTAGGGGGGCCAGCCGTTGACGTAAAAGATGGTGAGAAGACCCCACAAGTGGAGTCTGCTGTCGACAAGTTACGTGTTGGCAAAGGTCAGTGCCGGAGCTACTAAGCTCCGACACCCCGGAGGACTAACTGTCGATGCTCTATGCGTTGATAGGGACTATTACCGGAGCTACTAAGCTCCGACGGTAGTCAGTTTGACCTCAGGGGGCCTTCACCATCAAAGACTTCGGACCTACGCTCTACAAGTTCGAAGAAAACGAGTCTTCAACAAAACATAATATCCTCTTGGTACATGTTCACAATCGAATTGTGTACATCTACCAGGGGGCCAAGTGAAGACAAAAGTGTTGAAGACAAAAAGTGAAATTCACAAAAATTTGGGGATTTCATTCATCTGGAGACAAGGGATTACAAAATTGAGGAAGAAGAAGAGAGGATACAAGTGGGAACTACGGAAATGGTCCTAGACCCTATGGAAGAATTGAGCGACTTTTTGGGCAACCTCCGACACGTTGGCTCGGGCATCTTCCCATTCTCCTTCGACAGGACCTTCAAGCACCGGGTCCAGAGGAAATTGGGAGTTCCGGCTGGTGTAGCATGTCAGCACGTACTCTGCGACGTTCTTCGCCAGGGATTGCCCCTCAACCTCCAATTGGTCCGCGATGACATCGCCCACCTTGGAGAGCTTGCTACCTGCCGAGCTCAGTGCCTGCAGCGCTAGGTCCGGCTCCGGCTCTGGATCATCCGGGCGCACGGGACTGAAGCCCATTGGTGTCAGCGCGTCGTTGGCCTTGCCCAGGAACTCCCAAATTTGTAGGGAGTCCGCAGTCCTCAAGCCTTTCAATTCTTCCAAAGATCTTCTGGACGCCACCAGTTTGGAATTCTCACGGGCGAGGCGCTCAACTTCTCGAGTTTTCCGAGCTCCTCCTCCGGGAGGTGGATCTTGTTCCGGCGGTCGACCAGGTCCTTCTCCCTGCCCCTCACTTTCTTTTCCCTGGCAACGAGGGCACACTCTGGTTCATGGAGCTCCTGCCCTCGCACCCAGGCTTTCTTCTCCTCCTCTATGCAGCGCTCCTCCAATTTCTTGGCGCGCTCCTCAAGGCCCTTGTCAGCCAGAGCGACCCTCTCGGAGTGCTCCTCCTCCCTCCTCAGGACGTCATCCCGCAGCTCTAGGAGTTCCTGCTCTTCATCTTCGAGCCGTTTCTCCCACTCTTCAAGTGCCTCTCGGCGCTTGATGAGTGTAGTGTTAATGGCCTCAAGCCTTTCGTGGCGTTTATCGGCCGCACTATTGGCTGCTTTGGCCTGATCATAGATCTCCCGGGATTGAGCGTCGAGGGAGCGAGTCATACTCTCCCTGTCATCCAATAATTTTCCCCAATACTCCAGGCGGACCTTCTCCCACTTGATCCACACTTTGTCATCCGCTAGCCTTGACTGCGCCGGCTTGGTCTCGAAGTAGAGCCGGTTACGCCACCTCCTAAGGGTTTGGCGCTCCTCTTCAAGAGCCTTGCTGTCATGGAAGAAGGCCAGTTGGACTTGACGCAGACTGGAACATGCGTTGTCAATGGACAGTGACAACGGGATAGGTTCCGGACCTGCTGGGGTCTCCTCCGCTGGTTCCAGCAGGTTTTCAGATACAAAAATTGGGTCCCACTACACAAGAGTGGTCCCCTGTGTCTCCATGGCACTAGGGCTGTCCTCCGGGATGGCCTCAGTCGCCATCGAGGAGGGCCCCGTCGCCAGGTCTTCATTCACCCCCTCAGACAGGGGGCCAACGACTTCAACAGGGCACTCCGGCTCAACCGTGGGTACCTCCGACGTCATCACTTCCGGAGCAGGGGCTGCTTCTGGCTCCGGCCTTGGCACCTCCTCTGATGGGGGCTCGAGCTCCGACACTCTTGTATCAACCAGCTCGGGAGCCGGAAGATCTTCATCTTCAATCAGCCCTGCAGCTGGAGCTCCAACAACTACCGGCTCTGCGGCCGGTGCTTCTGAGGTAGCCGACCCAACCGCCGGGACTTCCTCAACATCCGAAGCGCACGCCGGGACTTCAATAACCTCCGGCTCGACCGCCAGAGCTTCGACACTTTCCGGCTCTAGGGCCAGAATCACAGCTTCTTCCGGCTCAACGGCCGGAGCTTCCATCATCTCAGCACCAGGACCCGGAGCTTCAACCTCCGGGACAGGTGCCGCTGGCGCATCTTCACTCCCGCGGTCTGGCGCTACCACGGGAGCCTCTGGGGAGGAGTCAAGGTCCATGACCACGACAGCCGGCGCCGGAGCTGTCGCAGCTTCATCCACCACTTGGGGCAGCACCGGGACAGGAGCAGAAGCTTCCACCCTCACGGCTTCAGCCGCTGTAGCTGAGGGTGGAGCCTCACTCCCCTTCTTGGGGACGCTGCAGATGATGAACGAAGAAACTTAAAAAATAGTTACTACAATTAAAACAACTATCCAAGGTAAAGATTAAAAATTACCTTGGGAGGCTTCCACACCAGCTTGCGCGGAACCTTTTTCCCGGGCGTTCTGGGCTGGTCATAGTCGGCGTGGAAGCTCCGGAAGGCCCCCCAGAACTCGTCGCGGCCACGGGTGTTTCCCGAGTCGAGGCCCCCCTCGATCGGGAAGAACCCCCGGACCTGGAGGCCTCCACCGGCCCAGGTGCTGGAGTCGCATGCCCGAAGCTAACACCCCGGGAGGACCCCACTACGGGAACAGTCGCGCTCCGGGAGGACCCCACTACGGGAACAGTCGCGCCCCGGGAGGACCCCACTACGGGAACAGTCGCTGCAGTTGTAGAAGACCTTCCCCTCCGGGGAGAAGGAGCCGACGCAGAAGTAGTGGGCCTGACGGACCTTCCGTCGGTGTACTGCAGCTTCCTCTTCCGACTCACAGGTTCATCCGCCAGCTCCTTGCCCTTGCCAACGACCTTTTCCCTCGGCTTCGGAGCAGGGTCGGAGCCATCCTCGGGCATTCCGGGGATCACTACCCTGGTGGTTGATCTTCTCTCGATGACACCAAGGTCGTCAAGCACGAGCATCTTCCGCTGGAGCTCCCTGCTGAATTCCACTTCCACGTTCAGAGGAAGAAAAGCTGATGGCGGAGTCAAGTCGTCACCATCGACATCGATGTCGTGTTGGAACTTCTTGAGGTGGAAAATCAAGTTTTTCCCCACCATGTTGGACTTCAGCCCGGTCTCGACCCGGTCGTCGTCCATCACGCTGTTGAGGGCCCATGCGAGTTTTTCTCTCCTCTTCAGTGGCGTCCACCTGTTGACCAAGAAGTTGCAAAACACTGCCTGAGGAGTCAATCCTCCCTCCACGCATTGGCGGATCCTGGTGAAAGCAGGGTTGAAGGCTTCCCCCAGCACCGGAGCTTTACTCCAGATTGACGTGTCGATGCTCGGAAGGCCTTTGGGCAGCTCCAGCCTCTCGTTCTCCTCCACCCGGACGACTATCCTGTCCTTCTTCCAGCCATCCCACTTCCCAGAGGGAAATGACCGGAGGTACTTGAATGGGCACTTCTTGCGCTTCACGAAGTAGTAGAAGCCAAGGTACTCATTGCTCCTGCCGGTGGTATGGACTGTGAAGAAGGTCCGGAAGAGTTCAATGCAGAGGGGGATGCCCACCCACATCTCACAGAAGTGGACGAAAACGGACACAAGAAGAATGGAGTGGGGGCCGAGATGATACAACTGCAGACCATAGAAGTCTAGTAGCATCAAGAAAAAGGAAGAAAAAGGTGGGATCAACCCCACCATGGCATACGAGGAGAAGTACACCATTTCACCGGCGTGCTCCTTCTCAAACAGGAGCTCTCCACCCGCGCGGACCGAGCGGTTGAAGAAGTCCGAGGACCATCCCATGAGGGCCCTGACCTTCTTCAGGTCGCCGTCGGTCTTCAAGCGACTCTCGCGGAGACCCAACTCCATCGCGGCACGACTAGGCAAGAAAAGAAAAGCGAAGCACAAGTTGGGAGTCTGAGCGCAAAATCAGATGGGAGGCGTAAAGAGCCCCAAACGGTGCGCGCATTCCTTCTTAAGTATACCCTCACGACGCTTGGATGGAAACCGCAGAGAAGTCGGAGATACCACTCAAAAATTCCACCCAGCCGATGACAAGAGGGCCCGAGACTACCCCGACGATCAAGTCGAGGTTCTTACCCAGGCGAACGGTTGCCATCATGAGGCGGGAAGCCCGAAGGCGGCGGCCTGACAAGGCGCGCGGAACCGATACGATTTTCGTATCGGGAATCGGCGACCTTCAATTGAGTGAGATCCGCACAGCAAAGATCTCACCTGCCGCACACGGGATATGCCACGCGGCGAAGAATTAACTCCGGACCATCGCCAACGGCACATCCGAAGACCTTTGAAGACTCAGTTGAAAAGTCGAAGGATGGACCCACCTCCTGCGGAACAACTTCATCCAAGGGGTCTTCCCCAGAGGTGCGCCCAGGGGGCCACTGTCGGTACCCTGGGTACCATATACCCCTTGGGATTGCAAAGATATCAAGGAAAAGTCACCCACTTGATTTAAAGACCTTCGGAGGCCCACATGTCAGACATGTCCGGACCCGCTTCTCCAACATGGTTAGCCCCAGGGTCGCCATGTGTACTATCAAACCGGAGCTACCGCCCGGAACGGAGGAAGCTCTGAACTATGTACTGAAGAGGCATCCCCGGACCTAACCCCAGACCAAGGGAAGCTCCGGTGCTGACACATGTCAGCTAACCCCGGAACTATCTGTTCTCTACAGCGTGCTCCTGTGCTGCCACGTGTCCAACCGTCGGACCTTCACCCTCTAACCTCTTGAAGACCCTGCAACGGCTCCGGATCTTCAAAGGGGAATCGAGGACTTCAAGACCCGATTAAGTGTCATTAATACCATATCAATAACACTTAAACGGACGACCTTAACACCAGTAACGGTGCTGTCAAGGCCCATTACACAGTCATTAAGGGCAATTAAACGTGTTGAAGAGGTATCAACACTAGTAAACGCCGGGGCCACATGTTGGGCCAGGCTAATTTGTAACGGTCTGCCCTTATACTATAAAAGGACAGGCCAACGACGTTTACACACACGTTCCATAGACGCTCGGTACAAGCTCATACAGCTAATACAACACCAACACACACGTGGAGTAGGATATTACTCTCAGGAGGCCCAAACCACGTAAACTTCCGTGTCTCCTGTGTCATTTACAATTCACCTTCTTGAATCTTCGTGCGCCCACACCGAACATCAAACTCCTCTAACGCTTTAGTAGTGTCGGGAGATCTGCTGGTTCCAAACCACCGACACCATGTATGTTCAATTAATATTTTACAAAATTGAATTTATTTTAATTAAATAATATTCATATATATTAAAAATATTTTGTTTAAAACATACTAAATTCATCATGAGTACGTTAATATGACTATTAAAATGAGGGTAAAATCACAAGTACAATCTTAAAGTAGGGGTAACAACAAAAGGGTATTTCTGTACTTTTTTCTCCTGTTTAACACCGTTAACAAGCACTAACGGAATAGGGGTATACTTTGCCTTCATTTTGAAAAAGGAAGGGAAAATTCACAAACTCTGAATTTCAAGGGTAAAATCACAATTGGCTTTTAGACCAAGGTTAAAATCACAATAGCCCCAATTATGATTTGCTATATGTCTTGATTTAACTAGATAACATTGCAATGATTTTGGGGCTGCTGAAAATAGAGAGGTGGGGTGTCACGGGTTGGTGGCCGAGGGTAAAGGCAATCAAAAAGATGGAGACATACATTTTGACCATCAAAGTTGGAAGATAGAAATACTGTCAAGATAGGAAGGAGTGGGATCCTGTTCGTCCGCCAGCGTCAGGATCAGAAGGAGAATGTCAAGTGACCCCAGTTGGCACCCTGGTGTGGCCACCTTAGCAGAGTCTGAATGGGACTCTGGGAGTCCCTAGGGCGCACAACAGGGGGTGAGCAGGAACGACCACAGGTCTCTAGAGTCCTGCCCAGACACAGTAGAGATGTGCACCTGCCAACAGTAGATAGAGTTAGATTCTAGTCTAGAGATAAAATAAAAGATAGAATAGAGTCCTACTCAATTTAGAGTCTTAGAGAGAGAGTTCTATGGTTGAACACCTCATGTAACCGAGCCTTTATAAAGCAAGGCATCGACCCCCCTCTGTACTTCAGAATCCCGTCAGAATAAAATAATCCACCAAAAGCTACATGTGCCATGTTCTGCTCCTGCGCTCCCATGTCCTGCTCCTGCGCAACACAAGTCTTCTGTTTTAGTCATTTACGCAGACCAAGTGCATAAATGATATGTTCCGTGCATTGGTTATTCTACTACAACAATAGATCATCTACTCCTCGCTGTTCTACAGCCAAGGACCTCCGTTCTTCTCTTTTTCTCACACTTTTGAGTTTTTGGTAGCAAGTGCTATATTCTCAACAAGATGCCTAGAACTTTGATATTCACATCGATATCCGGTGAAGATTTATCTTGTCTTCAAAAAAACCTCCAGTTGTGATGAAATTGCACGTGACGTGGTGTTTGATGAAACTAAAGGATCCTAAGTGGAGCTAGTTGACCATTGTGTGCTAGATGAAGAAGAGACGCTACGCTTAGCACTAAGAAGGATGGCACTTGGTGATGTTTGACCTCAAGAAAATCAAGATCCAAGGAATCCAACTTCATCACAACCGGTGCCTCCCACACAATATCAAGCGCAAGTCTCTCAAGATCAAGACCACCATGTTCAAGATGATGAAAATGAAGATGGTGGTGATGATCGAGGGGAAGATGAAAAAGAAGAATTTGACTCAAGACCACAAGTGACTCACCCAAGAGTTCATCAAAGCGTTCAACAGGATCATCTCGTTGACAACATACTTTGAGACATCTCCAAGAGAATAACAACTCATTCTTGTATGATTAATTTTTGTGCACATTACTCTTTTGTGTCTTCTTTGGAATCTTTCATGGTGGAAGAACCACTACGAGATCCGGACTGGGTGATGGCCATGCAAGAAGAGTTGTGAAACTTCAAGAGGAACCAAGTGTGGGAACTCAAGAAGAAACCAAATGTGAACGTGGTAGGCACCATGTGAGTCTTCCACAACAAGGAAGGCAAACATGGGGTGGTGACAAGGAACAAGGCAGGACTTGTTGCAAAGGGATATGCACAAATCAAAGGTTTGGATTACGATGAAACCTTGGCTTCTGTTGCTAGTCTTGAGTCAATTTGTATTTTATTGGCCTATGCTACTCACCATAATTTCAAGCTTTATCAAATGGACATGAAGAGTGCATTCCTCAACAGCCCAATTAAGGAGGAAGTGTAGGTGGAGCAACTACTCGGGTTTGAAGACTAAGAGTATCCTAACCATGTATTTAAATTGCATAAGTCTCTCTATGGCCTCAAAAAAGCTCCAAGAGCTTGGTATGAATGCCTTAGAGATCTTATTATGAAAAATGGTTTTAGGATAAAAAAGCGGATTATACTCTCTTTACCAAAAATGTTGATGATAATCTCTTTGTGTGTCAAATATATGTTGATGACATTATATTTGGTTCAACTACCAAATCTTTTGTGATGAGTTTAGCAAGATAATGAGCAAGAGGTTTGAGATGTCCATGATGGGGGAGTTGAAGTTCATCCGAGGTGTCCATGTTAAGAAACTCAAGGAACCACGTTCATAAGTCAAATGAAGTACACATGAGACATACTCAAGTAGTTTGACATGGACAAGGCCAAACCTCTCAAGATGCCCATGGCGACAAATGGGCGACTCGACCTCAACGAAGTTGGACCAAGTGTACACCAAAAGGTATACTATTTCATGATTGGCTCTTTGCTTTATCTTTGTGCATCTAGGTCCGATATTATGTGTGAGGACCGGGATCCACACTTTTCAGGAATCGCATCGGGCGGTGCAGTACGATGTGGCACCCAACAACACACATGTAAAGTAACACGTATCACATAAATCATTAGCTGAAATTTTAAAATTTGTTCAATTTACAAATATTTCATAAAAATAAACTACAACGAAAGATAAGAATACAACTCTCGTACTCAAGTCTAATAAGCAAAAGAGAAGCCGTCAAGTCCACAGATACTCCTCACTAGCCACACAAAGAACATATGACAATGACATGTTCTCCTATGAGTATAACGCTTGGGGAGTTCCGAGTCTCATCGAATAACCATAAACTTAAGCATAGAGGCTAGTACATGCAAAAATACTAATATAGAAATCATGAGCATGAAGGCTTAGCAAGACTTACCCATCTCCACTAAACATGAAACTCTATATGCAGGATATACGAAATGTAAGACAACAGTTTGCAATAAAAGACTCGCCTAATTCGTCCTTATTTTCAGTTTTAGCACCAAATTAAGACTTCATGGAAAATAAATTTAGTGAGCAACCTGTCTAGAGCTAGCATTGCAAGTATCAATACAAGATTAATTCAAAAAGCACGATTCAATAATGTTCAGCTCCACATAATTAACTACGTCACAACGCAGTCAACAAGTGGTACTCAATAACCGTGAGGGACGATGATTGAAATCAAAGATACCCGAAATACACGACACGTATGCCCGTACTGGAAGTCACGTAGGTGCACTTCACGGACGTCGTACGCATCAACCTTTTCCAAGTCCCGCCCAAGTCTCAACAAAGGCTTCCCAAGGTACATCGGTTTCCTTGACCCCATATATCCAACATGACCCCGATACAATTCAAACTTGCTCAATAGGGTCGCATACGGATCTGTCCTTGACTGACACAGGCATAGCAATGGCTCACATGCCACTATGTCCTGCTGCTCCTATTCCATGCCCGATCTCATATTCCATCATGATGATTCTCTCGCTCGAACCAAACCCTTGTGAACCCAATTCCTGAACTCGCAGGTAGATTCACTCCTACTCGACTTCTACTGAATCAACTACAACATATGGCATAGCTTGGACACATTGAATACTTAACAATCTACCCTGCTCTCCTGGGTTTTCTGGTCATGCAAGTGGGAAACTATATGAAACTTAGACTTAATGCACATACATGCTAACTCATATAGTTGATACACATCAAAGTTTAAAATGTTGTTCAATGCAAATCGGGGCTTGCCTGGCTGCGAGTTAGGTTCAAAGTTAGATTCTGGAAGGACACTGTCCAGTGCCTCTGGGGCTCCTCGAGCTCGGTCACTATATGATATGCAACAATATATATAAATGAGTGCTCTTGAAACTATAAGAAGCAAGCTTCTAAACACAGTTTCTGTTGCTAAATGATTTTAATTGGATTTCGTATTTTTATAGTGGATATTAGATTCTATGAAAAAGTTCTGGGCAAATATTTGAAGATGTTCAAGGAAGTTGTTGTCTTTAAAATTCCAACAAGTAAAAGGCTTCTCAGAATTGTGGTATTAAAACTCAACCTTTGTCATGGATAACAGTGGATGATTTTGGTAGAGGATCTCTAACTACTTCTATGAAAATTTGTTTCATAATTTTCTGAGCTTCCTACGGTGACAAATTGATTTTACAAGTTTGGGATAAAATCTGGAAATGTTTCTGTACATTTCTGATTTTACAAATGACATAGAGATTTGGAATACTAATTCCCCCAGCAAATGAAGTCAAATGAACTTGAAAGTTTTACCGGAGATCAAGATATTTGGAAAGAGTGTTATTACCAAAATTTGGAATTTTCCAATTAGCAGAACAGTGATAATTACTTTCCCAAGTAATTAATTCAAAGGAATTAATTAAGAAAATTCTTGTATTTTCTTGTCCAAACAATTGCACCACTGCAAAACTGGGGATCAAGATGAGTCTACCATAATTTAGTTGGAATTTTGTGAGCAATTATACTAGGAGTAATTATATTTTGAAGTTTGGATGAAATCTAGAATTTTTCTAAATTGGAAAACTCAATTAACTAGGTTTGGGCCCACTGATTCAAAATGCGCCTGTGGGATTAAACCCTCAGGGGGCCACTGAGTTAAAGTGCATTGCAACAAAAGATCAATCGACCACATTAGATCTGAGCGGTCGGCTCTTAGTCGACGGGCAGGGCCCGCTCGGGTTGTCTTCCTCCACCTGACATGGGCGGCGCCCGAGCCACCCGTGGCGGCGTGCCGGTGATCCTGGCGGGAAGGCTGCACCGTACGCCTATGAGCCTGAGATTGGCCACATGTGCATAAATTCGAACAAGGAAGACGATGCTGGTAACGGTTTGGGCCGAGGAGGGCCAGAAACGGTGGCGCGACGCCAACCACGGCGGCTAGGTTTCCAGCGATGCCTGTGCTGCCATTCTGTTGTTCAAATCACTGGGAAAATGATGTAGAATATTTACAGCATCATGGGGAGGATGAATATGAGGTGTAAACTGGGTGGAACAGCTCTGAATAACCTTCGCACCATCGAGTCGGCCAAAAATGGTGGAAAAAGGGAAAACTCAAAGAACAGAGCCTCCGGTCGATGGATCGCTCTTGTGTTTGGTCAAGGGTGTGCGCCTATACATATGTAAACTATTCGTTAGTTGAATAGAAGATGCTAGAACCTGGAAACCGAATTGAATTGATGACCTAGCTTGAACAGTAAACTCATGCCGAGACAAAAATGTGGAATACTCTCTCGATAAGGGAGGAAAGGGTTTGCGGTTTTCACCGTGATCAAGAGTGTGGAGTGGCGCTCCTTTTCTCTGTTGATAGAAGATCGCGAGAAGGACTGTGGCACCGGCGCGACGGGGAGCAGGGGCGTTCTCCTCAGCGGCTCAACGGTGGCGTCCGCGAATATGAAAAATACCAATGCACGAGCTAAGGATACGGCACGAAAATGGCTGGAGAAGGTGTAGCATCAAGTTGTGCTTCACTTTTCTTAAGGGAACAAAAGCAACCGATGGCTAGAACGGTCGGACGAAGCGAAGAACGGGGAGGCGGCAACAATGGCGCCAGTGGTCTGTTTCTGCGGAACAGAGTGCGAAAGAACCGTCGGGGAGAAGCAACTGGGGCTTATGTAGCGTGGAGAGGAGCTGTAGGCCACTCAGCTTCTTGCTTGCATGCGGTCTGCAGAGGTGGAGGCTTCTCCCGGCATTGAAGCACGGGGAGCAGAGAGCAGAGGCGGTTCCTCTGTTTTCTATCTCTGACCAGTGGGCCCCACAGATGCCTCAGCCTCATCTACTCTCTAGTCCTTCAATTCGCCCACCTAATTTGCTCCAGAAATCCTATATTTTTGTGAGGATACCAAATCCAAAGTGTGAAATTTGATTCTGAATTCAATTCACTAATTTGCCTCAATTTCATTTGAATTTGAATTTGGATGGAATTCAATGTAGCCATTGAATTAAATAGCAACACTGCTTTAAAAATAATGAAATCTTGCAGGTGTGCTATTTGAAATATTTTGAAGCCAATGATGGACTCAGATCATCATGTTAACCTCATTTGAACAGTAGCTAATTTTATTTTTTTTGAATTCCCTCTTTTAGGATTTGAATCGATTTGATTTTTGTACTTACTATTTTGATTTTTTTCTTCTCATTTACACTAACTCAAGATGAGTTCAAAGTTTTAAAACTAGAGCTTTTAAATCCGCCCTTAAAAGAATCTCGTTTCCCGAGATTACAAAAGAGAGAGACGGAGGAGGTACAAAGATTACCGTATATGAGATGATAGCAAATCCGGATAGTTGTATTGGAGGTCATCCTCGCTTTTCCATGTCGCTTTGTCAGTGGTATGGTTACTCCACAATAATTTGTAGAAACACAAAGTCTGGTTTCTTGTGGCGTGAGTCTTTTCATCGATAATCCGAATCAGATACTCAAAATAAGTGAGATCTGGTTGAAGAACTTCGATGTCCTCCGTGCGGATATCAGCTGGGGACTTGAGACATTTCCATAGCCGAGGGATGTGGAATACATTATGAATTCCAGAGAGCAATGCTGGTAACTCCAAACGATAAGCCACGAGTCCGCATTTTTCAATGATGCCAAACGGGCTGATGAATCATGGAGCAAGCTTTCCCTTCACTCAGAAACAATGAATCCCTTACATCAAAGAGACACAAAGATAATCATTGTCTTCGATGTCGAATCGGAGAGGTTGAAGTCTTTTATCCGCATAACTTTTCTTACGAGATTGAGCAGCCTTGAGGTTTGCTTGAATTACTCGCACTCGTTCCTTGGCTTCATTCACAAGATCAATGCCATATATCATTCGCTCGCTGGATTGACACAAGT
Organism: Tuctoria greenei; assembly: GCA_036927565.1. Lineage (NCBI taxonomy): Eukaryota > Viridiplantae > Streptophyta > Magnoliopsida > Poales > Poaceae > Tuctoria > Tuctoria greenei. Next base: position 112,664,209 of record JAYESD010000001.1, read on the forward strand.
TGAGTGGTGTGTGATATTACCAGCCGTTGAGAGCTTCATACGGCGCCATCTTGATGCTAGATTGATAGCCATTGTCATATGAGAACCCCGCCAATGGCAAATGATCATCCCAATTTCTACCATGGTGGATGGCACAAGCGCGTAGCATTCCTTCAAGAACTTGATTCACCCGCTCAGTTTGACCATCATACTACGGATGATATGCGGAGCTTTGAATCAGTTTGTCCCCAATGATGCGTGCAGCTGCTCCTAGAAGCGAGCAACAAATAGTGCACCGCGATCTGAAATAATTGTCTGGGGAACTCTGTGCAAGCACAGGACTCTTGCGATATACAACTTCACATAATTCTTGGCAATGTACTTTGTATGTATGGGAATGAAATGAGCCGACTTGGTTAGTTGATCAACTATCACCCAAATCGAATCATGTTTGTGGAACGTGAGGGGTAATCTAACAATGAAATCCATACTAATATCCTCTCATTTCCATGCCGGAATGTGTAATGGTTGCAGCTGTCCAACTTTCCTCATGTGGTCGGCTTTCACCCTTCGACACGTATCACACTCGGATACGTACTTTGCAATTTCCCGTTTCATCCGAGTCCACCAAAATCTTATTTTCAGATCTTGATACATCTTGGATCTGCCTGGATGAAAAGAATACTTGGACAGGTGAGCTTCATCCAAGATTTTATTCCGAAGTTTCATCTCATGGGTTACCACTATACGGTCTTTAAACCATAGAGTACCATGTTCATCACTGCAGAAGCATTTCATTTCTCCATTCTTCAATCTTCTACGAATGTGTGACATTCCCTTGTTTTTCCTTTGAGCTTCCACAATTTCCTCTCGTATGGAAGGAATGAGAGCAAGATTATATAACGCTCCATATGGAACCAAGTATAAACTCTGTTCATCCTCTTCCATCAGAGTGATGGACAGATATTTGACGTGAGACTTGCGACTCAACGCATCGGCATCCACATTCACCACGTCGGGATGGTAATGAATTTCAATCTCATAGTCCTTGATCAGTTATAACCATCTTCGTTGTCTCATATTCAACTCCTTCTGAGTGAAGATATATTTTAGGCTCTTGTGATCGGTGTAGAGATGCACTATATTTCCCAATAAATAGTGCCTCCACATTTTCAAAACAAGTAGCACGGCAGTGAGCTCAAGATCATGAGTTGGATAATGTTGCTCATTAGTCCAGAGCTGCCATGATCCACATGCGATCATGCGACCTTCTTGCATTAACACGCAGCCGATACCAATGTCAGATGCATCACAATAAATGTTGAAATATTTGGTCGTATCCGGCTGAGCTAACACTGGGGCTGTTGTGAGATGCTTCACCAGTGCTTGAAACACCTCATCACATGCCTTGCTCCAAATATATTTTGTACCCTTTTACAACAGATCTGTCATTTTTTAACAATTTTTGAGAAGCTTAAAATGAACCTCCGATAATATCCCGCTAAACCGAGGAAGCTGCGAACTTCATGAAAGGACTTTTTGTTGACTCCTATTTCAGCACTTGCACAATTTTGCTTGGATCAACAGTGATTCCCTCCGCTGAAATAATGTGACCAAGAAAAGCTACTTGGTTGATCCAAAACTCGAACGTGCTGAATGTTGCATAAAGCCTGTGATCTCGCAATCGTTGGAGCATGATATGCATGTTTTTGGCATGTTCATCTTCTTATTTAAAATAAACCAGAACGTTGTCGATGAAGACCACAAAAAACCTGTCCAACTCCAGCATGAACACTGAATTCATCAAATACATGAAGTGAGCCAGCACATTGGTAAGTCCGAATGACATGATGAGATATTCATAGAGCCCGTATCTCGTCTAGAATGCCGTCTTTGGTATATCCTCCGGTCGGATTTTGATTTGATGATATCCGGACTGAATCCATCTTTGTGAAAACCTTAGCACCTACTAGCTGATCGAATAAGATATCGATGCACTGTAGTGGATACTTGTTTTTAATCGTTACGGCGTTGAGCGGACGATAATCCACACATAGACGGAATGTCTTGTCCTTCTTCTTTACAGATAATGCGGAGCAGCCCCAAGGTGATAAACTTTGGCGCATGCGACCTTTGTTCAGTAGGTCCTTCAACTGGTCATTTAATTCTGCCAATTCATCCGGGGCCATTTTATATGGCCTTCGAGAGATAGGCGTGGTTCCTGGAATGAGTTCGATCTTGAACATGAAGTCCCTTTCCATTTGCATACTCAGAAGGTCGTCGAGAAACACGTCCTGATATGCACGGACCACACCAATGTCCTCGAGCTTTGTGGCTTCCGTGTTGTATGTGGCTAGAATTTCTTGGATAAGGCAGTCTATAATGAGAGTGTGTGGCTCATGAAGTGGAGTGTTTAAATGAACCACACATGGAACGATGTCGAGAACAGCACCATGGCAGTGTAGCCATGACATTGCTAAGATGATATCAAGCTTCTGACTCTCTAATATAATTAGAAAAGTCGGATATAGATTTCCACCCATCTGAAATGGTGCTCTATAGACAATCCTATCAGCTACTACTTCTCCAATTACAGAGCAAATAAAAATGGACATTTTGTTGGAATGATAGGTAATTGATATTTGATGACATATGATTGGCAAATGAAATTATGGGTGGCACCGGAGTCAAATAGTATGACTACGGGATTTGGGAACAGAGAAAATGTACCCGCAAGGACGAGTTCGCCTTCCGGCATATCTTCGATAGCTAGGTGGCGGACGTTGCCGGGTTTTGGTGCTGGTTTCTTTGGCTTGTTGCGGGGCTGAGTTGCACCCTGATATGGTGCTTGTCCGCTGCCCTGTCACTGCTCGGGGCAGTCCCGTGCAAATTGCCCGATACAGCCACGTATAGCACGTGTATTTTGTCGGGTTCCCTCCAACATGCAGACGGAATCCTGGTGCACATGGTGGAGGTGGATACGCACGCGGGACCATCCGTTGCTGGTGCTGCTGCTGCTACTACTGTGGAAATGGCGGTCGGGAACTTTGCGCGTTGAAAGAACGACTGCAAAACTGCTGTGGTCACGCCGGTGGCTACCATCACTGACCGGATGGTGAGTGATGCACCATACAGTACTTCTGTGGAGCTCCACCACTGCTGCTCGAAGGTGCGCTGCATTTGCTCTTATCAGAAACGAGCTCGTGCTGAGCGTCTTCCTGCACTATCACGACATTGACTTTGTCGTTGCATTGTGCAAGTTGGACCTTCATCTTTGGATAAAGGCCCGGAATAACTTGTCTCGCTTTTTGTCTTCCGTTCAAACATAATCTGGCACGTATTGCGCCAAATGGTTGAACGCGCGGGAGTATTCATGAGCACTCCTCCCTCCTTGCTTCAGCTCCAGAAACTCCTGAAGCTTCCTCTTCATAATGCCCGGAGGTATATGGTAGGTGCGGAATGCCTTCCGTAATTCCGCCCATGTGACGACATGACCATCCGGCAGTGATGTGATGTGGTTCGCCCACCACGCACCGGTGGATCCCTGTAGCTGTTGTGCTGCGAACAACGCCTTCTGTTTTTCGGTGCATCGAAGCAGACTGAACTTCACCTCGAGAGTGCGGATAAACTTGTCCGCCTGCAGAGGTTCCTCAGCCTCTGTGAAGACCGATGGATGCATCGCCAAGAAGTCCGAGTACGAACTCTGTTGGGGCTGGCATCACCCATCATCTTATCACCGCCTTGTCAGGACAAATTCTGCACCAACATCCGCAGCAACTCGGTTTGCTCGTCGCGCGAGCCATGCTCTGCGGCAAGAATCTCCGCGTGTGTTCTTGGAGGTTCAGGTGGTGACTTAGGTCCTTGCTTCTGCGTCATGGTTTGATCCGGGAGTGGAGTCTCATCACCACGACCTTGACCAGAGCCTCCCACCTCGGGCGTCAAGCGAGTATGCACCATACCGCATGCACATAATTTTAAAATCAGCAACATGTTTGTTTCACCTGATCCAGTCCATACAATAGCAATGCAAGAATTATCAAAGTGACACTTGCATAACAAACACATATATTGCTAAAGTGCAAACTTTAGACAACATACAACATCCCTGGACTATGTTACCACAATCGAGTTCCAAAGTAATGAACTTCATAGATGGAAGTCCATTTCGACAATCGTTGTTCAGAACGGAATGTTGAGTGTGTTAGCGTACGTGTATCCTTGCTCTTGTACAAGGCACAAACATGTCATCGCTCGAAGTGATATGCCGATTGTCACTACTACAAAAAACATTTTTACAGGCGCTTCTATATTTTTTTTACAGACGGTCCATTAAAAGTGCCGCCTGTGATGTCAGATGAGTTAATGACCGTCTGTGATAATAGAATATCACAGGTGGTCCGTAACAAACAACCGCCTGTGAAAATCAATACATTTTCACAGGCGGTCTGTAACAAAAAACCGCCTGTGATAATAGTCATTATCACAGGCGGTCCGTAACAAACAACCGTCTGTGAAAATATAATGATTTTCACAGGCTGTCTGTAACATAAAAACCGTTTGTGATAATGATGGCTCCTCATTGGTCCGCTGCTTCATCCCACGGATCACTCTTGGACTTCGTATCTCCGCTGTCCTCTGCTTATCGATCCAACGACTCAGTTTAGAAGCCGCACGATAGATGTGTCTATAACAGCAGCTGCCACGGTTCAGTCCGTGATCCTCCGTCAGCCTCCCAAGGTACGGCTTCCGGCGGCATCTCCCAAGACGCGGCTGCCGGCGGCCTCTCTCAAGGCGCAACTAAGGCACGACTTCGGTTGCTCCAGACCTCGGCGGCTCCGGCGCGGCCTCCTAACGAGTGCGAGCCCTGCTTACGCGAGCATGGGCGCGGATCTGGCACAGTCTACCTCGGGTTCCCGGCGGCGCGGCTGCCGGCGGCCTCTCTCAATGCGCGACTTCGGTTGCTCCGGACCTCGACGGCTCCGACGCGGCCTCCCGACGAGCGCGAGCCTTGCCGACGCGAGCACGGACGCGGATCTGGCACAGTCTACCTCGGGCTCCCGGCGGCGCGGCTCCGGCGCGCCTCCCGGCGAGCGCGCGCCCTGCTGGCGTGAGCGCGGGCACAGATCCGGCGCGGTCTACCTCGGGCACCCGGTGGCGCGGCTCCTCCGGCTCCAAGCGGCACAGCCTCGTCGGGCTTCAGGCGGCACGGCTCCTCCGGCTCTCGGCGGTGCGACCTCCTTCGACACTTGGCGGCGCTCTTCCGGCTCCCGGCAACGCGGCGGCCTCCATGCGGCGCGACCTCTTCTGACTCCCGGCAGCACATGTGAATTTTTTTTTGCTTCACTAGCCATTTTCACAGGCGGTTTTTAATTAAAAACCGCCTGTGAAACTACATTTTTACAGGCGGTTCTTAATTAAAAACCGCCTGTGAAAATCTATTTTTATAGGCGGTTTTTAATTAAAAACCGCCTGTGAAAATCTATTTTCACAGGAGGTTTTTTATTACCGACCGCCTGTGAAAATGCATTTTCACAGGCGGTTTTTTATTAAAAACCGCCTGTGAAAATGTAGTTTCACAGGCGGATTATGCCACCGCCTGTGTTAATCGATCATTTTCACAGGCTCTTCGTTACATGCGGTTTTTAAAACCGTATGCGATAGTAGTGTGTGTCACATACTCGATTTCAACTCATCCTGTTGAATAACAGATGTTGGAGATGAGATATGACACAAGAACTTGAAACCAAAGTGATTTGAATTGAAGAATTCAAAACTGGTTTCTCTGTCCAGATTCTGGTCCAGCTGACCAGTCTGGAGAGATTAATATTTTTCGACCAGTTAGAGGTGGAATCTGGAACTGAGTTCAACTAAAAGGTTGTATTACACTCAATGAGCTTTACATAATGTCTTTATTTGCCACCATAGAATTTCTTGTTGAGGAGATATGACTTTTGTAAGTTGACAGTTGTTCTGGAAATTTTTTTAGAGCACCACCTTTGTTTATGGCTGATTTTTGTCCACATTTTCCAGATACAAAACATCAATATATGCAGAAATCATTAATTACAACATTGTTACATACATCCTCAAGATTCCAGCAATGTATTACATGAATCCATTCGTTGACTCTACTAAGAGATATAATAGAAATAGTGACAGGGTACAGAAACTGTACACTCTGTGTCCAGATTTGGCAGAGTTTGAAACTTCGAAATTTTAATCAAGTTACATGGGGGTTCTGATCTGGTGTTTAACATAAGAGTTGTAGAGGACTCTCTAAAATTTCCAACCAGGTATGGTACACTTTCAGGGGTGAATTCTACAGGGAGTTATGCTATTCCAAAGTTAGTCAATTTTCTGTCCAGTTCACAGTTTGAATCAGGAACTTGGCACTTTAAGTTCAAATGAAGTTTTCAGGTTTTAAATTGTGAAATCTGCCTTGGAGCTGAAAATGAAACTTGTTGAGGACTTCCTCAAGTCTCCAAATCATATGCTTGCTAACCGCAGCGACCACACGATTCATTGTCAATCTGTTCTAACGCTCCAAAAACAGAAAAGTTGAAAATTTTAACTTGTTGTCGTGTTGCACCTCCAGCACGGATATCATCGTCAATGTGCCCGATGGTACTTGATTGCAGTGGCGGTACTACACCCTCACCAAACAAAATCCTAAGTCGGTATTCCGGCATACGTCTCAACGGTGGCACTAAAGACGTTCACTCGCAAACATTTTCGACTCGAGCTTCTTAAAACGTGGTTAGTGTACTTGCAGAAGACACACAATTTACAGAACACTTATTATGGTGCTGTACGGCACAACCCGCACGAGCAATCATTTTAGGCAGTCACAATAATATATATAAAAGTAAGAACATCCGTCCCGTATCATTCCATACGGGCGGCCTCGAGCTGAGCCATGTCTCAAGGTACATGACCGAGTTTTCTACCACCCAAAGGGGGTCCCACGTCTTTGCCTAATGCTATGACAGCAGGCGCTTTCGCGTGTTTATTAAAAAACACACTACATGCTTTTCAACCGCACGATAGGTGGCCACGTAATTTCTTTCTAGCGCTGGGGATCAGCGCTGCATATGGCCCTTGAACACTAAACGTTCAAGGGTTGCATACTTCGTGTTTCTGACCACGTGATGGGGTATCCTCGCTTTTGCTTGAAGCACGCCGGGGAGCAGCATTTTCATATGTTACCAGAATCATGAGAAGGTTCAGAGATGCATATTAACTCCCGTGTCAAGCCACAAGGAACAATCATCATACTACCTCTCGTACGGAGAGCTTACCACAATTGATTCGCTTGTGGTAACGTACCTTACCTCTTACCTGACGTCGGAGCATCGTTACAGAATATAATAACACATATGTTAGCTTTGCCACCTTAAATAACTAGTACTATAATAGACCTTATGTGGGCATAGTAACTAATCCTCACTCGACTACTTCTAAGTTTTTGAATTAGGCTCTTTTTGAGCGTGCTATTCCCAACCTGGCTCTGATACCAGGTTGTGAGGATCGGGGTCCATACTTTCCAGGAATCGCATATGGTGGTGCCGTGCGATGTGGAACCCAACAACACACATGTAAAGGAGCATATATCACCTAAATCATTGGCTGAAATTTACAAAGTTGTTCAGTTTACAAAAATTTTATAAAAATAAACTAGAGCGGAAGATAAGAATACAACTCTCGTACTCAAGTCTAATATGCAAAAGAGAAGTCGTGCAGCCCATGGATGCTCCTCACTAGCTACACAAAGTACATACTGCAGTGGCATGGTCTCCTGTGAGTATAACGCTCGGAGAGTTCTGAGTCTCATCGGACAAACATAAACATAAGCATAGAGGCTAGTACATATAAAACAACTAATATAGCAACTGTGATCACGAAAGCTCAGCAAGACTTACCCATCTCCACTAAACATGAAACTCTATATACAGGATATACGTAATATAGGACAACAATTTGCAATAAAAGACTCACCTAATTCTTCGTCCTTGTCAGCGGTTAGAGCCGGCAGATCTCCCTACACTACTAAAGTGATAGGGGAGTTTGATGTTCGGTGTGGGCGCGCGGAGATTCAAGAAGGTGAATAGGAGTTTGGCACAGGAGACACAAGAATTTACGTGGTTCGGGCCGCCTGAGCGTAATACCCTACTCCACGGGTGTGTTGGTGTTGTATTAGCAGTATGAGCTTGCCACGAGTGTATGGGGTACGTGAGTTCGTTCATGAACCTCCCCGTGTGTATCGTCGGCCTGTCCTTTTATAGTACAAGGACAGGCCGTTACAAGTTAGCCTGGCCCGACATGTGGCCCTGACGGTTACTAGTATTGATACACGCTTAATTGCTCTTAATGATCCTGTAACGGGCTTTGATAGCACCGTTACTGGTGTTAAGATCGTCCGTTTAAGTGTCATTAATTTGGCATTAATGACACTTAATCAGGTCTTGAAGTCCTTGGCTCTCCTTTGAAGATCTGGAGCCGTTACAAGGTCTTCCGGAGGTTAGAAGCTGAAGGTCCGACGATTGGACGCGTGGCAGCTCCGGAGCTTGCTGTGGGAAACAAGTAGCTCCAGGGCTTCCAGAAACGTGTCAGGTCCGGAGCTTCTCTCGGTCTGGGGTTAAGTCCGGAGGTGCCGTTTCGGTACGTGGCCCGGAGCTTCCCCCTTGTGGGCGGTAGCTCCGGTTTGGTTGTACACATGGCGACCTAGGGATTAACCATATTGGAGAAGCGGGTCCGGCTATGTCTGACATGTGGGCCTCCGAGGGTCTTCAAACCAAGTAGATGACTTTCCTTTGAAATCTTTGTAACCTCAAGGGGTGTACGGTTTCTAGGGTACCGACAGTGGCCCCCTGGACCTACCTCCGAGGAAGATCACTGGGGTGAAGTCATTTCGTCGGAGGTGGGTCCATCCTTGCGACTCTTGAACTGAGTCTTCAAGGGTCTTTGAAGGTGCCGTTGGCAGGGATTTACAGTTAGATCCCGCCGCGTGGTGCACCTCGTGCGGCAGATGAGATCTTTGACGTGCGGATCTCACGCAATTGAAGGTCGCCGGTTCCCGATACGAAAACCGTATCGGTTTCGCGTGCCTTGTCAGGGCGCCACCTTTAGGTTTCCCGCCGCGTGATAACAACCGTTCGCCTGGGTAATAGCCTCGACTTGATCGTCGGGGTGGTCCCGCGCCCTCTTGTCAACGGTTGGGTTGAATTCTTGAGTGGTATCTTCGACTTCCCTGCAGTTTCCATCCAAGCGTTGCGAGGGCTTACTTAAGAAGGAAAGCGCGCACCATCTTGAGTTCTTTACGCCTCTCATCTGATCTTGCGCTCAAACTCCCAGCTCGTACTTCGCTCCTCTTCTCTTGCCTAGCTGTGCCGCGATGGAGTTGGGTCTGCGCGAGAGTCGCTTGAAGACTGACGGCGATTTGAAGAAGGTCCGGGCCCTCATGGGGTGGTCCTCGGACTTCTTCAACCGCTTGGTCCGTGCCGGCGGAGAGCTCCCCTTCGAGAAGGAGCGCGCTGGCGAAATGGTGTACTTTTCTTCGTACGCCATGGTGGGGTTGATCCCACCTTTTTCTTCCTGCTTCTTGATGCTGCTAGACTTCTATGGTCTGCAGCTATACCACCTTGGCCCTCACTCCATTCTCCTCGTGTCTATCTTCGTCCACTTCTATGAGATGTGGGTGGGCATCCCCCCCCCTGCATCGAGCTCTTCCGGACCTTCTTCACCGTCCACACCACCGGCCAGAGCAATGAGTACCTTGGCTTCTACTACTTCATGAAGCGCAAGAAGTGCCCATTCAAGTACCTCCGGTCGTTCCCTTCCGGGAAGTGGGATGACTGGAAGAAAGATTGGAAAGTCGTCAGGGTGGAGGAGCATGAGAGGTTGGAGCTGCCTGACGGTCTGCCCGGCATCGACACGACGATATGGAGTGAGGCTCCAGTGCTGGCTGAAGCTTTCAACCCCGCCTTGACCAGGATCCGCCAATGCGTGGAGGGAGGATTGACTCCTCAGGCGGTATTTTGCAACTTACTGGCCAACAGGTGGGCGCCACTGAAGAGGAGGGAGAAGCTCGCTTGGGCCCTCAACAGCGTGATGGACGAGGATCGGGTTGAGACCGGGTTGAATTCCAACATGGTGGGGAAAACCTTGGAGTTCCACCTCAAGAAATTCCAGCACGGCATCGACGTTGACGGTGATGACTTGACTCCACTGTCGGCCTTTCTCCCTCTGAACGTGGAAGTAGAGTTCAGCGGGGAGCTCCGGCGGAAGATGCCCGCACTTGACGACCTTGGTGTCATCGAGAGAAAATCAACCACCCGGGTGGCGATCCCCGGAATGCCCGAAGATGGCTCCGTCCCTGCCCCACAGCCGAGGGTCGAGGTCGTCGGCCAGGGCAAGGAGCTGACGGATGAGCCGGAGAGCCGGAAGAGGAAGCTGTGGCATGCCGACGGAAGGTCCGTCAGGCCCGCTACTTCCGCCTCGGTTCCTTCTCCCCAGAGGGGAAGATCTTCTACCACCCTGGTGACTGTCCCCGTAGTGGGGTCCTTCCGGAACGATACTGTTCCTGCAGTGGGATCCTCCCGGAGCGCGTCTGTCCCCGTGGTGGGATCCTCCTGGGGTGCTAGCTCCGGGCGCACGACTTCGGCACCTAGGATGGTGAGAGCCTCCAGGTCTGGGGGTTCTTCCCGATCGAGGAGAGCCTCGACCCGGGAAACGCCTGTGGCCGCGACAGGTTCCGGGGGGCCTTCCGGAGCTCCTATGCCGACCGCGGCCAGCCCGGAACGTCCAGGAAAAAGGTTTCGCGCAAGCTGGTGCGGAAGCCTTCCAAGGTAATTTTTAATCTTTACCTTGGTTAACTATTTAATTGTAGCAACTATTTGTTAATTTTCTTCGTTCATCATCTGCAGCGTCCCCAAGAAGGGGAGTGAGGCTCCACCCTCAGCCACAGTGTTTGAGGCCGTGGGAGCTTCTGCTCCTATCCCGGTGCCGCCCCAAGTGGTGGCTGAGGCTGCGACGGCTCCGGCGCCGGCTGTCGTGGTCATGGACCTCGACTCGTCCCCTGAAGCTCCCGTGGTAGCGCCGGACCACAGGAGTGAAGACACGCCAGCGGCACCTGTCCCGGAGATTGAAGCTTCGGGTCCTGGTGCTGCAGTGATGGAAGCTCCAGCTGTTGAGCCGGAGGAAGTAGTAGTCCCGGCCTCGGAGCCGGAAATTGTCGAAGCCCCGGCGGTTGAGCCGGAGGTGACTGAAGCCCCAGCGTGCGAGCCGGAAGTCAAGGTAGCTCCTGCAGTTGAGCTGGCTACCTCCGAAGCACCGGCCGCTGAGCCGGTTATTGTTGGAGCTCCGGCCTCAGAGCCAGTCGAAGCTGAAGATCCTCCGGCTCTTGAGCCGGTGGTCGAAGAGGCGATGGAGCTCGAGCCTCCCTCGGAAGAGGTGCCCAGACCTGAGCCAGTAGCAGTTCCTGCTCTGGTAGCAACGACATCGGAGGTACCTGCGGCCGAGCCAGAGTGCCCAAGCGAAGTCGCTGGCCCCCTGCCCGAGGGGGCGAATGAAGACTTGGCGGCGGGGCCTTCTTCGATGGTGACTGAGGCCATCCCGGAGGACGGCCCTAGTGCCTTGGAAGCTCAGGGGTCCACTCTCGTGGAGTGGGACCCCATTTTTGTAACTGAAAACCCGCTGGAACCAGCGGAGGAGACCCCAACAGGTCCGGAGCCCATCCCGCTGTCGATGTCTATCGACAACGCCTGTTCCAGTCTGCGTCAAGTCCAACTGGCCTTCTTCCACGACAGCAAGGCTCTTGAAGAGGAGCGCCAAACCCTCAGGCGGTGGCGTAATCGGCTCTACTTCGAGACCAAGCTGGCGCAGTCGTGGCTAGCGGATGACAAGAAGTGGATCAAGCGGGAGAAGATCTGCCTGGAGTACTGGGGCAAGTTGCTGGATGACAGGGAGAGCATGACTCGGGCCCTCGACGCTCAATTTCAGGAGATTTACAATCAGGCCAAAGCAGCCAACAGTGCGGCCGAGGTTAAACTGTAACTCGTTCCCACCAATCCCTGGGATTTTTTTGGGTCATGCAAGTGGAGTATCAATCATCCTAAACGTAATGCACATTTCATATGCTGTTCATCATAGTGATAAAGTAAAATTTTATAAATGACTTAAATGCAAACCGGGGCTTGCCTTGTTGCAGGCCAGAGTCTGAGTTAATATTTGGAAGGTGCTCTTCCAAGGCTTCTGGCTCCTCCTCGACTTCGGTCACTATACGAGGTGCATAGAATACGTATATGAATGACTTTGAAAAATAATTATTACCAAGACCATGATTTAATTTATATGACCATTATGTGATAATAACTTAATGGGCTTTGGAACTTTGAAGGTAGGTATTAGGGACTATGATAGAAGCTCTTGCAAAGAACAGAAGATGATCAAAGTAGATTGTGGTCTCCAAAATTATGGCAAGCAATCAACTTCCAAAAATTTTAGAGAGGAAACTGTAGCTTGAACATAGCTAACAGGTGATAATTAAGATAGAGGATATTGTCCTGGTTCTAGAAAAATTAGTTTCCTAAATTTCTAAGCTGGGGTGAAGGAGTTATTGAATTGCTAAGTTGGCAAGAATTTCTGGAATTATCTTGTAATTGAATTTTTAACCTTTTTCTCAATGTTCAGTTTGTGACTGAATTAGGACTATGATAGTAGGTCAATTAACTCCAAGATTTTTACAGGATCTAGTGTATGACTAAGGGAAAACTCAGTCCAAAATTTGGGACATAATAAAGCAACTGAACATTGCGCGGCGGAGAAGGAATCGCGAGAGGGGGAACCACCGATCGGGGAAGGGGAAATATCGGAGCGGCGGCCGGCCTTTTATAGCGCCGCGGCAAGCAAGCAAGCAGCTCACTGGAGCTTGCATGCGCGTGCGCTGTCGAGTGGGCGAGCGCCGGTGCAGAGATGGCAGGCGGCCGACCTGACTCGTTCAGCAGAGGCTGACCTGTGGGGCCCACAGGTCAGTCAGACCCCAAGAGTAAAGTTAAAAATTCATTTAAAAATGGAAGATCAACTCCAAAAATCATGAAATTTTATGGAGATGGTAAATGAATTATTCTTAACACAATGGTGCACTCAAATCTTATGTTCAAAGAAGTTGGAAAAGAATTTAAAATTCAGATTTAAATTTGATTCAAATTTGCCAAGTGTCTCAAATAAAATAGCAAATGAGTTCCTAAAATCTTGAAATTTTGCAGGCAAGCATTTGAGAGTATTAGAAGGTCAAGGAGAAAATTTATAGACTCTAATTTGAATGTTTTTGGCAGGGCCAATTAGTACTGCACTTTAAATTGCCTTAATAAACTTCATCCAAATAATTCTAAAATTTGAAGAGGTGTGAATAGAATCATTATAGAATTAGTGGTGAAGTCTAATACTCATGTTAAATAAAATTTAACCACGAGTGCAAGAAAGGTTTGGATGGTATTAAGTTCATATGTACCACTATATTGGATCTTTAATATAGTTGATCAAAAAACTCATAACTGAATTCACATGCCCTAAAAGTGGGGTTTTACAGAACGTACCCGTGAGTACGGGTGCGCCTTCCGGAAAGTCCTCGATGGCGAGGTGGTGGACGTTGCCGGTTCTGGGGGCTGGCTTCTTGGGCTGGTTGCGAGGCTGGTTCGCCCCCTGGTACGATGACTGTCCTCCACTCTGCGTGCAGTCCTTGGCGAAGTGCCCCGTATGTCCACACGTATAGCACCTGTACGGGGTCTGACCGGCACGGAATGGAGGACGGAATCCCGGTGCACGCGGTGGATGTAGAGGTGCACGCGGAATCATCCGCTGTTGCTGTTGTGGGCGGAAGCCGACGTTGTTGAATGGGCAACCATGAAACATCGGTGGTCGCGATGGTGGCTGCCACCTCTGGCCGGATGGTGATCGATACACCATTCGATACTTCTAAGGAGTACCCCCTCCGCTGCCCTGCGGAGCACTCCTTTTCTTCTTGTTGGAGAACAGCTCCCTGGTAGCGTCCTCCTGCACGATCGCGACATTGACCATGTTGTTGAAGCTGCCGCTGTTGAACAAGGCAAGCTTGTCCTTCATCTTGGGGTTCAAACCCCGATAGAAGCATTCCCGCTTCCGATCTTCAGTACTCACTTGGTCCTGAGCATATTGGGCCAAGTGGTTGAATATCTTGGAGTACTCGTAAGCACTCCTTCCTCCTTGCCTCAACTCCAAGAACTCTTGAAGCTTCCTCCTCATCGCACCGGGAGGTATGAGATAGGCAACGCCTCTTGGAACTCCTCCAAGCTCACGGCATAGCCGACTGGTCGTGCGGCAAGGTAATTTTCCCACCATGCACCATCAGACCCTTGTAATTGTTGGGCCACGAACAGGGTCTTCTGATGTTCGGTCACTCGTAGCAAACTGAACTTCCCTTCAGTGGAGCGGAGCCAGTTGTCCGCCTCCAATGGTTCATCGGCCTCCATGAAGATCGGCGGGTGCGTTGAAATGAAATCCGAGTACAAACTCGGAGAAGGTTGCCATGGACCCGCATCTGGTCGCCCTCCTTGACGGGACGAATGTTGGACCAAATTTCGTAGTAATTCCGTTTTCTCGTCGCGCGAGCCAAGCACTGTGGCGAGAACCTCCACTAGACTCCTTGGAAGTACAGAAGGTGGTGGTGGAGGAACTTGTTGCTGCGGCATTGCAGCTGTCTCCTGGGTCGGAGATTCATCCTCACGACCACGACTGGATCCTCCCATTTCTAGCGTGGAGCGCGTACGTACCATTCTGCATCCAAATGACTTAAAACCAGCACATGTTTTATTTTCCTTTATCAATATCATTTTTCAGTAGCACGACTATTGACAAGGGAATAAGTGCATAACATTCACATATATTGATAAAGTACAACTTTATACAAGATATATTATCTTATGACCAAGTTTACAGTAGTAAACTCCAAAATGATGGACTCCCACTGTGGAAATGCATCTCTACCATACTTGGTTCTCATGAGATGTCATACACATCTTGTCATCTTAGACATACCCACTACTATCCTTAATATGATACAAACATGGTCACAAAAGAAAACACGAGCAACTATTAAACTATATGTTGCCCCGTGACGGCAAAAGTGCTGCCACATCCCACTCCAATACGTCCTACTCGACGTACTCGAGTTCCTCAGGATCTTTTTCTTCCTCTTCGTCACCGAAGGCACTTGTTCACCCATAATTAGTGGTCTATCATGGGCCGGTGGATACACCACTGGTTGCAATTGTGCTTCGGCTTCAACCACATTATCCTGAAGTTGTTCTGCCTCATACTCCCAATTTTGAGCTGTCTCAATGGCGGTGTCCCGCTCTTCAGTGACTACTAACAGCTGATCCTGCTGTTGTTGCACCTCTAACTGACTCGCTTGCAACTGACCACGAACTTGCTGCAGTTCATTGCGAGTGTGCCGTTGTTCGGCATGAGCTTTCTGTAGTCTAATGCGAGCATAATGCAGCTGACTCTCGCACTTATTTAGCCGTTGATTTTCTGGAGCTAGGAGCGAACGTAGATTCTCGTTGATATAATCAAGGTTATCTCCCCGCTCCGTCGCTTCCCGCAAGGCTTCGACTTGCTCCAAAATAATTGTGCCTTGTGTAGAAACCACCATATTGGATGCAGCTGCATATATCCCAAGTGTCGTCGAGGTTGTGTCGCTATATGGTGTATAGGCGGCAACCATACGACGCTGCCACTCAAATCCAGCCATACCATGGACCGGAATAAGGGCAAATTGAGTCCCAGCCATGGCATCTTGATGAAGCTCACAAAGCTTCATAGGCGCTTCGCCTGCAGCGATTGCCCAAGTGTCCTCTAAATGAGCCCCTTCGATAGTAATCGAGAAAGGAGACCATCCATAACGACGTGGACTAGCTGGGATGTCTACCAAAATGGTGCATGACCGAACACCTCTGTCAATCGTTTCTCTACCCCAATAGCATGGCATCTCGATGAAACCAAACTGTTGGAGTACTTCCCGCAACATACTTGGGAAACCCGGATGGCTAGCGCAAGTGGAAAATATCCATCCGTCCGGTAATATCATCATCACATCCGTCATCTATAGAAAATAATATTGGAACAATGAGAAGGTTTCCAACTCCCAATAGTTTAAGAAAATTTAACACTGGAGTTGTAATCACAGTCTGTTCCAGCTGACCTTCCTGTATAAATTCAAAATTTTCATACAGGAAACGTCAGAACCAGGTGTTGGGTTGAATACAAAAGTTGTAGTACACTTTACAACCTTTCCATATTGTACTCATACAGAACCAGGTGAGCAAGGAAATAAAATCTATACATGTTTTAAGTTGACCCATATTTTCTGGAAATTTTGACAGAACCTCTCCTGTATATGTGGTGATTTCCACAAGTTATACAGGTATACCATTACAATATATTGAGGTAATGACAAAATAAACATTGTATAACATCAAGTTAACAATCCATAGGTAAAATATTTCGGCCATGAAACATTTTTTACATAGGTATATTGCGTTAATTCGAAACTATGTGCCAACTCTTCCAAGTTCTGATCCGCCAGAACCAAGTTTGCAAACATAGAAATTAAACACAGATACACCAAGATTCAGGCCATGAGCGAAAAATAAAAGTGGATAGAGGACTTGCTAAACTTTCCAGAAATGTATATATGACTATGTCATCATTCTGGATCAAAAGCTAGCGCTATCTAAACTCGATCGATGAACTGACTGTTGTTCAACAGCAGCCCTGCAGTTCACTGTTTAGAGCTCGAAATTTGAATCAAGCGAAGATTTGTATAACAAAACTGTAGATCTGCTTCTCCCCTTTTCGGATATATATCATAATAAGGCATAAGGTTGTTCTACAGTGAGTTATTGCAAAAATACAGAGACTGGTACAACGGTAGGGTTATCTGGAGCAGTTTAAGCATACCCCAAATTTCAATAGATTATCAAGCTTTTCTGCCTTGATGGTCAACAGAAAAGTTGTAGAGGCCTTCGAGAGCTTTCCATCCATATAGCATACCCCTATGTTTATTTTCGACTAACCAATATTACAACCTGGCGAAGTTGAGAAAACTTTGGCCAGAAATCAAGAATCTTGGTGCTAACCCAATGTTGAATCGAATTTTTATTTTGCGGAGTCCAAACCTACCAGCACCTGATAGCCGGAGTTTTAAAAATACAAGGCATCCATTTTTGTCATTTGGGGATGGTCAAGTATCAAGGTTGATACTGACGGTACTACGTGCCTCACCAAAGAAGATTCTAACCGGTATTTCCGGATACGTTTATATGTGGCCCTAGTATCGTTCACTCGCAAACGTTTTCTACACGGTTCACTACTGTAGTTAATGCTGCAGAAGACAAACAATCCCCTTTCACACTTTCACACGTCAAGGTTGGTACGGGGAAACATGACAGGCAGTTACAATAATATATATGAAAGTAAATGCATACGACTCTGGTGTGAGTCGCCCTTGAGCGATGTCATGTCTCGAAGTACATGGCTGTAAATACTTCTGTACAGCAAAGACTCCCATACGAACAGGCTTATACATGCTCGGGCATACGTGTTTCGCATGCTCCCATAGAACATGAATAGTTCTAGAGATGCATACTATCGGATTATACACCACCCGACCGGGGAACCCACTAACTTTGAAGCACGCTGGAGTACCGCGTGTCATAGGTTCTCAGAAATATAGAAAGCTTCAGAGACTCCTATTAACATTTCCGTGCCAAGCCACAGAAAAACTTCCATGCTACCTCTCGCATAGTGATCCTACCGCAATTGATCCGCTTACGGTGGCGTACCTTACCTCTTACCTGATGTCGGAGTGTCGTTACAGAATTAATAACATATAAGTTAGTTTACCACCTTTATATCTTATACTAATAATACTCATTATAAGGGCATATATCTAATTCCTCACTCAAATCCTAATTTTTGAAAATATGTTGTTTTCAAGTACACTGTTCCCAATGATGCTCTGATACCATGTCTGTGGGGACCAGAATCCCGACCGCCAAGGATCTCATTGGTTGGTGTTGTGCGATGCGACACCCAACAGTATACAAGAAAAGGACGAGTACAATTTACAATACCAAGTCTTTTTTGAAAAGCACAGCGGAAATTCAAAATTACTAATAGAAGGAAAGAGAACTATACATCATAGCTACGCTCTCAGCACTAGCTATGCAAAAGCAAAGTCATCCATGTCCTGGATACTTTGCACTAGCAACACACAATTCACGGCGGCGTGCAGGGTTCCCACTCGGCTGTAAACCCTGTAGGAGGTGCAGCCTCGTCCTCAAACCCGTCATCAGTTGTATAATCTGCAAAAACTCGTTAACTGCAAACATGAGCATAAGGCTCAACAAGACTAACCCGTCTCACTAGACATATGCAAGGATGAATACTAAGCATAGGTAAGGAATATCATAAAGGACTCGCCTACAAGTGGATCCTTATATTCATATTTTTAAGTAGCATATGACATTCTTCAGGCACGGCACATCATAGACTCCACAATCAAACAAGAAACGCTTTGCTGATGATATGACGTGCACAAAGCACGTAATGTTATTAAAGGTAAAGTATGGGGAAACTGTAAACTTTTAATTGTACTATCTCTACGCCAAACAAGGGGGTTCAACCAATTTGTAAACCAATAAGTTATATTCTCCTGACTTCTTCAGTATTTACTACATCGCAGCGTAGTGAACAAGTGATACTCTATTACTGCGAGGGACGGTGACTGCAATCAGGATTCACCCGGACAAACACGACACATAAGCACTTTCGGAAATGTCAGCGAGTACTTACAATAGTACCTACATAACATCACATTACTAGTCGTATATGGCCACCTTTCATTAGACACTCGAAAGTCGAACCGGTCGATCCGTCACGAGTAGGAGGTCACTGCGTGGGGCGTACTCTGACGTGCCCACCAGCTGATTTACACCTTGCTGCCCTCAACCCGCGCCTATAAAATGGAATGGATTGTCTCGACAAACCAGTATTGAGCTACATCAGTTTATTGGAGCCCATTTCTCCAGTATGTCGCCAGTACAATTCGAGCTTGTCCAGCAGGGCCGCACACAAAACGGTCCTCAATTGACATAAGCAGGGCTACGCACGGGAGACCATGTCTCGCTGCGTCCTATCCTCTGCTCGGTCTCAATTTTATATTCATAAACCATTTTCTGATACCATGTCCTCCCATTTGATAAAAATCCTATCTTGCGAGTAGATTCCAACTACTCGACTTCTATCGAATTCCTATGGATATAAGCAAAGCAGTGTATACTTACGAGCCGTAGACCTACCCAAGACTCCATAGGATTTATTGGTCATGCATGTGGATGCCAAACACCTTAAACGTAATGCACAATCATCTGAAGACGTAAGGTGAATGAAAAACTGTAAAAACACTGTAAGGAACTTAAATGCAAACCAGGGCTTGCCTGAATGCGAGTCTGAGCCTGTGTTAGTTTCTGGCAGTTGGACCTCCAAAGCTTCCGACTGCTCCTCGATTTTAGCTACTACACGATATGCATACACTAGGTATAAATGATTTCGTGAATAATTAAGATGCTTAAGGTGGGGTGAGTATATTAGGATAACATAAGATAATCATCTTAATTAGCTTTGGGATTTTTAGGGTGGATACTAGAAACTATAGAGAAGACTCTTGCAAAGAACAGGAGATGATCAAGGAAGTTTGTTATTCTTAAAAATTATGGTAAGCAATAATCTTCTCTAAATTTTTGTTGAAATTTTTGGAGACGTATCATGGCTACCAAGGGTTGTATCATGTGGATGGGTCTCACTGGTTCTAGGAAAATTTGTTCCACTATTTTCTAAGCTTCCTCGAGGAAGAAACTGATTTTTCAAGTTTGGGTAAATTTCTAGAAATTTATTTTTCCATTTTTCTCAATTTATAACTACATAGAGATTTGGAATATTGATCAACTCAGTATTCTAAGTCGAAAGGGCTTGAAACTTTTAATGGAGATCAAGGGTATTAATAATATTGTTCTGACCAAAATTGGAAATTTTCCAATTAACAGAACTGTGGAAAGGAATTCTTTTAGGATTTTGTTTATCTGAATTACGGAGAAATTTCTATGGCTTTTCATGCAAATCCAAGTGCACCACTAGACAGTATTCTTCGTGCTAGTTCTACAAAATTTATTTGGGAATTTTTGGATAATTCTACTGGAAGTTATGGATTTTCTAAGTTTGGTTTGAATCTAGATTTATTTTCCTATTGGAAATTTCAAATGAAAGGGACCAGTCCCACTTCATTTGAATCGGGCCAATCAGAATGGAGCCACACCGGGAGCCATGGGTTTAACCCGTGTAGCCAGACTGGATCCGTGTCCACAGCTGATCCCACGCGAGAGGGTGTCGATGATAGGTGGGACCCGCACCTTCGTCTACCTCTCGACGCGGCGACGCTTCTCGCCGGAACCGCGGCGGTGCTTCGCCGGACTTAGGTGCGTTGACCTCCTTTCATCCTCGCCATGACCGCTCAACCCTAAAATCAACATCGCAAGCCAATGGTGGTGTCCAATCACGTCGGCGATGGCCGGAGACCGCGGCGCGACGGTGACGGCGGAGCTAGGGTTTTGGCCATTGTCGGAAATGCTTGGAAATGGCTCAATAGGCTCGGGAAAAGGTCGAGAAGGTTCCTGGGAGCATCAGGATGATGATTTGGGGTTTAGATTGGGGTGAAATCGCTGGCAAGGCTGAGTTTGACGACGAAGTGCGGTTTTTCAACCGGCGGCCGCGAAAACTTGAAATCTAAGATGCTCGGTTAATAGCTTTCAGGGTTTTTGGGCATGGAGCTTCCTTAGGACACATAGAAGTTATCTTCTAACCAGATTAAATAATGATTGCAAGAATGAAATGAATTTAAGTGTGAAGCATTGCTGTTCCATTGAGAAATCATTCGGTTCTCAAACAAGAACTCATGTTACACTGCAGGTCATAAGCTTAGATTCTGTGAGCATGAACTAGAGAGGATTGCGAACCTTTTTGCTTAAAGGATCGAGGCTGGAGATGGCCTAGAACTGGAGTTCGACGGTGAGGCAGTGAAGGTTCTCGACGGCTTCCTCGACGGCGACTGGGAAACTTCAAAATATGCCAAGCAGAAGCTATGTCACGATCAACGACCAAATAGAATACGTAGAGGAGTTTGTGACAAGCTTTTTATCTACTTATAGCTCGGGAAGAAACAGCGTCAATCATCGGCGAAAGCTCGATTGAACAAAGGCGGTGAAAATGGCGTGAACCGAGATGGAGCTCAATGGCGACGTACAAGGGGGTATTTATAGGGGCCGAGGGGTGAGGGGAGCGCGCCACGGTGCAAGCAAGCAGTTAGCTCAGTGGATGCATGGCGCGTCACGGTGTCGCGCGCTGCCGGCTTCGATCGGCGGGGCGAGCTGGATACAAAGCACCCCCCCCCCCCCCCCCCCCCCCCGTGGGTTTCACTCGAGTGCTTAGGCTGACAGTGGGCCCCACCTCTTCTTATCCACTTCCCTTCCCTGTAACTTCAATTCTCTTACCAAACGTGATCCAAAAATTCTAGATTTTTGTGGGGAGGCTCAAATAAATATCTAGAATTTGACTCTGCAATTGGATTTTTATTTGGAGCAAGTTTCAATTGATTTGGATAAAATTCAGTCATGTCACTGATTTAAATAGCAATTGAGTTCCAAAAATTGTAAAACTATGAGGATAAGTCAAGCAAGTTATGCTGACCATGAGAGTGTGTTCAAATCCTGATGTTCAATCTAGTTGAACAGAATTCAAAATTTGAATTCAAAACATGGTTTGAATTTGCCAAGTGTCTCAATTAACATGGTAAATGGAGTTCAAAATTTATGAAACTTTGCAGGAAGTCTATTTGGAATATTAGAAAACCATAGAAAAATTTATGGCCTCTAAATTGAACAATTTTGACAGGGCCAAATATACAGTAGTATATATTCAATTTATATTAATTTGAATATCTATTTGGTACTGCATATTAATTTGATCTAGCAATCTTTATTCAATTAATTCCAAACTATGAAGAGAAATCAAAAGAATTAATCTATGTTTATTGGTGAAGTTCATTCCTCATGTTAATAAATTTAAGCATGAATAGAAGAAGAGATTTGATGAGATCAAGTTTATAAGCATGTCTATAATTGGTCTCCATTAGGGTTAACAACCAACTTACAACTGAACCTCATACGAAGGAAAATGTGGGATTTTACATTAACCAAAACATCTTCAGCGATACCCGTCAGATAATGAAATGAAGAATCAGCTAGTTGGAGCTGCATTGTTGTTGGAGTAAGCTCCGTGAAGTTCAGCTGGTCGAAAACCACCTTGGGCATCACACTCACACTTGCTCCAAGGTCACAAAGAGCCTTGTCAAAGTGTTGAGCCCCAATTGAGCATGATATTGTAGGACATCCACGGTCCTTCAGCCAGTTGCATTCTCGTAGAGAAATCATGTTGACATTTTTCATGGGAGGTTTGGGCTGTCCTGACATCTTGCCATTCTCCACTGGTGGAACAACAACTGCCAGTTGAGCCAACTAAGTTTCCAACATCTTGTTGAAGCTCAATTGATTCTAGAAGGCCGAAGATAGTCCTTCAATCTTGGCATTAATGCGCTCTAGGGTTTCGTTATTAGCTGATAACTTCTTGGATAGAGCATCATTGATCTTCAGATGGCTAATGGCAAGCTCTCTCAAGTTAAGTTGATTTCCATTATTGCCATTGTTGTTGTACCCTTCTTGAAAGAATAGGCGTGGTTGGCCCCACCCTTGACCTCCTAGGCGATAGCCATTGTTGTTCACATTGTTGGCTACGTATAAGGCATCCTCACGGGTTTCTGGGCAGTCATTGCCCAAATGGCCCGTGTTGCCACAGACTTCACAAGTCATGTGATAGTATAGGGCATATGCATTGCCACACACCTCACCATTTGATGAGATCATGCACATTATTATTGCACCTACAAACATGACACAATGTTTATTTATTTGGGATCCTGGCTCAAGTGGATGTGCACTCTTATTTGATGGACAAGATCAAGATGGCGCACTATGTCATCCACCACCTTGGCCTCCTCCATTCATGCATACAAGAAGAATTGATGGCATTGCACATTTGGACCAACACATGAGAGGAGATGAACTTGAGTCGAGGACGACTCTAATTCAAGAAGGGGAGGATGTTGAGGACATCACTTCTATGGATACTAACAACACTCCATTGAACATACAAGATGCAATCAATAGAGTTCATACACAACAATTAATTTTAGAGGTGAGCTCGTTCTTATATTTTTTGTTATATTTTTTTGAGCATAGATTGCTACCTAATGATTTAATTGTGATTAGGATCCATGGAGAGGTTCCAGGATACCAATTGATAGGAGAATGTTTAGGCCCAATCTTCCGAAAGGTAATGGATAAGTCGATTGATGTGGAGATCTCGACGTTGATGATCCGAGGCTCTCGAGTAGAACACGAAAAACCCCTGCAATCACTACACCGCCGCTCCATTGGTTATCAACCGTGCTGCACACGATTGACCTCGCTAAGAAGGCTAATCCCTGCAAGTGCAACCGAGAACACAAGCAAGAACAAGGTAGACACAATCTGAAATCGTGAAGTTGGGGTCTCACAAACCGTAGAACGGTGATGTTATTGATCTAAGCAAAACCCAATTGTTTATGGCGATTACTATGGACTATATATAGGTGGGAGGACGTCCAAGGGGGTGTTGTGGTCGTGACCTAACCCTAAGACACAAACATATTGGATTTAGACTTGATACAAGGCCCAATGGCCCAATACGGTGGTGCAGTACCCTGACAGATTCTGAACTCGATTTTGTTTCGACGATTATCGTCGACTCCGAATGAAATTTTGACATGGGACCAGCGTCATTGGAAAGGTTATCCTCTCCCCTTTCCGTGCATATGTAGAACGTCCAAAATGGAGTTCGTATGCGTCCTGGGCGTCTGTTTTAATGCGTACTTCTCTTGGACTCCGAGTTGGACATGATTTTGAGTTTGGCTCGGTTTCCATCTTCTTTGAACGAATTCTCTGGTCCTATACATCTCTAATACTTCCTCCAACTACTCCTGGAACCTCTCCATGGATCCTAATCACAATTAAATCATTAGGTAGCAATCTGTGCTCAAAAACATATAACAAAACATATAAGAACGAGCTCACCTCTAAAATTAATTGTTGTGTATGAACTCTATTGATTGCATCTTGTATGTTCAATGGAGTGTTGTTTGTATCCATAGAAGTGATGTCCTCATCATCCTCCCCTTCTTGAATTGGAGTCGTCCTCGACTCAAGTTCATCTCCTCTCATGTGTTGGTCCAAATATGCAACGCCATCAAATCTTCTTGTATGCATGAATGGAGGAGGCCAAGGTGGTAGACGACATAGTGCGCCATCTTGATCTTGTCCATCAAATAAGAGTGCACATTCACTTGAGCCAGGATCCCAAACAAATAAACATTGTGTCATGTTTGTAGGTGCAATAATAATGTGCAACATCTCATCACCATTGCCTTGCCCATCAATCTTCTTCATAAGGAGGTCCAATTTGGTAGCGATCATGTCCACCTCCTTTGAGGTGTGCATGCCTCGCTAGCGGGTATGGAGACGCTCATCGCTCCAACCCGTGTTTGGCACCATCTTCTCAATCAAATCTTTAGCTTTTGGCACCATCAATGAGAAGAAGGCTCTTCCAGCAGCAGCATCAACATGGTCACGGGCAGAAGGGATCAACCCTTTGTAGAAATTTTGGATAATTAGCCAATCATCCATCCCATGGTGGGGACAGGCCGGGATGTACTCCTAAAGCCTTTCCGAAGCCATGATAATAGACTCCTTAGCATCTTGCTGGAAGTTGGAAATTTTTACACGTAGGGCATTGGTCTTGCCCAATGCAAAAAACTTGGCGAGGAATGTCGTGGAACACTTCTCCCGAGTGTCTACAGCACTTCGGCCGCGTGGAACCACTGCTTCGCTCTCCCAAGAAGAGAGAACAAAAATAGCCTAAGATGGACAACATCAAGAGATACGTCCTTGATCTTAAAAGTGTTGCAGATCTTAAAAAAACTGTTTCAAGTGAGCACTTGCATCCTCTTTAGCCTTCCCACAAAATGGGTTAGCTTGCACCATACTAATCAAGCCAGTCTTGATTTTGAAGTTCACGTATCCCTTGTTAACAGTGGGACCAAAAGGCACATTGTTAGCAGAGGGAGTCCAAAAGGGTCTTCTGGTGCATTAGCGTTTCGGTTGTTGGTGCAGTTACGATGGCTTGCTTTGCCGCACGAATCTTTTGAGGAGTAACGACACTAGGTTGATCTCTCAGAAGGGATTCGGGATCTTCAACAAATTTTTCTAGCAAGTGGAAACCAAACATACACTACCCTATTTTCACATAAAATGCAAAAACAAGAAGGGTTATCCTACTAAAACCTACCCAGGGTCCTATCCTATTCACTCAATCATGCAATACTTTGGCTGCTTTCCCCAGCAATGGTGCTAGAAATGCCTATTGATATTTCATATGCATTATTAACAAATCATTCCTAGCAATGGTGGTAGAACTGCTCGTTGATGGTTATTAAATCACAAATATAAATCCGCAAGCGCACAAAATCTATCGATGTAGCATTTCCCATTTTAGAGTATTCCCAAAGGGTGTCATTTATATTCTCCCAAAGGAAGGCTAAGTGGAAGCAAAGGAATCATCAAATGGAGAGGCTAGGTTGGTCTAGGTAGGGTTTTAGCAAGGATGGATGAATGTGGCCTAGAGGGGGGGGGTGTGACTAGGCCTTTTTGAATTTTGTCGGAACCTGCAACACTTAACAACCAGATCAAATCTCGAGATATCAGACTAGTCCGGTCGAGTGCTGACTAGTTCGGTGTGTACCGACTAGATTTATCAAATTTGCTTGATTATATTGATCCTAGGATGTATGCAGTGGAAATATACTTGTAATTGAAGTGTCACACTACTATGAACCAGGATGTACCACAAGTTAATCTTATATTCAATAGTTCAACATAAAGTGAACAAGATTGATTGAAACCCTAGATAGATATGAATTGTTAGAACAATGGACACAAAGAAAGAACACAATGACTTTATACAGTAGTTCGGTTCTCACAGAGGCAACCTACGTCCACGTTGAGGAGTCCACAAAAGGACTGGGTCTTCTCCAACCCTACCCTCGTTGGATCGCCACAGAGGCCAATCCTCTTCACTAATCACAAAGGGCAAATAACCAAATTCAAGGGGCCTTCTCACAAGTTGAGGGCTCCCCAAGATTACAATATGAACACCACCAAGAACACACTCTTAAGATCACAATGAAAACCACAAGAGTGTGTAGGGGAATCAAACCAAGAGCTCAATGAGTGAAGAACTGTGTCTCTCCAATGATCCAAAGTGTATCCTCAAGGGATTGATCTTTCTTGTGTTAGATTTCATGGTGAGAGGTGTTTTCTAGGCTCTTGGAAGGTGTGACGGCGCAGGGGGTCGAGAGTTCTAAAAGATGGGACGTGCACACCTATTTATATGGGGTTTCCAAAAGTTACTGTTAGGGTTTAGAAAGATCGGACTAGTCTGTGGTGGACACTAGACTAGTCCGGTGTGCTGCGTGCAACAAACCCTAGGTGTCCCGGAATATCAGACTTGTCCGGATAGGAGCGGACTTGTCCAATTTTGGTTCTCTAATTCTTCGGACTAGTCCGAGCAATATCGGACTTGTCGGGATAAGTGAAACCCTAAGTGAATTTGAGGAACAAGTCCGCACTTGGAGGACTTGTCCGATTTAGGTCAGAGGGTTTTCGGACTAGTCCGTGCTAATGTCGGACTTGTCCGGTTGACATCAGAAAGATATCGGACTAGTCCATTGGGTTATCGGACTTGTCCGATTTTGTGCAACTTGTGAAGTGCTTGGGGGACTAGTCTGCACTGGGGAGGACTAGCCCGATTCTAGTCAGAGAGATATCGGACTAGTCCGTGGTGATATCGGACTAGTCCGGTCTTTGAAATACTGGACTGTGAGAACAAGTCCGCATTGTGAGGACTTGTCCGATCTTGTGCAGAAAGATATCGGACTAGTCCGGTGGCAGTCGGACTAGTTCGGTCCTGTATAAATTTGTGCAATGTGTGATATTATTTGGGCTTGATCTCTTGGGGTGTGTTTCCTTAACACACTCCATACACAATGATCCACTACACTTGTTTCTTGAGCTCTTTTCCGCATTGCTCCTCATTCTCCTTTCTTTTTGGCACATTGCTCATTTTCTCATTAGAACCTATGCTCATCTCAATAAAGTGGTTAGGATCTCATTTGCTTGTCATAAATCAACCAAAACCCACAAGAGATTCCTAGATGCACTTTCAATCTCCCCCTTTTTGGTGATTGATGACAACCAATTGAGATTTCACAAAATATGATAAAAAGTTGAGATTTTCATAAAGTGTGCACATATGAGTTTGAAACACATTAAGCGATGAAAACATAAGTCATATGTGCACTCTTTATGTTGGGATGCAAAACTAAGTATGTGTAAACAATAATTTTTATGAGAATGACATAATTGACATCAATACATCACAAATTTCATCAATACATCAATACATCAATGCAAAACTAAGTATGTGTAAACTAAGTATGTTATTTTTATAGCAAAATCATAGATTTCATCAATATCTTCATAATCAGTTCATAACCTTGCATCACAAGACCAAAAGTACCAAAAGAGCATATTATAAGTCTTACAACCCACGAAAAGACAAAAGACACAAAAGAGAGCTCTCCTCGCATCCTACAGCTAAAGCCTAAGACTCCCAAAACTCCCCGTCAATCTCTCCCCCTTTGGCATCAAGACACCAAAAAGAAGGAGAGGAGGGACCTAAGGTCTTCAAGCCTCACTGTTGGTCCTCTCATCGTCTTCATCTTCATTCTCTGGCTGATGAGGAGAAGGAGGTGGAACGGAACCACTCGAGTCCCAATGCCAAAATAGGCAAGCTCGGAGGGAGTCAAGGGCCCGAGCTCAGTGAAGTCAGAATCAGAATCATCAGAAATGACTGGAGATCCAATGGACTCGATCTCCAGCTTTTGGCAAATTTTCTTCACATTCTCTTTGACATATCTCATGTCAGCCTTTCTCCTCTTGTTTAGCTTATGGGATTTCACTTTGGCCTTTTTGCAAGTGGCAAAGATGGCTGACAGGTACTTTAAGATGCCACTTGGGGACCCCTTTTGAGGAGGGTCACTAGTGGCGGGAGCAGCCCTAGCATCTCCAATAGCTCTCGCTGAAGCCTCTGCATTGGAAGCAGGAGAGGGAGCAGCTTGAACACTTGGCTGTTGAGGCTTCTGGGGCCTCAAGGGGAGGTGCTCCACATCCTTGACCAACTTGATGCATGTGACCTTCTCAATCATAAACATAAGATAGGGGGCATAGCCACAAGATCTGTTTAGCGTGTAGGAGATATTGACCATATCGTTCCAAATATAGTCAAAGAGATCAAACTTCCTGTCTTTGCTAATGACATTCATCAAGGTCCTGAGGTATCCTGCACACTTCCAGCATCCCCATCCTTGGGGGCAATGGACTTCCTAAGGACCCTGTTCAGCACCACAAAGAGAGGCTTCATGTTCTTGGTGGAAGGAGGATTGAACTTTGAGTTGGGTTCATAGAGAAACTTCATCCTATCCTTCTCAATGACACCAATGTTGTGATGATCAAATTGTCATTGCTGGAGGTGTCAATATGTAGCAATCTTGCAAACTCTTCATAAGTGATGGTGTACTTGGATCCATGAGTCATCCAAGGTACCCGCTCTTCCTCATTGCTGGCAAAGTGGCAAGTAGCATAAAACTGAGTTATGACCTCGTCATTCTAGTTGTCTCTAAAGGCAAAAAGATACTTCAAGCCACACCTTTCAATTGTCTCGAACACCTCCACAAAAGGTGAGAAACCCTTCTTCTCAAAGTGTGCCCAATCTTTCCATTGGGTGTGCACAACTGGTGTCTTCATTGGGAGATAGACAGTCTTGTAGAAATCTGCATGGAAATTACTCTACAAACTCCCATCAGTAGCCTGCTTGGGTCAGTTGTAACAATCAACATTCCTGAACTTTGCAGCCGTGTCGCTGCCCTTTCCATTGAATCGCTCCTCCGCGGGATCCCGAGCCCCTTCCCTTGGATTTGACAT
This sequence comes from Tuctoria greenei, assembly GCA_036927565.1. NCBI lineage: Eukaryota > Viridiplantae > Streptophyta > Magnoliopsida > Poales > Poaceae > Tuctoria > Tuctoria greenei. The sequence continues at coordinate 112,693,524 of JAYESD010000001.1, forward strand.
CTTTAGGGGGCCAATCGGGCCCGTTGCAATCGCTTTGCCCTTGCCCTTGGCTTGGCGGGAACTTGCTGAGCTAGGGCCTCCTCTAGCAGAAGCTTTGGAGGCAGGATTCTTTGTGAGCACCTTCCGTCGAGCCTGGGGAGGAGAAGGAGCCGGATCGGATGGGCGCTGTAGGCGCTTCTTGCTTAGGCTCATCGAGGGCCGAAGCACGGCTTCGTGGTCCATCTCGGCCTCGAAATCGGAGATCTCATCGTTGGTACTCAACATTGTCCTGAGAATGGATTTCACAAGGTATTGATGAGAATAGATGACACGGAATTGCATTGAGGAATTGAGAAGTTAGGGTTGAGTTTAGAAAAATCGGACTAGTCCGGTGTACAGGCACGGACTAGTCCGGTTGACCGGACTTGTCCGTGCATGGACCGGACTAGTCCGGTATTGAACCTCTAAAACCCTAACTATGAGACAAATGGTGATTCCTAATGCACAAATAGCTTAGTAGCAAGGTAATACATCAAGTAAGAATGTATTAGGTGAAAGGAACTAAGATTTTTTATCAACATTGAAGGAAATAGCAATTTCTGGGGTTTGGGATGAGATTTTACCGAAATTGCTTGATTCTCGGAGATGTAGGGGTTGAAGGAGCGGACAAGTCCGTGGTCTTCAATCCCTGAGCAATGGAGGTCATTTTCCACCAAAATCCGAGGAGTTTTGATGGAGGATGATGGAAATAGCCTTGGGGAGCTCGAGTGTGGAGAGAGAAAGCTTGAGGCAAGTGTGGGGGTGAGGAAGATTAGGGTTTGGTGGCGGCTAGGGTTATGGACACGAAAAATCGGATTTGTCCGAAAATGATCGGAATAGTCCGAACTTTTCTAGAGCCTATATCGGACTAGTCCGTGGTCTACCGGACTAGTCCGACTTAGCCGTCACTCTACGGACTAGTCTGCACGAGCGGACTAGTCCTGGCAACCACAGACTAGTCCGTGGTCACCAGGGAAGAAATGCTTAGCCCATTCGTATATGTTCGAAGGTACTTATTAAGAAAATAGGGAGGCAAACCAAATCAAATAATCTCGGTGAATATGATCAGTAAGCATTCAACAATCAAGTAATGATCATAATTCACCAAGATCTAGTAATTGACATAGTTTTTTTGGGAAAACTGAGAGGGATGATTTTCACAACACAATCAATGAATTTTGAAGATAGCATTCAGGTATACAAGATTTCAAGCCACATTCCGAGCATCAAGGATATTTAGTTCATTTCGGAGCTCGAAAAAGCGTTTTTCATCAAGTGGCTTGGTGAATATATCGGCTAGTTGCTTTTTGGTATTGACATGTGAAATGGCTATACCCCCCTTCATTGAATGGTCTCTCAAAAAGCGATGCCGGATGTCTATGTGTTTGATCCTAGAGTGCTCAACGGGATTATGGGCAATTTTAATTGCACTCTCATTATCACAAAGGAGTGGAATACAGTTCATATTGTAACCGTAATCCCTTAGAGTTTGTCGCATCCAAAGGAGTTGTGCACAACAACTCCTGGCTGCAACATACTCCGCTTCGGCTGTGGATAAGGCAACGGAGTTTTGTTTCTTGGAGGACCAAGAAACTTAGGGATGGCAATTGTACCCGCGGGTTCAGGTACCCGACGGGTACGGATACATATTTTTACCCACGGGTACAACCCGTACACGACCTGTCATTTTTCGAGCACAGGTACGAGTTTTATTTTTTACCAGCGGGTACCAGTCGGGTTACCCAAATTTTTAGATTTGGGCCAAAACAGGGAGTCCAGCCCATAAGAAACCCTAATCTTTTTACCCCGTACCATACCCCCGACTCTAGTACTCCACCCCCGACTCCCAGTCAGTGCCGCAACCCTCCTGTCCCGACTTCCTCTCCCTCCCATCGCCCCCTCCCATCGCACGGGCACGGCGCGTCGGTGCCAATCGCCATGGCCGCAGCCGCACCCAGCGCCACCCCGACCTAGTCTGGCAGTCCGCCGTCGCCCGCCCTCCCACTGCCCCCTCCCGCCGCCGTAGCACCGCGCCACCGCCCTGAGCTCAGCACCGTCCGTCCGCCCCGACCTCGACCCTCACAGCCACCTCAGATCCAGCCTCCGCCCTCCGCCGCCCGGCTGCCGCCCGTGGGCCTCGACCGGCATCGCCACCGATGCATCCTCGTAGGACGCAGGGCACTAGGGTCGTCTCCAAGTAAATCTGCACCGGCAACCCTCATTGCTCCTCGGTATTGTTCCTTCCAATCTTCCAGTATTGATATGCATGCTCGATGTTGTGATGTTTAGTCTTACCCTAGCCCGTAGCCTGACGTTTATTCACTTGAGTAACCAGCAAATCTTGTCAAATTGTCATCTTGATATTGTAGCAATCATACCGTGTTACAACAGCAAGTCCTGTTATATGCAAATTAAATTTGTGTCCCCATATTGTTTTTTTTTTCAGAAGTTGGATCTACAACATGTCTTATCCAAGTGGAACAGATGCACCTGCCCTTGGTGCTGCTTCAATAGCTGCTGCTGCAAAGAGGCCACGTCGTGGTCGTGCCAATCCAGCTCTATCGGCAGCTAGTGGTGCCGCCTTTTCATCAAATACTATTGGTGCTACTGCCGGTACAGGTTCTGCATCTCAACCCACACCAATAGCTTCTGAAGAAGGTCCACCTTTAGATGTAGATGATAATGTTGCTGTTGGTAAAAAAGGAAGCTTAAGTCCGATGTTTGGCTTGAATTTGAACAAGTTACCATGGCTGGTCAAACTAAAGCCCAATGCAATTGGTGCAAAAAAATGCTGGTTGGACACAGTAGAGCAGAGACAAACCATTTGCATAGTCACCTTGGTAGTTGTGCATCTAGAAAAGTTAGAAAAGGATTAAAACAAGCAACGTTGAAGGTAAGCAAAGATGAGAAGGGGGCTGCTATAGTTGAAAGTATGTTTTTGATCAGCAAGTTGCTAGAAAAGAACTTGCACTAATGATATGTGTCTATGAGTATCTACTCTCTATGGTTGACCATACTGGTTTTCGTAGATTTTGTGCATCACTGCAGCCTCTTTTTAAAGTAGTGTTGAGAAACACTATTAAAAAGGATATATTGGATATGTATGAGGTGCAAAGGCTTTCTTTAGTCAACTCTTTTCAACATTGTCATTCTCGAATTGCTGTAACTACAGACATGTGGACATCAAATCATCAAAAGAAAGGATATATGTCCGTCACGGTGCACTATATTGATGAAGATTGGAAATTGAAAAGTTATTTGTTGAGGTAATATGCTATTACATTTGCTGTTTTTTGAAGTTTGGAAGCTTTTATATGCTATAATTTATTACAATTGTTGTATATTATTGTTTTGCAGGTTCATATATGTGCCAGCCCCACATACAACAGAAGATGTCAGTGATGTTCTTTATGAAGTGTTACAAGACTGGCAGATTGAGAAGAAGGTGTCAACAATGACTCTTGATAATTGCAGCACCAATGACAGTCTCATGCAAGCTATGCAAGATAAGTTGCCTCTATCATCTTTGATGCTACAAGGTTCATTGTTGCATATGCGATGGGCTGCACATATTATAAACTTGATTGTCAAAGATGGCATGAGTGTCATGGAAAGTGGTATTGAAAGGATTAGAGAAAGTGTTGGATTTTGGTCTGCCACACCCAAAAGACATGAGCGTTTTGAACGAACTGCAACACAAATGAACATTAAATATGGTAAAAGGATAGCTTTAGATTGTAAGACTAGATGGAATTCAACTTACCTCATGCTTAGCATTGCTCTAGAGTATCAAACAGTTTTTGAACGCCTTGCAAATAAAGAAAAACTTTGTGCTTCTTTTAAGCCAACCAAAGAGGATTGGGAATTTGCTAGGGAGCTTTGTGCTAGGTTGAAGATATTCTATGATGCAACGGAGTTATTGTCGGGCAATAATTATGTGACAGCAAACCTATTTTCCCCTAAAATCTGTGGTATCTATTTGGGTATTGAGAAATGGAAAAACAGTCCTATTCCTAAGGTCGAAGAGATGTCCGTATTCATGAAACAGATATTTTATAAGTATTGGGCAGATGTGCATGGTTTAATGGAAGTAGTTGCTGTTCTAGATCGTAGGTATAAAATGAAGTTTATGTAAGCTTTCTATAGCCCCATATATGGTGAGGACAGTCCAGCCACTAATATTGAATTGTCTAGAGTTAAAAGCTTGTTGTATGATTTGGTATTGGAATACCAAGTATGTATGGAGGATATGGCATCAACAGATGATACACATGCAACTAGAAATGTCATCCAAAATGAAGGAGATGATCTTGTATTTGATATGTTTGATAAGTTCTTATCGGAGGAAGTAGAAGAGAGTTCAACTTATGTGCTTACTGAGTTGGACTTGTATTTGGAGGAGCCAACACTGCCAAGAACTCAAGATTTGGACATTATCAATTGGTGGCAGTATGCAGGAATACAGTATCCCATTTTATGAAAGATTGCAAGGAATATTATGTCAATTCCTGTTACAACTGTGGCTCCTGAGTCTGTTTTTAGCACCGGGGGTAGGACAATTAGTCCACATCGAAGTAGACTAGCTCCAAAAACAATTGAAGGTTTAATGTGTATGTAAGCTTGGTCTCGTACTGATGTTATTGGCCAAGAATCCTCTTTCAAAAATGCTGTAATGTGTTATATGGAGGATGAAGAAGAAGATGAAATGGTAGCACTTGAATGCTTTGATTTTAATTTATGTTTCTGTTTTCACAGTTCTATGTGTTGTCAATCTAATGTAATTTCTTTCTTAATTTTTTTAGGATGATCGTTCATCCACAATTGTTGATTGATGAATAATTGAAGTTTGGAGAAGAAAAAGAACTGGTATTTGTTGTAATACTTGCTGAATTCTAATTTTGTTCTACAATTCTGTTTTCATTCAATCATTCATTTCTAATGCTTGAAGGTCTGGAATGTGGAATCTGGAGAATAAGGTATGTACTCTGTAGAAGAGCTCAAGACTGTATTGTGGCTGAAATGTGGTTGTGGACTTGTGGCTGTAATTGAAACCTGGAATGAAGGTCTGCATAATTGCATTTCATGGAATGAAGTTCAGGATGATTGCATTTGAAGACTTTTGAGTGCTGTTATCTGCAATTGAACATTTAAAGATGTATGATGTACTGAAATGTGTTGTACTAAAGTTATTAGTATTGAACATTTGAACCTGGGTAGAGCTTCGTGTCATTGTGCGTTGTACTGAACTTCTATCGCGTGATGTACTATTTTCATATGTTGAAATCTGCGTTATTCCTCAAATGTGCAAACTGTATGTTGAAATATGCATTATTGTTGTGTATTAAAATCTGAAAACTGTATTATCTGTTGCATTTTGTTATACCCGGCGGGTACCCGAAACCAGCCCGAAACCCGTCGGGTACGGGTTCGGGTATGGAAATTTACCCGCGGGTACGGGTACAAAATTTTACCCGTGCACTGTTTCAATCCAGGTCGGGTTTTTGCTCTACCCGACCCGAACCCGACCCGTTGCCATCCCTAAAGAAACTAGGGATCTTCCTAGGAATTGGCATGTACCGGAGGTAATTTTTATATCTACTTTGCATCCGACATAATCTGCATCATAGTAACCAATGAGATTGAATTTGGAAACTTTGCGATACCAAAGGCCTAGGTTGGGTGTAAGAACTAAATACCCCAAGATTCTCTTAACGGCTGTCAAATGACACTCTTTTGGGTTGGCTTGAAACATTGCACACAAACATACACTCAACATAATATCTCGCCTAGATGCACATAAGTAGAGTAGAGATCCAATCATGGAGCGATATACCTTTTGATCGACATTTGGTCCATCTTCATTGAGATCCAAGTGGCCGTTCGTTGCCATGGAAGTCTTTATAGGCTTCACCTCGTCCATTCCAAACTTCTTGAGTATGTCTTGAGTGTACTTAGTTTGGCTTATGAATGTCCCTTTCTTTTGTTGCCTCACTTGGAATCCCAAGAAGTACTTTAGCTCTCCCATCATAGACATCTCAACCTATCTGTCATAATCTTACTAAATTCCTCACAAAAAGATTTATTAGTTGAACCAAAGATTATATCATCAACATAAATTTGACAAATAAAGAGATCATTGTCAAAGTTCTTTGTAAACAATGTATAATCTACTTTACCGATCGTAAAACCATTTTCAATTAAGAAATCTCTAAGACACTCATACCAAGCTCTATGAGCTTGTTTGAGGCCGTAGAGAGCCTTATGCAATTTAAGGACGTGGTCGGGGAACTCTTCATCTTCAAATCTGGGGGGTTACTCCACATACACCTCCTCCTTGATTGGTCCATTGAAGAAGGCGCTTTTCACATCCATTTGATAAAGCTTGAAATCATGGTGAGTAGCGTATGCAAGTAATATTCTAATAGACTCGAGTCTAGCTACTGGAGAAAAGGTTTCATCAAAATCCAAACTTCGACTAGTGAATACCCTTTGGCCACAAGTCGTGCCTTGTTCCTTGTCACCACCCCGTGTTCATCTTGTTTGTTGCGGAAGACCCATTTGGTGCTGACAACGTTGAATTTGGGTCTTTCAACTGGTTCCCACACCTCGTCCCATTCGAAGTTGTTGAGTTCTTCTCGCATGGCCACTACACAATCTGGATCCTTCAATGCATCCTCAATTTTGTGTGGTTCCAAAAAGGATACAAATGAATAATGCTCACAAAAATTAGCTATGCGAGATCTAGTAGTTACTCCCTTTTGGATGTCACTGATGATGTTGTCGATTGGGTGATCCCTTTGGACGCATTGGTGTACTCTTGGGTGTGGCACTTGCTGTCTTGAATCTTCATGGTCATCTTCTTCTCCCCCTAGATGGTTGCCCTCATTGACTTGTTGATCATTTTCGTCTTCTTGAGGTTGATCTTGTATGGAAGCTCCCCCTTGATCATTGGCCTCCTCTTGTGGTTCATTTTCCTCATGCATATGTAGAGGTGGTTCTTGTGGTCGAACTTCACCCAATGCCATTCTTCTCAATGCTTGACAAGGAGCTTCTTCACTATCTAGTATACATGGATCAACTTGCTCCTTTTGGGAGCCATTAGTTTCATCGAACACTAGGTCACATGCTACTTCAACAAGTCCGAAGGTCTTGTTGAAGACACGATAGGCGTAAGAGTTCGAATCATAACCAAGCAAGAAATCTTCATCGGACTTTGAAGCAAACTTTGAAGTCTTAGGCTTCTTGTTCAAAATGTAGCATTTGGAACCGAAAACACGAAAATATGAAACATTAGGCTTGTTACCGCTAAGTAGCTCATAGGATGTCTTCTTGAGTAGTCGGTGAAGATAAAGTCGATTTATGGCGTGGCAAGTCGGTTCTTCCTTTTGGCAACTCCATTTTGTTGAGGGGAGTAAGGTGCTGAAAACTCATGCTTTATGTCTTCTTCATCTAGGTACTCCTCAACTTGTGTGTTCTTGAACTCCGTGCTGTTATCGCTTCAAATGTTATTGATCATCAATGAAAACTCATTTTGAGCATGCTTGAAAAACTTCTTGAGTGTTCCTTGTGTTTCTGACTTATCATGTAAAAAGAAAACCCAAGTGAAACGAGAAAAATCATCAACAACTACTAAGCCGTATTTGTTACCGTCGATGCTTATGTAAGCAATTGGACCGAATAAATCCATGTGGAGTAGCTCGAGCGGTCTTGTTGTAGTCATGATATTCTTAGCGGGATGAGGTGCTCCAACTTGCTTCCTGGCTTGGCACGCGCTACAAGGTCTGTCTTTCTCAAAAACAACATCCTTCAAACCTCGGATGTGATCGCCCTTGAGGAGTTTTTCAATATTTCTCATGCCAACATGCGCTAGCCGTCTATGCCACAGCCAACCCATGTTGGTCTTTGCAATCAAGCATGTGTCAAGTTCGGCTTTATCTTTGTTGAAGTCAACAAGGTAAAGCTTTCCCTTTAACATACCCTTGAATGCAATGAAACCATCACTCCTCCTAGAGACGGTCACACCCTCATTAGTTAACAAGCAATTATAACATTTGTCACATAATTGAGATATGGACAGCAGGTTATAATCTAAGCAATCAACATGTAGCACATGAGAAAGAGTATGTTGAGATGATATGGCAATTTTACTGGTACCGAGCACCTTTCCTTGACTATTGTCTCCAAAATAGATGCCCTCGCTTGGATCCTCGTTTTCTTCATACTCAACAAACATCCTTCTTTCTCCGGTCATATGGTTGGTGCAACCACTGTCTAGCAGCCATTTTGATCCACCGGAGGAATAGGCCTACAAAAACTGATTATGCCTTGGTTTTAGGTACCCAAGCTTGCTTGGGTCCTTTTAGGTTAGTCACAAGGATTTGGGCACCCACACATGAGATTTGGTGTTCCCATCGCGTGGCCCAACATAATGAGCATAAAATTTGCCAAAATTACTTTTCATTAAAACATAAGATGCATCAAAGGCTCTAAATAACAACTGTTGTTGTTTATAAATAGAACTAGTCTGGGACATCATACTTGTCCGGAGGACCGGACTAGTCTGGTGATCATATGTGTTGGATTTGTTAACTTTAGACTTTCCAGTTTGAGAGGGTCTTCCCTTTACAAAGGCAATGCTTTCCTTGTTATTCTTATGGCTTCTAGCATTTTGCTTTCCACCATAGGAATACCCAATGCCATATTTGACATTAGGAGGTCTTGTGGCCAAGTATGCACTATGTGCATATTTGACCTTCTCCTAGTCAAATATGCCACTTTGGGCAGGATGCTTATCCTTGGTAGAGGTTGACTTGACTTTCAAGCTGGTGTCAACTTTACCACATGAACAAGTAATGATAGCTTCAGTTTTAAGTCGTTGAGAAGGTGAGCTTGAAGAGGATGAAGGGTCACCTTGCTTGAGTGACTCAACTTGTACTTCAAGGATCTTGTTTACCTTGATTAGGTTAGCAAGTTCGTCCTTGATTGTAGCATTTCAGTTGCTTAACTCCAAGCAAGCTTCCCTGCTTGAAGCTAACTCAAGCTCTAGTGACTTGCTTCACTCCTTTTCAAGTTCTAGAAGCTTGTCATGTTCAACATATTCCTCCTTTTGGGAGATAATCATGTATTTTTGACGGTTTATCAACATCTCCTTCTCAACAAGTTGATCAAGGAGAAATTTCATTTTTGCGGCTGTTTTCTAATCTAAGCCAATTAGCATATCTTCATTATCACTAGCAATTTCACTATCACTAGAATAGGTATGTGTCGGTACCCTAAAAACCGCACACCCCTTGAGGTTACAAAGATTTCAAAGGAAAGCCATCTACTTGGGTTGAAGACCCTCGGAGGCCCACTTGTCAGACATGACCGGACCTACTTCTCCAACATGGTTAATCCCTGGGTCGCCACGTGTACTGCCAAACCGGAGCTACCGCCCACAAGGGGGAATCTCCGGGCCAGGTACCGAAACGGCACCTCCGGACTTAACCCCGGACCGAGAGAAGCTACGGAGTTGACACGTGACTGGTGGCCCCGGAGCTACCTGCTTCCCACAGCAAGCTCCAGAGCCGCCACGTGTCCAATCATCGGACCTGCCAGCCTCTAACCTCCGGAAGACCTTGTAACGGCTCCGGATCTTCAAAGAAGAGGCAAGGACTTCAAGACCCGATTAAGTGTCATTAATGCCATATTAGTGACACTTAAACGGACGATCTTAACACCAGTAACGGCACTGTCGGAGCCCGTTACAGGATCATTAACAGCAATTAATCGTGTATCAATACTAGTAACCGCCGGGGCCACATGTCGGGCCAGGCTAGCTTGTAACGGCCTGTCTTTGTACTATAAAAGGACAGGCCGACGATACACTTAGGGACGTTCACAGACGAACTCACACACCCGATACACTTGTGACAAGCTAATACAACACCAACACACCCGTGGAGTAGGGTATTACGCTCAGGCGGCCCGAACCACGTAAACTCTTGTGTCTCCTGTGTCAAACTCCTATTCACCTTCTTGAATCTCCGCGCGCCCACACCGAACTTCAAACTCTCCAATCACTTTAGCAGTGTAGGGAGATCTGCCGGCTCCAACAGTCGACAGTTGGCGCGCTAGGTAGGGGCGCCTGAGATTTTCGAGAATGGTGAACTCCGCGGCTGGATCATCCAACGGCCAACCTGCCGCTCAGGCTGTTGGGGGTAATCCCTCGAACAGGCAACCACCAGCAGGAGCCTCAGCACCAGCAGGAGTCACACAGCCACCACCGCCGCCTCCTCCAGCAAACCACGCTGGACAACGCGACGGTGCACCAGCGTCCATCACGGCGTCGGCGAGTCATGACCACCCGGAACACGCGCTCCATGCAGCGCGTGCTCTTCTTCAACGTCCACCACCTCCGGATGCATCTCGAGATGAAATGGAGCAGTGGAGGGCCGATGTGGAGCATTTGGTCGCAGCAGCGGCCGAACGCCTCAACAACCAGGGTCCTCCTTCGGGACAAGCCCAGTCGCAGCGGCGGACTTTGTCTGGTAGACTTGGTCCTCACGTCTCCAAGAACAGGAGACGAGCTGCATCACAACAGGTGACATCACTGCCCTCCGAGGCTCGACGCACTCACACAGTATCCAGGCTTTCGACTAATGACCTCCAGGCGGAGCTTGATCACCGATGCCGCCAGCAGGATGGCCGTGTCCATATTGAGCGTGCTCGTGAAAGACGGGAAGCTCAGGACCTTTCTACTCTGGAAGGGGTAGGAGGAGGCTGTTCAGCCCTAGCCATGCACCTGCGCATGGTTAGATGGCCATAGAAGTTCCGGCCACACCTGCCAGAAAAATTCGACGGGACTGTCAACCCCGCCGAATTCCTTCAGATATACTCCACTGCAATCTTGGCAGCTGGAGGAAATGAGGCCGTGATGGCCAATTACTTTCCATTGGCCTTAACTGGGACCGCCAGGTCCTGGTTTATGAGCCTTCCACCCAAATCTATCAACAGTTGGGAGGATCTGTGCCATCAGTTCACTGCCAACTTCGGGAGTTCATACACCCGACCAGGCACTGAACTGGACCTTTTTGCGGTTGTGCAAAAAGGGGGAGAATCTTTGCGGTCCTTCATCCAGAGGTTCTCTCAGGTACGCAACACTATCCCTTCTATCTCATGCGCTTCTGTCATTATGGCATTCAGACAGGGCGTACGGGACAAGAAGATGTTGGAGAAGCTGGCGATCAAAGAGATCACCAGCGTCACGGAACTCTTCAGCCTGGCAGACAAATGTGCCAGAGCTGCGGAGGGCCGTGAGATGCACTCCAAACCAGCCTCGGAGGATCACAAGAAATCCTCCAAAGAAGAAGCCGCTACCTCCGGGAGTGGCAAGAAGAAAAAGAAGACCAACGGCAAGAAGAAGCCGTCGGCCGGCACATCCAATGTTGCAGCTGCTGCAACTCCGGGTGGCCGGGGGCCACGCCCCGAGAAGTGACCTCGACCGTCTTCTGAAGACGGTGGCAAACCCAAAGTGTGGTGTCCCATTCACAAAATGGGTAGCCACGGTTTGGAAGACTGCCGGGAGGTCCAGAACCTTGCCGAGCGCTAGAGCAAGCGCCGGGAAGGATCTCCTTTCCAACAGAGGGAAGGAAAACAGAAGGTCGACGAAGCTCCGGCTGAAGAGGAGTTAGGGTTTCAGGATCCCAAAAAGGTCCTGAAGGCTGTCTACACCTCCGTCGACGATGACTCTGACGTCTCTAACAATGAGCGTCGGAAGACCATGAACACCATTTTTGGTGGATCATGGGATATCACCTCTCGTCGCGTCATCAAGACTATGCGGCGGGATATGGCCGCTGTAGCCCCTACAGTCAGGCCGGAACCACATCGAAAGTGTATGGACATAGCCATGACTTTTGATGCTTCGGACTGTCCTCGAAGCATGGTCGGAGCTGGACAGTTACCTTTGATGGTATCTCCCACCATCAATAACATCCAGCTCCATCATGTTATGGTGGATGGAGGTTCGGGGCTGAACCTCATAAGCTTTGAAGCTTTTACCAAGCTTCAACTCCGACCTTCGGATCTCCATCCCTCCCGACCTTTCTCCGGAGTAGGTCCGGGGGCCATTACCCCACTCGGAGCTATTACTCTTCCTGTTACCTTCGGGACACGGGAGAAGTATCACACCGAGAAGTTGGTCTTTGACGTTGCTCAGATCAACTTACCATTCAACGCCATCTTGGGTAGACCTGCCCTATACAAATTCATGGCAGCTGCTCATTATGGATACCTGGTGTTGAAGATGCCAACACCAGTAGGCGTTCTCTGGATCCGCGGAGATCGCACTGCCGGAGTAACTGCTCTGGAGGAACTCCATGCACTCACCACGGCGCAAGAGGAGGACTCCAGACAGGAGCAAGGTCCGAAACCCCCGAGCATTCGCCAACGAGGCTCGACCTCTACACCCCATGTGTAGCCAAGCGGCGACACCGACATTCCCGTCAAAGTCGTCCAAATTGGTTCCGATGCCGCTCAAACCACCCGTATATCGGGAGGGTTGAACGACAAATAGGAACTCGCGCTCATCACTTTCCTCCGGGCTAATGTTGACGTGTTTGCTTGGCAACCGTCACAAATGCCTGGGATCCCCAGGGAAGTGATTGAGCACAATTTGAAGATTTACCCCGATGCTCGGCCTGTGCATAAGAAGCCTCGGAAGCAATCCGTAGAGCGGCAGAACTTCATCCGACAAGAAGTGAAGAAGCTACTCGAAGCCGGATTCATCCGAGAAGTCTTCCATCCAAAATGGCTGGTGAACCCAGTCGTTGTGCCCAAGGCCGCCGGGAAGCTTCGGATGTGCATCAACTACACCACACTGAATAAGGCATGTTCAAAAGATCCATTCCCACTACCTAGAATAGATCAGATAGTGGATTCCACCTCCGGTTGTGAATTACTGTGTTTCCTAGACGCATATTCTGGGTATCATCAAATCAGGATGTCCTGGGAGGATGAAGAGCATACTTCATTCGTCACAGTAGATGGATTGTACTGTTACACAGCCATGCCATTTGGTCTCAAGAATGCAGCTTCAACTTTTGTACGAGCTATGTACAAAACTTTTGAAGAACTCATCAGAGACATAGTGGAAGTGTACATCGATGACATCATGGTCAAGGTCAAGAACAAGGAGTCCCTCTTAGACACCTTGCAGGATGTCTTCGACAAGCTGCGGGCCACCCGCACAAAGCTAAACCCGGACAAGTGCGTGTTTGGGGTTAGCTCCGGAAAACTTCTTGGTTTCCTGGTAAGTCACCGGGGCATAGAGGCTAATCCGGCGAAGATAAAAGCCATTGAAGACATGCGGCCACCAACCCGCATCAAAGACGTCCAAAAATTAACTAGGTGTCTAGCAGCCCTCAGCCGGTTCATATCAAGACTGGCGGAACGGGCACTTCCCTTCTTCAAGTTATTGAGGATGTCCGGACCATTCCAATGGTCCGAAGAAGCAGAGAAGGCATTCCAGGAGCTGAAACAGTTCCTCACCACCCTACCAATTCTGGTAGCTCCGAACCCTGGTGAGCCTTTGTTGCTTTACATTTCAGCTACTGACGAAGTCGTCAATATGGTTCTGCTTGCGGAGAGACCAGAACTACCCCATACTCAGGAATCCAGACCCCTTCGGGAGGGTCCGGAGGTTCCTGAAAGCGAGTCTGGGTCCCAGCTCCCAGACTCAAACCCACAAGAAGTCACTTCAGAAGACCCAGACCCCGCTGGGAGGGTCCAGGTCATTTCTGAAGAAGCTCCGGGTTCCTCCAGCCAGAACCCGGAGGTCCCCGAAGAGAATCTGGACCCCTCCGAGATGGTCCGGATTAATGAAGAGGAAGCTCCGGACCACTCCAGGAGGCTCCGGACCATTCAACGCCCGATATACTTCATCAGTGAAGTATTACATGATTCCAAGACTCGATACCTAGAGGTGCATAAGCTGCTTTATGCAGTTCTTATTGCCTCTAGGAAGCTTCAACACTACTTCCAAGCTCACAAAGTCTCGGTGGTGACCTCCTATCCACTTCGAGCAATCTTGCATAATCCCAATTCAACTGGGAATATTGCAAAGTGGGCAGCGGAATTGGCTGAATTCGATCTTGAATTTATTTCAAGACAAGCTGTCAAGAGTCAAGCGTTGGCAGATTTTGTGGCAGAATGGACTCCCTCTCCATCAAATCCTGGGGGCCCCAGCGAGCAGAAGACAGAGCATCAAGCTCCAACCTTCACCGAGCCTCAGTGGACCCTCTACTTCGATGGCTCCATGCAGAAGCAGGGGGCCGGAGCTGGAATCCTTCTCCTTGCACCGACTGGGGAGAAGGTAAAATACATGGTACACCTTGACTTCAAGGCAACCAACAACATGGCGGAGTATGAAGCACTCATCTACGGACTAAAGATGGCACTGTCATATGGTGTCAAGCAACTGCTGGCCAAAGGAGATTCACAGCTCATCATCAAGCAGGTGAAGGGTGAATGCTCCTGCAATAATCTCCAGCTAGCTGCTTACCTCCTTGAAGTCCAGAGGCTTCAGAAGGACTTTGAAGTCCTAGACCTCCACCATGTTCAGCGTGCCCACAACGCTGAAGCCGACGAACTCTCGACGAAAGCGTCAACCGGAGCTCCGGCTCCTGACGGAACTTTTGTCCGGAGATTGTCGAAACCCACAGCTCAGCTTGCCGAACTGAGCGAAGGGGGCGAGATCAGCATCCCGAATCTGACGGTCCCGATGGCCCTGTTACCATGGCAGCCATCAAGGGTTGTAGGTGCTGTCGGGAGCTCCGAGCAACCCAGCACGCAAGACTCAAAAGCTCAAGCTAGCTCTGATGCATGGATCTCGGAGATCCGGAGCTACTTGAAAGACAACATCCTTACTGATGATGATGTATCCGCTGACCGCGTAGTCAGATTGGATAAAAGATACACGCTGGTAGAAGGGGATCTCAACCGGCACGGTGCCAACGGCATCCTAATGCGGTGCATCACAAGGGAAGAAGGCTGCGAACTTCTCGCAGAAATCCATGGAGGCGAGTGTGGGAACCACGCATCTTCCCGCACGCTGGTCGGAAAAGCCTTTCGACATGGCTTCTACTGGCCTACAACGCGCCAGGATGCCACTGAGCTGGTGAAGAAATGCGAAGCATGCCAATTTCATGCAAATCAAATTCATACATCGGCTCAGCCCTTACAAATGATACCTCCTACATGGCCCTTCGCTGTGTGGGGGATGGACATCTTGGGACCCTTCCCAAGAGCCGTCGGAGGTTACAAGTTCCTGTATGTCGCCATTGACAAGTTCACCAAGTGGCCGGAAGCAACTCCAGTTGTGACGATCAACAAGCAATCTGCTATCAACTTTCTGCAATCCATTGTAAGCAGATTCGGAGTCCCAAACAAGATCATCACTGATAATGGGACTCAATTCACAAGCTCCGCATTCCAAGGATATTGCGAAGACCTCGGCATACAAGTTTGCTACGCCTCCGTAGCTCACCCAGCCAGCAATGGCCAAGCCGAGAGAGCAAATGCAGAAATCCTTAAAGGACTAAAAACGCGCACCTATGAGCGCTTGAAGAAACATGGAGCCAACTGGATTGAAGAGCTTCCGCCTACTTTGTGGGCCAACAGGACATCTCAAAACCGGTCAACTGGAGAAACACCCTTCTTCCTGGTGTACGGAGCTGAAGCAATCCTTCCTTCGGAAATCACCTTGGGTTCACTCCGGGTCCGAACCTTCGACGAAGCCGCGCAGGACCAGCTCCGGCGTGAAGACCTAGACCTTCTTGAGGAGGGAAGGTGCCAAGCAGCTGTTCGGAATGCCCGATATCGTCAAGCTCTACGACGTTATCACCAGCGGCATGTACACAACCGACAGCTCGAGGAAGGCGATCTGGTGCTACGGAGAATACTATCCAGAGAAGGGTTAAACAAACTCTCCCCTGGCTGGGAGGGGCCCTTCCGAGTGATCAAAGTATCCCGTCCCAGAAACGTTTGCTTGGCTACCGAGGATGGGACACCTCTACCGAATCCTTGGAACATCGAGCACCTCCGTAAGTTCTACACTTAATACCACGGAGGTGAGTCTTGAGTAACTTGGGGTGTATGTTATAGAGTCATTGTACAGAGTCGGGTAGTTCCTCCGGGAGAGCAGCTGGACCTTTCCCGAAAGGTCCGCAAAGCTCATGCAACACTTGTCACATTCTCGGGACTAAAAGTGTGGCTAACTACCCTGGGTCAAATGAGAAACCAAACACACTTAGCCTGGTTCCGTACCCTAAGGGTGTACTTGTTTCCCCTGTACCCCAGACCTATAATGAAAGACATCTTCATGTGAAATAGACTCCACGTGCATTTATTTTGTACAGGCTAAACATTTTTATTTTTCTCTTTCTTGTCTATAACAAAGATGTGCAATTCTTAAGAAATTTTAGTTTGACCGGTTTATATACGATTCGAGTTGTATTGTCAGTTCTTTTGGATTCAAATATCGCTCATGGCCAACTCGCCCGAAAGCCTCCAAGCCAATCTAGGGCCGGAGTGTGCTATCGACTTAGCCTGGTCAAGCACCCTAAGTACGCCACTCTACCTACACCCCGGCAGGCCGAAGTAAGGCGAGTCCATGAACAGTTGAATCTAAGAGAAAAGGCAACGCATCCGGTTGTATTTAAAATCGCGTTCAACTTAAAGTTTTCTTAAGAATCGTAAGCCGCGACGAAATTATAGACAAGGAACGAATTTTACTATTTTTCTTGGCTTAAGTGTGCAGGAAAAATAAAGTCTATGTTGATGGAGAAAAGCCGGAGCTAACTAAGCTCCGACTCCCCAAAGGGGGCCAACCGTCGACACTGAATATAAGATGGTGAAAAGACCCCGTAAATGGAGTCTGCTGCCAACAAACCAAGTGTTGGCAAAGGTCACTGCCGGAGCTACTCAGCTCCGACACACCGGAGGACTAACTATCGACGCTCTACGTGTTGATAGAGGCTATTGCCGGAGCTACCAAGCTCCAGCGATGGACAATGCCGGAGCTTCTAAGCTCCGACAACCTCAGGGGACCTTCACTATCAAAGACTTCGGACCTAAATGCTACAAGTTCGGAGCAAATGAGTCTTCAACAAAACACAGTATCCTTTTGGTACATGTTCACAATCAAATTGTGTACATCTACCAGGGGGCCAAGTGAAGATAAAGATGTTGAAGACAAAAAGTGAAATTCGCAAAAATTTGGGGATTTCATTCATCTAGAGACAGGAGATTACATCTGGAGACAAGGGATTACAAAATTGAGGAAGAAGAAGAGAAAATACAAGTGAGAGCTAAAGAGATAGTCCTAGACCCTATGGAAGAACTCGGCGACTTTCTGGGCGACCTCCGATACGCTGGCTCGGGTAGCTTCGCCTTCTCCTTCGACGGGGCCTTCAAGCACCGGGTCTAGAGGAAATTGGCGGTTCCGGCTGGTGTAGCACGTCAGCATATACTCTGTGACGTTCTTCGCCAGGGATTGCCCCTCAACCTCCAGTTGGTCCGCGATGACATCGCCCGCCTTGGAGAGCTTGTTACCTGCTGTGCTCAACGCCTGCAGCGCAAGGTCCGGCTCCGGCTCCGTATCATCCGGGCGCACGGGGCTGAAACCCATCGGCGTCAGCGCATCATTGGCCTTGCCCAGGAACTCCTAAATCTATAGGGAGTCCGCCGTCCTCAACCTCTTCATCTCTTCCAGGGATCTCTTGGCCGCCGTCAGTTCGGAATTCTCACGGGCGAGACGCTCAACTTCTTTGGCGTTTTGCTGAATCTTTGCAGCAACCCGCCTCTCAAGTCTTCCGAGCTCCTCCTCCCGGAGGTGGATCTTGTTCCGACGATCGACCAGGTCCTTCTCCCTAGCCTCCACTTTTTTCTCCCGGGCAACAAGGGCACACTCGTATTCGTAGAGTTCCTGCCCCCGCACCCAGATCATCTCCTCTTCCTCTTAGCAGCGCTCTTCCAACTTCTTGGTGCGCTCCTCGAGGCCCTTGTCAGCTAGAGCTACTTTCTCGGCGAGCTCCTCTTCCCTCCTCAGGACGTCATCCCGCAGCTCCAGGAGTTTCTGCTCTTCGTCCTCGAGCTGTCTCTCCCTCTATTCAAGTGCCTCTTGGCGCTTGATGAGTGCGGTGTTGATGGCCTCAAGCTGTTCGTGCCGAGCATTGGCCACGTCGTTGGCAGCTTTGGCCTGATCGTGGATCTCCCGGGATTTAGCGTCGAGGGCATGAGTCATGCTCTCGATGTCATCCAGCAGCTTGCCCCAGTACTCCAGGCGGATCTTCTCCCGCTTGATCCACTCCTTGTCATCCGCTAGCCTCGACTGCGCCAGCTTGGTCTCAAAGTGGAGTCGATTACGCCACCGCCTAAGGGTTTGGCACTCCTCTTCAAGAGCCTTGCTGTCGTGGAAGAAGGCCAGTTGGACTTGACGCAGACTGGAGCAGGCATTGTCGATAGACATCGACAGCGGGATGGGCTCCGGACCTGCTGGGGTCTCCTCCGCTGGTTCCAGCGGGTCTTCACATACAAAAATTGGGTCCCACTCTACGAGAGCGGAACCCTGAGCTTCCAAAGCACTAGGGCCGTCCTCCAGGATGGCCTCAGTCGCCATCGAAGAAGGCCCCGCCGCCAAGTCTTCATTCACCCCCTCAAGCAGGGGGCCAGCGACGTCTTCAGGGCGCTCTGGCTCGGCCGTGGGTACCTCTGACGTCACTGCTTCGAGAGCAGAATTCGCCTCTGGTTCTTGCCTGGGCACCTCCTCCGATGGGGGCTCAAGCACCGAAGCCTCAGCAACGGCCGGCTCGGGCGCCGGAAGGTCTTCATCTCCAACCGGCTCTATGGCCGGAGCTCCAACAATAACCGGCTCTGCGGTCGGTGCTTCGGAGATAGCCGGCTCAACTGCCGGAACTACCTCGACTTCCGGCTCGCATGCCGGGGCTTCAGTTACCTCCGGCTCAACCGCCGGGGCTTCGACAAGTTCTGGCTCCGAGGCCGGGACTACTACTTCCTCCGGCCCAACAGCCGGAGCTTCCACCACTGCAGCACCAGGACCCGGAGCTTCAACCTCTGAGACAAGTGCCGCTGGCGTGTCTTCACTCCCGTGGTCCGGCGCTACCACGGGAACATCTGGGGACGAGTCGAGGTCCATGACCACGATAGCCAGCGCCGGAGCTGTCGCAGCCTCAGCCACCACTTGGGGCGGCACCGGGACAGGAGCAGAAGCTCCCACGGCCTCAGGCACTGTGGCCGAGGGTGGAGCCTCACTCCCCTTCTTGGGGACACTTCAGATGATGAACGAAGAAAATAAACAAACAATTCCTACAATTAAAAAGTTAACCAAGGTAATGACTAAAAGTTACCTTGGAAGGCTTCCGCACCAGCTTGCGCGGAACCTTTTTCCTGGGCGTTCCGGGCTGGCCATGGTCGGCGTAGGAGCTCCGGAAGGCCCCCCAGAACTTGTCGCAGCCACGGGCGTTTCCCGGGTCGAGGCTCTCCTCGATCGGGAGGAACCCCTGGACCTGGAGGCTCCCACCGTCCCAGGTGCCGGAGTCATGCGCCTGGAGTTAGCACCCCAGGAGGGTTCCACCACGGGGACATACGCGCTCCGGGAGGATCCCACTGCAGGAACGGTATCGTTCCGGAAGGACCTCACTACGGGGACAGTCGCCACGGCGGCAGAAGATCTTCCCCCCCTGGGGAGAAGTAACCGAGGCGGGAATAGCGGGCTTGACGGACCTTCCGTCGGCATGTCGCAGCTTCCTCTTCCGGCTCTCCGGCTCATCCGCCAGCTCCTTGCCCTTGCCGACGACCTTGACCCTCGGTTGTGGGGCAGGGGCGGAGCCGTCCTCGGGCATCCCGGGGATCGCCACCCCAGTGGTTGATCTCCTCTCAACGACACCAAGGTCGTCAAGTGCGGGCATCGTCCGCCGGAGCTCCCTGCTGAACTCCACTTCCACGTTCAGAGGGAGAAAGGCCGACGGCGGAGTCAAGTCATCACCGTCGACGTCGATGACGTGCTGAAATTTCTTGAGGTGGAACTCCAAGGTCTTCCCCACCATGTTGGACTTCAACCCGGTCTCAACCCGGTCCTCGTCCATCACGCTGTTGAGGGCCCAGGCGAGCTTCTCCCTCCTCTTCAGCGGCGCCCACCTGTTGGCCAGGAAATTGCAGAATACCGCCTGGGGAGTCAGTCCTCCCTCCATGCATTGCCGGATCCTGGTCAAGGCAGGGTCGAAAGCTTCCGCCAGCACCGGAACCTCACTCCAGATCGTCGTGTCGATGCCGGGCAGACCGTCGGGCAGCTCCAACCGCTCATGCTCCTCCACCCTGACGACTATCCAATCTTTCTTCCAGTCATCCCACTTTCCGGAAGGGAACGACCGGAGGTACTTGAATGGGCACTTCTTGCGCTTCACGAAGTAGTAGAAGCCAAGGTACTCATTGCTCCGGTCGGTGGTGTGGACGGTGAAAAAGGTTTGGAAGAGTTCGATGCAGGGGGGGATGCCCACCCACATCTCACAGAAGTGGACGAAGATAGACACGAGGAGAATGGAGCGAGGGCCAAGGTGGTATAGCTGCAGACCATAGAAGTCTAGCAGCATCAAGAAGAAAGAAGAAAAAGGTGGGATCAACCCCACCATGGCGTACGAAGAAAAGTACACCATCTCGCCAGCGCGCTCCTTCTCGAAGGGGAGCTCTCCGCCGGCACGGACCAAGCGGTTGAAGAAGTCCGAGGACCACCCCATGAGGGCCCGGACCTTCTTCAAATCGTTGTCGGTCTTCATGCGACTCTCGCGCAGACCCAACTCCATCGCGGCACAGCTAGGCAAGAGAAGAGGAGCGAAGTACGAGTCGGGAGTTTGAGCGCAAGATCAGATGAGAGGCGTAAAGAACTCCCGACGGTGCGCGCTTTCCTTCTTAAGTAAGCCCTCGCAACGCTTGGATAGAAACCGCAGGGAAGTTGAAGATACCACTCAAGAATTCAACCCAGTCGATGACAAGAGGGCCCGGGACCACCCCAACGATCAAGTCGAGGCTCTTACCCAGGCGAACGGTTGTCATCACGAGGCAGGAAACCCAAAGGCGGCGGCCTGATAGGGCGCGCGGAACCGATACGGTTTTCGTATCGGGAACCGGAGACCTTCAATTGCGTGAGATCCGCATGTCAAAGATCTCATCTGCTGCTTGAGGTGCGCCACGCGGCGGGATCTAACTGTAAATCCCTGCCAACGGCACCTCTGAAGACCCTTGAAGACCCAGTTCAAGAGTCGCAAGGATAAACCCACCTTCGACGGAATAACTTCACCCCAGTGATCTTCCTCGGAGGTAGGTCCAGGGGGCCACTGTCGGTACCCTAAAAACCGCAAACCCCTTGAAGTTACAAAGATTTCAAAGGAAAGCCATCTACTTTGGTTGAAGACCCTTGGAGGCCCACTTGTCAGACATGACCGGACCTGCTTCTCCAACATGGTTAATCCCTGGGTCGCCACGTGTACTGCCAAACCGGAGCTACCGCCCACAAGGGGGAAGCTCCGGGCCAGGTACCGAAATGGCACCTCCGGACTTAACCCCGGACCGAGAGAAGCTCCAGAGTTGACACGTGACTGGTAGCCCCGGAGCTACCTGCTTCCCACAGCAAGCTCCGGAGCCGCCACGTGTCCAATCGTCGGACCTGCCAGCCTCTAACCTCCGGAAGACCTTGTAACGGCTCCGGATCTTCAAAGAAGAGCCAAGGACTTCAAGACCCGATTAAGTGTCATTCATGCCATATTAATGACACTTAAACGGACGATCTTAACACCAGTAATGGCACTGTCGGAGCCCGTTACAGGATCATTAACAGCAATTAATCGTGTATCAATACTAGTAACCGCTGGGGCCACATGTCGGGCCAGGCTAGCATGTAAGGGCCTGTCTTTGTACTATAAAAGGACAGGACGACGATACACTCAGGGACGTTCACAAACGAACTCACACACCCGATACACTCGTGACAAGCTAATACAACACCAACACACCCGTGGAGTAGGGTATTACGCTCAGGCGGCCCGAACCACGTAAACTCTTTTGTCTCCTGTGTCAAACTCCTATTCACCTTCTTGAATCTCCGCGCGCCCACACCGAACTTCAAACTCTCCAATCACTTTAGCAGTGTAGGGAGATCTACCGGCTCCAACAGCCGATAGTATGCAAGGAAGAGGATTTGGTTGTTACCTTTCATTTATCTTCCTTTGCCATGAGGCAAGTGCCATTCCTCTTCCATGCACCAAGAGTAGGGAAGAGAGTGGTTTTCTTGGATGTCTTCTCGATGGCTATGCTAGCCATCTCTTCTTCTTCTTCGGATGAGAACTCATCATTTGAGTCTCACTCTTTCCCTAGATGAGGTTGTTCAGCTTGCTTCTTCTTCTTGAAGAATTTCTTGGGTTGAGGCTTCGTTTCCTTAGTCTTCTTGTTCTCTTCATATGGGAAATCAACTATAAAATGGTCATACTCACCACAGTTATAGCATGCCCGCCTCAACTTCGGTCTTGATTTTTCCTTGTACTTCCCTTCACTTGATTTAACCCCTTGTCTTTTCTTCATCATTGTTTTGAATTTCTTCATGAATAATATCATGTCATCTTCATCCAAGTCGCTGCTCTCATCATCACCGTCTTCTTCTAGTTGAGCTTCTCGAGCTTCTTTAGACAAGGGATTGAGAATGGACTTTAAAGCGACCCCTTTCTTCTTTGTTGAGGTGAGATCGGCAATCTCCTTAACATGCTTGGCCTGCTTTTCCATCATCTCAAAGTTGATGATTTTCCCAAGCAACTCATCCCGGGTCATTTTATTGTACCCGGGGCTTTCTCTAATCATCGAGCATAGGGTGACATTGCGAGGCATGAAAGCTCTAATAATGAGCTTCACCACCTCGTGGTCGTTCCACTTCTTGCTTCCGTATGCTCGAACCTTGTTGATGAGCGTATTTAGCCGGTTGTACATGTCTTGAAGCGAGTCATCTTTTTCAATGTTGAATCTTCCCAATTCGCCTTCAATCATCTCAATCTTTGCTTCTCACACATGGCGAACGCCTTCATTTGCGGTTTGCAATGTATCCCATATCTCCTTTGCAATCTCGAGTCCATCCACCTTGGTGAACTCGTCTCGACTAAGTGATGAGGTGATGATTGCTGCAGCATGAGCATTTTGATGGATTGCTTGCTCTTGGCTAGGTGTGACCTCCTCATCGTCGTCGGGGATATCTATTCATGTACATACAATGTGCCATAAACTAGGATTGAGTGAAATCAAGTGCATTTTCATGTTTTGCCTCCACATTGAGTAGTCATTGCCATCAAAGTGTGGGGCTTTTCCAAGTGGAATAGATAGGTAGTGATTATTGCTAGAATTAAGATGATCATAGTTGAAAGGATATCAGGAGTAGTCGGTGTGACTACTCCCCTTCTTCTTTTTCTCTTCTTCGATCTTCACTTTTCCCTTGAAGAGGGTTTTCTTCCTTAGGAGCGCCTTTAGTTCTAGTGTCTCCTCATCGTTATCCTCGAAGTCTTGAATAGCCTCGAGGAGCCTCTCCAATATTTGGTTCTTTTCTTCTTCAACCATCTCTTGGTTGTTTCTCTTGTGTACGTCCTTCATGTCTAACATGTTCTCTTCGAGCGATTAGTCTTCTTTTGAAGAGTCCTGCTTTGATACCAACTAAATGTGGCCTAGAGGGGGGGTGAATAGGCCTTTTTTGAAATTTGTTGGAACCTGCAACACTTAACAACTAGATCAAATCTCGAGATATCAGACTAGTCCAGTCGAGTGCGGATTAGTCCGGTGTGTACCGACTAGATTGATCAAATTTGCTTCATTATCTTGACCCTAGGATGTATGCAGTGGAAATATACTTGTAATTGAACTGTCACACTACTATGAACCAGGATGTACCACAAGTTAATCTTATATTCAATATTCCAACATAAAGTGAACAAGATTGATTGAAACCCTAGATTGATATGAAGTGTAAGAACAATGGGCACAAAGAAAGAACACAATGACTTTATCCCGTAGTTCGGTTCCCACAGAGGCAACCTACGTCCACGTTGAGGAGTCCACAAAAGGATCGGCTCTTCTCCAACCCTGCCCTCGTCGGATCGCCGCGGAGGCCAATCCTCTTCACTAATCAGAAAGGGCAAATAACCAAATTCAAGGGGCCTTCTCACAAGTTGAGGGCTCCCCAAGATTACAATATGAACACCACCAAGAACACACTCTTAAGATCACAATGAAAACCACAAGAGTGTGTTGGGGAATCAAACCAAGAGCTCAATGAGTGAAGAACCGTGTCTCTCCAATGATCCAAAGTGTATCCTCAAGGGATTGATCTTTCTTGCATTAGATTTCGTTGAGGTAGGTGTTTTCTAGGCTCTTGGAAGGTGTGATGGCGTAGGGGGTCGAGAGTTCTAAAAGATGGGCTGTGCACACCTATTTATATGGGGTTTCCAAAAGTTACCGTTAGGGTTTAGAAAGATCGGACTAGTTCGTTGTGGACACCGGACTAGTCCGGTGTGCTGCGTGCAGCAAACCCAAGGTGTCTCGGAATATCAGACTTGTCCGACTAGGAGCGGACTTGTCCGATTTTGGTTCTGGAAATCTTCGGACTAGTCCGATAAATATTGGACTTGTCCGGATAAGTGGAACCCTAAGTGAATTTGGGGAACAAATCCGCACTTGGAGTACTTGTCCGATTTAGGTCAGAGGGTTTTCGGTCTAGTCCATGCTAATATCGGACTTGTCCGATTGACATCAGAAAGATATCGGACTAGTCCGTTGGGTCATCGGACTTGTCCGATTTTGTGCAACTTGTGAAGTGCTTGGGGGACTAGTCCGCACTGGGGAGGACTAGTCCGATTCTAGTCAGAGAGATATCAGACTAGTCTGTGGTGATATCGGACTAGTTCGGTCTTTGAAAAACTGGATTGTGAGGATAAGTCCGCATTGTGAGGACTTGTACGATCTTGTGCAGAAAGATATCGGACTAGTCCGATGGCAGTCGTACTAGTCCGGTCCTGTATAAATTTGTGCAATGTGTGAGATTATTTGGGCTTGAGCTCTTGGGGTGTGTTTCCTTAATACACTCCATACACAATGATCTACTACACTTGTTTCTTGAGGTCTTTTCCGCATTGCTCCTCATTCTCCTTTCTTTTTGGCACTTTGCTCATTTTCTCATTAGAACCTGTGCTCATCTCAACAAAGTGGTTAAGATCTCATTTGCTTGTCATAAATCAACCAAAACCCACAAGGGATTCCTAGATGCACTTTCAATCTCCCCCTTTTTGGTGATTGATGACAACCAATTGAGATTTCACAAAATATGATAAAAAGTTGAGATTTTCATAAAGTGTGCACATATGAGTTTGAAACACATTAAGCAATGAAACATAAGTCATATGTGCACTCTTTATGGTGGGATGCAAAACTAAGTATGTGTAAACGATAATTTTTATGAGAATGACATAATTGACATCAATACATCAACAACAAGCATGTATGTCATTTTTATAGCAAAATCACAAATTTCATCAATATTATAAGCAGTTCATAACATTGCATCACAAGACCAAAAGTACCAAAAGAGCATATTATAAGTCTTTGAACCCACAAAGAGACAAAAGACACAAAAGATAGCTCTCCTCGCATCCTACAGCTAAAGCCTATGACTCCCAAGACCCCCCCTCAATCTCTCCCCCTTTGGCATCAAGACACCAAAAAAAAGGAGAGGAGGGACCTAAGTTCCTCAAGCCTCGCTGTCGGTCCTCTCATCGTCTTCATCTTCATTCTATGGCTGATGATGAGGAGGAGGAGGAGAGGAACCTCTCGAGTCCCCAATGCCAAACCAGGCAAGCTCAGAGGGAGTCAAGGGACCGAGCTCGGTGAAGTCAGAATCAGAATCATCAAAAATGACTGGAGATCCAATGGGCTCGATCTCCAACTTTTGGCAAATTTGCTTCACATTCTCATTGACATATCTCATGTCGGCCTTTCTCCTCTTGTTTAGCTTATGGGCTTTCACTTCGGCCTTTTTGCAAGAGGCAAAGATGGCTGACAGGTACTTCAAGATGCCACTTGGGGACCCCTTTTGAGGAGGGTCCCTAGTGGCAGGAGCAGCCCTAGCATCTCCACTAGCTCTCGCCGGAGCCTCTGCACTAGAAGCAGGAGAGGGAGCAGCTTGAACACTTGGTTGTTGAGGCTTGTGGGGCCTCAAGGGGAGGTGATCCACATCATTGACGAACTCGATGCCTGTGACCTTATCAATCATAAACATGAGATAGGGGGCATAGCCACATGATCCGTTTGGCGTGAAGGAGATATTGACCATATCGTTCCAAATATAGTCAAAGAGATCAAACTTCCTGTCTTTGCTAATGACCTTCATCAAGGCCCTGAGGTACCCCTGCACACTTCTAGCATCCCCATCCTCGAGGGCAATGGTCTTCCTAAGGACCCTGTTCAGCACCACAAAGAGAGCCTTCATGTTCATAGTGGAAGGAGGATTGAACCTTGAGTTGGGTTCATAGAGAAACTTCATCCTGTCCTTCTCAATGACACCAATGTTGTGGATGATCAACTTGTCATTGCTGGAGGTGTCAAGATGTAGCAATCTTGCAAACTCTTCATAAGTGATGGTGTACTTGGATCCATGAGTCATCCAAGGTACCCGCTCTTCCTCATCGCTGGCAAAGTGGCAAGTAGCATAAAACTGAGCTATGACCTCGTCATTCGAGTTGTTTCTGAAGGCAAAAGGATCCTTCCAGCCATGCCTTTCAATCGCCTCGACCACCTCCGCAAAAGGTGAGCAACCCTTCTTCTCAAAGTGTGCCCAATCTATCCATTGGCTGCGCACAACTGGTGTCTTCATTGGGAGATAGACAATATTGTAGAAATCTGCATGAAAATTACTCCAGAATATCCCATCAGCAGCTTGCTGGGTCAGCTGTAACAATCAACATTCCTGAACTTCGCAGTTGTGTCACTGCCCTTTCCATTGAATCTCTCCTCCGCGGGATCTCGGGCCCCTTCCCTTGGAGCTGACATCTTTAGGGGGCAAATTGGGCCCGTTGTAATCCCTTTGCCCTTGCCCTTGGCTTGGCGAGAACTTGCTAAGATAGGGTCTCCTCCAGAAGAAGCTTTGGAGGCAGACTTCTTTGCGAGCACCTTCCGTCAAGCCTGGGGAGGAGAAGGAGCCGGCTCGGATGGGCGCCCTTGGCGCTTCTTGCTTAGGCTCGTCGAGGACCAAAGCACGACTTCGTGGTCCATCTCGGCCTCGAAATCCGAGATTTTGTCGTTGGTGCTCGACATTGTTCTCAGAATGGATTTCACAAGGTATTGATGAGAATTGATGACAGGGAATTGCATTGAGGAATTGAGAAGTTAGGGTTGAGTTCAAAAAAATCAGACTAGTCCGATGTACAGGCACGGACTAGTCCGGTTGACCAGACTTGTCCGTGCATGGATCGGACTAGTCTGGTATTCAACCTCTAAAACCCTAACTATGAGACAAATGGTGATTCCTAATACACAAATAGCTTAGCAGCAATGTAATACATCAAGTAAGCATTTATTAGCTAAAAGGAACTAAGCTTTTTGATCAACATTGAAGGAAATAGCAATTTCTAGGGTTTGGGATGATATTTTAACAAAATTTCTCGATTCTCGGAGATGTAGGGGTTGAAGGAGCAGACAAGTCCGTGGTCTTCAATCGCTGAGCAATGGAGGTTGTTTTCCACCAAAATCCAAGGAGTTTTGATGGAGGATGATGGAAATCGCCTTGGGGAGCTCGAGCGTGGAGAGAGAAAGCTTGAGGCAAGTGTGGGGGTGAGGAAGATTAGGGTTTGGTGGCGGCTAGGGTTATGGACACGAAAAATTGGACTTGTCCGAAAATGATCAGACTAGTTTGAACTTTTCCAAAGCCTATATCAGACTAGTCAGTGGTCTGCCGGACTAGTCCGACCTAGCCGTCACTCTGCGGACTAGTCTGCACGGGCGGACTAGTCCGTGGTCACCAGGGAAGAAATGCTTAGCCCATTCGTATATGTTCGAAAGTACTTATTAAGAAAATAGGGAGGAAAATCAAATCAAATAATCTCGATGAATATGATCAGTAAGCATTCAACAATCAAGAAATGATCATAATTCAACAAGATCTAGTAATTGACATAGTTTTTCGGAAAAATTGAGAGGGATGATTTTCACAACACAATCAATGAATTTTGAAGATTATAAGACCTATGTGTTCTAAATACATTGGCTTGTAGTGGATACACTTGGCTTTGATGATAAAAGTTTTGAATTTCACCAAAACACCTTTTTATCAAGGTCCGACTCTAGCTCTGAGCTACAGCAAGGTCCGACGGTAGGTCCGGCTTGGTTTGGGTAGCTCCGGTTACGTTCGATGCTAGGTCTGACTAGCTTCGGTCAGCTCCGGTGAAGTTTTGTCTTGAGCTCCGACATGTCTTTGATAGCTCCGACATGTTTTTGCTAAGCTCCGAAGTTGATTTTTCTAGCTCTGACTTTTGGGATTACTAGTTCCGACTAGTTCTGGTTAGCTCCGGCGCTAGGTCTTGCTAGTTTTGTAAGCTCCGGCGGGAGCTTGGTTGTACTAGTTTTGGTAAGCTCCAGCGCTAGGTTCTACTAGCTATTGTTAGCTTCGGCTCAAGCTCCGGGTTGCTCTGGCAAGGTCTGGAACTTGACCGAAGTGCTTCTGCTTTTCATTTGCAATGTTTCGTACTTGCTTTACATGATTGGAAAGATTGCTTAGTATTCATTTGCTAAGTTTTTGGTGCATTTTGGATGATATGGCTGATATCGTTTTGCTATATTATGCAACATGCTTACGTGAGGTTCTCACGTAGGGTGTTGTGTTCAGAACTAACTTGAGTCAAGTCGAGGACTTGGGCTCGTATGGATTGATTGTTTATTCATGTGCAGGTGTTGCTTGAGTTCAAGACATGGCTGGTGACGGAATCCATTGGACTAGTCTCAGGGAGGAGATGAGGTTCCAACAACCAAATTCAGGAGGAATTGTGGTTGAGCTGATCAGGAGGTTGCGCACCATGATTGAATCAAGAGCAATGCATATGAAGGTATCGTGGACGTCATTGGAAGATGTTTGCACATGTGCAAGGAGTGCATGGACGTGGCTACATGGTTCCGAGACGTGATGAAGAGATGTGGATGTAAAGAGTTGGTCGGAAAGGTCCAACCGACTAGGTTATGGACTCAGGCTGCGGCTGAGTCGGGTTTCACTCAAATATGGAAAGATTTGAGTTGGTTATGATAGGATTTCGTGTGGGTCACGAATTTGAGTTGTTTAGGAATGTGGGATACGTTTCTAAGGTGTTTGGAAGTCTTAAGATTGCTTCTATATGCGTATAGAAGAATCCTAAGCAGTTATGGAAAGTTATGATTCCTGAACAGAGTAGGATTAGGTTCCTGATCTGAGTTGAGTTGGCTTTCGAGCTGGTTATATAAGCAAGGGAGCCCAGAGCTCGTGGTGCACGACTTTGGGGCTGTTCCTCTTGTGTTCTATTGAATAAAATTCGTAGTTTGAAGGAACTTTTGTGCCTTGTTCGTCCGACTTGTTCCAGACAAGTTTTACTCGTCGAGTTTCTGGACAGCACTACCTTTCGTTGGTGGTTTTATCATAACTCGAGTTTTACAGCTCCAATTGATGTGATTCTTTTTGGGTTGTCTTCACAACTTGATTGTCTATCATATGTCAAAATTTTCACGGTTCTTGGATTTGTGGTCTATGATCTACACCAGTTTCTTTGCAGCATTCCAGAACTGTTTTTTCTCGGGTAGGGCAGATTGACCATTGTTTGATCTTTCGATCATAACTTGACTTTTTCTCAACGGATTTGAGTGATCCTTTTTGTGTTGTCTTCGTGAATTGATTCTCTCTGATATCTATCACTTTTGTCACGGTGAAACACGTTTATATTAGTCTCACACACGATTTCTTTAACATATCGTTTTTCTGCTGAAAGGGTTTGGGGTTTAATTGTTTCCGCTGCGTAAGATTTTTTTAAATCTACCATTCACCCCCCTCTGGTAGCTTTTCATGTGCTCTTCAATCCTACAATTGGTATCAGAGCCACGGTGCTCTAATCTTTGTGATTTGGCGTGTTTTTGACTAATCATCATGGAGAAGTACTCCGCCAAACCTTGTGTGTTCGCTGGTATTGATTTTCAGGTTTGGAAGGCATGCATGGAGGCTTTCATCCAGGCACAAGGCTTTGCAATATGGGATAAGGTATACAAGCCTCACTAAGTGCCATCAAACGATCAAGTTACAGCTACAAATCTGAGAGATATCGACAACAACAACAAGGCTCGAAACTTGATCATACAAGGATTAACACAAAGCGACTTCGACCGTGTTGCACACCTCCAATCTGCAAACGATGTGTGGAAAGCACTTTGTGACTACCACGAAGGATCCAACACGATCAAAGAGGTAAGGCAAGACATGTTCAAGAAAGAATACATGCGCTTCGAGATGCAACCCGGTGAGTCAATTGATGATCTCTTTGCTCGCTTTAATAAAATTCTCAGCAACTTGCGTAGCGTCAATGTTAATTTTTCAGATGCTGAAAATGCTAGGCAATTGTTAAGTGCATTAGACATGTCAATTTGGGAGATGAAAGTTACATGTATTCGTGAATCTACTATCATGAGTACACTTACTTTAGATGTGCTATATTCCAAGCTAAAAACTCATGAAATTGATATAATATCGCGTAAGAACCCCAACAAGTCTATTGCTTTTGTTTCTCAACGTGATATGCCTAGCTCCGGCCAATCTTCATCTTGTAGTACACTTGCTTTGTTGTCCTCTCTAACCCTTGAACAGATTGAGGAGTTTCCAGAGGAGGATGTAGCACTTCTCTCTACGAGGTTCTCAAAAGCATTGCAAAATGTGAGAACTAGAAGGAGAGGAAGCTCCGAACCTCAACGATGCTTCGAATGTGGTAAGACAGGACATTTTCGTTCAGATTGACCTAACCTTTCAGGTCCTACTTCCCGGGATGAAAAGAAAACAAGAACAAAGCACTCCTTTGCAAAAGATACAAAGAAAAAGAAGGGTACCATAGGATGCATGATGATTAACAGCTTCATCACTGCACTTCAAGAACTTAGTTCAAGTGATGTAGACTTTGAAAGTGATGAAGATGATGACGATCTGGCCAACTTATGCTTCATGGCGGGCAAAACAAGATCAAGATCAAGTTAGGAGGATGCAGAACACAACAGTGAAGACGATGAGGTATGTTCTACCTGCAATGAAATGTGTGATGCTATTTCTCGAGCAACTATTATTGTCAAGAAAAAGGACAAAAAGCTTAGGGATAATGCTGCTAAAATTGAATCACTAGAATCTGAAATTAACCGTTTAAAAACTTTGATTCCTAGTGATGATGCATGTCCCTCATGTGACTTAATCTATGAACAATTGTCCACATTAAGAAGTGCACACTCCTCCACTCTAGATAGACTTGATGAAGAAATTGAAAAGAACAGAGAGATTGTTGCACTTAATGATAAAAACTTGAAAGATGCTAGCTGTTCTACAATTGATTTGCATTGTTCTACTTGTGATAATCTTGATAAGAAACTACAGGATGCTATGAATGAAATTTCTATATTGAACAATGCTTTATGTTCTCATGAAGTTAAATTTTGTTCCAATTGCAAACTAACCCCACGTTTGAACAATGCCTTTTGACTAACCCAAGTATTGAGTCATCAACGTATTGTGCTTTTATGTAGGTTACACATTTGAGGAAGGAGAACATTTGGATTGTGGATTCAGGTTGCTCACGCCACATGACTGGTAACAAAGATTGGTTCTCCTCCCTCTCTTTTGTGTCACGTGTAGAAAATGTTACTTTTGCCGATAATTCTTCAACTCCTATAATTGCTAAGGGTTCGGTTAGAGTAAATGATCACTACAATTTGAAGGATGTGGCACTTGTCAAAAATTTGAAATATAACTTGCTTTCTGTTTCACAATTGCTAGATGAAAATCTGGAAATTATTTTCAATAAAAACTGCTGCAAAGTTGTAAGTTCAAATAGTGATCTTATTTTTAACATGTCTCGGTTTGGAAGAGTTTTTAAAGCTGATTTTGATATGTCTTTCTCTAAGCATAGGTGTCTAGTTGCTAAAGATTCAAAGGACTTATATTTTTGGCATCATAGACTTGGTCATGTAGGCTTTGATCAACTAACGCGTGTTAGTGCTCTTGATCGCATACGTGGGCTGCCTAAGCTTAAAGGGGACAAAGAAATTGTGTGCTCTTCTTGTAGACATGCTAAGATGGTTGCAGGTTCACATACTCCTCTCACAATGATCATGACAACTGAACCATGTCAACTTTTGCATCTTGACACCGTAGGACCTTCACGTGTTCAATCCTTCGGAGGTAAATGGTATGTTCTTGTTATTGTTGATGATTATTCTAGATACTCTTGGGTTTACTTTATGGCGTCTAAGAATGAAGTTTTTAGTCACTTTAGAACTTTATTTCTTAGATTATCAATTGATTACCCAGGATCTTTAAAAGCAATTAGAAGTGATAATGGAACTGAATTTAAAAATCAATCTTTTGATCACTTTTGTGCTGAAAATAGAATAGATCATCAATTCTCTTCACCATATGTACCTCAACAAAATGGTGTTGTAGAAAGAAAGAACAGAACCTTAGTTGAGATGGCTAGGACTATGCTTGATGAATATCAAACTCCTAGGAAATTTTGGGCTGATGCGTTGACAACCGCTTGTTATGTCTCAAATCGTGTTTTCTTGCGTGCTAAGCTAGGTAAAACACCATATGAGCTCCGGTTTGGACATAGGCCTAGTGTTACACACTTTCGGGTCTTTGGTTGCAAATGCTTTGTTAAGAAACATGGTAATCTTGATAAATTTGAACCTAGATCCATTGATGGCATGTTTCTTGGTTATCCATCTCATACTAGAGGCTACCGTGTGCTTTTACTTGACACTAACAAAATTGTGGAGACTTGTGAAGTGTCTTTTGATGAATCTAGCCCAGGTACTAGCTCAAACATTGCAGGTCCAGATCCATATCCGCAGGGGGAGAGCATTTTCATTGAAGATGAGGATGAATTGGAGTTGTTGCCAGAAAATTCAGCAGCTAAAGACTTTGGTTTAGCTCCGGATGTTAATTCTCAACCAGCACCGACAACCATCATGCTGATTCAAATCATCCTCAAGCCACAAGCTCATCGATTTGTGATGAACATGAAGAAGAAGAAGCTTGTGAGACATCTGTTCCCCTACGGTTTTATAAAGATCATCCCCCACAACAGATGATTGGAAGCTTGCACGAACGAGTCACACGGTCCAGGTTTTGCGATCCAAACTCTCATGCTCATTCTGCTTTTGTTGCTTCTTTTGAAACCAAAGATATATCACACGCACTCACTAATGAATCTTGGATTATTGCCATGCAAGAAGAGTTAGAAAATTTTGAAAGAAATAATGTTTGGAAACTTGTACCTCCACCTCAAGGTCACACTTTAATTGGAACTAAATGGGTATTTAAAAATAAACAAAGTGAGGATGGGGTTGTGGTTAGGAATAAGGCTAGGTTGGTTGCTCAAGGTTTCACTCAAGTTGAAGGTCTAGATTTTGATGAAACTTTTGCTCCTGTCGCTAGATTAGAAGCCATAAGAATTTTGTTAGCTTTTGCAGCATCTAATGGTTTTAAGCTATATCAAATGGATGTTAAAAGTGCTTTTCTTAATGGCTACATAGATGAGGAGGTTTATGTCAAACAACCTCCGGGTTTTGAAAATCCAGATTTTCCTAATCATGTTTACAAACTGTCCAAAGCCTTATACGGTCTCAAACAAGACCCTAGAGCATGGTATGATAGGTTAAAAACATTCTTACTTGAAAAGGGGTTTACCATGGGCAAGGATGATAAAACTATTTTTGTGCTTAAACATGGCAATGACTCATTATTCGTTCAAGTGTATGTGGATGATATTATCTTTGTTGTGCTTCTCATGATCTCGAGTCCAAGTTTTCAGCAATGATGAGTTCCGAATTTGAAATGAGTATGATGGGTGAACTCACTTACTTTTTGGGGCTGCAAATCAAGCAAACCAAGGAGGGTACCTTTGTGCATCAAACGAAGTATACCAAAGACCTCCTAAGGCGCTTCAACATGGACAAAAGCAAGTCTCTTCGGACACCAATGGGAACAGCAACAACACTTGAACTTGATGAAGATGGTGAACCTGTGAATCAAAAAGAATATAGAAGCATGATCAGATCACTTTTGTACCTCACGACATCAAGACCATACATACAATTCAGCGTATGTCTTTGTGCACGGTTTCAAGCTTCCCCACGTGTTTCACATCGTCAAGCCATCAAAAGGATTCTCAGGTACTTACATGGAACCCAAGAATTTGGCATTTTTCTTCCTTCTTCCTCAACCGTTACTTTGAAAGCTTTTTCGGATGCTGATTATGGGGGTTGTAGGATTGATAGGAAAAGTACTTCCGGTGCTTGTCATTTTCTTGGTAATTCTCTCGTTGCTTGGTCCTCTAGAAAATAAAATTCAGTTGCACAATCAACAGCCGAATCTGAATATGTAGCTGCTGCTAGTGCTTGCTCACAAATTCTTTGGATTGTTCAAACACTTAAGGACTATGGGGTTGATCTAGATAGTGTTCCACTATTCTGTGATAACACTAGTGCCATTTGCATTGCTAAAAACCCCGTGCAACATTCTATAACTAAGCACATTGACATTAGGTATCACTTT
This sequence comes from Tuctoria greenei, assembly GCA_036927565.1. Classification (NCBI taxonomy): domain Eukaryota; kingdom Viridiplantae; phylum Streptophyta; class Magnoliopsida; order Poales; family Poaceae; genus Tuctoria; species Tuctoria greenei. Next base: position 112,728,433 of record JAYESD010000001.1, read on the forward strand.
CTCAGAGATAATGTTGAAAAAGGAAACATTGTGCTTCACCATGTAGATATCGAACAACAATTGGCTGACATTTTTACAAAACCTTTGGATTTCACTCGTTTTTGTTACATTCGTAGTGAAATAGGGGTTATGCATCCACATGGCTTAAATTGAGGGGGAGTTTTGAAACTTGGGAAGTCTATGTGTGAATCTGAAATTAAAATAATATGAGCATACTATTTCATACATATATGACTTTGTGATTCCTTTTACATGCTGAAAGTTCTTACTACATTACTCGGTTATATATTTTGTAGTTTTTGCCATGTCTTGTAATTGGAATAATTACTTACACTAAATCTGGTCATGGTCAAACTTTCTTGCTGTTTTGAACTTGTTGCATGCTCACAAATGCTTTTAATCATAAAGAATTAATCAAGTAATCAACTCACATGTTGATTTTATGAACAAATATAAATTGAGGAAAGATCAAGAGAATATGCATGCATCGCACTTTTTCTTTTGAGATAGCTTATCATTGCACTTAGATATGAACTTGGAAGAAGTTGTGTATGACTAAAACCATGTCCTTAAGCTTCTGATTGTCAAATGACATAGGCTTGGCTTGGTTGGTTAGAATAAGGCAGATGCGCATATAATCTCTTGCAAATATCATATAATCTAAATTTATGCTTTGAAAAATAATAAAATGCAGCAACTAGTGTCATGCTTTCAGCTTTTGAAATAGTTAAGTTTGTGGGATCATGACTTGCTTAAATTGAAAATTACATTTGATCTCTAGCATAGCTTACACTACTTTATGTATCTCATTGATGTGATAGTATAAGTTCTTGATAGTATGACTTGGATGAGCTTTGTTTTATATGTATATGTTATAATATGATCATAACAATTAAAATTTCTCTTTCACCTTGCTGAATACATTGTCAAAGGGGGAGAGATTAATCACACATTCAAAAAAGGGAAAAGACAATGTGCATGGGGAGAGATGATAAAGGGGGAGAGATATGTGAATTTTGAATTTTTGCATTTTTGCTTTTCTTCTCATTTTATTTCTGATTTACAAAAAGGGGAGAAATTGTCGTCTTCAAAACTTTTAATGAGAATAAGCCAATGTTCGGATTTTAAATCGTGTTGCCAATGCATTCATCAAGGGGGAGATTGTAAGACCTATGTGTGCTGAATACATTGGCTTGTAGTGGATACACTTGTCTTTGATGATAAAAGTTTTGAAATTCACCAAAACACCTTTTTATCAAGGTCCAACTCTAGCTCTGAGCTACAACAAGGTCCGACAGTAGGTCCGGCTTGGTTTGGGTAGCTCCGGTTACGTTCGATGCTAGGTCCGACTAGCTTTGGTCAGCTCCGGTGAAGTTTTGTCTTTAGCTCCGACATGTCTTTGATAGCTCCGACATGTTTTTGCTAAGCTCCGAAGTTGATTTTTCTAGCTCTGGCTTTTGGGATTACTAGTTCTGACTAGTTCTGGTTAGCTCCGGCGCTAGGTCTTGCTAGTTTTGTAAGCTCCGGCGGGAGCTTGGTTGTACTAGTTTTGGTAAGCTCCGACGCTAGGTTCTACTAGCTCTTGTTAGCTTCGGCTCAAGCTCCGGGTTGCTCTGGCAAGGTCTGGAACTTGACCGAAGTGCTTCTGCTTTTCATTTGCAATGTTTCGTACTTGCTTTACATGATTGGAAAGATTGCTTAGTATTCATTTGATAAGTTTTTGGTGCATTTTGGATGATATGGCTGATATCGTTTTGCTATATTATGCAACATGCTTACGTGAGGTTCTCACGTAGGGTGTTGTGTTCGGAACTAACTTGAGTCAAGTCGAGGACTTGGGCTCGTATGGATTGATTGTTTATTCATGTGCAGGTGTTGCTTGAGTTCAAGACATGGCTGGTGACGGAATCCATTGGACTAGTCTCAGGGAGGAGATGAGGTTCCAACAACCAAATTCAGGAGGAATTGTGGTTGAGCTGATCAGAAGGTTGCGCAGCATGATTGAATCAAGAGCAATGCATATGAAGGTATCGTGGACGTCATTGGAAGATGTTTGCACGTGTGCAAGGAGTGCATGGACGTGGCTACATGGTGCCGAGACGTGATGAAGAGATGTGGATGTAAAGAGTTGGTCGGAAAGGTCCAACCGACTAGGTTATGGACTCAGGCTGCGGCTGAGTCGGGTTTGACTCAAATATGGAAAGATTTGAGTTGGTTATGATAGGATTTCGTGTGGGTCACGAATTTGAGTTGTTTAGGAATGTGGGATACGTTTCTAAGGTGTTTGGAAGTCTTAAGATTGCTTCTATCTGCGTATAGAAGAATCCTAAGCAGTTATGGAAAGTTATGATTCCTGAACAGAGTGGGATTAGGTTCCTGATCTGAGTTGAGTTGGCTTTCGAGCTGGTTATATAAGCAAGGGAGCCCAGAGCTCGTGGTGCACGACTTTGGGGCTGTTCCTCTTGTGTTCTATTGAATAAAATTCGTAGTTTGAAGGAACTTTTGTGCCTTGTTCGTCCGACTTGTTCCAGACAAGTTTTACTCGTCGAGTTTCTGGACAGCACTACCTTTCGTTGGTGGTTTTATCATAACTCGAGTTTTAAAGCTCCAATTGATGTGATTCTTTTTGGGTTGTCTTCACAACTTGATTGTCTATCATATGTCAAAATTTTCACGGTGCTTGGATTTGTGGTCTATGATCTACACCAGTTTCTTTGCAGCATTCCAGAACTGTTTTTTCTCGGGTAGGGCAGATTGACCATTCTTTGATCTTTCGATCATAACTTGACTTTTTCTCGACGGATTTGAGTGACTCTTTTTGTGTTGTCTTCGTGACTTGATTCTCTCTGATATCTATCACTTTTATCATGGTGAAACACGTTTTGATTAGTCTCACACACGATTTCTTTAACAGATCGTTTTTCTACCAAAAGGGTTTGGGGTTTAATTGTTTCTGCTGCGTAAGATTTTTAAATCTACCATTCACCCCCCCCTCTGGTAGCTTTTCACGTGATCTTCGATCCTACAAAGATAGCATTCAGGTATACAAGATTTCAAGCCACATTCCGAGCATAAAGGATATTTAGTTCATTTCGGAGCTCGCAAAATCGTTTTTCATTAAGTGGCTTGGTGAATATATCGGCTTGGTGCTTTTCGGTATTGACACGTGAAATGGCTATATCCCCCTTCATTGAATGGTCTCTCAAAAAGTGATGCTGGATGTCTATGTGTTTGGTCCTAGAGTGCTCAACGAGATTATGGGCAATTTTAATGGCACTCTAATTATCACAAAGGAGTGGAATACGGTTCATATTGTAACCGTAATTCCATAGAGTTTGTCGCATCCAAAGGAGTTGCGCACAACAACTCCCGGCTGCAACATACTCCGCTTCGGCCGTGGATAAGGCAATGGTGTTTTGTTTCTTGGAGGACCAAGAAACTAGGGATCTTCCTAGGAGTTGACATGTACCAAAGGTACTTTTTCTGTCTACTTCGCATCCGGCATAATCTGCATCATAGTAACCAATGAGATTTAATTTGGAACCTTTGGGATACCAAAGCCCATGGTTGGGTGTATGAACTAAATACCACAAGATTCTCTTAACGGCTGTCAAATGAAACTCTTTTGGGTTGGCTTGAAACCTTGCACACAAACATACACTCAACATAATATCTGGCCTAGATGCACATAAGTAGAGTAGAGATCCAATCATGGAGCGATATACCTTTTGATCGACATTTAGTCCATCTTCATTGAGATCCAAGTGGCCGTTCATTGCCATGGGAGTCTTTATAGGCTTCACCTTGTCCATTCAAAACTTCTTGAGTATGTTTTGAGTGTACATAGTTTGGCTTATGAATGTCTCTTCCTTTTGTTGCCTCACTTAGAATCCCAAGAAGTACTTTAGCTCTCCCATCATAGACACCTCAAACCTATCTGTCATAATCTTACTAAATTCCTCATAAAAATATTTATTAGTTAAACCAAAGATTATATCATCAACATAAATTTGACAAATAAAGGGATCATTGTCAAAGTTCTTTGTAAACAATTTATAATCTACATTACCGATCTTAAAACCATTTTCAATTAAGAAATCTCTAAGACACTCATACCAAGCTCTAGGAGCTTGTTTGAGGCCGTAGAGAGCCTTACGCAATTTAAAGACGTGGTCGGGGAACTCTTCATCTTCAAATCTGGGGGGTTGCTCCACATACACCTCCTCCTTGGTTGGTCCGTTGAGGAAGGCGCTTTTCACATCCATTTTATAGAGCTTGAAATCATGGTGAGTAGCATATGCAAATAATATTCTAATAGACTCAAGTCTAGCTACTGGAGCAAATGTTTCATCGAAATCCAAACCTTTGACTTGTCAATACCCTTTGGCGACAAGTCATGCCTTGTTCCTTGTCACCACCCCGTGTTCGCCTTGTTTGTTGCGGAAGACCCATTTGGTGCTGACAACGTTGAATTTGGGTCTTTCAACTAGTTTCCACACCTCGTTCCATTTGAAGTTGTTGAGTTCTTCTTGCATGGCCACTACTCAATCCGGATCCTTCAATGCATCCTCAACCCTGCGCGGTTCCAAAAAGGATACAAATGAATAATGCTCACAAAAATTAGCTATGCGAGATCTAGTAGTTACTCCCTTTTTGGATGTCACCGATGATGTTGTCGATTGGGTGATCCCTTTGGACGCATTGGTGTACTCTTGGGTGTGGCACTTGCTGTCTTGAATCTTCATGGTCATCTTATTCTCCCCCTAGATGGTTGCCCTCATTGACTTGTTGATCATTTTCGTCTTCTTGAGGTTGATCTTGTATGGAAGCTCCCCCTTGATCATTGGCCTCCTCTTGTGGTTCATTTTCCTCATGCATATGTAGAGGTGGTTCTTGTGGTCGAACTTCACCCAATGCCGTTCTTCTCAATGCTTGACAAGGAGCTTCTTCTATATCTAGTGTACATGGATCAACTTGCTCCTTTTGGGAGCCGTTAGTTTCATCGAACACTACGTCATGTGTTACTTCAATAAGTTCGGAGGTCTTGTTGAAGACACGATAGGCGTAAGAGTTCGAATCATAACCAAGCAAGAAATCTTCATCGGACTTTGAAGCGAACTTTGAAGTCCTAGACTTCTTGTTCAAAATGTAGCATTTGGAACCAAAAACTCAAAAATATGAAATATTAGGCTTGTTACCGGTAAGTAGCTCATAGGATGTCTTCTTGAGTAGTCGATGAAGATAAAGTCGATTTACGGCGTGGCAAGCGGTGTTAACCGCTTCCGCCCAAAATCGATCCGAGGTCTTGTACCCATCGAGCATTGTTCTCGCCATTTCTACGAGGGTTCGGTTCTTCCTTTCAGCAACTCCGTTTTGTTGAGGGGAGTAAGGTGCTGAAAACTCATGCTTTATGCCTTCTTCATCTAGGTACTCCTCAACTTGTGTGTTCTTGAACTCCATGCCGTTATCACTTCAAATGTTATTGATTGTCAATGAAAACTCATTTTGAGCATGCTTGAAAAACTTCTTGAGTGTTCCTTGTGTTTCTGACTTATCATGTAAAAAGAAAACCCAAGTGAAGCGAGAAAAATCATCAACAAATACTAAGCCATATTTGTTACCGCCGATGCTTATGTAAGCAATTGGACCGAATAAATCCATGTGGAGTAGCTCGAGCGGTCTTGTTGTAGTCATGATGTTCTTAGCGGGATGAGGTGCTCCAACTTGCTTCCCAGCTTGGCACGCGCTACAAGGCCTGTCTTTCTCAAAAACAACATCCTTCAAACCTCGGATGTGATTGCCCTTGAGGAGTTTTTAAAGATTCCTCATACCAACATGCGCTAGCCGTCTATGCCACAGCCAACCAATGTTGGTCTTTGCAATCAAGCATGTGTCAAGTTCGGCTTTACCTTTGTTGAAGTCAACAAGGTAATGCTTTCACTTTAACATACCCTTGAATGCAATGGAACCATCACTCCTCCTAGAGACAGTCACACCCTCATTAGTGAACAAGCAATTATAACCTTTGTCATATACTTGAGATATGGACATCATGTTATAATCTAAGCAATCAACATGTAGCACATGAGAAAGAGTATGTTGAGATGATATGGCAATTTTACCGGTACCGAGCACCTTTCCTTGACTATTGTCTCCAAAATAGAAGCCCTCGCTTGGATCCCCGTTTTCTTCATACTCAACGAACATCTGTCTTTCTCCAGTCATATGGTTGGTGCAACCACTGTCTAGCACCCATTTTGATCCACCGGAGGAATAGGCCTACAAAAACAGATCATGCCTTGGTTTTAGGTACCCAAGCTTGCTTGGATTTTTTTAGGTTAGTCACAAGGGATTTGGGCACCCACACATGAGATTTGGTGTTCCCATCGCGTGGCCCAACATAATGAGCATAAACTTTACCAAAATTACTTCTCATTAAAACATAAGATGCATCAAAGGTTCTAAATAGCAACTGTTGTTGTTTATAAACAGAACTAGTCCGGGACATCAGACTTCTTCGGAGGACCAGACTTGTCCGTGTCCCGACCGGACTAGTCCGGTGGTCATATGCGTTGGATGTGTTAACTTTAGACTTTTCAGTTTGAGAGGGTCTTCCCTTTACAAAGGCAATGCTTTCCTTGTTATTCTTATGGCTTCTAGCACTTTGCTTTCCACCATAGGAATACCCAATGCCATATTTGACATTAGGAGGTCTTGTGGCCAAGTATGCACTACGTGCATATTTGACCTTCTCCTTGTCAAATATGTCACTTTGGGCAGGATGCTTATCCTTGGTAGAGGTTGACTTGTCTTTCAAGCTGGTGTCAACTTTACCACATGAACAAGTAATGATAGCTTCAGTTTTAAGTGCTTGAGAAGGTGAGCTTGAAGAGGATAAAGGGTCACCTTGCTTGAGTGACTCAACTTGTACTTCAAGGATCTTGTTAACCTTTATTAGGTTAGCAAGTTCGTCCTTGATTGTAGCATTTGAGTCGCTTAACTCCAAGCAAGCTTCCTTGCTTGAAGCTAACTCAAGCTCTAGTGACTTGCTTCGCTCCTTTTCAAGTTCTAGAAGCATGTCAAGTTCAACATATTCCTCCTTTTGGGAGATAATCATGTCTTCTTGATGGTTTATCAACTTCTCCTTCTCAACAAGTTGATCAAGTAGAAATTTCATTTTCGCGGCTGTTTTCTTATCTAAGCCAATTAGCATATCTTCATTATCACTAGGAATTTCACTATCACTAGAATAGGAATGCAAGGAAGAGGATTTGGTTGTTACCTTTCGTTTACCTTCCTTTGCCATGAGGCAAGTGCCGTTCCCCTTCCATGCGCCAAGAGTAGGGAAGAGAGTGGACTTCTTGGATGTCTTCTCAATGGCTATGCTAGCTATCTCTTCTTCTTCTTTGGATGAGGACTCATCATTTGAGTCCCTCTCTTTCCCTAGATGCGCTTGTTCAGCCTGCTTCTTCTTCTTGAAGAATTTCTTGGGTTGAGGCTTTCCTTAGTCTTATTGTTCTTTTCATATGGGTAATCAACTATAAAGTGGTGATGCTCACCACAATTATAGCATGCCCGCCTCAACTTCGGTCTTGATTTTTCCTTGTACTTCCCTTCACTTGATTTAACCCCTTGTCTTTTCTTCATCATTCTTTTGATTTTCTTCATGAATAGTATCATGTCATCTTCATCTAAGTCGCTGCTCTCATCATCACCGTCTTCTTCTAGTTGAGCTTCTCTAGCTTCTTTAGACAAGGGATTGAGAGTGGACATTAAAGCGACCCCTTTCTTCTTTGCCGAGGTGAGATCGGCAATCTCCTTAACATGCTTGGCCTGCTTTTCCATCATCTCAAAGTTGATGATTTTCCCAAGCAACTCAGCTGGGGTCATTTTCTTGTACCCGGGGCTTTCTCTAATCATCGATCATAGGGTGACATTGGGAGGCATGAAATCTCTAAGAATGAGCTTCACCACCTCATGGTTGTTCCACTTCTTGCTTCTGTATGCTCGAATCTTGTTGATGATCGTCTTTAGCTGGTTGTACATGTCTTGCGGCGACTCATCTTCTTCAATGTTGAATCTTCCCAATTCGCCTTCAATCATCTCAATCTTCGCTTCTCGCACATGACGATCACCTTCTTTTTGCAGTTTGCAATGTATCCCAAATCTCCATTGCAATCTCGAGTCCATCCACCTTGGTGAACTCGTCTCGACTAAGTGATGAGGTGATGACTGCTGCAGCTTGGGCATTTCGATGGATTTCTTGGTCTGGGCTAGGTGTGAGCTCCTCATCATCATCGGGGATATCTATTCCTGTACATACAATGTGCCATAAACTGGGATTGAGTGAAATCAAGTGCATTTTCATGTTTTGCCTCCACATTGAGTAGTCATTGCCATCAAAGTGTGGGGCTTTTCCAAGTGGAATAGATAGGTAGTGATTATTTCTAGAATTAAGACAATCGTAGTTGAAAGGATATCAGAAGTAGTCGGTGTGACTATTCCCCTTCTTCTTTTTCTCGTCATCGATCTTCACTTTTCCCTTGGAGAGGGTTTTCTTCCTTAGGAGCGCCTTTAGTTCCAGTGTCTCCTCATCGTCATCCTCGAAGTCTTGAATAGCCTCGAGGAGCCTCTCCAATTTTTGGTTCTTTTCTTCTTCAACCTTTTCTTGGTAGGTGCTCTTGTGTACGTCCTTCATGTCTGACATGTTCTCTTCGAGCGATTAGTCTTCTTTTGAAGATTCCTGCTTTTATACCAATTGAATGTGGACTAGAGGGGGGTGAATAGGCCTTTTTTGAATTTTGTCAGAACCTGCAACACTTAACAACCATATCAAATCTTGAGATATCGGACTAGTCCGGTCGAGCGCGGACTAGTCTGGTGTGTGCCAACTATATTGATCAAATTTGCTTGATTATCTTGATCCTAGGATGTATGCAGCGGAAATATACTTGTAATTGAAGTGTCACACTACTATGAACCAGGATGTACCACAAGTTAATCTTATATTCAATATTTCAACATAAAGTGAACAAGATTGATTGAAACCCTAGATTGATATGAAGTGTAAGAACAATGGGCACAAAGAAAAACACAATGACTTTATCCCATGGTTTGGTACCCACAGAGGCAACCTACATCCATGTTGAGAAGTCCACAAAAGGACCGGGTCTTCTCCAACCCTACCCTCATCGGCTCGTCACGGAGGCCAATCCTCTTCACTAATCACAAAGGGCAAATAAACAAATTCAAGGGGACTTCTCACAAGTTGAGGGCTCCCCAAGATTACAATATGAACATCACCAAGAACACACTCTTAAGATCACAATAAAAACCACAAGAGTGTGTTGGGGAATCAAACCAAGAGCTCAATGAGTGAAGAACTGTGTTTCTCCAATGATCCAAATTGTATCCTCAAGGGATTGATCTTTCTTGCGTTAGATTTCATGGAGAGAGGTGTTTTCTAGGCTCTTGGAAGGTGTGACAACACAGGGGGTCGAGAGTTCTAAAAGATGGGCCGTGCACACCTATTTATATGGGGTTTTCAAAAGTTACTGTTAGGGTTTAGAAAGATCGGACTAGTCCGGTGTGCTGCATGCAGCAAACCCTTGGTGTCTTGGAATATCGGACTTGTCCAGCTAGGAGCAGACTTGTCTGATTTTGGTTCTGTAAATCTTAGGACTAGTCCGATAAATATCGGACTTGTCCGGATAAGTGGAACCCTAAGTGAATTTGGGGAACAAATCCGCACTTGGAGGACTTTTCCGATTTAGGTCAGAGGGTTTTCGTACTAGTCCGTGCTAATATCGGACTTGTTCGATTGACATCAGAAAGATATCGGACTAGTCCATTGGTTTATCAGACTTGTCCGATTTTGTGCAACTTGTGAATTGCTTGGAGGACTAGTCCGCACTGGGGAGGACTAGTTCGATTCTAGTCACAGAGATATCGGACTAGTCCTGGTGATATCAGACTAGTCCGGTCTTTGAAAAACTTGACTGTGAGGACAAGTCCGCATTGTGAGGACTTGTCTGATCTTGTGCAGAAAGATATCAGACTAGTCCAGTGGTAGTCGGACTAGTCCAGTGTTGTATGAATTTGTGCAATGTGTGAGATTATTTGGGCTTGAGCTCTTGGGGTGTGTTTCCTTAACACACTCCATACACAATGATCTACTACACATGTTTCTTGAGCTCTTTTCCGCATTGCTCCTCATTCTCCTTTCTTTTTGGCACTATGCTCATTTTCTCATTAGAACTTGTGCTCATCTCAACAAAGTGGTTAGTATATCATTTGCTTGTCATAAATCAACCAAAACCCACAAGGGATTCCTAGATGCACTTTCAATGGATAAATGATAATTTGGAGGTAGTGTGACACACACAAGATCATTCTATCCTAAGGGGGGTAAATGAGGTAAAGAGGGACTACGCTAAAAGTTAGGTAGATACTCCTATTGTGCTTCTAATATACATATACATAGCCAAAGTTAGTTACTAACGATTATAGAAATTGTGAATTCTCATTCTAAGTGGATTAACGCATCAGGCGCGGGTTTACCCTAGCAATACTAGGACGACTCCCGCCAAGAGCCCGTGGCATAGCCGAATGTGGAGGATTACAAAGGACATATAAGGCTGTCACCACCTACTGCCTACCTCTTCAATCCATCGGTCGACGAGACATTCAACACTACTTATTTATCCTGGCACCATGCTACTATATTAAGTAATTACCTTAAGAGCCTAGGCACGAGCCATCCTAAGGCAATGAATTAAATCATCGTTGAACCAATGTTAACATAGAATAAGTGATTCATGTTAACATAATCATGTCATTGCTAATTATACTATGGTGGGGGTTTGTAGTGTTTATGATAATATAATGAGAATGGTATAGCATAATCATAAATACTACTCCTGCCACATACATGGAATCCACAATAAAACAAGAAACGCTTCATCCAAGTATATGAACAATAGAAGACTAAAGATTTCATCTTTATTAAGAGCAAAGTCACAAATACAAATATATAAGAGCCATACCTTTCCCAAGTAAGAATTGGGAAGATACTCCTTCTACTCCTCTCCTACTTGGACTATGGACTAGAATCCTCTAAACCTATGGAGAATAGTGTATACAATGGATGAATACTCATGTGGTGTGTGTGTGTGTGTGAAGTGAGGATAGGGGGTCCTATTTATAGGTGGAGAAGTGTCGGTTCCCGCCACCAAAAGCAAGCGAATGGTCACCACTGACTTCTTCAAGCTGGGAGGAACCAACACGTGATGATTGACTGAGTTTGGAACCAGGACCAAGTCAGTGGACTCTGGGGAGGGGGGGGGGGTCGACCGACCTAGTCTCTGCACCATTTCTCGTGTGCTTTCTACAGGTCACTGCTAGGTGGGTCCCATCCCTTGATATATGTGCTACACCGTTGGATGGCCTCGGACACTTCTGTTTGTGGGCCATTTGATCCATGTGGTGCCACATGTCGTCGCTTGATTGACTGGGATGGTATTTTATATGATTGCTCCTCCTCCTTTACCTCATTTCCTACAATAATTCTCTGCATGCACTATTTCTCCATGGACAAGTGGAAATAGGTTAAATAGAAAGGTGATGTGTGCAAGAAATGACAACTCCTTCACATAATTGAGTTATATTGACGAGTGAAATTTGTATATAACAGCCGTCAACAGGTGGCAATGTATTCAACACATAGATCTGACAATCTCCCCCTTGATGAATGCATTGGCCACACCACTATGAAACCGAACATACTCATTCACATTTCATGCAAAGTTTTGACAAAAGAAAATTTCTCCCCATTTTTGAAAATAAAAAATCAAATGAGAAGAAACCCAAAAATTCTCTCCCTAAGGATGTACACTCCCCTTGAGAAGAATCGTGTCAAAACACTTGTGAATGTGCAATGTGTAATTAATATCTCCCCTTTTGACAATGTATGCAGCAAGGAACAAAATATAAATTTTAATTTTTTATGAATATAATATGAGATATACATGTAAAACAAAGCTCTTCCGAGTCATACTATCAAGTAGTTACACTATCACATCAATAAGATATATAAAGTAGTGTAAGTCATGCTAGAGATCAAGTGTAATTTCAATTTAAACAAGTCATGATCTCCTTATCTCAACTATTTCAAAACATGAAAGCATGACACACGTTGCAGTTTTTTATTATCTTTTAAAACACGAATTTTAATCATATGACATTTGCAAGAGATTATATGCAACATCTGCCTTATTCTAACCAACCAAGCCAAGCATATGTCATTTGACAATCAAAAGCTTAAGGACATGTATTTAGTCATACACAACACCTTCCAAGTTCAGATCAAAGTGCAATGATAAGCAATCTCAAATTCTCTTGATCTTTTTAGATTTTTCATTTGATCCAAAAAGCTCAACATGTGGGCAATTGTTTGATTAATTATTCATGATTAAAAGCACTTGTGAGCATGCAACAAGTTCAAAACAGCAAGAAAGTTCAATCAGGACCAGATTTAGTGTAGGTAATTATTCAAATTACTAGTCATTGCAAAAACTACAAAATGTATAGCATGAGTAATGTAGTAAGAACTTTCAACATCTAAAAGGAATCACAAAGTCATATATGTATGGAACACTTATGCTCATATTATTTTTAGTTTTCAGGTTCATACATAGACTTCCCAAGTTGCAAAACTCCCACTCAAATTAATCCATGATGATGCATAACCCCTATTTAACTACGAATGTATGAAAAGCGATTATTGTCCGGTGTCTACATGGTGAAGCACACTGTTTCATTTTTCAATATTATCATGGAGAAAGTGATACGTAATGTCAATGGGCTTTGTTCTAGAGTGTTGCACGGGGTTTTTAGCAATGAAAATTTCACTAGTGTTGTTGCAAAACAGCGGAACACTATCTAAATCAAACGCATAGTCATTAATTGTTTGAACAATTCAAAGAATTTGTGACCAAGAACTAGCAGCAGCTATATATTCATATTCGACCATAGATTGTGCAACTGAACTTTGTTTTCTAGAGGAACAAGCAACAATTGAATTACCAAGAATATGAAAAGCACCTGAAATACTTTTCCTATCAATCCTACAACCCCCAAAATCAACATTGGAAAAAGCATTCAATGTAACGGTTGAGGAAGAAGGAAGAAAAATGACAAATTCTTCAGTACCATGTAAATACCTAAGAATTCTTTTGGCGGCTTGACGATGTGAAGCGCGCGGGGAAGCTTGAAATCGCGCACAAAGACATATGCTGAATTGTATGTCCGGTATTGATGTCGTGAGGTACAAAAGAGACCGGTCATGCTTCTATATTCTTTTTGATTGATGGGTTCACCTTCTTCATCAAGTTCAAGTGTTGTTGTTTGTAAAAGCCCACTTTTCGGAAGAACAGAAATGCAGAAAGGTGAATTAAAAAAATAAGTGGAAAATAGAAAATAGTGATCACATAGGAAGTGGAAGTGGAAGTTAAACTCTAAAGAGGAGACTAAAAATCAAATCGAATTATCATATTCAAAATTATCAAACTTCAAATTTGAGTTCACTAATGTGTTTGTCATGATTCAAATTTCATGCCTGGCAAGTTTGATAATTTTTGAACCACAATTGTCATTTATTTAAATCAATCCATACAAGGGCGTTCAAATTTTAATTCAAAGTTAAATTCTAATTTCAACCTGTTCAGACATCAGATTTGACTTCAAATATGAATTATTCATATGTGGTTCGCCCTAGTTGCTAATTTCTACTATTTTTAGTAAATGTTTTATGGTGATTTAAAAGAACGGAGAATGGAAGGAAGGGGTTACCCACTCGTCAGTAGGCCCCAACTGTCAGGTCGGCACATGCTCTCTCATTTCTTCCCATGCCTCCACGCAGACACAGCTGAAGTAGATAAGACTACTCTATTTCCAAAGAATACGACACCTTCCACTGCTCGACGCCATATACACACGCACCTTTGCACCCATGGCCACCAGCTTCCGGGGATGAAGCCGCCTGTTCCCCACGGCCGCTTACGGCGATGGCCGACGCCGCGTGCGCCTCATCGCCCGCGCCCGCGCTTGCTCGCCTCCTTGCCCCCGCTGGCCTGCACCGCTCGACATCGTGCTGCTGTCCGCCTACCTTCTGTCCACGGCCGCGCTCCACAGACCCCATGCACCACTCGTCGAGCCGCCCAGTGCCGCGCCTCCTTCGTGCGCCCCTCCTACAACCTCGCTGCGCACTGACGTCCACCGCCTCATCTCCTCTAGTCGCACCACAGTCCTGAGCGATTCCCCGCCACCGCTGCGCCACCCTGCTCACCTCACCTTCTTCCAGGCCGCCACGACCTCTGCTCCGCTCATCGCTGGCCAGACGTTGCCGCCCCGCGGCTTGCCGCCTCCATGGGTCCCGGCCACACCCCGTTTCATCCCCAACATCATGCTCCGGTCATCGCGTGCTATGTCATTCACTGCCGTCGTCCTTCACCCCCCTGTTCCATGTTCTCGCCGTATCGACGTCGTTGACCACATGCCGTCGTCGTGACGTTCCGAGCCGTCATCGTGCTCTGGCATCGAGATGAAGGATGCCTGTGATGTGTGTGGTTATGGAACACAAGCATGACTCGTCGGACAATGGTTGTCAAGCCAAATTAGGTTTTAGTCGATGTGAGGGTGATTGAAAGTCGCCTAGAGGGGGGGTGAATAGGCAATAAGACCTGAAATGACTTAATCAAATGAGATTAAACTGATGAGGTCGGACTTGTCTAGACAGGGTCGGACTAGTCCGCTCTGCACAGGGTGAAAACCTAAAAACATTGTATCAACAAGTTATTTGTGGAATTTAAGTTCAACCAAGATGTAATCAACAGGTAGTAACTTAATACAACTAAGATTGGAAGATTGAAGCACTTAGATCACAAGATTTCAACAAGGATCAAAAGTGAAAGGCAATATGAACAATATGAACCCTACTACCAATACTAGTGATCACAAGAAGTAAAAGACAAGTGGGACAAGATTTATCCCATGTTTCAGCTCCACGAAGAAGCCTACATCCACGTTGAGAAGTCCACACAAGGACCGAGTCTCACTTGACCCTTCCCTCACCAAGCCACCATGATGGCCGGGTTGGCTTCCACTATATCAATGGGTAATCACCAAGTTTGATGGGGTTGCTCACATGTTGAGGCTCCCACAAATCAATACAATGAGGAGCACACAATGCTCAAATCACACAAGCCACAAAACACAATCACAATGTGCAAAGAGATCAAACTGAGAGCCCAAGCGTGATGATCTTCCTTCACACTCCTCCCCAAACCCTAATCTCTTCAAGATTTGGTCTTAGAGGGCTAGTAGGATGAGTACAAGGCTTTGGAAGGCTCTTGGTCACTTGTGGCCGCGCTAGGGTTCAATACTACTTCAAATGAGGACAGAGGTCCCTTTTTTATAGGGTCCCGAGCCCCTTCTGCTGACCTCAACAGAAGGGAGGACTAGTCCGACCACTGACCCTAGACTAGTCCGGCCCAATGGGACCACTGACCTCTGGTCAGGTCCAAACAACTGCCACACTGCATGACGATCGTCACGCTACCCGCCAAATTTCCAATTTCAAACGCTCACTAAACAACGGACTAGTCCGGTCCAAAATGGACTAGTCCGAAGTAGGACAAAAGGGTTTAGTCCAGCTCAAAACGAACTCATCTATGTAGGCCCGGACTAGTCCAGCCACAGGGGGCGGACTAGTCCGGCCCTCTAGGGTTTTCCTCGCTTAATCTCACTAAGTCTCAAACGGACTAGTCCGTACCCATACGGACAAGTCCAAACCTTCCCCGAGAGCTTTGGTCTGTCCAAAAACGGACAAGTCCGATCTTCCGGGACCTAGCTCCAAATTCACTAAAAAATACTCCAGAGACGTTTCGTCTATCTCAAAATGGACTGGTCTGTCTGGCCGGACTAGTTCGGCCCTGAGGCCTGGACTAGTCCGGCCTCCTAGGGTTTTTCCTCATTTTGGCTTCTCACTTAGGTTTTTATCTAAACCACCACTTTGAGCCCTCTAGAATGATCTCAATGCACATGATACATCCACCCTCTCACATGACACGGCTCATATAAGCTCATCTTCATAGAAACCCTAATTTCTACTCTGGGGCCTTTGACACCCATTATATCCTTTTCCTTTTTGAAGGGTTTCATCTTATTTCAATCATTCTACCTGTGCTTAAGATCAACTTAGCTTATTAGACTCTTAATTGTCGTCATCAATCATCAAAAATCCACGGGGATGCCTAGATGCACTTTCAATCTCCCCCGTTTTGGTGATTGATGACAACACATTAAGGCTTCGACAAAAAGGATAATAATTTTTTTTCATAACATGTATTTGTATGAGTGACTCCCCCTCAATGTATGCAGCATGAGTAAGAGTGATTTGAGAGAGTTCTCATACATATACATGTCATGGTGGGGTGCCTAAGTAATGTGCTCATAAGTAGTGATAAGGCAACAAATATGCAAGATTATCATGTAACTCAAGGCATAACATCACAATTTATATGAATTAAGTCTTACAACAATTTAAGTGAGAGTTTTAAACATAAAAAATAACATAAGTCCAATCTTGGATCAATCAATCTCTCCCTCATATAACTAAGTAGATATTTCAATCTCTCCCCCTTAATCTCTCCCCCTATCTAAGTGCTCCATCCACCATTCTCTCCCCCTTATCTAAGAGCCCTTAGGTCTAATCATCATCATCATCGGCATCATCATCGTCGACTCTACCTTGGTGCCCGCTATCGCTCTCCGTGGCCTCCGGATTAATATTAGAATCATCATCGGACGCGACCGCGGTGGAAGTACCATCTTCACCAAATTGAGCGAGCTCCTCGGCGGTGAACTCCGGGAATGAAGTGAGCTCACCATCACTCTGCTCGGCAGTAGACATAGGGATATCCAACTTGTGGCACATTGCCTTGAGATACTTCTCATTGCGATGCTCCATGCGACGTTGCCGAATGTCAGTCTTCCAGCAGGAGGAGAAAAGAGCTTTGAAGCACTTGAAGAATCCACTCCCGCATTGTGATGAAGGCGGAGGTGGCGGAGGATATGGGACAAAGCGAGGGGAAGAAGCGGGGGGATCCGCGTTCTTCCTCCTAGGGGCAGCAGGCTCCAGAGGATGGAGTTGAGGTTGAAGCCTCCGGTGAGTGATGTCTTTCTTGAAGTTGAGGCCGGAGATCTTCTTGATCATGTACATGATGTAAGGAGCATATCCACATGATCGGTTTGGAGTATGGGAGATGTTGAACATGTCGTTGAAGATATAATCAACCACATTGAAGCGGACATCTCCATCAATTAGCACCATCAAGTGCCTCAGATTTCCTTGAATAATCTCCACATCTCCATCCTTGGGGGCAATGGTCTTCCGGAGCACCCTTTTGAAGACACTGTAGAAGGGCTTGATGTTCCTTATGTGCCCCACCTCAAAGGTTACATGGCTAGGATACATGTACTCCAGGGTATCCCGGTCCAGTGGCCTTAAGTTGGAGATAATGATTTCATTGTCCAGTTGATCCTCCAAGTCTAGAATTTGAGCAAACTCCCAGTAGGTGGTGGAGTATTGCTCTCCGTGGGTCATCCAGATGATTCTCCTATCTCCATCAGTGTGGATGTAGATAGTGGAATAGAATTGAGTGATAACTTCCACATTCTAGTCATACTAAAAAGCCATGAACTTTTTCAAACCATGGTGCTCTACGGCCTCAATCACGACATTGAAGTCCATGTGATCCTTCTGAGCCATGTAGTCCCAATAAATCCACTCAGCATTGGTGACTGTGGTTTGCTTGGACATGTAGACAGTCCGGTAATAGTCACAGTGGAAGTCACACCCGAATCGGGGATCCACTGTGCTCCTATCCCTCCGATAGACATTAATCTTCCTTAGCATGTGCGCCTTCTCAGCCCCTTTGCCTTTGAAAATGTTGGCATCGAAGGAAGCTCCACGGTTTGGGTTCTGTGCATGAGATGACATCCTCAAGGGGCCTATGGGCTGAGAGGCACCCTTCTTGGCCTTGCTTGCAGGCTTCTTGGCAACAATCACCCTCTTCTTGGGTGCAACATCGACTGGGGCTTTTCCCTTATCGTTGGAGGTCCTCGCCTCTTGGGCTCTAGCATGATCCCCCAATGTTACAAGTCTCTTTTTCTTTGGGGCTGTCTTGGCGGAAACAGAGTTGTGAGCCTCTCGCTGCGTCTTCTTTGCTCTCCTTGATTCAAAGTAGGCAGCAGCCATTTCCTGATCCTCGCGTCTTCGACAGTAAAGAGCTTGCCTTCCCGCTTCGACCATGGAGTTAGAGAGTGGAACATACTCGTTATCCGACATGGTTGCTGATAAGAGAAGCAAGGGAATGTGTATGAGTCAAAGGAAGATAAGGGATAGTGGTAGAATTCACAAAATCGATCAAGTTTAGGGTTTTCACTGTGTAATCCGGACATGTCCGCCCAGGGGTCGAACTAGTCCGCACCCAACCGGACTTGTCCACGCTGAAGCCGGACTAGTCCGGTTCACACAGCAAGAACCCTGATCTAGAGAAATTTTGTGAAAACTACGGATCCTACCACAAAAATGGAGGTACATGATGACAATGATGAGCACAACAACATTTGTGAAGAAGTTTCTATCAATAGACCCAAAAAAATTGAATTTCAAGGATTTTGGGGTTAGGTCAAGAATACCTCTTCAAATCTTCAAATCGATGAAATGTGGATGAATAATTGACCTCCGATGCTTGGGGAATAGTTCCCTAGCACCTTAGGGCTTCAATCCACGGATTGGAGTTGAGATTTGTTGGTGGAAATCGAAAGTCGCCGTTTGGGGGGCGGTTTTTGAGCGTTTTTGTGGAGAGAGGGTTTGAGTGGAAGTGGAGCGGTCGAGGGTTCCCTGGGAAGGTTAGGTCCCCAAGGGCCGGACTAGTCCGGTCATGGACCCGGACTTGCTTGACCAACATACAGGGTTCAGACATCCTGAGCCTCCGGACTAGTATGGTCACAAGGCGGACTAGTCTAGTCCTAAGGCTGAAAACTCCTATATATAGAGTTTTTAGTGGAGAATTTGATCCTTTTGGACTAGATTTAATAAAAGATCTTTGTAAACATGATCAGTAAGCAGTCAAAAATCAAACTATGATCATGGTTCACAAGTATTCAATAATTTCAAAATAATTTGTAGAAAATCGAGGGGGATGAGTTTTTCGCAAGCATGTGTGAAATTTGAATATGACAATTAGATGTGCAAGATTCAAGCAACATTTTGAGAATACAAGATATTAATTTCACTCCTAATTTCACAAAATCTTTTCTCATCTAAGGGTTTGGTAAATATATCGGCCAATTGTTTGTCGGTTCTCACATATGAAATTGCAATGTCTCCTTTGATGGAGTGATCTCTCAAGAAATGGTGTCGAATATCAATGGGTTTGGTCCTTGAGTGTTCCAATGGATTATGGGCTATTTTGATGGCACTCTCATTGTCACATAGGAGGGGAATATGGCACAAGTTTGTGCCATAGTCCCTAAGAGTTTGTCGCATCCAAAGAAGTTGTGCACAACAACTTCCGGCGGTGACATACTCTGCTTCGGCTGTGGAAAGAGCAATGGAGTTTTCTTTCCTTGAGGGCCAAGACACTAGAGATCTACCAAGGAATTGGCAAGTTCCCGATGTACTCTTCCTATCAACTTTGCACCCCGCATAGTGCGCATTGGAATATCCAATTAGGTTTAACTTAGAGCCTTTGGGGTACCAAAGTTCTAGGTTTGGTGTGTGAACCAAATATCTAAGAATTCTCTTAACGGCGGTCAAATGACACACCTTAGGAGCAGCTTGAAATCTAGCACACATACACACACTAAGGATGATATCGAGCCTAGATGCACATAAGTAAAGCAATGAGCCTATCATGGAATGATATACCTTTTGGTCCACAATTGGACCATCTTCATTGAGATCGAGATGTCCATTGGGTGCCATAGGAGTCTTGATGGGTTTGGCCTTGTCCATGTCAAACTTCTTGAGTATATCTTGTGTGTACTTGGTTTGACTAATGAACGTGCCTTCCTTGAGTTGCTTCACTTGAAAACCTAGGAAGAACTTCAACTCCCCCATCATGGACATCTCAAATCTTTGTGTCATTATCTTAGAAAACTCATCACAAAAAGCTTTGTTAGTAAAACCAAATATAATGTCATCGACATATATTTGGCAAACAAACAAATCATCATTGAAGTGCTTAGTAAATAAAGTGTAATCCGCCTTCCCAATTTTGAAACCATTTTGAGTTAGAAAATCTCTAAGACACTCATACCAAGCTCTAGGAGCTTGTTTCAGTACATAGAGAGCCTTACACAATTTGTACACATTGTTTGGGAATTCTTCATCTTCAAATCCGGGTGGGGGGGGGGGGGGGTTGCTCCACATACACCTCTTCCTTGATTGGACCATTGAGGAATGCGCTCTTGGCGTCCATTTGATATAACTTAAAATCATGATGAGTAGCAAAGGCAAGTAATATATGAATTGATTCAAGCCTAGCTATGGGAGCAACAGTTTCTTCGAAATTCAAACCTTCGACTTGTGAATACCCTTTGGCCACAAATCATGCCTTGTTCCTTGTAACCACCATGTGCTCGTCTTGTTTGTTGTGAAACACCCATTTGGTTCCTACAACATTCGCATCAGGCCTCTTCACAAGCTCCCATACTTGATTTCTTTCGAAGTTGTTGAGCTCTTCTTGCATGGCCATCACCCAATCTAGATATCGTAGTGCTTCTTCAACCTTGTTGGGCTCCAAGGAAGAAACAAAAGAGTAATGTTCACAAAATTTTGTAACACGAGATCGAGTAGTTACCCCCTTGGAGATGTCTCCAAGTATATTGTCAACGGGATGGTCCCGTTGGATGCTTTGATGCACTCTTGGCTGAGGCGCTTGAGGTCTTGAGTCATCATCTTGGTCTTCCTCATCCTCATTGTCTCCCCCTTGATTGACGCCTCCATTTTCATCTTCTTGGAGCGCATCTTGGGGGACTTGATCTTGATCATTTGAGGAGGAGCTTGCTTGATGTGTAGGAAGGTCACTTGCATCTTGAGGTTGTTCATGTGCGTATATCTCCAAGTGCCATCCTTCCTATCACCACTGGTGGAGCTTCCTCTTGATCTAGCACATGACGATCAACTTGCTCCACTTGGGAGCCATCAGTCTCATCAAACACTACGTCACGTGCTACTTCAAAAATTCCGGAGGATTTGTTAAAGACACGATAGGCGTAAGTGTTTGAATCATAACCAAGTAAGAAACCTTCATCGGACTTCAAAGCGAACTTCGATGTCATAAGCTTCTCGTTAAGAATGTAGCATTTGCTCCCAAAAACACGAAAGTAGGAAATGTTTGGCTTGTTACCGGTTAGGAGCTCATAAGACGTCATCTTAAGTATGCGGTGAAGATACAACCGATTTATGGCATGACAAGCGGTGTTGACCACTTCCACCCAAAACTGGTCCGACGTCTTGTACTCATTAAGCATGGTTCTTGGCATCTCAATTAAGGTCCTATTCTTCCTCTCGGCCACCCCATTTTGTTGAGGGTAGTAGGGGGCCGAGAACTCATGCTTGATGCCTTCTTCATTCAAAAATTCTTCAACTTGAGTATTCTTGAGTTCGGTGCCATTATCACTCCTTATTGTCTCGATACTTAAGGATAACCCATTTTGAGCTCTCTTCAAGTATTTCTTGAGGACACCTTGAGTCTCACTCTTATCATGCAAAAATAATACACAAGTGAAACGTGAAAAATCATCAACAGTAACAAGAC
Source organism: Tuctoria greenei (assembly GCA_036927565.1). Lineage (NCBI taxonomy): Eukaryota > Viridiplantae > Streptophyta > Magnoliopsida > Poales > Poaceae > Tuctoria > Tuctoria greenei. The sequence goes on from JAYESD010000001.1 coordinate 112,750,320, forward strand.
CATATTTGTTACTGCCAATACTTATGTAGGCAATTGGACCGAAGAGATCCATGTGTAGAAGTTCCAATGGTCTTGATGTTGTCATAATGTTATTGGATGGATGTAGTGCTCCAACTTGTTTTCCGGCTTGGCATGCGCTACATGGTCTATCCTTTTCAAACACAACATTCTTTAAACCACAGATGTGCTAGCACTTAAGGATTTTTTGCAAATTTCTCATCCCAACATGGGCTAGCCTTCTATGCCACAGCCATACCATGTTAGTTTTTTCAATTAAGCATGTATAAAGTTGGGCTTTATCCGCGGAGAAATCCACAAGATAGAGCTTTCCCTTGAGTACACCCTTAAAGGCAATGGAGCCATTGCTTCTCCTTGTGACGGTCACACCCTCATTAGTGAATAAACAATTAAAACCTATGTCGCATAGTTGTGATATGGACAAGAGTTTATAATCAAGTGAATCAATATGTAAAACATTTGAAAGAGTGTGATTAGGGGATATAGCAATTTTACTGGTGCCAAAGATTTTTCCTTGGCTATTGTCCCCAAAATAGATTCCTTCACTTGGATCTTCATTTAGCTCATACTCCACAAACATCTTCCTCTCTCCGGTCATATGATTAGTGCACCCGCTATCAAGAACTCATTTGGTTCCTCCGGCGGAGTGTGCCTACAAGAAAGATTTAAGCCTTGGCTTTAGGTACCCAAGCGGTGTTGGGTCCTTTGATGTTAGTCAAGAGGCACTTGGGCACCCACACACAAGGTTTAGGACTCTTGCGGTGTGGCCCAACATACCCTTCATAGGCCTTTCCAAACTTGTTCCTCAATAAAACATATGATGCATCAAAATCATGGAACAACGAATGAGGTTCTTTCTTAGGCATTTGGGTGAAGTAGCAATGTTCTTCCCTTTATTGTTGTATGAGCCTCCTTTGACAAAAATAATCAAGTCTTTGCCATTCTTGGGAGTTTTGACGCTTTGCCTCATCTCCTAGAATAACCAAGACCATCCTTGACAAGGGGATGTCTTGTGTTGTATATGCACTATGTGCATATGCCACTTTCTCCTTGTCAAAGGTGCCACCCTTTGGTGCTTGATAGTTTGAGCATTTACAAGGTTGAGAAGCTTCGGATTTAACATTTGTGGAAGATGAGCTTGTAGAGGAAGAAGGTGCATTGACCTTGAGAGACTTCACTTGTGCCTCAAGGATCTTGTTAGCTTGTGTCAAACTAACAAGTTCATCTTTGAGCACAATTGTAGTGTTCTCAAGGTTTGAACAAGTTTCCTTGCTCAAAGCAAGTTCACACTTAAGTGCCTTGCTTCTTTCTCTTTCAAGCTCCAAGAGCTCCTCAACCTCTTGACATCTCTCCTTTTGTTGGATGAGCATGTCATCTTGACGGTTGATGAGCTCTTCCTTCTCAAATATTTCCTCCGTCAACAATCTCAATCTTTTCAAAGTACTTTTACTCATGTCCTTAAGCATATGTTCATTTTCACTACTACTATCAAAATCATCATGAGAAGAAATTGAAGAAGAGGATTTAGATTTAACCTTCTTTCTTCCCTCCTTGGCCACGAGACACGTTGGCCTTGAAGTCTCCAAGTTGGGGAAGAGCTTGTTTTCTGTAGTTGTCTTCTTCATAGCAAATTGTTGCTATCTTCTCTTCTTCATCGGAGGAGGATTCCTCATTTTAATCCAACTCCTTTATGTGGTGGGCATGTCCGGATTGCTTCTTCTTCTTGAAGTACTTTTTCTCTTTGGACTTGCCCTCCTTCTTCTTCTTGTTTTCATCATGTGGGCAATCCACAATGAAGTGGCCATACTCCCCACAATTGTAGTAAGCACTCTTTGATCTTGTCTTGGGCTTGTCTTTGCTCTTTCTTTCATTTTGGTATCCCCCCTCCTTCTTCTAAACATCGTTTTAAAGTTGTTGATGAAGAGAGCCTCTTCCTCATCGGTATCGGGACTCTCTTCATCACTCTCTTCCTTTTCTTGTGATCTTGAGGATGTTGCCTTGAATGCGACAACAATTTTCTTGGAGAAGGAAAGCTTTTGTAGAACGTAGTATAACATAGCTTCTTGTTCCATCATCTCATGGTCAATGATCCTCCCTAGCACTTCTTCGGAAGTCATCTTGTGAAACCCCAGACTTTCACGAATTAGTGAGCAAAGAGTGAAATTTCGAGGCATGAATGCCCGAATCATCCTCTTTACCACCTCATGGTTCTTTCACCGGGTGCTTCCATAAGACCGACTCTTGTTGATAAGATTCTTGAGGCGGTTGTACATGTCTTGGGGAGACTCGCCATCCATGATGGTAAACCTCCCAAGCTGTCCTTCGATCATCTCAATCTTTGCCTCCCTAATGATGCGGTTGCCTTGATGCACCGTCTTGAGGGTATACCATATCTCCTTGGCAACCTCTAACCCTTCAATGCGGCTGAACTCCTCTCGAGTCAATGATGAGGTAATCACTCCAATGGCTTGAGCATTGCGATGGAGAAGAACGGCTAGCTCTGGAGTGATGTCTTCCTCATTCTTCGGAAGATGAACACATGTCATAACAATTTGCCGCAAGCTAGGCTTTAAGGATATGAGGTGCATCTTCATATTATGCTTCCACATAGAGTAATCATTTTTGTCAAACTGAGGAGGTTTGCCAATGGGAATAGACAAATAATGATTGCTCGTGGTAGGTTGCTCATAATTGTAAGGATACCGGGAGTAGTGTTGTGAACTACTCCCATTGTCGACATTGGTCAGAGCAATTGGCTTGATCTCCTTCTTGGGCACATTGCCTTCACATGAAGCCGTTCCTTGAGCATCCAAACTTCTTCGTCGTCGTTTGGATCATCTTGAAGAACATCGATGTTCTTCGTCTTGGTGTCGTCGACAACCACCGGAACACTGTTGTCACCCCTTCCGGCCATTACTTCTTCGAGTTGTAAGACTCTTGTGGAGAAGACGGCTCTGATACCAATTGAAAGTCTCCTAGAGGGGGGGTGAATAGGAAATAAGACTTGAAATGACTTAATCAAACAAGATTAAACTGCTGAGGTCAAACTTGTCTGGACAGGGCCGGACTAGTCCGCTTAGAACAGGGTGAAAACCTAAAAACTTGGTTTCAACAAGTTAATTGTGGAATTTAAGTTCAACCAAGATGTAAACAATAGGAAGTAACTTAGTACAACTAAGATTGGAAGATTTAAGCACTTAGATCATAAGATTTCAACAAAGATCAAAAGTTAAAGGCAATATGAACAATATGAACCCTAATGGAAATACTAGTGATCACAAGAAGTAAAAGACAAGTGGGACAAGATTTATCCCGTGGTTCAGCTCCACGAAGAAGCCTACATCCACGTTGAGAAGTCCACACATGGATCGGGTCTCACTTGACCCTTCCCTCACCAAGCCACCACGATGGCCGGCTTGGTTTCCACTATATCAATGGGTAATCACCAAGTTTGATGGGGCTGCTCACAAGTTGAGGCTCCCACAAATCAATACGATGAGGAGCACACGAAGCTCAACTCACACAAGCCACAAAACACAATCACAATGTGCAAAGAGATCAAACCGAGAGCCTAAGCGCGATGATCTTCCTTCACTCTCCTCCCCAAACCCTAAATATCCTTGATGCTTGGAACGTGGCTTGAAAACTTGCATACCTGTATGGCTTATTCAAAATTCATTGATTGTGTTACAAAAATAATCTCTCTATTTTCTCCGAAAAACTATTTCAAATACTTGATCTTGATGAATTATGGTCGTTGCTTGATTCTTGTATGTTTATTGATCATATTCATCATGATTATTTGGTGGTTTTGCCCCCTACTTTCTCTATAAGAACCTTCGAATATATACAAATGGGCTAATTATATTTGTTCTAGCGACCACGGACTAGTCCTTGGTTACCCGGACTAGTCCGCACACTACAGACTAATCCGCAGAGTGTACGGTAGTCCGGACTAGTCCGGTTGACCATGGACTAGTCCAATTTTTCGACCCCATAACCCTTGGCGCCGCCAAAACCTAATATTCTTCCTCCTCACAACTCACCTCACACTCTCTCTCCTCACTCAAGTGCTCCCAAGGCGGTTCCGTGGTTCCTCCATCAAATCCCCTCAAATTTCGGTGGGAATTGATCTCCATTGCAAGGGGATTGAAAACCATGGACTTGTCCGCACATACAACTCCTCTATCCTCAATAATCGAAGAATTTTTGTAAATTTCCTCCCAAACCCTAGAAACTTCGATTTCTTTCATTTTGAATCAAATAGATCAGTTCCTTCCAATTAATGCAAGACTCCTTGTTGTATTACATCCTACTAGAGCTACTTTTGCATTGAAATCCACCATTAATCTGATTGTTAGAGTTTGAACTGTTGAACACCGCACTAGTCCGGTCTCTGTTCGGACAAGTCCGGTTCACCGGACTAGTCTGCACTTGAAGACCTGACAAGTCCGATTTATAACAGAACTCAACCCTAAATTCCACTACTCAATGCGTTTCCTTTCCATCGACTCTCATCCATGCATTGTATAATCCCCTTCCCAGGAGTCGAGCTCCAATGATGAGATTTTCGACTATGAGGTGGAGATGGACCAAGATTCTTTGCTTCGGTCCTTGACGGGCCAAGGCAAGATGCGACAAGAGCGTCCCTCTGAGTCCGCACCTACTCTACCTCAGGTGCGGCGCAAGGTTCTAGCCAAGAAACTTGCATCCAAATCAATGGATGCAGCTGGCCCTAGCTCAGCAGCTTCTCGCCAAGCTAAGGGCAAGGGGAATGGGATTGCCAGCGGCCCGATTGGCCCTCTCAAGATGTCAGCCCCGAAGCAGGGGAACAGGGATCCCTCCGAAGAGAAGTTCAATCGCAATGGAAGTGATATGGCTTCCAAGCTCAGAATGGTGGATTGCTACATTAGATCTAAGAAGGCAGACGATGCTAGATTCTGGAGCAACTCTTTCACGCGGACTACTCTAGCTCCGCGTACCTCACAATGAAGACTCCAGTTGTCTGCAGCCAGTGGATTGACTGGAATCATTTTGAAAGGAAGAGCTGTGGTGCTTTTGATGAATTGGTGGAGGTTGCAGCAAGGCATGGACTGAACGATCTATTTGCTTTCAGGTACAATCGGAATGATGAGATTATTGCTCAGTTTTATGCCACCTGCTACTTTGCTAGTGATGAAGAGGAGATGGTGACTTGAATGACACATGGATCCAAGTGCACCATTACTTATGATGAGTTTGCAAGACTGCTTCACCTAGAAGACACTCACAACAATGAGCTAACCATCCACAACATTGGTGTCTTGGAGAAGGATAAAATGAAGTTTCTCTATGACCCTCGCTTGACATTCAATCCTCCTTTCACCATGAACATGAAGCCATTCTTCATGGTTCTCAACAGATTCCTCCGGAAGAAAATAGCTCTGAAAGATGGAGATGCAGGAAGTGTCCAAGGACACTTGAGGACATTGATGAAGGTCATTAGCAAAGACAGAAAGTTTTATGTCTTTGACTACATCTGGAATGATATGGTAAATATCTACTGCACACCGAACATATCATGTGGCTATGCACCTTACTTGATGATTATGATTGAGAAAGTCACGGGGATCGTGTTCGTGAAGGATGTGGAGCACACTCCTCTGAGGCCTCAGAAGCCCTCCCAAGCCACTCTCCCAGCTGCTCATCTCCAGTGTGCAGTGAAGTGGCTTTGAGGAGAGCTCAAGGAGATACCAGGACTGCTCCCACTACTAGGGCCCCTCATCAAAAAGGGTCCTCAAGTGGTATTTTAAAGTACTTGGCTGCCATCTTTGGCTCTTGCAAAAAGGCTAAAGTGAAGCTTCATAAGTTGAACCAGGCAAGGAAGGCAGATATGAAGTATGTCAAGGAAAATGTCAAGCATATTTGCCAGAAGCTGGAGATCGAGCCTATTGGATCTCCCATTATCTCTGATGATCCAGCTTCAGATTTCTCGGAGTTGCCACCTCTCTCTCCCTCCGAGCTTGCCTATTTTGGCATTGGGGGCACATCGAGTGGATCCGCTCCTCCTCCTCCTCAACCTGAAGATGAAGATGATGAGAGGACCGACAGTGAGGAATGAGCCTCTAGATCCTCCTCTCCTTCTATTTGGTGCCTTGATGCAAAAGGGTAGAGATTGAGGGGGAGTGACTAGGTCCTAGCTGTAGGTTGCGAGAGGGAGCTCTATTTGTGTTTATTTTGGGTTGTAAAACTTTATTTATGCTCTCTTATGCTATTGGACATGTGGTGTAAAACTATGACTTTATTATGCTTATGACTTATGTGTTATGCTCTGGATTTGATATTCATGCTTGATAACCTTGATGTTGTCATGATGATACAATTTATCTTATTCATATCAAGATTATTGTTCACACACATGTAGTTTAGCATCCCACCATAAAGAGTGCACATATGTCTCATGTTTTCATTGCTTAATTTGTTCCAAACTCATATGTGCACACTTTGTGAAAATTCTGCATTTTTAATCATATTTGTGAAATCACAATTGGTTGTCATCAACCACCAAAATGGGGGAGATTGAAATTGCTTCTAGGCATCCCTTGTTGGTTTTGATGATTTATGACAAGCAAATGATATCCTAACCAATTTCTTGAGATGAGCGCAGGTTTTAATGAAATGATGAAGAAAGCGCAAAAAGAAGGGAGAGTGAGGAATCAAGTTGAAAGGAGCTCAAGAAATGATTATAGTACTCTTTGTGTATGGAGTGTGTTGGAGAAACACACCCCACAAGCTCAAGCAAATCTTAATCACTCTCACTGCACAAAGTTATACAGGTCCGAACTAGTCCGATATACCTCAGACTAGTCCGATTTATCTCTGTCCAGAATCAGACAAGTCCTCCACAGTGCAGACTTGTCTGCACAGTCCAATTTCCATAGACCGGACTAGTCCGATATCACCACGGACTAGTACTCATCACTTCACATTTTGCACAAGGTCGGACAACTCTGATATCACAACGGACTAGTCCGATATCTTTTTGACCTAAATCGGACAAGTCCGATATCTGCACGGATTAGTCAGAAAACCTTCTGACTAAAATCGGACAAGTCCTCAGAGTGCGTACTTGTCCACAATTCACTAAGGGTTTCACTAGAGCCAGACTAGTCCGATATGTGCCGGACTAGTCCGAACATCTCCAGAGACAAAAACGGACTAGTCCGCCCCTGGTCGGACAAGTCTGATTATTCAGGACACTTAGGGTTTCCCACACGCCGCACACCGAACTAGTCCGAAGTCCACTACAGACTAGTCTGAACTTTGAAAACCCTAACGGTAACCTTTGGAAACCCGAGTATAAATATAGGTGCACGGCCCCTAATCAATATCTCTCGACCCCCTGCGCCGTCACACCCTCCAAGAGCCTAGAAAACACGTCTCTCCACACAATCCAACACAAGAAAGACCAAATCCTTGAGGATTAACTTTAGATCAAAGGAGAGACATGATTCTTCATGTTTTGAGCTCTTGGGTTTGATTCTCTCGCACACTCTTTTTCTTTATTGCATATAATTCGAGTGTGTTGGTGGGTATCCAGTTGTAAATCTTGAGGAGCCCTCAACTTGTGTGAAGGCCCCTTGAACTTGTTGATTTGCCCTTTGTGATTAGTGGAAGAGAATCAACCTCTGTGGCGATTCGACGAGGGTAGGGTTGGTGAAGACCCGGTCCTTTCGTGGGCTCCTCAATGTGGATGTAGGTTAACTTCATGGGAACCGAACCACGGGATAAAAATATTGTGTCTTCACTTTATGCTTATAGTTCATTGCATCTAGGGTTTAATCAATCTTAGTCAAATTATGTCAAAACTTGAAATAAGGTTACCTTGTGCTATCATCAGTTTAATTGAAGAAACATACTCTAGTTACATCTTAATTTTTGCTGCCTAGAGTACTTGGATCGAGATCATCAATCAAACTTGATCGATCTAGTCCGCACGCTCCGGATTAGTCCGCACACTACCGGACTAGTCAGATTTATTGGTATTTGATCAAGTTGTTGAGTGTTGCAGGTTCCGACAAAAGTTAAAAAGGACCTATTCACCCCCCCCCCCCTCTAGGCCACATTCACATCAGAATATTCCTGCAAAATGTCAGCAATAGCAGGTGGCAAAGAATGTTGCATATCGTAAAGGGAAATCCAAGCATCTTTGCATACCAAAGCATAGGCAACAGATGTGGAAGCAATCAGTTCATTAATATCAGATTTCATAGCAAACAAGCATTTTCCATTCAGAGATATCTCATTTTTCTTATCGAACAAAAATTTGGCATTTGTAAGAACATGGACGATGCTTGTGAAGATAGTCGTAGTGACTGATTTACCTAAAAATCCTTTGAATGTTGTCTTGATACTCATGTTGGGTTAGCAGTGCTTGTGATGACTCTTTCAGTCCAAGCAATGCTGATCTCACTTCTTTTCCATGTGTCGCTAGGGTTTCACGTCGATTCACCCTATTTCAGAACCCTATGACCACACTGGTCACTTAATTAGGTTTACTCTGTAGTGAGTTTGTGTAACTTCAGTGGTCGCTTTCTGAGTCATGACCTCTTGTTGCACAGTTCACTCATGCCTTAAGTTTTCAATGCTCCACCTTGATTCCTTAGTCATCCTTACACTGCAAGTCCAACACTTCCACACCATTCAACTTTATCGTCCTTGAGTGGCATAGCGTCGAGTGTTGAGTGCCAAGTTGCAATGTGTGCTTACATTGCACCTTTCAATTCACATCTCGATACTACTATGACCACTTGACCCCATCCTTTGTTTATCCACACAACAGAGGCATACCTCTTCCTTCTAGTTAGTCTCACCAGTCTTAGAGTTTGTTTATCTTGTTTAATCTAAAGTATATTACATTACGTACTTATATGCATATCATGTCGGTAGGAACGTGATGGTAGGTGATCGATGAGGATCTTCGCTTGGAGGAGAAGGCCAGGGTGTTCCAGCTTGAAGTTCCATGGCAGACTCTTCAAAGGAAGACCAAGCCAATAACAACTGACATATGTATAGAGTCGCAAACTAAGGCAAGCCCCGATTTGCATTTCAATGCTTTACAGAGTTTTGCAGTATTTCTCACATTACGTCTTAAGTTTCATATGTGCATTATGTATAGGGTGATTGATACTCTACTTGCATGACCACAAATCCCAGGGGTTGGTTGGAACGGGTTACAGTTTGACCTGTCGTAACTGCTTTGCTAATGTATAGGAAATCCGGTAGAAGTCGAGTAGTTGGAATCTACTCGCAAGATAGGAATAACAGTTCACATGAGGGTGAAAAATGAAAGAATGACTTATGAAATGGAAACGAGACCGAGCAGGGGAAATAGGAGTTGACGAGCTGGAGTCTTGGCCGCATAGCCCTGCCTGTTGCATGAGGACCATGCCATATGCAGCACCGTTGGGCAAGCTTGAACTGTACCGGTTGCATAATGGTATATTGTCCCATTAAACTGATGTAACTCCAGACTGTAGTGTGGAGACTCCTCGATTGTCCTTGAATAGAGATGCGAAGGCATAAAGGTGTAACTCTTCTAGCGGGCAACTTCGACATGTCCGTGTAGGGGACCTTTTGCTCGGGATGAAGTGGTTTGTCAACATTGGGGTCTTGGGTGAAATGTGGCCACATATGACGCGGGGAGGAGAGCACGTATGTGTCTCCCACGCGGGTGTGCGTGTCGTGCAGTCCGGGTGTGTCCTGATTGCAATCACCATCCCTCGCGGTTATTTGAGTACCACTTGTCCGTCGCTATTGTGATGTTGTAAATACTAAAGAAGCTAGAAGAATATGTTGTATTGAATTATAATTGCTTTGCAACCTTTTGTGGCTTTGAGACAGCACAATTAAAAGTTTACAGTTTTCAAATACTCATCCTGTAATAGCATTATGTGCTTTTGGGCATGTCATATCATCGGCAAAGCATTTCTTGTTTGATTGTGGAGTCTATAATTTGCTGTGCCTGAAGAATGTCATGTGCTACTTAAAACATGATTATAAGGATCTACTTGTAGGCGAGTCTTTTATGCTATTCCTTACCTATGCTTAGTATTCACCCCTGCATATGTCTAGTGAGACGGGTTAGTCTTGCTGACCCTTATGCTCACGTTTGCGCTTTAACAATTTTTGCAGGTATTAGTTTTATTTCTGCTGTTCAGGTTGTACATGAGACTCGAGGTGTCGAGATATATCTCATGTGAACCAAGCCGCTGCTGAATGTTCTTCATGTTGCTAGTGAGAATCATCCTAGGGCATGGACGACTTCTCTCCTGCTTAGTTAGGGGAGATTATGAGTATGTATTTTCCGCTGCGTGTGTACTTCTGTTGTACACTCTTTTGTAAACTCTTCTTATTATTAAATGAAAACTTTATATGTTTTGGTATCCTTTTTGTGTGTGCTGTTAGGTGCCGCATCGCACGGTACCACCCAATGAGATCCTTGGACGTCGGGACACCGGTCCCCACAACATTGTTATGGTTCTCAAAATTAGCATGGTCCTGAGATTTAGTTTTCCCAGCTCTAGCAACATCATCTTGCACGATAGCTTCAAGAGACATAGGATGCAACACAATTTTTCTATCATGGTAAAGAAAAGAATACTGATTTGATCTACCATGATGCATAGAATCTCTATCAAATTGCCAAGGTCTTCCTAGCAGAATATTACAAGCTTGCATAGGCACAACATCACATTCAACGACATCCTTGTATGATCCAATAGCATAATTGATTCGCACAAGTCTAGTTACCTTTGCCTTATCGCTGTTGTTTAACCATTGAATATAATAGGGATGCGGGTGCGGTTTGGTGCTTAGTGACAGCTTGTCCACCATGTCACGGCTGGCCAAGTTGTTGCAGCTACCTCCATCAATGATCATACGGCAAGAACACTCTTTGACAACACACTTTTTGGAATAATGTGTGCCTTTGATTTTGCTTTGTTTTCTCCATTTGGGCACTAAGCACACACTGCACAATGAGGATTTCATAGCGCGCTGCATCTTCTACGCCAATATGCTCTTCTTGATGTTCGTCACTACCTGCATAGTCAGCTGCAAGCAAAGCACGTGCATCATCATTGAAATCACTAGCAAATGGGTACTCAATATCATCTTCAACAACTACAACACGTTTGCTCGGACAGTCACGCTGCACATGGCCGAATCCCTTGCATCTGTGACATTGAACGTCTCTAGCTCGCCCTGTAGATGCTATGGAAGAAGCACTCTCGATGGGCCTTTGGGTTGTCTATGCTGCTGAGCTAGTGGAAGGAGCACGTGTCTTGTTACCGGAGGAAGAAGATCCTACCCGACTCGATGAAGATGGAAGGGGAGCACACCTAATCGGAGGAGTAGTCGTGCGTTGTTGCCATGAGCTAGTCTTTCCTGCAAAAATATTAGTTCCAGAACTAACTCGTCGTCCCTGCACTTCTCTTTCAGCTTTACAAGCAAGATGAAACAAACGGGTAACATTATTGTAATCTTTATAAGCAAGGATGTCCTAAGTTTCATTATTTAAACCACCCAAATATCTAGCCATAGCTGGTTCCTCATCCTCGTCTAAATTACAACGCAACATACCCATTTGTAGTTCCTGAAAATACTCTTCTACACATTTAGCTTCCTGTCTTAATTGTTGTAACTTATTTAATAGATCACGTGCATAGTAAGAAGGAACAAATCTAGCCCCCATGAGCCGTTTCAAAGCTCCCCCTCCCCAAGTTTCGGGTATGTTATTAGGATTTTTCTTGCCATGTTCTATCCACCAAACAGAAGCAAAGTCAGTGAACTCACTAGTGGCTGCCCTAACCCTTGCATTTTCAGGAATTTTGTGACATGCACATTTTTTATCAGCAGAAATCTCCCAAGTAATATAAGCATTAGGGTCATACTTACCATCAAAAGGAGATATCTTAAATTTGATCTTGTTAAATAGATCATCATTATTGCGTACCTCATGCCGACGATGTCCACCCATACCTTGACGTTTGCGTTTTAGTCGTTGTCGTGGCCTAGCATTCTCATCTGCCCCAATCTCAGTATCTACAGGATATTCATCTTCATTGTCACGTACAATTCTAGGGGCATTGCTCACATGTCCATCCACAGTTCGTCTTTGATTCCTCTCCTCAAGGCGCTGCAGGATGGCTCCAATAGAATTGTTCATTGTTTGTATGGAAATCACGAACATGCTGATTTTGTGTTGGTGTCGATCTGCACATTTCCCAATTAACCAAGGCGGTCATTGGTAATACGAACATCCTAATCAAGCGCTTTTGTGTGTATCCGCACTTGGCGCTCGAAGTGTTGTATAATTCCCCATGTGCGAGGTGAATGCACGTCTTTATTTGCATTTGCTCCTCCTACCATGGTTAGTAGAAAAAAGGAAAAATCAAATATAAAAGGGTAACGTTATCCCTAGCTACAAGGGTGCTAGTGGGGATAGCTCGCTCACTCTCAAACTGTTCAATCAAGCTCTTACCTGTTCTTACCAAGCTCAACAAGGAGGTGATTGTAACCAGCAAGTAATGAACAACTTCAAGAGTAGGTGTCAATCTATGGAGCTTTAGGTGGCTGAACTAGCACAAGGAACAAACTTTCACCATGTTAGTCATAACAAGTTGAATAAACATACTACGACATTACTGTGCTACTCCTAGAGTAGACCGTTCTAGAGACACAAGCCTAGATACAAAGAAATTCACACCAGTCACACAATAGCCTACAACAGCGGCAACTGAAGCTCACTTTTTCTTTCTTTCTTTTCTTTCTTTCTTTATTTCTTTCTTTTCCTTTTTTTTCTTTCTTTCTTTCCTTTTTATACAAAGCCCCACGGTTCTAAAAGATTACACAAGGATCGAATGATAAGCTATCAAATACACAGATAGCACACTTATTTTCGCAGGTTCCTTGCAGGTCTTATATATATTGCTTTCCAAAGATAAAAATACAACGAAGATATCAAAATCTCTTTGGTGATTGCAATGCGCACAAATGGAATTTTCGGGCAAGGTTTGATCCGTCGGAAAGATGGTGAGATAAATCTTTCAAGATTGTGCTTAAACTTTCCAAACGGACAACGTATGAAGAAGTTACAACCTTTTTCTTCCAAAACCAAGAAGATACTCGAAATCAGATCTGATCTGATTATTTCCTCTTTTGGAGATGAAAATTAGGAAGTGAATATCTCCCTAATTTCGTGATGGTGGGGATGATGGTGTTTTTTTTGCAAATAAAATGTGACAAGAACTCGAAACTCTAAAGGACTAAATACTAAGACCAGCAACTTGACTTGTCCAAGCAACCACGAACTCCACAAGTCTGAACTAAGTAGTGAAAGTAAAAGACACAATGGTCTAGGAATAATGGAAAAACAGATCTAGTATTTTTTCCGCTTTCCTTGGACTATAGGATGATAACAGCGGAAAGAACAACAATGGTAGAACTCTCACCGATTAACCTTGCTTTGATTACCACATGATAGGATCTTGGTTCCCGATCTTTCGTTAAGACTATGAGGGTTCGATTTGTGGAGGAGAAGACGTTGGCGGTCCGACTACACCGTCCCCAGGACGATGCACCTTAGCGATCAGTACACCGATTCCGAAGTTGTATTGTTTTTGCTGACACACAATCTACTTGACCACGAGGGCCTTTGTTCCTACAAGCAATCGAAGAACACGCAAGAACAAGAAGAACAAGCACTGATCTATTGAAACAATAAAACAGTGAGGTTCCAAATACAAGTAGACGGGCGATCTAGTCAACACACAGGTGTAAAAGGAAGCAGCAAAAGCTAACTTTCGAATAAACAAAGCCCACCATCTAATGAGGGTGGCAGCTACTATTTAATACCTCCCTAGGGTCGTGATAATCCATAATCAAGAGTCCCTAATGGGCTCTTAATGATACATGGGCTATGGACCCAACTTTGGTGGCGCAGCACCATGGATAGATAAGGTCCCTGAATTAAAATAACAATTGCAGCCGACTCTGAATAGATATAGATATGTCAGATCCGTTTGAAAGTAGACTTGGTAATCTTTCCAGGAAGTACTTGAACTCCTGGATCAGAGTCCGTATGAAGTCGTGGTGGCCATCACAAGTTGGTGCTGTATTGCTGTCCAAATCCAGTCCGCGTGAATTCCCTTCCCTTTGTCTCCTCTTCATTGTTCCTAAGAAAAACAAGAAACCACGTGGTTCCATGGTCTAGATAAGATGGACATAAGGCCAAGAATGAGTTCACCTGATAGTTTAGTTGACGTTCACGAGCGCGAGTAATTGGTCCGAAAATCGGTAGTAGTTGAGTGGGTGTGGATGTATCGACGGTGTTGATGTCCTCATCAGTTTCTCTGCCCTGTCATGGATGACTACAGTCGTGTCTCTCACGAGGTCCATGGCTCTCTTCAGGGAGCCGTGTGGAACATTTTTATGGCATGTTTAACTACTTAAATTTTCATGTTGCATTTAAATTCTTAATGCATATCACTTTAATGTTGGATTGCTTAAAGCTGAGGCACCACTTAGAGGAACCGAGTGAGATCAAGGAGAGCCCGCGAGACGCGTGTTCTACCAGAATGCTCGGAAATGCAGAGGTAAGTTTTTATTGATAAATATTTACAATACCTATGTATGTTAACAATATTGATGAAATATGAAATATGTGCAGGTTAGTATTTCTCGGTTACAAGGGCAATCTGAGGCTTACCAAAGGCTCTGTCGATACTGAGCCAGTGATGCTTTATTGCTAAGTCCATTAAGGCAAGACAATGTCGAAGGTTGGAGGGCAAGCACAACTACATCGGTAATGTCTATTTGTGTGTGGCTAAACAAATGGTAAGTACATTTTATGTTCATCTACGTGTTTATAATATATTTGTCACATTAACATGATTATACATGAGCCGGAGACCAGTTAGGAGTCAACCCCGACCCAGGTTTGGAAGAGAGGTCACAAGGGAAGTGACCCTTCCCATCTTGGGCAGTGCAGTCTTGTCGTGATCAATCAACTGGTAAGTTTTTAAAATTCATCAATTTAATTATAACTAATACTATTATTGACACTCTTACAAGATTTCTTTGTTTTTTAGGAAAAGTACGCGCAAGAGGTCATGAAGATACACGACGAAGATTACGAATGGGAAAACGCGCTAATCGACCCCCCAAGCTGTGTACGCGAGCGGAGCTGGGAAGGCCCATGGATGGTGAGTTGGTCATTTGTTTCATTTTTTCAATCTACCTTCTTTTACTTAGTATTTTTTCAGTTTTTTGCAGGTTTGCCAATTTTGATGGAGTTGTCGACTCGAGGTCGGCGGGACCTTTGAGAGGCGCTTCATCGACGCAAGCCTCATCTTTTGGGGTGTCAAGTGGCCATCTCTCACAGACCCAGGTGGAGCTCAATGCTATGAAGGAGACGCTGATGCAGACCCAGGTAGAGCTCGACAGGACGAGGGCCATCCAGGACGTCACGACCAGCTACATTGCCCAGATAAGGCAACGATGGAGGTAAGTAATTTAAATCACTGTAGTTTAATTTTATAGCATTTCAGTAATATATATCTTCTAATATTTTACAATGGCAAATCTTTGCTCGATAGACCGGTCACCAGATCGACATTCCTCAGTTTCAGCTGTCGCAGGTGACCCCAGCACAGACGCTCCCAGCACAGGTGCCCCCGACACAGGTAATAAATTGTTTCTTTAATATTATTGTATTAATTTCACATAGGGAAAGAAGGTTGTGGAACATAGGGTGAGATAGACAGAGTGGCATAGAGGTGGATTAAGAGAGACAAAGATAGGTTGAGAGTGGGGTGAGATAGTGGTGGAGCAAGAGAGACATAGATAGGGAAGATAGAGTGCAAGAGAGAGGGTAAATTGAGAGCGAGAGGATGCTAGAGGGAGAGAGGAAGAGAGTGAGAGAAGAGAGGATAGACGGATCGTGAGGGAGAGAAAGGGAGTGAGAGGACCCGAGTGAGAGAATGAGATAAAGAGAAGGAGCGGAAGAGAGAAAGTGTGAGAGAAAGAGAGGGAGAGGAAGAGAGTGAGAGAAAGTAAGGGAGAGAAAAAGAGTGAGATAATGAAAGAAAGAGAGGGGTGGAAGAGAGGAAGTGTGACAGAAAGAGAGGTAGAGGATGTAGGATCCAAGAGCACGTGAAAATCTACCATAGGGGGTGAATGGTAGATTAAAACTTTTTAGCGGAAGCAACAAAAATCACTCGGTAGAAAACTAATCTGATAAAGAAACTGTGTGCGCGACTTATCTAGATGAGTTCAACCGATACAAAACTAGTATATATTTTATATAATTAATTCACGGAGACACCACAACAAGAATCACCATGAATCGTCGAGAAAAACTAATGTTATGACCAAAACCTTGAGCTAAGGTCAATCTGTTCTAACAATGAACAAACAGACTTGCTATGATGCCAAGAACCTCGTGTAACTCAACAACAAAAAATCCAATGATCCTGAAATTTTCACAGATGATGGACTATTGAGTTGTGAAGACAACACAAAAAGGTCGTGGAGCGCGAAAACTCGGCGAGAAAGACTTGACAAAAACAAGTGCGACGAACAAGGCACAAAAGCTCCTCTAAGATACAATCTTTTATTAAAAGAAACATAGAGGAACAGCCTCAAAGTCATCTTTCAGGAGCTTTGGCCTTGCTTATATAACAAGACCTAAAGCCAACCCAATCAAAATTAGGACTCTAATCCTACTTCGATTCTAACTCAAATTTTACCATAACTGCTTAAGACTCTTCTATACGCAGATAGAAGCAATCTTAAGACGTCCAAACACCATAGGAATGTATCTCACATTTCTAAAACAACTCTACTTCGTGTCCAAAACCAACTCATGTCTTTCCATATTTGAGCCATAACCGACTCGGTTGCAGCCTGAGTCCATAATCCAGTCGGTTGGACCTTTCCGACCAATTCTTTACCTCCGCTTTTCTTCATCACGCCTTGGAAACATGTTGCCATGTCTATGGAATCCTTGTGCACCTGCAAACACCTTCTAACAACATTCACGATACCTTCATACGCATTGTCCTTGACCCAAACATGTTGTGTGACCTCCCGATCAACTCAACCACAATTCCTACCGAACATGGTTGTTGAACATCATCTTCTCCCTAAAACTAGTTCAATGGATCTTGTCAACACCGTCACATGAACAAACATCGAAATCTTCCGAGCACAAGTCCTCGATTTGACTCACATTAGTCTGATAACCACAACAACTTATGTGAGCACAAAACATAAGCATGTTGCAAACATAGAAAGAAAATAATCCACCATGATCTACCAAAATTCATAAAAAACTTAGTAAAAAAGTACTAAGCAAATCATCCCATAAGCCAAAAAGCAAGTTTGAAACATTGCGAGTTAAAGTAGAGCAAAACAGAGCAACCGAATTTAATATGAAAACTTTGCATAGTAACTATTACACCCGATATGCATTGTGAAAGTTCGGATAGTCCTAAGCCATCGAGGGTAATGTTACTCCCAAAAAGATGTTTGTAAAGATCGACCGGGTTGACTTACGTGACTCTCACGTGTGTAGAAGTTTGGACAGTCCTATGTGCCAAATATGTGCAAATCACATGAGAAAAGTTTGGACAATCCGAAGCTAGAAAGCACGTGCGATGAAGTTCGGACAGTGCAAAATGGATTCCCGCAAGTTCAAACAATCCAAAGTAGGATTTTCAGCAATATTCAAAATTTTGCGTGTGAACTCTCGTATTTAAATTGCCAATATATTTAGCACACATAGGTCTCACAATCTCCCCCTTGTTGAATGCATTGGCAAAACCACTTAAAATCCGAACATTGGCTTATTCATATCATAAGTTTTGAAAACAATTTTCCCCCTATTTGAAAATCAAACAAGAAAGAAATTTCAAAAACAAATTCTCCCCCTGAGAAGAACGTGTAAAACACTTGTGAATGTGCAATGTGTGACATATTTCTCCCCTTTGACTATGTATTCAGCAGGGTTCAAAAGAGAAATCTTAATAGTTATGAGCATATTATAACATATACATAAAAAACAAAGCTCATCCAAGTCATACTATCAAGTAACATACACTATCACATCAATGAGATACATAAAGTAGTGCAAGCCATGCTAGAGATCAAGTGTAATTTTTCAATTTAAGCAAGTCATGATCTCACAAACTTAACTATTTCAAAACCTGAAATCATGACACATGTTGCTGCATTTTTATTATTTTTCAAAGCACAAATTCAGAACATGTGACATTTGCAAGAGAAGACCGCATCAGCCTTATTCTAACCAACCAAGCCAAACCTATATCATTTGACAATAAGAAGCTTAAATACATGGTTTTAGTCATAAACAACTCCATCCAAGTTCATATCTAAGTGCAATGATAAGCATCTAAAAAGAATAAGTGCAATGCAAGCCTATTCTCTTGATCTTTTCTCATTTTTTATTTGATCATAAAAACTCAACATGTGGATAGTTGATTGATTAATTTTTCATTATTAAAAGCACTTGTGGGCATGCAACAAGATCAAAACAGCAAGAAAGTTCGACCATGACCAGATTTAGTGTAAGTAATTATTCCAATTACTAGTCATGACAAAACTACAAAATGTATAACACAAGTAATACAGTAAGAACTTTCAACATGTAAAAGGAATCACAAAGTCATATCTATATTAAATAATATGCTGGTATTATTTTAATTTGAGATTCACACATAGACTTCAAAAGTTTCAAAATTCCCCCTCAATTTAAGCCATGAGGATGCATAACCCCTATTTCACTACGAATGAAACAAAAACAAGTGAAATCCGAAGGTTTTTAAAAATTCCAGCCAATTGTTTTTTCAACATTATCATGGAGAAAGTCATACCTAATATCAATGTGCTTTGTACTAGAATGTTGCACGAGGTTTTTAGCAATGCAAATGGCACTAGTGTTATCACAAAATAGTGGAAAACTATCTAGATCAACTCCATAGTCCTTAATTGTTTGAACAATTCAAAGAATTTGTGGGCAATCACTAGCAGCAGCTACATATTCAGATTGTGCCATGGACTGTGCAACTGTATTTTGTTTTCTAGTGGATCAAGCAACAAGTGAGTTACCAACAAAATTACAAGCACCCGAAGTATTTTTCCTAATCCTACAATCCCCATGATCAACATCGGAAAAAGTTTTCAAAGTAACAGTTGAGGAAGAAGGAAGAAAAATGTAAAATTCTTGAGTACCATGTAAGTACATGAGAATTTTTTTGACGACTTGACGATGTGAAGCATGTGCGGAAGCTTAAAATTGTGCACAAAGACATAGGCTGAATTAAATGTCTGGTCTTGATGCCGTGAGGTACAAAAGTGATACGATCATTCTTTAATATTCTTTTTGAGCAACGGATTCACCCTCTTCATCAAGTTCAAGTGTCGTTGTTGTTCCCAATGGTGTCTGAAGTGGCTTGATGTTTTAAATGTTGAAATGCCTAAGGAGATCTTTCGTGTACTTCGTTTGATGCACAAAGGTTTCCTCCTTAGTTTGCTTGATTTGCAGCCACAAGAAGTACGTGAGTTATTTCATCATACTCATTTCAAATTTCAAACTCATCATCGCTGGACTGTGTGACTCGTTCATGCAAGCTTCCAGTAATTTTTTGTGGAGGATGACTTTTGAGGATCCGGAGGAAAGTAGACACTTCACAAGCTCCTTGATCTTCATGTTCATTGCAAATATAAGAGCTTGTAGGTTGAGGATGATCTGGACTAGCAAGAGTCGCCGTCGGTGCTGGTTGTTGAGCGGGATCAAGAGCTAGAACATCATTGTTTATTTCTGAAATTTTAGGCAGCAGCTTCACTACTTCATCTTCAGTGAAAATACTGGACCTGCAATATTAGAGCTAGTAACTGGGCTAGCTTCATCAAAAGAAACCTTGCAAGTCTGCATAGTTTTGTTAGTGTCAAGTAAAAGCACATGCTAGCCTCTAGTATAAGATGGATAATCAAGAAACATGCCGTCAATATATCTAGCTTCAAATTTATCAAGATTACCATGTTTCTTAACGAAGCATTTGCAACTAAAGACCTTAAAATGTGTAACACTAGGCTTATGTCCAAACTGAAGATCATATGGTGTTTTTCCTAGCTTAGCTCTCAGGAAAACATGGTTTGAAACATAACAAGCTATTCCAATTGCATCTGCCCAAAATTTTCTAGAAGTTTGGTATTCATCAAGCATAGTCCTAGCTATCTCAACTAAGGTTCTGTTGTTTCTCTATACAACACCGTTTTGTTGAGGTACATAGGGTGAATAAAATTGATGATCTACTCCCTTTTCAGCACAAAAGTGATCAAAAGATTGATTTTTAAATTCAGTTTTGTTATCACTTCTAATTGCTTTTAAAGATCCTGGGTAATAAGTTGATAATTTAAAGTTTGAAAGTGACTAAAAGCTTCATTCTTAGATTCCATAAAGTCCACTCAAGAGTATATAGAATAATCATCAACAATCACAAGCACATACCATTTACCTCCAAAAGATTGAACACGTGAAGGACCTATGGTCTCAAGATGTAAAAGTTGTATGGTTCAGTTGTCATGGTCATTGTGAGAGGAGTATGTGAATCTGCAACCATCTTAGCATGTCTACAAGAAGAGCACACAATATCGTTGTCCCCTTTAGGCTTAGGGGGCACACGTATGCGATCAAGAGCACTAACATGTGTGAGGTGATCAAACCCTACGTGACCAAGTCTACGATGCCAAAAATATAAGTCCTTTAAATCATTAGCAACTATACACCTATGCTTAGAAGTTGACATATCAAAATCAGCTTTAAAAACTCTTCCAAACCGAGACATGTTAAAAATAAGCTCACAATTTGAATCTACAAACTTGCAACCATTTTTAGTGAAAACAATTTCAAGATTTTCATCTTGCAATTATAAAATGGAAAGCGAGTTGTATTTCAAATTTTTTAACAAGTACCACATCTTTTAAAATGTAGTGATTATTTACTCTAACTGAACCCTTAGCAATTATAGGAGTTGAAGAATTATCGGCAAAAGTAACATTCTTTGCACGTTACAAAAAAGAGACGGAGGAGAAACTTTCTTTGTTACCAGTCATGTGGTGTGAGTAACCTGAATCCACAAGCCAAATGTTCTCCTTCCTTAAGCATGTAACGTACATAGAAGGACAATGCGTCGATGACTCAATATTGGGGTTAGTCGAAAGGCATTTAGGAATCCAGTACTGAGTCACACGACGCCTAACAGGAATAACACGCGAAAGCTGAGACAAAATAGCAAGTTTATGAGTCAAATTTTACGAATTCTTGCATCCAACCACTCACCTATGAGGTGTGTTATGTGTAGCATGAAAATACAGTAGGTTTGGGAGAAAATTTTGAATGTTCTTGACTCATCACAGCAGGTTGCAAGTTCCTAACATTTGGTTCAGCACGTGCAGCAAAATTTGTATTAGTGTTGTGAGATCTAGATTGCATTCTTTGTTTCTTTTCTTGTTTAGCTAGTCTATAACAAAAATCTATGACATGACCATCTCTACTACGGCAGGTACAATTGTAGTTTACTTTGTATTCTTGTCTCGATGAGCAAGCCATATGTTTATTAGCAATCAAATGAGACAACATTCATGCAGACTTAAAAAGCACCTCTTTTTGTTTAGAAATCATTTGAATCAAACCACTTACTAATGACTTAACAACCTTAGGTGGATGTGCCTTAGTATGAGCATGAGAATCAAAGCCTAAACCAATTTTACCATTGATATTTTTAGAAGAATTCAGCAGCAAGTTTAGGTTCTTATTTGCATTACAAAACCGCTCTAGTGTCCTATGCATGTCATCAAGTTTATTGGACAGATCAAAGTAGTTTTCAAATGATTTTTTCATTTTAGTTTGCAATTAGAACAATATTTAACTTCATGAGAACATAAAGCATTGTTCAAAACAGAAATTTTATTTATATCATCGTGCAATTTCTTTTTAAGATCATCAACGTATGTTCGACCAAAACTTAACATCAGCCAATAACTGTCGTAATTAAGAGAAAACAGGCGTAAGTTCGTAACTTACATCAGTTTCATCCTTAATTACGTCGGCCCTGGTCAACGTAAGTGGTCGAGATTCCTCTCGTGATGAACATGAAGAACAAGGAGTTTGTGAATACTCCCCTCGAGATTCTCAAAACTCATCCTCCACAACAGATTATTGGAAGCTTGCACGAATGAGTCACACGATCAAGGTTCTTCAATCCGAACTCTCATACCCATTCTGCATTTGTTGCTTCTTTTGAACCTAAATATATATCGCATGAACTCACTAATGAATCTTGGATTATTGCCATACATTAAGAGTTGGAAAATATTTAAAAAATGTTTGGAAATTAGTTCCTCCACCTAATAGTCACACATTGATAGGAACTAAATGTGTGTTTCAAAAACAGACAAAGTGTGGATGTGGTTGTCGTTCGGAATGAAGCTATGTTGGTTGCTCAAGGTTTCACACAAGTAGAAGGTCTAGATTTTGATGAAACTTTTGCTCCTATTGCTAGATTAGAAGGCATAAGAATTTTATTAGCGTTTGCTGCATCTAGAGGTTTCAATTATATCAAATGGATGTTAAAAGTGCTTTTCTTAATGGCTATATATATGAGGATGTTTATGTTAAACAACCACCAGGTTTTGAAAATCAAGATTTTCCTAATCATGTTTTCAAACTGTCCAAAGCTTTGTATGGTCTCATAGATGCCCCTAGAGCATGGTATGATAGGTTGAAAACATTCTCACATGACAATGGGTTTACCATGGCAAAGTAGACACAATGCTTTTTGTGCTTAGGCATGGTAATGACTTGCTATTCATTCAAGTGTATGTGGATGATATTATCTTTGGTTGTGCTTATCATGATCTTGTATCCATGTTTTCAGCTATGACGAGTTTAGACTTTGAGATGAGTATGATGGGTAACCTCTATTTGTATTTTTTAATGTCTACAGTTCATCCTAGCAGCAAAGGCTAGTTCTGGAGAGGCACTAGGCTAACCTAAGCTAAAGCAAGATGAGTTCCGTGAGCGCACGGAAAGTACCGATGTAACATTTCACCCAAGAGTATTCCCTAGGGTATTGTATTTGTTTATCTCAAAGGAAGCAAAGAGGAAGAGTGGCAAGATCAAAGGAGAGAATAGGGTGTTCTAGTGAGGGATACGGTAGGTTGGATAAAAGAAGTAGTGGGGTAGTGTGACACACAACTAAGCAATTCTACTCTAAAGGGTAAGAATGTCCTAGTCAAGGATAAGTTAGGGATGGATCTACTCCTACTGTGCTTTAAGTATTCATATACATAAACCATTAGTGCACATATAGGTATGCTAACGATGAGTACTAGGGCCTAGTGGTCCAATATATTGAGCACGGGTTTACCCCTGACAACATCCGGACAATTCCCGCCTCGAGCCTGTGGCATAGCTGAACATGGGGGATTACAAAGGGCAGACAGGGCTGTCAGCACCTGTTGCCTACCCCTACAACCTGGTGTCTACGAGACATCCATTGCTCTTAATTATCTAAGCACCATACTTACATAATAGGTGAATACCTTAAGAGCTGCAGTACAAGTTCCTTCCTAACGTCCACTAATGACTAAGAGAGCACTAGTGTAATACAAGAGAGAATGCTTGAGTGGTGTGTGGGAGAAATGAGGCACCCCCCTATTTATACACGGAGTAGAGGGGGTTCCCGTCACAATTAGCACACGAAAAGATAAAATACTTAGGTTGTTAATCAGGAGTTACTACAATGTTCTATTTTTTAAGAGTACCCAGTGCACAACAAAATATTCTACCTTGCATTGAATAAATTGGCTATGTTACCTCACCGTTTTTCTTAGTCATTATGGGGCTTGTGCCTCATCCTTTTCTTGGGTGGTTGAAAGATAGAACAACAAAGTGAGCATGTATCACCTAATGTTTAAGTTCCACTCAAATTTTCGGAGAATTTTAAATGGTGTCTGACTTTATGTTCCTCAAATGATGCACTCAATCAGTCTTATGTGGAAAGTGGTTTTTGTATCCTCATCAAGGCATTACCTTTCTTGTCCTTCATGGCTACTTATTCTATCTTTTTTTTCTCATGCTCTTGTACTTGAGAATGCATTTTTTCTTTTTCTTTTCATTGTAGCCATCTTCTACTCCTCTTTTTCTTTTCGAATATTTTTAATAGAGTACTATGCATGGAAATCATGGAGTATCATTTGATGGTGGAATGGTTTGATGGAGTTTTGCTAGCTTCTAGTGTAGAAGTTTAGCATGTGCCCGTGCAATCTTGATGTTAAAAGCATGAAAAGATTCTCACATAGGTCTATACTAGTTTGACTAGGCTCATTGTGAAGGAAAATAGCATATGCATAGGCTTTACCAAATTCAAATCATCATATGGCTTTGGTAGGAATTTCTATAAAATTAGGATCTCCAATTTTGGATTTTCTTCGAAAAATCAAGTTTCACTTTTAACTAGGGTATTAGGTGCTCTTATCACTATATCATATCCCACAACAACCTAGCATTGGACTTAGCTTTGCTACCCACAAATTCCAAGTTTTAAGGCAAGAATATTCTAAGTCAGTAAACGCAATACTTGGAGAACACAGTTGTATGCAAGGGACTAGAGAAAATAAAACAGCGCAATTATTCGTCATTTCAACTTATGCAAAGTAAAAATATTCTTACCGCACATAATTTATTTTTTTAACCTAACCTATACTACATTATTATTATTACTATTATTATTATTATTATTATTATTATTATTATTATTAGATGCAAATGTGGTGGAAATAAAGAAATAAAATAAAGGAATAGAAATTTGGTGTGATACATGTTACCTCGAGGAGGGCCCTCCCCCAAGCTTGTTCTTCTCGATCTCCCTGATAACTGTTGAACCCGAGATGACAGAAGTAGGCCTGAGGTCCGCCTGTTGTTGCTGCAACATGGTGTTGATGTTGTTGAACTGTGCGGCGATTTGTTGCTGCCAGTCGTGGGTACCTTGGATGTGGTCTTGAAGTGTGTTGAGAACATCGTTGGTCCTCACTTCACAGTCTCCCATCTTTTGGGCGAGTTCCGCATTTCCTTGGCCAAGGTCACGAGAACCTCGGACCGAAAAGGAACGTCGTGTACCGTTTTGTAGAGGAGGCAAGCTACTAGAGCTTGAGATGGAACCATAAGTGTCCCATCTCCATCCGGTGGTAGTCCACTCTTCCCACGACGATCCTCCTGCCTCATACGTTTGAGGTTGGGTCCCACCGAGTGCAACACCCGTCAGATTCACTTCCTTTAGGTACTCATAGGCGGTTGTAGATTGCGGTGGCATCTCCATGACTTCTCTACGAGAACGGCTTCTTGTTACCCTGTCAGAAACATTACTCCTATGAACCTCTTCGATAGTTTGAAGAGCAAGGGTTAGTTGCCGACATTTATATAAATGAAAATCTGGGTTTGGTAACCAAATTTCATTTATAGAGTCGGGATAGAAAAAACACTAAGGTACCATCTAGATCATGTTTAAGAGTATGTCCTTGCACTAGATAGTCCTTATCTATTAAGTACCAGCTTGTGGAAATATATTCAATTGAAGCGTTTTCTAAAGCCCCTAATTTCATAGCAATGCGGCTACTTAATGAATTATATTCAGTTGGTCCCCTCATTTTAGTGTCTTCTAACCATTGTGACATCATAGCCTTGATAGGAGCAATTTTAATCTTTTTAACCATGGCATCAGGGTTCTAAGTTCATCTTCATGCACAATCCTAACATACCCTCTAGGAAAGATAGTCATAGCCACCCATCTATGCATGAAGCGTATAGTGGGGTTTTGTAAGTGGCTATTCCTACGATTCCTGCATGCTACCTCACTAGTCAATTCTTGCCAAAAACCTTGTTTATTAAATTATGTTAAATCATCTAAATCTATTAAACAACATCTATAGAGGCCTAGGAATTCACTAAATTCCTTTCATAGGATAAAATATTCTTTTCGGAAAAACCTAAAAGAGACACCTTCGAATCCTATTCTAACGGTGTATAGGAATTGAATAGTGAGGAGGTGTGAACCTTCCTCATCTATTTGAGCAAAATTATCCCATCCTAATGTATGCTAAATGGTAAAGAATTCGGAATCCATACCTATTTTAGAGAGTAGCGCCGTATTGTAGGCCTTCGTGTGAGCGAACTCAAGATCTCAGAGGAGGTGGTAGGCTTGTCATTCAACATCATGCCTTAAGGTTAGGTCATTATTGTCGAGGAGGCAGAGTGGAGCATCGTCTTCCTCCATTAGAACATTGTCTTGCGCACCTGTCCACCATGACCTTGCTGTAGGCTCCGGCGATAGGTGTGAGCTTGAGTTCCTCCCATGGTTTGAGCTTGATGAAGGTCCCTTCCTTTTCCCAAACAATTTCTTCATGCTCTTCATGGATGCACAACTTGAGAACAAACAAGACAAACTCGAATTGGGTTATGTTACTGAAAACCAAACAAAAACCCCAACAAATTGTTTTGCCAACTTGAGATCAACTTAAAAATGCAACTACAGGGTGCAAATGAGATGAAAGCAAATATTTTTGGCTATAAATTGGGAGACGTGTTGCAACAAAGAGCAAAACAATTCATGAGCAAATGTGATAGTGTGTTAGGGAGGTGAAAATGAGGTGAAGTGTGAAGCAATATACTCAATTCGACATGTATAAATAGTGTAGCACACCCCAATGGTCATAAGAGTCAAGAATATAGCCGTTGGAGGAAAGAGAGCTGAAAAGGCACTCTTCCCTAGTCGGCCGACCAGGGAGCTTGACCGCCCTATGGGTGGACCCCCTCTGGTCCCTCTATTGGCAAGTGGCTCCCCAACAGCTATATTTCAAGTTGTTGGGTGAATCAACCACAAGATTGCTCTAAAAATTGTTTTTCAAATAAAACATTCCCAAATCTAACATTTTTTATTTTTGATTTTCAAAAAAATGAAAAATAAATATAAGTTGAGACTACAAAATTACCAACCCTCTAAGGAAAATCAAACATGCTGTGGGAAAATGCAAAAACCCAAATGGAAAAAATTCAAATGATGGTGAATAAATAAAAAATGAGATAACTACCAAATTAATCTATTGGTGAGGTCTCATCAAAAATCCGATGATATGGATTTGCCTCTTCCTTCTTGAAGCTCAATTTTCAGCCTCCGGCCCTGGAGAAGTGGGCATGGCTAGCTCGCCTTGCTTCTTCTGCAATTTCTTCCTTGGTAGCTTAGTGGACTTGGGTTGTTCAGATGTCCATGGCTTCTCCATCTTTCTGAAATGTCAGTGTGCATATATCAATTTTCTCATGAATTCTCTGAGGTTGTCCACTTGAGGTGGTGTAACTTTGACCTCCTTGATGTGTTTGACATTCGGGTCATACTTGATTTTGATCATGGAGCATTGCTCCTTCCTTGGCCGAAAGTCAAACTTTTTCTCCTTGCCATTGATATGGAAGCGGATTTATCCAGCTCCCACATTGATGCGAGCATCCGCGGTGCTAAGGATAGGGCACTCTAGAATGAGTGGAGTTTCCTTTTCGACCTCCATGTCGAGCACCATGAAGTCCACAGGTATGAAGTTATTCCTGATTTTCACCATAACATCTTAGGCGATACCTATAGGATAGCAGACCGATGAATCGGCCAGCTGGAGCTACATTGGCATTGAAGACAATGGCGTGAAGTTCATCTTGTCGAAGACCACCTTTGGCATGACACTAACACTTGCACCAAGGTGACAAAGTGTTGTGTGCTAATGGAGTAGGATATAATGGGATAACATGAGTCCTTCAATCAGTTTCCCTCCCGAATGGAGATAATGTTGATATTCTCCACGTAAGGCTTGAGTTGTCCTGGCATCTTACCATTCTCTAATGGCGGGACAGCAGCTGCAAGTTGAGCTAATTGAGTCACCAACATCTTGTTGAAGCTCATCTGATTCTTGAAGGCAGAAGCTAAGACTTCAACTTCGGCATTGATGTTCTCCAAGGTCTTGTCATTAGCTGACAACTTCTTAGATGGAGCATCATTGATCCTGAGTTTGCTAATGGCTAGTTCCCTCAAGGGTGGTTGGTTCCCATTACCAATGTTGTTGTTGTAGCCCCTTGAAAGAAAGGGCGTGGTTGTCCCCACTCTTAACCTCCTGGACATTGGCCACTATTGAAATTCCCGTTGTTGGCTAAGTATAAGGCATCCTCACAGGTTTCGGGGCAGTCGCTCTCCATATGACCTGCATGACACAGACCTCACACGTGATGTGAGAGTCTAAGGCTTGGACAGTTTCAAATACTTTGCCATTTGCTTGACAATCCAGCTTCTTCATTACGAGGTCCAATTTGGCAGCGACCATGTCCACCTCTTTCAAGTTGTGCATGCCTTGCTATCGGGGCAGAGACCCTCATCGCTATGACCTATGTTGGAAACCATCTTCTCAATTAATTCGTTGGCCTTGGGCACCGTAAGTGAGAAGAAGGCTCCTCAGCAGCAGCATCCACATGGTCACAAGCTAACGGAGTCAACCCATTGTAAAAGTTTTGGATGATGAGCCAATAATCCATTTGATGGTGGGGACAGGCCAGGATGCACTCTTGGAGCCTTTCCCAAACCTTGGGAATGGACTCCTCGGGCTCTTGCTGAAAGCTTGAAATTCTTTCACATAGGTTATTGGTCATGTCCAACGTGAAGAACTTGCGAGGAATGTTGTAGATCACTTTTTCCCAAGTGTTTGTAGCACTTCGGTTCGCATAGAACCACTGCTTTGCTCTCCCAAGGAGGGAGAATGGAAACAGTCGAAGATGGACGACATCAGGTGTGACATCCTTGATCTTTAAAGTGCTACAAATCTCAAGGAATTGTTGCAAGTGAGCACTAACATCCTCGTTGGCTTTCCCGCATAAGGGATTAGGCCGCACCATAGTGATTAGGCCAGTCTTGATTTCAAAGTTTATGTCTCTTGTGTTGACATTTGGCCCAGTAGACACATTGTCAACAGAGGGAGTCAAAAACTCACGAAGGGTCTTTTAGACCACTATCTTGTAGCGTGATGGTGCAGAGATGATGGGTTTCCTAGCCGACAAGATCACCTGAGGAGGAATGACACGAGGTCAAACTCTTCTCAGCAGTGACTCAGAATCTTCTACATAGTTTTTCGGCAAATAGAAATCGAGCGTACACTATCCTGTTTTCACATCAAAGAATGCGAAAACAAAGGAGGGTTATCCTACTAAAAACCTACTAGAATCCTATCCTCCACATGATTATGCAAATCTTCTTTGCCTTCGCAGGTAATGGTCCTAGAACACTACAGGAAACGCGAACACTTACGTCGGCCGACGAAAGTTGAGTAACTTAGGTCGGCCAGAAGAAACCGACGTAAGTTAACTTACTTTTGTCAGCGGTCAACTTAAGTTAATAGATCGACAGCAATACACAGAAACTTACGTCGGCCAGGACCCTAAGCCGACATAAGTTAATACTAACTTACATCAGCCGAGAGGATGGCCGACGTAAGTAATATTGGCCGATGTAAGTTACGGAGTTTAACCTATACCTACGTGCGCCTCTTCTTTTCTTACCCACCACTTCTTCCCCGCCGCCTCGCCTGACACCACCGCCTCAGCCACCGCCGCAGCCACGCACGCCGCTGCCGCTGCTCCCGCCGCCGTCTGACGCCAGGTATGGAATCCTCCCCCCAACCCCCCTCTTCGACCGCCGTCAGCCCCCCCCCCCCCCCCCCCCCCCGGCCCCTCCCCGAGCACCGCCCCCGCACCCTCCCCCTCCTCTCCCCCTCCCCTCACCAAGCCCCACTATAGGAATCCCGATCAATTACGTCGGCCAGGACTGACGTAATTAAGGCCTAAACCGACGTAAGTTACTTAATTACATCGGTTTACCCTTAATTACGTTGGTTGTGCCCAACCCCTCCCCTCCCCTCCCCAGCCCGCCCCTTCACTCCCCTCCCAGAGCCCCCCCACCCCAACCCAACCCCCCACCCTCACCCTCCCTATAGAGGCCCCCCAACCCTCCCCCTCCCCGATCCCCCCCCCTCCCCTCCCCAGCCCTCCCCCCACCCTAACCTAACCCTCCCACTCAAATTCGAATTTGAAATTGAATTGAGTTGAATTGTTCAAAATTGAAATTGAATCGAATTTTTAAAATTATTCTTAAATTGCTTAACTGTTTATTTAATTATGCTTAATTAGTTAATTTGCTTAGTGTATATTATGCTTATTTAATTATGCTTAAGTAGTTAAGTTGCTTAATTATGCTTAAGTGGTTAAGTTGCTTAATTATGCTTATATTTCTTAGTGTAGATTATGCTTAGTTCGTGTAGTGTAGATTATGCTTAATTGGTTTCATTATGCGCCGAGCTCGACCGCCGTACGTCGAGAGGGCGGAGACAGGGTCCACCGCTCGTCGGGGCATTGCGGCTCCGGTGGTGGCCGGTGTGAGGGAGGGCACCGAGCTCGGGCGCCATGAGGAGGGCGACGTCGGGGGAGACCGGCTGTCGGGGCATTTAGGTTATGTCGTGGCTATAGATGGCCAATGGGCCTTGTCAGGCCGGCTCGGCCCGCAAATTTGCCATGCTGGGTTGGGCCATCACGATGCACCGGAAGCCAATCCCAAGCACAACGGATCCCATTTTCCCCTATCGAGAAGTGTCGGGCCCATTTGCGAGCCGAGCGTGTCGTGCCAGCCCGAAGCTCGACCGAGCCGTGGTCACCTCCTCGCCCCTCATTGCCTCCTCCGCAGCTTCTTCACCAACAGTTTCATCGTCTCGTCGTAGACCTACTAGGGTCCTCGCCTCGTGTCCTCTGGACGGGAGTCTAGGAGTCGTCGCTCGTCGGGCTCGCCTTGCATCCTCATAGATTTGGGGAAGAATCGGGCTGGGCATCGCAGATGGCGGGCGGCGGTCGGCGACTCAATATGAGGCAAGGGAGCCGAGGGCGGCAGAGTGGGGTCCGGGGGACTCGACGGCCGGGGAGGAGAGAGAAGGTCCGGGGACGTGCATGATTCGGGATGTGGCGCTCGAAGTGTCGAACGGGGTGCTGGGTGCAGGGGCGGCGACCGAACAGGAGGAGTGGGAGGTGTTGTAGGGTTTGGAATTTCAAGTTAGTACTTTTATATGCTAAGTGGGCTAAATGGGCCGTGGTTGGGCTGGGCCGGGTCAGTTGGGCTCATCAAGCCACATTGACAGGCCGACCGGGCCGCCCTTAACCGGGTCGTGCCGGGCTAGCCTGACAGGCTTGAGGTGAAGCCTGAGCATGGCCTGTGTTGGGCTTCGGGCCACCCCGGGCTCAATTATTTCGTGTCAGGTCGTGCTCGTTCTGTGCTTTTTTTATCGTGCTTCACGCTGGCCCATTTGGCCCGTCCCATTTGGCCATCTATAGTTGTGGCCCATTTAGTGTGAACTTAATGTATGCGACTAAATCACCCGCTTGTGTGTATGGCGGACCCCGACGGACCCAATTTACTGTCTCTCTCATTATTTCCTCTATCGTTTATAAATTAACGAGAAACTAACAGTAATTTGTCTGGCTTTAAATTGCAGAGTCAAACATGGGCGAAGACCATAGTTGGATGTATACTGGTTGGAAGAGCAGAACTGCTGGTCACTCAGATGAGTGGTACGCCAAGACAGAAGCTTTTGTGGTACGAACTTTTTCATTGTCAAATAGCAGTAAGGCGCGGTGCCCATGTACGAAATGCCGAAACAAAAATTTTTTAGACAAAGTGGAACTTACGATGCACTTGTGTCGAAATGGTTACGTGTCACATTATGAGTTGTGAAACTTCCATAGCGAGACAGCTTCTCAAGCTGTATAAGAAGTGGAAGCGGACAATGATGATGCCACGGAGGTTGATATCATGGATAAGATGCTGGAAGATATATGACCAGAGCTTACAGAGGATCCTCAAACAACATAGGCTAAAGAGTTCTTCAAACTTCTCAAAGGTTCAGAAGAGCCGCTGCATGGACACACTAAAATGACAATCCTCAATTTTGTGACAAGACTTATGGCAGTTAAGTCTATGTTCTTCTTTTCTAATAACTGTTACGATGAGCTCATCAATTTGTTCAACAATGCCCTTTCACATCCCAACAAAGTGCTTAAAGATATGTATAAGTCGAAGAAAATTCTTTCCGGTCTCGGTATGATGTACGAGAAGATTGATGTGTGTCTGGACAACTACATGCTTTTCTGGAGAGAGCATGCCAATGAGATCAAATGTTTGAAATACGGTCAACTGAGGTTTGTCGAAGTTGTTAATAATGATGGTGATACTGTGACGACGGAAGTTGCACGTAAGCAGCTTCGTTACTTACCCGTGACACCGAGGCTGAAGTGGTTGTTCCTTTCAAAAAAAAAACGGCCAGACACATGAGATGGCACAAAGAAGGTGAGCGTCAGAACAATGGAGTCATGACACACCCGTACGATGGTGAGGCATGGAAGGCACTGGACCGGTTTGACCCAGAATTCGGTCGTGAAGCGATAAATGTTTGCATCGGATTGGCCACAGATGGGTTCACGCCGTTGAGCACAAACGCCACACCATACTCTTGTTGGCCCGTCTTTGTCATTCCGTACAATCTTCCACCGAATTTTTGCATGAAGAATGAGTTCATGTTTCTTAGCCTCATTGTACCTGGCCGAATCATCCTGAGTCACGTCTCAACATGATGTTGAAACTGTTGATCGAAGAGTTGAAAATGTTGTGGATAGGAGTCAAAGCGTACTACTGTTACAAGAAGCAGAAATTCAACCCCAGAGCTACTTATTTGTGGTCCGTCCATGATTTTTCGGCATACGACATGTTTTCTGGATGGAGCACTCATGGTAAGTTGACGTGTCCGATATGTGCCTCGGATACCGATTGCTTTCGATTTACCCATGGAGGAAAGATATCTTACTTCGATTGTCATAGATGTTGGTTGCCTCCGTATTACTCGTTTAGACAACAGAGGAATGTCTTTAGAAAGAACACTGTTGTCACTAAAGGACCACCGAAACGTCTTAACGGGTCAGAAATATCTGATATGTTGGACAAATTGGTGCCAGATGAAGGTCGTCCTAGATATTTTGATGGTTACAGAGATAAACACAAATGGACTCACATATGTGTACTTTGGGAGCTACCGTACGTGAAGTCGTTGATTCTAAGGCACAACATTGATGTCATGCATCAAGAGTGTAACATGGCCGAATGTATCATAAGCACATGCATGGACATGACGAGCAAATCAAAAGAAAATTTAAGGGCTCGAAAGGATCTCGCCAAGCTTTGTAACCGTCAAACACTTGAGCTCTCCGAATATGGTGGTAAACCACGCGCTCCTTTCTGTTTTTGACCAAAAGAAAAGAAAGAAACTCTTGAATTGTTGCAAAGGTTGAAATTCCCAGAAGGTTATGCAGGTAGTCTAAGACGAGCCGTGAATGTGAAAATAGGAAAACTCATTGGGTTGAAGAGTCATGATTATCACATAATCATGGAAAGACTTCTGCCTGTTATGATTCGAGGCTACTTTGACGATGCAATGTGGAAGGTGTTAGACGAGCTTAGCCACTTCTATAGGCAACTCTGTGCTAAAGAAATCACGCCAGAGATGATGACTAAGTTGGAGAAGGAGATTCTGGTACTTTTGTGTAAGATGGAAAAAAAATTCCTCCAGGAATTTTCAATCCAATGCAACATCTCTTAATTCATCTTCCATTTGAAGTGAAAGTGGGCGGTCCCGTGCAATATAGGTGGATGTATCATATTGAAAGATCATGCAGATATCTGAAACCAATGGTTGGTAACAGGGCAAGGGTTGAAGGTTGCATCACCGAAGCTTTTACTCTTACGGAAGTAGGATACTTCTCAAGTGTTTACTCTGCAGAGGAACACAATGTTAAAACTTCGGTAATGCGGTATAATATGGATGAGCAACCTCCTTGTAGAGATCTCTCTATTTTTGCAACAAGAGGCATTACTGTTGGTAGTTACACTTCCCACGACGTTAGCGAAAAAGAAAGGCGTGCTGCTTTCTTGTACATGTACGCTAATATGGAAGAAATGGATGAATATTTAAAGTAAGTGTTTCTCCTACACTTATGCTTTTCACCATGTTTTTCCAACACATGTATTCTAAAAGGTTCTCTTTTCGTGTAGTATGTTCGACAAGCGAAATTGGAGACATGTACATCAACCCACAAACAAGCAAATAGAACATATTCAACGAGAAGGAAAAAATGGGGGATTTAATTTTGTTTTTTGGTTTCGAGATCATGTATCATTTTCTCGTTAACTTATCAATATTAACAACGTTTTCTTGTAACTTAAGAATGCTTACGTTTTCTAATAACCCCATATCTTGGACAGTGAAAAAAAGATGCCAACGTCCATGAAGATTTGCGACAACTATCATGTGGAGTGGTTAATGTTAGAAGTTATGGTCGATATGACGTCAACGGCTTTCGATTCCGTACAACTCAATTTGAATCTCTTCATCCTCTCGCGACAACATGTAATACCGGAGTTGTGATGAGGGCAATCGATCGCAAGAACATGAAACTCAGTACTACGGGATTATTATAAAAATCCTTGAATTCACTTTTGTCAGAAACAAGACAATTCGAGTAGTATACTTTGACTACGAATGGTTTTTATTCCATCTGTGGAATTCGAGTAAACAAATATTGCATGGTCAAAGTAAAACACAAGGAACGGTTGAAAGGATTCGATTCATTAGTTCTTGCACACCAAGTAGAGCAAGTGTACTATCTACCTTATCCATGAAATGAATTCAAAGCTTGGTTGGTGGTACATAAGGTGAATCCCCATGAGCGGTTATATGCTCCAGGAGATGATGATTACCATGAGGAAGCTTAGGCTGATGTAGTCTACCAGGAGGAAGAGTTGCCAGACTCCTTCTCAGTCGAGCCCGGTGTAGGACTTGATGACTTAGTTGGAGACGCTCAAGATATCAAGACTGGCACGGAAGCGGAAACAGAATCAGAATCGAAAACTTATGATATCAATTACTTAGTCGAACCTGCTGATTTGCGCAAACGAAAACGATATGCGAAAGAAGAAGATCGATGGGCTGGTTTAAGGAGTAGGGTGCATGACTGTGATGTTGATGAATTTTCATGTAATGTTTTATTCACTGACTTAACGTTAATTTTGTATATTATCTTTGCATATTAATCATTTATTCCTTGCAACAGGATGTCATCAAAGGGGAAGGGGAAGGGGAAGGGGAAGCCAGTGAGAGGGTTTGAGCCGCCACGAGACCCTTGCTCAGGGACCTCATTACCTTCGAGCTGACGTTCCCTCTTTTTGGCGCACTCTCCACCCTTAGCTGTCGTGTGCTTTCAGCGGACGGAGGTAAATTTTAGTTTACAATATAAATTGCAGTTGTTAATAATTATTTATTATCAACCTTTTTCTTTTGTGCAGTCTGGCTCAGAGTCTTATGAGTCCGAGTCAGAGGCTAGGGGGCTGCTACAGGAGCACGAGTCAGAGGTGGGGCCGCTAAAGGAGCCAGCTAGCACTAGCCTTCCTCTGCAGTCGACTACCACTAGCCTTCATTTGGACTCTGTTGGTTCCGCAGAGCCTTCAGGGTCACAGGATGCATCGGCGTTGCAGCAGAGGTGACGGACGAGGAGGACCCACTTTGCGGCTCCTCCTCCGGTTACTTCTCAGTGGATCACAATCCGTCCCGTCAGTGACAGGTATAAACTGTATATAGTATATTAAATATTAGATGTTATTTTCCTTTACTTAATGATTTAATATATTTTGCAGATTTTGGTATGACTTTTCGTTCACGGAGGCCGAGAAACACCACATGCAAGTTAACAGTGTCCTGGGTGGTATCGTGAAGTTGCACTACCCCGGTGTCATTGACGGTTTCGCTGCCCTGTTGTGGGATGACTACGCTCGTGTCTCTCACCCGGTCCACGGCATGGCTCAGGGAGCCGTGTGGCACGATTTTATGGTAAGTTTAACTGTTTCATTTTTTCAACTCGTTTGAATTGTTAATGCATATCACTTAAATGTTTGTTTGCTTAAAGCTGAGGTACCAATTAGAGGAACCGGACATGGAGGACCATGCGAGACGCGTGTTCCATTACAATGCTCGGAAGCTCATGATGGCGGCGTTGTCGAATGCCCGGATTCAGGCCATCAACGCGTACTACAAGCGCAGCCCCGGGAGCAAGAGCAGGAGCAGGAGCAGCAAAGGGGTCCATATAGGAAGGACTCCGACGCGTACTTGATAGAGGAGCAGTACGCGGAGGTAATTTTTTAATATTGTTAAATATTTACAATATTTATGTATGTTAACTGCATTGATGAAAAATGAAATATGTGCAGGTTAGTATTTCCTAGTTACAGGGTAACACCGAGGCATACTTAGCTCTCTATCAGTACTGGGCTAGCGATGCTTTTATCAATAAGTTCACAAAGGCTAGACAGTGCCGCATGGGGTCCGATGGCAAGCACAACTATGGCGGCGATGGCTACTTGCGTTTGGCTAAATGCATGGTAAGTAAGTTTTCAATTTTTTTATGTGTTCGAAATATATTTATGTCACTAACACAACTATACAGGAGCGAGAGATGGGTCATGAGCAAACCCCGACCCAGGTTTGGAAGATAGGTCACATGGGAAGTGACCCTTCTCAGCCATGGCAGTGTAGTCAGGTCG
Organism: Tuctoria greenei; assembly: GCA_036927565.1. Taxonomy (NCBI): domain Eukaryota; kingdom Viridiplantae; phylum Streptophyta; class Magnoliopsida; order Poales; family Poaceae; genus Tuctoria; species Tuctoria greenei. The sequence continues at coordinate 112,787,165 of JAYESD010000001.1, forward strand.
CAGCCGACCGACTAGTAAGTTTTCGAAATTCATCAATTTCATTATAACTAATACTATTATTGACATGCTTACAAGATTTATTTGTTTTGTAGGCAAAGTATGCGCAAGAGGTCGCTAACATACACGGTACGGATTACCATTGGGAAAGCGTGCAGGTCGACCCCCAAGCCGTGTACACGAGCGGAGGCAGGAAGGCCCATGGACGGTGAGTTCTTCATGTGTTTCATTTCTTTTTCAATTTATCTTATTCTACTTAGTGTTTTCATTCTTTTGTAGGTTTGCCATTTGTGAATGAGTTGTCGACTCAAGGTCGATGCGACCTTTGAGAGGCGCTTCATTGTCGTAGACCTCGCCCGTTGGGACCACCAGTGGTCGTCTCTCGCAGACCCAGGAAGAGCTGGAGGTCGAGAGCGGAGGCAAGGGAGGGGCAACGCAGGACGGCCTTAATGATGGCCCAGATGCAAGCAGCGGTGACGGTAGGTAATTTGAAGTACCATAGTTAAATTTCATAGCATTTTAATAACACATATCTTCTAATATTTTGCAATGGCAGGCTCTTTTCGACACAACGGTCAGGATATTGAGATTCCTACGCTTCCGACGCAGTAGACAACGGAGCAGGTAATATATGTCTATCCCTATTTTTGTTTTCTGTACACCACACCTTTTAATGCCACTTTTATTTTCATCGTAAGAGCTAAAAGTGATACATAAAGTGTTACTTAATCATTTGTTCAAAATGATCTTGACACTATAATAAGCTTTCAAGAAACTTTGATTTATACCCTGTTATTGTGAGTTTTAGCCTTAGTATCGAACATAAACTTGTTAGAGGACTCCTTAAGCTTTCCAGACATATATATTCTTATGTTGCTATTCAAATTTAGAAATTAAGTCTGTTCAAAGTTCACAATTTTTTTTTTACTGGTTCATGTAGCACATTACTCTTGTTCCAGTTTTTAACTCAAGTTTATAAATACTTCTGATCTAAATTTGGGGAAATAATGAATTACAAAGTTGTAGAATAGATCCTTCTCTTTCCAAAAATGCGCCACATCGGCCTAGAAGAGTTTTCTATGTAGAGATATGGCAAAAATACAGCTGTTGGTTCACATAGTTTCAGAACAACAACATTAGTGATTATGGTGCACTTTCATCATCTTGAAAAGGTCTTTTGGCTTGGAGGTCAATAGAGAGCTTATAGAAGACTTTCCAAGATTTCCAAAAAATATTTATTTTCCCTCATAGCATCTCTAGTGCAGGAGATATGGAGTTTTAAAGTTCGACTATGATTCCCTTTAGATCCACCACCCACTTTTAATCCATTTTTACTAACTGTTTCACACTATTGACTATGCTTCTTCTGCAAGGTTCGGGAACGCGCCGAGAATATCCCGGAGGTAGTGGAGGGGCTAGCGTGTAGCCCGGTGGAACTTAATTTGTGTTTTTGTCGATGTTTTGGATAATGTTTTAAAACTGTTTTGCCGTCTCTGTGTATCTGTATAATGTGTTCTCCCCATCGTGCGAGGTAGTCATTTTCTATTTTTAAAAAAGAATTTGAGAACTTAACTTACGTCGGCTATAGTCAAGCCGACGTAAGTAAGCCCATTTTAACTTACGTCGGTCAGACCGTACCGGTGTAAGTAAAACCACTTAACTTACGTCGGTTTAGCGCAACCAATTTAAGTTATACCACTTTACTTACGTCGGCCGACAGGGGCCGACATAAGTACCCCGGCCCAGCCCGCGGCCCATCCCGGTAAATAACTTACGTCGGTTGCTGGAAACTGATGTAATTAAGTAACTTATGTCGGCGGCCGACGTAAGTTACCTTAATTTGTACAAACTGCTTCGTCGGCCGGCAACCGATGTAATGAAGGTAAAACTGACGTAATTAAGTAACTTACGTCTGTTTAAGACTTAATTACATCGGCCCTGACCGACGTAATTGATTGGGATTCCTATAGTGGAAATGCTTGTTGGTATTTCTTAACGTATACAATTCATCCTAGTAGCAAAGGCTAGTTCTACAAAGGCACTGGGCTAACCTAAACCAAAGCAAGATGAGTTCTGCAAGCGCACAGAAGGAGTATTTGCTTATCCCAAAGGAAGGCAATGGGAAGAGTGGCAAGATCACAGGAGAGAAAAGGGAGTTCTAGTGAGGGATCCGGTAGGATGGATAAATGAAGTAGTGGGGTAGTGTGACACATACCTAAGCAATTTTGTTCTAAAGGGTAAGAATGTCCTAGTGAAGGCCATGTTAGGGATGGAGCTACTCCACTGTGCTTTAAATATTCATATACATAGCGTATTAGTTTGCATATGTGTACGCTAACGATGAGTACGAGGGCTTAGTGGTCCAACATACTAGGCTCGAGTTTACCTCTAGCAATATCAAGATGATTCCCTCCTTGAGCCTGTGGCATAGCCGAACATGGGGATTACGAAGGACCGATAGGCTGTCACCACTCGTCGCCTACCCCTACGGCCTTGTGGGTTTACAAGACATCCAATGCTACTTAATTATCTAAGCACCATGCTTACATAATAAGTAAATACCTTAAGAGCTACAGTACAAGTACCTTCCTAAGGCAATGTCTAACCTAATCATCGTTGAAACTAATGTTGGTACCAAGCACTAAATTACTCATATTAACATAGTCATATTGACACCTAAATAGATTATAGTGGTGGTGTATGATGTTTATGATAACATGATAAGGGCATTATGACTAGATCATAACAGCATCTACACCTAGCACATATATGGACTCCACAACTAAACAAGGAACGCTTTATCCAAGTATATGAATAAGTAAAGACTAATAATAACATTATTATAAAGTATAAAGTGACAAATAAAAGAAAAGATACATGAGTCATACCTTTCCCAATTCGGACTTGGGACTAGAGGCTCCACTCTACAGCCTAACCTCCACTAATGACTAAGAGAGTACTAGTGTAATAAAAGAGAGAATGCTTGAGTGCTTTGTGGGAGAAGTGAGGCACCCCCCTATTTATACACAGAGTAGAGGTGGTTCCCGCCACAATTAGTGCACAAATCAGTCTTCTCTGCCTTCAGGGCACCACAGGAGAGCGCCACGCGTCGGCTGACCGGGTTTGGCCCCACGATGAAGTCGGGTGAGCCAGGGGGTTGACCGACCTGGTCCTGGCCCTCCCTCGATTGTGCTTCCTCCGGGTGACTGATAAGTGGGCCCATGCTTCATCCCCGCGTGAATTGGCTTTGAATCCACTAGGATACAACTGGGAATGGGTCCATGGATCCATGTGATGCCACATGTCATCACTTGATCGGTTGAGGTGGCACTTTTTAGGATTGCTCCCCCCATTCTCCATCAATTCTGCATAAAAACTCCTGCATGCACTATTTCTCCAAGTACAAGTGGAGTTATGTCAAATCTAATTATGATTTGTGTAAGACATATTTATTCCCTCACATAATTGAGTTATATTGACAGTTGAAATCGATATATAATGACTGTCAACAAACTCACATACTTTTTGGGGCTGCAAATTAAGCAAACCAAGGAGGGAATCTTTGTGCATCAAATGAAATATACGAAAAATCTCCTTAAGTGCTTCAACATGGAAAACAGCAAGCCTCTTCAGACACCAATGGGAACAATGACAACACTTGAACTTGACGAAGAAGGTGCACTCGTTGATGAAAAAGAAGATAGAAGCATGATCGGATAAGTTTTGTACGTCGCGAAATCAAGAACAGACATACATTTTAGTGTATGCGTATGTGCACAATTTTTGAGTTTCCCCACTGAATGTGGCTTAGAGGGGGTGAATCGGCGTTGATGCTTTTTCCTGTAGCGCTTAACGGAATCGTCAAATACCAGGAAGGTCAGACTAGTCCGGTGTAGGGACGGACTAGTGTGGTTTGCTTGTTACACCTACGAAAAAGAGCGATAGGTGTGCTTGTTACGTCGTTCTACCTTTCCCAAATTTTGATTCCCAAAAGGTTGAACTTTTTAGGGCTTTAGATGTGTGGAGAGGAGTGTTTTTGTGCTCGTGGGACGTGTCATGGTGCTAGAGTTCTTAGTTGTCATGTTTGTGGTTGTGGATCACTTATTTATAGTTATTTCAAAAAGTTACCGTCTGGGGTCTCGACGGTCGGACTAGTCTGGTGTGCTGAGTGATATGTGCATGAAATTGTGCAATGCACCTGAAATCCTAATTAAATTGAGTGTTCAAGTCTAGTCCGTATAGGACCAGACTACTCAATTGTGTGTCTAGTACCAAAATAGGACTTGTCCGCATTAATCAAACTTGTCTGGTGCAAGGTGAAGTTTGTGAAGTGTTGATGGACCTGTTTCCAATTTGGGACTTGCCCGTATGAACAACGGTAGGGTTGTCAGACTAGTCCGCCCATTTTTCGGACTTGTCTATTCGTGGAACAGTAAGGAAATTAGACTAGTCCGCTAGTTAACAGGCTTGTCTGGTGCTTCAGTGCATTTTTCAAATTAATGATTAGCCCTTATTCTGTACGAAAATACATGAGCTCTTGGGATGTGTCTCTCACACACATCCTATACATTAAAAGCTGCTTTGCGCTTCCATTCTATACTTGGGCTCTTTCCTTCTTATTTCTCATTTTTCACCTTTTTGTGCAAGGTTATTTTCATTCTTCAAATACCTGCTCTCATCTTAACAAATCTCATAGGATCTTGCTTGTTTGTCATCAATTGTTCAGAACCCACAAGGGTGTGTCTTGATGCACTTTCGCCCACGCGCTTCACGTTGCCACGCTGTCAAAAGATTTCTCAGGTATTACATGGTACTCAAGAATTTTGCATTTTTCTTCCTTCATCCTCCATCGTTACTTTGGAAGATTTTTCAGATGCTTATATTGGGGCTTGTAGTATTGATAGGAAAAGTACTTTGGGTGGTTGTTATTTTCTTGGTAACTCACTTGTTGCTTGGACCTCTAAAAACAAAGTTCAGTTGTACAATCCACAGTTCAGTCTTAATATGTAGTTGCTGCTAGCGATTGTTCTCAAATTCTTTGGATTTCTCAAATACTTAAGGACTATGAAGTTGATTTATATAGTGTTCTGCTATTTTGTGACAACAATAGTATTATTTGCATTGCTAAAAACCTCGTGCAACACTCTAGAATAAAGCACATTGACATTAGGTATTGCCTTCTCTGTGATAATGTTGAAAAAGGAACATTGTGCTTCACTATGTAGACAGTGAACATTAATTGACTGATATTTTTACAAAACCTTTGGATTTCACTCGTTTTTCAATCATTTGTAGTGAAATAGGAGTTATGCATCCTCATGGCTTAAATTGAGGGGGAGTTTTACAATTTGGGAAGTCTATGTCTGAATCTGAAATTAAAAGATAATATGAGCATAATTATTTCATACATATATGACTATGATTCCTTTTAGATGCTGCAAGTTCTTACTACATTACTCATGTTTTACATTTTTTTACTTTTTTCCATGACTAGTAATTTGAATAATTACATACACTAAATCTGATCATGATTGAACTTCCTTACTGTTTTGAACTTGATGCATGCTCACAAGTGCTTTTAAACATGACAAATTAATCGTTCAATAGTGTAGGATCGAAGAGCACGTGAAAAGCTACAAGAGGGGGTGAATGGGAGATTAAAACTTTTTCCGTGGAAGCAACAAAAACCCTTCGGCAGAAAATCAATCTATTAAATAAACAATGTGTGCGACTAATCTAAATATGATCAATTATGAAAAAACTAGTAAAGATTGTGATGAATAAAGTAAAAAATGTCACAACAATAATCACGAGAAAGCATCAATTAAAATTCATGTTATGATCGAAAGATCAAAAAAGGGTCAATCTGTTCTATACGAGTAAAAAACAGATCTGCAACACTGCAAAGAAACTCGTATAGATCATAAACCACAAATCCAATGATCGTGAAATTTTCACAGATAGTATATAATCAAGTTTTGAAGACAACACAAAAGGAATCACATCAATTGGATCTGTAAACCTTGAGTTATGATAAAAACATCGAAGCAACATAGTGCTGTGCAGAAACTCGACGAGAAAAACATGTCTGAAACAAGACGGACGAAGAAGGCACAAAAGTTCCTTTAAACTACAAATTTTATTGACAAAAATACAAGAGGAACAGCCCAATGTCATCTCACCACGTGCTCTGGTCTCCCTTACTTTTATAACCAGTCCTAAGGCCAACCAATCCAAACTTGGAGTCTAATCCTACTCAGTTTCAACCGAAACATTCCATAACAACTCAAGACACTTCCATACACAGATACAAGCAATCCTAAGACTTCCAAACACCTTAGAAACTTCATAAATATCCTAAAAAAACTCAACTTCATGACTCACACGAAATCTAACCAAAACAAACTCAAAACTTTCCATAAATGAACCATAACCACCTCAGCCGCAGCTTGAGGCATAATCCAGCCGGTTGGACCTTTTCTACCAATTTTTTATGTCCACTTATCTTCATAACCCCTTGGAACCATGCTTCCACGTCCATTCACTCCTTGCACTTGTGCAAATACCTTTCAACGATGTTCATGATACCTTCATATGCATTGTTCTTGACCCAAACATGTCGCACGACCTCCCGGTAACCTCAACCACAATTCCTCCTCAACTTGTTTGTTAATGTAGGATCGAAGAGCATGTAACAATCTACCAAAGTGGGGGTGAATGGTAAATTCAAACTTTTGCAGCGGAAGCAACAAAAACCCCTTGGCAGAAAAATGATCTGTTAAATAAACCGTGTGTGTAACTAATCTAAATGTGTTTAACTGAGACAAAGTGATATATGTTATGGATAATAAAGTCACAAAGACACGACAATAAGAATCACAAAAAACCATCAAGAAAAACTCAAGTTACGATCAAAAGATTGAACAAAGGTCAATCTGTTCTACCCGAGAAAATCCAGATCTGCAACACTGCAACTCGTGTAGATCCAAAACCACAAATCCAATGACCGTGAAATTTTCAAATATGATACATAATCAAGTTTTAAAGACAAACTAAAAGTAATAACATCAATTGGATCTGTAAAACTCGAGTTATGATAAAACCACCAAAGAAAGGTAGTGCTGAGCAGAAACTCGACGAGAAAATCTTGACAGAAACAAGTCGGACGAACAAGGCACAAAAAGCTCCTTTAGACTACAAATTTTATTGATCAAAACACAAAAGGAACAGATGCAAAGTTGTGCACTACGAGCTCTGGCCTCCCTTGCTTATATAACCAGCCCGAAAGCAAACTCAACTAAAACTAAGACTCAAATCCTACTCAGATTTAATCAAATCTTTCCATAACTGCTCAAGACTCTTCCATGCGCAAATAGAAGCAATATTATGACTTCCAAAACCCTTAGGAACATATCCCACAATTCTAAAACAACCGAACATCGTGACCCACAACAAATCCTATCCTAACCAACTCAAATCTTTCCATATTTGAGTCAAACCTAACTCAGCCGCAGCCTGAGTCAATAACCTAGTCGGTTGGAAGAGCTATTCTACAACTTTTCTATTCATTGTTACCTCAAATTCAGTTTAGAACTAATTAGAAACTGGAGTTGAGGTTAGTACATGTGTATAGTACTATCTGAAAAAGCCAGAAAATTTTTGAACTTTGAACAGCTATAACTCTTAAATAAAAAAAAGCAACCTCGGCATATCTATACATGTCTAGAAAGCTTAAAGAGTCCTCTATCACAATAACCAGGTATAAATAACCAGGTATAAAGAGTCCTCTATCAATTTCCTATTCAGCGCTATGGCTAGAACTCACAATAACCAGGTATAAATCGAAGTATCGTTTCAGGTGTCGAAACAGTCAAGAATCTGGACAGTTATATAAACAGTTGCTGTTTGGGTCGTAAATTCTATTAGGATCGTCAAAAGACTTCATAGTTTACATTTATGGAATTCTGAGGAGGTGTGTAAAAAGGTTTACAATATTTTGTTTCTGCAAATATCAATATTTCTCTATTGAAAATTGTGGACAAAATCAGCAACATACAAAGGAAGCTCTGCCAAATTTCAGTTAAAAATCTGGGAACTTGGTCGAACTTTAAAATTCGTAATCTCCTCAACCAGAAGTGCTATGAGGGAAAGTAAATACTCTTTAGAAATAATTGGAAGTCCTCTAAAAGTTTTCTGTTCAACTCCAGACCAAAATCTTTTTCTAAGTGGGTGAAATTTGGAAAGTCACAGAAACTGTCCAGAATCAACCAAACTGGACAGCAATCTGTATATTTCTGAATATGAACCATAACTCGCAGACCTTACATCCAATAGGGTCACACGAGTAACCGTTGGAAAGGTTAGTGAGTCAGCTACAATTTTTGTAATTGGCTCCAGTCCGGAATCGGTCATCTACCTATCCCAAATCGAGTTTGAATGCAGGGTGGTCAGTCTGAACTGAACCCCCATTTTTTCTGAATACTTAATTTTTAGCAAACTTCAAAATTCATATCTTTTGAACCAGGTATGATATGCATACAAATAAATACATTTTGGAAATATTATTACATTGTCTACAACTTTGTCAATAAGAATATTTCCAGATTTCAAACAGAACAGTCTGAAAACTTAAGATCAAAACTGCTACTTTTTAAGCAGGTTCTGCTGAAAGTGCCGAAAATTCTGCGGACTTTAAAATAGCATAACATGCAACCCAGAGATTTTCTAGAAGAAAACCAATACTTTTTGGAAAGGTGTTGAAGTGTACTTTAACTTTGTTATTCACCTCAAGATCTGATTTTGCGATTAACTGGATCAAAATCGAGTTTGCGTCCAGACTGGTCATTTGTCACCATAGCCTGGCGAGTTTGAACCTTTTGGTTTTTATTAGGCATTCGGTTCTCGATTTCAACTCGAGGAGTATCGTAACCAACCAATAGTTAAGACCCAACTGTTTACCAAGTTGAATGGAGTGTTTAACTCATTTGAAGCCATTTTCCTTGGATTGACATACTAGTGTTTAATTTATGTGACTTGTCACATCACTTGTGCTTTCGAGCGCAAGTCGCAATTACTCGAGTTGCATCTCGTATTTCCATGAGGATTGTTTGAAGTACAATTCGACATGCTGTTTTGGAACTTTAAGGGGGAAGGCAAGCACTCAAGTAATGGTGGTGTTCAACCATCAACCCTGGTTACAAGGAGTCGTGTCAACAAGAAGACGATCAATTAAGATTACATCTTCAAGAGGATCCAACATCCACCACCAGATTGAGTTACTCTAAGAAGAGTGTGACTTCAACTCCACTAAAGTGATCGAGAGGGATATCCGTTCCTCCTGACTGATTGAAGCGAAGGTTAAGTGAAGTATCACTAGAGATGTGTCTAGTGATCTCGACCAGATGTCTAGGTATAACCTTCGACATATAGTTAGTTGTTTTTTTCTTCTGATGAAGATACTCCTCAAGTCAACTGATAACTCTAAGACCTAGTTGAAGATACAATCAAGTTGAGTAGTACATGAACAAGCTTTCCAAAGGTCTAGGTAACGTGGTATGTTTTCCACATTCCTTATCAGTCATTCTGTTATGAATTTCTTAACTGTGGTCGAGTAATGAAAAGGACGCTACTCATTGAGTGTCTTTCACGACCACGATGTCCAATCCTTGCAAATCATGAGACAGTACTTGAGTTTTGTGTGTGTGGTTCACTTAGTCTTGCTCAAACTATAAAAGCTACTTCACCATGCATGTGCACCATTTGCACCATACATATGCATCATCTGCACCATACATATGCACCATTTGCACCATACCATGTGCATATTAATTGCACCATACAAAATTTAGAGCAAGATTGTGTACCCTATTCAAACTATTTTAAGGTGTCTAATGACTACGGTCATTTCACAATCTTCATTTGACTTCTTACATTGTTGATCTCCTTTCCATTGAGTAATACTTGAGAAACCGAGTACTCAACCTCACTTGCAACTAAAAAAACACTTGAACTTCCATCATTGACTTGTTTAGGTTCAAGTACCTTGATTGTTGCAACTATACCGTTCATCATCGAGTGGTCATCAGTTCGCTGATCAACCTTGTAAAATCCATGAAATCCCCTTAGTCGTGAGGATACTGTTCGATTGTCAACCTCGTGAAACACTTGGGGTCCCTCTATGATCTTGCGTTGTTATATGGTAACCATGATAACCTTGTAGTTATCTTATGATAGAGTTCTTTGCAGTGTTGGAAACATATGAGGATGCTGAATCCTTAAATCCTCATATGCCACCGCGAAGAGTCCTCGTCTTCTACTTTTATAATTGAAGGTGTTGAAGCGCCCAAGAACCTTGTAGTCACCATACCTTCAGTATTCCTGCGGTTTTGCCCACGTAAGAGTATTGAGTGCTTTGCTACTCTTATGCTACAACTAAGGAATCCTATGGTTAACTAAACATCAAACGAGGTTAATGATTGTTGTTTAACCTCGTAAACCATCTTAACTCATGTCAGGAGAAATCCACATTAAGTTATAAGGACCGATGCAAAAACCAAGCAAGCAACCAAGAATCAATGCAAAGATAGTTTCAAACTATCATGGTGACCTAGAGAAGCAAAGAACAAGTCCTGAATCTTCCAATCAAGACTAGGACATGACAAGATGTCATGTCAGTGTAAGAGTACAACAATAAAGGATCAGTAACAGACGTGAAAGTTTTACGATGTGATATTGTCACGTCGAGCATCCAATCAAGGTTATCAACCTAAAGACTGAAATCACTTGAAGCAAACTTTAGAATTTTTTAAGATGTCGGAAGATAATCACTATTTCGTAGAACCCAAGTCTTTAAGGGCATTGTCATTTTCCTTAGTCAATGAACCTCTTTTACGATTCGTCCCCTCATCGTTTCTGTTATTCTACTTGTTAGAATCTCGGGACGAAATTCCTTTAAGGGGGAAGGATTGTAAAAGCCCGCTTTTCGGAAGGACAAAAACGCAAAAATGCGAACTTAAAAATTTTGAAAATGGACTTGGAAATCCAAACTCACGTGAACCATATGAGTTAACCAATGTTCACTAAAAATGGGAACTTGTTAAAAAATTTTCATATAGGACATGGTTGCTAATGAATATTAGAACTTAAGGTGTAAAATCTTTAATTTCCAAGTATTCACATTTTCAGTGAAAATTAAAGGAGGAAAAGAAAACTAAATAGAGAGAAAGAAAAAGGAATTATTCCAACCCTAATATGGGACATTCACAAATTCAAATCAAGCTACTGTTCAAACTATGTTCACATGAAGATTTAAGCTGCTCAATAGATGGAGATTTCTAGGTCAAATTAATATGCAGTACCAAATATATATTCAAATTGATACAAATTGAATATGCTACTGTACATTTGGCCCTGTCAAAAATATTCAAATATAAGGCTGTAAATTTTTCCATGACCTTCTAATATTCCAAATAGACTTCCTACAAAGTTTCATAAATTATGAACTCCATTTGCTATTTTATTTGAGACGCTTAGCAGACTCGAGCCATATTAGAATTCAAATTTTAAATTCTGTTCAAACTTTTTGCACATCAATATTTGAACACACCATCATGGTCAACATAACTTGCTTGACTTATTCCCCAAGTGTCACAATTTTTGAAACTCATTTGCTATTTCGTTCAGTGGCCCCCTTGAATTTCATTCAAATTCAAATTCAAAATTGAATTTCAAATGAAACTTGTTCCAATTCGAAATCCAACTTCAGAATCACATTCCAGATATTTATTTGAGCCTATCAATAAGTTTTTATGATTTTTGGACATCAGTTGGTAGGATATTTTGGTTAACAAAGAGGAGTGAATTGAAGAGACAGTGGGACCCACTAGTCAGAGGAACCAATACGTGAATACCCTGCTTCAACTCACCGTAGCGACGGCACCTCCCATCATGCAGGCTCCAGCGTGACAGCAGCGAGCCGCTCCCTGGTTGAGCCCTGTAAATACCCCCCTTGTTCTCACTCTCCCAGTCTCCCAGCCTCCCAGCTCCCTCTCTCTGCTCACACCTCTCCTTGCAGCGCCATAGCCGCCAGGAGGCGCTCCTCTGCTCTGCAGTGGACAGCTCCACACGAGCCTTTTCAAGCTTTGACTCCCACATAGAAAAGGTGCACCATGACCTCTTGTACCTACTGGTGAAATTTGAATCCCTGCCGTGTCCCCTAGCTCTTGTTTTTCGTGAAAAACCGAAGTGCCTTTGTAGCTTTTGAGCTTAGGACATCGATTAAATTCAAATTGTTGGTGCAACACTTTTTCGATTCAGTTAGATAATACATTCGCTGTCTCCTAGCACACCCCCCTCCAAAAATCAGAAGGAACCATCGAGTAATTAGGGAGTACATCAAGTTTTCCCCTTCCGCCATTGAAAGAGCACGGTTCACCGTCGAACTCTATGCTCCGGCCGTTTTCCTCACATTTAAGCTTCACAATAATGCTCCTGGGATGGCCACGATACTCCTGGCGCAAAACCGCATCAAAAATGATGTCTTACCAAGCTACACCGCCGTGACCGAGCTCAACACCACCGCCCCCATCAACGTCGGCGACCGTCCGCTCGTCGTCCGGGATGGCCATTTTGTCATACGGGTGTTCCAAGATACAGGGAACATTTTTCCTTTTTGTGTCATTGTCATCTCATGCCTCTAGCAGCGGGAACGGACGGGAGAAGTCACTGTGTGGCTCCCAGTTCAGGTCTAGCTGGAGGTAGAAGATGAACCTGACAGTGGGTCCTCCTGTCAGTGATTCAATTCTGTTTTTCTAATTCCAGGAACTTTGCCCAACTTCAAAAATGCATATCTATCTGTAGATTGCTCCAAAAATCTTCAAACAAATTTTGTTCAAAAGCCCTTGATCTCTAGTTTCTGTTAGTACCATTTGGGATCTATGAAAACCAGTTTTCAAATTCTGTAGAATGCAATCTTTCCAAATACAAATAGATTTTTCCCAGCTGAACCTTCCACAGGAAAATCCCCAAAATTCACATAAAATAATTTGTCCAGTTCATTGTTACCAGAAAAAGTTTGAGAGCCATTGATCCTTTATAACATAACCAAATTCCAAATTCCTTCTTGCTGATTCAGTTATAAAATAGAACTGTAACCAGGAATTTAATCAAACTTCTAAATTCAATTTCTCTTAGTACCCTTGCTCTAAAAATCTCAAGTAAAATCCTGTATAACCATTATGATATGTACTTTCATGTTGTACAGTTAGTTTGGTATGAAAACCTGTATGACTTTCTGTATAATTCAATTGCCTTTTTCCTTCATTGAATTATTACAGATGTTCAGTTGTTTTGTTGTGTCCCAATTTTGAACTGAACCTTTCTTTTGTCATATACTAGCTCCTATAAAAATATAAGATTTATTAGACCTAATATCCTGGCCCAAATTCAATTCCCAATCTCAGTGTTAATTGAAAAACTAAATTCAGTTATAAAATAATTCCAGAAATTCCTAGCAACTTTAGAATTCAATATCTCTTTCACAGAAACTTAGAAAATTGTAAAGCCAATTTTCCTATAACCAGTAAGACCCCCTCTACATGATACCACCACTGGTAGCCATGATACGTCTCCAAAGTTTCAACCAAAATTTAGAGAAGGTTATTACTTACCCTAATTTTTAGGAACAACAAACTTCTTTGATCATCTCCTATTCTTTGCAAGAGGATCCCTTGTAATCCCTAACATCTACCAGAAAAATCCCAAAGCCAAAGAAGATCATTCACTCACTATAACCATGGTTAGAAGCTTATGAACTATATATACATTATAATTTACTAGCATTCATATATGCATGTGGTGCAGTGATCGATATTGACTAGAAGTGTCACTTGGAGGAGAAGGCCAGGGTGTCCACTTGAAATCCTTGGTGGAGTCTTCAAAGGAGGACCACTAACAATTGACATTTAATCGAGTCGCAAACTAAGGCAAGCCCCGGTTTGCTTTTAAGAGCTTTTTCAAAAGTTTCCATTTTTATTCATTTACGTCTTTAGTTGATATTGTGCATTACGTATAAGGTGTTTGATACTCCTCCTGCATATCCACAAATCCTATCGGAGGGTTGGAAAGGTTTACAGTTTGATGTGTAGAACTACCAATGCTAATGTTGTAGATATACTGGTAGAAGTCGAGTAGTTGGAATCTACTCACGAGATAGGAATAACAGTTCATATGAGGTTGAAAGATGAAATAATTGCTTATGAAATGAATACGAGACCGGGCAGGTGGAATAGGAGTCGATGAGATGGAGTCTCGAGCGCATAGCCCTGCCTGTGTTGCTTGAGGACCGTGCCGTATGCGGCACCGTTGGGCAAGCTTGAACTGTACCGGTTGCATAATGGGATATGGGCCCAATAAACTGATGTAACTCCAGATTGTAGTGTGGAGACTCCTCGGTTGTCCTTGAATGGAGATGCAAAGGCAGAAAGATGTAAATCTCCTAGCAGAATGTTTTGACGTGTCCGTGTAGGGGACCTTTTGCTCAGGATGAAGAGGTTTGTCGACATTGGGGTCTTCGGTGAAAGGTGGCCGCGTATAACGCGGGGAGAAGAACACGTAGGTGTCTCCCACGCGGGTGTGCGTGTCGTGCAGTCCGGGTGTGTCCTGATTGCAATCATCGTCCCTCGCGGTCATTTGAGTACCACTTGTCCGTCGCTGTCGTGACGTAGTAAATACTAAAGAAGCTAGAAGAATATGTTGTATTGAATTATAATTGCTTTGCAACCTTTTATGACTTAGAGATAGCAAAATTAGAGTTTACAGTTTCCCCATACTTTAGCTGTAATAGCATTATGTGCTTTGGGCATGTTATATCATTTGCAAAGCATTTCTTGTTTGATTGTGGAGTCTATGATGTGCCGTGCCTGAAGAATGTCATTTGCTACTTAAATCATGATTATAAGGATCCACTTGTAGGTGAGTCTTTTTATGCTATTCCTTACCTATGCTTAGTATTTACCTCTACATATGTCTAGTGAGACGGGTTAGTCTTGCTGAGCCTTATGCTCACGTTTGCACTTTAACGATTTTTGCAGGTATTAGTTTTATTTCTGCTATTCAGGTTGTACATGAGATCTCGAGGTGTCGAGATAAATCTCATGTGAACCACGCCTCTGCTGAATGATCTTCATGTTGCTAGTGAGAAGCGTCCTAGGGCATGGACGTATTCTCTCATGCTTAGTTAAGTGAGATTATGAGTATGTATTTTCCGCTGCGTGTGTACCTCTGTTGTACACTCTTTTGTAAACTCTTCTTATTACGAAATGAAAACTTTATACGTTTTGTTATCCTTTTCGTGTGTGTTGTTAGGTGCTGCATCGCACGGCACCACCCAATGAGATCCTTCGACGCCGGGACCCCGGTCCCCACCCGGGTCCTAACGTACAACGTGCGCTTGTGATAAAGCATTAACACAGAACTAATCAAATCCTATTTCTAATTTCCTAAACAAATTTAAATAACAATAATCTCAAATATATCAATGCAATTCATAGTTTATACATTGCAATTCATAGATCATACATTGCAAATCAAAGCTTCATACATTGCAATGCATAGGTCTACATTGTAAAATATAGTTCAATTATACTAGCAATTCATAATTTCTATCAGCTCGCATCTAATATTCATAGTTCATACATTGCAATTCATAGCTTGCTCTCTGTAACATTGCAATGAATAGGAAACAGATGTGTTTCTATGAATAGAAAATGGCTATGTATCTTTTAATCTAGATTGAGCTGCAATCATTTCACCAAGCTTTCCAAACTGCAATCTAGAAGACATGATTGTTGAAGTCCCACCTTCGACTTTGTAGCATCAATGTCTTCTTCGTTTCCAGCTTTAAACTTCAAAAAGAAGATGTAATTAGATTTGTAGCATCAATATTCTGTCACCACAATCTATAACTAGAAAAAATATATCTAAAAATAAGAAAGTGTAACCAACCTTAGGGACCTACAATACTCTACCATCAAACTTTAATAGAGATAGACCTGTTAGGTTTTTGCAGGGCCGAGAGCAAAAATTGTCCATGAAGATAAAGAGTGAAGGCACTACTTCCACACTATCATAAACATCAATGATGACTGATAAATTCTCCATAGTCTTCTCTACAAGATATCACTTATGAACATTCTGAGAGATAAAAAACAGTTACACAAAATCAAAAAGATAATGGAATCCACATGGATAAATGCAAATATGACCGTAACTTTGATTTGTATATAGAGAATCTCGACAAAGTAACAATACAAAGAGCAAAAAAACTATACTTTGAGGGCGGCGCTTGACGGTGACATCAAGGGCGTCGCTTGGTGGCGACGGTGATGGCGAGGGTGAGGATGGCGCTCGGCGGTGACGGCGAGGGTGAGGACAGCGAGGGAGAGGATGGTGAGGGCGAGAACAGTGAGGGTGAGGACTGCGAGGGAGAGGACGGCGAGGCAGAGGACGGCCAGAGTGAGGACAGCGAGGGAGGGGATGCCGAGGGCAAGGACGGCGAGGGAAAGCACGGCGATAAAGAGGACAATAAGAGTGAGGACGGCGAGGAAGAGGACGGCAAGGGTGAGGACGGCGAGGAAGAGGACAACAAGGGTGAGGACAGCGAGGGAGAGGGCTTGGCGGTGGGGGGGGGGGGGGGAGGCTTGGCGGCAAAATGGAAATGTTAGCAGATTTATGGTTGCGGTAAGCGGCCGACGCATGCTTTATAGAGAAATCATATCACAGGCGGTGACTTCTTAAACACCGCTTGGTAAAATAATTTAAATAATTTATAAAAACAACTAATTTGTACTCCTCCATCTCCTCCTCTTCCTCCTTGAGCTCATGGCCCTCCTGGGGCGCCTCCGGTGTTTCCTGGCCCTCGCCGTCGCTGTCACGAGGTTGTTATGGCCCTCGACGCCGAGCTCGACCGGCATCGTCTCCCAGAGAGCGTCGAGACAACCGGTCACATGCGTGAGGCCGAACATGTAGTGGCGTGTGGTGTCCATTCCAGCATGTTCTGGAGGGCCGAGCCCAAGACGTTGTATGTAGCATGATGTACTGTTAAATACATCTCGCACCATGTTGCGGAGAGCGAACATCATTTGCATGAAGCTCAGGGGGAGTCTATGTCCGCGACCGCTTACTGGCTGGGTCCCTCGGCGGGCTTGGCGGCGGCGTGTTCTTGTCAGCCACTTGGCATTCTCGTCGATGGGGCCTGGCGCGGTTTTGTGGAAAAGAGGAAGAGTGGTTGTGCAGAGAAGATGATTGTGCAGGTGATCTTATTGTATTGTAGCAGCCTGGCGGTTCGTCTCTCCACGCGCGCGGCTTCGAATTGAATTCAAAGGACCCGCATGCGGTGCGCGCATTTAAGTCACTTCAGTAACTGGCGCGCCTAGTCGCATCAGCAGCCTGCATTAATAACAACTATTCGGGTGGCTCGTTCTTCATAGCCCGCCTATAAAAATAGGTATGTTTACACTGACAGTTCAGTTATGTGAGCAGTCTATGAAGTTCTATTATCACAGACGACTATTAAATCATTCGGAATCACAAGCGTATTTTTAACAGACCGCTTGTGTAAAAAAATTGAGATGTTTGTAAAAATGCTTTTTTAGTAATAGACCGACCATGAACACAGAACACGACTATCGCGCACCATGAAAACGTGATTCTCGTTCCTTCCTATAGTACGTCCTCCCGGTGAATCTCGCGGACCACTGCGCATCAATCTGTCTCCGCGTGGAGCATCAACGGCCGGTCTCTTGTTGGCCAGTCGGAGCCTGCCTACTGGACGAACGGCAGGACTTGATCGTTGCTAACGGGAAAATCTAGCGGGTGATCGCGCGCAGAATATCTGTCTCCTCCCCCATGCGATGGACGCGCATGCTGTTACCTCAGTTACTTGTCTCCTGCCTTTGAGTGTCGTGTTCAGGCTCCTGCGCCGTTTGCTCAATCATCAGCTGGTTAATTCCTACGCGATCTTTATGTTACTGCACTGCACACCAGGGTAAGAGCGATGGGAGTTTGGTCCAGTGTAGGATTGGCCAGCTTCGCTAGTTACCGCCAGGTCTTGGACTGCATGATGCTTAGACCATCTTTGACAGAGCTCCACGGAGCTGATTCTCAGGCAGAATTAGGGAAGCTGTGTCAACAAAGTTATTCAGAAGAAGTGATTCTTGGCTGATTATTTGAAGTGATTCTCTGAAATGAACTAAGGGGTTGGAAGCTTTTCTATTTCTCTCCTTGCTGCATGCTCTGTCAACGAAATGTCTGTGCTACTAAATGTTGGAGTGTTTGATCTCCACCCGTCCCAATCGGACAGTGTCTAACTCCCGTTACACACCATAACAACAATAAATTATAATATTATTTGTATGTTTAAGAGGCTAGCTGACCACTAGTAAAACATATCCTATCTCTTTCGTGAGCCCATTTGAATCTCGAGGGCGAGATTTCATGTAAGGTGAGTACAATTGTGACCATCATAAATATAAAAGAGAGTAGGAATGATAATAATAAATATATAAACCATGAAAATGCATTTGAAATGGAAGATTTTCTTAAGACTGTCTAAAACAACTTCATCATGTTATTCCTGCATTGTGTGAAATATTAAACTTTGAAATGTTTTAGAATAAAGATTTCAAAACCAAATAAAAAATAATTATAGAGATACACTTTCTAATGGAGTATCTTTTGATTAACAAAAACATAGATCTTCTTCTTAGTCAAACCTTCTAGAATTCCGGGGCAAGTTTCCGTTTAGGGGGTAGAATTGTGACAGCCGTATTTTGCAAAAACAAATAAAATAATTGAATTACATATGATTGTGCATTTTTGTTTCATTGTTTGAATTCAAATGTGTAGAAATCGTTAGAATTTGAATTTGAAAACAGAGAAAAGAGAAAAGAAAAGAAAAAGAAAAAGAAAAAGAAAAAGAAAAGGAAATAACAACTTACCTGGGCCAAAAACCATCGCGCAGCCCACCTCCATCCTCTTTTTCTCCCGGACCGCCCAACCCACCGCAGTCCCTTTCTCCCTTCTCTCTTCTCTGGCTGACACGCAGGGCTCGCCCGTCAATGCCTTCTTCTCCAACTGCCACCTCCGCCCACAACCACAATTGGTGCCCCTCCGACCTGCGCCACGCTCCCGCAACTTCCCTACCTAGGCAACTGTCTCTCCCTACAGGTAACCCGTCCGCGCCCCCACTCTTCCCCCACACTCCATTTTCCCCCACCCTCACTCGCCGAAACCCTAGCCCACGACCACTGATATGGCCGCACCCGCCCATGCACGATGCCCCACAATTCCTCGGTGTTCCAGCCATCTCCAACGAGCCGTCGAGGTTGGCAATGTCACGCCGCCACTTATGGGCCCATCTGTGGCAAGAAATTGATGCCCGAACCCCTTCTCCAACGATTTAGATGTCTGGACGCCACAACCCACGGTCGAGCACACTTCTTCGGCCTTCCTCGTGCGCGTGCGACACCCTAGGTGAGCTTGCCTCGTCCTCCTCTCCATTTTGCATCAATTCCCGATGAGAATAGTGCCTCTCAGCGTGAGATTGTGCGGCGTCGGCCAACTCAGGTCATGGTGCAGCCATCTTCCTGGGCGTCGCCGGCCCTTTGCTGGCCAAGGTGATGTGGCCCTCGCGCGACCATCCATCTCGCAGCCAACGACCGAGATTAGAAGACCACATACCCTTTTTCCCTATAAATTTGAGTCCTCCTCATAAAATCCACTGGCCCAAATTAGACCAGCCATACCTATTTGCATTTAGCAGCCAACCCCTTGTTCTATTATATAAAATTGCTCATAAGCCCCTAGTTTCACAAAAATAACCCTGAACTTCATTTTAATTATGCATCATTCTGTAAATAGATGAAAATAGTAGTGTAGACCTTGGATAATTTGTAAAATTACATTTTAGGTCTGTAGGTTGTCAGGATAAATTGCTGAACAACCACTGAGGTATTATTAATTGTAGAATATAGTTTAAAATGTATTTAGTGAATAGAATATGTTTTCAAATGATAGAATAAATATAAAAAATTAGAAAAAAATAATTGTAAATTTTTAGGCCGTAATAAAATTGTAGACTGCAAATAAAATATATTTTGACCATAGAAAATTAGTTTAAAATGGTTTTAGCTATAAATAAATACTAAAAATTGATAATAAATGTAGAAATAGTAGGAAACTTATTTATAAAACATTTATTGCAGAAATAAAATTATAAAGTGCATATAAAAGTATATTTTGACTATGGGAAACCCAATAAAAATGTTTTTAGCCTATAAAAAATACTACAAATAGAAAATAAATAGTAAATGCATTTCTTTGGTTATGAAAAATAATAAATACTTTGTAGGGACGTATTAGTGTAGGATTTTATGGTTATGTGAATAATTTGGTGTAATGTTCTTGAATGCTTTTATTTCTCTTTTGATGGTAGTTTATACGCATTCGTATTACGATGAAGAAGCAACACGAAGACTTCGAAGATTAAGAGTTCCACCAAGAAGACTGAGCAGCTAAATAAAAACAGGCAAATTCCCTTGGCCATCTTGCATCTATTTAGGAATTGTAGTTAGTTGCATGTTAATTTAAGAAGAATCATATGCTATGATTATCCTGTTCTTTTACCTTGCTTTCCTTGTCGCTTGGGTATGGAAGGGTGGTATATGAGAATTACTATACGCTTAGCCATGCCAACTAGATGGGGGAAAATGTTCATCACATTTACTATTCATGAATCGTGATCATTATTATGGTATTGCAAAAAGATTTGTAGTGAGTAGGAATCCGGCGGGTTGGTTTGAATGGTATGGTGCAATATGCACAAGACCCGTGTCGGTACCCTATGTACCGGGTACCCCACGATACCGCAACAAGTGCAAGGAAGTTCCGCTCGTCAGAATCAAAGGCTCTCGCAAGTCCCTCATGGCACGTTGCACTGGACCCGCTCCCCTCACATGGCTGGCTCCCGGGGTTAACACGTGTAAAATAAGCCCGGAACAAAACTCCCAACCAAGGGAAGCTCCGGTGACTACACGTGTACAACAGCCCTGGACCTAGCCCCCGTTAGAGTGGAGCTCCGGTATTGACACGTGTACAGCAACCCAGGACCTACTCTCCCGCAAGGGAAAGCCCCAAATCTACCACGTGTGGAGCCTGTGGACCTTCGTTACCAACGGAAATACAAGCCGATCATGACCACTACTGACATTCAAGGATGGTTTAGGCGACAGTTACAAGGTTGGATAATGTTCCATTAATGCCATATTAATGACACACGATCAGTGCACCATTAATAGGGGTAACTCTGTCATGAAGGCACGTTACCACCCTATTAATTGTACTTAATACTCTTTAGACAGTGTATTAGGTCATTGAGCACGCCAGGGACACATGTCGGGCCAGGCCAGCATTGTAACAGTCAGTCCTTAGAACTATAAAAGGGCTATACCGCACGAGTATGAGGGACACGCTGATTCGGATCCAGCCAATTGCGATCTGACCCTAGCGAACGCACTCGCTTAATACAACTACGCAAAACCCGTGGAGTAGGGTGTTACGCTCAGGCGGCCCGAACCACGTAAATCTCTGAGGTCACAATCTTGATATTGATCTCTGCGTGCCCCAACCACAAAAGAACCTCTGCGGGCTGCTTCTCAGCGGATCCGGGGGAAGTGTCGTATTCCACACTTCGACATTTGGTGCGCCAGGTAGGGGGTGTAATCCCGAGATCACAAGATGGTGAATTCAACTACTGGATCATCCAACGATAATCATGATGAACAACCTGTTGGAGGCAACCCCTCCAACGTTCAGCAACCAGCGGGTGCCAATGCTTCGGTAGGCACTGTAGCACCATCTGGTTCCGGCAAACAATGTCGGTCAACGAGATGGGGCATCTGCATCGATCACCACATCGGTAAAAAACAACCCCAAGCATGCGGTCATTGCTGCGCAAGCTCTTCTGCAACATCCACCACCTCCAGGTGCACCCCAGAGTGCTATGGAACAGTGGAGGGCTGACGTCGACCATCTGGTCGCAGCTGCAGCTGCAGGCATCATCAACCAAGGTCCTCCTCCTTAAGGGCGAGCACCTTCACAATGATAGACCATATCTGGCTGGCTTGGTCCACAAGCCTCTCAACAAGGGAGGCGTGCCGCCTCCTAACGTGTGACTTTGTTGGCCCCCCGCGATGCGACGCACCCATACCATCACCAGGATTCTGACTCATGACCTGCGGTCGGAACTGGATCGCCGTTACTGGCAACAGGACAGCCGTGTCCATATCGAGCATGATCACGAGAGGCGAGAGGCTCAGGACAACCCTTCTCCTCTAGGAGCAGGAGGAGGTTGTTCTGCCGTGGCCATGCATTTACGCCTGGTTAGATGGCCACAAAAGTTCCGGCCTCATTTGCCTGAAAAATTCGACGGGACAGTCAACCCTGCCGAATTTCTTCAAATCTACTCAACTGCCATGTTGCAGTGGGAGGTGATGAGGCTGTTATGGCCAATTACTTCCCGGTGGCCTTAATTGGGACTGCAAGGTCCTGGTTCATGAGTCTTCTGCCCGACTCCATTAATAGTTGGGCGGAACTTTGCCTGCAATTCACTACCAACTTCGAGAGCTCCTATACCCGGCCTGACACTGAAGTGGACTTGTTTGCTGTAAAGCAAACATCAGGGGAATCACTACGGTCCTTCATTCAGCGATTCTCTCAGATATGAAATACCATTCCATCTATCTCGAGCTCTTCTGTTATCGTTGCATTCAGACAGGGAGTTCAAGATAAGAAGATGCTAGAGAAGCTGGCTATTAAAGAAGTCACTAGCGTCATGGAACTCTTTAGCCTAGCCGACAAATGCGCTAGAGCTGCGGAGGGCCGTGAAATGCACTCCAACCCAGCTCCGGAGGCTAACCAGAAGTCCTCCAAAACAGAAGCTGCTACCTCCAGTATTGGCAAGAAGAAGAATAAGCCTAACGGCAAAAAGAAGTCGTCGGCCGGCGCTCCAGCTACAGCTGCTGCAGCTCCTGGAAGCCAGGGGCCACACCCTGAGAAGCAACCTCGTCCTTCATCAGAGGATGGCAATATTTCCAAAGCATGGTGTCTGATTCACAAGACGAATCGACACAACTTGGAAGAGTGTCGGGAGGTCCAGAACCTTGTCGAGCGCTACAACAAGCGCTGTGAAGAAGTTCCTTTTCGTCAAAGGGAAGGAAAACAAAAAGTCGACGAAGCTCCGACTAAAGAGGAGCTAGGTTTCCAGGACCCTAAAAAGGTCTTGAAAGCCGTCTACAACATTGTTGACGACGACTTTGATGCCTCTGACAAAGAAAGTGAGAAAACCTTGAACACCATCTACGGTGGTTCTTGGGACATCACCTCTCGTCGCATCCTCAAGACAATGTGACGGGACATGGCCATGGTAGCTCCTGCTGCTAAGGCAGAACCACATCAGAAGTGGATGGACACACCCATCATTTTCGATGCTTTGGACTGCCCCTGGAACATGATCGGGGCTGGTCAACTCCCGTTGATGGTGTCACCCACCATTAACAATATTGAAATCCATTACGTAATGGTGGACGGAGGTTCCGGGATAAACCACATAAGCTTCAAAGCTTTCGTTAAGCTTTAGCTCCGACCTTCGGACCTTCGCCCATCCCGGCCTTTCTCCAGAGTAGGTCCGGAAACCATTACTCCTCTCGGTTCTATTACACTCCCAGTGACCTTCAGGACCTGGGAGAACTATAGAACCGAGAAACTGGTTTTTGACATTGCGCAGATCAGTCTGTCGTTCAATGCCATTTTGGGCAGGCCAGCTTTATACAAGTTTATGGCCGCTGCTCATTATGATTATTTGGTGTTGAGGATGCCGACACCTACAGGCGTTCTCCGTATCCATGGAGATCATACTGCAGGAGTTACTGCACTTGAAGAACTCTACGCGCTTACCACAGCGCAAGAGGAAGCATCTAGTAAGGAGCCAGCTGCGAATCCTCCAAGCATTCATCACAAAGGCTCTACCTCCGCACCTCGTGTGCAACCAAGCGGCAACACCGATAATCCCGTCAAAGTCATCCAAGTCGGTTCCGATGCTGCTCAGACTACCCGTATATCGGGGGGTCTGAACAACAAATAGGAACACACACTCATCACTTTTCTCTGGGCTAATGTCGACGTGTTTGCCTGGCAACCATCACAAATGTCTGGGATCCCTAGGGAGGTGATCGAGCACAATCTGAAGATTTACCCAAACGCACGGCCTGTACACCAGAAGCCACGGAAGCAATCAATTGATCGACAAACCTTCATCCGACGGGAAATCAAGAAGTTGCTTGAAGCTAGATTCATCCGGGAAGTCTTCCATCCAAAATGGCTGGCAAACCCAATTGTTGTACCCAAGGCCTGTGGGAAGCTTCGGATGTGTATCGACTACACCACCTTAAATAAGGCATGTCCAAAAGATCCGTTCCACTACCTAGAATAGATCAAATAGTAGATTCCACCTCTGGGTGTGAATTATTGTGTTTCTTAGATGCATACTCTAGATATCATCAAATCCAAATGTATAAGGAAGATGAAGAGCATACTGCCTTCTTAATAGTAGATGGATTGTATTGTTATACTGCCATGCCATTCGGTCTTAAAAATGCTACTTCAACATTTGTGCGAGCTATGTACAAAACATTTGGAGAGCTAATTAGAGACATGGTGGAGGTGTATGTTGATGACATCGTCGTGAAGATAAAAAAACAAGGAGTCACTTTTTGAAAACTTACAAGCCGTCTTTGACAAGTTATGCACTACGCGCACCAAGCTGAACCCGGACAAGTGTGTCTTTGGGGTTAGCTACGGGAAGCTTCTGGGTTTCTTGGTGACCCATCGAGGAATCGAAGCAAATCCGGCGAAGATCAAGGCTATAGAAGAAATTCAGCCCCCAACCCACATTAAAGATGTCCAAAAGTAGACTGGATGTCTAGCTGCGCTCAGCCGGATTATATCAAGACTGGCAGAACGGGCACTACACTTCTTCAAACTCTTGAGGAAGTCCGGACCATTACATTGGTCTAAAGAAGCGGAAAGGCGTTTCAAGAGATGAAGCAGCTCCTAACCACACTACCAATCCTGGTAGCTCCGAACGCAGGTGAGCCTTTATTGCTTTACATTTCGGCAACTACAGATGTTGTCAGTATGGTCCTGGTCGTGGAAAGACTGGAGCCATCCCCAATTCAGGAGTCCAGACCCCTCCGGGAGGGTCCGGAGCTACCTGAAGACGAGTATGGGTACCAAACCTTAGGCACGGATCCTCAAGGCGAGATGCTGGAGGATCAACACTCTTCAAACGAAGGAGTAACTGCTACAGAACAAGAAGGTCCGGACCCCTCCGGGAGGGTCCGGGTAGATGAGAAGGAAGCTCCTGGTCCCTCCGGGAGGGTCCGGACAGTCCAACTTCTAGTATACTTCATCAATGAAGTACTCTACGATGCCAAGACAAGATACATTGAGGTGCATAAACTGCTTTACGCAGTTCTCATCGCCTCAAGAAATCTTCGTCACTACTTCCAAGCCCACAAAATATCAGTGGTAACCTCTTTTCCACTACGTGCAATTTTGCATAACCCTAATTCTGCTGGGAATAATGCAAAGTTGGCAGCGGAGCTGGCAGAATTTGATCTAGAATTCGTGTCGAGACAAGCAATTAAAAGTCAAGCCTTGGCTGACTTTGTGGCAGAATGGACTCCCTCTCCATCAAACCCCGGGGGCTATAGCGAGCAGAAACAGGAGCTCAAAGTTCTGGTATTCTCTGAGCCTCACTAGATCCTCTACTTCGATGGCTCCGTGCAGAAGCAAGGGGTCGGAGTTGGAATCCTTCTCCTAGCTCTGACTGGAGAGAAGGTCAAGTACATGGTACACCTTGATTTCAAGGCAACCAACAATATGGCGGAGTATGAAGCCCTCATCTATGGACTCAAAGTGGCACTATCTTATGGTGTCAAACAGCTATTGGTGAAGGGAGATTCACAACTCATCATCAAACAAGTGAAAGGTGAAGTGCGAAAGGGAGATTCACAACAATTCTCAATTAGTTGCTTATCTCCGTGAAGTCCAGAGGCTTCAGAAGAACTTCGAAGTCCTGGATCTCCATCATGTTCAATGCCTTCATAACTCCGAAGCTGATGAACTCTTGACGAAAGACTGAACCAGAGCTCTGGCTCCTGATGGAATCTTCGTTCGGAGGTTGTCAAAACCAACAGCTCAGCTTGCTGAACTTAGCGAAGGGAGCGAGACCAGCACCTCGAAGCTGGCAGTCCCGGTGGTCCTGTTACCATGGCGTTCACCAAGGGTCGTAGGTGCTATCAGAAGCTCCGAGCAACCCGATACACAAGACTCAGAAGCTCAAGTTAGCTACGATGCATGGATCTTGGAGATCCAGAGCTACTTGAAAGACAATATCCTTCCTGAAGACAGTGTATGCGCTGACCTGATTGTCAGATTGGCTAAATGATACACGTTGGTAGAAGGGGATCTCTATCGACGCGGTGCCAATGGCATCCTAATGCGGTGCATTGAAAGGGAAGAAGGTCGCGACCTTCTCGTGGAAATCCATGGAGGCGAGTGCGGGAACCACGCATCTTCTTGCACGCTGGTCGGTAAAGCCTTCCGGCATGGCTTTTACTGGCCTACAACACTCCAGGATGCGATTGAGCTAGTGAAGAAATGTGAAGCATTTCAGTTCCATGCAAAACAGATTCACACACCGGCTCAATCACTATAAATGATACCTCCTACATGGCCATTTGTTGTGTGGGGCATGGATATCTTGGGACCTTTCCCAAAAGCAGTCGGAGGTTACAGGTTCCTATATGTCGCCATCGACAAGTTCACCAAGTGGCCGGAAGCAACTCCAATAGTAAAAATCAACAAACAATCAGCAATCAAGTTCTTGAAGTCCATTATATGTAGATTTGGAGTTCCAAACAAAGTCATAACTGACAATGGAACTCAATTTATAAGTGCTGCATTTCAAGAATATTGCGAAAACCTCGGTATTCAACATAGCTATGCTTCAGTAGCTCATCCTGCAAGCAATGGCCAAGCCGAGAGAGCAAATGCAGAAATCTTAAAAGGACTCAAGATGCGCACATATGAGCGCTTGAAAAAGCATGGAGCCAACTGGATCTAAGAGCTTCTGTCCACATTATGGGCGAATAGGACAACACCTAACCGGTCAACTAGGGAGACCTCATTCTTCTTGGTGTACGGAGCTGAAGCAGTCCTTCCTCCGGAGATCACCTTGGGGACCCTCCGGATCTAGACCTTCGACGAAGCCACGAAGGACCAGCTCCGGCGCGAAGACCTTGACCATGTCGATGAGGGAAGGTGTCGAGAAACTGTTCAGAATGCACGTTATCGCCAAGCGCTCCGGCGCTACCATCAAAGGCATGTGCGTGACCGACAGCTTGAAGAAGGCGATCTGGTGCTCCAGAAGATACTAACTCATGAAGGGATGAACAAACTTTCCCCAATTTGGGAGGGTCCCTTCTGAGTCATTAAAGTATCCCGACTAGGGTGCGTTCGCTTGGCAACAGATGATGGGATCCCACTTCCCAATCCTTGGAACATCGAGCACCTCCGTAAGTTTTATGCTTAGAATCACGGAGGTGAGTCTATAATTACACACAATGCTTATTGTAGAGTTATTGTACAGAGTCGAGCAAGTCCTCCGGGAGAACATTCGGACCCCTCCGGGATGGTCCGGGAAGTTCAAGTAACACTTGACACAGTCACAGCACTAAAAGTGTAACTACTTGCTCTGGGCTGGCACAAGATGTCTAGCACCCTAAATGTGTCCTTGTCTACCTGTAATCCAGACCTATAATGAAAGGCATTGTTGTGTGAAAACAGACTCCACGTGCAATTACTTATTATACACGGCTCAATATATCAAATTATTTTTACCCCACTTGTCTATAATTAAGTTATGCAAATGTTTTTGAGCTTTGTTCAAGTAATTCACATGCATTACAAAGCTTATTGATAGTCCTTTTTGATCTTAACACTGCTACATAGTCTACTTGCCTGAACGCCAAGTCAACATAGGTTCGGAGTGTGCTATCGACTTAGCGTGGTCCTGCACCCTAAGTATGCCACTCTACCTGCTCCCCGACAGGCCTTAGTAGGGTCAGTACCAAAAAGGCATGTAGATCCAAAAAGATTATATCAAAATGCTCGTTATCATGCTGAGTTTCTTCGGGCTCAAAGTTAAAATAAGAACAATAAGCCACAACCAATTTATAGATAAGAGGACGAATTCTAATTTTTCTCTTGCCTATAATGTGCAGGAAAAGCAAAAATTCATAGCGATGGTGGACGACGCCAGAGCTACTAAGCTCCGACATCTCCCAAGATAGGTCCGCCGTCAACATCTAATATGTTGACGCTAGAGCTACCAAGCTCTGACCATTCCAGGGGGCTTGTCTTTGATGCTTCAAAATTGAAGACTTCAACATACTGTCATAACCTTTGGTACATGTACACATCTCAACTATACACATGTACCAGGGGGCCAACAAGACACGACACAGTATATTAAAGACAAAGTGAAATTCAAGGCAAAAAGGAGGATTTCATTAATCAAAAGAACTGGATTATTAAATTGAGATTACAAGGGACAAAAGGAGAAAAGTCCTAGCTACTGGAGGATCTAGGTCCTATGGAAAAATGAAGCAACCTTCTCAGCAGCTTCCTGGACACTAGCCTTGGTGACATCCTCCTCCTCCGTGATGATTCCTTCAAAGACCGGATCAAGGGAGAACTGTGGGCCTCGACTCTGGTAACATGCCAAGACATACTCAGCGATGTTCTTGGCCAAGGACTTACCCTCCGTATCCAGTTGATCAGTGATGACATCACCCATCGCGTCGAGTTTGCTGCCAGCAGAGCTATGTGCCGCCAGCGTTTGGTCCAGCTCCTGCGCTGGGTTCTCTGGGCGTACTAGACTGAAACCAAGAGGCACGAGGGCCCTGTCCGCCCACACCAGGGAGCCCCATACCATCACGGACTCAGTCGCCTTCGAGCTTCACAGCTCCTTCAGTGACCTCCGGGCGGCCGCAAGCTCCGAACCTTCACGAGCAAGTCGCTTAGCCAACTTAGCATGTTGATGCATGATCTCAGCAACCTGCTTCTCCTGGTCGGCCAGCTTTGTCTCCCGGAGGTTGATGCGGTTCCGTCTCTCAGCTAGGTCCTTCTCCCTGCCCTTGACTCTCTCCTCCCTAGCGGCAATGTCAGACTCTCTTTTCTAGAGCTCTTGCCCCACCTTGCAGTTCTTCTTCCTCTCTTCCTCCTTCCATAGATCCAGCTTTTACTGTGATCCACCAAATTTTTCTCACCCAGAGTAAACTTCTGGTGACCTCCGCCTCTCTTCTCACCACATCCTTCTGCTGCCCCAGGATTTTTCCTCCCTCGCCTCCAGGTCCGCTCGATGCTTCAGGAGAGTTTCATTCAACTCTGCGAGCTTTTCGTAACGCTCGTCAGCAGCGTCACGTCTCTCTTTGGCTTGCTCTAGGATTTCCCTGGAGTTAGCATCGAGCGCCCGGATGGCGGCCTCCTTCTCTTCCATCATCTTGTCCCACTACTGTAACCGGGCCTTCTCCCCTTTGATACACTCCTTCTGGTCAGCTAACCATGTCCGAGCATGCTTGGTCTCAAAATGGAGTCTGATGCGCCAATGCCTCAAGGTGTTGTCCTCCTCCTCCAAAGCTTTGCTCTCATGGTCGAAGGCAAGCTGGACCTGCCGAAGACTTGAGCAGGCATTCTCTATAGACAACACCAGAGGAATAGGTTCAGGGCCTGCTGGGACCATCTCGGCAGGCTCAAAAGGGTTCTCTGTCACAAAAATTGGGTCCCACTCTACAATAGTGGTTCCAAGGATTCCTGCAGCACTAGGGCCGCTCTCCTGGAGCCCTCCAGTGGCAGCAGAAGAACCCACGGGGGAAACTTTGACCTCTAGAGCAGTTGAAGGTGTCGCTTCCGGGTCTTCAGTCGACGGCTCCGACGTTGAAGGACCCGTTGCCGGTCCTGCAAGCTGCTCTGGCTCCGGCTCTGGTACCTCCGGGACCACCACTTCTGGAGCAGTAGCTAGAGCTTCAACTGGGGTTTCGACTGCCACTGGATCGAGCTCTGGTGCGGCGACCACCTACGGCACAGTCACCGGACCTTCAGCCACCTTCGGCACAGATGCTGGACCCCCAACCTCCTCTGGCTCAGCAGCCGGACCCTCTACCATCTCCAGCTCAGCCGCCAGATCTTCAACTGTTTCCGACACAAGGGCCGGAGCCTGGGTGATCTCCGGCTCAACAGCTGGTGCTTCAGTTACCTCTGGCCCAATAGCCAGGGTTTCCGCAACTTCCGGCTCGGAAGCTAGAACTTATAGCGTCGCTGGTGCTGGAGCATCAGCCTCTGCCGCCAAGGGCACCTCTTCTATTTCCCTCCTGCAGTCTGGCGCTACCACAGGAGCTTCGAGTGAGGACTCCGAGTCCAAGCTCACGACAGCTGGTGTCAGAGCTGTCGTGACTTCCTCCTCTGCTTGATGAGGAGGCACATCGATCGAAGCTGAAGCTTCGACATGTGCAGCCCCAGCCGTTACAACAGGTGTTGAGGCTCCGCGTCCTTTCTTCGACACCCTAGAAACAAAGGGAAGAGAAGATTAAAGACACATCCAAAAGCAAGATCAGCATTTTAGGGTAAGTAATCAATGCTTACCTTGGGACGCTACCACCCCAGTCGCCTCAGAACCTCTTCTCCTGAGGCCTAGAGCTAGAGCCCACCAAATCTGTTGAGACAACTGCTTTGGACCTCAGTTGAGGAACACTCGCAACCGCCGAAGTTCTTTCGGCCGGAGCTTCCCTTCGACGGGAAGAACTCCAAGACTTGGAGCTTCTAGCCGACACTGAGGCCGGGGTTGACTGCCCAGAGCTTACGCCTATTGAAGACGTTTGCACCGGAGAAGGAGTAGTTACAGAAGACCTCCCCCTCCGGGGAGAAGCAACCATCGTGGAAGGAGCAGGCCTAACGAACCTCCCGTCAGCATGCTTCAACTTCCTCTTACGGCTGGAAGGCTGAGCTGGCTCTTTTCCTTTTCTTTTGCTGACGTCTTCAGTCCTTGTGCTTGGGGCGGGAGCAGGACCACCCTCGGAAGCTCCAGGGATCGCCAATTTGGTGGTTGGAAGCCTCTCCACCTCACCAAGATCGCCAAGCGCCGGCATACTCCTCCGGAGGTCCCTGCTGAACTGCGCCTCCAAGTTAAGAGGAATGAAAGCCGCCGACGAAGTTAAGTCGTCGCCTTCGATGTCAATTCCATTGTAGAACTTCTTGAGATGAAGCTCCAAAGCTGCACCATCCAAGTTGGATTTCAGACCGATTTCAATCCGGTCTTCATCCATCACGCTGTTGAGGGCCCATGCAAGCTTCTCCCTCTTCTTTAGTGGAGCCCACCCGTTGACCAGGAAGTTGCAGAAGACCATGTGGGGGGTCACTCCACCTTCCACGCATTCGCGGATCCTGGTCAAGGCAGGGTTGAAGGCCTCTGACACCACCGGAACAACACTCCATGCGTTAGTGTCAACATTGGGGAGACCTTCGGGCAGCTCCAACTTCTCGTGCTCCTCTGCCGTGACGACGATCCAATCTTTCATCCAGTCGTCCCACTTGCCGGAAGGAAATGACCTCAAGTATTTGTAGAGGCATTTCTTGCGCTTCACAAAATAGTAGAATCCAAGAAATTTGTACCCCTTATCGGTGGTGTGGATGGTGAAGAAGGTGTGGAAAAGCTCGACCGAGGGGGGAATACCCACCCACATCTCGCAAAAGTGGAGGAATGCCGACACAAGAAGAAGAGAATGGAAGCCAAGGTGGTACCGCTACAGACCATAGAAGTCCAGCAGCATCAAAAGGAAAGTTGAGAAAGGTGGGATCAGCCCCACCATGGCGTATGCAGAAAAGTACACCATGTCGCCATTGCGCTCCTTCTTGAATGGGAGCTTGCCGACGCGAACCAGATGGTTGAAGGAGTCACTGGACCACCCCATGTAGGTTCGGACCTTCTTCAGATCATCATCGCTCTTGAGGCGGCTCTTGGGGAGACCCAACTCCATCGTGACAAAGTAGAGCAAAGAATGGAAAGTTAGGCGGAGTTTGGGAGGCTCTGAGCGCAAAGATGAATGAAGGCATAAAGAGTCCTCAACCCATGCGCACTTTCATTCTTAAGTAAGCCTCTGCGATGCTTGGATGGAAACTGCAATAAGATCAAAGGCACTTTCCAAAAATCTGCAACATCAATGACGAGTGGGCCTGGGGCCACCCCGACGATGAGATCGAGGTCCTTACCCAAGGCCAACTGTTCCCATGATGAGCGCCGGGAAACCCAAAGTCGGCGCTCTGACAGGGCGCGGGGAACCGATACGGTTTTTGTATTGAGAACCGGCAGTCTTCAATTGCGTGAGATCCGCACTCAAAGATCTCATCTGTCGTATTCATAACAATCCACACATCGAAGGTTCACCCCTAAACTGCCAATCTATCGGCGGACTTTTGAAAATTGAAGCGCGGGAATCGAGAATGGCCCCACCTCCAGCAGAACAACTTAACCCAAAGGGTTTCTCCCAGAGGTGGGACCAGGGGCCACTATCGGCACCCTACGTACCAGGTACCCCATGATACCGCAACAAGTGCAAGGAAGTTCCACCCATCAGAAACAAAGGCTCTCGTAGGTCCCACATGGTACATTGCACCGGACCCACTCCCCTCACATGGTTGGCTCCCGGGTTAACACGTGTAAAATAAGCCCAGAACAAAACTCCCAACCAAGGGAAGCTCTGGCAACTACACGTGTACAACAGCCCCGGACCTAGCCCCATTAGAGAGGAGCTCCGGTATTGACACGTGTACAGCAACCCAGGACCTACTCTCCCATAAGGGAAAGCCCCAGATCTGCCACGTGTGGAGCCTCCGGACCTTCATCACCAACGGAAATACAAGCCGATCATGACCATTACAGACATTCAAGGATGGTTAAGGCGACAGTTACAAGGTCTGATAGTCTCTCATTAATGCCATATTAATGACACACGATCAGTGCACCGTTAATAGGGGTAACTCTGCCATGAAGGCACGTTACCACAATATTAAATGTACTTAATACTCTTTAGACAATGTATTAGGTCATTGAGCACGCTAGGGCCACATGTCGGGCTAGGCCAGCTTCGTAACGGTCAGTCCTTAGAACTATAAAAGGGTTGTACCGCACGAGTATCAGGGACACGCTGATTCGGATCCAGGCTATTGCGATCTGACTCTAGTGAACGCACTCGCTTAATACAACTACAGAAACCCCACGGTGTAGGGTGTTACGCTCAGGCGGCCTGAACCACGTAAATCTCTAAGGTCACCATCTTTATATTGATCTCTGCGTGCCCCAACCACAAAAGAACCTCCGCGGGCTGCTTCTCAGCAGGTCCGGGGGGAGTGTCGTATTCCACACTTCAATAACCCGGGATTGGCGTTTGGACCTTGCCGGATTCTAAGGACCATGGAGTAGTCACTAAGCTACACAATATCGCTAGAAGACCTAGTATGGGGCAGCTTGGTCAATTAATTAGGCCTCTCCCAGCGTAGTATTTGTGATTAAATAGTGCAAGGAATTGGTTCAGAGTTACTTCCTCGGGATTCGCATGGCTCAAGAGGGGGCAACTGGGGTGTTGAAACGTAGTTGTCGGCTCACACTTTTGTATAGGGGCAAAAACTCAGAGGGCTGGTACGCGTCGTGAGAATCTTTGTAAAGACCTCGTAGTGATCTCCTGGCCACACAATTACCGAAGTGTGTAA
Organism: Tuctoria greenei; assembly: GCA_036927565.1. NCBI lineage: Eukaryota > Viridiplantae > Streptophyta > Magnoliopsida > Poales > Poaceae > Tuctoria > Tuctoria greenei. The sequence continues at coordinate 112,821,101 of JAYESD010000001.1, forward strand.
TGTGGGTTGCGCACCACTGGCATCAGGGAGGTTTACTTAGTCCACCAGGCATTCGACGATGAAATCACGGCTTGTGAGTAAAGGATACATTCTCTGCAGAGATTTGAAAATGTCACGACAGCCGTGCTCATGGGAAAGAGCGGCTTGGTGTCGAATTCATAATTAGTCAATGGTTGGAATGGTGGTTGGGAATGGACATTGGTATTGGTTCTTCATTCGTTATTCTGTTATGGTTGTGAATATTCACCTAGATGTTGGTTGCTAATGAAAGCTAAGGTTAGGTTTAATGCTTAGTGCTTAAATCACTATCAGCCTTTCTTTTTGATTGGTCTTCATGTTATTTATTTCCCACACTTGCTGACTTATCGATGTACACATGCGCTTGCAATACTTTTTTATTATAAATGCTTCTTAGTGAAAAGAATATTAAATGAAGACAAGTGCAAATTCAAGATGGTGCATCCGAAGATCGCGTTGCTGCTGGTCGATTTGCATTTGGTTCTCCTAGAGTTTTCCTCTTCCGCTCCTATTCCAAATTTCCTTTTTAAGGTATTAGTGTTGTTTGTATTTGTTATAGATCTGTTTATCACATTTTTTCATACATGTATGATGAAACTGATCCTGGCATTCATGTATTGGTTTTATTTTTAATAAAATCCGGTGTGACACAATGGTACCTGATCTAGCCTAATTAGCCTATCCACTCGGGATTTCTTAGTACCAAAACGAGATTAGAACCGAACAATTGATTTCGAAATCATAATCTAGATGTTGTTGGCCCCGTCAGCGCAACCTCGCTCCTCAGCTTGAGTGTCGCTCGGGCCATCGAGTCCAACCGCGGATGCTCAGAGTCCTTGACTCCCACGCTCAGTGCTGCACCTTCAGTGACTTTCGTCCTGCTCTGGAGTGCGGGTCGACAGGGGCCTCGTTGCCTTGGTGCCTCTCGATACCTTGCGTACCGGGTACCCCTCAGTACCGCGAACAATACAAGGGAGTTCTACCTGTCAGAATTGAAGGTCTCCTCAGGTCCTCACATTGCACCTGACCCGCTCCCCTCATATGGTTAGCTCCTGGGTAAACACATGTAAAGGAAAACCGGAACTAAGCTCCCAACAAAGGAAAGCTTCGGGGACAACATGTGTACAACAACCCCGGACCTAACTCCCAGCAGAGAGGAGATCCGGTGCCGACACGTGTACAGTAGCCCCGGACCAACCCTCCCGCAAGGGAAAGCTCCAGAGCTACCACGCGTGGAGCCTCCAGAACTTCATCAATGTATACAATGGCAGACCTCCTTCAACACGTTCATTCAAGTGACAATCAAAGCGGCCATTACAAGATTTGATTACGTGTCATTAATGCTCTATTAAAGACACACGATCAGATCACTATTAATAGGGGTAATGCAGCCATTAAGGCACATTATTACACTATTAACCATGCTTAATACCCGTAGATAGTGTATTAGGCAATTTAATACACCAAGGCCACATGTCGGGTCAGGTGAATGATGTAACGGTCAGCCCTTAGAACAATAAAAGGGATGCACCGCACGAACCCGGGGACATAATATCTGAGCTGATCCAAGCTATCTGGCATACTAGGCAACAGACTCACACAATACAACAACACAAACCCCATGGAGTAGGGTGTTACACTCAGGCGGCCCGAACCACATAAATCTCTTGTGTCAACATCTCGTTCCCGATCTTTAAGTGCCCCAACCGAAACAAGAATCTCCGTGGGCTACATTTGGTAGTACCAGGGGATGTGCCATTGCTACACTTCGACATTTGGTGCGCTAGGTAGGGGGTACTTCACAAGATCTCAAGATGGTGAATTCTGCCGCAGGATCATCCAACGGCAACCGTGTTGAACAACCTGCTGGAGGCAATTCCTCCAATGCTCACCAGCCAGCAGGTGCCATTGTTCCAGCAGGCAATATGGCACCACAACCATCTGTTTCGGCCAACAATGTTAGTCAACAAGATGGTGCATCAATGTCTATCACTGCATCGACAAGCAACAACCCTGAGCACACGCTCATTGCTGTGCGAGCTCTCCTACAACGCCCACCGCCTCCAGGTGCACCCCACAGTGCTATGGAGCAGTGGAGGGCTGATGTTGACCATTTGGTTGCAGCTGCAGCTGCAGGCATCAGCAATAAAGGTCCTCCCCCTTCAGGGCGAGCACCATCACAACGATGGACCTTGTCTGGCTGACTTGGTCCACAAGTCTCGCAACAAAGGAGACGCGCTGCATCCCAGCAGGTGACTTTGTTGACTCCCGGGGCACGATGCACCCACACCATTACCAGGATTCTGACCCATGACCTGCAGTGGGAACTAGATCGCCGTAACGGGCAGCAGGACGATTGTGTCCATATTGACCATGCTCGTGAAAGGCGAGAGGCTTGAGACAACCCTGCTCCCCAGGGAGTAGGAGGAGGTTGTTCTGCCATGGCCATGCATTTGCGCATAGTCAGACGACCACATAAGTTCTGCCCTCACTTTCCAGAAAAATTCGACGGAACTGTCAACCCGCCGAATTCCTCCAAATCTACTCTACTGTCGTATTGGCAGCGGGGGATGATGAGGCTGTGATGGCCAATTACTTCACGGTGGATTTAACTGGGACTGCAAGATCCTGGTTCATGAGTCTCCCTCCTGACTCCATTAATAGTTGGGCGGAGCTATGCCAGCAGTTCACTGCCAACTTCGGGAGTTCTTACACCCGGTCTGGCACTAAATTGGATTCGTTTGCCGTAAAGCAGAAATCAGGGGAATCACTGCAATCCTTCATCCAGTGGTTTCCTCAGGTACGAAATACTATTCCTTCGATCTCGATCTCTTTGGTTATCGTTGCATTCAGACAGGATGTTCGAGATAAGAAGATGCTGGAGAAGCCGGATATCAAAGAAGCCACCAGCGTTATGGAACTCTTCCGTCTAGCCGACACATGTGCTAGAGCTGCAGAAGGCCGTGAAATGCATTCCAAGCCAGCTCTAGAGGTCAACAAGAAGTCCTCCAAGACTGAAGTCACTACCTCCAGTGGTGGCAAAAAGAAAAAGAAGTCCAACAGCAAGATGAAGTCGTCGGCGGGCGCACCAGCCGCTGCAGTTGCAGCAGCTCTGGGTGGCGGGGGCCACGCCCCGAGAAATGACCTCGTCATTCATCAGAAGACGGCAATAGTTCCAAGGCATGGTGTCCAATTCACAAGACGAACAAACACAACCTGGAAGAATGCCGGGAGGTCCAGAACCTTGCTTAGCGCTATAACAAGCGTCAAGAAGAAGCTCATTTCCGTCAACAGGAAGGGAAGCAAAAAGTCGACGAAGCTCTGGCTAAAGAAGAGCTAGGTCTCCAGGACCCCAAGAAGGTCCTGAAAGCTGTTTACAACACCGCCGACGATGACTCTGACGTCTCTGACAATGAGCACCGGAAAACCCTAAACACCATCTATGGTGGTTCTTGGGACATTACCTCTCGCCGCATCCTCAAGACAATGTGGCGAGACATGCCTGTGGCAACTCCCACCGCAAATGGATGGACACCCCCATCATTTTTGATGCTTCGGAATGCCCCCAAAACATGATCGAGGCTGGCCCACTCCCGTTGATGGTGTCACCCACCATTAACAATATTCAAATCCACCATGTAATGGTGGACGAAGGTTCTGGGCTAAACCTCATAAGCTTCAAAGCTTTCGTTAAGCTTCAGATCTAGCCTTCGGACCTTCGTCCATCCCAACCTTTCTCTGGGGTAGGTCCGGGAACCATTACTCCTCTCAGTTCCATCACACTCCCAGTGACCTTCGGGACTCGGGAGAACTACAGAACGTAGAAATTGTTCTTCGACGTGGCAAAAATTAGTCTGCCGTTCAATGCCATTCTGGGCAGGCCAGCCTTGTACAAGTTCATGACCGCAACTCATTATGGTTACTTAGTGTTGAAGATGCCAATACCAACGGTGTAACACCCTCATTTTCATGCATCATGCTGAATGTGTTCTAGAGGGGGGTGAATAGGCCTTTTTGAAAATTGTAGGATCCTGCAACACTTAACAACCAGTTCAAAAACAGAGAAATCGTACTAGTCCGGTAAAGTGCGGACTAGTCCGGTGTATACGGACTAGATTGATTAGGTTTGATCGATTAACTTTGTTCTTCAATATATGCAGCAGAAGTATAGGATGAAACAAAGTGTCACAAGTTAATGAATCAGGTCATATCACAAATCAAACTTATACTTGATATTTCAACGTAAAGTAATCAAGATCAATTGGTAACCCTAGATTGATATAAAGTAAGAACAATGATCACAACAGAGAACACAAGAGATTTATCCCGTGGTTTGGTTCCCACAAAGGCAACCTACATCCACGTTGAGGAGCCCACAAAAGGACCGGGTCTTCTCCAACCCTACCGTTGTCTAATCGCCACGAAGGCCAATCCTCTTCCACTTATCTCAAAGGGGTGAATAACCAAATTCAAGGGGCTTTCTCACACATTGAGAGCTCCCTTGGATTACAACACAAGATACCACCAAGAACACACTCAAAATATTAGAATTAAAACGCAGGAGTGTGTTATAGAATCAAACCAAGAGCTCAATGTGGTGTTGAATGTGTCTCTCCAATGAACTAGAGTGAATCCTCAAAGGATTGATCTTTGTTGCACTTAATTTCTTGGAGAGATGTGGTTTTTGAAGCTCTTGGGAGGCGTGACGGTGCTAGGGTTCGAGAGGTTGTAAAATATGGCCGTACATCTCTATTTATATGGGTTTCTAAAAGTAACTGTTAGGGTTAAGAAAGATCGGACTAGTCCGTTGTGGTCACCGGACTAGTCCGGTGTGTTGCGTGTAGCAAACCCTAAGTTTTCTGAAATATCGGACTAGTCCGGCTAGGAAAGGACTTGTCCGATTTCGCTATTGGAAATCTTCGGACTAGTCCGATAGTCATCAGACTTGTCCGGACATGTGAAACCCTAAGTGTATAAGATTACAAGTCCGCACTTGGATGACTTGTCCGATTCAGATCAGAGGGTATTTCGGACTAGTCTGTGCAAACATCGGACTTGTCAGATTTGGATCAGAAAGAATATCGGACTAGTTCGGTTGTGATCGGACTTTCCGATTTTGTGTTACTTGTGAAGTGTTTTGAGGACTAGTCCGCACTGAGGAGGACTAGTCTGATTCTAGTAAGAAAGGATATCGGACTAGTCCGATGGATATCGGACTTGTCCGATTTCGTGCTGAAAGGATATCAGACTACTCTGGTGTCAGTCAGACTAGTCAGGTCTTGTGTAACTTTGTGCAATGTGTGTGTTTAATTGTGATTGAGCTCTTGGGATGTGTTTTCTTAACACACTCCATACACAATGATCTACTATTTTTCTTCCCTGAGCTCATTTCCACTTTGCTCCTCATTCTTCCCTCTTTTTGGCACTTTGCTCATTTTCCTATTAAAATCCTGCACTCATCTCAACAAAGAGGTTAGGATCCCAATTGCTTGTCATAAATCATCCAAAAGCCAAAAGGGAGTCCTAGATGCACTTTCAATCTCCCCCTTTTTGGTGATTGATGACAACCAATTGAGATTTCACAAAATATGATAAAAATTGAGATTTTCATAAAGCATGCACATATGAGTCCAAAATACATCAAGTAGAGAAAGCATAGTCCATATGTGAATTCTTTATGGTGGGATGCATAACTAAGTGCACTGAAACATTGAGAATGACATGATTGACATTTATTACCCAATAGCAAGCATATATGCCATTCTAGAGCAAAATCACAGTTTTCATAAACACTACTCACAGGATCAAATCATTGCATCACAGGAACATAATTAACATAAGATCGTTATGAAAACATTACAAGCCACAAAAGACTTAAAAAACAAAAACAACGCATAGAGCTCTCTCCTCGCAAACTGCAGCTAAGATAAGACTAAGACTCCCCCTCAATCTCTCCCCCTTTGGCATCCAGACACCAAAAAGAAGGAGAGGAGGGTCCTAGGGTCTTCACTCTTCGTTGTCGGTCCTCTCATCATCGTCTTCATCATCTTCATCTTCAGCTTGATGAGGAGGAGGAGGAGGAGGTGCGGAGGTACTCGAGCCCCCAACGCCAAAGTAGGCAAGCTCGAAGGGGGTCAAGGGCCCGAGCTCAGTGAAATCAGAATTTGAGTCTTCAGAGATTGTTGGAGACCCAATTGGCTCAATCTCCAGCTTTTGGCAAATTTGCTTCACATTTGCCTTGATATACTTCATGTCCTCCTTTCTTTTCTTGTTGAGCTTATGGGCCATCACTTCGGCATTCTTGCAGGAGGCAAAGATTGCAGCCAGGTATTTGAGAGTACCACTGGCTGAACCTTTTTGAGGGGCTGCACTAGAAGCAGGGGCAGCCCTAGCATCTTCACTTGACCTTGCCGGTGCCTCGGGACTGGAGGCCAACGAGGAAGCAGCCTGCACACTCGACTTTTGAGGAATTTGAGGCCTTAAGGGGAGATGCTCCACATCTTTCACAAACTCAATGCCGGTGACTTTCTCAATCACAACCATTAGGTAAGGAGCATAACCGCAAGATCTGTTGGGAGTGCAGGATATGTTCACCATATCATTCCAAATGTATTCCACCACATCAAATGGGCGGTCCTTGCTTATGACCCTCATCAGAGTCCGGAGGTATACTTGCACACTCCCAGCATCTCCATCCTTAGGAGCAATCGTCTTCCTCAAAACCCTGTTCAGCACCACAAAGAATGGCTTCATGTTTTTGGTGGAAGGAGGGTTGAACTTTGAGTTTGTCTCATATAGGAACTTCATCCTATCCTTGTTAATGACACCAATGTTGTGTATGACCAAGCAATCAGATCTTGTGGTGTCCAGGTGAAGCAGGTTAGCAAAATCTTCTTGAGTAATGTTGTACTTGGATCCATGGGTCATCCAAGTGACACTCTCCTCATCCTCACTAGAGAAGTGACAGGTCACAAAGAACTACGCAATCACTTCATCATTCCAGTTATTTCTGAAAGCAAAAAGATCTCTCAGTCCATGCTTCTCAATGACTCTCACTACATCAGTGAACGGTGAGCAGCCCTTCTTCTCAAAATGTGCCCAGTCAATCCACTGATTGCGTAGAACTGGTGTCTTCATTGGGAGATACACTGATATGTAGAAATCAGCATGGAAGTTGCACCAGAATCTTCCATGAGCCACTTGCTTCGGTCGGCCATACCAATCGATGCTTCTGAACTTGGCCCCCGAGTCACTGCCCTTCCCGTTGAACTTCTCTTCATTTGGCTCCCGGACCCCATCCCTTGGAGCATGAAGTTTCAACGGGCCAACCGGACCCGTAGCAATCCATTTGCCCTCGCCCTTGGCGAGGGCCACTCGATGATGCAGCTGCCTTGGAGACTGGCTTCTTAACTAGCACTTTCCTCCGAGCCTGTGGAGGAGACTGAGCTGGCTGGGACGGTCTTTCTTGGCTCTTCATGCCAAGACCCGTCGAGGTCCGAGGTGCCACCTCATGGTCCATCTCGGCCTCAAAATCGGAGACATCATTGCCGGAGCTCGACATGACATGAGAATGAGTGGTATGAATGATAATGAATGACACAAGACATAGGTGTGAAAGGGTAGCAAGGAATTGCATTAAGGAATTGAAGAATTAGGTTTTGAGTTCAGAAACATCGAACTTGTCTGGTGCACAGGTACGGACTAGTCCGGGGGACCGGACTTGTCTGTGCATGGACCAAACTAGTCCGGTTTTCATCATCAAAAAACCAAAGAGACTGGATAAATAGTGAATTCTAATGCACAACGACCTTAGCATACACGTAATACATCAAGAGAGCATGTATATAGCGAGGAATGCTAGGCTATTTGATCAACAATGAAGGAATTTGGGATTTCTAGGGTTTGAGCGAAAATTATCGAAGAAAATGCTTGAAACATGGAGATGAGGGTGTTGAAGGACGGACAAGTCCACTAGCTTCAATCCTCAAGTGTACAAGCTTAATTTCCACCCAAATGCGAAGCTTTTTGGTGGAGGGAGCAAGGAATCGCCTTGGGAGCTCGAGCACGAAGAGAGAGAGCGCGTGAGGCAAGAGTGGAGGTGAGGAAATTAGGGTTTAGCGGCGGCTAGGGTTATGGACACGCAAAATCGGACAAGTCCAGAGATGACCGGACTAGTCCGAACTTTTCCAGGGGCTATATCGGACTTGTCCGTTGTCTACAAGACTAGTCCGGCTTATCCGGCACTCTACAGATTAGTCTGCATGGGCGGACTAGTCCGGGCAACCACGGACTAGTCCGTGGTCACCAGGCAAGAATTTTAAGCCCATTCATATATATTTGAAGGTACATATTTAGAGAAAAGTGAGGCAAAACACATCAAATAATCTTGATGAATATGATCAGTAAGCATACAACAATCAAGCAATGATCATAATACACCAAGATCTAGTAATTAACATAGTGTTTCGGAGAAAAATGAGAGAGATGATTTTCACAATCCAATCAACATATTTGAAGAATTCATACAGGTATGCAACATTTCAAGCCACACTTCGAGCATCATGGATATTTAGTTCATTTCGAAGTTCACAAAAACGTTTTTCATCAAGTGTCTTGGTGAATATGTCAGCCAATTGCTTTTGAGTGTTGACATGTGAAATGGCTATGTCTCCTTTCATGGCATGTTCTCTCAAAAAGTGGTGTCTTATGTCTATGTGTTTAGTTCTGGAGTGCTCAACTGGGTTGTGGGCAATTTTAATGGCACTCTCATTGTCACAAAGGAGTGGAATATGGTTCATATTGTAACCATAGTCCCTTAGAGTTTGTCACATCCAAAGGAGTTGAGCACAACAACTCCCAGCTGCAACATACTCCGCTTTGGCTGTGGATAAGGCAATGGAATTTTGTTTCTTGGAGGACCAAGAAACTAAGGACCTCCCTAGGAACTGGCATGTACCGGAAGTGCTTTTTCTATCTACTTTGCACTCGGCATAATCTGCATCGGAGTAACCAATGAGATTGAATTTTGAGCCTTTTGGGTACCAAAGGCCAAGGTTGGGTGTATGAACTAAATATCTCAAGATCCTTTTTACGGCTGTCAAGTGACATTCCTTAGGATTGGCTTGAAATCTTGCACACAAACATACACTCAACATAATATCTGACCTAGATGCACATAAATAGAGTAGAGATCCAATCATGGAGTGATATACCTTTTGGTTGACGCTAGGTCCATCTTCATTGAGGTCTAGGTGGCCATTCGTTGCCATGGCGGTTTATGGTCTTAGCCTTGTCCATGCCAATCTTCTTGAGTATGTCCTGCATGTACTTGGTTCGGCTTAGGAACGTCCCTTCCTTCTGTTGCCGTACTTGGAATCCCAGAAAGTACTTTAACTCTCCCATCATTGACATTTCAAACCTGTCTATCATGATTTTACTAAATTCTTCACAAAAAGATTGGTTAGTTGACCCAAAGATTATATCGTCATCATAAATTTGACAAATAAAAAGATCATCATCAAAATTCTTTGTAAATAGTGTATAATCTACTTTGCCAATCTTAAAGCCATTTTCAATTAAGAAATCTCTGAGACACTCATACCAAGCTCTAGGAGTTTGTTTGAGGCCGTAGAGAGCCTTACGCAATTTAGACACATGGTCGGGGAACTCTTCGTCTTCAAACCCGGGTGGTTGCTCCACGTACACCTCTTCCTTGATTGGTCTGTTGAGGAAGTCGCTTTTCACATCCATTTGATACAGCTTGAAATCATGGTGAGTAGCATATGCAGGTAATATTCTAATAGATTCAAGCCTAGCTACTGGAGCAAAAGTCTCATCGAAATCCAAACCTTCGACTTGTGAATACCCTTTGGCCACAAGTCATGCCTTGTTCCTTGTCACCACCCCTTGTTCATCTTGTTTGTTGCGGAAGACCCATTTGGTGCCGACGATGTTTGCATTGGGTCTTGCCACAAGTTCCCACACTTCATTCCGCTTGAAGTTGTTCAATTCTTCTTGTATTGCCACAACCCAGTCCGGATCTTTCAATGCATCTTCAACCCTACGTGGTTCCAAAAAGGATACAAATGAATAGTGTTCACAAAAGTTAGCTATGCGAGATCTAGTGGTCACTCCCTTTTTGATGTCACCGATGATGTTGTCGATTGGGTGATCCCTTTGGACGCATTGGTGTACTCTTGGGTGTGGCACTTGAGGAGTTGTATCTTCATGATCATCTGCTTCTCCCCCTAAGTCATTGCCTTCATTGACTTGTTTATTATCTTCGTATCCTTGTGGTTGATCTTGTGTTGAAGCTCCCCCTTGATCGTTGATCTCCTCTTGTGGTTCATCTTCCTCACGTACGTGTGGAGGTGGCTTTTGTGGTCGAACCTCACCTGGAGCCATTCTTTACAATGCTTGACAAGGAGATTCTTATTTACCTAGTTCACATGGATCAACTTGCTCCTTTTGGGAGCCATTAGTCTCATCGAAGACTACGTCACGTGCTACATCAACAAGTCTGGAGGTCTTGTTGAAAACATGATAGGCGTAAGTGTTCGAATCATAACCAAGCAAGAAACCTTCATCGAACTTTGAAGCGAACTATGAAGTCCTAAGCTTCTTGTTCAAGATATAACATGGATAACCAAAAACATGAAAATATGAAATATTTGGTTTGTTACCGGTGAGTAGATCATATGGTGTCTTCTTGAGTAGTCGATGAAGATAGAGTCGATTTACGGCGTGGCAAGCGGTGTTAATCGCTTCCGCCCAAAATCGATCTGATGTCTTGTATTCATCGAGCATTGTTCTTGCCATTTCTATGAGTGTTCGATTCTTTCTTTCGGCAACTCCATTTTGTTGTGTGGAGTATGGCGCTAAAAATTCGTGCTTTATGCCTTCTTCATCAAGGTACTCCTCCACTTGCGTGTTCTTGAACTCCGTGCCGCTGTCGCTTCGAATATTCTTGATCGTCAATGAGAATTTGTTTTGAGCTCGCTTGAAGAACTTCTTGAGTGTTCCTTGTGTCTCTGACTTATCATGCAAAAATAAAACCCAAGTGAAGCGATAAAAATCATCAACGACAACTAAACCATATTTGTTACCTCCGATGCTTATGTAGGCTATTGGACCAAACAAGTCCATGTGTAGAAGCTCGAGTGGTCTTGTTGTAGTCATGACGTTTTTTGCGGGGTGAGGTGCTCCAACTTGCTTCCGGGCTTGACACGCGCTACAGGGTCTATCTTTCTCAAATACAACATCCTTCAAACCTCAGATGTGATCGCCTTTGAGGAGTTTTTGAAGGTTCCTCATACAACCATGCGCTAGTTGTCTATGACACAGCCAACCCATGTTGGTCTTTGCAATCAAGCATGTGTCAAGTTCAGCTTTATCATTGTTGAAGTCAACAAGATAGAGCTTTCCCTTTAACATACCCTTGAATGCAACGGAACCATCACTCCTCCTAGAAACAGTCACACCCTCATTAGTGAACAAGCAATTATAACCTTTGTCGCATAATTGAGATATGGATAGTAGGTTATAATCTAGAGATTCAACATGTAAAACATGAGAAAGTGTGTGTTTGGAGGATATTGCAATTTTACCGGTACCGAGTACCCGTCCTTGAATATTATCTCCAAAGTAGATGCCCTCGTTTGGGTCCTCATTCTCTTCATATTCCACAAACATTCTTCTTTCCCCGGTCATATGATTTGTTGCATCCACTGTCTAGCACCCATTTAGATCCACCAGAGGAATAAGCCTGCAAAAAAAAAATCATGCCTTGGTTTTAGGTACCCAAGCTTGCTTGGGTCCTTGGAGGTTAGTTACAATGCATTTGGGCACCCACACATGAGACTTGGTGTTCCCATGGCGCGGCCCAACATAATGAGCATAAACATTGCCAAAGTTATTTCTCATTAACACATAGGAGGCATCAAAAGTTTTAAACAATAGCTGTTATTGTTTATGTACAGGACTAGTCTGGGGGGCCGGACTTGTCCGAACACCGACCGGACTAGTCCGGTGTTCCTGTGCAGTTACAGTCTTAATCTGTGACTTTCCAGTTTGAGAGGGCCTTCCTTTCACAAAGGTAATCCACTCCTTGTTATTCTTATGGCTTCTAGCATGTTGCTTTTCACCATAAGAATAACCAATGCCATATTTGACATTTGGAGGTATTTTGACCAAGTATGCACTATGTGCATATTTGATCTTCTCCATTTCAAATATGCCACTTTGGGCAGGATGTTTTTCCTTTGTAGAAGTTGGCTTATCCTTCAAACTGGTGTCACTTTTCTTACATGTGCATGCATGAGCAAAATCAGTTTTAGTTAGTTGAGAAGGTGAACTCGAAGAGGAGGAAGGTTCACTTAGCTTGAGTGACTCAACCTGCACATCAAGGATCTTGTTGACCTTGATCAGGTCAGCAAGTTGGTCCTTGATGGTGGCATTTGAGTCAGTGAGCTCCAGGCAAGTTTCCTTGCTCGAGGCTAACTCAAGCTCTAGTGATTTGCTTCGTTCCTTTTCAAGTTCTAGAAGTTTATCAAGTTCGACATATTCCTCCTTTTGGGAGATGATCATGTCCTCTTGACGATGTATTAACCTCTCCTTCTCAACAAGTTGATCATGCAAAAATTTCATTTTAGTAGCTGTTTTCCTATCTAGTCCAATAAGCATGTCCTCATTATCACTAGAGTTCATCATCTCTAGAATAGGAATGCCCAAAAGGGGTTTTAATGGTTACCTTGTGTTTACCTTCCTTTGCCATAAGGCAAGCGCCATCTCCCTTCCATGCGCCAAGTGTGGGGAAAAGGGTAGACTTCTTGGATGACTTCTCAATGGCGATGCTAGCCATCTCTTCTTCTTCGGATGATGAGGACTCATTATTTGAGTCCCACTCTTTCCCAATGTGCGCTTGTTCGACTTGTTTCTTCTTCTTGAAGAATTTCTTGGGTTGAGTCTTGGCTTCTTTGGTCTTCTTCTTGTTCTCCTCATATGGGCAATCAATTATAAAGTGGTTTTACACACCACAATTATAGCATGCCCGCCTCAACTTTGGATTCGTTCTTTCCTTGTACTTTCCTTCGCTTGACTTTGCACCTTGTCTCTTTTTCATTATTCTCTTGACTTTCTTCATGAACAATATCATGTCTTCTTCATCCAATTCACTGCTTTCGTCGTCACTATCTTCCTCTAGTTGTGGTTCTCTAGCTTCCTTGGATAGGGGCTTGAGAGTGGACTTCAAAGCAACCCCTTTCTTCTTTGCTGAAGTGAGGTCGGCAATCTCCTTGACATGTTTTGCTTGTTTTTCCATTATGTCGAAGTTGATGATCTTCCCAAGCAGTTCATCTAGAGTCATCCTTTTGTATCCGGGGCTTTCTCTGATCATGGAGAATAGTGTGATGTTGCGAGGCATAAAAGCTCTAAGGATGAGCTTTACCACCTCGTGGTCGTTCCACTTCTTACTTCCGTATGATCTGATCTTGTTGACGAGTGTCTTTAATCGATTGTACATGTCTTGGGGTGACTCATCTTCTTCAATTGCAAATTTTCCTAACTTGCCTTCAATCTTCTCGATTTTTGCTTCACGCACATGTCGCTCACCTTCATGTGCAGTTTGTAGTGTGTCCCATATCTTCTTTGCAATCTTGAGTCCATCCACCTTGGTGAACTCATCCCGACTGAGTGAAGAGGTAATTAAGGCCGTGGCTTGAGCATTTCGGTGAATTGCCTGCTCTTGGCTGGGGGTAAGCTCTTCGTCGTCGTCCGGGATATCTATCCCTATGCACACAATATGCCATAAACTTGTATTGAGGGAAATTAGATGCATTTTCATATTTTGCCTCCACATTGAGTAATCACTTCCACCAAAGTGTGGGGCTTTTCCAAGTGGGTTAGATAAATAATGATTGCTATTGGAATTGAGACGATCATAGTTAAAAGGATATCGGGAGTAGTCGGTGTGACTACTCCCCTTCTTCTTCTCTTCGACATTCACTTTCCCTTTGGAAAGTGTCTTCTTTCTTAGGAGCGCCTTTAGCTCCAGCGTCTCCTCATCGTCGTCCTCAAAGTCTTGAATGGCTTCGAGGAGTTTCTCCACCTTGAGGTTCTTTTCATCATCGACCTTCTCTTGGTTGTTGATCTTGTGGGTGTCCTTCATGTCCGGCATGATCTCCTTCGAGCGATTAGTGTCTTTCTTGAAGAACCTACTCCGATACTAATTGAATGTGGCCTAGAGGGGGGGTGAATGTGCCTTTTTGAAAATTGTCGGATCCTGCAACACTTAACAACCAATTCAAAAACAGAGAAATCAGACTAGTCCGGTAAAGTGCAGACTAGTCTGGTGTATATGGACTAGATTGATTAGGTTTGATCGATTAACATTGTTCTTCAATATATGCAGCGGAAGTATACGATTAAACAAAGTGTCACAAGTTTATGAATCAGGTTATATCACAAATCAAACTTATACTTGATATTTCAACGTAAAGTAATCAAGATCAGCTTGTAACCCTAGATTGATATCAAGTAAGAACAATGAACACAACAGAGAACACAAGAGATTTATCCCGTGGTTTGGTTCCCACAAAGGCAACCTACATCCACGTTGAGGAGCCCACAAAAGGACCGGGTCTTCTCCAACCCTACCCTCGTCGGATCGCCATGAAGGCCAATCCTCTTCCACTTATCTCAAAGGGGTGAATAACCGAATTCAAGGGGCTTTCTCACACGTTGAGAGCTCCCTTAGATTACAACACAAAATACCACCAGAACACACTCAAAATATTACAATTAAAACGCAAAAGTGTGTTATAGAATCAAACCAAGAGCTCAATGTGGTGTTGAATGTGTCTCTCCAATGAACTAGAGTGAATCCTAAAAGGATTGATCTTTGTTGCACTTAATTTCGTGGAGAGATGTGGTTTTTGAGGCTCTTGGCAGGTGTGACGGCGCTAGGGTTCGAGAGGTTGTAAAATATGGCCGTACAACTCTATTTATATGGCTTTCTAAAAGTAACCGTTAGGGTTCAGAAAGATCGGACTAGTACGTGGTGGTCACCAGACTAGTCCGGTGTGCTGTGTGTAGCAAACCCTAAGCTTTCCGAAATATCGGACTAGTCTGGCTAGGAACGGACTTGTCCGATTTCGCTACTGGAAATCTTCGTACTAGTCCGATAGTCATCAGACTTTTCCGGACATGTGAAACCCTAAGTGTATAGGATGACAAGTCCGCACTTGGAGGACTTGTCTGATTCAGATCAGAGGGTATTTCGGAGTAGTCCGTGCAAACATCGGACTTGTCCGATTTGGATCAGAAAGAATATCGGACTAGTCCGGTTGTGATCGGACTTGTCCGATTTTGTGTGACTTGTGAAGTGTTTGGAGGACTAGTCCGCACTGGGGAGGACTAGTCCGATTCTAGTCAGAAAGGATATCGGACTAGTCCGATAGATATCGGACTTGTCCGATTTTGTGCAGAAAGGATATCGGACTAGTCCGGTGTCAGTCGGACTAGTCCAGTCCCGTGTAACTTTGTGCAATGTGTGTGTTTAATTGTGATTGAGCTATTGGGATGTGTTTTCTTAACACACTCCATACACAATGATCTACTATTTTTCTTCCTTGAGCTCATTTCCACTTTGCTCATCATTCTTCCTTCTTTTTGGCACTTTGCTCATTTTCCTATTAAAAACTTGCACTCATCTCAACAAAGAGGTTATGATCCCAATTGCTTGTCATAAATCATCCAAAACCCACAAGGGAGTCCTAGATGCACTTTACATGTCCTACATACATTCATATACATGTTTAACATTAATCCACATAAAGAGGAATGAGTTTAAAATTGATTTGGAACAAAACCACACTTAACATTCTGGAAAGTGCGGACTAGTCTAATTTTTGTGCGAACTAGTCCGATTTCTCTCTTACCTCGGTCGGACTTGTCCGTTTTTGCTGCAAACTAGTCCGATTTTGCCTCTGGACACTTTTGGACTTGTCCGGTCTTATGCGGACTAGTCCAGTGTTCTAAGAATCCTTGAAAATTTGCTAAGTCTCTAGAACTGTTCAAACTAGTCTGGTGTTCCAGCGGCCTTGTCCGTTTTCATCTCTGACTAAAGTTGGACTTGTCCGATTTTTGGCCAGACTTGTCCGATTTCTTTCTCACTAACTTCGGACTAGTCTGGTCCTTTGTTTTACGACTTGTTTCTTGGGTTTCATGTTAAGTGGGCCTAGGGACATTGTGCCTAACTCTTTTAGAGCCCATGTGGGACTCTAAACCAACCTCTACTCATCTCGAACTCGAAATCCATCTAACCCTAGCCTCCACCTCTATATAAACAACCCCACCCCTTGGCTTGACTTTTATTTGCCACTTTTCCACCCCACCCAAATCCTAGTTCGTGCAGAGCCACCATCATGGAGGGAGGAGGAGATCCCAAGCAAGAATAAGAAGAGGAGGAAACGAAAGAGGATCAAGATCTCCATCAAGTTTCGTTCTTCATTACCAAATCATCTCCAAGTTCATCACCAACCCTAGATCATCGAGATCCAAGTGCTACCTCCATGTTTCTCGATTCATTGGAGTCCTAAACACTTGGTATACCTTCTATTTCCTTTCCCTTACGTGAATTCTACCCCTAATCTCCAAAATTCCGTCGATCTAGAAAACCCTAATCTGCTGATCTCGTAAAGTGCGGACTTGTCCGGTCCTATGCGGACTAGTACGTTTTTCCTGGTTAATTTCTATTGAATTAATTCTAAAATTAGATCTAATCACATCCAAACCCGTATAAACTTGTTAAAAGCTATTAGAACTAGTTAGTGATCATTAAAAGCAATCTATTAACAACTTCTACCTTGCATTTGCATTAATCATGCATGTCATGTCATATTGAGTAATATTTGTGCACTCTTTGATTGTGTTTCTTATTTGTATGTTTATTGTGCAGATTAGACGGATTTGTGCTAGAGAGTGCCGCACAGGATCTCCAGCACCAAGCACCAAGAGTTTGAAGGCTTTGACTCGAATCAATCCCAAGAGCAAGGCAATTGTCCTTGAAGCATATTGATCCTATTTTAAAATAAGTGTTTTGTTTGCAAAACTGCATGCTTGTGTCAATTTGATGGGAATCTTATGGTAGGAAGTTTACTAGCTTTGTTTGACCACCCTTGTCACCTGGAATATATGGTAGAGAGTCGCGATGGGATTTTTACATTTTTGCTTCGCTTAATCAACTGGGATGGAAAAACAACTATACCACTCAAATTAATTATGCATGGATGAGATTATGGTTAACATGAACTAGTTAATATGATATGGTAATGGGTGATCTAAGAAAGCCTGGTATGTGGATGAGTTGGATGTTATGGTGGTTTTGCTTGCTTTAGATCTAAGGACCGGTTCATGGAGCGACCATCCATGATTTACAGTGCCACCACGAGGCCAAGTATGGGTGCAGCGTAGTTGATTAGTTAGGGCTTTGCCAGTTCTATTTAGACCATTAAGGATGCTCAGGGAAGGGGTAGTCGAATTGGGTTTATTGATGATTGGTGGGACTACCCTGGGGTCCGAATGGCTCAAGAGGGGGCCCTTGGTTGAAGATGTGCTCAGTTGGAGACATCGCCATCGACGAAACCTCAGTGGGGTCTAAATAGGCTAGTAATCCCTTTGTAAAGGCTATTTTTTGATCTCTTGGCCACATACCTACGGAAGTTTGAGACGGCATAATCTAGATTCTATAGTCATCGAAAGGTGATAAAATCACAAATACGTGGGTAAAGTGGTACAACCTCTGCAGAGTGTGTCTAAAACTATCATGATAGTCATGCTCCCGGTTATGCGCAACCTGGACCCTTACATGATCATAGGAAACTTGGGATTTGGGATGGTTATGGTTGGTATTATTGTTATGGTTGGTATTATGGTTATGGTTGGTATTATGCTTGTAGGTGGTTATGAATAGAATTCTGGTATCGAATATGGATAGTGGTATATGATGATGGATATGGAATATGGACTGGTATTATGATAACTACATGAATTATGATGGGTTTATTTCATATACATGTAATATATTACTTTTCAAATGTTTTAATGTACTTTTCAGCACTTAACCATTATTATATTCGTCATTTGTATCAGCTACATGTCATACTTTCCACACTTGCTGAGTATGACATGTACTCACTCTTGCAATCCCCCCCAACAGTTGCAGGTCAGATTTGGGAGTATAACGATGATAATGCGGAGTTCTAGGCCGTGTCTGCCGTCAGCTTTGCCTCTGGTCTTGATTGGAGATGCGCTATACCCTATCACTTATGCTGTCTAGCTGTTTAGTTTGCTGATTTAGTTTATTTTTGCTGCATTAGTTGAACTTGTCATTAATATTTATTAGAACCTGTATTCGAGGATGATATGGTTTGTGTAATAAAATTTGGTTAATTAATCTTGTTCTGTGGTAATTTTCTGTATACTCTTTTGTGAATGCACTCGTGTATGTGTCTTGAACATCCTGGGCACACATATGCATTCACTTGGTTCATTTTCGGAACCGGGTGTCACAGATTGGTATCAGAGCCATAGGTTGACCGTAGGACGCAGCCTAGATAGCATGGACACTTTAAAGCACATAGAAACACTCAGGAATCAGTCTGTTCTTGCTTGGTGTGTTGCTTGCTATATATTGTTTGCTTGTGTGCTTAATAGAGGATTTTGGAATGCTTTAGCATTGCCATGTCCACGTAGGCTAGTTAGTTGTCTTGTTTCATATCCCTTGATGCATATAGTTGGGGACATTTTCTAATTCTTACCTATTGCTTTTCTCCAAATGGTGAGGAATTGCAACCAGAGGGATGCTAATGATGAGGAGGAGAACCATGGAGCACCTTAGAACAACAATGGACAAGGACCTGCTCATGGAGCTATCAACATTAATCAACTTTTTTCTATGCAAAACCAGCTCATGCAGACCATGATACAAACTATGGGTAAGTTGTAGGATGGCAATAACAACAATCAGCCCCACATGCCTCCATTGCCACCCCCGTCTCCTCATAACCGGTTGGGAGAGTTTGAGGACTAGGCCACCGACCTTTGCTCAAGCTGCTGACCCTATGGATGCTGATGATTGGCTCAAGTCTGTGGAGAAGAAGCTTGCTATAGTCATATGCAGCGACCGGAAGAAGGTTCTATTTGCATCTCATCAACTAGTTGGAGCAGCTGCCGATTGGTTCGATTCACTATGCAATGCTCATGAGAACCAAGAGAGAATTACTTGGGCCGAATTCAAGGAGAGTTTCTGTTCTCATTATGTGCCCGAGGGTGTTATGATCTTGAAGAGGTAAGAATTTGATAACTTGAGGCAAGGAAGATTGAGTGTGGGTGGATATCTCAATAAATTCACTCAACTCTCAAGATATGCACCTGAGTATGTTAGCCGGGACAGCCGGAAGCAATACTTGTTCATGAGGGGCTTGAACAATGAGGTCCAAGTGCAATTGCTCAACTGTGATTATGCCAATTTTCAGAAGCTTGTGGACAAAGCAATTGTGGTTGAGAACAAGATTTGTGAGATGGAACAGGATAACAAGAGGAAGGCGCCATATAAGGACGGCCGCAAGGAAGTAATGTGCGCCCTCGCTTTGCGCCTCCTAATGCGCCATACTACAGCTCCTTTGCTCCTATACAACGCCCTGATTATGCACTGCGCCCAACTCAGTTCGCGCAGCAGCGCCCTGATATGCAAGAATTTAGGCCTCCAATGCCTTTTGCACCTCGTGCTAATCTTCCTGGTGCAAATGTTCAAAACCAAGCTCACCCCAATAATCCCGGTGGACTAAAGAAGTGCTATACATGTGGAGAAGCTAGACACTTTGCACATCAATGTCCTAAGTGAGGCCTTTGTCAAGGAAGCAATGCGCCGAAGCAAAACCCAAGATCCAATGGAGTACAGCCGCAAGGAAGCCGTGGACAGCAGAATTTTGCTCGTGGCAACGTGAACCATGTCTCTACAGAGGATGCTCAACAAGCGGATGACGTGGTCATTGGTATGTTTCTCGCGAAATCCAACCCCGCGACTATGTTATTGTGACGCCCGATTCCGAAAAATGAACCAAGCTAACGCATATGTGTGCCCAGGATGTTCAACACACATACACGAGTGCAATCACAAACGATATATAGATAGTTACCACAGAACAAGATTAGTTAACCATATTTTATTAAACAAACCATATTATCCTCGAATACAACCTCTAATGAATATTAATGACAAGTTCAACTAATGCAACGAAATACTCTAATTAAGCAAACTAAATAGCTAGGTAGCATAAGCAATAGGGTATAGCACAGCTCCAATCAACACCATAGGCAAGCTGACCGTAGACACGGCCTAGAACTCCGCATTATCACTATTAAACTCCCAATCCTGACCTGCAACTGTTGGGGGGGATTGCAAGAGTGAGTACATGTCGTACTCAACAAGTGTGGAAATTATGACATGTGGCTCATTCAAATGACGACAATAATAATGGTTGAGTGCTGAAAAGTACATTAGAACATTTGAAAAGCAATATATTGTATGTATGTGAAGTAAACCCATCATAATCATAAGTAATATCATAATACCAATCTGAATTCACTACCATCATCAATAATTCCAGATTTCACCATTTGCCAATAACCATAATTCCAACCATAACCATCCCAAATACCATTATACCAAGTCCCCCCAAGGCATGGAAGTTGTCTAGGTGCTCATAACTTGGAGCACGACTATCATGATAGTTTTAGACACACTCTGCAGTGGTTGTACCGCTTTACCCACGTGTTCGTGATTTCATCACCTGACGACTAGAACCTCTATTATGCCACGTCACACTTCCGTCGGTGTGTGGCCAAGAGATCACAAAATAGCCTTTACAAATGGATTACTAGCCTATTTAGACCCCACCGAGGTTTCACCGATGGTGATGTCTCCTACAGAGCACATCTTCAACCAAGGGCCCCCTCTTGAGCCATTCGGATCCCAGGGTAGTCCCACCAATCATCAACAATCCCAATCCGACTACCCCTTCCCCGAGCATCCACAATGGTCCAAACAGCACTAGCAAAGCCCTAATTAATCAGCTACGGCACACCCATACTTGGCCTCGTGGTGGCACTGTAGTCCTGGCCTATTCTCGCATGAACCGGTCCTTAGATCTAAAGCAAGCAAACCACCATAACATCCAACCCATCCACATACCAGGCTTGCTTAGATCATCCATCATTTTAACCTGTTCATGTTAACAGAATAACATTAATGCATAATTAAATGTGTAGTGTTGTTTTCCCATCCCAATTAATTAAGCGATGCAAAAGGTAAAAAGCCCTTCCCGACTCTCTATAATAAATTCCAGGTGACAAGGGTGGTTTAACAAATCTAGTAAACTTCCTACCATTGGATTCCCATCAAATTGACACAAGCATGCAGTTTGCAAACAAAACATTTATTTGAAAAACAGGATCAATATGGTTCAAGGACACTTGCCTTGCTCTTACTGTTGATTAGGGTCAAAGCCTTCAAATTCTTGGTGTTGGAGATCCTCCACGGCACTTTCTAGCGCAAATCCGTCTAATCCGCACAATAAACATACAAGACAAGAAACACAATCAAAGAGTGCACAAATATTACTCAACATTACATGACATGCATGATTAATGCTAATGCATGGTATAACTTGTTAATAGATTGCTTTTAATGATCACTAACTAGTTCTAATAGATTTTAACAAGTTTATACAGGTTTGGAGTTGATTAGATCAAATTTTAGAATTGGTTGAACAAAATTTAACCAGGAAGACGGGACTAGTCCGCTAGGGACCGGACAAGTCCCCACTTTGCGAGATCAACAGATCAGGGTTTTCTAGATCAACGTCAACTTGGAGATTAGGGGTTGAATTCACGTACGGAAAAGATAATAGAAGGTATGCCAGGTGTTTATAACTCCAATGAATCAAGAAACTTGGAGGTAGCACTTGGATCTTGGTGATCTACAGTTGGTGTTGAACTTGGAGATGAATTGGTGATGAAGAACAAAACTTGATGGAGATCTTGATCCTCTTTCGTTTCCTCCTCTTCTTCTTCTTGCTTGGGATCTTCTCCTCCCTCCTTGATGGTGGCTCTCTACGAACTAGGGTTTGGGTGGGGTGGAAAAGTGGCAAATAGATGTCAAGCCAAGGGGTGGGGTTGTTTATATAGAGGTGGAGGCTAGGGTTAGATGGATTTCGAGTTTTAGAGGAGTAGAGGCCGGTTTAGAGTCTCACGTGGGCTCGAAAAGAGTTAGGCACGACGTCCCTAGGCCCACTTAACTTGAAACCCAAGAAACAAGTCGTAAAACAAAAGATCAACTCGGAGTCACGAAATATGGGACAAGTCCGAAAAGGACCGGACTAGTCCGAAGTTGTCCAGAGAGAAAATCGGACAATTCTGGCCTAAAATCGAACAAGTCTGACTTTAGTCAGAGAGGAAAACGGACAAGTCCGCTGGAACACCGGACTAGTCCGGAAAAGTCTAGGGACTTAGCAATTTTTCAAGGATTCATGGAATATCAGACTAGTCTGCACAAAATCGGACATGTCCGAAGGTTTCCAGAGGCAAAATCGGACTAGTCCGCAGCAAAAACAGACAAGTCCATTTTTAGTCAAAGAGAAATTGGACTAGTCCTCAGTAAAATCGGACTAGTCTGCACTTTCCTGCATTTTAAGTGCGGTTTTGTTCCAAATCAATTTTAAATGCTCCAAATCAATTTTAAACTCGTTCCTCTTTATGTGGGTTAATGTTAAACATTTATATGAGTGTATGTAGGGCATGATTCATGAAAATGAGGGTGTTACAGTTATTTGATTATGGAGCATCTCATTCTTTCATTGCATCGAAGTATGTTGCCAAGTATAGTTTGCCTATCTCTCATATGAAGTTTACTCTGTTGGGTAAGTCTCCTGGAGGGCAGATGAGGACAAATATAGTATGTCCAAAAGTAAGCCTTAGAATAAGGCGGTAGACTTCTCTGCCAACCTCATTGTTTTAGATTCTCAAGGATTGGACAGTATACTTGGTATGGACTGGTTGAGGAAGCACAATCGAGTTATTGAGTGTGCCACGAAAACGGTAAAGTTGACACATGAGGAAGGGATCACTGTAGAATTTGAAGCATCCCAAACCGCACCGAAACAATTGGAGCTGAATCATATGGACGGTGCCGCAATTGAGGAGATTCCAGTGGTGTGTGAATTTTTGGATGTTTTCCCGGACGAGTTGCCAGGTATGCTAACTGATCGAGACATTGAGTTTGTTATTAATTTAATACCTGGAACTGCACCTATAGCTAAGAGGCCGTATAGGATGCCTCCTATGGAATTAGTGGAGCTCAAGAAGCAAATTCAAGAGCAACTAGAGAAGGGTTTCATTCGGCCCAGCTCTTCACCTTGAGCAGCGCTCGTTCTATTTGTGGACAAGAAGGATGGATCCCAAAGGATCTGCGTAGATTACCGAGCTCTCAACTAGGTAACAACCAAGAATAAGTACACCTTGCCACGCATAGAAGACTTGTTTGATCAGATTAAGGGTGCTTGTGTCTTCTCTAAATTGATTTGAGGTCGGGATACTTTCAAATGAAGATTATACCATCGGACATACCCAAGAGAGGTTTTAGGACGCGGTATGGATCTTATGAGTACACCGTGATGTCCTTTGGATTGACCAATGCACCTGCGTACTTTATGTACCTCATGAATAATTTCTTCATGGAGTACTTGGATAAGTTCGTTGTGGTGTTTATTGATGACATTATGATCTACTCGAAGGATGAGAAGGAACATGAGGAACACTTGGGGCTTACGTTGCAGAAATTGAGGGAGCATCAATTGAATGCCAAGTTCAACAAGTGTCAGTTTAGGTTGAGAGAGGTGTCGTTTTTGGGTCATATCATCTTAGGAGGAGAAGTATCGGTTGACCCCGGAAAAGTGAGAGACGTGTTGAAGTGGGAACCATCAAAAAATGTAAAGGAAATAAGGAGTTTCCTTGGGATGGCTGGATATTACCGTCGGTTCATCAAGGACTTCTCCAAGATAGCCAAGCCAATGACAGAATTGCTAATGAAGGGAAAAGCTTTCCATTGGACTCAAGCGTGTCAAGAAAGTTTTGAGGAGTTGAAGAAGAGGTTAACTACAGCCCCAGTTTTGATATTGCCGGATGTAAGCAAGAGTTTTGATATTTATTGTGACGCATCGAGACAGGGACTTGGATGCGTGCTTATGCAAGAAGGTCAAGTGGTTGCATATGAATCGAGGCAATTGAACAAACATGAACAGAATTATCCAGCGCATGATTTGGAACATGGTACCATGATACACGCATTGAAAATTTGGAGACACTACATCCTTGGACATAGGTGTGAAATTTATACAGATCACAAGAGTCTTAAGTATATTTCCACAGAAACGGATCTGAATTTGAGGCAACAGAGATGGTTGGAGCTCATCAAAGATTATGATTTGGGGATCAACTATCATCAGGGAAAAGCCAATGTAGTGGCTGATGCTTTGAGTAGAAAAGGAGTAAGTCATCAACTCACAGTTCGAGAGTTACCATCCGAGTTATGAAAGGAGTTTGAACAGTTGAACCTTGGATTTGTAAATGAGATGGAAATGATGGAGTTAAACCCAACATTGGAGCAAGAAATTTGGTAAGGTCAAACCAAGGATGAGGAAATTCAAGAAATCAAGGAAAGGACCCAAGAGGGGAGAGAATTCAGATTTGATGAGGATGAACATGGTACCTTATGGCTGGGAGAAAGGATTGTCGTGCCTAATGTGAAGCTTATTCGGGAGACAATATTAAAAGAGGCACATGACTCACCTTACTCAATTCACCCCGGTTGTACGAAGATGTACAAAGACTTGAAGACTTGCTATTGTTGGGATAGCATGAAAAAGGAAATAGCTGAATATGTAGCATTGTGTGATGTGTGTCAACGGGTCAAGGCGGAACATCAAAGGCAACCTGGATTATTGCAACTAGTGAAGATCCCAGAATGGAAGTGGGAAGAGATCGATATGGACTTCATAGTTGGTTTACCACATACTCAGTGTGGTTATGACTCAATTTGGGTAATTGTGGATCGGTTAACTAAGTTAGCCCACTTTATTCCCGTCAAGACCACCTATAATGGAGAGAAATTGACGGAACTGTATATGGGAAGTATAGTGTGTTCGCATGGAGTTCAGAAGAAGATAGTATCGAATAGAGGTTAACAATTGACTTCCAGGTTTTGGCATAAATTGCATGAAGTGGGAACAAGGTCAAATTTTAGTTCAGCATATCACCCTCAAACGGATGGACAAACCGAGAGGACCGATCAGATTTTAGAGGACATGTTAAGAGCTTGTGCTTTAAAGCATTGGAAAAGTTAGGACAAGAGCTTGCCATATGCAGAATTTTCATACAACAATAGTTACCAAGCAAGCTTGAAAATGTCACCATATGAAGCGCTTTATGGAAGGAAGTGTAGACACCTTTATTCTGGAATGAGGCAGGAGAAACTCAAGTATTTCGTCCGGATGTGTTGCAAGAAGCCAAAAAGCATGTCCAAATAATTCGTGAGAACTTGAGGGCTGCCCAATCAAGACAAAAAGGCTATGCGAACAATAGGAGAAGGAAATTAACATTTGAAGTGGGATATTTTGTTTACCTCAAGGTGTTACCGATGAGGGGTCATAAGAGGTTTAACATAAGAGGCAAGCTAGCACCACACTACATTGGACCATACAAGATTTTGGACAAAAGAGGAGAAGTAGCGTATAAGCTGGAGATGCCAACTCATCTTTCATATGTACATGATGTCTTTCATGTCTCCCAGCTCAAAAAGTGTTTGAGAGTACCGGAAGAATAAGTGCCAGTGGAAGAATTGGAATTAGAGGCGGATTTGACCTATGTCGAGCAACCGAACAAAATTTTTGAAAACAAGGAGAGAGTCACAAGGAACAAGGAGATTCGATGGTGTAAAGTTTCAATGGAAGCACCACACAAAAAAAAGAAGCAACATGGGAGTTGGAGGACGATCTCAAGAAGGAATTTCCATATCTCTTCTCTTCCGCGTTGAACCTCGACGGCGAGATTCATTTTAAGGGGGGTAGGTTTGTAACACCCTCATTTTCATGCATCATGCCCTACATACATTCATATACATGCTTAACATTAATCCACATAAAGAGGAATGAGTTTAAAATTGATTTGAAACAAAACCGCACTTAAAATTCTGGAAAGTGCAGACTAGTCCGATTTTGGTGCGGACGAGTACGATTTCTCTCTGACCTCGGTCGGACTTGTCCGTTTTTGCTGCGGACTAGTTCGATTTTGCCTCTGGTCACTTTCGGACTTGTCCGGTCTTATGCGGACTAGTCCGGTGTTCCAAGAGTCCTTGAAAATTTGCTAAGTCCCTGGACCTGTCTGGACTAGACCAGTGTTCCAGCGGACTTGTCCGTTTTCCTCTCTGACTAAAGTCAGACTTGTCCGATTATTGGCCAGACTTGTTCGATTTCTTTCTGACTAACATCAGACTAGTCCGGTCCTTTTCGGACTTGTCTGATATTTCGTAACTCCGAGTTGATCCTTTGTTTTACGACTTGTTTCTTGGGATTCATGTTAAGTGGGTCTAGGGACGTCGTGCCTAACTCTTTTAGAGCCCATGTGGTACTCTAAACCGGCCTCTAATCATCTCAAACTCGAAATTCATCTAACCCTAGCCTCCACCTCTATATAAAAAACCCCACCCCTTGGCTTGACCTCTATTTGCCACTTTTCCACCCCCACCCAAACCCTAGTTCGTGGAGAGCCACCATCAAGGATGGAGGAGGAGATCCCAAGCAAGAAGAAGAAGAGGAGGAAACGAAAAAGGATCAAGATCTCCATCAAGTTTTGTTCTTCATCACAAAATCATCTCCAAGTTCATCACAACCCTAGATACTCAAGATCCAAGTGCTACCTCGAATTTTCTCGATTCATTGGAGTCCTAAACACCTGGTATAACTTCTATTTCCTTTTCCTTACGTAAATTCGACCCCAAATATCCAAATTCACGTCGATCTAGAAAACCCTAATCTACTGATCTCGTAAAGTGTGGACTTGTCTGGTCCTATGCGGACTAGTCCGATTTTCCATGTTAATTCCTGTTGAATTAATTCTAAAATTAGATCTAATCACATCCAAACCCGTATAAACTTGTTAAAAGCTATTAGAACTAGTTAGTTATCATTAAAAGCAATCTATTAACAACTTCTACCTTGCATTTGCATTAATCATGCACGTCATGTCATATTGAGTAATATTTGTGCACTCTTTGATTGTGTTTCTTGTTTGTATGTTTATCGTGCGGATTAGACGGGTTTGCGCTAGAGAGTGCCGCAGAGGATCTCCAGCACCAAGAGTTTGAAGGTTTTGACTCGAATCAATCCCAAGAGCAAGGCAAGTGTCCTTGAAGCATATTTATCCTGTTTTAAAATAAGTGTTTTGTTTGCAAAACTGCATGCTTGTGTCAATTTTATGGGAATGCTAAGGTAGGAAGTTTACTAGCTTTGTTTAACCACCCTTGTCACCTGGAATATATGGTAGAGTGTCGGGATGGGATTTTTACCTTTTTGCTTCGCTTAATCAATTGGGATGGGAAAAAACCTATAACACTCAAATTAATTATGCATGGATGAGATTATGGTTAACATGAACTGGTTAATATGATATGGTAATGGGCGATCTAAGCAAGCATGGTATGTGGATGGGTTGGATGTTATGGTGGTTTTGGTTCCTTTAGATCTAAGGACCCGTTCGTGGAGCGACCATCCAGGATTTACAGTGCCACCACGAGGCCAAGTATGGATGCAGCATAGCTGATTAATTAGGGCTTTGCCAGTTCTATTTCGACCATTAAGGAACCTCGGGGAAGTGGTAGTCAGATTGGGTTTGTTGATGATTGGTGGGACTACCCTAGGATCCGAATGGCTCAAGAGGGGGCCCTTGGTTGAAGATGTGCTTAGTTCGAGACATCGCCACAGGCAAAACCTTAGTGGGGTCTAAATAGGGTAGTAATCCCTTCGTAAAGGCTATTTTGTGATCTTTTGGCCACACACCTACGGAAGTGTGAGACGGCATAATTGAGATTCTATAGTCACTGAAAAGTGATAAAATCACAAACACGTGGGTAAAGCGGTACAATCTCTGCAGAGTATGTCTAAAACTATCATGATAGTCGTGCTCCCGGTTATGAGCAACCTGAACCCTCACATGATAAGAGGAAAATTGGGATTTGAGATGGTTATGGTTGGTATTATGGTTATGGATGGTTATGAATTGAATTCTGGTATCGAATATGGATATTGGTATATGATGATGGATATGGAATATGGACTGGTATTATAATAACTACATAGCTTATGATGGGTTTATTTCATATACATGTAGTATATTGCTTTTTAAATGTTTTAATGAACTTTTCAGCACTTAACCATTATTATATTCGTCATTTGTATCAGCTACATGTCATACTTTCCAAACTTGCTGAGTACGACATGTACTCACTCTTGCAACCCCCCCCCCCCCCCCCCAACAGTTGCATGTCAGATTTGGGAGTATAACGATGACAATGCAGAGTTCTAGGCCGTGTCTGCCGTCAGCTTTGCCTCTGGTGTTGATTGGAGCTGCGTTATACCCTATCGCTTATGCTGCCTAGCTGTTTAGTTTGCTTATTTAGTTTATTCCCACTGCATTAGTTGAACTTGTCATTAATATTTATTAGAACCTTTATTTGAGGATGATATGGTTTGTGTAATAAAATTTGGTTAATTAATCATGTTCTGTGGTAATTTTCTGTATACTCTTTTGTGAATGCACTCGTGTATGTGTGTTGAACATCCTGGGCACACATATGCGTTCACATGGTTCATTTTTGGAATCGGGTGTCACACATGGGCATTCTTCGGATGCGCGGAGATCGCACCGCATGAGTTACTGCTCTAGAAGAACTCTATGCGCTTACCACAGCGCAAGAGGAAGCATATGGTAAGGAGCCAGCTCTGAATCTCCGAGCATTTGTCATAAAGGCCCTACTTCCGCACCTCGTGTGCAACCAAGCGTCGACACCGACGTTCCCGTCAAAGTCGTACAAATTGGTTTTGATGCTGCTCAGACTAACCGTACATCAGGAGGTCTGAAACAAGAAATAGGAACTCACGCTCATCACTTTCCTCCGGGCTAATGTCAATGTGTTTGCTTGGCAACCGTAACAAATGCCTAGGATCCCAAGGGAGGTGATTGAGAACAATCTGATGATTTACCCAGACACAAGGCCTGTACACCAGAAGCCCCGGAAGCAATCAATCGAGCGACAGAACTTCATCCGACAGGAAATCAAGAAGTTGCTCGAAGCTGGATTCATCCGGGATGCCTTCCATCTAAAATGGCTGGTGAACCCAGTTGTTGTACCCAAGGCCGGTGTGAAGCTTCAGATGTGTATCGACTACACAAACTTGAATAAGGCATGTCCAAAGGTTCCATTTCCACTATCTATAATAGATCAGATAGTGGAATCCACCTCCGGGTGTGAGCTATTGTGTTTCTTAGATGCATATTCTGGATATCATCAAATCCAAATGTCTAAGGAAGATGAAGAGCATACTGCCTTCATAACAGTAGATGGATTGTACTGTTATACTGCCATGCCATTCGGTCTTAAAAATGCTGCTTCAACATTTGTGCGAGCTATGTACAAAACATTTGGAGAGCTAATTAGAGACTTGGTGGAGGTGTATGTCGATGACATCGTTGTGAAGATCAAAAACAAGGAGTAACTCCTTGACAACTTACAAGCCGTCTTCGACAAGCTGCGCACCACGCGCACCAAGCTGAACCCGGAAAAGTGTGTCTTTGGGGTTAGCTCCGGGAAGCTTCTGGGGTTCTTGGTGACTCACCGAGGAATTGAAGCAAATCTAGCAAAGATCAAGTCCATAGAAGATATGCGGCCCCCAGCCCCCATTAAAGATGTCCAGAAGCTAACTGGATGCCTAGCTACGCTCAGCCGTTTTATCTCAAGACTAGCAGAACGGGCGCTATCCTTCTTCAAACTCTTGAGGAAGTATGGACCATTTCATTGGTCTGAAGAAGCAGAAAAGGCGTTTCAAGAGCCGAAACAAATCCTCACCACACTAGCGATATTGGTAGCTCCTAATCCTGGTGAGCCTTTAATACTTTACATTTCGGCAACCACCGAAGTTGTCAGTATGTCCTAGTTTCGGAAAGACTGGAGATACATCCAATCCAGGAGTCCAGACCCCTCCGGGAGGGTCCAAAATCACCTGAAGGCGTGAATGGGTCCCAGCTCCCAGACACGGAACCTCAAAACGAAATCCTAGGAGATCAACATCATTCATATGAGGAGGTTCACCTGGCTGACCAAGATGATCTGGATCCTTCTAGCGAGGTCCAGGTCGAACTAGAAGGAGTTTTGGACCCCTCCGGGAGGGTCCATGAAACACAGCCTGAGGGTCTGGAACCCCTCAACAGGGTCCGGGTTGATGGAGAAGAAGCTATGGGTCCTTCTGAAAGGGTCCAGACCATACAACACCCAGTGTACTTCATCAGTGAAGTACTCCACGACGCCAAGACAAGATACATTGAGGTACATAAACTGCTTTATGCAATTCTTATTGCCTCAAGGAAGCTTCATCACTACTTCCAAACCCACAAAATATTAGTGGTAACTTATTTTCCACTGCGTGCTATTTTGCATAACCCTAATTCCGCCTCTCTTTTCACAATATCCTCCTGCTGCCCCAGGAGCTTTTCTTCCCTTGCCTCCAGGTCCGCCCGGCGCTTCAGGTGAACCTTGTTCAATTCATTGAGGTTTTCGTGACGCTCATCAGCGGCATCACGCCTCTCCTTGGATTACTCAAGGATTTCATTGGTGTTAGCGTCGAGCGCCCGGATAGCAGCCTCCTTCTCCTCAAGGAGATTATCCTGGTACTCTAACCAGGCTTCTCCCTCTTTATCCACTCCTTCTGGTCAGCTAGCCTCGTCTGGGCGAGCCTGGTCTTAAAATGGATTCTATTGCGCCAACGTCTCAAGGTGTTGCGCTCCTCCTCTATGGCTTTTCTCTAGTGATCGAGGGCGAGTTGGACTTGTCGAAGACTGGAGCAGGCATTGTCTATTGACAACGCCAGAGGGATAGGCTCCGGACCTGCTGGGACCATCACTGCAGGTTCCATAGGATTCTCCATTACAAAAATAGGGTCCCACTCTACAAGAGAGGAACCTTGAGCTTCTGCGACACAGGGGCCACTCTCAAGAAGCCCTTCCGTAGCAGCATAGGAAGAACCCACTGGGGGAACTCCCACCTTCGGAGCAGAAGTCGAAGGCACTGCTTGAGGGTCTTCGCTCGCCGGCTCCAAATGTGGATGACCCGTCGCCACCTCTTTAGGTTGCTCCGCTCTTGTTCAGCTACCTCCAGGGCAATAGAATGGGCTTCATCTAGGGCCTCTACAGCTGCTGGCTTAGACGCCGGCACGTCAGCTTCTTCCGATTCAATTACTGGAGCTTCAGACATCTCCGGCTCAACCGTCGGACCATCAACTACTTCTGGAACAAGGGTTGGAGCTTCAGTGATTTCTGGCTCAGTGGCCGGAGCTTCAATTACCTCTGGCTCAGCGGCCATGGCTTCGACGACTTCTAGCTCAAAGGCTGGAACTTTTGGCATCGCTGGTGCTGGAGCATCAGCCTCCACTACCATCGCCAGGGGCCATCTTCGACTTATCCCCTGTGATCTGGCGCTACCACAGGAGCTTTGGTCGAGGACTACAAATCCAAGTCCACGACAGCTGGCGCTGGAGTTGCCGCGACTTCTGCACCACTTGAGGAGGAGGCTCAGCACTTGAAGCCGGAGCTTCGACATGTGCAGCCCCGGTTGCTGCAATAGGCGCCGAAGTTCCTGACCCCTTCTTTGACACCCTAGAAATAAAGGGAACAGAAGATTAAAGCCACATCAAAAGCAAGACTAGCATTTTAAGGTGAGCAATCAACGCTTACCTAGGGATGGTAGCACCCCAGTCGCCTCGGAACCTCTTCTTCCGAGGTCCGAAGCAAGAGACCACCAAGTCTGGTGAGACAATTGTTTCAGACCTCAGTTGAGGGCCACTTGTAGCAGTCGGAGTCTTCTCGGCCAGAGCTTCTCTTGGCCGGGGAGAACTCCCGGGCCTAGAGATTTTAGACGGCACTAAAGCCGGGGTTGACTGCTCAGAGGTGATGCCCCTTGAAGATGCTTGCGCAAGAGCCGGGGTAGCTGCAGAAGACCTCCCCCGCCGGGGAGAGGGAGCCATGGCAGAAGAACCAGGTCTGACGGACCTCCCGTCAGCGTGCTTCAGCTTCCTCTTCTGGCTGGAGGGCTCAGCTGGCTCTTTGCCCATGCCCTTGCTGGTGTCTTCAACCCTCCGGCTTGGGGCGAAAGCAGGCCCTTCTTCAGATGCTCCGGGGATCAACACCTTGGTGGTCGGATGCCTTTCCACCTCACCAAGGTTGTCAAGCGCCGGCATCTTCCTCCGGAACTCTCTGCTGAACTGCGCCTCCATGTTCAGAGGAAGGAAAGCTGATAGTGGAACTTGGTCACCGCCTTCGACATATATTCCATGCCGGAATTTCTTGAGATGAAGCCTCATAGCTTCGTCATCTAAGTTGTATTTCAGACCGGTTTCAATCCGGTCATCATCCATCACACTATTGAGGGCCCACACGAGCTTCTCCCTCTTCCTCAGCGGAGCCCATCTGTTGACCAGGAAGTTGTAGAAGACCATTTGAGGAGTCACTCCACCTTCCACGCATTCGTGGATTCTGGTCAAGATGGGGTTGAAGGCATATGACAGCACCGGAACTACACTCCAAGCATCGGTGTCAATGTTGGGGAGGCCTTCGAGCAGCTCCAACTTATCATGCTCCTCCACTGCAATGATGACCCAGTCTTTCTTCCAGTCGTCCCATTTGCCGGAAGGAAACGACTTCAAGTATTTGAAGGGGAAGTTCTTGCGCTTCACGAAATAATAGAAAAAAAGAAGCTCAGTCCTCTTGCCTGTGGTGTGGATGGTGAAGAAGGTGCGGAACAGCTCGACGCAGGGGGGAATACCCACCCACATCTCAAGAAAGTGAACGAACCCATTCACTGCGCTCCTTCTTGAACGCGAGCTCGCCGACGCAAATCAAGTGGTTGAAGGAGTCACTGGACGACCCCATATAGGTCTGGACCTTTTTCAGATCATCATCACTCTTGATGCGGCTCTTGGGAAGACACAACTCCACCGCAGTAAAGCGGAGCAAAGGAAGGGAAGTTAGACGGAGTTTGGGAGGCTCTGATCGCAAATTTGATCGAAGGCGTAAAGAGTACTCAAACCGTGCGCACTTTCCCTCTTAAGTAAGCCTCCGTGATGCTTGGATGGAAACCGCCGTGAGAACGAAGGAACTTTTCAAAATTCTACCCCGTTAGTGACGAGTGGGCCTGGGGCCACCCTGATGAAGAGATCGAGGTTCATACCCTAGTCGAACCATTGTCATGATGAGCGGCGGGAAACTCGATGGCGGCACCCTAATAGGGCGCACTAAATCGATACATTTTTCGTATTGGGAACCGGCTACCTTCAATTGTGTGATATCCTCACTCAAGGATCTTATCTGCCGCTTTCAGAACAAGCCACGTGTCAATGGTTCACTCCCGGACCATCGCTCCAACATCACATCAGAAGACTCTTGAAATCGACTCGCGGTAATCAAGAATGGCCTTACCTCTGGTAGAATAACTTAACCCAAAGGGTTTCTCCCAGAGGTGGGCTCGGGGGGCACTGTCGATACCCTGCGTACCGGGTACCCCTCAGTACTGCGAAGAGTACAAGGGAGTTCTACCTGTCAGAATTGAAGGTCTCCTCAGGTCCCACATGTCACATTGCACCTGACCCGCTCCCCTCATATGGGTAGCTCCTGGGTAAACACGTGTAAAGGGAAACCGAAACTAAGCTCCCAACGAAGGAAAGCTTCGGTGACAACACGTGGAAAACGACCCCGGACCTAACCCCCAGCAGAGAGGAGCTCCGATGCCGACACGTGTACAGCAGCCCCGGACCTACCCTCCCGCAAGGGAAAGCTCCAGAGCTACCACGTGTGGAGCCTCTGGACCTTCATAGACGTATACACTGGCAGACCTCCTTCAGCATGTTCATTCAAGTGACAATCAAAGCGGTCGTTACAAGATTTGATTACGTTTTGTTAATGCTGTATTAATGATACATGATCAGAGCACAGTTAATAGGGGTAATGCAGCTATTAAGGCACATTATTACACAATTAATCATGCTTAATACCCGTAGACAGTGTATTAGGCAATTTAATACACCAGGTCCACATGTCAGGCCCAGTGAATGATATAACGGTCAGCCCTTAGAACTATAAAAGGCCTGCAACGCACGAACTCGGGGACATAAGATCTGAGCTGATCCAAGCTATCCAGCATACTAGGCAAGAAACTCACACAATACAACAACACAAACCCCGTGGAGCAGGGTGTTACGCTCAGGCAGCCCGAACCATGTAAATCTCCTGTGTCACCATCTCATTCCTGATCTTTAAGCGCCCCAACCAAAAGAAGAACCTCCGCGGGCTACATTTGGTAGAACAGGGGGAAGTGTCGTTGCTACACTTTGACAGCGCCGATTCGTGCCAACACGCATCAGCAGCGGGCATTGTGCCCCTCCGTCAAGCTCGTGCTGCTAGAGTAGGGATGGTAATGGTACCTGTACGCTCGAGTATCCGACGTGTATTGCACGCGACAGGTAAGGATAAGCGTAGGAATTTTTGCCCGCCAGTATGACCTGTACCCGACCTGATATTTTCCGGGTACATGTTTGGATTTTAATTTCTACCCGTGGGTACCAGATGGGTTACCCAAAAATCAAAATTCGACCAGCCAAACCCAGTCTTGATCCCTGCCCCGCCTTTCTCCTAATTCCTTTCCTGTCGTCAAATCTCTCTCTCTCTCTCTCCTTATTTCCTGCCCCACCTCCTTCTTATTTTTTTTTGCTTCGCCTCACTCTCTCCTGATACGGTGATATCCCATGTACTCTAAAATCTCAGATATTTCCTCAAAAAAAAACATCTCAGATCTGAATCCGCAATCACTCCAAATGTCATGCCCCCTCCATGGCCCCTCTGAGTCCTGCGGCCGCCGCCTCAAATCCCGCCTCATGTTTTGCCACCACGGAAGGGACCCGGGGAGGGTATAGGAAAGGAGTTGAGGAGGCGGAAGGAGGCAGCACGATGCGATGAAGTATGGCGGCCTTCGCCCATGGACGTGGCCGCCGGCGTCTCAAATCTTGCCGCCACGGAAGGGATGGGGGAAGGATGGAGTAACAGAGTTGTGCGAGGTGGAAGGAGGTAGCCCGCTTCGAGGAGGTATGGCCCCCTTCGCCCTCGGACCCAGCCGCCGCCGTTGCCCACTGCCGACCATCTGTTTCGTCATCGTGTCGAGCCGTGTCCCCGCGAGGAGGGCAACTGATTGAACGATGAAGCACCAGCGATGTAAGGTATGAAAACGAAATCATATGTAACTCTAACGGGTACCCGTCGGGTATCCGAAATCCGCCAGAAACCTATCGGGTTTGGGTTCGGGTACAATTTTTTACCCGCGGGGACGGGTTCGGGTACAAAATTTACCTGCGCACAATTTATTTCGGGTCAGGTTTTCACTCTACCGACCTGAACCCGACCCATTGCCATCCCTATGATGGAGGCACCACCCACCTCCGGTCGTGCACCTCAACGCCTCCGGTTTTTGCAACTGTGCCGCACCACACAGCATCCTCGTGCCAAAGAAATTTGTTGCCCGCTATCTCAGTACAGTGTGCCGCCCCGGCTAGAGCTGACGCACCACGTGAGGACCACCACAACGGCTGCTTCATGCGTGCCATTGAGCCTCTCACAACCTTAGCATTGGGGCACTGCCGCCTCGCCTCGGTCGAGCGGTGCTCGGGATGACCCACCTGTGGTCATCCATCTCAGCGCAACGGCTGCCGCCGCATCTGCGTCGCTTGGTCCATGATCCGCAAGATGCGGGAGCAGGCACAGGTCGTGACACTTGCACTGTGCTTCGGGTCCCACTTAGATGAGCACACTTCGGGCGCCCACCTCCATGGATTAGCCTTCATCCGCATCTTCGAGTGCCTCACAGTGATGCTGCTGCACGCGCCTCTGTGGAAAGTGCATCGAGGTCCGCATCTTCAGCACGAGCGCGCCGCCCATTACGTGCCGCGTACCTCACCCACGCGCATCATGCACTACGATCCGGTTTTGGCGCTCCTCAGAACCACTCCCACGTTCCACGCACTCAGTCTTAGCCGTGCTCCGAGCCCTCGACTTCTATCCGATTCTTACGAGACGAAAGAGGAAGGGCAAAAGTGAAAGATGATAAGATTAGGTTTCCCTGCAAGGATTCCTATTGCAACGATAAAATTTGGCGCAATATGTCATTTTTCGTCGCAATAGGTCACCGCTGCACCGAAAAATAACGTGGCGATAGTTTTTATGAATCGTCATAATAATTCCTATGGCGATAGGTTATTGCGACACCTTGACATTCGTGGCAAATAGTATGATACTGCAACAACTTCACATCGGTGGCAAATAGTACGCTATTGCAACGATTTCACGTATTACGACAATTTAACGCATTGCTACGAATATTACGGTACTACAATGAGTTCACAATCATGGCAAAAAGCACAGTATTGCAACGATTTCATATTCGTGGCAAATAGTAATGCTATTACAACAATTTAGCATAGTGCGACGATTTTATGTATTGCAACGAATATCATGTTATTGCAACGAATTCACATCTGTGGTAATTGTATGTGATTGCAACGATTTCATAGGCGTGGCAATAGTACGGTATTGCAACGATTTCACAATCGTGGAAAATATTGTGTTACTGCAACGATTGAGCGTATTGCGATGATTTAATGTATTGCAACAAATAGCATGATATTGCAACAGTTTTCACATTTGTGGTAATAGTATGTGATTGCAACGACTTCTCATTCGTGGCAAATACTGCAGTATTGCAACGATTTCACCGTCGTGGCAAATAGTATGGTATTGCAACGATTTATGGTATTGCGACGAATTATGGTATTGCAACGAATATCACAATATTGCAATGATTTCAAATTCATGGCACATAGTATGGTACTGCAACGATGTCACAACCGTGGCAAATAGTGTGGTACTGCGACGATTTAACGTCCATATCAAATAGTATGTTATTGCGATAGTGCACAAACGTGGTGAATAGTAGTGCATTGCAATGATTTCAAATCTGTGGGAAATAGTATGGTGCTGCAACGATTTCACATCCATGGCGAATAGTTGGGTATTGCAACGATCTCTTATCTGTGGCAACGGGTTTGTAATGCAACATTTCATGATCTATGATAATAGGTTCCTAATGCAATGTTTCTTGATATGTAGCAATAGGTTCGTAATGCAGCGTTTTCTGATATGTGGCAGTACGGTTGTAATGCAATGTTTAATGGTTTCGGTGATAAAGGTGTAATGCAAAGTTTCCTCATTTGTGGCAATATTGTTGTAATGCAACGTTTTCTGCGTGGTGGCAATAGCAATCTAGTGCAATGTTTTATGAGTCGTGGACAAATGTTTATACTGCAATGTTTTGTAATTCGTCGAAATAGCTTCCTATTGCAACAATTTATCATTCGTGACAAGAAATTTGTAATGCCACGTTTTTATAATTAGCGGCAGTAGAATCCTAATGCATCATGTTTGAAAATTAGTGGCAACAGAATCACAAGTTTAACAATAAACATCCATCGATTGATATTGCAACATGCATACCAACACTCAAGTATTACGTTGTTCACGACGTGTTTGCATATAATTTTGTCTAAGCTGACCTGGACTAATTGTTGCATAGGGTGGCTTTTGGCAGTTCCTTGGTTGGACCTTTTGTGGAGTGGTCTCCATCATCATTTTGTGCATTTCAGACATTGAGGCGTGCATGTCCTGCATTTCCTTAGCTATCTGTTCACAATCAGCTGCTTCCTGACCTTGTAAGTTCTGGACTTGAACATTTAACTCTTCATTCTTCTAGTTTATGCAGTCCATCTGGGTGTTTAAGATATCATTTCTTCCGTCCAACTCCTGCACTATTTGATTGAGACCTGCATTTCTATCTTCTAAGTTTCGAACTTGGTCGTTGAGGTGTTCAGACATCTGGATATGCATTCGTTCACGTTCGAAAACAGTTGGGTTAGCCATATAACCAAACCCCCAAACCTGTGTTCTTGCACAACCCATTGAGGATCTATAACAACGCAAGAAGATGTGGTTTCTCTCCTCATTCAGAATTAGGCCTCCCTACTCAGCTTCCATGCCGTCCACTTGGGCACGTGCCTGGATCTATATACGAAAAGAAAAGTCACAGGTAAATTGCAAATATTTATTTAATTGGGAATTATTTGAAGTGTTACTCACATGTACAGCTTCTGCCAGCTTGTTTGCCTAGTAACCATTCTCCAACAAATGGCTTGCCTCTCACAATTGTATGTCATCAGGTTCTTCTCCGGTCTCTGGGTCTCACTACATAAAATACAAGTAAAATTCAACATGTCGATATACATATTATTTTTAGCGCAAAGCAAAAGCGTGATTTATTTTTCATACCTTCTAGTAGCTAAGTTGGGCGTAGGATTTGGAGCCAAGCAAGTGACTCGCCTTTTGTCTTCTTTGATTTTGAGAATTGGTCCTGCTTATTGACTGCAATAATTTTAAGAATTAATTCCACGAATGAATGTAAATCTAATAGTTTTTGTATGATGTGAAGCTATTAAAAAGTTAGCTGACCTTGAATCACCTAGACCCAAAATATTCTATTAGGTGCAACCACTTGAGCGCCGCTACGTCAGCAGGCTTGTTTCGTATACATTCTTCATCGGTAGAATAACTCTTATAGGTGGCATGCAAAGTCGAGCATCAACCCTTGCAGCCCTCACCAGCAATTTTCAAATTTTTTGTTGCGCTCTCTGGTGTGTCCTCCATGTCACAGGAATCCTGTACATTGTATAACAAGTTGCTGTAAACGTACAAGATGCAGATTGCAAGAAAAAAAATACTTGTGTGGGGGTGTGACAACACTAATCAAAATGTCTCGTACTATATCTCTCTTCTTACTATGGCCAACCTTGCCCACTTCCTTGCACCGCTGAGACATGCATATCCTTTTGTAAACAAAACCACATCATCAACAAATAAAGTGCCGCTGGTTAATACCAAGCGCAGCATCTAACCTAGTGGAGAACTAAATTGGTAGCTTCACATGATCCGTTCTACTAACTTGGGATGCATAGTGTATTCTGGCAACCTTGAGTCCTTTAGCCACACTTCTTCCAAACTTCTTTCCTTCTGTTACATTGATTGAAATGGTATACAATTAAAGCAAATTACCGCCTGGCAAAGTTTAATATTATGTAAAAAAACGCGTAAAAAGAAGAAAAGTCTGATGTTCGTACCATCTTCAAGACGAGTGTGGCAAATACGATCGTGGGAGGACTGCGTCCTAGCAACATTTTTTTTGTATTACTCTCTCCTGGTTTATATTAATTGTCATCTCAGACCAACAAATGAATTAAAAATGAGCTAGTTAGGACTGTCTGAACGACAACTATTTTGATGGGGGGGGGGGGGGTACATTGTTGACTTCTTTGTTGCTTTTCATACCATAAAATGAGCCATCAGGTACAGATGTCAGTGGTGGTACGCACTCGTAGTATTGTAGAGGATTTTTAGTCCAACAGCAATGCAGGCAAGACTATGAGGGGTCGGGCATGCATCTGGCAACGCTAGATTAGAGAAAGATAGGGTTGCCGGTTCGGTCTGACTGACTTCAGCTGAAGCGCGTCTCGAAGAGAATTATTGGCAAGTAATGAATGCCAACAGTCACAGGTGGCAAATGCAAGACAGATAAGGCAGGCATCTTGCGGGATTGAAATCCTCCGCAGTACTGCACCTGTATTAGCAACCACTGACATGTGGGCCCATGAGACATCGGCTCCACTTTTCAGTGGCGGCTACTGCAGGTGCAGTACTGCATAGTCCCAGCTTGCGATGCTCAACAAAGCGAGGACGATTGGTGGCAATGCGAGTAATGGATAGGGATTAGCGGGCGGCGGGATAATCATGGCACGCGAAGGATGGGACATGGCGATGGGCGAGAGAGACGCGTCAGGGAGGACACTGAAGTGACCAGCGGCAGAGCGTGGGCGCCGGTGCCGGCCAGAGTGGCCGGCGGCAAGAGAGCACAACGTGGAGGCACAAAAAGATCACGCCATCACACAGGCTGATGAACTGTTAACTATAAAGACTACTCTCTCCTTTCCATAATAGTTGTCGCTTGGACAACAAATCTATTCAAAATTGAACTAAGTTTGTTGTCCTAACGACAACTATTGTGGTATGGAGGAAGTACTAAGAAAGTAGAATCGCAAGGCATGCTAAAACAATTAGTAGAGCCTAGGAAAGTATGCAAATGACCATGATACACCCATCATCAATACATCTAAAGGACAGAACGTAGTCTCTCAAAATGCTCTGAATTCAATGCCAAAGGAGAAAAAACTAACACGCTCTACCAAAACAAATGGCACGGTAGAGAGGCAGGTAGTAATGTGATGTGATATGGGTAGTTGGAAGCTACCGATAGAGTTGGAGTGGGACATTTTTTAATCTCCAAAAGTAAAGTTATGCTGGGGCGGAAGGAGTATTTCTGGTTTTTATATCTATACCTGCTGTTGATTCATGCATCGTAGTACCAGGGAGTGAAGAACCTCGAGGTTTCTGAACATCATGTGCTGCAATATTCTCTGCGTACCATGCAAAGGATTTAATGTTTTCTAATCTTTTTAAATTTTGATATTAAACACATTTATGGTTATACCAGGTGCTTGTTGGCCACCATGAATTCTTGTAGAAGACATCACGGTTTGATGTCTTTTTCCTAATGTAAAGGGCATTATAAGTAGTCGTTCCAAATAACAATGATAACATGAAATTACATGACCGACGTAGATTTTGGATCGGACGGTGTGGTTTTCATAAAATGCAGTGTTTGTTACAAACGGAGGAGTTAGAAATGAAGGAATATAAAAAAATGTACGATCCGAGAAAGCCACAAGAAAGAAAAAAGTTTAAAAACCGTGGGAACTGAAAATCTTAGGAATACAAATTTGTAAAACAGGAATGAGAGTACAACATTTGGAGTGGTTGATTAGATAACCCGTGCGTCATTTACTTCTAAACATAGAAATTACATACTACCTCTGGTTTCTAATATTTGTCGTTGCCGACCAGGAATTGAACTAGAAATACACTACCGTAATAAGCCGTCGGAGCGACATTTATTTCGGGACAGATGTAGTATATATATATATATATATATATATATATATATATATATATATATATATATATATAACTAAATTCATGAAACAGAAGACCACCTTTCTTCTATGTTAATTTATTTAATCTTCGTATATCAGATGGATCGTGTAGAACTTAACTAGCCCGAAACTACATGTATTGTGTAGAACCAAGCCTATATAGCTCTATAAAAAGATGGCATGGATCCTGTACACAAAACTGGAGTCCGGGATGCGATGTCGCAGGGAGGTGTCGGTGACGAAGAGGTTCGGTAGAGCCCATCAAACTTGGTCGCCCGGCGTAGTACCCAGGAGTCAACACCACCAAGAGCTTCGATGCGTCACTGCGAGATCCATGGGGGAGAAATTGAAAAAACCGTGGGAAATGAAAACATGGGATTTCCTTAGGAATACAAATATGGAACACAGGACAGAGAGACAGCACATTTGGAGTACTACGAGATCACCGGAAGGGCGGGGCAGCGGTGTGTCGGGAACGGGGGCCAGTGTTTCCATTTATACTCATTGTGGCTGAAATAGGGTTACAATAATAGGCGGGCCTGAAATTGGAGGCGCATGTAGTAAAAATTAAATTGTCAAAATCTCAAATGTGACACACCAAGAAGAACGAAAAAAATTTCGCGGGAGTGGAGAATTCGATGCAAGTCGTGCCCTTGTGCATGCATGCAATCGTGATTAATTACATGTCATGTCACGTCGATTCCTGCACATGGTGCGTGTAGCTAGAGGGGTAGACTTCTTAGGACAACTTGCTCGCTTCTTAATTCACTTCATTGCCATGCATGGAGATCAAAATCTAAAAGCAGTCATCTGCTAGCTAGTGGGACTGTAAGTGCATCTAGGATATCCCTTGTGGGTTTTGGCTAATTGATGACAAACATATGAGATCCTAATAAAACTACTGAGATGATTGCAGGACAAACAAGTGAAACATTTCGGTGCACACAAAAAGGTGAAAAATGAAGTGGTGTTCAAAGAGAAATAGTTCGATGAAGCTTGGAAGACCAAAATAGATTTCAAATGTATAGGGAGTGTATGAAAGACACACTCCAAGAGCTCACAACTTTGCGCGAGGGTAAGGGATTAAAATTAACCTAACTTTCACAAAGCACCGGACTAGACCGATCATGGACCGGACTAGTCCGTTCAACTTCCTGGAATCCCACTCACAAGGAGACCGGACTAGTCCGTGCATCCACCGGACTAGTCCGTTGATGTTTCTGGAGTCTCTCATACTGAGGGACCGGACTAGTCCGATCATGGACCGAACTAGTCCATTGAACTTTCTGTAATCTCCCATTCGTGGAGATCGAACTAGTCCGCGGACTAGTCCGATGAACTTTTTGGAGTCACTTTCACACAGCACCGGACTAGTCCGAGGTTGGACCGGACTAGTCCAGCAAACTTTCTGGACCTCAAAACACATTGGGACCGGACAAGTCCGGACTTGCACTGGACTAGTCCGGTGTTAGGGTTTTTCAACGGCTAGCTTTTGGAAACCCTATAAATAGAGAGTCCACGACTTTCCTATCAACACACACGTCGAATATTGATCAAAGAGCAAACCCTAGCGCCGCCACTTCGTCCCAAGAGCCCAAAACACATCTCCCCACACATATAAAGTTCAAAAAGAGTGAAATCAATTGAACACTTGGATTCGGGATTGGGAGATCGTCATTCTTTCATTGCGAGCTCTTGGGGTTTGATCTTTGTACACTCATACTCTGCATTGTAATACTTTTGAGTGTATTTGATCACTTTTTCATTGTAATTCTCGTGGGAGCCATCAACGTGTGAGGTTGCCCCACAAACTTTGTGATTATCCGTGATAGTGGAATCAAGTCGGCCTTCATGGTGACTTGAGGAGGAAAAGGGTTGGAGACCTGGCTCTGTGTGATCTTCCTCAACGAGGACGCAGATCTCGTGGTGGGATCGAACCTCGGGAAAAATTCGAGTGTCTTGTGTCTCATTTACTTTAAATTTTGTTCATTAGATCATTTGAGTGCTAAACTTCAACATAAGGCAATTAGAAGTTACACCTGCATTCTTATATTAATCTCAAGTACAAATATCAGTTGTTCTCAATTCCGCTTCTAAAGAAATTTATTTTCCCAATTAACACCTGATCAACACACATAATTTTTGCACACCGGACTAGTCCGCCCACACAACCGTCTAGTCCGGCCAACCAAGTTTTGACGATTCTATTAAGTATGCAGGAAATTCAAAAGGCCTATTCACCCCCCTCTAGGCCACATTCAATTGGTATCAGAGCAAGGTTCTCCACCAACGAGACTCACATCTCGGAGTGATCAATGGCCTCTGAGAAGAACAACGATATCTCGAAGATGAACATTAATGAGGAGGAACAAGAAACTAAAGATTTTGATGTGCTGAAAGAGAGCCCACACGATGATGAAGAAGTGCGACATTTTAAGGCACTTCTGAGAAAGAAACTGCTAGGACAAAAAGGACAGGAAGAAGAGAAGACGATGGGGAGTGGTCATCACGACTACTCCTGACAGCCTTACAATTACAACCGTCTCAACTCCAACAACCATTATCTTTCCATTCCTATGGGAAAACCTCCACAGTTTGACGGAAGCGACTATACAATGTGGAAGTACAACATGAAGATGCATCTAATATCCCTAAATCCTAGTCTACGGCACATCGTTTGCACTGGCATAGATATCCCGGACACGGATGAAGAACTCACCCCAGAACAAGAACAAGAGATTCACAGAAATGCA
This sequence comes from Tuctoria greenei, assembly GCA_036927565.1. Classification (NCBI taxonomy): domain Eukaryota; kingdom Viridiplantae; phylum Streptophyta; class Magnoliopsida; order Poales; family Poaceae; genus Tuctoria; species Tuctoria greenei. The sequence goes on from JAYESD010000001.1 coordinate 112,865,439, forward strand.
CAAGCCGTCACCGTGATCATATCATCATTAATCAGAGAGGAATTCACCAAGATTGATGGCTTAGAAAGTGCAAAGGAAATCTGGGATACACTTAAGACGGCTCACAAAGGAAATAGATCGGTTCGTGAAGCAAAAATCAAAATGCTTGAAGAAGAGTTGGGGAGATTCGCTATTGAAGAAGGCGAATCACCTCAAGACATGTACAACCGGATGAAGGCAATCATCAACAAGTTACGTGCCTATGGAAGTAAGAAATGGACGGATCACGAGGTAGTCAAGAGAATGATTAGAGCCTTCATGCCAAGAAATGTCACACTTTGCTCAATGATTAGAGAAAGCCCCAGTTTTCACAAATTGACCCCCGATGAGTTGTTGGGGAAGATCATAAATCATGAGATGATGGAGAATGAGGAAAAATACGTCAAAGACTTGCCCGAACTCACTTCCTCCAAAAGGAAAGAGGTCGCTCTCAAAGCTACATGCCGACCCAAACTCAAAGAAGCTCGTGAAGATCAAGACGATGGGCACACAAGTGATGAGAGCACCGATCTTGATGATGAGGAAATGGTACTCTTTATCAAGAATTTCAAGCGAATGATGAAAAGAAGACACGTCAACAACTCAAATGAAGGCAAAAGCAAGGACAAAGGAAAATCCAAGGCTCGACGCACTTGCTACAACTGCGGAGAGTATGGTCACTTCATGATGGACTGCCCCTATGAAGAAAACAAAAAGAAGAAGGAAACAAGATCTCAAGAAAAGAAAATTTTCAGAAAAAGAAGACAAAACCATCAAGCTCACATTGGCAAGGAGTGGGACTCAAACGACGAGTCCTCCTCCGATGAAGAAAAAAAGATGGCCACTATTGCAATCAAGAAACCTACTATGAAGGCCACACTCTTTCCAAACATGGGAGGACGGGACATGAACAACCACACATGCCTTATGGCTAAGGAAGGCAAGAAAAAGGTACGGCTCACTCCTCCTATGCTGAATTCCACTATTGATGACTTTGGCAGCTCTAGCGATAACGAAGAAATGTTTAGAGGACTATGTAAAATTGCTCTAAAGAAAATGGAAATGTTGTCGAACAAAACTTTTGTGAAGGAAGAACTTCTTGATCGACAAGAAGATATGCTTATCCGTGAAAGGAAGAGATATCAAGAAGTTGAAAAGCTTCTCGAGCTTGAGAGAGAGAAGAACAAGTCGCTTGAAGTTGAGCTAGTCTTGAGTAAGGAAACTTACTCAAAGCTAAAAGACTCGCATATTGCAATCAAGGAAGAACTTGCTAACTTGTCAAAAGTTAAAAAGATCCTTGAGGTGCAAGTTGAGTCGCTCAAGCAAAGTGACTCTTCTTCCTCCAAGAGCTCTTCCTCCAAAGATATGAGTTCGACAACAATCGGAACTTGCACTTGCTCTAGTAAGAAGAATATTATTTCTAATACATCAACTTCTCGTAATATGCATGCCCCTCCAAGCGGCATCTTTGAAAAGGAGAAGATCAAATATGCACGCAGTGCATATATGGTCACTAGACCTCCTAATGTCAAAGATGGCCTTGGATTTGATAAGAACAAACACATGCCTACTTCTAATCATGCTAAGAATAGAATTGTCTTTGTCAAGGAAAAATCTCATGAATCTTAACCACCAACATTGTTTCACACATTTAATGCTTCTTATGTTCTTATGAAAGCCAAAAATGGAAGAGTCATTGCCAAATATACAGGGCCACACCACAAGAACTTGAAAACTTGTGTGTGGGTGCCCAAGACTCTTGTGACTAACCTGAGAGGACCCAAGCAAGCTTGGGTACCTAAAACCAAGGAATAATTCTTTTTTGCAGGCTTACTCCTCCGGCGGAACAAAGTGGGTACTTGATAGCGGATGCACAAATCACATGACCGGAGAGAGAGGTATGTTTGTGGAGTACGAGTACAACAAGGATCCAGGCGAAGGCATATACTTCGGAGACAACAGCCAAGGAAAGGTCCTTGGTAGCGGTAACATTGAAATATCCTCTCAACATACCTTATGAAATGTTTTACACGTAGATTCTCTAGATTATAACCTTTTGTCAATATCCCAACTATGCGACAAAGGTTACAACTGCTTATTCGCTAATGAGGGTGTGACTGTTTTTAGAAGAAGCAATGGCTCGATTGCATTCAAGGGAATGTTGAAGGGCAAGCTTTATCTAGTTGACTTCAACAAAGATAAAGCTGAACTCAACACTTGCTTGGTTGCTAAGACCAACATGGGATGGCTGTGGCATAGACAGCTAGCCCATGTTGGATGAGAAATCTGCAAAAACTTCTAAAAGTTGGTCACATCCGTGGTCTTAAGGATGTGGTTTTTGAAAAGGACAGGCCGTGCAGTGCTTGTCAAGCAGGAAAACGAGTTGGAGCACCACACCCCGCCAAGAATGTGATGACTACCGCAAGACCGCTGGAACTTCTCCACATGGATCTTTTTGGTCCAGTCTCGTACATCAACATCGGCGTTAACAAATACGGTTTAGTAATTGTTGATGATTTTTCAAGATTTACCTGAGTATTTTTCTTGTATGATAAATCAGAAACTCAGGGGATCCTCAAGAAGTTCTTAAAAAGAGGTCAGAACAAATTCTCATCAACCATAAAGACCATCAGAAGTGACAACGGGATAGAATTCAAGAATCTCCAAGTTGAAGAGTTTCTCGATGAAGAAGGGATAAAGCATGAATTCTCAGCACCCTAATCCCCTCAACGAAATGGAGTGGCCGAAAGGAAGAACAGAACATTAATCGAAATGGCGAGAACTATGTTGGATGTATACAAGACATCAGATCGGTTTTGGGCAGAAGCGGTGAACACCGCTTGCCATGCCACTAATCGACTGTACCTCCATCAACTACTGAAGAAAACTCCATATGAGCTTCTTACCGGTAAAAAGCCAAATGTTTCTTATTTTAAAGTTTCTGGTTGCAAATGTTTTATTCTAAACAAGAAACAGAGGGCCTCGAAGTTCGCTTCGAAGTCTGATGAAGGATTCTTGCTCGGTTATGAATCGAATGCCTACGCCTATCGTGTCTTCAACAAGGTGTCCGGCCTTGTTGAAGTAGCACGCGACGTAGTGTTCGATGAATCTAACGGCTCACAAGTGGAGCAAGTTGATAAGTGTGTGCTAGATGAAGAGGAAGCTCCATATGAAGCTTTGAAGAAAATGGGACTTGGCGATATCTTACCACAAGAGCAAACATTCGACTCAAATGCACAAGATGAACCTCAACACGGAGGCAATGATCAAGGGGGAGCCCTTGCACAAGATCAAGAGGAGGAAGATCAAGTAGATCAGGACCATCATGGAAGCAATGATCTAGGGGGAGACAATGCACATGAAGATAATGAAGAACAAGCAACTACACAAGCTCCACACCCAAGAGTACACCAGAGCGTGCAAAGAGACCACCCTGTCAACAACATCATTGGAGATATTGCAAAAGGAGTAACTACTAGATCTCGAGATGCAAATTTTTGTGAATCCTACTCTTTTGTGTCTTTTCTGGAACCATACAGGGTAGAAGAAGCCTTAGGGGATCCAGACTGGGTGATTGCAATTCAAGAGGAGCTGAACAACTTCAAGTGAAATGAAGTATGGAAGCTAGTGGAGAGACCAAAGGCGAATATAGTCGGAACTAAATGGGTCTCTCGAAACAAGCAAGATAAACATGGAGTAGTAACAAGAAATAAGGCAAGACTGGTGGCCAAAGGTTATTCTCAGGTCGAAGGTTTGGACTTCGATGAAACTTTCGCTCCTGTAGCTAGACTTGAGTCCATTCGTATTTTATTGTCATATGCTACTCACCATAATTTTAAGCTGTATCAAATGGACGTCAAAAGCGCTTTCTTAAACGGCCCAATCAAGGAGGAAGTTTATGTGGAGCACCACCAGGATTCGAAGACCCGAAGTATCCCAACCATGTCTACAAACTGCGTAAGGCTCTCTATGGCCTCAAACAAGCTCCTCGAGCTTGGTATGAGTGTCTTAGAGATTTTCTAATTCAGAATGGATTCAAAATTGGTAAAGCTGACTATACCCTTTTCACTAAACATTCTGATGATCATTTTTTTGTATGTCAAATTTACGTTGATGATATTATCTTTGGATCAACTAATAAATCCTTCTGTGAGGAGTTTAGCAAAATTATGACAGATACGTTTGAGATGTCAATGATGGGCGAGTTAAAGTTCTTCTTGGGATTCCATGTGAATCAAATAAGAGAAGGTACATTTACAAGCCAAACCAAATATACACAAGACATTCTCATGAAATTCAATATGGACAAAGCCAAGCCCATCAAGACACCCATGGCCACTAATGGACATCTCGACCTCAATGAAGACGGTCCAAATGTAGATCAAAAGGTATATCGGTCCATGATTGGCTCTTTACTTTATTCATGTGCATCTAGGCCAAATATTATGCTTAGTGTTTGCTTGTGTGCAAGGTTTCAAGCTGCACCTAAAGAGTGTCATTTAGTTGCTGTAAAAAGAATCCTAAGGTACCTTATGCACACACCCAACTTGGGCCTTTGGTATCCCAAAGGATCCAAATTTAACTTGATAGGATATTCCGATGCCGAATATGCAGGATGCAAAGTCGATAGAAAGAGCACGTCAGGGACTTGTTAGTTTCTTGTTAGGTCCCTGGTATCTTGGTCATCTAAAAAGCAAAACTCCATTGCCCTTTCCACAGCAGAAGCAGAGTATATTGCAGCCAGTAGCTGTTGCGCACAATTACTTTGGATGCGACAAACCCTTAGGGACTATGGCTATAACCTTAACCATATCCCACTTCTATGTGACAATGAAAGTGCTATAAAAATTGCACACAACCCAGTAGAGCACTCAAGAACTAAGCACATAGATATCCATCATCATTTCCTTAGATATCATTCATTAAAAGGTGACATTGCTATTTCACATGTTAGAACTGAAAAACAACTTGCGGATATTTTTACCAAACCATTGGATGAGAAATGGTTTTGTGAACATAGGAATGGACTTAACATTCTTGACTCTCGAAATGTGGCTTCAAACGTTGCACATTTGGTTGATACTTCAAATGTTACATTTTATTGCTAAAACTATTTTTAATGAAGAAATCTTGGAATTTATGACCATGTTTTTGTGTTGATTGCTTTCTGGTCATAATCACCAAGATTATTTGCAAAACATGTCCTTGGATCACTATTAGTTATCTCCAAATACTTAGATTGTCCAGTAACACCAGACTAGTCAGGTTTGCCACCGGACTAGTCCGGATAATCCCTCTTCCTAGGGTTTCCAGGGACACCGGACTAGTCCGCCCTCTGACTGGACTAGTCCGGTCGGCTGCCTATATAAGCAGCTGTCCCGTTTCAATTCTCCCTCCACTTGACCTAAACCCTCACCTCTCAAACCATAGCCCCCCCAAAAGGTGATTTTCGAGTTGAGCCCTCAAAATCCAAGCTCTCTCCATGGGAAACTCTCCCCTTGACGAGTTGGTACTCCTCTCCAAACTCATCCTGACAGATTTGCGCTCCTTCAATGCGAATCCTCAAATCTCGGTAAATTTCTCCCTAAAATCAAACTCTCAACTTCTCTAGTTCTAGTTTATTTCTCTTGATTCTAAGGAAGTACATTAGCTTCAGAGATGTATTCCTTTCACCTTCATACTCATTTGCACCCTAGATAGAAGTTGTGATTCTAGTTTTGTTAGGGTTCTTGTGCCAGGCCGGACTAGTCCAGCTCCTAGGTACGGACTAGTCCGGTACACCGGACTAGTCCGCACTCTTACACCGGACAAGTCCGGTCTCTGACATTTGAATCCTCACATCACCTTCATTCTCAGTTCATTCTCATCTAAATCTTGAACTCCTTGTTAGGCACGATGTCTTCAAGCTCAGATGACAGCTCCTTCCATGTTGATGAAGAAGTTGAGCGCGAAAAGGTGAAGAGAGCCAAGGAGAGGTACATGAAGAAAAGGCATGATGTAAATGTGCACTCTCCACCCTCTGACGATAACTTGCCCAAGAAAAGGAGGGTAGTTGTGAAGAAGTCCCAAGGAAAAGCTGGTGAGAGCTCCCCAGGGCCAAAGAGGACTCTCAACAAAGAAAAGGGGCTTGCTAGTGGTCCCATTGGGCCCTGGAAAATGAAGAACTCAAGTCACCGCAACAGACAACGCTCAATTAAGGATTTCACTGGAAAAGGGGGTGAGCTTGCCGACAGCTTCAGACAGGTTAATGTGTATGCTCAATCTCGGCAATGCTCAGACCCAAGATTTTGGAGCAACATCCATGCCGACTACTATGAGCATGTGTACATGAAGATGAAGAATCCCGTTGTGAAGAGTCAATGGGTGAACATTGGGTACATGCAGTCAAAGAAGTATCCGTCTTTCCGTGAGGTGGTTGAGTCCCTGGAGAGGCACGGGCTGAAGGAACTGTTTTCCTTTGAAAATGACTGGAACAATGAGGTGATCGCCCAATTCTACTCTTCCCTCTACTTTGCTCGGGGTGATGGAGACAGTCTTACTTGGATGACCCATGGTTCCAAGTATAGTGTCACTTATGATGAGTTTGCAAGGATTCTCCACCTTGAGCATACCTTGGATCATGATATAGTCATCCACAATTTGCAACCTGTGGAGAAGGATGAGCTTACATTTCTATATGACACAAGGATGCCGTATGGTGCTCCCACTATCAAATATTTGAAGCCCTTCTATGTGGTCCTCAATATAATTTTGAGGAAGACAATAGCCCCAAAAGATGGAGATGCGGGGACTATTCAAGGAACCTTGAGGACCCTAATGAAGGTCATTGGTGGGAGGAGACCGTTCAATGTCTTTGAATACATCTACAATGACATTGTGAACATCTCAATCACTCCAAACAGATCTTGCGGGTATGCCCCGTACATCATGTACATGATTGAGAAGGTGACTGGACTTGAGTTCGTCAAGGATGTTCACCATGCGGGGATGAAACCGCAAAAACCCACCGAGTACACTCTACCTTCGGCTCCCGTTGCACCTCCCTCCCCTGAAGCTGAGAGGAGGACTAAACAGGCTCGGGATGTGAATGCAACAAGATCCTCAGCTGCTCCTCCTAGCTCTACACCTGCTCATGAACCCTCCGGTGGTGTGCTCAAAATGCTCACCTCTATCTTTGCCTGCTGCCGCAAGATTGAAGTCAGGCAGAAGAAGCATCAACAATATGTCAATGCCAACATCAAAGCAATCTGCGACAAGCTGGAGATTGAGCCGGTGGGATCCCTGCCCGCCTTCGAGGACTCCGAGGAAGAGTCCGCTCCGGTGAATGATGATGATGGTGGTGAAGATGCGGACCGGACCGAGATGGAGGAAGAGAGTGGCGATGAGTGATTCCCCTCAATTTTTCCCTTTTTGGTGCCTTGATGCCAAAGGGGGAGAGATTGATACTAGGAGAGATTAAGACTAATAGTTTGAGAGTAGTTGGTGTCTTTATGTTTTTGTGATCAAGGACATGTGTACTTAATTTTAAAACCTCGTAATGCACTATTTCTTCTCTTATGTGTGATGCTTATTGTTTCATGGATGATTATCTTTATACTCATTGTTGATTATCTTTACTTCATCACACCTTGTTGATCACACACTTGTTAGGCACCGCACCATAAGGTGTGTGCATATGTGAGAAGCTTTTTGTGGACTTATCATTATTCTCATATGTGCACACCTTATGAAAATCAAGATTTTATTCTCAATTGTGATATCTCATATGGTTGTCATCAATCACCAAAAAGGGGGAGATTGTAAGTGCATCTAGGATATCCCTTGTGGGTTTTGGCTAATTGATGACAAACATATGAGATCCTAATGAAACTACTGAGATGATTGCAGGACAAACAAGTGAAACATTTCGGTGCACACAAAAAGGTGAAAAATGAAGTGGTGTTCAAAGAGAAATACTTTGATGAAGATTGGAAGACCAAAATAGATTTTGAATGTATAGAGAGTGTATGAAAGACACACTCCAAGAGCTCACAACTTTGCGCGAGGGTAAGGGATTAAAATTAACCTAACTTTCACAAAGCAACGGACTAGTCCGATCATGGACCGGACTAGTCCGTTCACCTTTCTGGAATCCCACTCACAAGGAGACCGGACTAGTCCGTGCATCCACCGGACTAGTCCGTTGATGTTTCTGGAGTCTCTCATACTGAGGGACCGGACTAGTCCGATCATGGACCGGACTAGTCCGTTGAACTTTCCGAAATCTCCCATTCGTGGAAATCGGACTAGTCCGCGGACTAGTCCGATGAACTTTCTGGAGTCACTTCCACACAGCACCGGACTAGTTCGAGGTTGGACCGGACTAGTCCGGCAAACTTTTTGGACCTCAAAACACATTAGGACCGGACAAGTCCGGACTTCACCGGACTAGTCCGGTGTTAGGGTTTTTCAACGGCTAGCTTTTGGAAACCCTATAAATAGAGAGTCCACGACTTCCCTATCAACACACACATCGAATATTGATCAAAGAGCAAACCCTAGCGCCACCACTTCGTCCCATGAGCCCAAAACACATCTCCCCACACATCTAAAGTTCAAAAAGAGTGAAATCAATTGAACACATGGATTCGGGATTGGGAGATCGTCATTCTTTCATTGCGAGCTCTTGGGGTTTGATCTTTCTACACTCATACTCTGCATTGTAATACTTTTGAGTGTATTTGATCACTTTTTCATTGTAATTCTCATGGGAGCCCTCAACGTGTGAGGTTGCCCCACAAACTTTGTGATTACCCGTGATAGTGGAATCAAGTTGGCCTTCGTGGTGACTTGAGGAGGGAAAGGGTTGGAGACCCGGCTCTGTGTGAGCTTCCTCGACGAGGACGTAGATCTCGTGGTGAGATCGAACCACGGGAAAAATTCGTGTGTCTTGTGTCTCATTTACTTTAAATTTTGTTCATTAGATCATTTGAGTGCTAAACTTCAACATAAGGCAATTAGAAGTTACACATGCATTCTTATATTGATCTCAAGTACAAATATCAGTTGTTCTCAATTCCACTGCTAAAGAAATTTATTTTCCCAATTAACACCTGATCAACACACATAATTTTTGCACACCGGACTAGTCCGCCCACACAACCGGACTAGTCCGGCCAACCATGTTTTGACGATTCTATTAAGTGTGCAGGAAATTCAAAAGGCCTATTCACCCCCCCCCCTCTAGGCCACATTTAGGGACAATAAAAAAATACGAACAAGAAAATGAATCGCCAAATGTATATGTGCTAATGCAAACGATATGCAAATATAGAACACCCAAGTCAACAAAAGGACGATGGCAAACAATGAGCGTTATGTAACATTAATCACAATGAAATTATAACATGTAGTATATACTACTACTAAAAATACATTTTCACATGCGTCGACTACAAATGAAAAATTGAGTGCAAGAACACAAAAGAGGAGAAACGCAGCCTCAACCACAATCTCAATGGAGTTTCAACCAAGAGTCGTCGATTGTCGCAACACAACGAATTCTTGGCTAGACATTGAACAACAGTTATCTTGCCCATTTTTCAGAAAGGAGTTGTTTTTTGATACTGCATAGGACGCATTGTTCATGAACAGAAAAGACATTTTTCATTAACATAAAAACAACACATATATTACAAACAAGAACTACGAAAGCACATAGAAAACAAGAAAAAGAAAAACTACAAATACTACTCTACTCGGCGTCGGACGAGATCTCCTCCACCTCCTTCTCTGCCGCCACTGCCGCCGCTACTGCCGACGCCTCCTCCGCTGCCACCGCTACTGCCGCCTCCTCCGACAATTGAGTCCGAAGCTTTCGAGCGACGGTCTGCAGAAGATGTTGGCGGCCCTCCACCCCAGCCACCTCCCCGATTGTCTCGTAGAGGACGTTGAGACGACCGGCCACAAACCCTAACCCGAAGCTGTAGTGGCTGGCAATGTCTATACTGGTGTAGACTGGAAGTTTCCCAAGTCCTAGAAGGTCACATGAGCGAGATGTATCGGAAAATACATCCCGCGCCAATTTGCCGAGCTTTTTTGCGCACCCGGCGGTGGAAGAAAGGTGCATGGTGGCCTCCTTCAGGCGTCGATCGAGTTCATCGAAGCAGTGTTCGACGAGGCGGACAGTCTCCTGAACCCAAATCGGATGAGTTGGTGCGTGTGCTGTGGGCAGAGAAGGGGACGAAGGAGATTAGGGCGCCGCCTCCAGTTCCACCGGCATTGGCTGTGACGAAAATAGAGAAGAAGGAGGTTTGGAGGATGTTGACGGCCTGGAGCGCTTCGGTGCGGGACTACCCATTTGTGCGGCAACAGAGGTGTGGAAAAAGAGCGAGACGTGGTTGGCGATTGTGCGGTGGTGAAGAAAGATAAGTTTGGAGGCAACGTTCGATGGAGTGGTGCGGCAGAGACGCAATAGGATGGGTGTGCCTTTATAGCGGGTCGTCGTCTAAGCGGGCAACGACTGCTGTGCAATCTGGACTTATGTGCAAGTGTGCAATCCGCAAATCTCAGTCATTGGACGAACATCCAAGGGTGGCTGACATTTTACACATAAATCCTGTGTAAAGGGAAGGATCTATGTGTAAACTGTCAGCCACCCTTGGATGTCCATCCAATGTTTGAGATTCGCGGATTGCATGCTTGCACAGGAATTCAGATTGCATAGCAATCGTTGCCGTCTGAGAGCGTGAGTGGAGATGATCGGACGTTTCGAAAACTGCGGTTTCGAATTAATCCAAACCGCAGTTGGCCTCCTCTAAGTTATCGCAATGGCTCGACGCGTCCCATCTCCACTTCACAGGCAGTTTTGAATTTGTCACGCAAAAGGTCTAGGGTATGCAGTGGCCCACCTAGCATAGTTTGTGGGTCCGTCCGACGGTGTTTCAGTTTTTCACTTCCAAATTTTAAGTTTGGCACGTAAAGGGCCCACCGGCCAAAGGTATATGCCATGTTCCATTTTTTTTCAGTTTGTCACGCAAAAGACCTCGATCATGTTTCATGATGTTAAGTGTTTTCTCTTTTTGTTGAAAGAACGTCATATATATATATATATATATATATATATCACAAACCCTCGTTCATGTTTTTCTCAGTTTGACATGCAAAAGACCTCGATCATGCATGTTTGATGACATTAGGTGTTTTCTAATTTTGCTGAAAGATCGTCATATTTGAGGCTCGTTGATCATGTTTGGGGTGTAGCAAGCATGAATGGACAAGTAACATGCACTTGAAAACCTCGCGATCATGTTTGATGACAACATTATTACGTGTTTTCTCTTCTTTTTGTTGAAACATCGTCATATATAGTTTGAGGCTCATTGATCATGTTTGGGGCGTGACAACTAACATGTTATATATATATATAGTTTTCTCTTTTTGTTGAAAGATCGTAATATATATATATATATATATAGACACACACACACACACACACACACACACACACACACACACATATATATATATATATATATATATATATATATATATATATATATATATATATATATAGTTTGAGGGTCGTTGATCATATGTTTGGGGCGTTGGGTAGCATGCATGGACAACTATAACATGCATGTGAGAGAGACGTGGATGATCATATATGATGACGTTACACGTGTTTTTTCTCTTATTTTTTGAAAGGTCATCATATATATATATATATCCATGAACTTGTCGCTTTGTAGTTCATTTTTTTAACTATAAAGCCGCATCATAAGAGCTTGTTTATTGGCTCATGGACAATACTACAAGAAAAGAGGAATAGGCTACCGACGTCTATATGGCCGACGGCCTTTTGCCCGATTCCTGTAGTGCAAGGGAAATTTTTTGTACGTAGTACAAAATATATAAGTTGGTTGGCGTTGCCATTCGTACACGAAGGATGCGGCCAGGAAATTTCTCTTGCAGGTGTATGCTAATTACGTGAGTGTTTGGGCGGGTCATGTGGTTAGTACACGGTGCACCCTAAACCCGGTGTCAAGGTTGTGTATTTGTCATTTGTGCGTACACTCTAGTGACATGTGGCAAAGTGCTCAGTCATCAATTGCATTTGGTTTAACGTCGAAGTTGGATTAGAGATATAGGATCATCCATTTCTTTATGTCTTGGATCATCCAAATTAACGCTGGGTTGGATGGACTGGACGATCCAATTTTTTGTTTGGAGGTGCGGGCGCCGCCTCCAGTTCCACCGGCCTTGGCGGCAACGAAAACAAAGAAGGAGGTTCAGAGGACATCGATGACTTGGAGCGCTTTGGTGCGGGGCTACCCATTTGTGCGGCAACGGAGGTGCAAACATAGAGAGAGAGGTGGTTGACTGTGGTGCGGCGGAGAAGCAAGAGGAGAAGTTTGGATCCTAAAATCGATCGAGAGGTGCGGCGGAGAAGAAGAGGACAGTGTGCCTTTATAGCGGGTCGTTGTCTAAGCACGTGAGTGGATATGATCGGATGCTTCAAAAATTGTCCTTTCAAATCGACGGTCAGAGTTACTCCAAGCCGCGGTTCGCCTCCTCTCGATTATTGCAACGACTCAACATGTCCCATCGGACAGTTTTTTAATTTGACACACAAAGGGCCCAGGATATGCAATGGCCCACCGGGCATACTTTGTAGGTCCGTCCCGCGGTGTTCGTAACATTCCGCGCGAATGATTTCAACAAGGTGTGGAGATTGACTTGAACGCGCATGGTAATCGACCGAGGGTCCATATTTTTTTTTAAGGATCCGACCATTGTCGATCGAGAGTCCATATCAAACTGATGATAATTGTCGTGGTCATGGATGATGGTGGACATGAATGTAATGCATGTGAAAGAGACTCGCGATCAAGCATTTGTTGGTCACATGTTGAGGATTTTTGTGCGCCCTTGTTGAGGAACATGTTAGTTTGATGACCTTTGTGATGCCCGGTTCCGAAAAATGAACCAAGCTAACGCATATGTGTACCCAGGATGTTCAACACACATACACGAGTGCAATCACAAACGATATACAGATAATTACCATAGAACAAGATTAATTAACCAAATTTTATTAAACAAACCATATTATCCTCGAATACAACCTCTAATGAATATTAATGACAAGTTCAACTAATGCAACAGAAATACTCTAATTAAGCAAAGTAAACAGCTAGGCAACATAAGCAATAGGGTATAGCGCAGCTCCAATCAACACCACAGGCAAGCTGACGGTAGACACGACCTAGAACTCCGCATTATCACCATTAAACTCCCAATCCTGACCTGCAACAGTTGGGGGGGGGGGTTGCAAGAGTGAGTACATGTCGTACTCAACAAGTGTGGAAAGTATGACATGTGGCTGATTCAAATGACGACAATAATAATGGTTGAGTGCTGAAAAGTACATTAAAACATTTGAAAAGCAATATATTGTATGTATGTGAAGTAAACCCATCATAATCATAAGTAATATCATAATACCAATCTGAATTCACTACCATCATAAATAATTCCAGATTTCACCATTTGCCAATAACCATAATTCCAACCATAACCATCCCAAATACCATTATACCAAGTCCCCTCTAATCATGGAAGTTGTTTAGGTGCTCATAACCGGGAGCACGACTATCATGATAGTTTGAGACACACTCTGCAGAGGTTGTACCGCTTTACCCACGTGTTCATGATTTCATCACCTTTCGATGACTAGAACCTCTATTATGCCGTCTCTGTAAGACCTATGTGTGCTGAATACATTGGCTTGTAGTGAATATACTTGCTTTGATGATAAAAGTTTTGAATATCACCAAAACACCTTTTTATTAAGGTCCGACTAGCTTTGGTTAGCTCCGATGAGTTTTGTCTTTAGCTCCGACATGTCTTTGATAGCTCCGGCGTGTTTCTGCTAAGCTCCAAGTTTATTTTTCTAGCTCCGGCTTTTGGGTTTACTAGTTCCGACTAATTCTGGTTAGCTCCGGCGCTAGGTCCTGCTAGTTTTGTAAGCTCCGGTGGGAGCTTGGTTGTACTAGTTTTGGAAAGCTTCGGCGCTAGGTTCTACTAGCTTTTGTTAGCTCTGGCTCAAGGTCCGGGTTGCTCTGGCAAGGTCCAGAACTTGACCGTAGTGCTTCTGCTTTTCATTTGCAATGTTTCGTACTTGCTTTACATTGTTGGAAAGATTGCTTAGTATTCCTTTGCTAAGTTTTTGGTGCGTTTTGGTTGATATGGATTATATCGTGTTACTGTGGTTTTGCAACATGCTTATGTGAGGTTCTCACGTAGGGTGTCGTGTTCGGAACTAACTTGAGTCAAGTCGAGGACTTGGGCTCGTATAGATTGGTTGTTTATTCATGTGCAGGTTTTGCTTGAGTTCAAGACATGGCTGGTGACAGGATCCATTGGACTAGTCTCAGGGAGGAGATGAGGTTCCAACAACCAAATTCAGGAGGAATTGTGGTTGAGCTGATCAGGAGGTTGCGCAGCATGATTGAATCAAGAACAATGCATATGAAGGTATCGTGGACGTCATTGGAAGATGTTTGCACGTGTGCAATAAGTGCATGGACGTGGCTACATGGTTCCGAGACGTGATGAAGAGATGTGGACGTAAAGAGTTGGTCGGAAAGGTCCAACCGACTAGGTTATGGACTCAGGCTACTGCTGAGTCGGGTTTGACTCAAATATGGAAAGTTTTGAGTTGGTTATGATAGGATTTCCTGTGGGTCACGAATTTGAGTTGTTTAGGAATGTGGGATACGTTTCTAAGGTGTTTGGAAGTCTTAAGATTGCTTCTATCTGCGTATAGAAGAATCCTAAGCAGTTATGGAAAGTTACGATTCGTGAACAGAGTAGGATTAGGTTCCTGATCTGAGTTTAGTTGGCTTTCGAGCTGGTTATATAAGCAAGGGAGCCCAGAGCTCGTGGTTGACGACTTTGGGGCTGTTCCTCTTGTGTTCTATTAAATAAAATTCGTAGTTTGAAGGAACTTTTGTGCCTTGTTCGTCAGACTTGTTCCAGACAAGTTTTACTCGTCGAGTTTCTGGACAGCAATACCTTTCGTCCGTGGTTTTATCATTACTCTAGTTTTACAGATCCAATTGACGTGATTCTTTTTGGTTTGTCTTCACAACTTGATTTTCTATCATATGTAAATATTTCACGGTCATTGGATTTGTGGTCTATGATCTACACAAGTTTCTTTGCAGCGTTCCAGAACTGTTTTTTTCTTGGGTAGGGCAGATTGACCATTGTTTGATCTTTCGATCATAACTTGAGTTTTTCTCGACGGATTTGAGTGATTCTTTTTGTGTTGTTTTCGTGACTTGATTCTCTCTGATATCTATCACTTTTGTCACGATGTAACACGTTTAGATTAGTCTCATACACGATTTCTTTAACAGATCGTTTTTCTGCCGAAAGGGTTTGGGGTTTAATTGTTTCCGCTGCGTAAGATTTTTAAATCTACCATTCACCCCCCTCTGGTAGCTTTTCACGTTCTCTTCGATCCTACAATTGGTATCAGAGCCACAGTGCTCTAATCTTTGTGATTTGCGCGTGTTTTTGACTAATCATCATGGAGAAGTACTCTGCCAAACCTTGTGTGTTCGCTGGTATTGATTTTCAGGTTTGGAAGGCATGTATGGAGGCTTTCATCTAGGCACAAGGCTTTGCAATATGGGAGAAGGTATACAAGCCTTATGAAGTGCCATCAAACGATCAAGTTACAACTACAAATCTAAGAGATGTCGACAACAACAACAAGGATCGGAACTTGATCATACAAGGATTAACACAAAGCGACTTCGACCGTGTTGCACACCTCCGATCTGCATACGATGTGTGGAAAGCACTTTGTGACTACCACGAAGGATCCAACACGATCAAAGAGGTAAGGCGAGACATGTCCAAGAAAGAATACATGCGCTTCGAGATGCAACCCGGTGAGTCTATTGATGACCTTTTTGCTCGCTTTAATAGGATTCTCAGCAACTTGCGTAGTGTCAATGTTAATTTTTCAGATACTGAAAATGCCAGGCAATTGCTAAGTGCATTGGATATGTCAATTTGGGATGAAAGTCAAATCTATTCGTGAATCTACTGTCATGAGTTCACTTACTTTAGATGTGCTATGTTCCAAGTTAAAAAGTCATGAAATTGACGTAATCTCACGTAAGAACCCCAATAAGTCTATTGCATTTGTTTCACAACGTGATATGTCTAGCTCCGGCCAATCATCATCTTGCAATACTCTTTCTTTGTTGTACTCACTAACCGTGGAGCAGATCGAAGAATTTCCAAAAGAGGAGTTGGCACTCATCTCTACTAGATTCTCAAAAGCATTGCAAAATGTGAGAACTAGAAGGAGAGGAAGCTCCGGACCTCAACACTATTTTGAATGTGGTAAAACATGACACTTTCATACAGAATGCCCTAACCTTTCAGGTCTGACCACCCCGGAAGAAAAACAAAGCAACGTTCGGACCTCCTCTGGAAATTTCCACAAGAAGAAGAAAGGTACCATAGGACCCAAGATGATCAACAGTTTCATCATCGTGCTTCAAGAGTTCAGTTCAAGCGTCGTGGACATTGGAAGTGATAAAGATGAAGATGATTTGGCAAACTTGTGCTTTATGGCGGGCAAGTCAAGATCAAGTATGGAGGAGGCAGAACACAACAGTGACCATGAAGAGGTATGTCCTACTTGCGAAGAAATGTGTGATGCCATTTCTCGTGCCACTATTATTGTTAAGAAAAAAGGACAAAAAGCTTAGGGATAGTGCTGCTAAAATTGAATCACTAGAATCTGAAATCAACCATTTAAAAACTTTGATTCCTAGTGATGATGCATGTTCCTCATGTGATTTAATATATGAACAATTGTCCTCATTAAGAAGTGCGCACACCTCCACACTTGATAAACTTGAGTTAGAAATTGAAAAGAACAAAGAGCTTGATGCACTTAATGATAAAAACTTAAAAGATGCTAGCTGTTCTACAATTGATTTGCATTGTTCTACCTGTGATGATCTTTATAAGAAACTACACGATGCTATGAATGAAATTTCTATATTGAATAATGCTTTATGTTCTTATGAAGTTAAATTTTGTTCCAATTGCAAACTAAAAGGAAAAACTTCATGTGAAAATTGTCTTGATCTGTCCAATAAACTTGATGACATGCATAGGACATTAGATCGGTTTTGTAATGGGAATAAGAACCTAAACATACTGCTGAATTCTTGCAAGTCTTGCAATGATAAAAATGGTTTAGGTTTTGATTCTCATGCTCATGCTAAGGCACATCCACCTAAAATTGTAAATTCATTAGGAAGTGGTTTGATTCAAACAGTTCCAAAAAAAAGGAGTGGTTTTCAAATCTGCAGGAGTGTTGTCTCATTCGGTTTCAAATAAAAATATTGCTTGCTCATCTAGACAAGAACACAAAGTTAAATTTCATTGTACCTTCTGTGGTAGAGATGGTCATGTCATAGATTTTTGTTATAGACTAGCTAAACAACAGAAAAGGGAAAGAATGGTTGCTAGATCTCATAACTTTCATGCAAAATTTGCTGCACACATTGAACCGAATGTAAAACCTGCTGTCTTGAGTCAAAAACATTCAAAGTTTACCTCCGGACCTTCTGTTTTTGCCTCCGGAGCTACTGATTTTTGTGCTACACAAGTAACACCTTATAGGTCAGTAGTCAAGAATAAAAAATCTCAAACTTTGACTCATAAACCTGCTATTTTGTCTCAGCTTTCTCGTGTTTTTCCTGCTGCACGTCGCGTGACTCAGTACTGGATTCCTAAATGCCTTTTGACTAACCCCAGTATTGAGTCATCGACGTATTGTGCTTTTATGTAGGTTACATGTTTGAGGAAGGAGAACATTTGGAATGTGGATTCAGGTTGCTCACGCCACATGACCGGTAACAAAGATTGGTTCTCCTCCCTCTCTTTTGTGTCACGTGTAGAAAATGTTACTTTTGCCGATAATTCTTTAACTCCTATAGGTGCTAAGGGTTCGGTTAGAGTAAATGATCACTACAATTTTAAGGATGTGGCACTTGTCAAAAATTTGAAATACAAATTGCTTTCTGTTGCACAATTTCTAGATGAAAATCTAGAAATTATTTTCAATAAAAACTGCTGCAAAGTTGTAGGTTCAAATAGTGAGCTTATTTTTAACATTTCTCGTTTTGGAAGAGTTTTTAAAGCTGATTTTGATATGTCTTCCTCTAAGCATAGGTGTCTAGATGCTAATGATTCAAAGGACTTATATTTTTGGCATCGTAGACTTGGTCACGTAGGCTTTGATCACCTAACGCGTGTTAGTGCTCTTGATCGCATACGTGGGCTGCCTAAGCTTAAAGGGGACAAAGAAATTGTGTGCTCTTCTTGTAGACATGCTAAGATGGTTTCAGGTTCACATACTCCTCTCACAATGATCATGACAACTGAACCATGTCAACTTTTGCATCTTGACACCGTAGGACCTTCACGTGTTCAACCCTTCGGAGGTAAATGGTATGCTCTTGTTACCGTTGATGATTATTCTAGATACTCTTGGGTTTACTTTATGGCGTCTAAGAATGAAGTTTTTAGTCACTTTAGAACTTTATTTCTTAGATTATCAATTGATCACCCAGGATCATTAAAAGCAATTAGCAGTGATAATGGAACTGAATTTAAAAATCAATCTTTTGATCACTTTTGTGCTGAAAATAGAATAGATCATCAATTCTCTTCACATATGTACCTCAACAAAATGGTGTTGTAGAAAGAAAGAACAGAACCTTAGTTGAGATGGCTAGGACTATGCTTGATGAATATCAAACTCCTAGGAAATTTTGGGCTGATGCGTTAGCAACCGCTTGTTATGTCTCAAATCGTGTTTTCTTGCGTGCTAAGCTAGCTAAAACACCATATGAGCTCCTGTTTGGACATAGGCCTAGTGTTACACACTTTCGGGTCTTTGGTTGCAAATGCTTTGTTAAGAAACATGGTAATCTTGATAAATTTGAACCTAGATCCATTGATGGCATGTTTCTTGGTTATCCATCTCATACTAGAGGCTACCGTGTGCTTTTACTTGACACTAACAAAATTGTGGAGACTTGTGAAGTGTCTTTTGATGAATCTAGCCCAGGTACTAGCTCAAACATTGCAGGTCCAGATCCATATCCGCAGGGGGAGAGCATTTTCATTGAAGATGAGGAAGAATTGGAGTTGCTGCCAGAAAATTTAGCAGCTAAAGTCTTTGGTTTAGCTCCGGATGTTAATTCTCAACCAGCACCGACAACCATCAATGCTGATTCAAATCATCCTCAAGCCACAAGCTCATCGATTTGTAATGAACATGAAGAAGAAGAAGCTTGTGAGACATCTGTTCCCCTACGGTTTTACAAAGATCATCCCCCACAACAGATGATTGGAAGCTTGCACGAACGAGTCACACGGTCCAGGTTTTGCGATCCAAACTCTCATGCTCATTCTTCTTTTGTTGCTTCTTTTAAACCCAAATATATATCACACACACTCACTAATGAATCTTGGATTATTGCCATGCAAGAAGAGTTAGAAAATTTTGAAAGAAATAATGTTTGGAAACTTGTACCTCCACCTCAAGGTCTCACTTTAATTGGAACTAAATGGGTATATAAAAATAAACAAAGTGAGGATGGGGTTGTGGTTAGGAATAAGGCTAGGTTGGTTGCTCAAGGTTTCACTCAAGTTGAAGGTCTAGATTTTGATGAAACTTTTGCTCCTGTCGCTAGATTAGAAGCCATAAGAATTTTGTTAGCTTTTGCAGCATCTAAAGGTTTTAAGCTATATCAAATGGATGTTAAAAGTGCTTTTATTAATGGCTACATAGATGAGGAGGGTTATGTCAAACAACAACCGAGTTTTGAAAATCCAGATTTTCCTAATCATGTTTACAAACTGTCCAAAGCCTTATACGGTCTCAAACAAGCCCCTAGAGCATGGTATGATAGGTTAAAAACATTCTTACTTGAAAAGGGGTTTACCATGGGCAAGGTTGATAAAACTCTTTTTGTGCTTAAGCATGGCAATGACTCATTATTCGTTCAAGTGTATGTGGATGATATTATCTTTGGTTTTGCTTCTCATGATCTTGTTTCCAAGTTTTCAGCAATGATGAGTTCCGAATTTGAAATGAGTATGATGGTTAAACTCACTTACTTTTTGGGGCTGCAAATCAAGCAAACCAAGGAGGGTACCTTTGTGCATCAAAAGAAGTATACCAATGACCTCCTAAGGTGCTTCAACATGGACAAAAGCAAGCCTCTTCGGACACCAATAGGGATAGCAAAAACACTTGAACTTGATGAAGATGATGAGTCCGTGGATCAAAAAGAATATAGAAGCATGATTG
This sequence comes from Tuctoria greenei, assembly GCA_036927565.1. Taxonomy (NCBI): domain Eukaryota; kingdom Viridiplantae; phylum Streptophyta; class Magnoliopsida; order Poales; family Poaceae; genus Tuctoria; species Tuctoria greenei. The sequence goes on from JAYESD010000001.1 coordinate 112,885,858, forward strand.
GATCACTTTTGTACCTCACGGCATCAAGACCGGACATACAATTCAGCGTATGTCTTTGTGCACAGTTTCAAGCTTCCCCACGTGTTTCATGTCGTCAAGCCGTTAAAAGGATTCTTAGGTACTTACATGGAACCCAAGAATTTGGCATTTTTCTTCCTTCTTCCTCAACCGTTACTTCGAAAGCTTTTTCGAATGCTGATTTTGGGGTTGTAGGATTGATAGGAAAAGTACTTCCGGTGCTTGTCATTTTCTTGGTAATTCTCTTATTGCTTGGTCCTCTAGAAAACAAAATTCAGTTGCACAATCCACAGCCGAATCCGAATATGTAGCTACTGCTAGTGCTTGCTCACAAATTCTTTGGATTGTTCAAACACTTAAAGACTATGGGGTTGATCTGGATAGTGATCCACTGTTCTTTGATAACACTAGTGCCATTTGCATTGCTAAAAACCCCGTGCAACATTCTAGAACTAAGCACATTGACATTAGGTATCACTTTCTCCGAGATAACGTTGAAAAAGGAAACATTGTGCTTCACCATGTAGATACCGAACAACAATTGGCTGACATTTTTATAAAACCTTTTGATTTCACTCGTTTTTGTTACATTCGTAGTGAAATAGGGGTTATGCATCCTCATGGCTTACCTTGAGGGGGAGTTTTGAAACTTGGGAAGTCTATGTGTGAATCTGAAATTAAAATAATATGAGCATAGTGTTTCATACATATATGACTTTGTGATTCCTTTTACATGCTGAAAGTTCTTACTACATTACTCATGTTATACATTTTGTAGTTTTTGCCATGTCTAGTAATTGGAATAATTACTTACACTGAAACTGGTCATGGTCGAACTTTCTTGCTGTTTTGAACTTGTTACATGTTCACAAATGCTTTTAATCATTAAGAATTCATCAAGTAATCAACTCACATGTTGAGTTTTTATGAACAAATATAAATTGAGAAAAGATCAAGAGAATATGCTTGCATCGCACTTCTTTCTTTTGAGATGGCTTATCATTGCACTTAGATTTGAACTTGAAGAAGTTGTGTATGACTAAAACCATGTCCTTAAGCTTCTGATTGTCAAATGACATAGGCTTGGCTTGGTTGGTTAGAATAAGGCAGATGCGCATATAATCTCTTGCAAATATCATATGATCTAAATTTATGCTTTGAAAAATAATAAAATGCAGCAACTAAGTGTCATGCTTTCAAGTTATGAAATAGTTAAGTTTGTGAGATCATGTCTTGCTTAAATTGAAAATTACATATGATCTCTAGCATGGCTTACACTACTTTATGTATTTCATTGATGTGATAATGTAACATACTTGATAGTATGACTTGGATGAGCTTTGTTTTATATGTATATGTTATAATATGCTCATAACAATTAAAATTTCTCTTTTACCTTGCTGAATACATTGTCAAAGGGGGAGAGATTAATCGCACATTCAAAAAGGGAAAGATAATGTGCATGGGTAGAGATGATAAAGGGGGAGAAATATGTGAATTTTGAATTTTGAATTTTTGCTTTTCTTCTCATTTTATTTCCGATTTACAAAAAGGGGAGAAATTGTCTTCAAAACTTTTAATGAGAATAAGCCAATGTTCGGATTTTAAGTGGTGTTGCCAATGCATTCATCAAGGGGGAGATTTTAATACCTAAGTGTGCTGAATACATTGGCTTGTAGTGAATATACTTGCTTTGACGATAAAAGTTTTGAATATCACCAAAACACATTTTTATTAAGGTCCGACTAGCTTTGGTTAGCTCCGATGAGTTTTGTCTTTAGCTCCGACATGTCTTTGATAGCTCCGGCGTGTTTTTGCTAAGCTCCGAGTTGATTTTTCTAGCTCCGGCTTTTGGGTTTACTAGTTCCGACTAGTTCTAGTTATCTCTGGCGCTAGGTCCTGCTAGTTTTGTAAGCTCCGGGTGGAGCTTGGTTGTACTAGTTTTGGAAAGCTCCGGCGTTAGGTTCTACTAGCTTTTGTTAGCTCCAGCTCAAGGTCCGAATTGCTCTGGCAAGGTCCGGAACTTGACCGTAGTGCTTCTGCTTTTCATTTGCAATGTTTCGTACTTGCTTTACATTGTTTGAAAGATTGCTTAGTATTCATTTGCTATGTTTTTGGTGCATTTTGGTTGATATGGATGATATCGTGTTACTGTGGTTTTGCAACATGCTTATGTGAGGTTCTCACGTAGGGTGTTGTGTTCGGAACTAACTTGAGTCAAGTCGAGGACTTGGGCTCGTATGAATTGGTTGTTTATTCATGTGCAGGTGTTGCTTGAGTTCAAGACATGGTTGGTGACGGGATCCATTGGACTAGTCTCAGGGAGGAGATGAGGTTCCAACAACCAAATTCAGGAGGAATTGTGGTTGAGCTGATCAGTAGGTTGTGCAGCATGATTGAATCAAGAACAATGCATATGAAGGTATCGTGGATGTCATTGGAAGATGTTTGCACGTGTTCAAGGAGTGCATGGACGTGGCTACGTGGTTCCGAGACGTGATGAAGAGATGTGGACGTAAAGAGTTGGTCGGAAAGGTCCAATCGACTTGGTTATGGACTCAGGCTGCAGCTGAGTCGGGTTTGACTCAAATATGGAAAGTTTTGAGTTGGTTATGATAGGATTTCGTGTGGGTCACGAATTTGAGTTGTTTAGGAATGTGGAATACGTTCCTAAGGTGTTTGTAAGTCTTAAGATTTCTTCTATCTGCGTATAGAAGAATCCTAAGCAGTTATGGAAAGTTACGATTCGTGAACAGAGTAGGATTAGGTTCCTGATCTGAGTTGAGATGGCTTTCGAGCTGGTTATATAAGCAAGGGAGCCCAGAGCTCGTGGTGGACAACTTTAGGGCTGTTCCTCTTGTGTTATATTGAAAAAAAATTCGTAGTTTGAAGGAACATTTGTGCCTTGTTCGTCAGACTTGTTCCAGACAAGTTTTACTCATCGAGTTTCTGGACAGCACTACCTTTCATCGGTGGTTTTATCATAGCTCGAGTTTTACAGATCCAATTGACGTGATTATTTTTGGGTTGTCTTCACAACTTGATTTTCTATCATATGTAAAAATTTCACGGTCATTGGATTTCTGGTCTATGATCTACACGAGTTTCTTTGTAGTGTTCCAGAACTGTTTTTTTCTCGGGTAGGGCAGATTGACCATTGTTTGATCTTTTGATCATAACTTGAGTTTTTCTTGACGGATTTGAGTGATTCTTTTTGTGTTGTTTTCGTGACTTGATTCTCTCTGATATCTATCACTTTTGTCATGATGAAACACGTTTAAATTAGTCTCACACACTATTTCTTTAACAGATCGTTTTTCTGCCGAAAGGGTTTGGGGTTTAATTGTTTCCGCTGCGTAAGATTTTTAAATCTACCATTCACCCCCCCTCTGGTAGATTTTCACGTGCTCTTCGATCCTACAGTCTCACACTTCCGTCGGTGTGTGCCCAAGAGATCACAAAATAGCCTTTACAAAGGGATTACTAGCCTATTTAGACCCCACTGAGGTTTCACCGGTGGCGATGTCTCCTACCCAGCACATCTTCAACCAAGGGCCCCCTCATGAGCCATTCGGATCCCAGGGTAGTCCCACCAATTATCAACAAACCCAACCTGACTACCCCTTCCCCGAGCATCCACAATAGTCCAAACAGCACTAGCAAATCCCTAATTAATCAGCTACTCCGCACCCATACTTGGCCTCTTGGTGGAACTGTAGTCCTGACTTATTCTCGCATGAACCAATCTTTAGATATAAAGCAAGCAAACCACCATAACATCCAACCCATACACATATCAGGCTTGCTTAGATCACCCATCATTTTAACGAGTTCATGTTAACAGAATAACATTAATGCATAATTAAATGTGTAGTGTTGTTTTCCCATCCCAATTAATTAAGCGATGCAAAAGGTAAAAAGCCCTTACTGACTATCTACCATAAATTCCAGGTGACAAGGGTGGTTTAAGAAATCTAGTAAACTTCCTAACATAGGATTCCCATCAAATTGACACAAGCATGCAGTTTGCAAACAAAACATTTATTTGAAAAACAGGATCAATATGCTTAAAGGACACTTGCCTTGCTCTTGTTGTTGATTAGGGTCAAAGCCTTCAAATTCTTGGTGCTGAAGATCCTCCACGACACTTTCTAGCACAAATCCGTCTAATCCGCACAATAAACATACAAGACAAGAAACACAATCAAAGAGTGCACAAATATTACTCAACATGACATGACATGCATGATTAATGCAAATGCAAGGTAGAACTTGTTAATAGATTGCTTTTAATGATCACTAACTAGGTCTAATTGATTTTAACAAGTTTATACAGGTTTACAGTTGATTAGATCAAATTTTAGAATTAATTCAACACAATTTAGCCAGGAAGACCGGACTAGTCCGCTAGGGACCGGACAAGTCTGCACTTTGCGAGATCAGCGGATTAGGGTTTTCTAGATCAACGTAAACTTGGAGATTAGGGGTTGAATTCACGTAAGGAAAAGATAATATAAGGTATACCAGGTGTTTATAACTCCAATGAATCAAGAAACTTGGAGGTAGCACTTGGATCTTGGTGATCTACGGTTGGTGATGAACTTGGAGATGAATTGGTGATGAAGAACAAAACTTGATGGAGATCTTGATCCTCTTTCGTTTCCTCCTCTTCTTCTTCTTGCTTGGGATCTTCTCCTCCCTCCTTGATGGTGGCTCTCCACGAACTAGGGTTTGGGTGGGGTGGAAAATTGGCAAATAGATGTCAAGCCAAGGTGTGGGGTTGTTTATATAGATGTGGAGGCTAGGGTTAGATGGATTTCGAGTTTGAGAGGAGTAGAGGCCGGTTTAGAGTCCCACATGGGCTCTAAAAGAGTTAGGCACAACATACCTAGGCCCAGTTAACATGAGACCTAAGAAACAAGTCGTAAAACAAAAGATCAACTCGGATTCACGAAATATCGGACAAGTCCAAAAAGGACCGGACTAGTCCGAAGTTGTCCAGAGAGAAAATCGGACAAGTCTGGCCTAAAATCGGTCAAGTCCGACTTTAGTCAGAGAGGAAAATGGACATGTCCGCTGGAACACCGGACCAGTCTGGAAAAGTCCAGGGACTTAGCAATTTTTCAAGGATTCATGGAATATCGGACTAGCCCGCACAAAATCGGACAAGTCCAAAGGTTTCCAGAGGCAAAATCGGACTAGTCCGCAGCAAAAACGGACAAGTCTGTTTTTAGTCAGAGAGAAATTGGACTAGTCCTCAGTAAAATCAGACTAGTCCGCACTTTCCTGCATTTTAAGTGCGGTTTTGTTCCAAATCAATTTTAAATGCTCCAAATCAATTTTAAACTCGTTCCTCTTTATGTGAGTTAATGTTAAACATGTATATGAATGTATGTAGGGCATGATGCATGAAAATGAGGGTGTTACAAACCTACCCCCCTTAAAATGAATCTCGCCCTCAAGATTCTTCGCGGAAGAGAAGATATAGGGAAATTCCTTCTTGAGATCATCCTCCAATTCCCACGTCGCTTCTTTTTCTGTGTGGTGCTTCCATTGAACATTACACCATCTAATAAACTTGTTCCTTGTGACTCTCTCCTTGTTTCCAAGATCTTAACTGGTTGCTCGGCATAAGTTAAATCTTCCTCTAGTTCCAATTCTTCCATTGGCACTTGTTCTTCCGATACTCTTAAGGATTTCTTGAGCTGGGAAACATGAAACACGTCATGGACGTCTGAAAGATGAGCTGACATCTCCAACTTATATGCCACTTCTCCTCTTTTGTCCAAAATCTTGAATGGTCCAATATAACGAGGTGCTAGCTTGCCTCTTATGTTGAACCTCTTATGACCTCTCATTGGTGACACCTTGAGGTAGACAAAATCTCCCTCTTCAAAGGTTAATTTCCTTCTCCTATTGTCCGCATAGCCTTTTTGCCTTGATTGGGCAGCCCTCAAGTTTTCACGAATTATTTGGACTTGCTTTTCGGCTTCTTTCTACACATCCGGACCAAATACTTGAGTTTCTCCTGCCTCATTCCAGAACAAAGGTGTCCTACACTTCCTCCCATAAAGCGCTTCATATGGTGACATTTTCAAGCTTGCTTGGTAGCTATTGTTGTATGAAAATTCCGCATATGGCAAGCTTTTGTCCCAACTCTTCCCATGCTTTAAAGCACAAGCTCTTAACATGTCCTCCCAAATTTGATTGGTCCTCTCAGTTTGTCCATCCGTTTGTGGGTGATAGCTGAACTAAAATTCAACCTTGTTCCCAATGCTTCATGCAATTTTTGCCAAAACCTGGAAGTAAAATGTGAATCCCTATCCGACATGATCTTCTTCGGGACTCTGTGTCGACACAAAATGTGCTCCATGTATATTTCGGCGAATTGTGCAGCTGTATATTTGGTCTTCACAGGGACAAAATGAGCTGACTTGGTTAAACGATCCACAATTACCAAAATTGAGTCATACCCGGGCTATGTACGTGGTAACCTAACTACAAAGTCCATTCCAATTTCTCCCCACTTCCATTCCGGGATCTTCAATGGTTGCAATAGTCCTGCTGGCTTTTGATGTTCCACCTTGACTCGTTGACACACATCACACAATGCCACATATTCAGCTATGTCCTTTTTCAGGCTATCTCACCAATAGCAAGCCTTCAAGTCTTTGTACAACCAGGATGAATCGAGTACGGCGAGTCATGTGCCTCTTTTAATATTGTCTCACGTATGTGCTTTACATTAGGCATAAAGATCCTTTTTCCAAGCCATAGGGTACCATGTTCATCCTCATCAAATCTGAATTCTCTCCCTTCCTCGGTCCTTACCTTGATTTCCTTGATCTCCTCATCCGTGGTTTGTGCTTCTCGAATTGCTTGCTCCAAGGTTGGATTTAACTCCATAATCTACATCTCATTTACAAACCCGAGGTTCAACTGTTCAAACTCCTTACATAACTCGAATGGTAACTCTCAAACTGTGAGTTGATGACTTACTCCTTTTCTACTCAAAGCATCGGCCACTACATTGGCTTTTCCCGGATGATAGTTGATCCCCAAGTCATAATCCTTGATGAGCTCCAACCATCTTCGTTGCCTCAAATTCAGATCCGTTTGTGTGAAAATATACTTCAAACTCTTATGATCCGTATAAATTTCACACCTATGTCCAAAGATATAGTGCCTCCAAATCTTCAATGCATGTACCATGGCAGCGAGTTCCAAATCATGCGTTGGGTAATTCTGCTCATGTTTCTTCAATTGTCTTGATGCATAGGTGACCACTTGACCTTCTTGCATAAATACACATCCAAGTCCTTGTCTCGATGCGTCGCAATAAATATCAAAACTCTTGCTCACATCCGGCAGTACCAAAACTGGAGCTGTTGTTAACCTCTTCTTCAACTCCTCGAAACTATTTTGACAAGCTTGAGTCCATTGGAAAACCTTTCCCTTGATTAGCAACTCCGTCATAGGCTTGGCTATCTTGGAAAAGTCCTTGATGAATCTACGGTAATATCCAGCCATCCAAAGAAAACTCCTTATTTCCTTAACATTTTGTGGTGGTTCCCACATCAACACGTCTCTCACTTTTCCGGGGTAAACCAATACTCCTCCTCCTGAGATGATATGACCAAAAAATGGCACCTCTTTCAACCAAAACTAACACTTGTTGAACTTGGCATACAATCGATGCTCCCTCAATTTCTGCAACGTAAGCCTCAAGTGTTCCTCATGTTCCTTCTCATCCTTCGAGTAGATCATAATGTCATCAATGAATACCACGACGAACTTGTCCAAGTACTCCATGAAGACTTTATTCATGAGGTACATAAAGTAGGCAGGTGCATTTTTCAATCCAAAAGACATCACGGTGTACTCATAAGATCCATACCATGTTCTAAAAGCTGTCTTGGGTATGTCTGATGGTCTAATCTTCATTTGAAAATATCCTGACCTCAAATCAATCTTAGAGAAGACACAAGCACCCTTCATCTGATCAAACAAGTCCTCTATGCGTGGCATGGTGTACTTGTTCCTGATTGTTACCTCGTTGAGAGCTCCGTAATCCATACACATCCTTTGGGTTCCATCCTTCTTGTCCACAAACAGCAGGGGCGCTCCCCAAGGCGAAGAACTAGGGCGAATAAAACCTTTCTCTAGTTGCTCTTGAATTTGTTTCTTGAGCTCCCCTAATTCCAAAGGAGGCATCCTATACGGCCTCTTAGCTATAGGTGCAGTTCCATGTATTAAATCAATAACAAACTCAATGTCTCGATCAGGTGGCATACCTGGCAACTCTTCTAGAAAAACATCCAAAAATTCACACACCACCGGAATCTCTTCAATCGCGGCACCGTCCATATGTTTAAGCTCCAATTGCTTCAGTCTGGTTTGAGATACTTCAAATTCTACAATGATCCCTTCCTCATTGGTCAACTTCACCGTCTTCGTGGCACACTCAATAATTCCATTGTACCTCCTCAACCAGTCCATACCAAGTATAATGTCCAATCCTTGAGAATCCAAAACAATGAGGTTGGCGGAGAAGTCTAACCCCCTTATTCTAAGGCTTACTTTTGGACATACTATATTTGTCCTCATCTCTCCCCCAGGAGACTTAACCAATAGAGTAAACTTCATATGAGAGATAGGCAAACTATACTTGGCAACATACTTTGATGCAATGAATGAATGAGATGCTCCAGAATCAAATAACATAGTGGCAGGGTTGGAGTTGGCGAGAAACATACCAATGACCACGTCATCCGCTTGTTGAGCATCCTCCGTAGAGACATGGTTCACGTTGCCACGAGCAAAATTTTGCTGTCCACGGTTCCCTTGTGGTTGTCCTCCATTGGGTCTTGGGTTTTGCCTTGGTGCATTGCTTCCTTGACCAAGGTCTGACTTAGGACATTGATGCGCAAAGTGTCCAGCTTCTCCACAAGTATAACACTTCTTAACTCCACCAGAATTATTGGGACGAGCTTGGTTTTGAAAATTTGCAGCAGGAAAATTAGCACGAGGCGCATAAGGCATTGGAGGCCTAGGTGCTTGCATAACTGGGCGCTGCTGCACAAACTGAGTTGGGCGTGGTGCATAACCAGGGCGTTGAGCAGGAATAGAAGAGCTGCAATAAGGCGCATTGGGCGGCGCAAAGCGAGGGCGCACATTACTCCCTTGTTGCTGTCCTTGGTATGGCGCCTTCCTCTTATTATCTTGCTCCATCTCATGAATCTTGTTCTCAACCACAATTGCTTTGTCCACAAACTTCTAAAAATTTGCATAATCACAATTGAGTAGTTGCACTTGGATTTCATTGTTCAAGCCCCTCATGAACAAGTATTGTTTCCGGTTGTCCCGACTAACATCCTCAGGCGCATACCTTTAGCACTTATTGAGATATTAACTCACGCTTGATTTTCCTTGCTTTAAGTTCTCAAATTCTTGCCTTTTCAAAATCATAACTCGTTCTGGCACATAATGAGAACGAAAGCTCTCTTTGAATTCGTCCCAAGTAATTCTCTCTTGGTTCTCATGAGCATTGCATAATGAATCCCACCAATCGGCAGCTGCTCCAACTAGTTGATGAGAAGCGAATAAGACCTTCTACCGGTCACTGCATTCGACAATAGCAAGTTTCTTCTCCACAGACTTGAGCCAGTCATCAGCATCCATAGGGTCAGTAGCTTGAGCAAAGGTGGGTGGCCTAGTCCTCATAAACTCTCCCAACCGATTATGAGGAGGCGGGGGTGGCAGTGGAGGCATGTGGGGCTGATTGTTGATGTAGCCAGCCTGCAGCTATCCCATAGTCTGTATCATGGTCTGCATGAGCTGGTTTTGCATAGCCAATAGCTGCTCAATACTCATAGATCCATGAGCAGGTCCTTGTCCATTGTTGTTCTGAGGTGCTCCATGGTTTTCCTCCTCATCATTAGCATCCCTCTGGTTGCGAGTCCTCACCATCTGAAGAAAAGCAATAGGTATGAATTAGAAAACGTCCCCAACTATATACATCAAGGGATATGAAACTAGGCAACTAACTAGCCTACGTGGACATGGCAATGCTAAAGCATCCCAAAATCCTCTATTAAGCACACAAGCAAACAATATATAGCAACAGCACACCAAGCAAAAACACATTGATTTCTGAGTGCCACTATGTGCTCTGAAGTGTCCATTCTATCTAGGCTGCATCCTACGGTCAACCTGTGACTTTGATACCAATCTGTGATGCCCGGTTCCGAAAAATGAACCAAGCTAACACATATGTGTGCCCAGGATGTTCAACACACATACACGAGTGCAATCACAAACAATATACAGATAATTACCACAGAACAAGATTAATTAACCAAATTTTATTAAAAAACCATATTATCCTCGAATACAACCTCTAATGAATATTAATGACAAGTTCAACTAATGCAACGGAAATACTCTAATTAAGCAAACTAAACAGCTAGGCAGCATAAGCAATAGGGTATAGCGCAGCTCCAATAAACACCACAGGCAAGCTGACGGTAGACACGGCCTAGAACTCCGCATTATCACCATTAAACTCCCAATCCTGACCTGCAACTATTGGGGGGGGGGATTGCAAGAGTGAGTACATATCGTACTCAGCAAGTGTGGAAAGTATGACATGTGGCTGATTCAAATGATGACAATAATAATGGTTGAGTGCTGAAAAGTACATTAAAACATTTGAAAAAGCAATATATTGTATGTATGTGAAGTAAACCCATCATAATCATAAGTAATATCATAATACCAATCTGAATTCACTAACATCATCAATAATTCCAGATTTCACCATTTGCCAATAACCATAATTCCAATCATAACCATCCCAAATACCATTATACCAAGTCCCCTCTAATCATGGAAGTTGTCCAGGTGCTCATAACCGGGAGCACGGCTATCATGATAGTTTTAGACACACTCTGCAGAGGTTGTACCGCTTTACCCACGTGTTTGTGATTTCATCACGTTTCGATGACTAGAACCTCTATTATGTCGTCTCACACTTCCGTCGTTGTGTGGCCAAGAGATCACAAAATAGCCTTTACAGAGGGATTACTACCCTATTTAGAATCCACCGAGGTTTCACCGGTGGCGATGTCTCCTACAGAGCACATCTTCAACCAAGGGCCCCCTCTTGAGCCACTCAGATCCCAGGGTGGTCCCACCAATCATCAACAAACCCAATCCGACTACCCCTTCCTCGAGCATCCACAATGGTCCAAACAGCACTAGCAAAGCCCTAATTAATCAGCTATGCGGCACCCATACTTGGCCTCGTGGTGGCACTGTAGTCCTGTCTTATTCTCGCATGAACCGATCTTAGATCTAAAGCAAGCAAACCACCATAACATCCAACCCATCCACATACCAGGCTTGCTTAGATCACCCATCATTTTAAACAGTTCATGTTAACAGAATAACATTAATGCATAATTAAATGTGTAGTGTTGTTTTCCCATCCCATTTAATTAAGCGATGCAAAAGTTAAAAAGCCCTTCCCGACTCTCTACCATAATTTCCAGGTGATAAGGGTGGTTTAACAAATCTAGTAAACTTCCTACCATAGGATTCCCATCAAATGGACACAAGCATGCAGTTTGCAAACAAAACATTTATTTGAAAAACAGGATCAATATGCTTAAAGGACACTTGCCTTGCTCTTGCTGTTGATTAGGGTCAAAGCCTTCAAATTCATGGTGCTGGAGATCCTCCGAGACACTTTCTAGCGCAAATCCGTCTAATCCACGCAATAAACATACAAGACAAGAAACACAATCAAAGAGTGCACAAATATTACTCAACATGACATGACATGCATGATTAATGCAAATGCAAGGTAGAACTTGTTAATAGATTGCTTTTAATGATCACTAACTAGTTCTAATAGATTTTAACAAGATTATACAGGTTTGGAGTGATTAGATCAAAATTTAGAATTAATTCAACACAATTTAGCCAGGAAGATTGGACTAGTCCACTAGGGACCAGACAAGTCCGCACTTTGCGAGATCAGCAGATTAGGGTTTTCTAGATCAATGTATACTTGGAGATTAGGGGTTGAATTCATGTAAGGAAAATATAATAGAAGGTATACCAGGTGTTTATAACTCCATGGATTCAAGAAACTTGGAGGTAGCACTTAGATCTTGGTGATCTACGGTTGGTGATGAACTTGGAGATGAATTGGTGATGAAGAACGAAACTTGATGGAGATCTTGATCCTCTTTCGTTTCCTCCTCTTCTTCATCTTGCTTGGGATATTCTCCTCCCTCCTTGATGGTGACTCTCCACGAACTAGGGTTTGGGTGGGGTGGAAAAGTGGCAAATAGATGTCAAGCCAAGGGGTGGGGTTGTTTATATAGAGGTGGAGGCTAGGGTTAGATGGATTTCGAGTTTGAGTGGAGTAGAGTCCAGTTTAGAGTCCCACAAGGGCCCTAAAAGAGTTAGGCATGACGTCCCTAGGCCCACTTAACTTGAAATCCAAGAAACAAGTCATAAACAAAAGATCAACTTGGAGTCACGAAATAACGGACAAGTCCGAAAAGGACCGGAATAGTTCGAAGTTGTCCAGAGAGAAAATCGGACAAGTCTGGCCTAAAATCGGACAAGTCCGACTTTATTCAGAGAGGAAAATGGACAAGTGCGCTGGAACACCGGACTAGTCCGGAAAAGTCCAGGGACTTAGCAATTTTTCATGGATTCATGGAATATCGGACTAGTCCGCACAAAATCGGACAAGTCCAAAGGTTTCCAGAGGCAAAATCGGACTAGTCCGCAGCAAAAACGGACAAGTCCGTTTTTAGTCAGAGAGAAATCGGACTAGTCCTTGGTAAAATCAGACTAGTCCGCACTTTCCTGCATCTTAAGTGCGGTTTTGTTCCATATCAATTTTAAATGCTCCAAATAAATTCTAAACTTGTTCCTATTTATGTGGGTTAATGTTAAACATGTATATGAGTGTATGTAGGGAATAATGCGTGAAAATGAGGGTGTTACACGTTTGAGGATTGGATGTGGCGTACATGTTTTCACAAGTGTGTTCATTTGTTCCTAAAATAAGAACACGTAGTGGCTAGCACCTACACCTGTTGTTTCTTCAAAAGACGAGTACCGTGATACATAATGCAGCATGCGATCGATTAATTTGATGAATCACGTATTGTGTAGTGAGACATGTGAGCTTATTAGATGATGGTAGTCCATATTCTATCCTCGTACCGTCGAGGGAACATCCCTGTGTCAAATTTGTTATCTTTATTGATGACAGGATAATATTCTTCATTGGTGTGGTAGATAAGCTGCCATATAGGTTGAGAGCATACATATGCACGGTAGAGAATATGATAAATATAGAAATATATATACATGGTAGGAAATATTCTATTCTTGGAATACATGTTTGGGACATATCATGCATATGTATGTCTAACATTCATGTGAAAGACCTCGATCATGTTTGCTAACATTATGTGTTTTCTCTTTTTGTTGAGAGATCGTCATGTTTGAGGCTCGTTGATCATGTTTGGGGCGTAGCATGCATGGACAACTAACGTGCACGAGAAAGACCTCGATGCATGTGAAATAAAATGCATGATTTTAAAAGCAAGATATAGTGTTTCCTCAAGAAAAAAAAATTATGAGATATTGGGTGCACAAGCAGAAAAGCTAGAACTTGAGTGATGCACCTGTGAACTCCATGCCAGGATGATCGACGGCAGCCGATCTGCAAATGCGGTGGTTAGATCAGTAGTCGCCGGAGAGCAGCTTGCAGTCGACCTCGAAGGAGACGAAGGCATCGATGCACGCATAGTTGATCTGGTCACCGGAGAGATTGTATGCGTCCCAGTCGCTCGTCCTCACCCGATAAGGCTTCTCCATGTCGGCGCCCATCACGGCGCCCGCGATGTCCTTCAGCCCCGCGTAGCGCAGGCTCGGGCGATCCATCTCCTCCACCGCGAGCTCGGCCAGGTCCATAATTTTGGCCACCTTCAGTTGCCAGTCCTTCCAAAGTCTGTCGACATCATCCTCCATGGCCACGCCAACGAAGCAGTAGTCGGAATCGCCGAGGAAATCTTCCACCTCATCGGGGAAGTAGTCAGCGTGGATGACCTGGAAGATGAGGCAGCGGCGGCTGATGCAGAGATGCCGAACGGCGATAGGGTTCTAGTCGGTAGAACAGCTGGGGCGCAAATCAACATCGAGCTCAACGACGAGCTGCTGAAGGCGCAGACAGTGGACGGAGAGGACCTCACCGAGCCAGACATCCATGACCTTGCCAGAGGACGTCACGGTGGTGGTGATCACTTCTTCCTCGAATGTCACGTTGTACACCTGAGTCCCCGCCATTGGGTCCTCTCTCATTGTCGGCCCTACGGTTGCCGTCTGCGGCGGCGCGACTCAACTTCTCTCTTGTGCAAACCTTCTTCTACACCTTTAGTTTGGATTTTAATTGGAAACAGGCCTAGATATATAACCGATGCAGTTACTATATGAGCGGAGTTTCCAAATTTGACGGTCCTGAGCCCGGAGTAAAGAGAGTAATGAAGATTTTTTAATCTGATATACTTTCTAATTTTTAATTCTTATCGTTATGACCGTATGTTGCATTGTCTCAACCAAACACCACGTATAAAAACAACAACATTTCTCGGGGCCCACCCACTGGGTATGCCGAGTGGGCCACAGGATACCCTGGGTCCAGCCACCAAAGAGTAGCTAGTGTGAATGCATGCTGGAGAGATCAGCGGAATTGGGAACTAGCCAATAAAGATAGAAGTCAGCAGTCTCACGGTTCCTGTATCAAAATGCACTCCATCCTTTTTCATCTTCCCTTTTTTCTTATACATATTATTTTTACACCAATCTTCTAGCCCTCCTTTATTTGAAGTTATACGGTTGGATCAGGATATGTGGCCGGCGTGAGGCAAGAGTCGTGTGTGCAACACCAGGTGGAACGTCGTGGAGAGACGTTTCTCCCCTTGTTGAATTTGATGATGTTGAGGATCGGATGTGGCGTACATGTTTTCACAAGTGTGTTCATTTGTTCCTAAAATCTAAACACCTAAGCGGCTAGTGCCTACGGCTGTCGTTTCTTCGAAAGGACGAGTACAGCAGGTTGGAAATATATTGTACTCTGCAAGGCATGCGATTAATCAGTGTGACCTGTTCCTAGATGGTATTCTATCATCGAACACTCGAGGGAACATTCTTCATGTAAAACATGCACGACGAGAGTGAGGACGGTGTTCGGTCATGGACAGCGCTTTGTTAATCCGGGCTAAAGTTTTTTTAGATAATGGAAATAATTAAACCGGGCAATGACTGTTGTGCAATCTGGACTAGGATCTATGTATAAAATGGTAGCCATCATTAGATGCGGATTGCACGCTTGCACAAGAGTCCAAATTGCATAGCAGTCGTTGTCATTAAACTGACCTTTTCCTCAGTACAGAGTACGGCCACACTGATACACCAAGTTGTGAAGATCAACAACAAAAGACTCAACCCGTCACACTAGTTAAAGTAAAACACCCGAGACATTTTATGTCACACTAGTGAAAGTAAAACACCCGATGCATTTTATTATTATGGAAGTATATAACTAAGACTCAATCCAAATTGTGCGAAAACTTCAATCACCCTGACTTCTAGTATGTCTTTGCAAGCCATTCGAATCAAGTCTTTTTTGTCTTCACCCTTTGATGACCCTGACTGTATTGGGCTAAAGTTGATACTCCAGAAACTATTGTTGCATTTTTTGTGATTTACTACGTACTTGTTGTTTGATTGCTCATTATGTTGGATCCGTGTTGGGTTTGAACATAGAGAGCGGCCTTCTCCCTACTGGTGCTGTCAGATAAACTAGGTGGTAGTCACTTTCTAGATCTCCAGCTCAGTAGAGTTGGAAGTGGAAATATATTCCATTCTAAAAGATAAAAGAGATAAATAGTCCACTAGTTTATCGTTAGAACAACAACATTAGAACTAATTTTGCGCACCAATCAACAGCAAAATAAAGTTCATTACCTTAAGACTACACATTACAAATAAGAAAAAAGAAAAACACAAACTATCAACAAGAAAAGAAAAACAACACAACTAGGAACAAGAAAAAAACTACTTCTCCTCCACCTCTGCTCCACCTACTTCTCCTCCTCATCCTGCTCCTTGGGCTCCTTGCATAGCAGGGGCGCCTCCCACAGCGGAGACGGGAAGCCCAGTTTCCTGGACGTCACCGCCACCAGGTTGTCGCGGCCGGCGATGCCGAGCTCATCCACTAGCGTCTCCCAAAGGACGTCGAGGCGACCGGCCAAGTGCGTCATGTCGAAGACGTAGTGGCCTGTGGTCCCAATTGCTTCATACTCTGGAAGGGGACCAAGCCTAAGGCGACACGTGGAGCGCAATGTATTGTCAAATACATCGGGAGCCAACTTTCGGAGAGCCCACTCCTTGTTCGGGGGGGGGGGGGGGGGGGGGGGAGTCCAGTCAGGGACGCTTCCCCTTGGCGTCTTTTGGCGGGCTTGGCGGCGGCGTTTTCTTGTAAGCTATGGTGTTCTTGGCACGGTTTTGGTGAAGAGAGGAAGAGTGGATGTGTGGAGAAGAAGATGGCATGCCCGAGTGATCTTATAGCGTAGTAGCAGCCTGGCCGTTCGTCTCTTGAGGCGCGTAGTAGTGGTGATGGGACGTAGAGCGGTTCCAATTGAATTCAAAGATGCCTCGATGACTGGCGCACACGTAAGCTTGTGCACCCGGTCGCATGAGCCGCATGTACAAATGGCTACGGCTTCAAGGACCAAACCTTATGTGGCAGACAACAACATAGTATAATACTTCCTCGGCCATAACTCAACTATATTTCTACTTTGGTCAAACTTACTATTGACCAATGATTTCTATGGAATTTATTATCTTCAATAATATGTAGTACTAGATTGTATATTATAGAAATACTTTCATGGTGAATCTAAAAGTACAATCCTTGTATTGTTAAAACAGATCAAAATTATGTAAATCATTGGTCAAAGAAGATTTTACGAAACCTAAGGCTCCCTTTGGAAAAGGAATTGAAAAACAAAGGAATAGGAAAAAAATTAGGATTTGAAAACTAGAGTTGACATGGGACGCACGACGGATCGGAGGTTATGGTGCACCGGCACACCCGGACCGTACATGTACCCGGCCAACCGTGTAGCTTCGTTTTATATTTTATTCCATGAGACCTATGTGTGCTGAATACATTGGTTTTGAAAATAAAAGTTTTGAATGTTGCCATAACATCTTTTTAGCAAGGTCAGACTCTAGCTCCGAGCTTCTGCAAGATCTGACAATAGGTCCGACTTTCTTTGTCTAGGTCCGACATGTTTTTGGGTAGCTCCGGTGAGCTTTATCTTTAGCTTTGGCATGTCTTTGATAGATCTGGCATGTCTTTGTTAAGCTTCGATATGTTCTGCTAGGTCCAACTTATGTTGGATAGCTCTGACAAGTTTCTCTAGCTCCGGCTTTTGGGTTGACTAGTTCCGACTAGTTTTGGTTAGCTACGGCGCTAGGTCCGACTAGCTTTGGTAAGCTCTGGTGCTAGGTTGTACTAGCTTTGGTAAGCTCCGACGCTAGGTTGTACTTGCTTTGGTAAGCTCCGGTGCTAGGTCGTACTAGCTTTGGTAAGCTCCGGCTCAAGCTTCGGTTAGCTTTGGCAAGGTCCGGTGCTTGATCGCAATGTTCCGGCTTTTAATGTGAAATGTTTCGAACTTGCTTCATATTGTTGGAATGTTTGCTTAGTATTCTTTTACTATGTTTTTGGTGCGTTTTGGTTGATATGGCTGATATTATTTTGATATGCTTTGCAACATGCTTATGTGAGGTGCTCACGTAAGGTGTTGTGTTCGGAACTAACTTGAGTCAAGTCGCGGACTTGGGCTTGTACGGATTGGTTGTTTGTTCATGTGCAGGTGTTGCTTGAGTTCAAGACATGGCTTGTGACGGGATCCATTGAACTAGTCTTAGGGAGAAGATGAGGTTCAACAACAATGTTCGGGAGGAATTGTGGTTGAGTTGATCGGGAGGTTGCGCAGCATGTTTGAATCAAGAACAATGCATATGAAGGTATCGTGGACGTCATTGGAAGATGTTTGCACGTGTGCAAGGACTGCATGGACGTGGCTACATGGTTCCGAGGCGTGATGAAGAGATGTGGACGTAAAGAATTGGTCGGAAAGGTCCATCCGACTAGGTTATGGATTCAGGCTGCGGCTGAGTCGTGTTTGACTCAAATATGGAAAGATTTGAGTTAGTTATGATAGGATTTTGTTTAAGTCACGAATTTGAGTTGTTTTAGGAATGTGGGATATGCTCCAAATGTTTTTGTAAGTCTTAAGATTGCTTCTATCTGCATATAGAAGAGTCCTAAGCAGTTATGGAAAGTTTCGATTCGTGAACGGAGTATGATTAGGGTCCTGATTTGAGTTGAGTTGTATTTCGAGCTGGTTATATAAGCAAGGGAGGCCAGAGCTCGTGGTAGACGACTTTGGGGCTGTTCCTCTTGTGTTCTATTGAATAAAATTCGTTGTTTGAAGGAACTTTTGTGCCTTGTTCGTCCGACTTGTTCCAGACAAGTTTTACTCGTCGAGTTTCTGGACAACACTACCTTCGTCGGTAGTTTTATCATAACTCGAGTTTTACATATCCAATTGACGTGATTATTTTTTGGTTGTCTTCACAACTTGATAATCTATCATCTGTCAAAATTTCACGGTCATTGGATTTGTCGTTTCTGATCTACACGAGTTTCTTTGCAGCGTTCCAGAACTGTTTTTCTCGGGTAGGACAGATTGACCTTTGTTCGATCTATCGATCATAACTTGAGTTTCTCTTGACGGATTTGAGTGATCTTATTGTGCTTTCTTAGTGACTTGATTCTCTCTGATATATATAACTTTTATCATGGCGAAACACGTTTAGATTAGTGTCACACATGATTTCTTTAACAGATCGTTTTTCTGTCGAAGGGGTTGGGATTTAATTGTTTCCGCTGCGTAAGATTTTTAAATATACCATTCACCCCCCTCTGGTAGCTTTTCACGTGCTCTTCGATCCAACATATTCCATAGGCTTAAAAGTTTCCTCATTCTCCCTGTTAGCTCTTCCCTAGGCTTGAAAGTTTTATATGTCACAATATTTTTACGTATGTAATATGCACATAGGATATATCACTTGATAGTTTTTCAAAAAAACATGGAAGGAAATATGTATATCCCATGCTACAACGTAAATTCACCCGAATTAATTACCTAGTTACTTTTTAAGAGGATAAAAAATTATTATCTTTTCCTAAATGAGGTGGTCGGGGTACATGATGTGGCATGCCACGATTGTGTGAAGTCGAGGGACTAAATAATTGACCCATTTGAAAGTTCAAGGACCAAAAAATGAGTTTTGATTGATAGTTTGAGGATGAAGTTGAGCTTGGGAGCTTGATGAGCACCGTCATTGTTTTGAGCAGCGGTTAGTGTATGGCATCATCAAATATGGAGTAATTTTTCTAGATCATTTGGGGCCGAAAAATTAGTTAACACGCAATATATGAGAAAAAAGATAGGGATATGCCACCGTTTGCTTGTGTTGAATAATCCTGCGTCGCGGACAACATAAAAGACACTTCATTCTAGTCACCAGGATCATTCTGCCCCAAGTCATCTGGGGTAGCAGGCAGGGGGCCTTGATCATCAGGATAAGGACCAGGCAAGAAATCATTGGTCAAAGGTAAGTTTGACCAAAGCTAAAAATAAAGTCGAGTTGGGATGGAGGGAGGAGTTCTTTTTACAGACCGCTTTGCAGACCCTGCTGCGGGCGATCTCCTGCCTCCTGACAACTCCAGCGGCTAAAGTAGCATACAACTGCACTTTAGAAGCCATAACTCCAGCGCTCGTCTTTGTCCTGGCTTCCTCCCTGCCGGACCCTTCGATCCACAACGGCCCCTCTCCCGATTGCACGAAACGCGCCTGGAGGAGCATCCGCCGACCGCCACACTCTTGGAGGAGCATCCGCCAGCCGCCACGCTCTTGGAAGAGCATCCGCCAGCCGCCACACTCTTGGAAGAGCATCCGCCGTCCACCGGCGTGGAGGAGCATCCGCCGGCCACCGCACGTGGAGGAGCAACAACGCTAGGTACAATTGCTCATGTAATGTTATTGTAGTTCAATCCTCTTACGGATACGCTGATTGAGTTGTAGGAAGCGATGTCAGAAGATAAGGCATGGATGGGAAAAGAGAGGCGTACGAAGGAGTGACAGGATGGAATGAAGTCATTTTTAAATTTAGCATAACAGGGCACTCATGAGGAAGAAACTAAGCCTTGTCTTTGCACGAAATGTCGTAGTATTTGCCACGGGACACGCAAGGAAGTTCATCATCACTTGCTTCGTAATGGGATGTCATTTGATTATACTTGTTGGGTACACCGTGGAGAAAAACTAGTTGAGAAAAATATTGCTGAGCAATCAACAAATAATGAGGAGATAATTTTTGATGATGTTGCTATGGAAAATATGTTGTCCTGTCTACTTAGAGGCACTGATCATGGTGTTACTTCAGTAGATGTTGATGATCAAGAAAATGCAATAAATTAGCAAGAGCTAACTGGGTGTGAAAAGGCATTCCATGACTTATTAAATGAGCCCAAAAAGGAGTTGGATCCAGGATGTGAGAAGGTGACCCAATTATCCTTCATTTTCAGGTTGTACCAGATAACGTGTTTATCTGGTATGAGCAAAAAATCGTGTGAGTTGATCCTTGAACTATTCTCATATGTGCTTCCAGAGGGCCATTGCATTCCTAATACACTTGATAAAGTTCATAAGGTTGTTCGTGACCTCAGGCTGAGCTACGAAAACATCGATGCATATGTCAATGAATATGTGTTATTCCGGAAGGACTATTCTCTGCTGGATCGATGCCGAAAATGTGGTGAATTAAGACGGAAAAATAGTACTAGTGGGGATGCAAGAGAGGCTTTACCTTGTGGAAAATCCAAGAAGCTTGTAGCACGCAAGATACTACGATACATACCTCTTATTCCCCGTCTTCAAAGGTTTTTTATGGCAAAATCAACAGCATCAAACATGCGCTGGCACAAAGAAGAACATATTGATAATGGAATATTATGCCATCCTGAAGATTCGAAAGCATGGAAGCATTTTGATAGCATTCACCCAAATTTCTCATATGATCCTAGCAACATAAGACTTGGGCTAGCATCTGATGGTTTCAATCCTTTTGGAGTTATGAATGTTTCTTACAGTACATGGCATGTGATTCTAATCCCTTATAATCTACCACCTTGGTTGTGTATGAAGCAGCCTTATTGGTTGATGTCAATGATAATTCCTAGGCCAAAGTCACCTGGAAACAACATTGATGTGTATCTGCAGCCTTTGATTGATGAGCTACTGAAATTATGGTCTTATGGTGTTGAAACATATGGCAGTTCAAAGAAAGAGACATTTCTCATGCAAGCTTCTATATTGTGGACAATAAATGATTTTCCAGCATATGCATGCTATGTGGATGGAGCACAAAAGGTAGGCTAGCATGTCCATACTGCCATGTAAACACTGACGCCCTATGGTTGAAACATGGACAAAAGTATTGCTACATGTGTCGTCGTTGTTTCCTACCTCAGGATCATCGGTGGCATCAGGACAAAGCTTCTTTCAACAACAAGATAGAGAATAGAGAGGCTCCAACATCACTCTCTGGTCACAAAGTACTCCAACAATATGAGACTTTTGATCAAGTGAGTTTTGGACAGACGAATAATAAGAGAAAGCGCACTAAGGAAGATAGGTGGCATAGTTGGAAGAAGAAAAATATATTTTTTCAGCTCCCGTATTGGAAGACATTGCTAATAAGGCATAACTTAGATTTCATGCACATTGAGAAAAACATTTGTGATAGCATATTGGGGACATTGCTTAATATGGATGGTAAAACAAAAGATAGTCTGCAAGCTCGTTTTGATATGCAGGAAATGGTTATACAGCCAAAGCAACATCCATTGGGTATGAAAGGGAAGTATGATTGTCCATCAGCATCATATACTTTGCAAAAAGATTAGAAGATCACCTTGTGCATGTTTTTGGTGGATGTGAATATGCCCGATGGTTATGCCTCAAACATCAAGAGATGTGTTGACATAACAGCACGTATGGTATCAGGTCTAAAAACTCATGACTGCCATATTATATTTCAGAAGCTCCTTCCTATTGAAATACGTGACATATTGCCTGAAAAGATTGTTGAACCTTTAATTGAGTTTAACAGATTCTTTTCTGGAATTTGTTCTAAAGAATTGGCAGAACAAGATTTGGATAAGATGATTGAACAATTTCCTAAAACAATTTGTAAGCTTGAGATGTTGCTTCCTCCCGCTTTCTTTGATAGCATGGTACTTCTTCCAATCCATCTTGCCGAAGAATATCGCTTGGGTGGACCTGTTTCTTACAGATGGATGTATCCAATTGAGAGGTACCTTGGTACATTGAAGAGGTATGTACGTAACAGAGCTCACTCGGAGGGTTCTATAGCTGAGGGATATATTATAGAAGAGTGTATGACTTTTTATAGCCAGTTTTTGGATAACATCAGCACCAAGCTTTATAGGCCAGAATGTCATGAAGCTGCAGCTAGGAATGAACGTTCTCTCGAGTCTAATATATTTACAGAAGTTGATAATTCTAAAAAAGGGTTTAAATGGGGCGAACATATATGGTGGAACTACATAACATCAGGCATTATATTATTTCTAATGTTAAAGAGACCGCTCCGTGGATCAAGTACGTATAACTCAGATGTTCTATACTATATTGGATCATGCTTATTGTAGATGGCTAATTTAATTTTGTACCCTTTTCAGTGACCATTTTGAAGAGCTAAAAACCATTCATTCTCGTGATGTTGAAAACGCCATAGAGATGAGTTTGTTTATTGATTTCAGAAACGATTAAGTACATGCAAGTTTTTACTTTGATGAAATATTGAACAAATATGTGTTCTGAAGTTTGTTTATCGATGACCCCATTTATACTAATTAATTTGTACAGATTATGACATTACACAAAGAAGGCAAAGTAACCGATTATTTGTATGCATTATCTAGAGGACCTGATCGTCGGGCACGTTTTTTTAGTCGGTCATTCATAAATGGCTTTTTCTTTCGAACAGTGGAGGTGGAAAAAGATTTACGGATGCAAAACAGTGGCATTGTTGTTCGGAATGGTGATCATGAGTGGTATGGAGTAATCAAGAAAATGGTCTCTGTTTATTTAGAAAAAAAAAATCAAGAGGTTCTGTTATTTGAATGTGACTGGTTTGATCGGCCTCGTTCCGGTCAGAGCCAAAGCAAAGGCTACAAAATGGATCGATACAGGTTGATAGATGTTGACACTACTCTTTCTCAATTTAAATATGACCTTACATTCTAGCCACCCAAGCAGAACAAGTTTTTTACGTTCGAAGCGTGAAACAACCTTAATGGGCTACAGTTGTTAAAACGAAGCCATGAAACCTTTTTTGCCATGCCCCATGGAGACAGTGAAAATAATGTCACTGAGACGATGGAGACTGAGACAATTGATGATCGACGACCTACTGATATAAATGAGGATAGAGCCGCATGGGATAGGAATGACATTGAGGCAGCAACTGATGGTGCTTCCGCTCTTTCTAATGAAGATGACGACGACGATGACAACGATGATGATGATACATATATCAATGATGGTATTGTACCTTCAATATTGGGGGAGGACAACAAATATGATGATTTTTTTTATAAGTACTGTGTGAGCTAGCAATGTACGTGAACTATTTGATTTTTTTTGACAAGATAGAAGCCGCTATTCTATTTAGCAGCAAGCTTATAAGCAATCCGATATTGAATCGTGGTGAGTCATGGCACAAGTTCGTAATGCAGCAATTGTGTTCCGTGACGATAGATCCGAATGCCATGAACCGGTGAATCGTGGCAAAATTCCTAATGCAACGGTTGTGTTCCGCGGCGATAGATAGTAACGCCACGAACTGGTTAATCGTAGCGAAAGTTCCTAATGCAACGATCATATTTCATGACGTTAGATCCTATCGCCACAAACTAATGAATTGTGGGAAAAGTTCTGAATGCAACAATTGTGTTTTCGTGGCGATAGATCCTAACGCCACGAACTGGTGAATTGTGGCAACAGATCCTAATGCAACGATTCTATTCTGTGGCGATAGATCCTAATGCCACGAACTGGTGAATCGTGGCAACAGATCCTAATACAACAATTCTATTCCGTGGCGATAGATCCTAACATCTCGAACTGGTGAATCATGGCAAAAGTTCCTAATGCAATGATTCTGTTCCGTGGCAATAGATCCTAATGCCACGAACCGGTATTTCAAGGCAACAGATCCTAACACAACAATATTGTTTCATAGCGATAGATTCTATCACCACAAACTGGTGAATCGTGGCAAAAGTTCCTAACGCAACGTTTGTGTTTCGTGGCGATAGATCGTAACGCCACGAACTGGTGAATCGTGGCAAAAGTTCCTAATGCAGTGTTTGTGTTTCGTGGCGATAGATCCTAACGCCACGAAGTGGTGAATCGTGGCAAAAGTTCCTAATGCAACGATTGTGTTCCGTGGTGACAAATGCTAATGCCACGAACTAGTGAATCGTGGCAACAGATCCTAATGCAACGATCATGTTCTGTGGCGACAGATGCTAACCCCACGAAGTAGTGAATCATAGCAACAGATCCTTATGCAAGATGGTGTTCCGTGGTGATAGATGATAATGCTACGAACTAGTAAATCGTGGCATTAGATTCGTGGCGACAGATCCTAGTGCCACTAACTATAGAATCTTAGCAACAGATCCCAATGTAATGATCGTGTTCCGTGGCGATAGATCCTAATGCCACGAACTAGTGAATCGTGGCAATAGATTCGTGGTGATAGATCCTAACGCCACGAACTAGTGAATCGTGTCAACAGATCCTAATGCAACGATCATGTTCCGTGGCTATAAATGCTAACGCCACGATCTAGTGAATCATGGTAACAGATCCTAATGCAATGATCGTGTTCTGTGGCGATAGATGATAATGCCACGAACTATTCAATCGTGGCAACAAGTTTGTGGTGATAGATCCTAATGTCACAAACTATTGAATTGTAGCAACAGATCCTAGTGCAACGATCGTGTTCCGTGGCGATAGATGTTAATGCCACGAACTAGTGAATCGTGGCAACAGATTCATGGTGATAGATCCTAATGCCATGAACTAGTGAGTCATGGCAACAGATCCTAATGCAACGATCGTGTTCTGTGGTGATTGATGCTAATGCCACAAACTAGTGAATCGTGGCAAAAAAATCAAGCTTACTGCAACGATTTACTATTCGTTGCAATACAATCATTGCAACAGGGCGAAATTCTTGTAGTGTTTTCAAACCATTTGTTCGGGTGGGACAAATCTCGGCCGTAGTCCAAATTGAATTAGTACATTTAGTGGGTTGTAGGTGAGGAGGGCAAATGGCGAGCAAGTAGCCTGATAGGCTCTGCTGCGCATTTGGCAAGTAAGGACGCGGGTAAGCAGAGTGCAGCCATGGGCCGATTTTATATGCAAGCCTTTCTGTTTTTAGTATTGTTTTTTCAAACATTTTTTGGCTTTGGGCTAGTTTTGCAATTTAGGTTGCGCATATAGTTGAGTAAGAAAATAAAAAATGTGCTTTGGGCCTATTTTAGTTGCAGACCTATTCATATTAGATTATTTTTCAGTGAGCGTTTTAGGCCTATGGGCCACACATGGATTATTAAATGGGCTGAGAAGATATTAAAATTTTTCTATAATATTATTTTAGTCATATTTTCATTAGAGATTTTGCTACCTTATTAGGTAATATTTACAGTAATTAGTATTTGGAAAAAGTCTATTTTACTACTATCAAGTATCAACTTTGTTCACATAACCCCCTAAAGAATTTTTTGGTTCAGTTTACCTACCGAACTATTTATATTGGTTCAATTCATTCGTATTGATAATTTCTCTTTTTTGATTCAATTTGTATCGGTTATATTCAGAGTTAAAATTTTTTGTGATGATAGATCATATCATAAACTATGCAAAAAATTATTTTATAAATTTTCATAAACTTTTTTCATGTATTATTTCATCATCCAAACGAGATTTGTTTACCTAGTTTAAAAACAAAAATAATACAAAAAATTTTAAAAATATATTTTTTATGTATATTTTGTTGTAACATATAATCCCATAAAATTTTACCTTCAGAAATCATGTTTATAAAGGGAAACAAAAAAATAAAAATTTACTAGGTGATAAATTGAGCCAATGTAAATAGTTTGAGTGTAAACTGAACCAAAATTTTCTTTAGGGGTTAAATGAACAATGCTGATACTTGAAGGTAGTAAAATGGACTTTTCCTTAGTATTTAGTAATAAAATATTTTTTCAACCATAAAATAGATATTTAAGTGTTAATTAAGTGGTTTTGTTTCTGTTATTAGGTATTAAGGCTATAATTTAATTTTAGAAAATTTTATATAAGCTTTTGCTGTGATATTAAGTGTTCCATGTTAAGATTAAGTAATGAGTTTGTGTTACATAATTAGTTATTATTTTAAGTTTTCGGCATATTAGTAATTAGTACTAAGTAGGAGGCAACCATTTTCTTAAGTAATATATTATGCTATGATCGTTTTACTTTATTAAGTAATATTTACAGTAATTAGTATTTAGTGATAAAATATTTTTCAACCATAAAATCAATATTTAAGTTTTAATTAAGTTGTTTTCTTTCCGCTATTAAGTATTAAGGCTATAATTTTTCTAATTTAATTTTGTCACCAACGTGATAACTTTATTTAGAAAATTCTATATAAGCTTTTGCTTTGATATTAAGTGCTTCATTTTAATATTAAGTAATGAGTTTGTTCTAAGTAATTAGCAAATATTTTAAGTTTTTGCAATATTAGTAATTAGTACTAAGTAGGAGGCAATTATTTTCTTAAGTAAGATATTATGCTATGATCATTTGAGTGCATTGTATCCTAATTTGATTTTTCACTCTCGTGAAAAAAATTCGGATAATAGTAAGCATAGCATTTACATAGTAAATTATCATCATATATACATGGTTGATAAAATTTACTATAATAAAATAAGTTAATTTAAGCATTTTCTACAACAATGTAGAACTAATGCTTAATCTTAATAAGTCATTATCATAATTAATTTTTATTAAGTAGCATGATGATCTGATCATCATGATTAAGTTCAGTACATTCAGAATAAGTTACATATGTATGTGGTGCGCATATACATGTATGTTTAGTAAGTTTTCTTTTAAACTTCCGCTTCTTTTATAAGATTAATTAGTTTAAGTATTTTTCTAACTAAATTGGATTCAACGTGTAAAATTTATTTAGAAAAATAATATGAGAACATGGTAATCTATTATCATGTATTTGGTAAGTTACTCATAATGATGATTATGGTTAAACAAGTCACAAATGACTGATTAGTTTGTTCCATTAATTTTATTAATTTTAAATAATTAAGTATTGTAAGAGTTAATCTGTCACTGTAAACTTTGTTGACGTAAATTTCTTGAGTAACCAATGGGAAAAAAAAATTTATCGTGCTTTAAGTTTATTGAGATTATTTTATTTAGTACGTGGAATTTTGTTGAGTAACCAATGCAAAAAACAAATTTCTCATGTTTTTAATATCGTGTTTTGTCAAGTAGCTTACGCGAAAGACAAAACAAATCTCTCGATTGTTTAAATGATTTTAAGTTAATAAAGAATTTCGTTGAGTAACCAATGCGAAAGTTGAAATTTGCTATATTTTAAATGTTGTGCTTTGTCAAGTAACCAACATGAAAGACATAACACAACATTTTTACCCGACTAAGGTATTTAAGTTTTAGTAATTTTTTTTCAAGTAACCAACGTGAAAGATAAGATTTACTTTAAGATGTCTTGAGTATTATATTTTATTGAGTAACCAACACAGATAAAATACAATAATTCTTCTAGGTTGTGTATGCTTTATTTAGATTTTGATCTGCATATTTCACATATTTGTTTGATTTAACCAACACTGTCTCAATAATTAAGTTTGAGATTAATTCATATTTATTTCTAAATTTTGTTTTCTCAGATATTAATAGTTTTTCTTATGCCATAAATTTTGATTTTAGTATTTAAGTCTCTTCATAAAGAACTATCTCGTGTGTCGAGAGAATTATGTCATTTGTGCTATTCTAAACATTTAAGTATTTATGTCGGTTAAGATCTAAGTAAAGTCATGTCATGATGGAAGCATTCTCATTGAACCACCACTACTAAGATAATTACTTACTAAGAATTGAAGATTCAGTTCAATGTCTATTCAAATAGTATACTAGCACTTGCTCAGAGTTGCAGGTTATGATTGATTGTTGTCGGTACCCTGCGGACTAGGTACCCTCGTGTACTAGAACAAGAAGCGCTGAGTCCCACTTTCGACGAGAGAAGATCTTCAGAGGCCGCGTGTCCTGTAGCTTTGGACCTGCCTCTCTCCTATGGTAGCTCCGATGCTACCACGTGTTCTGCGATACCAGACCTGCCTCCCACCTAAAGGTGGCTCTGGTGCTGCCACGTGTCCTGAGGCATCAGACCCGCTTCCCTACTAAGGGTAGCTCTGGTGCTGCTACGTGTCCCGCGGTGTCGGACCTGCCTCCTTCCTAATGGTGGCTCTAGTGTTGCCACATGTCCTGCAGCTCCAGACCTAACTCCCTGCCAAGGGTGGCTCACGATGTGACACCCGGTTCCGAATATGAACCAAGCGTAACACATATGTGTGCCCAGAAAGTTCATCACACATATACGGTTGCATCACAAATGATATATAGAATTTAACCACATCTAAACTATTAAATAAGTACCTTATTACAATAATCCAATAGTTCACAAATGACAAAACTCTAATTAATGAAGCGGAAAAATAAACTAAACAGCACGACTCCAATCCACTGGCAATTGACGGCGGTATGCAACCTAGGACTCCGCGTGATCCTTAGGGTACTCCCAGTTATCTCCAGTAGCTGTTGGGGGGGGGGGGGATTGCAAGGGTGAGTACGTGTCGTACTCAGCAAGTGTGGAAATAGATGACATGTGGCTAAACAAATGATTGGAATAAAAAGGCCAATTGCAGAAAGGTACATTTCATAAACATGTAAAAGCATTCTATCATGTCTATGTGAGTTTATTTCCCTTCATGACCCAAATAATTATCATACCATAAATCCAACAATTCTTATTTACCATCGCAATCCATTAATACCAGCCAACCATAAAATTTATACCATATGCCAATTACATAGTCTCTCACATACCGATAATACTCAAGTGACAACCCAAAACCATACCAACCATCCCAAAATTCCAAGTCCAATTCTAATCATGTAGGTCATCCAGGTGCTCTTAACCGGGAGCACGGCTATCATGATAGTTTTTTAACACTCTGCAGAGGTTGTACCACTTTACCCACATATTCGTCATTTCATCACCTTTCGGTGACTAAGAACCTCTATGTTGTCCTGTCGTACTTCCGTTGGTGTGCGGCCAAGAGATCACAAAACAGCCTTTCAAAAGGGACTACTAGTATGTACGAGCCCACTAAGGTTGCACCAGCAGGCTTGAATTTCCATTCTCCCACCCACGGGCCCCCTCGTGTGCCATGCGGATCCCAGGGCAGTCCTCCTCGACCCCCATTCCCCGCGCTGTCCAATGGTTCATACAATCCTAGTAGCGCTCCAAATTATTCAGCTACACCGCACCCATACTTGGCCTTGTGGTGGCACTGTTGTCCTGGCATATTCTCGCATGAACCGGTCCTTAGATATAACGCAAGCAAAACCACCATATCTTCCAACCCATTCCACAAAACCATGCTTGCTTAGATCTC
This sequence comes from Tuctoria greenei, assembly GCA_036927565.1. Lineage (NCBI taxonomy): Eukaryota > Viridiplantae > Streptophyta > Magnoliopsida > Poales > Poaceae > Tuctoria > Tuctoria greenei. The sequence goes on from JAYESD010000001.1 coordinate 112,915,919, forward strand.
ATAAATTCCATGTTGCTAAATTAATCATCATCTTATTACTATCCCAAGTTGTCATAATTAAAGTTGTAAACCACATTATTTAAGTTACCCATAACCCATGTCGCGATGCGGTGCAAAAAGAAAAATACCCATACCCGACTCATCATGTATATCCCGTCGACAAGGGGTGGCAGACAACGCCAGTAAACTCCTACGTATGGGTTTCCCATCATATTGACACAAGCATGCAAGTTCGCAAACAAAACATTTAATAAAACGGGATCAATATGATCAAGGACACTTTCCTTGCTCTGACGGATGGGGTTGCTCAAGCGCTTTAAAGTCTTGGTTTTGGAAATCCTCGTATGCGGCCTCTTGAACACGTCCCTCTACGCGTGATCACACATACAAGAAAATACATACAATTCAATATGATGCACACAAATTAATCAACATGCAATGACATGAATAAATGCAAATTCAAATAATTAATTACTACGGTTGTTTATTAATTAGTTGCGACTAGTTCATACGTGTTCATATGAGTTTACGGGGGTTTTAGCGGCGATTAATGTTGCTGAAAATAAAAGAATGGTGTGACTACGATCAATTTACGTATATTAGATTCAATATGTTCGCTAAAATTCACATCGGAAACGTGGCCTACCGTAGATGCAATGGCTTCGAAGATCGCGGGATGGGGACGACGCGCAGATGAAGTAGATGGCGCAAGGTCCTTCGACGGCACGACGACGGCGACGCGACGGACTCTGGCGGACGATGGCGCCCTCCTCTTCTCTATCTTTTTTTTCTCTGTTATTCCCTAGAGGCACAGCTCCTGGTGCTTATTTTCCTAGCCACTAAGGCTTTCACCCTTTTTCCTAGCTGCGGCGGCGTTTTCTGGCGTTGGGAAAATTTACGAGGTCTTCGCGGCTTTTTATAGCCGGTGCGGCAGGGATTCGCCGCTGGGCTAGAGTCCGACTCGACCTGGGAACGCGCGGGCAGGCCATGCTAGTGCGCGGGAGGCCAGCGCTGGCTGGGCCGGTTCGGCCTGGCCAGCGGGTGGGTGTTTGTTTTTTTCTTTTTTTCCTTTTCTTTTCTTTCATATATAAATATTAATATTATATTATATATATATTATATATATTATTTATTTATATTTATTCCCTAATACATGTTTTATATTTTTATTTTCTTTTTCTTCTTTGCTACACATATTTGTACATGTATGTTTCTTTTATTCCATTAATGTTTAATGCATGAACATGTATGCAATGCATGGTGCAAAGATTTAGGGTGTTACAAACCTACCCCCCTTAAAGTGAATCTCGCCCTCAAGATTCGATAGCGTGGATAAAAGATGAGGGAATTCTGCCTTCAGGTCTTCTTCACGTTCCCACGTAGCTTCGGCTTCCGTATGGTGTTTTCATTGCACTTTGCACCAACGGATCCTCTTATTCCTCGTGACCCTTTCCTTCACGTCCAAGATCTTGATAGGTTGCTCGACATAGGACAAATCCTCTTGAAGTTCTAACTCGTCCATCGGCACTTGTTCTTCTGGTACCCTGAGACACTTCTTGAGTTGAGAGACGTGAAACACGTCGTGTACATCGGAGAGATACGCCGGCTCTCAAGCCGATATGCCACTTCTCCCCGTTTGTCCAAAATCTTGAATGGCCCGATGTAACGTGGTGCCAGTTTTCCTTTGACACTAAACCATCGCGAACCTCGAATAGGTGACACTTTGTGGTATACAAAATCTCCAACTTCGAAAGTCAGACTCCTTCGCCTATTATCTGCATAACCTTTTCGTCGAGACTGGGCAGCCCTTAGGTTTTCACGTATTATTTGGACTTGTCTTTCAGCATCCTGTAACACATCCGGACCAAATACTTGATTCTCTCCGGTTTCATTCCAAAACAATGGTGTCCTACACTTCCTTCCGTACAATGCTTCGTAGGGTGACATTTTCAAACTTGCTTGGTAACTATTACTGTATGAAAATTCTGCATATGGCAAGCTCTTTTCCCAACTTTTCCCATGCTTCAAAGCACAAGCTGTCAACATGTCTTCCAAAATTTTATTGGTCCTCTCGGGTTGTCCATTCATCTGAGGGTGATATACTGAACTAAAATTTAACCTTGTACCCATAGCTTCATGCAGCTTCTGCCAGAACCTAGAGGTAAACTGAGAACCTCGGTCTGAGACTACTTTCTTTGGAACTCTATGTCGGCACACAATATGCTCCATATACAATTCTGCCAGCTTCGCGGTGGTATATGTGGTCTTGACAGGAATGAAGTGAGTCGGTTGCGCACCGACCGAGCGCCCCGCCCGCGCGTTCCCAGGCCGAGTCGGCCTCTGGCCCGGCGGAGAATCCCTGCCGCGCCGGCTATAAAAAGCCCCAAAGACCTCGTAAATTTTCCCAACGCCAGAAAACGCTTCCGCCACGAGGAAAAAAGGATAAAGCCCTAGCGGCTAGGAAAAAAAAAGCACCAGGCGCTGTGCCGCGAGGGAAGAAGAGAGAAAAAATAGAGAGAGAAGAGGAGGGCGCCGTCGTCCGCCAGAGTCCGTCGCGTCGCCGTCGTCGTGCCGCCGGAGGACCTTGCACCATCTACTTCGTCTACGCGTCCTCCCCATACCGCGATCTTTGAAGCCATCGCATCTACGGTAGGCCACGTTTCCGATGCGAATTTTAGCAAACATATTGAATCTAATATACGTAAATTGATCGTAGTTGCACCATCTTTTTATTTTCAGCAACATTAATCCCCGCTAAAAACCCCGTAAACTCATATGAACACGTATGAACTAGTCGCAACTAATTAATAAACAACCATAGTAATTAATTATTTGAATTTTCATGCATGCATGCCATTGCATGTTGATTAATATGTGTGCATCATATTGAATTGTATGTATTTTCTTGTATGTGTGATCACGCATAGAGGGATGTGTTCAAGAGGCTGCTTACGAGGATTTCCAAAACCAAGACTTTGAAGCGCTTGAGCAACCCCATCCGTCAGAGCAAGGCAAGTGTCCTTGATCATATTGATCCCGTTTTATTAAATATTTTGTTTGCGAACTTGCATGCTTGTGTCAATATGATGGGAAACCCATACGCAGGAGTTTACTAGTGTTGTTTGCCACCCCTTGTCGACGGGATATACATGATGAGTTGAGTATGGGTACTTTTCCTTTTGCACTGCATCACTACATGGGTTATGGGTAACTTAAATAATGTGGTTTACAACTTTAATTATGACAACTTGGGATGGTAATAAGATGATGATTAATTTAGCAACATGGAATTTAGGAGATCTAAGCAAGCATGGTTTTGTGGAATGGGTTGGAAGATATGGTGGTTTTGCTTGCCTTAGATCTAAGGACCGGTTCATGCGAGAATATGCCGGGACAACAGTGCCACCACAAGGCCAAGTATGGGTGCGGCGTAGCTGAATAATTAGGAGCGCTGCTAGTATTGTATGGACCATTGGACGGCGTGGGGAACTGGGGTCGAGGAGGACTGCCCTAGGATCCGCTTTGCACACGAGGGGGCCCGTGGGTGGGAGAGTGGAGATTCAAGCCTGCCGGTGAAACCTTAGTGGGCCCGTACATACTAGTAGTCCCTTTTGAAAGGCTATTTATGATCTCTTGGCCGCACACCAACAGAAGTGTGAAAGGGCAACATAAAGGTTCTTAGTCACCGAAAGGTGATGAAATCACGAACATGTTGGTAAAGTGGTACAACCTCTGCAGAGTGTTAAAAAACTATCATGATAGCCGTGCTCCCACTTAAGAGCATCTGGATGACCTACATGATTAGAATTGGACTTGGAATTTTGGGATGGTTGGTATGGTTTTGGGTTGTCACTTGAGTATTGTCGGTATGTGAGAGACTATGGAATTGGCATATGGTATAAATTTTATGGTCAGCTGGTATTAATGGATTGCGATTGTAAATAAGAATTGTTAGATTTATGGTATGATAATTATTTGGGTCATGAAGGGAAATAAACTCACATAGACATGATATACTATTTTTACATGTTTATGAAATGTACTTTTCTGCAATTAGCCTTTTTATTCCAATCATTTGTTTAGCCACATGTCATCTATTTCCGCACTTGCTGAGTACGACACGTACTCACCCTTGCAATCCCCCCCAACAGCTACTGGAGATAATTGGGAGTACCCTGAGGATCACGCGGAGTACTAGGTTGTGTACCGTCGTCAATTTCCTGTGGATTGGAGTCGTTATGTATAGTTTATTTTTCCGCTGCATTAATTATAGTTTTGTCATTTGTGAACTATTGGATTCTTGTAATAAGGTACTTAATTAATAGTTGAGACGTGGTTAAATTTTGTATATCATTTGTGATGCAACCGTATATGTGTGATGAACTTCCTGGGCACACATATGCGTTACGCTTGGTTCATATTCGAAACCGGGTGTCACACACGAGCTGCCACATGTTGGACACTACCTCTCTCATGGGAAGGACTGCAGGATCTCCAACGACACAGACATTCAAGTGGCTATAAAACAACAGTTACAAAACTTTGTTAACGCGTCATTAATCCCTCATTAATGACACATGATCAGAGGGCCTTCAAGCGGGGTAATGCTGCCATCAAGGCATGTTATTACATAAATAAACTGTTGTTAAGCGCCTAGACCGTGTACAGGGTGCTTAATAGCCCAGGCCACCTGTGGGGCCTCTTCTTCGCTGTAACAGCTAGACTTAATGCGTTGTGCGGTAGAAAGACAACTCAAGTCATCTGATCTCAGACATACACAACACTCTCAAGCATACAACACACCCCCGTGGAGTGGGGTATTACTCTTAGGCGGCCCGAACCAAGTAAAAATCTCTGTGGAACCCTTATTATGGAGTTCTTCGAGTTACACCCCTCTTAAACAAGAACATCCGCGAACTACTTCTTAGTGGTACCGAGGGTGTCGATCGCACACTTCGACATTAAGCAGCACTGGAGAAATGGTGGAACGATGTTGACAATTTGGTCGCTGCTGCACCTACGGCGCCCGACAATCTGCCGCAGCCCGAGCCCAGGTTAACACCTACACGCAATAGAAGCTTGTCGGGATGACATGGTCCTAGGCCGTCAATGAGGGGACATGCATTGTCACATCACGCGACATCTTGTACCCCTTCAAAGGCTCGTCATACGTCCAGACTTCCAACAGGATACCTCAGGGTGTAGCTAAGCCGCCGTTACGCGAAGCAAGATGGTCGTGTCTGAATATAGCCTAGAGGGGGGGTGAATAGGTTTTTTGAACTTTTGTCGGATCCTGTAACACTTAACAATCAATCAAATACAGAGAGATCGGACTAGTCTAGTACTGTGCGGACTAGCCCGGTATGCGTGGACTAGAACGATCAAATTTGATCAATGATTTCACTTCTAGTACTATATGCAGCGGAAAGTAATTTGTAACTTGAATGTATTATGATAATAAAACAAGTTGTGTCCAGGATTAACTTTAATATCAATGTTTTGAAGTAAGTTACACAAGATCAAGTAAACCCTAGAATGTGATGAACGATATGAACAAAAGTATGTGACATAAGATTTTATCCGGTGGACTCCCACGAAGGAAACCTACATCCATGTTGAGGAGTCCACAGAGGACCAGGTCTTCACCAACCCTACCCTCATCAAATCACCATGGAGGCCGATCCTCTTCCACTAACACAAAGGGGCAAATAACTGTTTTCAAGGGGCCTTATCACAAAATGAGGGCTCCCCAAGATTTACAATGAAAGAACACCACCAAACACACTCAAAAGATATGCAATAAACAACAAGAGTGTGTGAGAGAATCAAACCCAAGAGCTCAAGATTTGATCTTTCTAGGGTTAGAATGTGTGGAGAGATGTGTATGTTGGGCTGTTGGAAGGTGTGACAGCGCAGGGGGTCGAGAGTTATGGTTGTAGGGCCGTACATCTCTATTTATACTACGATTTCCAAAGTTATCGTTAGGGTTTGTGATGTTCGCACTAGTCCGTGGTGGAGTCCGTATTAGTCTGGTGTGCGGAGTGTGGGAAACTCTAAGTGTTCTGATATATCGGAGTTCTCCAGGAACTTGTGGACTAGTCCAATTTAGGTTCTAGAAGTGTTAAGACTAGTCCGACACATATCAGGCTAGCCCGGTGTGGTGAAACTCATGTAGAATTGAGGAAAAGTCCGCACTTGCAGGGTTTGTCCGATTTTAGACAGGGAGTTTTCGGACTAGTCCGCGGTGATATCGGACTTGTCCGTTTCTGTGTAAAGTGTGAGGTCCCGAGGAAAAGTCTGCACCAGGGTGGACTCGTCCGTTTTTTGTCAGAAAGTTATCGGACTAGTCCGTTGTTTTATCAGACTAGTCCGGTGTTGTGAAAACTGGAGTACTTGTGGACATGTCTGCACTGGGAAGACCTGTCCGTTTCTAGTGAGAGACATATCGGACTAGTCTGTGGTTATATCGGACTAGTCCGGTTTTCTTGTGAATTGTGCAGTGAATGAGATTTATTTTGCTTGAGCTCTTGGGGTGTGTTTCTCAGACACACTCCATACAAAATAAGCTATTCTTTTCTGCTCCTGAGCTCTTGTCCTTTTTATTTCTCATTCTGCTTTCTTTTTTAGCTTCCCTCCAAATTTTCTTTAAAACCAGCGCTCATCTCAACAATTTTGTTAGGATCTCATTTTTTGTCATAAATCAGCCAAAACCCACAAGGGATGCCTAGATGCACTTTCAATCTGCCCCTTTTTGTTGATTGATGACAACCAATTGAGATTTACACAAATATGATAAAAAAATTCAGATTTTCATAAAGTGTGCACATATGAACTTTGATCAAAATAGGCAATGTAGACATAAGACATATGTGCACTCTTTATGGTGGTGTGCAAAACTATCAGCAATAATCTTGATGTGAATAAGATGAAAGCATAATCATAATGACATCAAGAATCTTAAGCATACATGGTGGTTTCAAACATAGACCATTGATCATAAGCATAACATAGTCATGATTTAACAACCCATGTCCAAAAGCATAATGAGAGCATAATAACCGTTTTACAGCACCAAAAGTAGCAGAATTGCGAAAGAAACACAATTTGAGCTCTCATCTCTCAACCTACTGCTAGGACCAAAAGACTCTGCCTCAATCCCCCCCCCCTTTGGCATCAAGGCACCAAAAAGAAGGAGGAGAAGGAACTAAACATCGTTGCAAGCTCACTCAGCGCTGTTGGTCCTTTCGTCGTCTTCATCTTCAGGCTAAGAAGGATGAGGGTGAGAGCCACTCGTTGGTGCCCCCAATGCTAAAGTAGGCAAGCTCGAAAGGTGAAAGAAGATGAAGCTTCGATAAGTCAGAGGCAGAGTACTATGAGATGACTGGAGACCCAACAGGCTAAATCTATAGCTTTTGGCATAATAGTATGATATTGTCCTTCATGTACCGCATTTCCTCCTTTCTTGCCTTTTTCATTTTGTGAACTTTCACCTCAGTCTTGCAGCAAGAACCAAATATAGCTGCCAGGTACTTCATGATCCCACTGGCTGACCCTTTGTTAAAAGGAGGGGCCCTAGTGCTAGAGGATGGCCTTGTTTCTTCTTGAGCTTTTTCTGGATGTTCCTCACTTGAGGCAGGTGAGGGAGCAGCTGGGAGAGAGGCTTTAGGAGGCTTCTGAGGCCTTAGAGGAGTATGCTCTACATGCTTCACAAACTCAATTTGTGTGACCTTTTCAATCATAAACATTCGGTATGGTGCATAGCCACAGGAGCGGTTGGGGGTGCAGGAGTTGTTCACCATATCATTACAGATGTAGTCAAAGATGTCAAAAATTTCTCTTCTTGCTGATAACTTTCATCAAGGTTCTTAAGTAACCTTGGACACTCCCGGCATCTCCATCCTTTGGAGCAATGGTCTTCTGAAGCACTCTATTGGGGACCATGAAGAAGGGCTTCATGTTCTTGGTTGAGGGAGGATTGTACTTGAGGCGAGTGTCATAGACAAAGTCCATCTTGTCCTTCTACAGTACACCAATATTGTGAATCACAATCTCATCATTGTCGGTGTTCTCTAGATGCAGCAGCCTAGCAAACTCATCATATGTGACTGTGTACTTGGATCCATGAGTCATCCAAGTCACTCTCTCCTCTTCATCGCTGGCGAAATAGCAAGTTGTATAGAACTGAACAATGACTTCATCATTCCAGTTGTATCTAAAAGCAAACAAGTCCTTTAAACCATGCCTCTCGGCAGCCTCTACCACTTCATCAAAAGCACCACAACTTTTTTTTTTTTCAAAATGGCTCCAGTCAATCCATTGGTTGTAGACTACAGGAGTCTTCATCTGCAGGTACATGGAACTGTAGTAGTCCGCATGAAAGTGACTCCAAAATATTGGGTCAGCTGACTTCTTGCCACTGCTATATGCATCGATCTTCTTGAGCTTCCATGCCACATCACTTCCTTTTCCATTAAACTTCTCTTCTGAGGGGTTTCTATTGCCATGTCTTGGAGCAGTCATCTCCAAGAGACCAATCGGGCCAGAGGCAAGCCCCTTTCCCTTGTCGTTGGTTTGGCATGGAGCCGTTGAGCTAGGACCAGCCATATCTTTTGCTCTGGAAGCTGGTTTCTTGGCCGTAACCTTCCGCCACACCCTAGGTGGAGTAGGCGAGGGCTAGGCAGTATGCTCTTTCCTTTTGTTAGCGCGATATTTTGAGACACGTGGTAACTCATCTTGATCCATCTCATCTTCAAAGTCGAAGATATTTTCATCCGACATGATTCTGATAAGGAAGATATAGAGGATATGGATGAGCAAAGATCACAAGGAGGTGCATTGAATTGATATAAGTTAGGTTTGATCATGGCATAACGGACTTGTCCGTTATTCAGGGTCGGACTAGTTCGGAGAACCGGACTTGTCCGCCCTGAGAACGGACTAGTCTGTTATGCGACCGTTCAAAACCTAATTTTATGAAATTTTAGATTACTCAATGTAAAAGTGTTCTAGGGTAAATGGAATACATCACTAGAGCATGTATTGGCTATAAGTGCTAAGCTTTTTGAGCAAGAACAAACAAAATCGAAGATTTTAGGGTTTGGAGATGAATTTACCAAATCCTTTGATTCGTGGCGTTGAAGGAGTTTTGGTGCGGACAAGTCCATGGTCTTCGATCCCCTTGCAATGGAGATCAACTCCCATCAAAACTTGAAAGGATTTGATGGAGAACTCACAAAATCGCCATGGGAGCACTTGAGTGAGGAGAGAGAACGTGAGGTGAGTTGTGAGGAGATTAGGTTTTTCGCTGGCCCTAGGGTTATGGAGTCGAAAAATCGGAATAGTCCGTGCTCGGACCGGACTAGTTCGTACTACTAGACACTTTGCGGACTAGTCTGTAGTGTGCGGACTAGTCCAGGGCAACCACAGACTAGTCCGTGGTCACCAAGACAGAAAGTATATAGACCTTTTGTATATATTCAAAGGTGCTCAAAGAAGATAGGGGCAAAAACACACAAATAATCTTCATAAATATGATCAGTAAACATACAACAATCAAGCTATGACCATAATTCACCAATATCAAGTTATTAACATAGTTTTCGGAGGAAAATAGAGAGAGACGATTTCTCAACACAATCAACATGATTTTGAAGGTGGCATACAGGTATGCAAGTTTTCAAGCCACGTTCCAATCATCAAGGATATTTAGTTCATTTTGAAGCTCACAAAAGTGTTTTTCATCAAGTGGCTTAGTAAAGATAGCATCTAGTTGTTTTTCAGTGTTGACATGGGAAATGGCTATGTCTCCTTTCATTGAATGATCTCTAAAAAAGTGATGTCGGATGTCTATGTGTTTAGTTCTAGAGTGCTCAATGGGATTATGGGCAATTTTAATTGCACTCTCATTGTCACAAAGGAGTGGAATACGACTCAAATTGTAATTGTAATCCCTTAGAGTTTGTCGCATCCAAAGGAGTTGTGCACAACAACTCCCGGCTGCAACATACTCTGCTTCGGCCGTGGATAAGGCAATGGAATTCTATTTCTTGGAGGACCAAGAAACTAGGGATCTACCTAAGAATTGGCAAGTGTCGGAGGTACTTTTTCTATCTACCTTGCATCCTGCATAATCTGCATCGGAGTATTCGATGAGATTGAATTTTAAACCTTTAGGATAACAAAGGACTAGGTTGGGTGTATGAACTAAATATCGCAATATCCTTTTTATGGCTGTCAAGTGACATTCCTTAGGATGGACTTGAAATCTTGCACACAAACATACACTCAACATGATATCAGGCCTAGATGCACATAAATAAAGTAAGGAGCCAATCATGAAGCAATATACCTTTTGATCCACGCTTGGTTCATCTTCATTGAGATCCAAGTGTCCATTTGTCGCCATGGGAGTCTTTATGGGCTTTGCTTGGTCCATGCCAAATTTCTTGAGAATGTCTTGAGTGTACTATGTTTGGCTTATGAACGTCCCTTCCTTTTTTTGCTTCACATGGAGTCCAAAAAATTATCTCAACTCTGCCATCATGGTCATCTCGAATCTATCTGTCATAATCTTACTAAATTCTTGACGAAAAGATTTGTTTGTTGAAACAAAAATGATATCATCAACATAGATTTGGCAAATGAAAAGATCATTATCAAAATTCTTAGTAAACAAGGTGTAATCAGCTTTTCCAATCTTACAACCATTTTCAATCAAAAAATCTCTAAGGCACTCATACCAAGCTCTAGGAGCTTGTTTGAGGCCATAGAGAGCCTTACGCGGTTTGTATACATGGTCGGGGAACTCTTGATCTTCAAACATGGGGGGTTGCTCCACGTACACCTCCTCCTCGGTCCATTGAGGAAGGCGCTTTTCACATCCATTTGATAAAGCTTGAAATCATGGTGAGTAGCATATGCATGTAATATACGAATCGATTCAAGCTTAGCTACGGGAGCAAAAGTCTCGTCAAAATCCAACCCTTTTAATTGTGAATACCCTTTGGCCACAAGTCATGCCTTGTTCCTTGTCACCACCTCATATTCATCTTGCTTGTTGCGGAAGACCCATTAAGTAACGACGACATTGAACTTGGGTCTTTCGACAAGTTCCTACACTTCGTTCCTTTTGAAGTTGTTCAGTTCTTCTTTCATTGCCACCACCCAATCCGGATCCTTTAATGCATCTTCAACCCTGTGTGGTTCCAAAGAGGATACAAACGAGTAATGTTCACAAAATTAGCCATACGAGCTCAAGTTGTTACTCCCTTTTGGGTGTCACTGATTATGTTGTCGACAGAGAGATCTCTTTGGATGCATTGATGTACTCTTGGATGTGGCACTTGTGATCTTGAATCTTCATGGTCATCATCTTCTTCTCCCCCTGGGTGGTTGCCTTCATTGATGTGTTGATCATCTTGGTGGAAGCTCCCCCTTGATCATTCTCCTCCACTTGTTGTTCATCTTCATTTGCATTTGGAGGTGGCACTTGCAGTCGAACATCGCCCAATGCCATTCTTCTCAATTCTTGACATGGAGCTTCTTCTTGATCCGTTAATAGCTCATACGAGGTTTTATTGAGCAACCGGTGAAGATAGAGTCGGTTTATGGCGTGACAAGCGGTGTTGACCGCTTCAGCCCAAAACCATTCCGAAGTACTGTATTCATCAAGCATTCTCCTCGCCATCTCAATGAGAGTTCGATTCTTCCTTTCGGCTACTCTGTTTTGTTGAGGAGAATAAGTTGTTGAAAACTCATGCTTTGTCCCTTCTTCATCTAGATACTCCTCAACTCGGGTATTCTTGAACTCCGTTCCGTTGTGACATTGTATGTTCTTGATCGTCAACAAAAATCCATTTTGAGCTCGCTTGAGAAACTTCTTGAGGATTCATTGAGTTTTTGTCTTATCATGCAAAAAGAAAACCCATGTGAAGTGAGAAAAATCATCAACAATGACTAAACCGTACTTGTTACCGCTGATGCTTATGTAAGCAATTGGACCAAAAAGGTCCATGCGAAGGAGCTCAAGCAGTCTTGATGTAGTCATGACATTCTTCGCATGATGGGGTGCTCCTACTCGCTTCCCTGCTTGGCACGCGCTACAAGGCCGGTATCAAGCACCCTTCCTTGACTGTTATCAACAAAGTAAATTCCTTTGCTTGGATCTTTATTTTCTTTATATTCCCGAACATTCTTCTTTCTTCGATCATGTGATTGGTGCATCAACTGTCTAGCACCCATTCAGCTCCACTGGATGAATAGGACTGCAAAAGACAAATTATGCCTTGGTCTTTGGTACCCAAGCTTGCTTGGGTCCTTTGAGGTTAGTCACAAGTGATTTGGGCACCCACACATGAGACTTGGTGTTCCCATGGCGTGGCCCAACATGTTTAGCATAAACTCCACCAAGATTACTTTTCATAAGAACATATATGCATCAAAAGTTCTAAACAAGAGTTGTTGTTCATATGTGTTCACAATGTTACTTTTATCAACATTATTAAGTTGTCTAACTTGAGAAGTGTTTCCCTTGACAAAAGCAATGTGTTCCATGTTATTCTTGTGGCTTCCAACGTTTTGCTTTTCACTATAAGAATATCCAATGCCATATTTGACATTAGGAGGTCTTGTGACCAAGTACGCATTGCGTGCATACTTGATCTTCTCCTTGTCAAATATGCCACTTCGGAAAGGATGTTTGTCTTTTGTCAAGATTGACTTTTCTTTCAAGTTAGTGTCAATTTTAGCACATGTACAGGCAATAACAGTATCAGTTTCAGATTTTACATATTGAGAAGGTGATCTTGAAGAGGGTGAAGAACCACTTTGCTTGAGTGACTCAACTTGTACCTCAAGATTCTTGTTAAATTTTGTCAAGTTAGCAAGTTCATTTTTGATGGTGGTGGTTGAGTCGTTTAACTTCAAGCAAGCTTCCTTGCTTGAAGCTAACTCAAGTTCTAGTGCTTTGCTTTGCCCATTTTCAAGTTCAAGGAGCTTTTTGATCTTAACATATTCCTCCTTTTGGAGGATGATCATATCGTCTTGACGGTCAACAAGCTTATCCATCAAGAATTTCATCTTAGCAGCAGTTTTCTTGTCTAAAACTCAAAGCATGTCTTCATCATCACTAGAATTATCACTATCACTAGAAGAAGAATGCAAGGAGGAAGATTTAGTTGTTACCTTCATTTTACATTCCTTGCCCATTAGACATGTGTTATGATTGTCCTTCCATACGCCCAAGGTTGGGAAGAGGGTGGATCTCTTGGTAGGCTTCATGACGGCTATGGTGGCCATCTCCTCTTCTTCTTCGAATGAGGACTCATCATTAGAGTCCCACTCCTTCCCCAAGTGCGCTTGACCATATTGTTTCTTTTTCTTGAAAGTTTTCTTCGGTTGAGGCTTGTTGTCCTTTGTCTTCCTCTTATTTTATTCATATGGGCAATCTACTATGAGCTGGTCATATTTTCTGCGTTTGTAGCATGCCCGTCTCATCTCCGGTCTTTGCTTATCCCTTTGTTTTCCTTCTTTTGGGCTACCACATTGTCTTCTTCTCATCATCTTCTTCATCTATTTCACTACTTTCATCGTCGCTGTCGTCTTCTCCAATAGTTTCCCGAGCTTCATTTGATATGGGTTTGCAAGTTGACTTCAAAGCAACTCATTTCTTCTCTGTTCAGATAAGGTCGGCAATCTCCTTCACGTGCTTGGCTTGCTTCTCCATCATCTCAAAGTTGATAATCTTCCAAAGAAACTCGTCCGAGGTCATTTTTCGATATCTAGGACTTTCTCTAATCATGGAGCAAAGGGTTATGTTGTGGGGCATGAAAGCTCTAAGTATCAGCTTTACAACCTCATGATCACTCCACTTCTTGCTGTCATATGCTCAGACCTTGTTGATGAGATTCTTCAATCGGCTGTACATATCTTGTGGTGATTCATATTCTTCTATAGCAAATATTTCCAATTCACCTTCACTAATTTCAATCTTGGCTTCGCGTACATGACGATCACCTTCATGAGCAGTTTGTAGAGCATCCCATATCTCCTTGGCAATTTCAAGTCCATCCACCTTGGTGACTCGTCTCAGCTCAGCAACGATGTGATAATAGTTGGAACTTGAGCGTTCAGATGAAAAGCTTGTTCTTGGATTGGAGTAAGCTCCTCATCATCATCCGGGATATCTATACCTGTACACACTATGTGCCACAAACTGGGGTTAGGAGATATGAGATGCATTTTGATATTTTGTCTCCACATAGAATAATCATTACCATTGAGGAAAGGTGCTTTCCCTAGAGGAATTGACAAGTAATGATTATTGTTGGAATTTAACTGACCATATAAAAGGATATCGGGAGTAGTCGTGTGACTACTCCCCTTCTTCTTTTCGTCCTCAATCTTCTTCTTCCCTTTTGGGAAGAAAGTCTTCTTACTTAGGAGTGGCTTTAGTTTCAAGCATTTCCACGTCATCGTCCCTCACAATCCTTGATGGCATCGAGGAGATTCTCTAGTTTTTGATTTCTTTCTTCATCACCCATTTCATTGTTGAAGTTCTTGTGTACATCCTTGACTTCTGACATCTTATCTTCGAGCGGTGAGTCTCTTTTGAAGAGTCCTGCTCTGGTACCAATTGAATGTAGCCTAGAGGGGGTGAATAGTCTTATTGAACTTTTGTCAGATCCTGAAACAATCAAGAAATTGATCAAATACAGAGAGATCGGTCTAGTCCGGTACTGTGCGGACTAGTCCGGTATGTGTGGACTAGAACGATCAAATTTGATCAATGATTTCACTTCTATTACTATATGCAGCGGAAAGTAATTTGTAACTTGCATGTACTACGACAATAAAACAAGGTGTATTAAAGATTAAGTTTAATATCAAAGTTTCCATGTAAGTTACACAAGTTCAAGTAAACCATAGAATTTGACGAACAATAAGAACAGAAGTATGTGACACAAGATTTTATCCCGTGGTTCGATTTGCACAAAGGAAACATACATCCATGTTGAGGAGTCCACGAAGGACTAGGTCTTCACCAACCCTACCGTCGTCGAATCGCCACAGAGGCCGATTGTCTTCCACTAACAACAAAGGGGCAAATAACTGTGTTCAAGGGGCCTTCTCACAAGTTAAGGGCTCCCCAAGATTGACAGTGAAGAACACCACCAAACACACTTGAAAGATATGCAATAAAGAACAAGAGTGTGCGAGAGATTCAAACTCGAGAGCTCAAGATCGTGTGGAACAAGTATCTCCTTTTGATCATTGCTAATCCTCAAAGATGTGATATTTCTAGGGTTAGAATGTGTGGAGAGATGTGTATTTTGGGCTCTTGGAACGTGTGATGGCGCATGGGGTCGAGACTTATGGTTGTAGGGCCGTACACCTCTATTTATACTAGGGTTTCCAAAAGTTACCGTTAGGGTTTGCGATGTTCGGACTAGTCCGTAGTAGACTCCGGACTAGTCCGGTGTGTGGGAAACCCTAAGTGTTCTGATATATCGGACTTGTCCAATAATCTACAGACTAGTCCGATTTGGGCTCTAGAAGTGTTTGGACTAGTCCAACACATATCGGACTAGTCCGGTGTGGTGAAATTCATGTAGAATTGAGGACAAGTCTGCACTTGGAGGGCTTGTCCAATTTTAGTCAGTGAGTTTTCAGACTAGTCCGTGGTAATATTGGACTTGTCCGTTTCTGTGGAAATTGTGAGGTCCTGTGGATAAGTCTGCACTGGGGTGGACTTGTCTGCTTTTAGTCAGAAAGATATCGGACTAGTCCGTAGTGTTATCAGACTAGTTCAGTGCTGTGAAAACTGGAGTACTTGCCGACAAGTCCGCACTGGGAAGACTTTTCCGTTTCTAGTCAGAGACATATCAGACTAGTCTGTGGTTATATCATACTTGTGTAGTGAATGAGATTTCTTTTGCTTGAGCTCTTGGGGTGTTTTTCTCCAACACACTCCATACAAAATAAGCTGTTCTTTCCTACTCTCAAGCTCTTTTCCTTTTGATTTTTCATTCTCCTTTCCTTTTGAGCTTCCCTCCAAATTTTCTTTAAAATCTACGCTCATCTCAACAATTTTGTCAGGATCTCATTTGTTTTTCATAAATCAGCCAAAACCCACAAGGGATTCCTAGATGCACTTTCAACGTCACCATCGAACATAACTGTGAGAGGCGACACATCCTAGAGTAGCATTCCCCTCTGGGAGCAGGTGGTAGTTGTACATCGCTCGCATCACACATTCGCATGGTGGAGTGGCCACCCAAGTTCCGTCCTCACCTATCGGAGAAGTATGATAGGACTGTCAATCCCATCGAATTCCCGCAGATCTACTACACCGCCATCCTTGCTGCAGGTGGGAATGAGGCTGTCATGGACAACTACATCCCCATAGCCTTGACCGAAACAACCCGGTCATGGTTTATGAGCCTTCCCCTTGACTCCATCTACAGTTGGGGAGAGCTATGCCACTAGTTCACGGCTAACTTCGGGAGTTCCTATACTCGCCCTGGCATTGAACTGGATTTTTTTGCTGTACAACAAAATTCAAAAGAGTACTTGTGATCTTTCATCTAGAGGTTCTTGTAGGTAAGAAGCACAATTCCTTCTATCTCTAATGCCTCCGTTGTTGTTGCATTCTGATAGGGCGTGAGAGACAAGAAGATGTTGGAGAAGCTGGCCACCAAGAACATCCATGATGTTATGGAGCTCTTCAACCTGGCAGACAAATGTGCCAGGGCTGCTGAAGGGCATGACTGGCACTCCAGACCAGCTGCAGAGGCAGGAGCACCATCTACTTCCAAGGCGGGAGCCACTACCCAAGGCAGTGGTAAGAAGAAGAAGAAAAAGAAGGAAAACTAGCAAAAAGCCACTTGTCAGCGCACGTAGATATGTAGCCGCAATGGCTCTAGGTGGCTGGGGCTGTGCCCCGATAGTGCCCACGACAATCGTCTAACTACGGCAACAACAAGATGCGGTGCCCGATCCACATCTCTTCGGGTCATAGACTTGAGGACTGCAGAGAGTTCAAAAGGCTAGCCGAACGTGCCCAACACAAGCATCATGAAGACGTGCCTTTCTGCCAGCAGGAGGCCAAATAGAAGGTTGACGAAGCTCCATCGGAGTAGGATCTAGGCTTCAAAGATGGTCTACAACAACGTTGACAACTCCAACACCAGCTCCGACAACGAGCGGTGGAGGACTCTCCATATGATGTATGGAGCGTCGTGGGACATTAGTTCCGGGTACATGGTGACAACCTTGCATTGGGAGGTAGCTGCTGTAGCTCCCACTGTCAAGGCAAAGCCGCATCAGAAGTGGATGGACACTCCGATCACCTTCGACACCATCAACTGCCCCAAGAACATGGCAGGACCTGGGCAACTTCCACTGATAGTCTCCCTGACTATCAACAATCTGCAACTGTACCAGTTCGGAAAAACCGGTCCTCGACATAGAGGAGATCAACCTTCCCTTCAACACAATCCTCGGTAGACCAGCCCTGTACTTGTTCATAGAGATAGATCACTACTACTACCTGGTGTTGAAGATGGCAACTCCAAGGGGCGTCCTTCGGATCTAAGGGGACTGTACATCTGGAGTCACTGTGTTGGAGAAGCTCCATGTGCTAGCTGTTGTGCAAGAAGCTGATTCCAACAAGGAGAAATCAACTCAACAACCTCCGAGCACGCACCAGCGTGCCTCAACTTCTGCACCCCGCGTGCAGCCAAGCGGCGACAACGACGTTCTCGTTAAATTTGTCCAGATCGATTCTGAAGCCACCCAGACTACTCGCATTGTGAGAGGTCTGAGTGACAAATAAGAACTCACACTCATCACTTTCCTCTAGGCTAATGTCGACGTGTTTGCATGGCAACCATCACAAATGTCTAGGATCCCTAGGGAGGTGATTGAGCACCATCTGAAGATCTACCCCGATGCACAACCGATCCAACAGAAGTAGTCCATCGAGCGACAAAACTTCATCTTGAAGAAATCAAGAAGCTACTCGATGTTGGGATCATCCAGGAGGTACATCATATGCAGTGGCTGGCAAACCTAGTCGTTGTACCCAAGGCCGACAGGAAGCTTTGGATGTGCATCGACTACACCACTCTTAATAAGACATGTCCAAAAGACCCTTTCCCACTTCCATGAATAGATCAGATAGTGGATTCTTCTTATGACTGTAAATTATTATGATTACTGGTGCGTATTCTAGTTTTCATCAAATACCAATGTCTAAGGAAGATTAAGAACATACAACCTTTATCACAGTAGATGGTATGTACTGCTACACTACCATGCTTTATGGTCTCAAGAATGCTCTTCCAACTTTTGTGCGAGCAATGCAAAAAACGTTTGGGGAGCTTATCTGAGACCTTATGGCAGTATATGTCGATGACATCATCATCAAAGTCAAGACCAACGACTCTTTGCTGGATAATCTTCAGTCAATCTTCGACAAGTTGCGCATGACATGCACGAAGTTGAATCCCGACAAGTGTGTCTTCGAGGTTTCCTATAGGAAGCTTCTCGGATTCCTGGTAACACACCAGGGAATTGAAGCAAATCCAGAGAAGATAAAAGCCAATGAAACGATGAAGCCTCCTACCTGCATCAAGGATGTCCAGAAGCTTACGGGATGTCTGGCCTCACTCAATCGGTTTATCCCTAGACTGGCTGGGTGGGCTCTTCCCTTCTTCAAGCTCCTGAGGAAGTCCGAATCTTTCCTTTGGTCTGAAGAAGCAAACACGGCGTTCCAGGAGCTAAATCAGTCTCTCACAACACTACCCATCATGGTAGCTCCCAAACATGGTGAGCCTTCACTGCTTTATATTGCTGCAATGACAAAGGTTGTCTGCATGGTCTTGGTCGTGGAGTGGCCAGAAGCATCTCCGAGTTTCTCTTCACAAAGGCTTGGACCCCTTCGGGAGGGTCTGGAACCACGAGGAGGAAATAAAGGTGAATTTAGGTCCCAGCTCCCAGACATAGAAGGTCCTGAAGGCCGGGGGCCTCCGGACATGTCTTTACAAAGAGATACATTAGACCCATCCGGAAGGGTCCCAACAGCTCAAGAAGAAGACCTGGACCCCTCCAGGAGGGTATGGGTAGACGGGGAAGATGGGCCGAACCACTCTGGTAGGGTCTGAACTATTTATCGACCTGTCTACTTCATCAATGAGGTCCTCCACAACGCTAAGACAAGATATCCTGATGTGCATAAGCTGCTATACGCAGTTCTTATCGCGTCAAGAAACAAGATTTCAATGGTAACCTCTTATCCACTGCGGGCTATACTTCATAATCCCAATTCAATGGGAAACATCGCCAAGTGGGCTGCGGAGCTAGTGGAATGCGACCTTGATTTCCTGCCTCGACACGCCATCAAGAGTCATGCACTAGCTGACATTCTGGTGGAGTGGACCCAATCTCAATCTGGACCAGGAGGCCTCGACGTCGAGATGCCAGAACCTATAGTCCCGATGTTCATCGAGCCTCACTCGACCCTCTTCTTTGACGGCTATGTGAAGAAGCAGGGTGCTGGAGCTGGAATTATGCTCCTCACACCAACGGGGGAGGAAGTTAAGTACATGGTCCACCTTGACTTCAAGGCAATGAACAACATGGCAGAATATGAAGCTCTCATCTTTGGCCTGAAGACAGCACTGTCCTTTTTATGTCCAGGAGTTGCTGGTCAAAGGGGATTTGCAACTCATCATCAAGCAAGAAAAAGGTGAATGTTGTTGCGACAATCCACAATTAGCAGCATATCTTCTTCAAGTCCAGAAGCTACTGAAGGAATTCTAGGTCTTGGACCTATGCCATGTCCAGCATGCCGACAACGCTGAAGCTGAAGAACTCTCACAAAAGCTTCTGCCAGGGCTCTGGAACCAATGGAGTTTTTGAAAGGAGACTATTAACACATTCCTCCTAGCCTTCTGAATTGGATCAAGGGGGCAAGAGTAGCACCTCAAAGCTGGCGGTTCCGATGGCCCTGTTACCATGGCGTCCACTAAGGATTGTAGGCATCATAGGGGGCTCCGTGCAACCCAGTGCGCAACATCTGGAAGCTCAAGTAATTCCTGATGCATGGATCACGAAGCTTCGGTACTACGTGAAAAACAACATCCTTCCTTAAGAAGATGTATCCGCTAAACGGATTGTTCGGATAGCTAAGACATACACGTTGGTAGAAGGGGATCACTACCGACGTGGCGCCAATGGCATCCTATTGTGGTTCATATATTGGAAAGATGCCTGCGAACTGCCCGTAGAAATCCATGGAGATGAGTGTGAGAATCATGTTTCATCATGCACACTGGTCGGTAAGGCCTTCCGACATGGTTTTTATTGGCCTACAGCTCTCTAGGATGCAATCGAGCTGGTCAAGTGATGCGAGGTGTGCCAATTTCATGCCAAGCAGAATCACACACCAGCGCAGTCACTGATAATGATCCCTTCCTCATGGCCATTCGCTGTGTGGGGGATGGATATGCTGGGACCATTTCCCAAAGCAATCAGAGGGTACCGGTTTCTATATGTCGCCATCGATAAGTTCACAAAGTGGCCGGAAGCAGCTCCTGTAGTGACATTCAAAAAGCAATCAACAATCAAGTTCTTAAGTCCATAATCTGCAAATTTAGAGTCTTGAATAGAGTCATCACTGACAACAAGACTCGATTCATGAGTGCAACATTCCAAGAATATTGCGAAGACCTCGACATCAAGACCATCTATGCCTCAGTAGCACACCCGGCAAGCAATGGCCAGGCCGAGGGAGCAAATGCTGAAATACTCAAAGGACTCAAGACTCGCACCTATGAATTCTTGAAAAATCATGGTGCCAACTGAATTGAGGAGCTTCCGTCCGTACTGTGGGCTAGCCAGACAACACCCAACCGGGCTACAGGAGAGACACCCTTCTTCTTGGTGTACAGAGTGGAAGGTGTTCTCCCTCAAGAATTGCAATAGGGTATCTCTGAGTCTGGACCTACGATGAAGTCGCGTAGGACCACCTTTGGTGCGATGATCTAGACCTTGCTGATGAGGCAAGGTGCAAAGCAGCTGTCTGAAATGTGGGGCACCGCTAGGCGCTCCAGCGCAATCAACAAGGGCATGTGCGTAACCGGCTGCTTGAAGAAGGCGATCTAGTACTACGGCTCATATTTTCTCAAAAAGGCTTGAACAAGCTCTCTTCCAGCTGGCAGGGTCCCTTCCGAGTGATAAAAGTGTCCCGCCCTATATGCGTTCGCTTAGCAACAGAGGATGGGACACCGTTTCCCAACCTCTGGAATATAGAGCACTTCCGTAAGTTCTACACTTAGCACGGAGGTGGACTTATTTTGCTGTTGCATTTCATAGTGTCTATGAACAAAAAGTCGGGGTGGTCCAAGATGTTTAGCATACTTATCGTGGTTATGTACTCTAAATGTGTACCCTTGCGTCCCATGTTATTCGGACCTACTATAAAATACAATAGCATGAAAACATACTCTACGTGCAATTACATTCTGCATGTTTATTTGCTCTTTTATACCTTCTAGCCAATAGTAAAGCTGTGCAATTTTGTTGAAAATTGGTTTCTAAGAATCCATGTGATACATATTCAAGTAATTTTTGTAGTGTTTTTTGGGATGTAATGTTCCATGAATGGCCTACTCGGCTGAAAACCAATGCCAATGACAGGTCTGGAGTGTGCTAAAGACTTAGCCTTGTCCACCACCCCAAGTACACCACTCTACCTATTTCGGTAAGCACACGGACCGATGGAAGCACAACCAATATACTTGCATTATCATATTGAATTAGTTAGGACCCATAATTCATCAAAGGGCAGTAAGCCACAACTAAGCTATAGGCAAAAAGAAGCACTTTTCCTCCTTTTCATGTCTCTCATGTGCAGGACAAATGATTTTCATGCTCGATCTGTTAGCTCTGGCGTTCCTAGGGGCCTAATTCTAACGTTTTGCACATTGGCAAATGGTTTTGTCGGTGCTCCCAAAGTACACAATCAAGATCAGATCTATCCTAAAATCTCCAAGTCATTACCAAGTTCCTGATGGTAGATATCCTCAAACAATTAATTACATCTACTAGGGGGCGAAGTAAGCTACGACAATGACACCAATGAAAACAAAATATGAAGTTCACAAGAATTTCATTCAAATTCCAAACTTTTTACAAAGAGTTTGAAGATACAATGGCAGATACAAGACCATGAAGAGGATCTAGCTGTCGTTGGAGTTGCGTTGAAACCATGCGGTGCCCGCTTGGCAGCGTCCTGCACGCTGACCTTGGCAGCTTCCTCCATCTCTTCGATGGACCCTTCAATCACCAGAGCTAGTGATATAGACGGTGTGGGTGCCCTACATACCTGGTACCCCCTGATACCACAAGCAATGCCGAGGAGTTCATATTTTTAAGTGGCAGACGTTCAAAGAGGATATGCATTCCACATAGCCGGACCTACCTCCCACCTCATGGTAGCTCCGATGTAGCCACGTGTTCAGAAGAGCCGGACCTACTTCCCTCATTTGGATAGCTCTGGTGCTGCCACATGTCCTATAGAGCCAGACCTGCTGTTGACGTTGTTATATACCAATTTCATCTGTCAATATCTGAGACCTATGTGTGCTGAATACAATGGCTATGGCGATAAAAGTTTTGAACACTACCAAAACACCTTTATCATCAAGCTCCAACTCTAGGTCCGAGCTCCAGCAAGGTCTGATGATAGGTACGACTTGTTTTGGGTAGCTCCGACAAGGTCCCCTGTAAGGTCTGACTTGCTTTGGCTAGGTCAGACTTCTTTGTCTAAGTCCCACTAGCTTTAGTTACCTCTGGCTCTAGGCCTGACTAGCTTTGGTAAGCTCCGGGGCTATGTCCGACTAGCTTTGGTTAGCTCCGGCGTTAGGTCCTGCTAGGTTTGGTAAGTTCAGGCGCTAGATCCTGTTAGTTTTGGTAAGCTCCGGTTCAAGGTCCAGTTAGCTTTGGCAAGGTTCAGAGCTTGATCACAGTAGTTCTGCTTTTAATTTGCAATGTTTCAAACTTGTTTTTTTATGGATTATGTAAAGTTTGCTTGGTTTTCTTTTATTCATTTTTGGTGTGTTTTGGAGGTTATGGTTGATATCTTTTTGCTAAGGTTTGCAACATACTTATGTGAGGTCCTCACGTAAGATGTTGTGGTTATCGGAACTAACGAGAGTCAAGTCGAGGACTTGTGCCCGGAAGTATTGGTTGTTTATTCATGTGCAGGTGTTGCTTGAGGTCAAGACATGGCTGGTGACGGGATCCATTGAACTAGTCTAAGGGAGAAGATGAGGTTCAACAACCAATTTCGGGAGGAATTGTGGTTGAGTAGATCGGGAGGTTGCGTAACATGTTTGACTCAAGAACAATGCATATGAAGGTACCGTGGATGTCGTTGGAAGATGTTTGCATGTGTTCAAGGAGTGGATGGACGTGGCTACATGGTTCCGAGGCATGATGAAGAGATGTGGACGTAAAGAATTGGTCAGAAAGGTCCAACCGACTAGGTTATGGACTCAGGCTGCGGCTGAGTCGTGTTTGACCAAAATACGGAAAGTTTTGTGTTGGTTATGACAGGATTTAATGTGGATCACGAATTTGAATTGTTTTAGGAATGTGGGATATGATCCTAAGGTGTTTTGAAGTCTTAAGATTGCTTATATCTACGTATAGAAGAGTCTTGAGTAGTTATGGAAAGTTTCGATTAGTGAATTGAGTAGGATTAGAGTCCTAGTTAGTTTAGGGTTGGCCTAAGGGCTGGTTATATAAGCAAGGGAAGCCAGAGCTCATGGTGCACGACTTTGTGGATGTTCCTTGTGATCAATAAAATTCATAGTATAAAGGAGTTTTTGTGCCTTGTTCGTCTGACTTGTTTTCGTCAAGTCTTTATCGTCGAGTTTCTGCACAGCACTACCTTGCTTCAGTGGTTTTATCATAACTCGAGTTTTATGGATCTAGTTGATGTGATTATTTTTGGTTATCATCACAACTTGATTTTCTATCATTTGTGAAAATTTCACAGGCATTGGATTTGTGGTTTCTGATCTACACGGGTTTCTTTGCAGTGTTCCAAAACTGTTTTTCTCGGCTAGGAAAGATTGACCTTTGTTCGATCTTTTGATAGTAACATGAGTTTCTCTTGACGTATTTTAGTGATTCTTATTGTGATGTCTTTACGACTTGATTCTCTACAATCTATACTAGTTTTGTCACAGTTGAACACGTTTATATTAGTTGCACACACAGTTTCTTTAACAGATCGGTTTTCTACCGAGGGATCTCTCGTTGCTTCCGCTGAAAAGTTTTAATCTACCATTCACCCCCCCACTGGTAGCTTTACACGTGCTCTTTGATCCTACACAATATAACTCAATTATGAGAAGGAAATATCATTTCTTGCACACATAACCTTTCTATTTAACATATTTCCACTTGTACTTGCAAAAATGGTTGCACACAGGCATTTTACATAGAATTGAAGTGAAACAAGGGGATGGATCCTATAAAATATCATTCCAGCCAATCAAGCATCGACACATGGCACCATAGGGATCAAATGGCCCACAAGCAGAAGTATCCAAGACCATCCAACGGTGTAGCACCCATATCATGGAATGGGACCCACCTGTCAATCACCTGGAGGAAGAACTGGCCGTTTGCAGCCAGGACTAGGTCGGCCGACCCGCCTAGTCGGCCAACTAGGTCCTGACGCAAAACATGGTCAAACACCACGTGTTGGCTCCTCCTGGCTTGAAGAGATCATGGGTGACTAATTCGCGCGCTTTTTGTTGCGGGAACCAACCCTTCTCCACCTACAAATAGGACCCCTCACCCCTCACTTCGACACACACCACTTGAGCATCATTCTATTGTATACACTAGTTCTCTTAGTCCTTAGTGGAATTAGGCTATAGAGAGGAGAGCCTCTAGTCCCAAGTCAATGTTGGGAAAGGTATGGCTCATGTATCTTTTCCTATATTTGTGACATTATGCATAATAAAGATAATATCTTTAATCTTCTTTTATTCATATATTTGGATCAAGTGTTTCTTGTTTGATTGGGGATTCCATGTATGTGGCAGAAATAGTCTTTATGATCATGCCTCAATGTCATTATACTATCATCATAAACACTATAAACCCCCACTATAGTCTAAGTAGATATGATATGATCATGTTAATATGAATAACTTATGCTATGTCTCAACATTGGTTCAATGATGATTTAGTTCATTGCCTTAGGATGTCTTGTTTCGCAGCTCTTAAGGTATTTACTTAATATGCTAACATGGTGCTATGATAGTTAGGTAGCATTGGATGTCTTGTAGATCCATGGATTGAAGAGGTAGGCAATAGGTGGTGACAGCCCTATCTGTCCTTTGTAGTCCTCGACGTTTGTCTATGCCACAGGCTCTTGGCGGGAGTCGTCATAGTATTGCTAGGGGTAAACCCGTGCCCGATGTGTTAAACAACTTAGCATAAGGATTCACCATTGACATGCTCATTAGTATCTAACCTAGGATATGTGTATGTATATTAGAAGCATTGTAGGAGCAATCCTCAACTCTTAGCCCAACCTCCATTAGGACTCATCTACCATTTAGAACAGATGGCTTGGGTGTGTGTCACACTACCCATCTATTATCAACTTACCTCAGTCTGGACAATTGATTAGTATCCCATGGCTTGATCATAAGAGTAGTGTTTACTTTACTCCATTGCCTTCCTTTGGGATAAATATGATACCCTTGGGAATACTCTTAGGTGAAACTCTACACGACAGTTTTCGTGCGCTTGCAGACCTCATCTCTTTCGAGAGATGATCTGTGATGTAAGAAACATCAAAAAGCATTGATGGCGCCGTTGCTAGGGAACGCAAAGGCAGTGAAGGATAGCTATCACTTGTGATTAAGCTAAAGGTACTAGTAGTTATTAGATAGGATTACCCTTGTTTGTTTTCTCCTTTTATGGTGAAAACAGGGTAGTGTTGTCTAACCCATTTCATGGGATGGCCAACGAGGATGCTAGTGCTCAACTGCAAGATAATTGAAGGCGTACCTCAACAAATATCCGCTAGGCAACACCATTGCCTTTCGCGAAAGAATTTTAGCTTACAGTAGAAGCCAAAGTCATCCATCCCCAAGCTTGGGGGAGGCTCAAAGAGTCGTTCTTAGTTTTTCTCCACCATATGGTGGATAGTCGGCTCCTCATCCAACATTCATGTCGTGGATTGGTCCACCAATCCATGACAATCTTTGTGCTGGAGCTGAAGGAGTCCTATTCCCAGTCATCATGGATAAGAATATTGTCTCTACCCAAGGTGTGGATTGAAGAATGCTCTAGTTCCGTTAGCTTGGCATGCACACCACTTAACAAGGTGGACATGCTAGCTAAGGAACTACACCTCTCATTGAAGTATAATGAAGATCAAGCCCATGGAGAAATGTTTGAAATTATCCAAGCCATGAAGATTCACATGATTTGTGAAAATCCATGTTAACATGGACCACTTGGGGAATCATTTCCCTAAGACCCGTGAGGATTCTTCCTTTCAAACACAACTCCAATGGCTATCACCTACAAGGAGGTCGAGGGTGAATCTACATCACCCTTATAATCAAGGAGGCTATGGGGATTTTAAGGGATTTAAGTTCAACTAGCCTACCTTGAAGTAACTTGTCCATGGCCAAGCAAGAAATTAACACAAAATTTAAAGCTCTTGGCCAAGGACAAGAAACTTAGAAGAGCATTAAAGATCCAAGATACCCACAATCACTTGTTGGGATACCTACCCTTCGACCAAGCCCATGCAACCTAGGGCAAGTGACATTGTGGATGAATGTTTATTGTTTGATTGTGGAGTCCACATGTCATCATGCCTAGGGAATCTTTTGATCCATGATCAAAGTATGGGTTAACTCTAAATAATATCAAGATGGTCGAAGTGGCGCCCAAAAAAAGAAGGACAAGCCTCACAATGCTCATAAGAGAATATCATCAAGAGGGAGAAGTCGTTGCTACATCAACAAGTCTTCATCGAAAATGATGGAGAGGCTAGGGCCATCATGTAGTCCACAAGTCCAACTGACATTCTGAAGGAGTTTCGGCATGTCAATCAAGAGAAGTTGTCCACATCTTCAACTTCGGGATTGGACAACAAATCATCGCAATAAATAGGACGGAGGTAAGTCCCACTGATCGGACTTCAAAAATTCGGTGAGTCCTTGCCAATAGGTTAATTGGTAGTTATCTCATATTTGCTTTCACAATTGCATATTTGAATTTCCCATCAATCTTTGTATTTGCATTTAGTATGTTTGAATTTTCACACTTGCATGTTAGAGAGTAAAATTTCCAACCATCGTAAAACTAAAATTTTGAATTAGGAAATAAATTTATTTTGATATGAACCTTGGGCGTAACCGCGCGAATCCATCTTCCTAATTGAAACCAATAATATTTCCCTTAAATATTCATTGCCTTTCCAAGTTGTTTCAAGGTGGGCAAAACAATTTGACAAAGGGTACAACATGCTTTTAAGCTAACATAACCCTTTTTCAAGTTGTTTTATTTGTTCTTGATTTTAGTGCAACCAAGAAAAAATTTGCAAAGAGGATGGAAGGCCCCATCAAACACATACCCCCTCCATCAATCTTATTTTGAGTTCACGGTGGAGGAATGTTCATGACGGTGGTCCAATGGAGGAACAAGATGAAGCTCATTCAACTTCAACCTCAACTTGGCAGAAGGCATTGAACATGAAGGCTACACCAAAATTCATGGTTGTGAGTTTCTCACATAACGACCTTCAACTTGGACTGCTCTTCAATTTAGGTACATGTTTAAAATTTCCTATCTTGGAATTACATTAGGATTGAATGATTTTTGCTTACATTGGTAAGGAAGGTTTACACCTTCTCATCATTCAATTCTTATGAATAATAACAAGAGTAAGTGTGGACATTACTCTCCTTGATTCTTTAAAAAGGAATGTCAGCTCACATGGGAATAAAATTAAACAAGTACCTAGAATTTCAAAATCATTGCTAAAATTGACTTAGACATCTTCTGCCTAGGTAATGCTTATGAAATTACTTAATAGTTGAATTGGTATGTAGCAACCTAGGAATAGTGATGTCCAAAATCTCGATTTGAAGCTCATTCATGCATGGATCACTAAATTTCAAATTCCTAGGCAAGAAAATTAAAAATGTTCAGGAGGATAAAATTGAGAATCATGTTTGCCATAACCTAAATGATAAACATTTGCTCTTGTGTAAAAAACTATGATGGTTAGAAAATTTTACAAGATGAAGGGATCCATATAATGTATTTATATCACTTGCATTGTTATAAGTAGGAGCTTTAGAAAAATGTCTAAATTGATTTATCCATAAAGCATCACTCCTAGCAATGATTCATTTTTCAGATAAGTAAACTCCCTTTGGTCGGTTCGCTCAGGTGGTCTTCCCTTATTTTCCCTAACGTTTTGAGTTGTTCTAGTTTGAGAAAGGAGCACCGCCACATTATTCATGGATACGCTTGAAATTGGACCCATTGCATCTATGGTCTTGTTCTTCCCAGTACGTACAATGAAGATTTGGTTACCTAACCAAAAAATTCTATTGTGCAAGTATTGGGAGCTAACCACCCCTCTCTATAATTGAGTGAAAGTTTGCAGGAGTAATATTACTATGCAGGCATTCAATGATTCGATTGTTGGAAACCCTATGTGGATTCCATTTCAGTATCTCTTGGCCAAGGAGTAGATTAGGATGGTTGTTACCTATCGGAAATTATGCCCGAAGGTCAACCATAACTATACGAGGCCAGCGGTTTGACATGGAAACCCTCCATGAGCAACCAATTGGCTGCTACGAATAAGTGAGAGCATTATGCTCTTAACTATTCTAAGCGCTGATTCAAGCTCAAGGGAATTGCCACCATCATTGGGTGTTAGTTATTCCATTGTGGCTAAAAGGTATGATGCACCTTAACCAAGGAATGACAAGGTCACATCCAATCTATATTGGGTGCAAGTTGTTCCTATGTGGCTAGAAGGTATTTTATACCTTAGCCAAGGAACAACGGATCACACTCAACCCATGTTGATTGCACGGCATCCCTTTGTGGTTATATGTATATTTTACCTTAGCCAAGGAATAACGGGTCATATTCAACACATGTTGGGTACATGTCACTCCATTGTGGCTAAAGGTTATCATTAACTTAGCCAAGGAGTGACAGATCAGGCCCAATGCACGAGAGGTACAAGGTATTCCATTATGGCAAGAAGGTATGATACACCTTAACCAAAGAATGATGGAACACACACAACGCATGTTGAGTGCACGTCATGCCTTTGTGCTCTGCGTTATCACTACTTTAGGCAAGGAATAAAAAGGTACATCCAACCTATGGAAACCTTAGGATGTGTTCGGTTCGGAGACAAATGGGATGGGTCAGATCCATCCCACATTTCAAGGATGGGATGGTCGGGATAGGACGGTCCTAGTTTTTTGTTTTCTTTGGAGGATGATGTGGGATGGAATGATCCCGTCTCTTGTTTGTACTGTGGGATGGGACAGATGCTTGTGAGGATGATATGGGATAGAGCATTGATCAACGCGCACGTAGCGGAGGTGGGATGGACTCGTCCCTATGTTTTTAGAGGGTTGAGTTTGTCTTGCATTTGAAGGGAATATTCCTTATATAGGGATGATTCCATCCCATCTGTCTCCGAACCAAACAATGGAAAAGTGGGATCGTCCTGTCCTGTCCCAGCATATCCCTCAAACCAAACACACCCAAGTTTAAATGAGCGACATCGACAACACTCTCCTCGACCACACTCGTGGAATCCATGGACGGCAACCCAACATCAACACTCAGCCCTCCAATGCCAAAGCCATGCTGCAACTAGGTTAGGCCAACCACATGGCCTACATCCGTCATTAGGGTTTCAACCCCTTTCGCATACCATGACCAAGAACAAGCTCGGGGGAGGATCCCCACTTGAGGTAAATTGTATCACACCCCTTGTATATTTATTTACCATTCACCCATCATCCACCTTCATAAAAAAAACTTAAAAATAAGTAGATTAGATTTGCTTTCAAAATAAAATAAAAGATGTGCGGTAAGAATGATTTGGAATTCACATAGATGAAATGATGAATAGTTGCTCTGTTTTAATTTTACTATGTTCCTAGTTTACAATTCTCACCAAAATATTGCTTTCATTGGCTAGAATTACTTTTGCCTTGACTTAGAAATTGTGGGTAGCAAAAGCTTAATCCAATTCTAAGTTGTGAGATATGATATAGTGATAGGGCTGCTATTCCTAGTTTGAAAGTGAAACTTAGATTTCCAAAGAATTTCTAAATAGATTTAGTTTACTCTCACTTGATTGGAAATACCTATCAAAGCTATATGATACATTACAATGATATACCATATGCATATGCTATTTGTCTTCACATAGAGCTTTGTCAAACTAGTATAGACCTATGTGAGATTTCATTCATTACATTTTTGAAATCATGACTTCACTTGCACATGCCATACTTCTACACTAGAAGTAAGCAAATTTCCATCATACCACCATTCCACAATAAAAAAGAGAAACTCCATACCACTCATACTTAGTACTCTCTCCATGTCTATTGCATAAAAAGGGAGTGGAATACATGGCTACAACAAAAAATGCATGCTTACATCATAAGCAAGAGAAAAAAAAAAGAAGAAGAAAAAGAAGAAAAAAAGAAGAAAAGTAGCCATGTTTCATCCACGCAAAATAGAGAGTCCACTCAAAAGGAGTCATCTCAATTATCCGCATCCACTCCATGTCCATCACACATGCACAAGTCTTGAATCAAATAGTTTGGAATTGATTTCTCCTAAGGCTTGCTTTTTTGACTTAGTAATATTTTGTGTTGCAAATATGTCTACTATATTCCCTACCAAGCTCCACATACAAGACTTATTTAGTGGTAGGATCAGTGTAGGCACAATGCCTTGGTGAGTAAATATTTCTAGTACACACAAAGGAGGGACCTAGAGAGTCAAATTGACGTGCTTAAAATCTAAATTGAACTACCTGTAATTTGAGTGGAACTTGATTTCTAGGGTATGTGTGCTCCATTTGCTATTCTATCTTTCAACCACCCATGAATAGGAGATGGCATAAGCCCATAATAACTTAAAATGGGTGAAGTACCATGCCAACTTTTGCAATACTAGGTATAGTATTTTGTTGTGCACATGGTACTTTTGAAAAGTAGAACATAGTAGCAACTCCTGATCATCAACCTAAGGTCTTGACTTTGCTCGGGACGAGCAAAGGATAAGCTTGGGGGAGTTTGTTGATGGCTGTTATATACCAATTTCACCCGTCAATATAACTCGATTATGTGAAGGAAATATCATTTCTTGCACACATCACCTTTCTATTTAACCTATTTCCACTTGTACTTGGAGAAAATGGTGCATGCAGGCATTTAACACTGAAATAAAGTGAAACAAGGGGATGAATGCTATATATTATCCCAACCAATCAAGCGTCAACACATGGCACCATATGGATCAAATGGCCCACAAACAGAAGTATCCAAGGACATCCAACGGTGTAGCACCCGTGTCATGGAATGGGACCCACTTGTCAGTCACCTGGAGTATGAACTAGCCGTTTGGAGCCAGGACCAGGTCGGTTGACCCCCCTAGTCGGCCAACTAGGTCCTGGCGCCAAACTTGGTCAAACGCCACCTGTTGGCTCCTCCCGGCTTGAAGACGTCATATGTGACCGATTCGCACGCTTTTTGTGGTGGGAACTAGCCCTTCCCCACATATAAATAAGACCCCTCACCCCTCACTTCAATATACACCACTTGAGCATCATTCTATTGTATACACTAGTTCCCTTAGTCCTTAGTGGAGTTAGGCTATAGAGAGGAGAGCCTCTAGTCCCAAGTCGAAGTCTTGAAAGGTATGGCTCATGTATCATTTCTTATATTTGTGACTTTATGCATATAAAGATATTATCTTTTGTCTTCTTTTATTCGTATACTTGGATGAAGTGTTTCTTGTTTGATTGTGAATTCCATGTATGTGGTAGCAATAGTCTTTATGATCATGCCTCAATGTCATTATATTATCATCATAAACACTATAAATCCCCACTATAGTCTAAGTAGTTATGATATTATCATGTTAATATGAATAGCTTATGCTATGTATCAGCATTGGTTCAACGATGATTTAGTTAATTGCCTTAGGATGGCTTGTGCCGTGGCTGTTAAGATATTTACTTAATATGCTAACATGGTGCTAGTATAGTAAAGTAGCGTTGGATGTCTCGCAGGCCCATGGATTGAAGATGTAGGCAGTAGGTGGTGAGAGCCCTATATGTCCTTTGTAATCCTCGACGTTCAGCTATTCCATAGGCTCTTGGCGGGAGTCGTCCTAGTATTGCTAGGGGTAAACCCGTGCCCGATCTGTTGAACAAATTAGCATAAGGATTTAGCATTGACATGCTCATTAGTATCTAACCTAGGCTATGTGTATGTATATTAGAAGCATTGTAAGAGAAGCTCCTCAACTCTTATTAGTCTAACCTCCATTAGGACTCATCTACCCTTTTGAATAGATTGCTTAGGTGTGTGTCACTCTACCCATCTATTATCAACATACCCCTCTCTTGAAAATTGATTAGTATCCTGTAGCTTGATCATAAAAGTAGTGTTTACTTTACTCCATTGCCTTACTTTGGGATAAATACGATACCCTTGGGAATACTCTTGGGCGAAATGCTACAAGATAGTTTTCGTGCGCTTTCGGACCTCATCTCTTGCAATAGATGATCTATGACGTAAGAAACGTCAACACCTGCCTCCCTCCTCAGGTAAGCTCCAGCACTGCCACGTGTCCAACGACACAAGACCTATCCCCCAATAGAGGGAAGCTTCAAAGCTTCCACGTGTCAACGTTCAGACCTACGTCAGCAACGGGAAGACTACGGGATCTCCAACAGTGAAGACATTCAAGTGCTATTCATTAGCCATTACAAGACCTAGTCAACGCGTCATTAATGCCATATTAATGACGCACGATTAGAGGAATATCAAGGCTGGCAACACTATTATTAAGGCACATTATCACATAATTAACCCCTCATAACATTGCAGATCGTGTACAGGGTAGTTAATACAGCTGTGGCCACTTGTCGGGCTAGGAACAAACTATAATGACCAATCCTTGGCGTATAAAATGGTTGCTCTACACAATAAAAATCATATAATCTCAATTGATCTCACATCATCCAAGCTCATACAATCAACACACACCCCGTGGAGTAGGGTATTACGATCAGGCTGCCTGAACAACATAAAATCCTCAGTTGTTGAAGTGTGTGATCGATACTTCCGCCAGTACTACTACATCATAGTCCGTGGAGGTTCGTAATTGGTTGGGGCACGCGTGAGAAAAAGAATGAGACAGTGACACAATGGATTTTTACGTGGTTCGGGCGGCCTGAGCATAATACCCTACTCCACGGGTGGTTGTTGTATGTATGATTGTGTAGTAGCGTGGGGTTGATTGTACTTGTCCTTTGTACCATGTGGCATAGCCCTTTTATGGTCCAAGGACTGGCTGTTACATTATCAGCCTAGCCCGACATGTGGCTCCAGCGGTGTTTAATTACCTAATACACGATTTGTATGTATTAAGTACATTTAATAGTGTGATAACGCGCCTTAATGGTTGCGTTGCCGGTACTAAAGATCCTCCAATCGTGTGTCATTAACATGGCATTAATGACATATAATCAAGTCTTGTAACAGTAGCTTTAACTGTCCCTTAAATTTTTGCACCGTTGGAGATATGGAAGTCTTCCCGTTGCAGGCATAGGTCCGCAGGCTTGACACATGGCAGCTCTGGAGCTTCCCATTGTGGGGAGGCAGGTCGGGAACCGCTATACATGAGGCAGCACTAGAGCTTCCCTCTACTGGGGGTTAGGTCTGGGGCTACTGGACACGTGGCATGATCGGAGCTTTCCTATACAAGGAGTTAGGTCTGGCCTTGCTTTACACGTGGCAGCGCCAGAGCTACCATAATGAGGGTGGCGGGCCAGTGCTGCGGGACACGTGGAGCCTTCAGAAGTCTTAAACTCAGACAGGTGGAACTCTATGGCTTTTTTGCAGTATCGTGGGGTACCTGGTATGAAGGTTACCAACAGCGGTGTTCACCTCTTGTCTGGACGTTGACTCGCACCCCAACCGAATACGTACCTCCGCGGACTACGTCTTAGTAGTGTCGGAGGAAGTGTCCTAGTCCACACTTTGACATTTGGCACGCCAGGTAGGGGGGCTTCCGATATGAACTCCGCTGCCGCTTCATCCAATGGACCCGCTGTGCAGCCTACTAGAGGAAATCCCTCCAATGTGCGGCAGCCAGCTAATGTTGTAGTTCTGGCGGGTGTTCTTCCTCCCCCACCACCACCGTCTCAACAGGATGGTGTATTCAGATCGGTCTTTGCATCAACGAACAAACCGAAGAACACGCTAATTGCAGTGCGGACTCTACTTTAGTGTCCACAGGCGCCGGGAGCTCCTCCCGCCGCGCTAGAACAATGGTGTGCTGATGTGGAGCATTTGGTTGCAGCTGCAGCCAATGCGATCAGCAAGCAAGGTCCGCCCCATGCTGGGCAGGCACCCTCACGGAACAGGACCTTGCCTTGTAGACTTGGTCCTCAAGCACCGCTGCTCAGGAGATGTGCGCCCTCCCAGCAAGTGACATCACTGCCCTTCAAGGAACCCCGTACTCACGCGATGACAAGGCTTCGAACGCAGGATCTCCGGTCAAAGCTCGATTGTTGTTACATGCAGCAAGATGGTCATTTCAACATCGAGCGTGCTTGTGATAGAAACTTTGCTCGAGAAAACCCTTCTCGTCTTGGAGTGGGGGGAACCTGTTCAACCCTAGCCATGCACCTTCGCATGGTTGAGTGGACACCCATGTTCTGGCCCCATCTACCGGAGAAATATGATGGAACAGGAAACCCCGTCAAGTTTCTTCATATCAACTCTGCTACCATCCTCGCGACTAGAAGCAATGAGTCTGTGATGGCCAACTACTTCCTCGTGGCCCTAAGTGGAATTGCATGGTCCTGGTTCATGAGTTTACCGCCTCACTTCATCAATAGTTGGGCAGAACTCTGTTGCCTTTTAACTGCCAACATCAGGATCTCTGGCACCAATCTGGATCTCTTCGCCGTACACAAAAGTCGGGGGAGTCACTGCGATCCTTCATCTAGCGATTCCATCAGGTACGGAATAGCATTCCTTCTATCTCTAACAGTTCTGTCATTGTCGCATTTTGATAGTGGGTCCGAGATAAGAAGATGTTGGAGAAGCTAGCAACCAAGAATGTCAGCAGTGTCACGGAGCTCTTCAGCTTTGCTGACAAATGCGCCAGAGCTGTGGAGGGCCATCAAATGCACTCCAAACTAGTTAAAGAGGCAAGGCAATCCTCCAAAGTTGAAGCTACTGCCACTCGCGGTGGAAAAAAGAAGAAGAAGAAGAAGAAGAAGAAGAAGAAGAAGAAGAAGAAGAAGAAGAAGAAGAAGAAGAAGAAGAAGAAGTCAAGTGAAAAGAAGAAGTTACTTTCCGGCACACCTACTATTGTCGCTGTTCTAGCTCCTAGTGGCCAGGGGACGGCCATCGTGTGAAGATGGTGACGGTGAAAAGATGTGGTGTCCGATCCACAAATCGACAACCCACAATCTTGAAGGCTGTCGAGAGGTCAAGAGGCTTGCTGAACACAACAACAAGTGCCAAGACGAGACCCCTTTCCACTGGTAGGAAGGGAAGCAGAATGTCGACGAAGCTCCATCGGATCAGGAGCTAGGCTTCATAGATGCCAAGAAAGCATTAAAGGCAGTCTACAACACCGTCAACGATGACTCCAACATCTCAAACAATGAGCATCAGAAGACTCTCCATATTATGTATGGAGGGTCATAAGACATCACCTACGAGCACATGCTAAAGACTATGCATCAAGAGATGGCTGCTGCTGCTCCTACTGCTAAGGCGGATCCTCAATGGAAGTGGATGCATACTTTCGTAACCTTCGATGCTTCAGATTGTCCAAAGAACATGGTCGAAGTTGGAAAATTTCCCATGATGGTCTCTCCAACGATCAACAACATCCAGCTCTACCATGTATTGGTGGATGTAGGCGCAGTGCTCAACCTCCTCAGCTTTGCGGCTTTCGTGAAGCTCCGGTTTATCCTCTCGGACCTTTGTTCCTCATGCCTATTCTCTGAAGTTGGTCCTGGAGCTATCACACCTCTTGGATCAGTTACATTACCTGTGACCTTTGGGACACAGGACAATTATCGTTCCGAGAAGCTGGTGTTTGATGTGGCCCACATCAACCTACCCTTCGACGCGATCCTAGGCAGGCCAGCCATGTATGGGTTCATGGTTGTAGACCACTACGACTACCTCATGTTGAAGATGCCGACTCCTTCAGGCATCCTTCAGATCCATGGGGACCGCAATGTTGGGGTCACTGCGTTGGAAGAACTCAATGCGTTTGCTACAGTGCAAGAAGAAGAATTTGGCAAGGAGCAAGCTGCTCAACCTACGAGCTCATGTCAACGTGGCTCATCTTCTGCACCTCTTGTGCAACCAAGTGGCGACACCGACGTTCTCGTCAAAGTCGTCCAAATAGGTTTTGATGCCAACCAGACCACCCATATATTGGGAGGTATTGGTGACAAATAGGATCTCGTGCTTTTCACTTTCCTCCGAGCGAATGTCGACATGTTTGCATGGCAACCGTTGCAAATGCCTAGGATCCCTAGGGAGGTGATCGAGCACTATCTGAAGATCTACCCCGACACATGTCTTATACAAGTCCCAGAAGCAATATGTTGAGCAGCAGAACTTCATCAGACAAGAAGTCAAGAAGCTACTCGACGATGGATTCATCCGGGAGGTTCACCATCCACGAATGGCTGGCAAACACAGTTGTTGTACCAAAGGCCGGCGGGAAGCTTCGGATGTGCATCGACTAAACTACATTGAGTAAGGCATGCCCGAATGACCCATTTCTACTACCTAGAATAGATCAGATAGTGGATTCTACCTCTGAGTGTGGATTACTGTATTTCTTGGATGCTTATCTTGGATATCATCAAATTCCAATGTCTGAGGAAGGAAGAGCATACTGTCGTCATCACAGTAGATTGGTTGTATTGTTACACAGCTATGCCTTTTGGTCTTATAAATGCTGCCTCAACTTTTGTGCGAGCCATGCACAAAACCTTTGCGGAGCTGATTAGGGACCTGATGGAAGTCTACGTCGATGACATCATTGTCAAGGTGAAGAACAGGACTCACTCCTAGACAATCTCCAAGCTGTCTTCGAGAAGCAGCACCTCAAGCGCACGAACTCAACCCGGACACGTGTGTCTTCTCGGTTAGCTCCAGGAAGCTCCTTGGTTTCTTGGTGACTCACTGAGGAATTTAGACAAATCCAGCAAAGATTAATGTCATTGAAGAGATGAGTCCTCAAACTCGTATCAAGGATGTCCAGAAGCTAACTAGGTGTCTAGCTTCGCTCATCAAATTCATCTAAAGGCTGGCTGAGCGGGCATTACCCTTCTTCAAGCTGTTGAGGAAGTCTGGAACATTCCATTGGTCCGATGAGGTAGAGAAGGCATTCCAGGAGCTCAAGCAACTCCTCACCACACTACAAATCATGGTAGGCCTGAAGCCTGGTGAGCCACTTCATCTTTACATCTCTACAAGTACAGAGGTTTTCAGCATGGTTCTAGTTGCGGAGAGACCAGAAACATCTTAAACATAGGATCTTAGACCCCTTCGGGAGGGTCCGAAGCTACCTGAAGGACAAGTTTGGGTCCTAGCCCCTAGGAACAAATCATAAAGGCAAGATGCCTGTGGATCAACCTCCTTCGTTCGAGGGGGTACCTACTCAAGAAGGAGAAGGTTCGGACCCCTCCGGGAGGGTCCGTGTTAATTATGAAGAAGCTCTAGACCCGTCTGAGAGGGTCCGAACTGTCCAACGGCTAGTGTACTTCATAGCGAAGTATTTCACGATGCCAAGACTCGGTATATTGAGGTGCATAAGCTGCTGTACGCAGTGCTTAT
The DNA here is from genome assembly GCA_036927565.1 of Tuctoria greenei. Lineage (NCBI taxonomy): Eukaryota > Viridiplantae > Streptophyta > Magnoliopsida > Poales > Poaceae > Tuctoria > Tuctoria greenei. The sequence goes on from JAYESD010000001.1 coordinate 112,954,138, forward strand.
TGCCTCAAGGAAGCTTCTACATTACTTCCAAGCCCACAAGATATCAATGGTAACTTCTTATCCACTGTGAGCTATTTTGCTGAATCCCAATTCCACGAGAAATATCGCCAAGTTGGCAGCGGAGTTGGCAGAATTCGACCTCGAATTCCTACCCTAACATGTAATCAAGAGTCAGGCGCTGTCTAATTTCGTGGCAGAGTGGGCACTTTCATTATCAACTCAAGGGGGCCTTGATGAGTAGAAGCCAGAACCTAAGATACGGGTCTTCATGGAGCCTCACTAGACTCTCTACTTCGACGGCTCCATACAGTAGCATGGGGCTGGAGCTGAAATCCTTCTCCTCGTCCGACTGGGGAGAAGGTCTAGTACATGGTACGCCTCGACTTCAAGGCAAACAATAACATGGCAAAATATGAAGCACTCATCTTCGGACTCAAGGTGGCGCTATCATATGGCATCCGACAGCTCGTGGTGAAGGGTGACTCGCAACTCATCATTGTTGACGACTGTTATATACCAATTTTAGCTGTAAATATAACTCAATTATGTGAAGGATTGATCATTCTTGCACACATCACCTTTCTACTTGACCTATTTCCACTTGTACTTCAAGAATATGTGTATGCAGATATTTATACAGGAATTGAGGAAAAGTTTGGGGAGCAATCCTATAAAATATCATCGCAACCAATCAGGCGATGACACATGGCACCACATGGATCAAATGGCCCACAAACAGAAGTATCCGAGGCCATCCAACGATGTAGCACCAATATTAGTGAATGGGACCCACCTGGATGCCACCTGGAGGAAGTACAGGTCGTTTGGAGCCCTGACCAAGTTGGCCGAACCAGGAGTCGGCCGACCTGGTCCTGGCGCCAAAAGCGGTCAACTTCCACGTGTTGGCTCCTCCTGGTTCCCTGGAGTCAATGACGACTGATTCGCACGCTTTTGGTGGTGGGAACCGACCTTAAAACTAGTATAAATAGGACCCCATACCCCTCACTTCAACACACACCACTTGGGCATCATTCTATTGTATACACTATCTTCCATTGTCTTTAGAGGAGTTAGGATGTAGAGAGGAGAGCCTCTAGTCCCAAGTCCAAATTGGGTATGGAGTAGAAGGAGTCTCCCTCCCCAATTCCACATTGGGAAAGGTATGTCTCATGTATTCCTTCTTTTATTTGTGACTTTGTGCTCAATAAAGATATTATCTTTAGTCTTCTTTTATACGTCTACTTGGACAAAGCGTTTCTTGTTTGATTGTCGAGTCCATGTAAGTGAAAGGTATAGTCTTTATGATTGTACTCTCATGATCACATCTTATGGTCATAAACACTATAGACCCCCACTATAGTCTATGTAGCTATGATATGATTATCTTAATATGAACAACTATGCTATGCAATCAACATTGGTTCAACGATGAATTAGTTCATTGCCTTAGGATGGCTTGTGCTGCAGCTCTTAAGGTATTTGCTTAGTATGCTAGCATGGTGCTAGGGTATTTAAGTAGCGTTGGATGTCTCGTAGACCCACGGATTCAAGAGGTAGGCAGTAGGTGGTGAAAGCCCTATCTGTCCTTTGTAATCCTCCATGTTCGGCTATGCTACAGCCTCTTAGCGGGAGTCGCCCTTGTATTGCTAGGGGTAAGCCCGTGCCCATGTGTTGAATAGCATTGCATAAGAATTCATCATTGACATGACCATTAGTATCTACCTTAGGTTATGTATATGTATTAGGAGCATTGTAGGAGCAACTCTCTAACTCTTAATCTAATCTCCCTCTAGGACCCATTTGCCCTTTAGAATAGATTGCCTAGGTGTGTCACACTACCCCTATTATCAACTTACCCCCTGTCCGGATAATTGATTAGTATCCCATAGCTTGACCATAAGAGTAGTATATACTTTACTCCATTGCCTTCCTTTGTGATAAATACGATACCCATGGGAATACTCATGGGTGAAATTCTACAACGGTATCTTCCGTGCACTTGCGGATCTCATATCTTTATCGAAGATGATTTCTTGTGTTAAGAAATACCAACAAGCATTTCTGGCGCCGTTGCCGGGGATGATTTGTTAGTATATTTTAGGAGCCGTCAACAAACATTTCTGGCACCATTGCCGGGGATGATTTGTTAGTATATCTTAGGAGCCGTCAACAAGCATTTCTGGCGCCATTGCCGGGGGAGGCAAAGGAAGTGAAGGATAGCTATCACTTGTGATTAAGCTATAGGTACTAATAGTTATTAGACAGGATTACCCTTGTTTGTTTTCTCCTTCGTGTGAAAACAGGGTAGTGTTGGCTAACCCATTGTATGGGATGGCCAACGAGGACACAAGTGCTAAACTGCAAGATGTTTCAAGGCGTACCTCAACAAATGTCCGCTAGGCAACAACATTTCCTTTTGCGGGAGAATTCCAGCTTTCAATAGAAGCCAAAGTCATCCATACCCAAGCTTCGGGAAGGCTCCAAGAAGTTCTTCTTGGTTTGCCTACACCATGGGGTGGATAGTTGGCTCTTCATCCAACACTCGTGTCATGGGTTGGCTCCACCAATCCATGACCACATTCATGCTGGAGCTGAAGGAGTCCTATTCTCATTCATCATGGTTGAGAAGAAGGTCTCCACTCAAGGGGCGGATTGAAGAATGCTCGAGTTCCCATAGCTTGTCCTGCACACCACTTCACAAGGTGGATATGCTAGTTATGGAAGTACACCTCCCATTGAAGTGTCATGAATATCCAAGTGGTTGGAGATTTGTTTGGATAATCCAAGTCATGGATATTCACATGATTTGTGAAAATCCATGTCATCATTGGACGAGTGGGAATTATTTCCCTAAGACCCATGAGGACCTTTTTCAAACAACAACTCCAATGGCTACCATTCACAAGGAGGTCAAGGGTGGAATTAACATCACCCTTGTATTCAAGGAGGCTATGGCTTTACAAGGGATTTAAGTTCAACTAGCCTACCTTGATGTATCTTAGCCAAGCAGAAATCAAGACAACATTCACATGAAGATCTTGGCTAAGGACAAGAACTTAAGGAGCATTCAAAGTCCAAGATATCCCACATCACTTGTTGGGATTCCAACACTTCGACCAAACCCATTCAACCTAGGGCAAGTGACATTGTGTATGAAGCGTTTCTTGTTTGATTGTGGAGTCCACATGTCATCATGCCCAGGGAAGCCTTTGACCCATGATCAAGGTATGGGTTGATTCAATGGAATATCAATATGGTCAGAGTGGCACCCCTAAGAAGGACAAAGCCTCACCATGCTTATGAAGGAATACATTCAAGAGGGAGAACCCATCGCTACAACAACATGTCTATATCAATACAACGGGGAGAGGCTAGGGCCACCATGTGGCCCACATGTCCAAATGACAGCCAAATGAGTTTGGCATGTCAAAACAAAAGAAATTGTCCACATCTTCAACTCTGGGATTGGACAACAAATCATCGTGCTGAACAGATTGCATCAACCCTTGCATTTGCATGTTTGAAATTCCACACTTGCATGTTGGAAAGTAAAATTTGCAACCATTCGAAATCTAAAAATTTGAATTAGGAGAGAAATTTAATTGGATATGAACTACATGCATGACCACTTGAATTTATCTTCCTAGTTCAAACCAAAAAGATTTGCTTTGACCCTCATTGCATTTACAAGTTATTTCAAGCTAGGCAAGACAATTTGAAAATTGGGTTCAATTTGCTTTTGGCTAACGTAACCCGTTTTCGAGTTATTTTGTGTGTTCTTGATTAAAGTGGAGCTAGGTCAAAATTGCGAAGAGGTGGTATGCCAAGAAAGTGGAAGGTTTCATCAAGCTCAAGTCACCATTGGGAGGATTTGAGAACCCTTCTCTCCTTCAAACTCATTTTGAGATTGAGGAAGAGAAATGTTCAAGATCATGACCCAATGGAGGAGCCAAAACCAAATCCATTGCCAAATCCAATCTCAACATGGCATTTGACATCAACCATCAAGCCTACGCCAAAAATCAAGGTTGTGAGTTTCTCACACAAAGACCTTCGTCACCAACTGCTCTTCAAATGAGGTATGAGTTTAGAATTTTTCATTGTTTGGTTTGCCATAGAATTGAATGTATTTTCTTGCATTTGTGAGGAAGGTTGACACCTCCTCAACATTTAATTCTCATGCATCCTCACAAGAGTAAGTGTGGGTATGGACTTTTGGATCTCCAAAAGGAAACCCCACCTTACTTGGAAAAATCTAAAACAAGTACCTAGAATCTTTTAAGCATTGTTTTGTATACTTAGTTATTTTTGTCTGGGTTTAGAAAATAAAACTTTTGGGCATGACTTAATTGGTGAATTGTCATATAGAAAATTGGGCATAGTGACAACCATAATTTTAATTGAGCTTCATGCATAGATGGTGTCACTAGATTTCAAACTCCTAGGAATAAGTGATACCCTTGCTCTAAAATTGAATTGCATTTTTTGGATAAGTCACTAAATTTTAAATTCCTAGTGAAGTTCAGGAGGATAAAATTGAGAATCTCGTTTGCCATTGTCTCAATTATAAATTTTGCTCTTGAAAGCTAAGATGGTTAGAAACATTAAAAGATGTAGCGATCCATATAGTATATTTCTATCACATGCATTGCTATGAGTAGGAGCTTTAGAAAATATGCAACATGAATTATCCATAAAGCTCCATTCTTATCAATGAATAACACATTGATCATGGATACACTTGACATTGGAACCAATGCATCTTTGATTTTCTTCTTCCCCGTATGTACAAATGAAAGTTTGGTTACCTAACCGAACATTCATTTGTACAAGTATCAGGAGCTAATCATCCCTCTCTATTCGAGAGAGGAAGTTTGCATGAGTAATATTACTATGCATGCATTCAAGAAGCTGATTGTTGGGATCCCTAGAGGATCCCATTTCAATATGTCTTGGACAAGGAGTAAATGAGGTTGGTTGCTACCTATCGGAAATTATGCCCGAAGGTCAATCATAACTATACGAGGCTAGAGATTTGAAATGGGAACCCTCCATGAGCAACCAATGGGCTGCCACGAATGGGTGAGAGCATTATGCTCTCAACTATTCTAAGCACTCATTCAAGCTCAAGGGATTTGTCACCATCATTGTGTACAAGTTATTCCTATGTGGCTAAGAGTTACGATGTACCATAACCAAGGAATGACAAGATCACACCCAATTTATATTGGGTGCAAGTTGTTCCTATGTGGCTAGAAGGTATGTTGTACCTTACCCAAGGAACAACTGATCATCCCCAATGCATGTTGGGCACATGTCACTCCCTTATGGCAAAAAGATATGATACACCTTAGCCAAATAATGATGAAACATACTCAATGTATGTTGAGTGCAAGTCATTCATTTGGATCTAAAGGTTATCATTATCCTATCCAAGGAATGACAAATCACACCCAACACATGAAGACCCTGATGTGCGGACGATCAACATCGAAAACACTCTATTCAACCACACTCATGGTGTCCATGGGAGGCAAAACAACAATCAACACTCAACCCTCCATTGTCAAAGCCACGCTGCAACAAGGATAGGCCAACTCATGGCCTACCTCCGTCGTTAGGGTTTCAACCCCTATGACGGACCTTGATCAAGAATAAGCTTGGGGGAGGACCCCCACTTGAGGTAACTTGTATCGCACCCACTGTATTTTTATTTCAAATCATCCATTGCATATTTACTTTCCATTCATCCACCATACACCATGCATCTAAAAAAACATAAAAATAAGAACTTAGATTTGCTTTGCTTATCAAATAAAGATGTGCGGTAAGAATGATTTAGAATTCACATAGATGAAATGATGAATAGTTGCTATGTTTTATTTTTCCTAAGTCCCTAGTTTACAACTTGCTACTCTCCGAATATTTCTTAAATTGGCTAAAATTAACTTTGCCTTGATTTAGAAATTGTGGGTAGCAAAAGCTTAATCTACTTCTAGGTTGTTGGGAGATTTGAATTAGTAATAGGGCTGCTATTCCAATTTTAAAAGTGGAACTTAGATTTCTGGAGAAATTCGATCAAGATTTAAGTTTCCCTCATTTGATTGGAAATAGCTACCAAAGTCATATGATATTCATACATAGACAACACCTTATGCATATGCTATTTGCTTTCGCATTAAGCCTAGTCAAACTAGTATAGAACTATGTGAGAAATCATTCAATTCTTTTTGAATTCAAGACTTCACTTGCACATGCTATACTTCTACACTACAAGGAAGCAAAATTCTATCATATCCACCATTCCACAATAAAAAGAGAAACTTCATGCTATTCATAGTTAGCACTCTCTTCAAGTTATTGCATAAAAAGGAGTAGAAGACATGGCTACAAGAAAAATAAAAAGAAAATGCATGCTTATATCGTAAGCATGAGAAAAAAAAGAAGAAAAAATATTCTTGCTCCATAAGCATAAAAAAAAGGTAGCCATGTTTCATCCTTGCAATAAAGAGAGTCCAAATCAAAAGGAGTCATCTCAATGTTTCCACATCCACCTCCATTCCATCACACATGCACAAGTCTTGATTCAAAAGTTTGAATTGATTTCTCCTAAGGCTTGCTCCTTTGACTTAGCAATATTATGTGTTGCAAATATGCCTACTTACTTTCTCTACCAAGCTCCACATACAAGCCATATTCAAAGAGTAGGAATAGTATAGGCATAATACCTTGGTGAGTACATATTTCCACTATACACAAAGGAGTGATTGAGAGAATCAATTGAGGTACATATAATCTAATTTGTATCTCTCCGGAATTTAAGTGCAACTTGATATCTAGGATATGCTTGCTCCATTTGCTGTTCTATCTTTCAATTACCCAAGAATAGGAGAAGGCATACCTCTCATAATGACTTAAGAAGGGTGAAGTACCATAGCTAATTTTTGCAATACTAGGTAGAGTATTTTGTTGTGCACTTGGTACTTTCGAAAGGTAGAACATTGTAGCAACTCCTAATCATCAACCTAAAGTCTTGACTTTGCTCGGGACGAACAAAAGATAAGCTTGGGGGAGTTTGTTGACAGCTGTTATATACCAATTTCAACCGTCAATATAACTCAATTATGTGTAGGATTGATTATTTCTTGCACACATCACTTTTCTACTTGACCTATTTCCACTTGTACTTGAAGAAATATGTGTATGCAGATATTTATACGAGAATTGAGGAAAAGTATGGGGAGAAATCCTATAAAATATCATCCCAGCCAATCAGGCGATGACACATGGCACCACATGGATCAAATTGCCCACAAACAGAAGTATCCGAGGCCATCCAATGTTGTAGCACCAATATCAATCAATGGGACCCACCTGGAAGCCACGTGGAGGAAGTACGGGATGTTTGGAGCCCTGACCAGGTCGGCCGAACCAGGGGGTCGCCGACCTGGTCCTGGCACCAAACGCAGACAACATCCATGTGTTGGCTCCTCCCGGCTCCCTGGAGTCAATGACGACTTATTCGCGCGCTTTTGGTGGTGGGAACCGACCTCAACACTAGTATAAATAGGACCTCATACCCCTCACTTCAACACAAACCACTTGGGCATCATTCTGTTGTATACACTATCTTCCATAGTCCTTAGAGGAGTTAGGATGTAGAGAGGATAGCCTCTAGTCCCAAGTCCAAATTGGGAAAGGAGTAGAAGGAGTCTCTCTTTCCAATTCCACATTGGGAAAGGTATGTCTCATGTATTCCCTCTTGTATTTGTGACTTTGTGCTCAATAAAGATATTACGTATACTTGGACAAAACGTTTCTTGTTTTATTGTGGAGTCCATGTAAGTGGAAGGTATAGTCTTTATGATTGTACTCTCATGATCACATCTTATGGTCATAAACACTATATACCCCCACTATAGTCTATGTAGTTATGATATGATTATGTTAATATGAATAACTATGCTATGCAATCAACATTGGTTCAATGATGATTTAGTTCATTGCCTTAGGATGGCTTGTGCTGCAGCTCTTAAGGTATTTGCTTAGTATGCTAGCATGGTGCTAGGGTATTTAAGTAGCGTTGGATGTCTCGTAGACCCACGGATTGAAGAGGTAGGCAGTAGGTGGTGACAGCCATATCTGTCATTTGTAATCCTCCATGTTCGGCTATGCCACAGCATCTTGGCGGGAATCGCCCTAGTATTGCTAGGTGTAAGCCTGTGCCCGATGTGTTGAATAGCATTGCATAGGAATTCATCATTGACATTACCATTAGTATCTACCTTAGGTTATGTATATGTATTAGGAGCATTGTAGGAGCAACTCTCTAACTCTTAATCCAATCTCCCTCTAGGACCCATTTACCCTTTAGAATAGATTGCCTAGGTGTGTGTCACACTACCCCTATTATCAACTTACTACCTGTCCGGATAATTGATTAGTATCCCATAGCTTGACCATAAGAGTAGTATATACTTTACTCCATTGCCTTCCATTGGGATAAATACGATACCCTTGGGAATACTCATGGGTGAAATGCTACAACGGTATCTTCCGTGCGCTTGGATCTCATCTCTTTACCGAAGATGATCTGTGGTGTTAAGAAATACCAACAAGCATTTCTGGCGCCGTTGTCGGGGATGATTTGTTAGTATATCTTAGGAGCCGTCAAGAAGCATTTCTGGCGCCGTTGCTGGGGATGATTTGTTAGTATATCTTAGGAGCCATCAACAATCATCAAGCAAGGCAAAGGTGAATGCAGTTGCAATTACCCTAAACTTGATGCATATTTACTTGAAGTTCAGAAGCTGTAGAAGGACTTCCACGTCCTTGATCTCCATCATGTACAACGTCTAAATGATGCTGAAGTGGAAGACCACTTTGTAAGATCGAAGAGTACGTGAAAAGAAACTAGAGGGGCTGAATGGTAGATTTAAAACTTTTTTAGCGAAAGCAACAAAAACCCCTTGGTAGGAAACCAATCTGTTATCAAATTATGTGGGTGATTAATCTAAACATGATCAATTGCGACAAAACGAGTATAGATTGTGAAGAACCAAGTTACGAAGACATCACAACAAGAATCATGAAAATCCGCCAAGAAAAGCTCAAATTATGATTGAAAGATTGAACGAATGTCAATTTGTTCTACCCAAGAAAAACAAGATCTGTAACAATTCAAAGAAACTCGTGTATATCCAAAATCACAATTCCAATGACCATGAAATTTTTTCTGATGATGAATAATCAAGTTGTGAAGATAACCCAAAAATAATTGCTTCAATCGGATTTGTAAAACTAGAGTTATGATAAAACTACAAAAGCAAGATAGTGTTGTGGAGAAACTCGATGACAAAAAGTTGTCTGAAACAAGTCGGACAAACAAGGCACAAAAGTTCCTTTAGACTACGAATTTTATAGATCAAAACACAAAAGTAACAGCCCCAAAGTCGTTAACCAAGAGCTCTGGCCTTCTTTGCTCATATATCCAGCCACTAAGCCAACTCAATCCTAACTAGGACTCAAATCCTACTCAAATTGAACTGAAACTCTCCATAACTGCTCAAGAGTCTTCCATACGCAGATAGAAACAATCTAAAGACTTCCAAACACCTTATGAACGTAACCCACATTCCTAAAATAACCCAGCTTCATGATCCACATGAAATCCTATCATAACCAACTAAATTTTTTCCATATTTGAGTCAAACCCGACTCAGACAAAGCTTGAGTTCGTAACCTAGTCGCTTGGACCTTTCAAACCAATTTTTTACATCCACATCTATTCATCATGCCTCGGAACCATGTAGCCACGTCCATGCACTCCATGCACACGTGCAAACACCTTCCAACAACGTCCATGATACCTTTACATGCATTGTTCTTTATTCAAACATGTCGAAGGACCTCCCAATCAACTCAACCTCAATTCCTACCGAACTTCATTGTTGAACCTCATCTTCTCCCTAAGACTAGTTCAATGGATCCCGTCACCAGCCATGTCTTGAACACAAGCAACACCTGCACATGAATAAACTACCAATACTTCGGAGCACAAGTCCTTGACTTGACTCTCGTTAGTTCCGAAACCACAACACCTTACGTGAGCACCCCACATAAGCATGTTGCAAACCATAGCAAAACAATATCAGCCATAACCGCCAAAACACACAAAAACATAGTAAGAGAATACTAAGCAAGCTTTCCATAAATGTAAATCAAGTTTGAATAATTTCAAGGTAAAAGCAAAACCATTGCAATATAGCTCCGGACCTTGCCAAAACTAACTGGACCTTGAGTTGGAGCTTACCAAAGCTAGCAGGACCTAGCACCGGAGCGTACCAAAGCTAGTCGAACCCAGCACCGACTGATACTAAAGCTTAGTTGGACCTAGCGCCGGAACATGTCGGACCTAGACAAAAAGTCGGACCTTACTTCAGACCCTGCCGAAGCTACCAAGAACAAGTCGGACCTATTGTCAGACCTTGCTGGAGCTCGGACCTAGAGTCGGACCTTGTTGAAAGAGTATTTTGTTAGTATTCAAAACTTTTATCGTCACAGCCAATGTGTTCAGCACAAATAGGTCTCACACTCTCGATGAAGGCTTCAATCGGGCCTCAAGCTCCCGATGGGGTTTTTGTCAGGAGATTGCCATCACCTGTCGCTCAGCCTGTCGAACTGAGTGATGGCGATGAGACCAGCACCCCGAAGCTGGTGGTCCCGGTGGCCCTTCTACCATGGCGTGCACCAAGGATTGTAAGCTCTACAGGAAGCTCCAAGCAACCAAGTGCGCAAAATCAAGAAGCTCAAGTTAGTTCCAATGCATGGATCTCTAAGGTCCGGAGCTACTTGAAAGGCAACATCCTTCCTGAAGATGGTGTATCCGCTGAGCGAATAGACAGATTGGCTAAAAGATACATGTTGGTAGAAGGTAATCTCTATCGATGTGGTGCCAACGGCGTTCTAATGCGGTGCATTTCCTAGGAAGAGGGCCGCGAGCTTCTCACGGAGATCCATGGAGCCGAGTGCGGGAACCACACTTCTTCTCGCACGTTGGTCGATAAGGCATTCCGGCATGGCTTTTACTGGCCTACATGCTCCAGGGTGCAGTCGAGCTGGTAAAGAAGTGTGAAGCGTACCTGTTTCATGCAAAGCAGATTCACACACTAGCTAACTCACTGCAGATGATACCTCCCACGTGGCCATTCGCTGTGTGGGGGATGAACATTTTCAGGACCTTTCTCAAAAGTTGTCGGATGTTATCAGTTCTTGTATGTCGCCATCGACAAGTTCACAAAGTGGCCAGAAGCAACTCCAGATGTTACTATCAATAAGCAATCAGCCATCAAATTCTTAAAGTCCATTATCCGCGGATTTGGAGTTCTGAACAAAATCATTATTGACAACAGAACCAAATTCACATGTGCAACCTTCCAAGAGTACTGCAAAGACCTTGGCATATTTGTCATCTACGCATGAGAAGCTTATCCGGCATGCAATGGCCAAGCTGAGAGGGTAAATGCAGAAATACTCAAGGGACTCAAGACGCGCGCTCATGAGCACTTGAAGAAACAAGGAACCAACTGGATAGAAGAGCTTCCATCAGCATTGTGGGATTTTCAGACTACACCAAGCCAGGCCACATGAGAGACACCATTCTTCTCGATGTACGGAGCAGAAGCAGTCCTTCCTCCAGAGATCACCATGGGTTCTCTTTGGGTCCAGACCTTCAAGGAAGCCGCACCGGACCAGCTCCGGCATGAAGACCTAGACCTCGTCAAAGAGGCAAGAAGCCAAAGCTATTCGGAACGCGAGAGACCGCCAGACACTCAGATGCTACCAACAAAGGCATATGCGCAACCGGCAGCTAGAAGAAGGCAATCTGGTGCTGCAGAGAATACTGACTCGAGAAGGGATGAAAAAACTCTCCCCTAGCTGGGAAGGTCCTTTTAGGGTTATCGAATTTTCCCACTCCGGATGCATCCGCTTGGCGACAGAGGATGGGATACCACTTCCCAATCCTTGGCACATTGAGCACCTTCGTAAGTTATACACCTAGTTCACAGGGGTGAGTCTATATTTGTATAAGTTGTATCTCTTAGAGTCTATGAATAGAGTCAGGAGGGACTTAGGACAAAAGCACACTTAACTTGGTCCTGTACTTTAGGTGTGTCCTTACCTTCACTGAGTATTACAAGATGAATAACACACTTAACTTGGTCCTGTACTTTAAGAGTGTCCTTGTATTCCCATGTTATTCGGACCTTAATGAGAAATATTTTATACAAATAGACTCTACGTGCATTTCATTTGTGCAAGCTCATTTCATTTTATACCTTCTTGCCAATAGTAATGCTGTGCAATTATCTTGAAATAAGGTCCTAAATTTTCATTTCAAATATGTAAGTTTTAATCACAATTTTCCATTGGATTTCGGTAATTGCTAGATGGTCTACTCGTCCGAAAACCAAAGCCAACATAGGTCTAGAGTGTGCTATTGACGTAGCCTGGTCTGACACCCTAAGTATGCCACTCTACCTATTCAGACAGGTCTTAGTAAGGTGGGTCCTGAAAGCGTATGGACCTTTGGGAAGTTAATCATAAAACTTGTATTTTCAATGAATTTGTTGGAACCTAAATTTCAAGTAAGGACAATAAGACGCAACTAATCTATAGGCAAGAGGATGAATTTCGCTGCTTTTCTTGTGTATTATGCGCAGGAAAAATAAACAAATAGATGGCAAGCGACATAGGCAGTCGTGGATGATGTCGAAGCATTTAGCTCTGACAACCCCCCCAGGGCCGCCATCGACGTTCTATGCATTGACAGTGGGCATCGTCGAAACTACCAAGCTCCAACAATCTCCAGGGGCCTGCCGTTGACGTTCTATGTGTTGACAATGGGTGCTGCTGAAGTTACCAAGCTCCAACAACCCTGAGAAAGCCTGCCATCGACGTCCTATCTATTGGCAGGGGGCGCTGTTGAAGCTACCAAGCTTTGACAACCCCCATGGGGCCCGCTTTCGATGTTCTATGTGTTGACAGTGGGTGCTGCTGAAGCTACCTGTAAAACCCCACTTTTATGGCATGTTAAGTTCATATGGGTTTTGTGATCAACTATTTTAGATATCCAATATAATGGTGCACATGAACTATGCCATCCAAAACTTTTCTTGCACTCATTGTTAAATTCTTTTAACATGGGTATTGGACTTCACCATGAATCCAAATTATATTCTATTCACCCTTTTTAAGAATAAGAATTTTTGGATAAGATTTAGTAAGCAATGCAAAATGAAGCCCTAATAAGCTCTAACCCAAATATTCAAATTAAGGGCTCTAAATTTTTACATGAGCTCCTAAATTCCTCAATAGCATGCTTACAAAGTTTCAAGATTTTAGAAACTCATCTACTATTTTAATTGAGGTGCTTGGCAAATTTGAATCAAATTCAAATCTGAATTTTTAATTCTTCTCCAACTTCTTTAAACATAAGATTTTAGTTCACCATTGTGTTCAGAATAATTCATTTGCCATCTCCACAAAATTTCATGATTTTTGGAGTTGATCTTCTATTTTTAAATGAATTAGTAACTGAACTGTGGGGAGTATCACTGGACAGTGGGCCCCACATGTCAGCTCCTCTTTGAACGGATCAGCTCGACCCCGCCATCTCTGTACCGACGCACCTCCGCTCGACACCGCGCGCGCGCATGCAGCTCCAGCGAGCTTCCTGCCTGCTCGCCGCGGCCCTATAAAAGGCCGGCCGAAGCTCCCTTCACTCCTCATCCCCGATCGCAGCTCCACTGCCTCGCGACTTTTCTTCCGCCGCTCGCCACTGCTCCACGGTGTGCCGCCGTTCCGCGCTGTTTCAAGCCAAGCTCCAAAGAGCAAAGAGGTGCGCCTGATCAAACTCTAGCTCATGGTACAAACCATTTCCCTTATCGTTGAAGCTTGAGCGAGTTATTGTTCGTTTCCCCTACGGCCGAAAGTAGATAACTAGCTAAGTTTTCATGTCGATTCCTTTCTGCAAGTAATCATCCTTTGCAATTGCTTAGAGATAGTTTCTATAGGCCCTAGCGCTCCTGTCTGAGCAAGAACCATTAAGAATCATCGAGCAACGGCTCTGAATTTTGAGTTTTTCTCGCCGCCGGTGAGAAAACCTCGGTTCACCGTCGAACTCGTGATTCCCGGCAACTCACTCCCCTTCTACGCCCAGATCCTTGAACTCCATCATCCCAGAAAGGTTTTGGAGAAATTCCCAAGTGATTTGAGCTACTCTGGAGCGAGTTCTATGTTGCCCGAGCGCTCATCACCGCCGCCGCCGTCGCACGACCTTTTCCGGCGAGCTTCAGGACCCACTGACCTCACCATCGTGCTCAGCGACCCCAAAAACCCCCAGGCGGCAAGTTTCCGCGAGTCTGGTCCGTTGGTTTAGCCGGCGGCGAGCTCGCCGGCGAGCCACCGCCGCGGGTGCTGCTCCGTGCGAGCACCGGCCCGAGGTAGACGATGACCCCATCGGGTCCCACCTGCCATTCACTGCGGGATCACGGTGCGGCTGAGATCTAGTGTGGCTGCGCGCTTTAATTCTGTGGACCCCGGTGCTGCCTCAACCAGAATGCGCCACGTGGTCTTTGGGTTGTATTTAATTCCAGAAATTTGTCCAAACTTCTAAATTGAATATCTTTCTGTAGAATACTCCAAATTCATTCAAACAAATTTTGTTTGAAATCCCTTGAGCTCTAGTTTCGCTCAGTACCAATTAGGCTCTGTGAAAATCAATATTTAATTCTGTAGGAATTAATCTTTCCCAAGTAAAATGTAATTTTTCCAGATGAAGTATTCCCTGGAAAAATCCCCAGAATTCACATAAAAATTACTGTCCTATTCTGGACAACCAGCAAAAATTTGGGAGCCATTGCACCTGTTTTAGCCTCTGTATAATTCAATTACCTTTTTCAGTTATTGAATTTTCACCGATATGCAGATGCTTTATTATGCCCCAAATTTGGACTGAATCTTCCTTTAGTCATACCTTAGCTCCTGTAAAAATCTTGGATTTAATGGACCTCATATTCTAGTCTTAATTCAATTTCAAACTGAATATTGACTAAATGCTTAAAAGTTCAATTACAAGACAATTCCAGAAATTCTTGTCAACTTAGAAACTCAATAAATTCTTGACCAAGGCTTAGAAATTTATGAAACCACTTTTGCTAGGACCAGGACAATTTTCTCTATCTTGATTATCAACTGATGGCTATATTTAAGCTACAGTTTCATCTCTAAAAATTGTGGAAGTTATTTGCTTGCCATAATCTTAGAGACCACACTCTACTTTGATCATCTCCTGTTCTTTGCAAGAACTTCTATAGTATTCCCTAAATACCTAATTCAACGTTCCCAAGCCAAATAACTAATTATCCTATAATGGTCACCATAAATTAAAATCCTGGTCTTGATATTAAATATTTTCAAAGTCATTCATACCGTATTTTATGCATATCGTATAGTAACCGAAGTCGAGGAGGAGTCAGAGGCCTTGGAAGAGCATCTTCCAAATTCTAACTCAGAACCTGACCTGCAACAAGGCAAGCCCCGGTTTGCATTTAAGTTGTTTATAAACTTTTGCTTTATCACTATTATGAGTAGTATATGAATTGTGCATTACGTTTAGGGTGAATGATACTCCACATGCATGACCAAAAATCCCAGGGTTTATTTGGCACGAGTTACAGTTGACCTGTAGTAACTGCTTCGCAAATGCATAGGAGATACGGTAGAAGTCAAGTAGTTGGAATCTACTCGCGAGAGATGTATCTCACAGGATTGGTTGAATAGAAAATGGCTTAATATAATGAAATTGAGACCGGGCAGGGAATGGATAGGAAGCGGCGAGAATTGAGTCTCGGTCGCATAGCCCTGCCTGTGTCGATTAAGGCCCGTCCGTATGCAGCCCCTTCGGACAAGCTTGAATTGTACCGGCAATATAATGGACATATGGAATCCAATAAACTGATGTAACTTGATAACTGGGATGTCGAGACCCATTAACTCACCATCGATAGGGGTGGGTTGAGGATAGTAAGGTGTAAATCGGTCGGCGGACACATGAGGTGTTCCGTGCGGAGACCTTCTGTTTGCGGAGGTGAGACGGGCTCAGCATTCGAGTTTCTTGTGAAAGGTGGCCATATACGCCTAGTACTGAAGTGTTATGTAGGTACAGGTGTGCTCGCTGACACTACCGAACGACATATGTGTTGTGTTGTCCGGGTGTGTCTTGATTGCAATCGCTGTCCCTCGCAGTAATAGAGTACCACTTGTTCACTGAGCGGTGACGTAGTAAATACTAAAGAAGTCAAAAAAGTCATATGGTATTGAATTATAATTACTTTGCAACCTTGTTTGGTTTAGAGATAGTATAAATAAAGATTTTCAATTTCCCCATACTTTAGCTGTCATAGCATTATGTGTCTCGAGCATGTCATATCATTGGTAAAGCGTTTCTTGTTTGATTGTGAAGCCCATGATGTGCCGTGCTTGGGAAATGTCATTTGCTACTTAAAACTTGATTATAAGGATCAACTTGTAGGCGAGACATTGATGCTTCAACTTACCTATGTTTAGCATCCACCTTGCATATGTCTAGTGAGACGGGTTAGTCTTGCTGAGCCTTATGCTCACGTTTGCAGTTAACGAGTTTTTGCAGGTTACTCTGTTGAGGATGGGTTTGACGATGAGGCAACACCCCCTCCAGGGTGTACAGCCGAGTGGGAACCCTGCACGCCGCTATAGTTTGCGTGTTGCTAGTGCAAAGTATCCCAGGCATGGATAACTTTGCTTTTGCATAGCTAGTGCCGAGAGCGTAGCTATGATATATATATATTTCTTTTTCCTATAGTATTGTAAAAACTTCCGCTGTGTATTAAATAAAAGACTTGGTCTTGTACTTTATTCTGGTTCTATTCTTGTATACTGTTGGGTGTCGCATCGCACGACACCACCCAATGAGATCCTCGGATGTGTGGATTCCGGTCCTCACACTACCAAGCTACGAAAACCCCCAAGGGGCCCGTTGTCGATGTTCTATGTGTTGACAGTGGGCATTGCCGAAGCTACCAAGCTCCGACAACCCCCAAGGGGAAACAAAAATGGAATTCAAAAGGATTTCATTCATTCCAAAGCGGAGAATTACATGTTGAATGTACAAAGAGAAAGGTCCTAGCTACTAGAGTTCCTCATCAAAAACAAAGCAACCTTCTCGGTGGCTTCTTGGACGCTAGCATTGGCAACTCCCTCCTCATCGGCGATGGGTGCCTCGAACATGGGAGATAGAGACATCGAAGAGTCCCGTCTTTAGAAGCATGTTAGAAAATATTCTGCGACATTCCAAGCCAGTGACTTCCCTTCAGTCTCGATCTCATCGATGACCACATCTCCGATAGCTTCCAGCTTCGCACTAATGGAGTTGAGTGCCACTAGGGCCATGTCGATCTTTGACTCTGGATCAACTAGTCGAACAAGGCTAAATCCGAAAGGTACTAGGGATTCATTAGCCTGTTTGAGGAAGTCCCAAATCTGCTGTGACTTGATCACTCTTGCACTTCAGAGCTCGTCTAGTGACCACCTTGCGGAAGATAACTCCGTAGACCCCTCCTTCGAGAAGTGCTCGACCTCCTTGGCATGATGTTAAATTCGCTCAGCCAACAAATTTTATTGGTCACCAACATTCTACTCTCGGAGGTAAATGCGGCCTCACCTGTCCGCAAGGTCCTTCTCCTTTGCCTTCATCTTGTCCCCCTGGGAACAGACAACGATTTCTCTTTCGCTGACATCTTGACCTAATCGCCAACCCAGTGCTTCTCTTGTTCGCACCAAGCCTCAAATTCTTTCACGCGGTCAGCCAAGTCTAGCTCACCGCGTGCCAGCTTCTGGGAGAGCTTATCCTCCCTCTGTTGGATCTTGTCTTCTGTCTCTTGGAGGTTAAACACCTTATTATTGAGCTCGTCCCGGCGCTTGACAAGACTTTTCCTCAACTCTTCGAGACTCTCCGGGGGGCTGTCGGCCATTTCACAGGCTCTCTGTCCAAGCTCATAGATCTCTTGAGTCATCCTATCGACGGCCTTCATAGAGGCCTCTCGCTCATCCAGCGCCTTGTTCAGGCGTGACTGCAAGGCTTTCTCCGATGCCAGCAACTCCTTTTGGTCCGCTAGCCAGGACTTTCTCACCTTCGTCTCCAAGTACATCTTTTGGCGCCAACGCCATAGCATGGCGCACACTTCTTCCAGAGACTTGCGATCGTAGTCGAAGTCATGCTGGACTTGGTGAAGGCTGGAGCAGTCATTGTCAATTGAAAATGCCAGAGGGATTGGCTCCGAGCCTGCCTGACGTCGATCCTCCAGGTCCTCCAGGTCTCCTGGGATAGTTGTTGGAGCCCATTTCACAAGCATGGACTCCAAAATCTCAACATCGGTGGGGCCAGTCTCAAGCAATTCATCCATCTCTAAAGCGGGCGAGGAAAGCCTGCAGCCAGATCTTCTGCCTCTGGAGCTGACAAGGAGGGTCCCGCCATCAGATCCTCAGCTACCAGCGTAAAATTCGAAGGTCCCGCAACAGGATCCTCGTGAGCAATGTCGGGCACGATCACCTCCAGTATTTCCACTGGAGTTGGCACCGGGACTTCCGTCGGAGCTTTAGTGTGGCTCTGAGATAATGGGAGCTTGCTCGTGCATCTCTTCCTCGTGGTCCGGCGCTACCACGAGCTCTTTAGTAGTCGGTCCATAAGTTGTCTCCACGACAGTTGGCACCGGAGCTATCGTGTCGTCCACCACAACCACAAGAGGAGGGGCGGGAGTCTTAATCGATGCAGTCTTCAGGGCTGCAGTAGGCATCGGAGATGCCATTCCCATTCTCGACACCCTGGAAATGAAGAATAGATATTTCAATACAAAGAAATAAACAAAATCAAGACATAAGATTAAGATCTGACCCTTATGAAAGGATGTTGCCGCTCAAGTCAATGCAGATCTTCTTCGAACGCGTGGAGCTAGAGCCCGCTGTCGTTGGTATGGTGGAAGCTTCGGGCTCCGTGTCAGGCATTGATGCAGCCGCTGGCGCTATCTTAGCTAGTACCTCAATCGTTATAGGACTTGCTCTGGACCTAGAGCCCTCTGCTAGCACCGGGGTCGGAGTTCACTTGCAGGACCTAGTTCCCGTTGTGGACACTAAAGCTGAAGGACCTGCCGGAGTTGGGAGCACAACTACCACATACCTTAACCGAGGCTGAGGGGTTACGTCTTTTGGAGCTTCCATCACACTGCTACTGTCGCTTTATGTCAGCTTCCCCTTGCGATTCGGAGCTTTGACCAGAGCTTTCTCCTTGTCTCGGCTTGAGGCTGATTTCTTGGGAGGTGAAGCCGCGGGACCATTTCCTTTGTCGCTGACTGGTGCAGGTTCAAAGCCTTCATGAGAGCTAGGAGCTTCAGGGATCACAATCCCTATCGGAGGAGTGCTCCAACGTCGATCCACAACACCCAAGTCATCGAGCATGGACATCTTCTTCTGCAGCTCCCTCCTGAATCTGGAACCATGTTCAGGGGTTGAAACTCTACTGAACTTTTGGAGATGAAGCTTCAAAGCCTTTTCATCCAAATTGGACCCGATAACAATATCAATCCTGTATGGGTCCATCTCTCCACTGAATGCCCACGCGAGCCATTCCCTCGTCTTTACTGGAGCACACCGGTTGGTCAGGAAGTTGGCGATCACCATCAAGGGAGTCAGTCCTACTATGCACTCCGAGATCCTTGTCAAGATTGGGTTATACACCTCCGACAGCTTCGGACCACATCTCAGTAATTGGTGTCAACGGTGGGAAGGTTGTCAGGTAGCTCCAACATGTCATAGCTATCCACCCTGATGACCACCCAATCCTTCTTCCAGCCGTCCCACTTCCCATAAGGGAACGTTTTCAAGTACTTGAAGGGCATGTTCTTAAGCTTCACAAAGTAGTAGAAGCCGAGAAGCTCATTCCCTTTTTCAGTGGTGTGGACCTTGAAGAAGGTCCAGAACTGCTCGACGCAGGGCAGCACTCCCAGCCGCATCACACAGAAGTGGACGGATGTCCCAAGTAGCAAGAAGGAGTAGGGGGCGAGTTGGTGGAGATTGTAACACCCTCATTTTCATGCATAATGCATTGCATACATCCTAATACATGTTTAAAATTACGCCATGTAATAAGGAACAAGATTAAAATGAATTGAGGATTAATCAGGAAATTAAATCCGTCAGAGAATGGACTAGTCCAACCCCAAAACCTAGACTAGTTCGGTAATCCCCTTCTGGTTCAGGAAATTCAGTTTCTTCAGGACTACGTACTTGTTCGACACATTGCACGGATCGGTCCAATTTAGCTTCTCATGTTTTCCCAGACTTGTCCGGCCATGTAAACCGGACTAGTCACTTATGCCGACTAGTTGGGCCTACTGAACTCAACCCGGTTTCCTTTATTTCTCCACGATTCATTTTTGGGTAATTGCCTTACTTGGGCCCAAGAACTTCGTGCCCAACCTCAGAGGAGCCCAAGGGGACCCCACCTCGGCCCCTACACATCTCCCACCGAATCCCACTTGGAATTGAACCAAAACCCTACCTCTCCAAACCTTATATAAGCAACCCAATACCCTCACCTCCCCACCTTTGAGAAAAAACCTCGCTGCCGCCCCTAGCATTGTGCCGTCGTCAATATCGAGTCCAGAAGCAAGGAGGAGAGGAGAAAAACAAAGAAGGACCAATCAAGATCAATCTTCATCTATTCTTCGACAATTAACATTTTTCATCCAAGTTCTTCATCAACTCATCTTCATCAAGCCCTAATCGCCAAGATTCAAAGTCTAACGTCCAAACTTTATCTTTGGATCACTAAACATGTGGTATACCCTCTACATTCAAGTTTTCATCCAAATTCAACAACAATTCTCTGATATTAGAAAACCCTAATTTTACAGTCTGTGAATTGCGGATTAGTCCGACCCCTAAAAACAGACTAGTTCGGCCTCTGAATCTGAATTGTGCTGAATTAATTCCAAATCAACTTAAATCAATTACAAACTTGTTCATACTTGTTGAAATCTATTTGAACTAGTTAGTAAACATTAATAGCAACTCGTTAACAAGTTTTACCTCACAATTGCATTAATCATGCATATCATAGCATATTGAGTATTATATGAGTATTATTTGATTGTATTATGTGTTTTGCATATTTGTCGCTCGGAATAGAAGTCGTGGCCGTAGAGGGTGCTTTCGAGGACCTACAGAATCAGAACTACGAAGCCTTTGATCCAAACCAAGCTCAGGAGCAAGGCAAGTATCCTTGAACATATTGATCCTTTTTTAAAGGTTTTGTTTGTAGAATTGCATGCTTGTGTCAAAATTCATGGGTAAACCCAGTCGTACGAGGTTACTAGTCTTGTATGACCACTTTTGTCGCTTGAACACTATGTAGAGAGTCAAGAAGGGTATTTTGCACTTTTTGATTCGCAATGCTCAATTGGGTTTGGGAAACAATCAAATGGCTTAATTGTGAACTATTGAACACAAGAATGATGAGAATTGACATTAATGATGAGAATTGAACACAACATGTGCCTAGGGATCTAAGCAAGATGGTAATGTGGAATGGGTTGGACTGTTTTCGGTGGTTTTGCTTGCTTTAGATCTAAGGACCGGTTCGTGGAGTGACCATCCAAGATTTAAAGTGCCACAATAGGGCCATGTATGGTTGTGACTTAGCTGACTAACTAGTGTATTGCCAGTACTGTTTGGACCATTAAGAATGCTCGGGGAAGGGGTAGTGTGAGACCTATGTGTGCTGAATACATTGGCTTGTGGTAAATACATTGGCTTTGATGATAAAAGTTTTGAATTACTACCAGAACACTTTTTTATCTTGATCCGACTTTAGCTCCGAGCTACAACAAGGTCCGACCGCTGATCCGACTTGTTTTGTGTAGCTCCGGGTACGTTTAATGCTAGGTCCGACTTGTTGGCAAGGTCCGACTAGCTTTAGATTAGCCCCGCTGAGTTTTGACTTTAGCGCCGACATGTGTTTGATAGGTCCGACATGTTTTAGCTAAGCTCCGACTTACTTTGTCTAGCTCCGGTTTCGGGTTGACTAAGCTTTCCGGCGCTAGGTTCTGCTAGTTTTGTAATCTCCGGCGGAAGCTTGGTTACACTAGTTTTGGTAAGCTTCGGCTCAAACTCTGGGTTGCTCTAGCAAGGTCCGGAACTTGACCGCAGTGTCTCTGCTTTTCATATGCAATGTTTCGTACTTGCTTTACATCTCTGGAAAGATTGCTTAGCATTCATTTGCTAAGTTTTTGGCGCTTTTTGGTTGAATATGGATGATATCATTTTTACTGTGGTTTTGCAACATGCTTATGTGGGGTGCTCACATAAGGTGTTGTGTTCGGAACTGACAAGAGTCAAGTCGCGGACTTGGGCTCGTATGGATTGTTTGTTTATTCATATGCAGGTGTTGCTTGAGTTCAAGTCATGGCTGGTGACAGGATCCCTTGGACTAGTCTCAGGGAGGAGATGAGGTTCCAACAACCAAGTTCAGGAGGAATTGTGGTTGAGCGGGTCAGGAGGTCGCGCAGGATGATTGAATCAAGGGCAGTGCATATGAAGGTCCAAGGAAGGTGTTCACACGTATGCATGTGGTGCATGATGTGGCAACATGGTTCTGGAGATGGTTTAAGGAAAGGAGATTTGATTGGAAGGATCAGATCATACTGGATGAAGACTTTGGCTGCTGGTTGAGTCGGTTATGGCTCAGTATGGAAATATCGAGTTGGTTATGGTAGATTTCGTGTGCTGCATAAAAGTTGAGTTGTGTTTGGGATACAGGATGTGTTCCGAGTCTGTTAGGAATTCTCGAGATTGTTTCTATCTGCGTATAGGAAGATCTTGAGCAGTTATGGTTAGATGGGATTCGTGATCAGGGTAGGCTCAGAATCTGGATCTGAGTTGAGATGGTCTGCAGGCTGGTTATAAAAGCAAGGGAAGGCCAAGAATTGAGGAGGCAAGAGAGGGGGTTGCACGACGACTTTTGGGCTGTTCCTATTGTTCTGTATCGAATAAAGTTCATGGTTGAAAAGAATTTTTGTGCCTTGTTCGCCGGACTTGTTCCAGACAAGTTTTACTCGTCGAATTGTCTATTCAGTACTACCTTTCATCGGTGGTTTTATCATAACTCAAGTTTTACATATCCAATCGACGTGATTCTTTTTGTGTTGTCTTCACAACTTGTTTTTTCTATCATCTGTGAAAATTTCACAGTCATTGGATTTGTTTTTTTATACCTACACGAGTTTCTTTGCAGAGTTACATAATTGTTTTCTACTCGGTAGAACAAATTGATTGTTGTTTGATCTATCGATCATAACATGAGTTTCTCTCAACAGATTTAAGTGATTCCTCTCAGATATATACTACTTTTGTCATGCTGAAACACGTTTAGATTAGTATCATACATGATTTTTCTAACAAATTGTTTTTCTGCCGAAGGGGTTGAGATTTAATTGTTTCCGCTGCGTAAGATTTTTAAATCTACCATTCACCCCCCCTCTGGTAGCTTTTCACATGCTCTTCGATCCTACAATTGGTATCAGAGCCATGGTGCTCTAATCATTGTGATTTGCACGTGTTTTTGACTAATCATCATGGAGAAATACTCCGCCAAACCTTGTGTGTTTGCTGGTATTGATTTCAGGTATGGAAGGCACGCATGGAGGCTTTCATCCAGGCACAAGGCTTCGCAATATGGGAGAAGGTATATAAGCCTTATGAAGTGCCACCAAACGATCAAGTTACGGTTACAAACCTACAAGACGTTGACAACAACAACAAAGCCCGAAACTTGATCATCCAAGGACTCACTCAAAGCGACTTTGATCGTGTCGCGCACCTCCGATCAGCATACGATGTTTGGAGAGCTCTATGTGATTATCATGAAGGCTCCAACACAGTCAAGGAGGTAAAACAAGATATGTTGAAAAAGGAATATATGCATTTCGAAATGCAACCCGGTGAGTCCATCGATGACCTCTTTGCTCGTTTCAATAAAATTCTCAGCAACTTACGTAGTGTCAATGTTAACTTTTCTGATGTTGAGAATGCTAGGCAACTTCTTAGTGCATTAGACATGTCAATCTGGGAGATGAAAGTAACATCTATTCGTGAATCAACTGTCATGAGTTCTCTAACTTTAGATATGTTGTATTCTAAACTAAAAACTCATGAAATTGACATCTTGTCACGTAAGAACCCAAACAAGTCTATTGCATTTGTCTCACAACGAGATATGTCTAGCTCCGGCCAATCATCATCTTGCAATACTCTTGCTTTGTTGTCCTCACTAACCCTGGAGCAGATCGATGAATTTCCAGAAGAGGAGTTGGCACTCGTCTCTACTAGATTCTCAAAAGCATTGCAAAATGTGAGAATTAGAAAGAGAGGAAGCTCCGGACCTCAACGCTGTTTTGAATGTGGTAAGACAGGACACTTTCGTACAGAATGCCCTAATTTTTCAGGTCCGACTACCCGTGAAGAAAAACAAAGCAAGGTCCGGACCTCCTCTCGAAATTCCAACAAGAAGAAGAAGAGTACAATAGGACGCAAGATGATTAACAGCTTCATCACCGCCCTTCAAGAGCTCAGTTCAAGTGACATAGACTTTGAAAGTGATGAAGATGATGATGACCTGGCCAACATATGCTTCATGGCGGGAAAAACAAGATCAAGATCAAGTCAGGAGGATGCAGAACACACCAGTGACGATGATGAGGTATGTTCTACCTGTAATGAAATGTGCGATGCTATTTCTCGTGCAACTGTTATTGTTAAGAAAAAGGACAAAAAACTTATAGATAATGCTGCTAAAATTGAGTCACTAGAATCTGAAATCAACCGTTTAAAATCCTTGATTCCTAGTGATGATGCCTTCCCTCGTGTGACTTAATCTATGAACAATTGTCCACATTAAGAAGTGCACACTCCTACACTCTAGATATACTCGATGAAGAAATTAAAAAGAACAAAAAGCTTGCTGCACTTAATGATAAAAACTTAAAAGATGCTTCGTGTTATACAAATGATTTGCATTGTTCTGCATGTGAACATCTTGATAAGAAACTGAAAGATGCAATGAATGAAATTTCCATTTTGAACAATGCTTTACGTCATGAAGTTAGGAGCTATTCAAATTGCAAATTAAAAGAAAAAACTTCATGTGAAAACTGCCTAGATCTGTCTAAGAAACTTGATGACATGAATAGGAAACTAGAGCGGTTTTGTGTTCGGAACAAAAATCTAAACTTGCTACTGAGTTCATCCAAATCTTGTAATGATAAAACCGGTTTAGGTTTTGATTCTCATCTTTATTCTAAAACACATCCACCTCAAATTGTAAAATCATTTGGAAAAGGGTTAATCAAAACTGTCTCCAAACAAAAGGATAGGATTTTTGAATCTGCAGGAGTGCTTTCTAAATCTATTTCTAATGTTGGGTGCTCATCTATACATGATCATAAAATTAAATTTCATTGTACTTATTGTGATGAAGATGGTCATGTTGTAGATTTTTGTTATAGACTAGCTAAACAAATTAACAAGGATAAAATGTGTGCTAGATCTCATAACTTTCATGCTAAACCTAAAATTAGAAACATGCAACCTGCCTTAATGAGTTAGAAAGTTGAAAAGGTAGTTTCCGGACCTTCTGATAAGAAATCAGCAAAAGCAGCTCCGATAGTTCTGATAGCTCCGAGAGCTCCCGGACCTTCTGTTGTTCCCTCCGGAGCTTCAGTTTTTGTCTCAAGACCTTCTGCTTTTACCTCCAGAGCAACTGGTTTTCGCTCTAAACTAGTAACAACTTTGAAATCAATTGTTAAGAATAGAAAACCTCAAATCTTGACTCATAAATCTGCTGTTGTGTCACAGCTTTCACGTGTTGTTCCTATTTGACGTCGCATGGCTCAGTACTGGATTCTAAAATGCTTATTGACTAACCCCAGTATCGAGTCATCGACGTATTGTGCTTCTGTGTAGGTTTCACGCTTGAGGAAGGAGAACATATGGATTGTGGATTCAGGATGCTCACGCCACATGACCGGTAACAGAGATTGGTTCTCCTCCCTCTCTTTTGTGTCACGTGTAGAGAATGTTACTTTTGTCGATAATTCTTCAACCCCTATTATTGCTAAAGGTTCGGTTAGAGTAAATGATCACTACACTTTAAAAGATGTGAGACTTGTCAAAAACTTGAAGTACAACCTGCATCCTGCTTCTTAATTGCTTGATGAGAATCTGGAAATAAATTTCACTAAAAATTGCTGCAAGGTTGTAAATTCAAATAATGAGTTTTGTTTAACATGTCTAGCTTTGGAAGAGTTTTTAAAGCTGATTTTGATATGTCAACTTCTGAGCATAAGTGTCTCATTGCAAATGATTCAAAAGATTTATTTTTCTGGCATCGTAGACTTGGTCACGTAGGCTTTGATACCCTCACTCATGTTAGTACTCTTGATCGCATATGTGGTTTGCCTAAACTCAACGGAGACAAAGATATTTTATGTTTTTCGTGTATACATGCTAAGATGGTTGCAGGTTCACACGCTTCTCTCACGAGTACTATGACAACTGGACCTAGTCAACTTTTGCACATTGACACCGCTGGTCCGGCACGAGTTCAATCCTTTGGAGGAAAATGGTACATGCTTGTAATTGTTGATGACTATTCTAGATATTCTTGGGGTTTATTTCATGGCATCTAAGATGAAGCTTTTACTTATTTTAGGGCTTTAGTTCATAGACTATTAATTGATCACCCAGGATCTTTAAGAGCAATTAGAAGCGATAATGGAACTGAATTTAAAAACCAACTCTTTGATCACTTTTGTACTGAACATGGAATAGAACATCACTTTTCTTCACCATACGTTCTTTAACAAAACGGTGTTGTAGAAAGGAAAAACAGAACCATAGTGGAGATGGCGAGGACTATGCTTGATGAATATCAAACTCCTAGAAGATTTTGGACAGATGCAATTGCAATAGCTTGTTATGTTTCAAATCGTATTTTCTTGCGTGCGAAACTAGGTAAAACACCATATGAGCTTCGGTTTGGACATAGGCCTAGTGTCTCACACCTTAGAGTCTTCGGTTGCGAATGCTTTGTTAAGAAACAGGGTAATCTTGATAAATTTGAAGCTTGATCCGAAGATGGCATGTTTCTTGGTTACCCATCTCACACTAGAGGATACCTTGTGCTTTTACTTGGAACTAACAAAATTGTGGAGACTTGTGAAGTTTCTTTTGATGAAGCTAGCCCAGGTACTAGATCTGGTATTACAGGACCTGATCCATATCCTCAGGTGGAGGATATTTTCGAAGAAGAAGAAGAGCTGGTGATACTACTTGATAGTTCCGAAGCTGACACGTGTCAAGCTCCGAACATTGAACAAGTTCCGGCTATCACCGATGTTGGCCCTGATCGACCACAAGCCACAAGCTCATCAATCTGTGATGAACCTAATGTAGAAGAAGCTTGTGATACATTTGTTCCCCCATGGACTAACAAAGATCATCCCTCACAACGGATTATTGGAAGCTTGCATGAACGAGTCACACGGTCCATCTATGATGAGTTCAGAATTTGAGATGAGTATGATGGGAGAACTCACGTATTTTTTGGGACTGCAAATCAAACAAACCAAGGAGGGTACCTTTGTGCATCAAACAAAGTATACAAAAGACCTCTTAAGACGCTACAACATGGACAAAAGCAAGCCTCTTCGGACACTAATGAGTACATCAACAACACTTGAACTTGATGAAGATCGTGAACCCGTGGATCAAAAAGAATATAGAAGCATGATCGGATCACTTTTGTACCTCACGGCATCAAGACCGGACATACAATTCAGTGTATGTATTTGTGCACGGTTTCAAGCCTCCCCACGTGTTTCACATCGTCAAGCCGTCAAAAGGATTCTCAGGTACTTACATGGAACTCAAGAATTTGGCATTTTTTCTTCCTTCTTCCTCAGCCGTTACTTTGAAAGTCTTTTCTGATGCTGATTTTGGAGGTTGTAGGATTGATAGGAAAAGTACTTCTGGTGCTTGTCATTTTCTTGGAAATTCACTTGTTGCTTGGTCCTCTAGAAAACAAAATTTAGTTGCACAATGCACAGCCGAATCTGAATATGTAGCTGCTGCTAGTGCTTGCACACAAACTCTTTGGATTGTTCAAACACTTAAGGACTATGGGGTTGATCTAGATAGTGTTCCACTTTTCTGTGATAACACTAGTGCCATTTGCATTGCTAAAAACCCTGTGCAACATTCAAACAATGCACATTGACATTAGGTATCACTTTCTCTGTGATAATGTTAAAAAAGGCAACATTGTGCTTCACCATGTAGATACCGAACAACAATTGGCTGACATTTTTACAAAACATTTGGATTTCACTCGTTTTTGTTACATTTGTAGTGAAATAGGGGTTATGCACCCTCATGGCTTAAATTGAGGGGGAGTTTTCAAAACTTGGGAAGTCTATGTCTAAATCTGAATCAAAATAATATGAGCATAGTATTTCATACATATATGACTTTGTGATTCCTTTTACATGCTGAAAGTTCTTACTACATTACTCGTGTTATACATTTTGTAGTTTTTGCCATGTCTAGTAATTGGAATAATTACTTACACTAAATCTGGTCATGATCGAACTTTCTTGCTGTTTTGAACTTGTTGCATGCTCACAAGTGCTTTTAATCATAAAGAATTAATCAAGTAATCAACTCACATGTTGAGATTTTATGAACAAATATAAATTGAGAAAAGATCAAGAGAATATGCATGCATCGCACTTCTTCTTTTGAGATGGCTTATAATTGCACTTAGATATGAACTTGGAAGAAGTTGTGTATGACTAAAACCATGTCCTTAAGCTTCTGATTGTCAAATGACATAGGCTTGGCTTGGTTGGTTAGAATAAGGCAGATGCGCATATAATCTCTTGCAAATATCATAATGATATAAATTTATGCCCTGAAAAATAATAAATGCAGCAACTAGTGTCATGCTTTCAGGTTTTGAAATAGTTAAGTTTGTGAGATCATGACTTGCTTAAATTGAAAATTATGTTTGATCTCTATCGTGGCTTACACTACTTTATGTATCTCATTGATGTGATAATGTAAGTTACTTGATAGTATGACTTGGATGAGCTTTGTTTATATATATATATATATATATGTGTGTGTGTGTGTGTGTGTGTGTGTGTGTGTGTGTGTGTTATAATATGCTCATAACAACTAAAGGGGAGAGATAATTTGTGTATATGATCATGACTTGCTGAATACATTGTTGTCGTCGTCGTAATCTTCATTTTGTGATGGAACTCCATGCGCCTCAAACTGATCACATGTTCTAAGAGCAGAAGCATCACCGGTTGCTCCCTCAATGTCATTCCTAGTCCATGCGGTCCTGTCCTCGTTTATGTGTGGCATATTGATATTTGTAAGTCGTCGATCATCAAATGTCTTAGCCTCCATTGTATCAGTGACATTATTTTCACTGTCTCCAGGGGACATGGCAAAAGGTGTCGTAGCTTTGTTTTAACAACAGTAGCCCATTTAGGTTGCTTCACACTTTGAACATAAAAAATTGTTGTGCTTGGGTGGCTAGAATGTAAGGCTCATACTTAAATCAAGAAAGAGTAGTGTCAACATTTATCATTCCGTATTGATCCATTTTGTAGCCTCTGCTTTGGCTCTGATCGGAATGAGGTCGATCAAACCAGTCAGATTCAAATAATGCAACCTCTTGATTTTTATCAAAATAAACGGAAATCATTTTCTTGATTACTCCAAACCACTCATGATCACCATCCCGAACAACAACAACACTATTTTGCGCCTGTAAATCTTTTTCCACCTCTGTAGTTCGAAAGAAGAAGCCATTTATGAATGATCGACTAAAAAAATGTGCCCGACGATCGAGTCCTCTAGATAATGCATAAAAATAATAAGTTACTTTTCCTTCTTTGTGTAATGTCGTAATCTGTACACACTGGTATAAAAGGGGTCATCGATAAACCAACTTCAGAACACATATTTGTTCAATATTTCATAAAAGTAAAAACTTGCATGTACATACTCGTTTCTGAAACCAATAAACAAACTCATCTCTATGACATTTTTCAACATCACGAGAATGAATCTTTTTCAGCTCTTCAATATGCTCACTGAAAATGGTACAAAATTAAATTAGACATCTACAATAAGTATGATCCAATATAGTATAGAACATCTGAGTTATACGTACTTGGTCCATGGAGCGACCTCTTCAACATTAGAAATTATATAATGCCTGATGTTATGTAGTTCCACCATAGTAAGTTGGCCCCATCAAAACCCTTTTTTTAGAATTATCAACTTCTATAAATATATTATATATGAGAGAAGGTTCATTCCTAGCTGCAACTTCATGACATTCTGGTATTAAGCTTGGTGCCGATTGTATCCAAAATCTGACTACAAAAAGTCATACACTCTTCCATAATATATCCCTCAGCTATAGAAACCTTCGAGTGAGCTCTGTTACATACATACCTCTTCAATGTACCAAGGTACCTCTTAATTGGATACATCCATCTCTAAGAAACAAGTCCACCCAAGAGAGCTTATTCATCAAGATGGAGTGGAAGATGTACCATGATACCAAAGAAAGGGGGAGGAAGCAACATCTCAAGCTTACAAGTTATTTCAGAAAATTGTTTGACCATATTATCCAAATATGGTTCTGCCAATTCTTTAGAACAAATTCCATAAAAGAATATGCTAAACTCAATTAAAGGTGCAACAACCTTTTCAGGCAATATGTCACGTATTGCAATAGGAAGGATCTTCTGAAATATAATATGGCAGTCATGAGTTTTTAGACCTGATACCTTACATGCTTTTATGTCCATGCATCTCCTGATGTTTGAGTCATAACCATCGGGCATCTTCACATCCCCCCAAAACTTGCACAAGGTGGTCTTCTCATCTTTATGCAAAGTATATGATGCTGATGGACAATCATACTTCCCATTTATAGCCACCGGATGTTGATGTGGCCGCACACCCATATACTACATATCAAGACGGGCTTGTAGACTATCTTTTGTTTTACAATCCATATTAAGCAATGTACCCAATATGCTAAGACAAATGTTTTTCTCAATGTGCATGACATCCAAGTTATGCCTTATTAGCAATGTCTTCCAATACGGTAGCTGGAAAAATACACTTTTCATCTTCCAACTATTCCACCTATTTTCCTTAGTACGGTTTCTCTTATTATTCGTATGTCCAAAACTCACTTGATCAAAAATCTCGTATTTTTGGAGTACTTCGTCACCAGAGAGTGATGTTGGAGCCTCTCTATTCTCTATCTCGTTGTTGAAAGAATCATTGTCTCGACGCCACCTATGATTTTGAGGTAGGAAACGACGATGACCCATGTAGCAATACTTTCGTCCATGTGACAATCACAAGGCGTCAGTGTTTACATGGCAGTATGGACATGCTAGCTTACCTTTTTGAAAGTGCATCTAGGCATCCCTTGTGGGTTTTGATTGATTAATGACAAACAACAGAGATCCTAACAAAATTGTTGAGATGAGCGCAGGTTTTAAAGCAATTAGGAAGAAAGCACAAAAAGAAAGGAGAATGACGATCCAAAGGGAAAAGAGCTCAAGAGCTGAAAAGATTAGAATTATTTTGTATGGAGTGTGTTGGAGAAATGCACCCCAAGAGTTCAAGTGAAAGAGATTACACCCATTGCACAAAAATCAGCATCTGCAGACTAGTCTGATATCTCTCTGACTAAAAACGGACAAGTCCGCCCAGTGCGGACTAGTCCGCAGCACTTCACATTTGCACAGCACCGGACAGGTCGGATATCAACTGGACTAGTCCGATAATCCTATAACTAAAATCGAACAAGTCCTCCAAGTGTGGACTTGTCCTTAGCCCTATAAATTTTTCACAACACCAAACAAGTCTGATATCCACCAGATTAGTCCAAAAACTCTTTGCTAAAATCGGACAAGTTCTCCAAGTGTGAACTTATCCTAAGTTCTACATAGTGTTCACCACACCGAACAAGTCCGACATCAACGGACTAGTCCGAAAAGTTTTTGTGCCCAGATCGAACTAGTCCGCACCTTAAATGACTAGTCCAGTATCCATCAACACTTAGGGTTTCTCGCACACACACACACCAGACTAGCCCGGTGTCGACCATGGACTAGTCCGGACCTCGCAAACCCTAATGGTATGTTTTAGAAACCCTAGTATAAAAAGATGTGTACGGCCATAGAACCAACTCTATCGACTTCTTGCGCCATCACGCCTCCCAAGAGCCCAAAAATACATATCCCCACTCATTCTAAACCTAAAAGGATCAAATCTTTAATGATTATGGATTGGACAAAGGAGAGAACTTGTTCTACACGATCTTGAGCTCTTGGGTTTGATCTCTCGCACACTCTCATTGTTTATTGTATATCTTTTAGTGTGTTTGGTTGTGTTCATTGTAGTAATTTTTGGGGAGCCCTCAACTTATAAAAATGCCCCTTGAACAAGTTATTTGCCCCTTTGTCTTTAGTGGTTGAAAATTGCCCTCTGTGGTGATTCAAAGAGGGAAGGGTTAGTAAAGACCTGGTCCTCCATGGACTCCTCAACGGGGACGTAGATTCATCCGTGGGATCGAACCTCGAGATAAAATCTTGTCTTGTGTGTTCATGTTTTGTCGTTCATCATATTCTTGGGTTTGCATAGTCTTGTGTAACTCAGATTGAAATATTGGAATTAAAGTTGTCATTGCAATATAGTGTTTCGTTGTTATAATACATTCAAATTGTCAATTGATTTCCACTGCATAGGCTACTAGTCTTTATTTTTATAGTCCACGTATACCGGACTAGTCCGCACCATAACAGACTAGTCCGGCCTCCCTGCATTTGATCTATTTGTTAAGTGTTTCAGGGATCAACAAAGATTCAAAAAGCCTATTCACCCCCTCTACGCTACATTCAATTTATATCAAAGACAAACTCTTCAAAAGAGACTCACCGCTCGAAGAGACGATGTCGGACATCAAGGATGTACACAAGAGCTTCAACAACGAAATGGGTGATGATGAAAAGAAACAAAAGCTGGAGAAACTCCTCGATGCCATTCAAGACTACGAGGACGATGATGAGTAGATGCTTGAACTCAAGGCTCTTCTGCGGAAGAAGGCACTATCTTTAAAAGGGAAGAAGAAGATTCAAGATGAGAGGACGAAGGGGAGTAGTCACACAGACTACTCTTGATATCTTTTAACTATGAACGTCTAAATTCTCACAATAGTCATTACCTATCAATTCCTTTAGGCAAAGCACCTTACTTTGACGGAAATGACTATTAAATGTGGAGACAAAATAAGAAAATGCATCTTATTTCTCTTAACCCAAGTCTTTGGCATATAGTGTGTACAGGTATAGATATTCCAGGTGATGATGAAGAGTTAACTCCAAGTCAAGAGCAAGCCATTCATTGAAATGCTCAAGCCGCAGCTGTTATCACTTCATCATTGAGCAGAGACGAGTTCACCAAGGTGGATGGACTCGATATCGCCAAGGAAATCTAGGATACCCTCAAAATAGCACATCAAGGTGATCGTCATGTATTGAAGCCAAAATCGAGATGATCGATGGGGAATTGGGAAGATTCACTATAGAAGAAGGTTAAACAGCACAAGACATGTACAATCGACTGAAGTGCCTCAGCAACAAAGTCTGAGCTTATGAAAGCAAGAAGTGGACAGGTCACGAAGTTGTGAAATTGATTCTCAGGGCATTCATGCCTCAGAAATTGACGTTGTGCTAAGGGTATTGCAAAATGACCCCAGACGAACTTCTTGGCAAGATCATCAACTTTGAAATGATGGAGAAAGAAGCCTATCATGTGAAAGAACTTGCCGATCTTACCTCTATAAAGAAGAAAGGGGTTGGTATAAAAGCAAACTACAAGCCGACATCAAAAGAAGCTCGAGAAGCTCATGAAGATGAAGGAGATGATGAAAGCAGTGGTGTCGATGAAGAAGACATGATCTTGTTCATGAAGAAGTTCAAGAAAATGATGAGAATAAGAAAGGGTAGTAGCTCAAATGAAGGAAGACACACTATGTAAGAAAGGATCATACGAGACAGGCCCGAACGAAGAAGGGATACGAACAAATTATGCGTCTCCATCATCGCGTCTTGCATTACGTTGGCATCAGAGACAAGCATCAAGGCGCGTCGTCTATCAAACATCGTGCGAGACACACTCAAAAGAAGTGTGTCTCCTTTCTGTTGGTCATAACTGATGATCTTTACGGTCTCATTAGAGACGCTGCTGGCGCGCGTCGCCCACCAGCTTACATGTGTGACAGGCCTTACAAAGCACGTCATAGATATATTGACTAATCCAAGATGGTCTGTTATGTACCCCGTTGCAGATTCATTAACTTATGTGAGATGGGATTTATGAAGATCGGCTCCTTTATGTAGGTTATCTAAGATACTCTTTGCTACAGCTCGTCGCGGATTGTTTACAGGCACTATTATTAGGAGCTAGCCAGGATTTGGCAGCCGTATTACCAGTGTGAGCAACATACTGTTCATGAACATATGCATAGACAAAATTATCACAAGCTAAATTATAATGACTAATCAAATATTACCAAAGTGTCAATCGTGGTTATCAAGTATACTGACTACACAACAAAAACTGTTCATCCTGATTACAATGTAACTAATTACACACATCACAACTGTCATCATCTAATCCTGTATATCGTAATGGAGATTCTCCCAATCAGTGACTTCATTGACGATGATCTTTCATAGCCTCTAATGCTCTGACTGAGACATCCTAAAATTCAACTGTAATAAAAAAAGAACAAATTGTTATACAATTGTAAAAAACATAGGAACTGTTAGTGAATAGAGAACAGAGCTTACTTGTAGCACATGTAGTTGGTGAGCATCTGCAAGGTGTTAGCAGAGAAATTGTTCTCATGGTTGGTACTGAGCTGGTTTGCTTGTACCCTAAAAAAACAAGCAATTTACATTCGACTTATGCTTTTATAGCCTGATATCAAAAGCTCGTGAGAGAAACACTAATTATAACATAGGTAGCTTGATTCCAGCATGGCTGCAAAGGTAGAAATTAAACTCAGTTGGATGGCAAATGCTAGTGTCAACCAAAGTTCTTGCAGTTTCAAGGGTTTGTGAATCAGAATTTATTATACATTGATAGTCCAAACTAATACATACTTCTGCATTGGACATGAGCAAGGAAGATGAATGTATACCGTAATGAAAAGTGTCCCTTTGTATCAATCACTTCATTAACGATGAGCCTTCATTGGACACCTCAAATTCAATAAAATCACTGGAATGCACGCTCTGAGGGCAGGGTCGGGGCGACGGCATGCTCAGGGGACAGAGGACGTGGCGGCGTGCTCTGGGACAAGCTGTCGGAGGCGCCGGAGTGGCGGTTCCTCAACTCTTTGCTAACAATAGGCCGGCGTGCTTCGGGGATAGGGAGGACATACCGATTACCGAGGTCGGGGTCGAGGCGGTGGCGTGCTCCAACGTACTCAACTCTCTGATGACGAAGGTCGGGGTTGACGATGGGGTAGGGGTCAACGCCGACAACACGACAATGATGAAGAGCGAGTTGAGAAAGAGGGATGGCGGCAGCGTGCTCTGGGACAGGGGGTGAGGCAGCGTGCTCCAATGTGCTCAACTCTCTGACGACGCAAAGGTCGGGGTCGATGGCTGCGGCGTGCTCAGGATCTGCGGTTCATAGGTCGAGAGAGCGCGCAAAAGTTAAATTTCTTTTGCCAAATGTTGGGAGAGAGCGCATGATGGACAAAAATTTTTGGCGTAAATCGAAGACGTGCCCATGGAAGACGCGACTTGCATTAATTTGAGGTCCCGGACATGATGGTGTGTCCTAGATGGGCCACGTTTTGCTCAAGACATTCCGTTTGCTGAATCTAGGAACAACAATTGAAGACGAACGTATATAACGCAGTCTCGCATTAGCTCTTCGTTAGGAATTGGAGACGGGCGTATATAATGCCTGTCTCGCACTATTTTATCAGTAGAATGGGCATCCAACATGCAAAATATGCGCAACAGTGCTGAATCATGGAACATCATTCGCATACTGGATGCTGGCCAACTCCAATTGTGTGCAACGTCTTATATGATTATTGCGACGCGCTTAGATTTCCGTAGTGGGACAAAAGATCTTTGGCGTAAATCAGAGACGGGCCACAGGAAGGCGCGTCTTATATTATTTTGATGCCCCAGACACCTCGGAGTGTCCTAGATGCTCCACAGTGTGCTGAAGCCACTAACAACATCTAGGACATTTCGGCGTGTACAACTGGCAACTGTGCGCAATGACTTATATGATCGTTGCATTGCGCTCAGCTTTCCGAGGTGGAACAAAAGATCTTCGACGTAAATCAGAGACGAGCCCGTGTAAGGCTTGTCTCCCTTTTGCCGAATATTAGGTATCTGAGACGCGCCTTTCTAAAGTTCGTCTCTCATGCTCTCTCCACATTGCCACTCGCACGAAATCATGAACCGTTGTAGGGATAAACAATCACAATGACATTGCAATTCACGAATTAATTGGAATTTAGGGATAAACAAACGTAATGACATTGCGATTCAGATATAATTTGCAACTCAATGAATTTTATAGTACATACATTGCGTGCCCTCTAACCTAATTTCGAATCTAAACTTATTCCTAAAGCTCGCATCGATCAATCTTAACTGTACCGTCCAGCTTGCTCCCGAACACGTCTCTTATATTCCCCTGGATCCTGAAAATATTGACATTCTTTTAAATTAACAAATGTTGAAGGAGGAATGAATAACCTACTTAAATGTCACTAACTCAAAGTATCGTCTAACCGTGATAAGTATATTATAGCAATCATTTTCAACATCGGGCGCATTTGACCGATGCAGCAAACAGTGAACTTCAAGTAGTATAGTTTTGATTTTAAAACCACTCCACCATCCCTACGAAATATAATTTAAGAAACATAAGAAACTAGTTCAAATAAGTTCGGCAACAATTAAGTACTAATGACATGAGCAAAATAGGTCTATCTTACAGTCTGTGGATCAAGAATCCTGATGCAGAGTGCTCCTGAGCGATGGACATTTGGGTGGAAGAACCCACATGAAAAGGCGCATCTTGGAGGCACCAGGGGGATAGTCCTCAGAGAAGGAGATTGTCAGGGTGTAGTAACCACCTTCCCATTCAGTCGACAAAGGAAATTGATTAATAGGAGGACGATGGTTAAACTCATATCGTGCATGTTCTTCATGACTTACCCCTTCTTTACCAGGGACGATGCACTGCCACTTCAATAAATCTCCCGATTCAGGCTTCGTAGAGAAACCCTACGCATAGAAATTGAAAATAAAAAAACAAAGAAAACAGAAATACAAAACTACGACTAAGTTCATCAGTGCATTGCAAATCTACATATAAACAACCATGCGACTGTTGTGCTATATGTACATACATGGGGATGGTTCTTACGCCACGCAAAGTGCTCCTCCTTCAATCGGCTACGCGCCAAGCCGATACCAGCCATGAACAATGACGATGATGAGGAAGAAGGCGACGACGACTACGAGGACGGGAACGATGACGACGACAAGGACGGCAACGACAACGACAACGGCGATGGCAAACAGAGGAGGTGGTCACACTGGAGTTGGTCGATTAGTAAAGGACCATTGATCGATTAGTAAAGGAGCACTGGAGGCGAAGAGACAAGGGAGATAAATGCGAGACGCGCTATAACAAAGAGAGACGAGCATTAAGCTAAAATGCATCTTCCATTGTCAAAGAGACGAAGAGATGAGGGAGATAAATGTGAGACGCGCTATAACCAATAGAGATGAGCTTTAAGCTAGAGCGTGTCTTCCATTGTCGAAAGAGAGTCACGCGGAAAGAGGTCTGTGGAGAACTTAATTTCGGCAGCGTGGTGTAGAGACGCGTGCAACGTCCGTGCGCGACTTTCGTTTCCCCGAGGAGATATTGATGCATCCCATCATTCCATCAATGCGCGGGAAACCAACCGCTCCCTCGACGACTCCGCGCGGACCTTATTTAAGATGCGCCATCACCAGTGAGTTCTCCACAAGCGCGTCGCTCACTTTGAATCCTATTCTTTTCTTCCATTATCTTCTCCGCCCCGACCACCTGCCACCACCATGGTCGACCTTCCGTCGCCAATCCCGGCGAGAGAGCCACCCTGCAAAAAATTGTGTTGCAGCTCCCCCGAGAGGTTCAACACTGAGCAGCGCCTCCTTATGGTGCAAGAGGCGTACAACAATACATCTCGCGCCATGAGTTCCTTGGGTCTGGGTACCCTTCTCTAGTTTACTGGAATGGGTACCATCATCCACTACCTCTTCGCCCGGGTGGCCGATCGTCTCAACATCCTATTCGAGATGATGGCCCAGGTGCTTGGCCCCGAGGGCCGCAGAAACCTGGTGGACGTGACAGCAACCTCATTAACAGGGTTGCCCCGCCGGTGCAGCTGGTGTAGCCAACGCAGTCGGAGCAGCCGACCCAGGCTCCAGTTGCACCGGCGTCGGGGTCACCGCCGGAGGAGGAGGAGGAGGAGGAGGAGGAGGAGTAGGAGTAGCATTTAGTTTTTCTTTGTTGTTTTTAGTAGCTTCTCTTTTGTAAATATTATTAATGATTGGATTCTATCTTTGTTTATCTATGTGACTGAATATTATCTTGTGTGTTCTTCAACTGTGTGAATGAATGAATGTGTGGTGTGTTCATCGTGTTCCTCATGTATCATAAGGAATGATTTGATTATATTTAGGTATCGAGTGAGAATGTGCTCTGAGTTCAGTGATGTGTGGTATCAACAGTGAACCGAAGCAAAATGGAGAAATCATGAAGCTAAAGGCGGCGTGAGGAATTGGAGACGCGCTTTCAATTAGAGCGCATCACTCTTTTAGCAGAGGAGAGGGAGACGTGTTGTGTTTTATGCGTGTCTGCCACTTATCAGAGAGGATAGCGTGCCTCGGATACATATTTAACTGAGACGGGATTTGTTTTAATGCATCTCCTTGTACTTTCAGCCGATCCATGTCAGATCCTCACTGAAGCGGGATCATCTCGCTTAACATTATAAGAGATGCCGCCTTTGAGCGCGTCGCCCATCTTTGTCTCCTATTTGGGTTTCTTATGTAGTGACATAGGGACAAACCAAGACCCAATATGAGATGTGCATGCCATAATTGTGGAGAGTATAATCACTTTATTGTTGACTGCCCACATGAAGACAACAAGATTAAGAATAAAGACAACAAGCCCCAACAAAACAAGGTATTCAAGAAGAAGAAGCAATATGGCCAAGCACATCCACGGAAGGAGTGGGACTCCAATGATGAGTCCTCATCTGAAGAAGAAGAGGAGATGGCCATTATAGCCATCAAGAAGCCTACCAAGAAATCCACTCTTTCTTCCAACCATGGGTGCAAGCAAGGACACTGACCACACATGTCTAATGGCCAAGGAAGGAAAAAGAAAGGTCACATCTAAATCTTCCTCCTCACTTTTTTTACTAGTGATATTGATAAATCTAGTGATGATGAAGATATGCTTAGTGTGTTAGATAAAAGGACTGTTGCTAAGATGAAATTTCTAATGGATAAGATTGTTGATAAGGAGGATCTAGTCGATCGCCAAGAAGATATGATCATTCTCCAAAAGGAGGAATATCTTAGGATTGAAGATCTCCTTGAGCTTGAAAAAGAGCAAAGTGAATCTGTGGAACTTGAGGTAGCTTCAAGCAAGGAAGCTTGCTTGAAGTTACAAGACTCAAATGTGACGATCAAGGATGAACTTGCTAACTTAACCAAAGTTAACAAGATCCTTGAGACACAAGTTGAGTAACTGAAGCAATATGGTTCTTCATCCTCTTCAAGCTCACCTTCTCAATATATAAAATCTGAAACTGCTATTACTTGTACCTGTGCTAAAAGTGACACTAACTTGAAGGAAAAGCTAAACTTGACAAAGGACAAGCATACTTCCCAAAGTGGCATATTTGAGGAGAAGGTCAAGTATGCACACAGTGCATACTCGGTCACAAGACCTCCTAATGTCAAATATGGCATTGGGTACTCTTATGGTGAAAATCAAAACGCCAGAAGCCACAAGTCTATCAAGGATCGCATTGCCTTTGTCAAGGGAAACTCTTATCAAGTTAGAAAACATAATAATGTTGATAAATTTAACATTGTGAACAAGTATGAACAACAAATTATGTTTAGAACTTTTGATGCTTCATATGTACTTATGAAAAGTAATATTGGAAGAGTTTATGCTAAATGTGTTGGGCCATGCCATGGGAACACCATGTCTTATGTGTGGGTGCCCAAATC
Organism: Tuctoria greenei; assembly: GCA_036927565.1. NCBI lineage: Eukaryota > Viridiplantae > Streptophyta > Magnoliopsida > Poales > Poaceae > Tuctoria > Tuctoria greenei. The sequence goes on from JAYESD010000001.1 coordinate 112,994,739, forward strand.
ACTTGTGACTAACCTCAACGGACCCAAGCAAGCTTGGGTACCTAGGACCAAGGCATAATTTTATTTTTGCAGGCTTATTCATTCGGTGGAGCTAAATGGGTGCTAGCTAGTAGATGCATTAATCCCATGACCAGAGAAAGAAGAATGTCCGTGGAATATGAACAAAATGAAGACTCAAGTGAAGCTATCTATTTTGGTGATAATAGTCAAGGAAAGGTGCTAGGTACTGGTAAAATTGCAATTTCATCAAAGCATACACTTTCTCATGTTTTACATGTTGACTCGTTATATTATAACCTCTTTTCCATATCTCAATTAGGTGACAAAGGTTATAATTATTTATTCACTAATGAGGGTGTGACCGTCTCTATAAGGAGTGATAACTCTATGGCATTCAAAGGTGTGTTAATGGGAAAAATTTATCTAGTTGACTTCAACAAAGATAAAGCCGAACTTGACACAAGCCCGATTGAAAAAACTAACATGGGTTGGCTGTGGCATAGACGGCTAACACATGTTGGTATGAGGAATCTACAAAAACATCTAAAAGGCGATCACGTCTGATGCTTAAAGGATGTTGTTTTTGAGAAAGACAGTACTTGTAGCGCGTGCCAAGCTAGGAAGCAAGTAGGAGTACCTCATCCCGAGAAGAATGTCATGACTACAACAAGACCGCTCGAACTCGTTCACATAAACCTATTTGGTCCAACTGCTTACATAAGCATCAGCGGTAATAAATATAGTTTAGTCACTGTCGATGATTTTTCACGCTTCACACGGGTTTTCTTTTTGCATGATAAGGCAGAAACTCAAGAAACACTAAATAAGTTTCTCAGGCGAGCCCAAAATGAATTCTCATTGAAGAACAAGAACATACGAAGTGACAATGGGATAGAATTTAAGAATACTCAAGTTGAGGAGTATCTAGATCAGGAAGGGATAAAGCTTGAATTTTTAGCACCATATTCTCCTCAACAAAACGGAGTAGTTGAAAGGAAGAATCGAACACTCATTGAGATGGCGAGGACAATGATCGATGAATACAATACTTCGAACTGATTTTGGGCTGAAGCGGTTAAAACCGCTTGTCACGCCATAAACCGATTATATCTTCATCGTCTACTCAAGAAAACTTCATATGAACTACTCACGAGTGTTGGTGTCTATTTGTATGCAGGTGAATTATTACCTAAAATACCAAAACATGCAGGGATGAATCCATGAAAATGTATTTCAACAAATCAGGTGATGACACGTGGCAACACATGGATCAAATGGCCCACAAACAGAAGAATACGAGGAGATCCAACGGTGAACCAGGTCGGCCGAACCAGGGGTTCGGCCGACCCCTTCCTGGCACCAAACCCGATCAAATGACACGTGTTGGCTCCTCCCGACTCCCTGGGGTCAATGGTGACTGATTCGCGCGTTAATTGTGGCGGGAACCAACCCTTCTCCAACTATAAATAGACCCCATCCCCTCACTTCTCGCACACACCAAAAAGTTGAGAATAGTGCTACACTCCAAAGGTTTAGAGTAGTCCTAGAGGCTACCAAAGTAGAAAGAGAGTGGGGTGAAGAGTCTAGGAGAAGGAGGCTTGGGCTTGTCAAGTCCCTCTTCTACACTTGTACCCCTACAAAGGTTTTACTCAATCAAGTAATCCTTTGTGAATTCAATACAAGTTTGATCTTTTGTTCTTAGTAGTTTGCACAAGCAGTTACTTGTGGGTTCACTACTTTAATTCATTAGAGGCTCTAGTTGTAGCTTTGTGTTCGAAACAACTAGAGTAGTGATTTAGAACGTAAGCGTGGTGCTTAGGTTATAAATCATCGATGGATATCTTGTAGACCCACGGATTGAAGAGGTAGGCAGTAGGTGGTGACATCCCTATCTGTCGTTCGTAATCCTCCACGTTCGGCTATGTCAGAAGCTCTTGGCGGGAGTCGTCCTAGTATTGCTAGGAGTAAGAACGTGCCCGAAGCAAGCATCTACTGCAAACTACCTTGAATTAGGATCAATTCATTGAATTCCTCCCTGTTCCTTGCCTACCAAACAACTTTGTGTCCTTGGGTGAGCTAGTTCAAAATATTAGCACACACGTTCTTTGGATTCGATACCCTTGGGAATACTCTTTAATGGGAAGTTCTACAACGGTATTTCCCTGCGCTTGCGGATAACTCTGTGGTGTTGAGAAATACCAACAAGCATTTCTGGCACCGTTGCCGGGGAACGATTGCTGTTAATCTTCAAACCAAGATCACTCTCGTATCATATCCCCCTTATCTATCATCTTACCTTTCTTATTCTAACATTACCACCACCATATAAATGGAGCAACCCATCATTCTTTCTTACTCTGCTCCGAAGGGCAAGTTCTGTGAGCCACCGCCTTTGGCGGAACCTATATGTTCAGCCATCTATGAACTTCGCCCTGGCTATATAGCCATGGTTGAACAATCCTTCTCAGGAACGGATTGTGAAAACCCTTACCACCATCTACGAGAGTTCGAACAACTGTGTTCATGCCTTCTAATCAAAGGTATGACACAGGAAACTCTCAAATGGAAGTTGTTTCCTTTTTCCCTCAAGGAAAAAGCCAATTAATGGTACAACCACTATGTTGGGAAGACAAACGGTGATTGGGGTGAATTATGGGACAAGTTTTCTCTTGCTTTCTTTCCAATTGCCAGAATTGTTTCCTTACGGAGGGAAGTACTATGCTTCTATCAGATGGAGAAGGAATTCATAGTTGCAGCTTGGGACAGATTTTCTCTTTTGAAAAATTCTGGCCCAGATTTTTTAATCCCTGATCCGATGCTCCTGCAACATTTCTTCATGGGATTGAACAAAGAGTATGCCCTATATCTTGACATTATGGCTGGAGGATCTTTCCTCCATAAGACTTCAGAAGAAGGTAAGGATCTTCTAGATAGAATTCTAGAAAATTCTTCCTTCATTATGGGTCTTAATGAGCCTCCCCAAGAGGAAGTCGTGTCAAGAACGGAGGATACACTCATGAACAAGGATGAACCCATTTATTGTTTACCCCAAGACTTGCCAGAGGAATCCTCTCCCGAACCTGAGACTACGAAGGTAGAAGAAATTCAACCCTCACAGTTTCCATTTTACTTCGAGGAAGAGCTTTTTGAAGATTATGTAAATACCTCAAAGTATTGTTGCTATAGGAAACCTTTATTGCCACCAACTCCACCTGAACCACCTAACGTGGTGTTCGTCCGTCAGACGGTTAAGGAGTTGACCTCTATCCTAAGTAGGGAGTGGACAGCTGAAGTCGAGAATTCGCCCAAAATTCTTCGGATGACCTCACCTTTGGCTACCATTTTATGTTCTATTAGAGGGACACCAATGAGAATCCTATACAACCCTACTGTTGGAGCAAATCTCATTTCTGATTCTTGTGCTCTCGCCATTCTTGTTTATGTGCCATTGGCACCAACATGAAAATACTTCCGAGATTCATTCGGAACCATTCTTAAAGGATGTGGGGTTCTGCAACAAGTGTATGTTAGACACAAAGATGTTGAGGCTCTCCTAGATTTTAACGTGTTCGAAATCCAAGATTTCAACATCATGATAGGGATTCCCATAGAGAAATTTCCCATGGAAGTTCCATTGGAAGGAAGCCTCAATATCAATCTTGGAAGGAGAAACTTCTCCATGCCTATTCTGCATTCAAAGAACACATCTGCAGAATCTCCCATCCAAGATGAGCCAATGGAGGAGGTTAGGATTCTTCAATTTTTAGAACCCACTAAAATTGAAGGAGAAGAAGACTTCATCAAAGAGGAGGATGCATTTCAGGAGGAAATTGAATTGCCAAAAGAAGAGCCCTTCCCAAAACCTCCAGTGGAGCTCAAGATTCTACCTCCAGGCCTACGTTATGCCTTTCCAAATGGCGATTTGGAAGCCCCTATCATCATAAGTGACAAGTTTTCAGATGATGAAACACCCAAACTCATAGCCATGTTAGAAAGGTATAGAGCTGTTTTTGGATATTCACTTCAGGATCTCAAGGGAATTAGTCCAGCGTTATGCACCCATCATATTTCTATTGACCCTGAGAGTGTCCCCTCAAGGGAACCACAAAGGCGTTTGAATAATGCAATGCGGGAAGTTGTCAAGAAAGAAGTCTTGAAACTTCTGCATGCCAGGATTATTTACCCTGTTCCTCATAGTGAATGGGTAAGTCCAGTTCAAGTAGTTCCTAAGAAGGGAGGTATGATGGTCGTTCAAAATGAGAGGAATGAATTAATTCCTCAACGGACCATCACCAGATGGAGGATGTGCATTGACTACTGAAATCTTAACAAGGCAACAAGGAAAGACCATTTTCCATTGCTCTTCATCGATGAGATGTTAGAGTGATTAGCAAAACACTTCTACTTTTGTTTCCTTGATTGGTATTCGAGATATCATCAAATTCCAATCCATCCCGATGATCAAAGTAAGACCACGTTCACATGTACTTACAGGACCTATGCCTACCGGCGTATGTCCTTTGGACTGTGTAATGCTCCTGCCTCTTTCCAGAGATGCATGATGTCTACATTTTCAGACATGATCGAGGATATCATAGAAGTTGTCATGGACGATTTCTCTGTCTATGAAAAACTTTTGATCATTGTCTAAAAAATTTAGACAGGGTCTTACAAAGATGCCAGGAGAAGGACCTCATGCTTCATTGGGAAAAGTGTCATTTCATGCTCTGAGAAGGCATCGTTCTTGGACAATTGGTGTCCGAGAGAGGGATACAGGTGGACAAAGCTAAAATTGAGGTTATTGAAAAACTTCCACCTCCTATCAATGTTAAGGGAATCCGCAGCTTTTTAGGTCATGCGCGGTTCTACCGACGATTTATCAAGGATTTCTCCAAAATCGCTAGACCCCTCACTAACCTATTAGCTAAAGAAGCTCCCTTTGATTTCGATGATGAATGCCTTAAATCATTTGACATACTCAAAAAGGCACTCATTTCAGCTCCAACTATCCAACCTCTTGATTGGACGCTGCCATTCGAAATCCTGCGTGATGCCAGTGACTTTGTTGTTCGTGCGGTCTTGGGCCAAACCAAAGATAGAAAGCATCACGCAATACCCTACGCTAGCAAAACTCTGACAGGAGCCCAACTCAATTATGCCACAACTGAGAAAGAGCTCATAGCAGAAGTTTTTGCTATCGACAAGTTTAGATCCTATTTGGTTGGAGCAAAGGTCATAGTCTACACGGACCATGCTGCTTTGAAATATCTGCTTACCAAAAAGGATGCTAAACCCAGGCTAATTCGATGGATTCTTCTACTCCAAGAATTTGATCTGAAAATAAGAGACAAGAAAGGAGTGGAGAATTCAGTAGCAGATCATCTTTCACGTATGGAAGTCACACAAACCATGGACATACCTATCAATGACTTCCTACGAGATGATATGCTCCTCAAGGTGACAAGCTCTCACCCTTGGTACACGGATATCGTGAACTTTATGGTCACGAGATACGTACCACCAGGGGAGAACAAAAAGAAACTCATTTATGAGATTTGTAGACACCTTTGGGATGACCCTTACCGCTATCGAGTATGTGTCGATGGCCTTCTTAGAAGGTGCGTCCCATCAATCGAAGCACCAAAATTATAGAGAAATGCCATGCTGGCCCCTATGGTGGTCATTACGGTGTTTACCGTACTCTGGCAAAGATCTGGCAGAGTGGATTCTATTGGCCTTCAATGTATGAAGATACCAAGGAATTCATTCGCAGATGTTGGAAATGCCAGAAGCATGGAGGAATCTCTGCTCGTGATGCGATGCCCCTAACATACAATCTCCAAGTTAAATTATTTGATGTATGGGGTATTGATTTCATGGGACCTTTTCCTAGGTCTTATGATTGTGTGTCTATTCTGGTTGCCGTCGATTATGTGTCAAAATGGGTAGAAGCATTGCCATGCAAAAATGCTAATTCCAAGGAAGAATGGAAAATGTACCATGAGATCATTTTCCCACGCTTTGGAACTCCACGTATGGTCATATGTGATGGAGGGTCACATTTCATAGATAAGACCTTCCGGAACTTTTTAAGGGAACTTGGAGTCCAGCATAACATTGCTACCCCATACCACCCACAGACAAGTGGTCAAGCAGAAACATCTAATAAGCAAATTAAGAATATTCTGCAAAAGACTGTCTTGGAAATGGGCACGAGATGGAAGCAAAAGCTACCCGACGCATTGTGGGCCTATCGTACTGCCTACAAGTGTGACGCCCGGTTCCGAAAAGTGAACCAAGCTAACGCATATGTGTGCCCAGGATGTTCATCACACATACACGAGTGCAATCACAAAAGAGTATACAGAAAATTTCCACAGAACAAGATTAATTATCAAATTTTATTACACAAACCAGATTATCCTCAAATACAAGCTCTAATGAATATTTATGACAAGTTCAACTAATGCAGCGGAAATAAACTAATTAAGCAAACTAAACAGCTAGGCATCATAAGGAATAGGGTATCGCGCAGCTCCAATAACACTACAGACAAAGCTGACGGTAGACACGGCCTAGAACTCCGCATTATCGCCATTAAACTCCCAATCCTGACCTGCAACTGTTGGGGGTGGGGGGTTGCAAGAGTGAGTACATGTCGTACTCAGCAAGTGTGGAAAGTATGACATGTGGCTGATTCAAATGACGACAATAATAATGACAAAGTGCTGAAAAGTACATTAAAACACTTGAAAGGCAATATATTACATGTATGTGAAATAAACCCATCATAAGCATAAGTAATATCATAATACCAATCCATATTCCATATCCATCTTCCATATACCAATAATCATATTCAATACCAAAATTTAATTCGTAACCAGCCATATTCATTACCAGACCATAACCATCCCAAATACCATCCCAATACTGAGTTCCCTCTAATCATGGAAGTTGTCAAGGTGCTCATAACCGGAAGCACGGCTATCATGATAGTTTTATTTAACTCTGCCGAGTTTATACCACTTTACCCACGTGTTTGTGATTTCATCACCCGTCGGCCACTAGAGAACCTCCCTTTCGCCAATTACACTTCCTTTGGTGTATGGCCAAGAGATCACAAAATAGCCTTTACAAAGGGATTACTAGTCTATTCAGACCCCACTGAGGTTTCACCAATGGCGATGCGTCCAACTGAGCACATCTTCAACCAAGGGCCCCCTCTTGAGCCATTCGGATCCCAGGGTAGTCCCACAAATCATCAACAAACCCAATCCGACTACCCCTTCCCCGAGCATCCACAATGGTCCAAACAGTACTAGCAAAGCCCTAATTAATCAGCTACGCTGCACCCATACTTGGTCTCGTAGTGGCACTGTAATCCTGGCTTATTCTCGCATGAATCGGTCCTTAGATCTAAAGCAAGCAAACCACCATAACATCCAACCCATCCACATACAAGGCTTTCTTAGATCACCCATTACCCTATCATATTTAACCAGTTCATGTTAACCATAATCTCATCGATGCATAATTAAGTTGAGTGGTATAGTTATTTCCCATCCCAGTTGATTAAGCGAAGCAAAAAGTAAAAAGTCCATCCCGACTCTCTACCATAATTCCAGGTGACAAGGGTGGTCAAACAATTCTAGTAAACTTCCTATCATAGGATTCCCATCAAATTGACACAAGCATGCAATTTACAAACAAAACATTTATTTTAAAAATAGGATCAATATGCTTCAAGGACACTTGCCTTGCTCTTGCTGTTGATTAAGATCAAAGCCTTCAAACTCTTGGTGCTGTAGATCCTCCGCGGCACTTTCTAGCGCAAATCCGTCTAATCCACACAATAAACATACAAGACAAGAAACACAATCAAAGAGTGCACAAATATTACTTAATATGACATGACATGCATGATTAATGCAAATGCAAGGTAGAACTTGTTAATAGATTGCTTTTAATGACCACTAACTAGTTCTAATAGCTTTTAACAAGTTTATACAGGTTTGGATTCCATTAGATCAAATTTCAGAATCAAATTTGATGTAATTTAATCAGGAAGACCGGACTAGTCCGCTAGGGACCGGACAAGTCCGCCCTCTGCGAGATCAGAAGATTAGGGTTTTCTAGATCGATGTAAATTCGGAGATTAGGGGTTGAATTCACGTAAGGAAAAGATAATAGAAGGTATACCAGGTGTTTAGGACTCCAATGAATCAAGAAACTTGGAGGTAGCACTTGGATCTTGACGATCTAGGGTTGGTGATGAACTTTGAGACGAATTGGTGATGAAGAACGAAAACTTGGTGGGGATCTTGATCCTCTTTCGTTTCCTCCTCTTCTTCTTCTTGCTTGGGATCTTCTCCTCCCTCCTTGGTGGTGGCTCTCCACGAACTAGGGTTTGGGTGGGTGGAAAAGTGGCAAATAGATTTCAATCCAAGGGGTGGGGCTGTTTATATAGAGGTGGAGGCTATGGTTAGATGGATTTCGAGTTTTGGGATGAGTAGAGGCCGGTTTAGAGTCCCACATGTGCTATAAAAGAGTTAGGCACAACGTCCCTAGGCCCACTTAACGTGAAACCCAAGAAACAAGTCGTAAAACAAAAGATCAACTCGGAGTCGCGAAATATCAAACAAGTCTGAAAAGGACCGGACTAGTACGTAGTCGTCCAGAGAGAAAATCGGACAAGTGAGGCCAAACATCGGACAAGTCCGACTTTAAACATAGAGGAGAATGGACAAGTCCGCTGGAACACCGGACTAGTCCGGAAAATTCCAAGGACTTAGCAATTATTCAAGGATTCATGGAATAACGGACTAGTCCGCAAAAAATCGGACAAGTCCGAAAGTTTCCAGTGCCAAAAATCAGATTAGTCCAGAGCAAAAATGGACAAGTCCATTTTTTAGCCACAGAGAAATCGGACTAGTCCTCGGTAAAACATACTAGTCCGCACTTTCCTGCATTTTAAGTGCGGTTTTGTTCCAAATCAATTTTAAATGCTCCAAATAAATTTTAAACCTGTTCCTCTTGTTGTGGGTTAATATTAAACATGTATATGAGTGTATGTAGGGCATGATGCATGAAAATGAGGGTGTTACAAACCTACCCCCATTAAAATGAATCTCGCCCTCGAGATTCGACGCGGAAGAGAAAAGATAGGGAAATTCCTTCTTGATATCATCTTCCAATTCCCACGTTGCTTCTTTTTCTGTGTGGCGCTTCCATTGAACTTTACGCCATCTAATGACCTTGTTCCTTATGACCCTCTCCTTAGTTTCCAAGATTTTGTCCGGTTGTTCAGCATAAGCCAAATCTTCCCCTAGTTCCAATTCTTCCATTGGCACTTGTTCTTCCGGTACTCTCAAACACTTCTTGAGCAGGGAAACATGGAAGGCATCATGGACATCCGAAAGATGAGCTGGCATATCTAACTTATACGCTACTTCTCCTCTTTTGTCCAAAATCTTGAATGGTCCAATATAACGAGGTGCTAGCTTTCCACTTATGTTAAACCTCTTATGACCCCTTATTGGCGACACCTTGAGGTAAACAAAATCTCCTATTCCAAAGACTAATTTCCTTCTCCTATTGTCCGCATAGCCTTTTTGCCTTGATTGGGCAGCCCTCAAGTTTTCACGAATTATTCGGACTTGCTTTTCGGCTTCTTGCACCACATCCATACCAAATACTTGAGTTTCTCCTGCCTCATTCCAGAATAAAGGTGTCCTACACTTCCTCCCATAAAGTGCTTCATACGGTGACATCTTCAAACTTGCTTAGTAACTATTGTTGTATGAAAATTCCGCGTATGGCAAGCTTTTGTCATAACTCTTCCCATGCTTTAAAGCACAAGCTCTTAACATGTCCTCCAAAATCTGATTGGTCCTCTCGATTTGTCCATCCGTTTGAGGTTGATATGCTGAACTAAAATTCAACCTCGTTCCCAAAGCTTCATGCAATTTTTGCCAAAATCTGGAGGTAAATTGAGAACCTCTATCCGACACGATCTTCTTCGGGACTCCATGTCGACACACAATATGCTCTATGTATATTTCGGCCAATCGTGCAGTTGTATATTTGGTCTTCACAGGGACAAAATGAGCTGACTTGGTTAAGCGATCCACAATTATCCAAATTGAGTCATACCCGGACTGAGTACATGGTAACCCAACTATGAAGTCCATTCCAATTTCTTCCCACTTCCATTCCAGAATCTTCAACGGTTGCAATAATCCAGCTGGCCTTCGATGTTCCGCCTTGGCACAGATCACACAATGCTACGTATTCAGCTATGTCCTTCTTCATGCTATCCCACAAATAGCAAGTCTTCAAGTCTTTGTACATCTTTGTACAACCAGGGTGAATTGAGTAAGGCGAGTCATGTGCCTCCTTTGATATTGTCTCCCGAATATGCTTTACATTCGGCACAACGATCCTCTTTCCAAGCCATAAGGTACCATGTTCGTCTTCATCAAATCTGAATTCTCTCCCTTCCTCGATCCTTTCCTTGATTTCCTTGATCTCCTCATCCATGGTTTGTGCTTCTCGAATTTCTTGCTCCAAGGTTGGGTTTAACTCCATCATCTCTGTCTCATTTAAAAATCCGAGGTTCAACCTTTCAAACTCCTTACATAACTCGAATGGTAACTCTCGAACCGTGAGTTGGTGACTTACTCCCTTTCTACTCAAAGCATTGGTCAGTACATTGGCTTTTCCCGAATGATAGTTGATCCCAAAATCATAATCTTTGATGAGCTCCAACCATCTTCGTTGCCTTAAGTTTAGATCTGTTTGTGTGAAAATATACTTCAAACTCTTATGATCCATATAAATTTCACACCTATGTCCAAGAATATAGTGTCTCCAAATCTTCAATGCATGTACCACGGCTGCGAGTTCCAAATCATGCGTTGGGTAATTCTGCTCATGTTTCTTTAGTTGTCTTGATGCATAGGCGACCACTTGACCTTCTTGCATCAATACACATCCAAGTCCTTGTCTTGATGCGTCGCAATAAATGTCAAAACTCTCGCTAACATCCGGCAATACCAAAACTGGGGTTGTTGTCAACCTCTTCATCAACTCCTCAAAACTATTTTGACAAGCTCGAGTCCATTGGAAAGCCTTTCCCTTCATTAGCAACTCCGTCATAGGCTTGGCTATCTTGGAGAAGTCCTTGATAAACTGACGGTAATATCCGGCCATCCGAAGAAAACTTCTTATTTCCTTGATGTTTTGCGACAGTTCCCACTTCTACACGTCGGGGTCAACCGACACTCCTTCTCCTGAGATGATGTGACCCAAAAACGACACCTCTCTCAACCAAAACTGACACTTATTGAACTTGGCATACAATTGATGCTCCCTCAATTTCTGCAATGTAAGCCTCAAGTGTTCCTCATGTTCTTTCTCATCCTTCGAGTAGATCATAATGTCATCAATAAACACCACAACGAACTTATCCAAGTACTCCATGAAGACCTTATTCATGAGGTACATAAAGTAGGCAGGCGCATTTATCAATCCAAATGACATCACAGTGTACTCATAAGATCCATACCGTGTTCTAAAAGCTGTCTTGGGTATGTCCGATGGTCTAATCTTCATTTGAAAGTATCCCGACCTCAAATCAATCTTAGAGAAGACACAAGCACCCTTCATCTTATCAAACATGTCTTCTATGCACGGCAAGGTGTACTTGTTCTTGATTGTTACCTCGTTGAGAGCTCGGTAATCCACACACATTCTTTGGGATCCATCCTTCTTGTCCACGAACAGCACGGGCGCTCCCCAAGGTGAAGAGCTAGGGCGAATAAAACCCTTCTCTAATTGCTCTTGAATTTGCTTCTTGAGCTCCACTAATTCCATAGGAGGCATCCTATACGGCCTCTTAGCTATAGGTGCAGTTCCAGGTATTAAATCAATAACAAACTCAATGTCTCGATTAGGTGGCATACCTGGCAACTCGTCCCGAAAAACATCCAAAAATTCACACACCATCGGAATCTCCTCAATTGCGGCACCGTTCATATGATTCAACTCCAATTGCTTCGGTGCGGTTTGAGATGCTTCAAATTCTACAGTGATCCCGTATTTGTTGGTCAATTTCACCGTCTTCGTGGCACACTCAATAACTCCATTGTGCTTCCTCAATCAGTCCATACCAAGTATAATATCCAACCCTTGAGAATCCAAAACAATGAGGTTGGCGGAGAAGTCTACCCCCCTTATTCTAAGGCTTACTTTTGGACATACTATACTTGTCCTCATCTCTCCTCTAGGAGACTTAACCAATAGAGTAAACTTCATATGAGAGATAGGCAAACTATACTTGGCAACATACTTCGATGCAATGAATGAATGCGATGCTCCAGAATCAAATAACATAGTCACGAGGTTGGAGTTGGCGAGAAACATACCAATGACCACGTCATCCGCTTGTTGAGCATCCTCCATAGAGACATGGTTCACGTTGCCACGAGCAAAATTCTGCTGTCCACTGTTCCCTTGTGGTTGTCCTCCATTGGGTCTTGGGTTTTGCCTCGGAGCATTGCTTCCTTGACCAAGGCCTGACTTAGGACATTGATGCGCAAAGTGTCCAGCTTCTCCACAAGTATAACACTTCTTAACTCCACCAGAATTATTGGGACGAGCTTGGTTTTGAGCACTTGCAGCACAAAAATTAGCACGAGGCGCATAAGGCGTTGGAGGCCTAGGTGCTTGCATGACAGGGCGCTGCTGCACAAACTGAGTTGGGCGTGGTGCATAACCATGGCGCTGAGCAGGAATAGAAGGGCTGAAGTAAGGCGCATTGGGCGGTGCAAGGCGAGGGTGCACATTACTTCCTTATTGCTGTCCTTGATATGGCGCCTTCCTCTTGATTTCTTGCTCCATCTCACGGATCTTGTTCTCAACCACAATCGCTTTGTCCACAAGCTTCTGAAAATTTGCATAGTCACAATTGAGCAATTGCACTTGAATTTCATTGTTGAGGCCTCTCATGAACAAGTATTGCTTTCGGCTGTCCCGACTAACATCCTCAGGCGCATTCCTTGGGAGTTGAGTGAACATGTTGAGATATTCACTCACGCTTGATTTTCTTTGCCTTAAATTCTCAAATTCTTGCCTCTTCAAGAGCATAACACCTTCCGGCACATGATGAGAACGGAAACTCTCCTTGAATTCAGCCCATGTAATTCTCTCTTGGTCCTCATGAGCATTGCAATAAGCATCCCACCAATCCGCAGCTGCTCCAACGAGTTGATGAGAAGCAAACAAGACCTTCTCCCGGTCACTGCATTGGACAATAGCTAGCTTCTTCTCCACAGACTTGAGCCAATCATCCGCATCCATAGGGTCGGCATCTTGAGCAAAGTTCGGCGGCCTAGTCCTCATAAACTCTCCCAATCGGTTATGAGGAGGCGGGGGTGGCGGTGGATGCATGTGGGGCTGATTGTTGATATTGCCAGCCTGCAGCTGTCCCATTGTTTGCATCATGGTCTCCATGAGCTGGTTTTGCATAGCCAATAGCCGTTCAATGTTGATAGCTCCATGAGCAGGTCCTTGCCCATTGTTGTTTTGAGGTACTCCATGGTTCTCCTCCTCATCATTGCCATCCCTCTGGTTGCGAGTCCTCACCATCTGAAGGAAAGAAATAGGTAAGGATTAGAAAACGTTCGCAACTATATGCATCAAGGGATATGAAGCTAAGGAACTAGCTAGCCTCTGTGGACATGGCAATGCTAAAGCATCCCAAAATCCTCTATTAAGCACACAAGAAAACAATATATATATAGAAAACAGCACCCCAAGCAAAAACTCATCGATTCCTAAGTGCTCCTATGTGCTCTAAAGTGTCCATTCTATCTAGGCTGCATCCTACAGTCAACCTGTGGCTCTGATACCAATCTGTGGCTCCCGGTTCTGAAAAGTGAACCAAGCTAACGCATATGTGTGCCCAGGATGTTCATCACACATACACAAGTGCAATCACAAAAGAGTATACAGAAAATTTCCACAGAACAAGATTAATTATCAAATTTTATTACACAAACCAGATTATCCTTGAATACATGCTCTAATGAATATTTATGACAAGTTCAACTAATGCAGCGGAAATAAACTAATTAAGCAAACTAAATAGCTAGGAATCATAAGCAATAGGGTATAGCGCAGCTCCAATAACACCACAGGCAAAGCTGACGGTAGACACGACCTAGAACTCTGCATTATTGCCATTAAACTCTCAATCCTGACCTGCAACTTTTGGGGGGGGGGGGGGGGGGGATTGCAAGAGTGAGTACATGTCGTACTCAGGAAGTGTGGAAAGTATGACATGTGGCTGATTCAAATGACGACAATAATAATGGCAAAGTGCTGAAAAGTACATGAAAACACTTGAAAAGCAATATATTACATGTATGTGAATTAAACCCATCATAAGCATAAGTAATATCATAATACCAGTCCATATTCTATATCCATCATCCATATACCAATAACCATATTCAATACCAGAATTTAATTCGTAACCAGCCATATCCATTACCAGACCATAACCATCCCAAATACCATCCCAATACCGAGTTCCCTCTAATCATGGAAGTTGTCCAGGTGCTCATAATCAGAAGCACGGCTATCATGATAGTTTTATTAAACTTTGCAGAGTTTGTACCACTTTACCCATGTGTTTGTGATTTCATCACCCGTCGGCGACTAGAGAACCTCCCTTTCGCTAATTAAACTTCCTTTGGTGTATGGCCAAGAGATCACAAAATAGCCTTTACAAATGGGTTACTAGTCTATTCAGACCCCACTAAGGTTTCACCGGTGGCGATGCCTCCAACTGAGCACATCTTCAACCAAGAGCTTCCTCTTGAGCCATTCGGATCCCAGGGTAGTCCCACCAATCATCAACAAACCCAATCCGACTACCCCTTCCCCGAGCATCCACAATGGTCCAAACAGTACTAGCAAAGCCCTAATTAATCAGCTACGCCGCACCCATACTTGGCCTCGTGGTGGTACTGTAATCCTGGCTTATTCTCGCATGAACCGGTCCTTAGATCTAAAGCAAGCAAACCACCATAACATCCAACCCATCCACATACCACGCTTGCTTAGATCACTCATTAACATATCATATTTAACCAGTTTATGTTAACCATAATCTCATCAATGCATAATTAAGTTGAGTGGTATAGTTATTTCCCATCCCAGTTGATTAAGCGAAGCAAAAAGTAAAAGGTCTATCCCGACTCTCTACCATAATTCTAGGTGACAAGGGTGGTTAAACAATTCTAGTAAACTTCCTATCATAGGATTCCCATCAAATTGACACAAGCATGCAATTTACAAACAAAACATTTATTTTAAAAAACAGGATCAATATGCTTCAAGGACACTTGCCTTGCTCTTGTTGTTGATTAAGATCAAAGCCTTCAAACTCTTGGTGCTGTAGATCCTCCGCGGCACTTTCTAGCGCAAATCCGTCTAATCCACACAATAAACATACAAGACAAGAAACACAACCAAAGAGTGCACAAATATTACTCAATATGACATGACATGCATTATTAATGCAAATGTAAGGTAGAACTTGTTAATAGATTGCTTTTAATGACCACTAACTAGTTCTAATAGCTTTTAACAAGTTTATACAGGTTTGGTTTTATTAGATCAAATTTTAGAATCAATTTGATGTAATTTAACCAGGAAGACCGGACTAGTCCGCTAGGGATCGGACAAGTCCGTCCTCTGCGAGATCAGAGGATTAGGGTTTTCTAGATCAACGTAAATTCGGAGATTAGGGGTTGAATTCGAGTAAGGAAAAGATAATAGAAGGTATACCAGGTGTTTAGGACTCCGATGAATCAAGAAACTTGGAGGTAGCACTTGGATCTTGACGATCTAGGGTTGGTGATGAACTTTGAGACGAATTGGTGATGAAGAACGAAAACTTGGTGGGGATCTTGATCCTCTTTCGTTTCCTCCTCTTCTTCTTCTTTCATGGGATCATCTCCTCCCTTCTTGGTGGTGGCTCTCCACGAACTAGGGTTTGGGTGGTTGGAAAGTGGCAAATAGATGTCAATCCAAGGGGTGGGGCTGTTTATATAGAGGTGGAGGCTAGGGTTAGATGGATTTCGAGTTTTGGGATGAGTAGAGGTCGGTTTAGAGTCCCACATGGGATCTAATTGAGTTAGGCACGGCGTCCCTAGGCCCACTTAACGTGAAACCGAAGAAACAAGTCGTAAAACAAAAGATCAACTCGGAGTCGCGAAATATCGGACAAGTCCGAAAAGGATCGGACTAGTCCAAAGTCGTCCAGAGAGAAAATCGGACAAGTCTAGCCAAACATCGGACAAGTCCGAATTTAAACAGAGAGGAGAACGGGCAAGTCCGCTGGAACACTGGACTAGTGCAGAAAAGTCCAAGGACTTAGCAATTTTTCAAGGATTCATGGAATAACGGACTAGTCCACACAAAATCGGACAAGTCCGAAAGTTTCCAGTGCCAAAAATCGGATTAGTTCGGAGCAAAAACAAACAAGTCCGTTTTTTAGCCAGTGAGAAATTGGACTAGTCCTCAGTAAAATCGGACTAGTCCGCACTTTCCTGCATTTTAAGTGCGGTTTTGTTCCAAATCAATTTTAAACTTGTTCCTCTTGTTGTGGGTTAATGTTAAACATGTATATGAGTGTATGTAGGGCATGATGCATGAAAATGAGGGTGTTACAACAAGACACCTATCGGCATGTCTCCTTTCCAACTTGTCTATGGGAAGACTTGCCATCTTCCTGTAGAATTGGAACATAGAGTGTATTGGGCCATCAAGCAGTAGAACATGAATCTTAACGAAGCTGAAAATCACCGATTGAAGCAAATCTCTGAGTTAGAGGAATGGAGAGATAAGGCGTACCACAATGCCATAATTTATAAAGAGAGAACCAAAAGATGGCATGATAAGAGGATTACGCTGAAAGAGTTCAAACCTGGAGATAAAGTTTTACCCTTTAACTCTAGGGTTAAACTATTTGGACATGGGAAGCTTAGAAGTAAATGGGAAGGACCCTTCACTGTAGTAGAGACTTCATCCCAAGGAGCAATCACACTCCAAGGTGATGACGGTTAACTATTCAAAGTGAATGGGCACCGACTCAAATTATTTCTCGATTCCCAAAAGGATACAGAAAAAGAATTTGACATGGTAAATCTAATCAATTTCCATGCCATTTCCTTCCATTATGTTTAAATTATCCGCGTCCAACTAATGGTCCCATCCAATTTTTCATCTATGAGGCCCATTTAATCGACCCGAGAAAGTGTGGTCCGAACGGAGCTAGAAGGGGGTCGACCGAACTCCAGGGTCGGCCGACTCTCCCTTCGAGCCGTTAACGTTCTGTTTTCTCGTGTTGATCCTCCTCGATATCCTCCACAAAAATCCTCGGTGAAACGCATCGTTCCCCGCCCACTTAAAGGACGGAAAGTGAAGGAAAGTTATACACCTCATTGAATCATCATCTTCCTCCCGTCCTCATCATGGCCAACAAGAAGATTGTGCTTCACGCCTCCTCCAGCTCAACCTTCAACCTGAGCAGCGACATTACGCCAGCCAATGACAAAACTTCCCTCGCCTTGGAGTCCGTCTTGACGATCGATGTCAAGCCCCTTCTCATGATCCCGCGTGCGACGACTACGCACAGGCACAACCCTACACCTCGTAGCGTTGTCCGGTCGCTCTCCCCTCAGAGAACGCCGATGAAGTCGACGACGCCACATCGTCCGACTTTGGCTGGATTGAACCCAGTCAAGACACGTCTTTTCCACGGAAAAGACGAGTCTCTCCCATCGTTGCTGTCAGGCGAGGAGTTCATGTACACACTGAAGACTAAGAAGGGCGATGTAGTGAGCCACCACTACAAGACGGCCACCTGTACCTCGACGAAATGCATGGGAGATCGCTTTCTTATCCACAGGGTGCATAAACCCGAAGGAGGCTACGCTAAGGGCCTATTCAAGCGCATGGATAATATGGCGATTGAGGAGTCGACGGGCTCGTTGCCCTCCAAGATTAGGCCACACGTCCCACCACATGCCATCAATGAGCAACCCGGTCAGTTCGATGGCAGTGATGAGGACTCTCCTCGTGCCCCTAAAGTGGCACAGCTGACCAAGGAGTTCGCTTCACTCCGCTTGGAGAACAAGAAGCTGACTGACTTGTTGGATGAACGGAGCATCGAGAGGGTGGAACTGAAGGACGACATCATGGCCCTCAAGAAGGAGACTGACGGTGTTCGCCGTGGCATGAGCGCCAAACTGCGGTGCTTGTGCTTTGCCGTCGGGGAGCCCGACATCTACAACGCACCATAGTTTAGATGTCCCGACAGCATAGGATGCTTAATACTTAGGATTTTATTTTTTTAAAAAAACATTTGTTTTCTAAAGCTAGGTTAAATAATGTACGCATCCCCATATTTTGATTTCAATAAAGTGAACTTACCGGTTCATCTAACACCGGTAAAGTTCCCCCTTTAGTTTATTTTGTTGAATAAAGAATTCAGGAAACAAGTGTGGGGGAAACATGTCCCCATGTCACCAAATCCCAACGTGAAAAATTAATGTTGCATATCAAAACACGTCGTAACCGAATAAGCAAAACGGCCGATGAAACAGAGCCATAGAATCGCCAACAGGAGGTCGCCCGAACTCGCTGGTCGACCAACTTGTTTTCTGCACCGTACAACTCCGTTTCTCTCCGGAAAATTGGTTTGGATTTCCTATCCCCACTTTTATGCGCTACCCTGCTGTTTGAGTTGACTTCATATTTCTCATTGCATATATAAAATGAATCAACTCAACAAATTGAAATAAAATTTGGTAGTCAGGAATCTGCTTAAGTTGAAAATTTGAATACTTTATATTTCAATTCATTACCTTGTTTATGATTCCCATAATTCAATACGAAAAACACATCATCTACGTATTTGACTAGTGTGCTATGGTAAATGAGTTCTTTAGAAATAATCCTTTTGCTTGAAATTCATTTTGACATTTGTAACTATTTGAAGTCTTGAACTTTGCCTAAATCTCTCATTGGAAATTTAAATACCCACCAAGGCCATATGATACATTCATTGAAACCACAAGCATATGCCACTTTGCTTTTCATTTAACTTTGTCAAACCCGTGACCCAATTGAGTGACATTCATGAACTTTTTGAATTGAAAACTCTTGTGCACTCCATTCATGCAAAATTTCTCACATTGAGAGTTTGCATCCATCGATTACCCATCCATCAAAAAAACTCCATACAATACAAATGAAAGCCTATCTAAAAATAGAAAAGGAGTAGAAGGCATGGCTACAAGAAAAAGAAAAAGCATCCACTCTTGAAAAAGAGTAGGATTGCTAAAAAAAGAAAGTAGCCATGTTTCATCCTTAAAAGAGAGCAAAATCATGGGAGTTATCACCTCACCCCTCCATTCCATTCATGTGCACAAGAATTTTCCCTTCACTTTGTTCATTGCATAAGTCTCTCATAGGATCAAGTTTTTGACTTAGTAACATATGAATAGCAAATGTGTGCCACATTCATCCCTACCAAGCTCCAAATATAGCCACTTTTAGTATAGGGACAAGAATTGGCAAAATATGCCACGGTGAGGACTCAAACACTTTGAGAGATTTGAGAGATTCCGATCGAGATGGCAAGGGCAAATGTTCCTATGACTATCAAATATAGCAATTGTGAAATCATTTCAGCAGAGAATGATCCAAGGGAACTTCATTCTAACCGTTCCACTTTCCAAACACCCAGGATTGATGTGGTAGCCACATACACAAAGGGGATCCATGAATTCAGGTATAAGTTGAAATATCTAGTGTCCTTATTTTCTACCTTATAGCAAATTCATGACAACACTCTGGTTCTTCTTGCCTTCACTCGAGGACGAGCAAAGGACTAAGTGTGGGGGAGTTTGTTGACAGTCCTTAAGTACCATATTTTGACCGTCAATTCGCCTCATAACGTGCATAAAAGAAACACAAAACATAGTGGTAGGGCTATACACTAACCCAATTCCACAAGTGTTGGTGTCTATTTGTATGCAGGTGAATTATTACCCAAAATACCAAAACATGCAGGGACGAATCCATGAAAATGGATTTCAACGAATCAGGCGACGACACGTGGAAACACATGGATCAAATGGCCCACAAACAGAAGAATGCGAGGAGATCCAACGGTGTTGCACCCATATACATCAAGGGGGCCCACGTGGAGGCCAGCTGGAGGAAGCACTGCCTGAGGGGAGGCTTGACAAGGTCGGCCGAACCAGGGGTTCGGCCGACCCCTTCCCAGCGCCAAACCCAGTCAAATGACACGTGTTGGATCCTCCCGACTTCCTGGAGTCAATGGTGACTAATTCGAGCGTTAATATTGGCGGGAACCGACCCTTCTCCAACTATGAATATACCCTCTCACGTCACTTCTCACACACACCAAAAAGTTGAAAATATTGCTACACTCCAAAGGTTTAGAGTAGTCCTAGAGGCTACCAAAGTAGATGGAGAGTGTGGTGGAGATTCTAGGAGAAGGAGGCTTGGGCTTGTGAAGTCCCTCTTCTACACTCATACCCCTAAAAAGGTTTTACTCAATCAAGTAATCCTTTGTGAATTCAATACAAGTTTGATCTTTTATTCTTAGTAGTTTGCACAAGTAGTTACTTGTGGGTTCACTGCTTTAATTCATTAGAGGCTCTAGTTGTAGCTTTGTGTTCGAAAAAACTAGAGTAGTGATTTAGAACGTAAGTGTGGTGCTTAGGTTATAAATCATTAGTAGATATCTCGTAGACCCACTGATTGAAGAGGTAGGCAGTAGGTGGTGACAGCCCTATCTGTCCTTCGTAATCCTCCACGTTCGGCTATGCCATAGGCTCTCGGCGGTAGTTGTCCTAGCATTGCTAGGAGTAAGCCCATGCCCAAAGCAAGCATCTACTGCAAACTACCTTGAATTAGGATCAATACATTGAATTCCTCTCTGTTCCTTGCCTACCAAACAACTTTGTGTCCTTGGGTGAGCTAGTTCAAAAGATTAGCACACACGTTCTTTGAATTCGATACCCTTGGGAATACTCTTTAAGGGGAAGTGCTACAACGATATTTCCGTGCGCTTGCGGATAACTCTATGGTGTTAGGAAATAACAACACTACTCACTATGATTTCAAGCTATATCAAATGGATGTCAAAAGCGCCTTCCTCAACGGACCGATCAAGGAGGAGGTGTATGTGGAGCAACCCCCCCGGGTTTGAAGATCAAGCATTCCCAGACCATGTAGTTAAACTGTGTAAGGCTCTCTATCTCAAACAAGCTCCTAGAGCTTGGTATAAGTGCCTTAGAGATTTTTTGTTGAAAATGGCTTCAAAATTGGTGAAGCTGATTACACTTTGTTTACCAACTTTGATGATGATTTATTCATTTGTGAAATCTATGTTGATGATATCATATGTGGTTCAACTAGCAAATCTTTTTGTCAAGAATTTAGTAAAATCATGACAGACAGATTCGAGATGTCCATGATGGGAGAGCTGAGATACTTCTTGGGATTCCAAGTGAAACAACTAAAGGAATGAATGTTCATAAGCCAAACAAAGTACACCCAATACATCCTCAAGAAATTTGGCATGGACAAAGCGAAGCCCATAAAGACTCCCACGGTGACAAATGGACACATAGACCTCAATGAAGATGGACCTAACGTTGATCAAAAGGTATACCATTCCATGATTGGCTCTTTACTTTATTTATGTGCATCTAGGCCTGTTATTATGTTGAGTGTATGTATGTGTGCAAGATTTCAAGCCAATCCTAAGGAATGTTATTTGACAGCCGTAAAAAGGATCTTGCTGTATTTAGGTTATACACCCAACCTTGGCCTTTGGTATCCTAAAGGCTCAAAGTTCAATCTCATTTGATACTTCGCTGCAGATTATGTCGGATGCAAGGTAGATAGAAAAAGCACTTTTGGTACTTGCCAATTTTTGGGTAGGTCTCTAGTTTCTTGGTCCTTCGAGAAACAAAACTCCATTGCCTTGTCCACAGCCGAAGTGGAGTATATTGGAGTCAGGAGTTGTGTGCACAACTCCTTTGGATGCGACAAACTCTAAGGGACTACGGTTACAATATGAACTGTATTCCGCTCCTTTGTAATAATGAGAGTGCAATTAAATTTGCCTGTAGCCCTGTTGAGCACTATAGAACCAAACACATTGATATCTGACATCATTTATTGAGTGACCATTCAATTAAAGGAGATATAGCCATTTCCCAAGTAAAAACTGAGAAACAACTAGCCGATATCTTCACCAAGCCACTTGATGAAAAACACTTTTGTGAGCTCCGAGATGAACTAAATATCCTCGATGCTCGGAATGTGGCTTGTAAACTTGCACATCTGTATGCCATCCTCAAATAAGTTTAATTGTGTTGAAAAATCATCTTTCTCTATTTTCTCCGAAAACTATGTTAATTATTTGATCTTGGTGAATTATGGTCATAGCTTGATTGTTGAATGTTTACTAATCATATTCATCAAAAATATTTGTGTGTTTTTGTCTCCTACTTCTTTAAGGCACCCTCAGATATATACAAAAGGTCTATATAATTTTCTATCCAGGTGACCACAGACTAGTCCATGGTTACCCCAGACTAGTCCGCACAATGCAGACTAGTCCATGGAGTGTCCGCTAGTGTGGACTAGTCCTGTCCGACCACGGACTAGTCCGGTATTTCGACTCCATAAACCATTAGGACCGGTGCATACCTGTTCTTCTTCCTCCTCACAACTCCCCTCATGTTCTCTCTCCTCTATCAAGTGCTCCAAAGGCGATTTTGCGAGTCCTCCATCAAATCCCCTCAAATCTCCATGGGAAACGATCTACATTGCAAGGAGATTGATGATCCCAGACTAATCCGCTCCAAAAACTACTCAAACCCCTTGAATCGAAAGATTTTGTAATTTTTTCCTCACCAAACCCTAATTCTTCAAGTCTCTTTGATATTCCTCAAATAGCTTGACTCCTTTTGTTAAATATGTGTTTCCCTGTTGCATTACATCTACACTACTTCACTTTTGCATTTGGGAACTCCATGATTTAGTTTGGCTAGGGTTTGAGCAGCCGTATACCGGACTAGTCCATTATCATGTGGACAAGTCCGGCACTCCTGACTAGTCCGCACATGTTCAACAGACAAGTTTGGTGTTTGCTGATTAAAACCCTAGCATACTTCAACTCAATGCCATCTCTTGCCACCAATTCTAACCTATGTCGTATATCTCCTATTTGTCAGGACAATGTCGAACTCAAACGAGCATCTCTCTGACTTTGAGAAAAAATTGGATCGAGAGACATTGCCTCATGCTACGGCAGACCGCATCAAAAAAAGCCAAGATCGGGCTGCTGATTCTTCGCCCACTCCACCTCGGGTGCGGTGAAAGGTTCCGGCTAAGAAAACAACCTCAAGGGCAAGGATGTGGTTGGACCCAGCTCGAAGGCTCCTCGCCAACTTAAGGGCAAAGGCAAAGGAACTTCCTCCGGCCCGATTGGCCCCCTGAAAATGGCTCCTCCAAGACAGAGAATCAAAAATCCCTCAGAAGATAAGTTCAATGGAAAGGGCAACAATATTGCTTGGATGTACATGAAGGTGCGTGCCTACAATAGTGGGAAGGTGGCTGTTGATCCGAGGTTTTGGAGTGATTTCCACTAAGATTATTGCAGCAACGTCTACCTTACTATGAATACTCCAATGGTACGCAGTCAGTGGATAGATTGGGGCTACATTGAGAGGAAGAGCTGTGATGCCTTTGATTAGGTTGTGGTTGCAGAGGAGAGGCATGGTCTCAAGGATCTGTTATCCTGTACATACCACTAGAATGATGAAGTGATAGCCCAGTTCTACTCCACCTGCTACTTTTCACAACGGGTGAAGAAAGAGTCAGTTGGATGACTCATGGATCTATATACTCTAGAACCTATGCTGATTTTGCAAAGCTGCTACATCTTGAAGATAGCAGGGACCATGAGAGTGTGGTCCACAATGACCGTCCTCTAGAGAAGGACAAGATGGATTTTCTGTAACACCCTAGCCACTATGGGCCTGGCGGTCATTACTCTTGTCAGCTCTCTAGGATCACAATCTAGCCTCACAGACTAACACTAGTCTTTTTAGAGCATTTTGTCCTTACTCGTGCGCACTCGGGAAAACTTCCCGGTCGATCACCCATCCGCAAATTGCTCCGGGCCAAGCACGCTTAACCTCAGAGTTCTTCGTAGGTGGGCTTCCGAAAAATAAGGTATACCTTGGTGGTATGAGTATTCTATCAATCCTATTAAGCCTTGTGCCAGAGTGTCACAATCCATCCCCTCAGAAGACCGACATCCTCGTCGGTCAACCCCTAAGCCAGGAATGTCCCCTCTTGGCGATGTACATACATTCAGTACTGGCATACGTATCATACCGTGTCCCTCCTAGAGGACCCACACATCATGTGTACGTACCCACGTCGCCGACCCGTAACCACCCGTGAAACTGCGAGGATCGGCACTGATACCATTATGTAACACACCAGCCACTATGGGCCTGGTGGTCGTTACTCCTGGCAGCTCTCTAGGATCACAGACTAGCCTCACAGACCAACACTAGTCCTTTCTGCGCATTTTGTCCTCACTCGTGCGCACGCAGGAAAAGTTCCCGGTCGGTCACCCATTCGCAAATTGGTCCGGGCCAAGAATGCTTAACCTCATAGTTCTTTGCAGGTGGGCTTCCAAAAAAAGAAGGTATACCTTGGTGGTATGAGTATTCTATTAATCCTATGAAGCCTTGTGCCAGAGTGTCACATTTTCTATATGACACTCGCCTCCGCTACAATCCTCCATTGACCAAGGACATGAAGCCATTCTTCATTGTCCTAAATAGAGTGCTTCAGAAGACAATTGCTCCTAAGGATGGGGACGCAGGCAACGTCCAAGGTTACTTGAGAACCTTGATGAAGGTGATAAGCATATAGAGGAGGTTTAATGTGTTCAACTACATTTGGAATGATATGGTGAACATTTTTTGTACTCCAAACCGCTCCTGTGGCTATGCACCATACCTGATGTTCATGATAGAGAAGGTCACATGAATTGAGTTTGTGAAGGATGTGGAGCATATTGTGCTAAGGTCTAAGAAGCCTCCTCAAGCTACTCCTAGCTACTCCCTCTCCTAACTCAAGTGAGAAACACCCAAGGAGAGCCCAAGAAGATACAAGGCCTTCCCCTAGCACTAGGGCCCTCCATCTCGCAAAGGGTCCGCTAGCGGGATCATGAAGTATTTGGCTGCTATCTTCAGTTCTTGCCGCAAATCACAAGTAAAGATTCAGAAGATGAACAAGGAAAGAAAGGAAGAGATGAGATGCATGAAAGAAAATTTCAGTGCCATTTGTCGAAAACTAAAGATTGAGCCTATTGGATCTCCAGTTATCTTAGAGGACTCTGCATCTGACTTCTCGGAGCTTCCATCTCTGACGAACTCCAAGCTTGCTTACTTTGGCCTTAGGGGCACGACGAGTGGTTCCTCTCCTCCTCCTCCTCAGCCTAATGAAGAAGATGCAAAAGGATTGACAGCGCGGAGTGCCGGCGACGACCAGTAGATTCCTCTTCTCTTTCTTTTTGGTGCCTTGATGCCAAATGGGGGGGATTGAGGGGGAGTCCTAAGTCCTAGCTCAGGTTGAGGGTTTGAGAGATTAAGTCCTATTTTGAGAAACTAGGTCATGCAACTGGTCCTGTAAAACTTATTTCATGTTCTATTTATGCTTTTAGACATGTATTACGAAGTAATGGTTATGCTTTTCTATTATATTTGTTTTATGCTCTGAAATTGAAATGTATGCTTGATAATCTTGATGATGCTATGATTATGCTTTTTACCTCATTCACATCAGGATTATTGCTCACGCACACACAGTTTTGCACCTAACCATAAAGAGTGTGATATGAATGTTACTTCAAACTTTACTATTGTTCTCAAAATTCATATGTGCACACTTTATGAAAATCTGAATTTTTCTTCATGTTTGTGTAATCTCAATTGGTTGTCATCAATCACCAAAAAGGGGGAGATTGAAATTGCATCTAGGCATCCCTTGTGGGTTTTGGTTGATTAATGAAAAACAAATGAGATCCTAACAAAATTGTTGAGATGAGTGCCTGTTTTAAAGCAATTAGGAAGAAAGCACAAAAAGAAAGGAGAATGGGGATCCAAAGTGAAAAGTGCTCAAGATCTGAAAAGATAAGAATTATTTTGTATGGAGTGTGTTAGATAAACGCACCCCGAGAGCTCCAGTGAAAGAGTTACACTCACTGCACAAAAATCAGCATGTGCGGACTAGTCTGATATCTCTCTGACTAAAAACGGACAAGTCCCCCTAGTGCGGACTAGTCCATAGCACTTCACATTTGCACAACACCAGAGAAGTCCGATATATACCAGACTAGTACGATAATCCTCTGACTAAAATCGGGCAAGTCCTCCAAGTGCGGACTTGTCGTTAGCCCTACAATTTTTAACAAGTCCGATATCCACCGGACTAGTCTAAAAACTCACTGACTAAAATCAGACAGGTCCTCCAAGTGCGGACTTATCCTCAGTTCTACATAGTGCCAATCACAACGGACAATTCTGACATCAACCAGACTAGTATGAAAAGTTTCTATGCACAGATCGGACTAGTCCGCACCTTAACAGACTAGTCCGATATCCATCAACACTTACGGTTTCTTGCACACACACACACTAGACTAGTCTGGTGTGCACCACGGACTAGTCCAGACCTTGCAAACCCTAACAGTAACTTTTGGAAACCATAGTATAAAAAGAGGTGTACGGCCACACAACCAACTCTCTCAACTTCCTGCACCGTCACACCTCCCGAGAGCCCAAAAATATATCTTTCCACTCATTCTAAAACTAAAAGGATCAAATCTTTGAGGATTAGGGATTGGACAAACGAGATAACTTGTTCTACACGATCTTGAGCTCTTGGGTTTGATCTCGTACACTCTCATTGTTTATTATATATCTGTTGCGTGTTTTTGGTGGTGTTCATTGCTGTAATTATTGGGGAGTCCTTAACTTGTGAGAAGGTCCCTTGAACAAGTTATTTGCCCTTGTGTGATTAGTGGTTGAGAATCGGCCTCCGTGGTGATTCAACGAGGGAAGGGTTAGTGAAGACCCGGTCCTCCGTGGACTCCTCGATGGGGACATAGATTCCTCCGTGGGATCGAACCTCGGAATAAAATCTTGTCTTGTGTGTTCTTGTTTTATTGTTCATCATATTCTAGGGTTTGCATAGTCTTGTGTAACTCACATTCAAATATTGGAATCAAAGTTTATCATTGCATTATAGTGTTTCATTGTTATAATAAATTCAAATTGTCAATTGCTTTCCACTGCATAGGCTACTAGAAGTGAAATTAATGATCAATCTTGATTTTTCTAGTCCACGTATACCAGATAGTCCAGCCACCCTGCATTTGATCTATTTGTTAAGTGTTTCAGGGATCGACAAAGATTCAAAAAGCCTATTCACCCCCCGCTAGGATACATTCACTTTTGTGCTCCATCCACATAGCGTTGCGTATGCTGGAAAATCATTTAATGTCCACAATATAGAAGCTCGCATGAGAAATGTCTCTTTCTTTGAACTATCGTATGTTCAACACCATCAAACCATAATTTCAGTAGCTCATCAATCAAAGGTTGCAGATACACATCAATGCTGTTTCTAGGTGACTTTGGCCCATGAATTATCACTGACATCAACCAATAAGGCTGCTTCATACGGAACCTAGGTGGTAGATTATAAGGGATTAGAATCACATGCCATGTATTGTAAGAAACATTCATTATTCCAAAAGGATTGAAACCATTAGATGCTAGCGCAGATCATATGTTGCGAGGATCAGATGAGATATTTGGGTGAATGCTATCAAAATGCTTCCATGCTTTAGAATCTACAGGATGGCGTAATATTAAACACTTTATCTAGTACAACCAGATAATGAAGGATAATCGGGTCACCTTGTCACAACCTGGATACAACTCCTTTCTGGCATCATTTAATAAGTCATAGAATGCCTTTGCACACCCAGTTGGCTCTTGCTGGTTTATAGCATTTTTTGGATATCAAAATCTGCTGAAGTACCACCGTGATCAGTGCCTCTATGTAGACTGGACAACATATTTCCCATAGCAGCATCATCAGAAATTATCTCCTCATTATTTGTTGATTGCTCAGCAATATTTTTCTCAACTCGTTTTTTTCCATGGTGTACCCAACAAGTATAATCAAATGACATCCCATTATGAAGCAAGTGAAGATGAACTTCCTTGCATGTCTTGTGGCAAATATTACGACATTTCGTGCAAGGACAAGGCATAGTTTCTTCTTCACGAGTGCCCTGGAATGCAAAATTTAAAAATGATTTCATTCCATCCTGCCACTCTTTGTACGACTATCTTTTCCCATCCATACCTTATCTTCTAACATCGCTTCCTACAATTCAATCAGCGTATCCGTGAGAGGATAGAACTACAATAACATTATGTGAGCAATTGTACCTAGCGCTGTTGCTCGTCCATGTGCAGCGGCCGGCGGATGCTCCTCCACGTCGGTGGCAAGCGAATGCCCTTCCAAGAGCGTGGCGGCAAGCGGATGCTCATCCAAGAGCGTGGCAGCTGGAGGATTGCTGCTCCAAGAGCTTGGCGATTGGCGAATGCTCCTCCAAGCGTATTTCGTACAGTCGGAAGAGGGGCCATTGTGGATATAAGGGTCTCGCGGGCAGGAAGCCAGGACAAAGCGTACGTGAAGGTATCAGAGTAGGCCCAACACTGCGCTTGGTCGCTTGTTATTCGTGGGCTGAAGCTGCACTGAGTCACTTTGTATTCGTGGGCCAAAACTGCGCTGGGACGCTTGGTGTTCGTCCCTATGGCACGTGAGCCCATCTACGGACGCTCGTCTGTATCTAACAATTTGTTATCTAAATAAGTTAATGTAGCAATGGGGGTGGTATTTGTGGGGACTGGGTCCACACATTCCAGGAATTGCAGAGGGTGGTGCTGTGGGATGCGGCACCCAACAGCACACACGAAAAGAATATGACAATATACAAAGTTTTATTTATATAAATAACATAAGTCTTTTACAATACTTAATATACAGCATAAGTAATATTCATAGATAAACTCTCAGCCCAGCTATGCAAAAGTGTAGCCGTCCAATCCGGGGACACTACACACTAGCAACACACAAAAATCACGCTAGCGTGCAGGGCTCCCACTCGGCGGTATACCTCGACGGGGGCATCGCCTCGTCTTCGGGCCCTTCCTCATACATCTCACTTGCAAACAACTTAATATAGCAACCGTGAGCATGAAGGCTTAGCAAGACTTAACCATCTCACCTAAACATGGAACTCTACATGCAGGGATACTTAACATAGGCATAGATATCGCAGTAAATGACTCACCTACATGTTGATCCCTAATTTTCTAGTTATTAACAGAAACTTACAAGTTTAATAAAAGTAACTTCATTGATC